>CAKJTW010000007.1:16725000-17975000 GCA_917880005.1 Nanger dama
AATTAAAAGACACTTGCTCCTTGGAAGCAAAGCTATGACAAATCTAGACAGCATATTAAAAAGGCAGAGCCATTACTTTGCCAACAAATGTCGGTCTAGTCAAAGCTATCATTTTTTCCAGGAGTCATCTACAGATGTGAGTTGCCCCATAATGAAGGCTGAGCACTGAAGAATTGATGCTTTTGAATTGTGGTCCTGGAGGCCTCTTGAGAGGCCCTTGGACTGCAAGGAGATTAAACCAGTCAATCTTAAAGAAATCAACCCTGAATATTCATTGGAAGGACTGATGCTGAAGCTGAAGCTCCAATACTTTGGCCACCTGATGCAAGCAGCCAACTCATTGGAAAAGACCCTGATGCTGGGAAAGGGCAGGAAGGCAGGAGAAGAGAGTGGCAGAGGGTGAAATGGTTGGAATCAATGGACATGAGTTTGCGCAGACTCTGGCAGATAGTGAAGGACAAGGAAGTCTGGTGTGCTGCAGTCCATGCAGTCTCAAAGAATCAGGCACAACTTAGTGACTGAACAACACAGCAGTGTAATTACTTTAGGAAAGAAAAATGATCTGTTTAAGTAAAAGTGGCACAGGATGGGGTTTATACAAGTATACCAGGAGAGAATAGAAAAGAATAGAGGATTAGGGTGATTTTCATTGTAAATATGAGTCAAGAAAGTAACACATTCGAAACTGTGTCTAACATTGTTATGTATGAGCAATACTACAAAATATATTAACCATGAAGCTACCTTTCCTTTGTTCCCAGGATGAGTTAATTCTAAGTTACAGTAATTTTTCTATTTTGGCTGTTTACATTTTTAAAAGTGTGCATATTATAGGAATATGGGAAAAATAAATGCTTATAGATAATATTACAAATTACTTAGATTCCAGGGAAAAGAAACTAAAAACTTTAAAGGACATATTATGAGACTTATCAGGACAAATTTAAGAAAATGAGCTTACTAACCTACTGTCTATTTCAGAACTGTTAGTATGGACTGTATTAAAGCAGAAAACTTTTCAGATAAGGGCATGGAAATATTATTTATAGAATCAAAGCACTGTTTGGACTACAGAATCTAATAATAATCGATATTACTTTGGGGGATGAATACAACTTGCTAAACACTTCATTATTATTTCTAAACTTTGCACAAGTCTAAAAGGAAATAACATTAGCTTCAAGTTCTAATAATTACTAGTAATAAGCATTTTATTCTTCAATCAATAGGTGCTTACTTTAAAAAGCAAATGGCTGCTGAAGAAAACAGTCTTTTCCTTCAATCTTACCAAATGAAAAACATTTCATCAGATAATTATTTTGTTGTCAATATCTAACAAGTAGCTGTTTTGATGGGGGAAAGGAAGGAGAAGATACAATAATTTCAGGGTACCGAGATTTACCAGGGTGACTTGTTTGAGCTGAGCATTAGAGTAGGATTATTGTGACTTAAAGGATATGATAGGCACATTACAATTTGTTTTGCATCTCACATGGCAACAACCATTACACTGAGCATCATCTGCCTGAATTTGGGAAGGTTCCCTGGGAAGGGAATTTCTGTCCAGCTTGTTACAATCAGCATAGCAAGCAGAGCCAGAGAAAATGCAGTGGTCATGTATAGTAGATGTAAAGATGAACGCCCTAATTATAAGGACGAATAAACACTAGAACCAGCTACTCAGAGAAAGAGCTTGCAGTCTCCAAGTTCTCTTACGAGTAATACCTCTGTGGACCACATACCCCTAACTGGGCATGACTAGACACACCGACGGAGGACAAGCATAGCTCTGAATAAGAGGCAAAGGAGTAGTTGTTTTATAAAAAAATTAAATGTTGGAGTAGGAAATGGCAACCCACTCCAGTACTGTTGCCTGGAAAAGTCTATGGACAGAGGAGCTTGGCAGGCTACAGCCCATGGGGTTGCAAAGAGTTAACAAAACTGAGCAGCTGAGCACAAACAAGGGCCCACCTTAATCCAGACTGATCGCATCTCAAATTGCATAATCACATGAACAAAGATTATTTTTGCAAATAAGGTCCTCTTTGTAGGTTCTGGGGGTTACAACTTGGGCATACCTTTGGGGCCACTATTAAACCTGCTGCAGTCTGGTAAGAAAAAAAAATTAAATGTGATGAGTAAAGGAGTTATTTCTATCCAAAGCAAAAACAGACAATTACCACATTACAAAAACATTTTATCCAGAGAACCTCAGAGTTCAGGTTTTCAGAACCACCAATTTTTTTAAATAGGCCACCTCTCCTAATTTTCAGAAATACTTCCAATTAGAAATTGGTGACTATGCTATGCATGTCCTCAGTTGGTCCAATTCTTTGTGACACCAGGGACTGTAACCCACCAGGCTCCTCTGTCCATAGGATTTCTCAGGCAAGAATACTGGAATGGGTTGCTATTTCCTCTTCCAGGGGATCTTCCTGACCCAGGAATCAAACCTGTATCTTCTGCATTGACAGGCAGATTCTTTTACCACTGAGCCATCAGGGAAGCCAGGAATTGATAAATACAGTTCAGTTCAGTTCAGTCGCTCAGTTGTGTCCGACTCTTTGTGACCCCATGAACTGCAGCATGCCAGGCCACCCTATCCATCACCATTTCCTGGAGTTCACTCAAGCGCATGTCCATTGAGTCCATGATGCCATCCAGCCATCTCTTCCTCTGTCGTCCCCTTCTCCTCTTCTGTTGTCCCCTTCTCCTCCTGCCCCCGATCCCTCCCAGCATCGGAGTCTTTTCCAATGAGCCAACTTTTCACATGAGGTGGCCAAAGTACTGGAGTTTCAGCTTTAGCATCAGTCTTTCCAAAGAACACCCAGGAATGATCTCCTTTAGAATGGACTAGTTGGATCTCCTTGCAGTCCAAGGGACTCTCAAGAGTCTTCTCCAACACCACAGTTCAAAAGCATAACTTATTCGGTGCTCAGCTTTCTTCAAAGTCCAACTCTCACATCCATAAATGACCACTGGAAAAACCATAGCCTTGACTAGACAGCCCTTTGATGGCAAAGCAATGTCTCTGCTTTTCAATATGCTATGTAGTTTGGTCATAACTTTCCTTCCAAGGAGTAAGGTAAAGGTAAAGTCGCTCAGTCGTGTCTGACTCTTTGTGACCCCATGGGCTGTAGCCTACCAGGCTCCTCTGTCCATGGGATTTTCCAGGCAATAGTACTGGAGTGGATTGCTGTTTCCTTCTCCAGGAGTAAGCGTCTTTTAATTTCATGGCTGTAATCACCATCTGCAGTGATTTTGGAGCCCCCCCTCCCCAATATGGTAGGTGTTGTGAGAGGGCGTCAGAGGGCAGACACACTGAAACCATAACCACAGAAAACTAGTCAATCTAATCACATGGACCAGAGCCTTGTCTAACTCAATGAAACTAAGCCATGTTGTGTGGGGCCACTCAAGATGGGGGGGTCATGGTGGAGAGGTCTGACAGAATGTGGTCCACTGGAGAAGGGAATGGCAAACCACTTCAGTATTCTTGCCTTGAGAACCCCATGAATAGTATGAAAAGGCAAAATGATAGGATACTGAAAGAGGAACTCCCCAGGTCGGTATGTGCCCAATATGCTACTGGAGATCAGTGGAGAAATAACTCCAGAAAGAATGAAGGGATGGAGCCAAAACAAATACAAGACCCAGCTGTGCATGTGACTGGTGATAGAAGCAAGGTCTGATGCTGTAAAGAGCAATACTGCATAGGAACCTGGAATGTTATGTCCATGAATCAAGGCAAATTGGAAGTGGTCAAACACGAGATGGCAAGAGTGAATGTCGACATTCTAGGAATCAGCGAACTAAAATGGACTGGAATGGGTGAATTTTACTCAGATGACCATCATATCTACTACTGTGGGCAAGAATCCCTTAGAAGAAATGGAGTAGCCATCATGGTCAAAAAGAAAGTCTGAAATGCAGTACTTGGATGCAATCTCAAAATGACAGAATGATCTCTGTTTGTCTCCAAGGCAAACCATTCAATATCACAGTAATAATCCAAGTCTATGCCCCAACCAGTAACACTGAAGAAGCTGGGGTTGAACGGTTTCTATGAAGACCTATAAGACCTTTTAGAGCTAACACCCAAAAAGGATGTCCTTTTCATTATAGGGGACTGGAATGCAAGAGTGGGAAGTCAAGAAACACTTGGAGTAACAGGCAAATGTAGCCTTGGAATACAGAATGAAGCAGGGCAAAGGCTAATAGAGTTTTGCCAAGAGAACGCACTGGTCATAGCAAACACCTTCTTCCAACAACACAAGAGAAGACTCTACACATGGACATCACCAGATGGTCAACACCGAAATCAGATTGATTATATTCTTTGCAGCCAAGGATGGAGAAGCTCTTTACAGTCAGCAAAGCCAAGACCAGAGCTGACTGTGGCTCAGATCATGAACTCCTTATTGCCAACTTCAGGAATTGGTAAAGGGCAGGCTACCTGATTTAATTTCAGACATGAAAATATGCTCTTATGATTTTTCTAAACTCCTATGTTGTCCTAAACCAGCTTATAAGCATTTGATAGGAATATAGTGGGAGAAGTGGGGGAAGGTCTCGGTGGGGATCTCAGGAAAGTTCAGGCACCTAGGTTTAATTTATTCAGTTCACTCTGCTTGTCTTGCTGCCAACAATGTCTTTCTCTTCACAAAAAAGTTAAAAATTATTACCACATTGTCCTCTTATTTACTTATTAAAATATGAGTGGCTTCCCTGGTGGCTCAGTGGTAAAGAATCCTCTTGCCAATGCAAGAGACGCAGGTTCAAACCCCAGGTCAGGAAAATCCCCTGGAGAGGGAAATGGCAACCCACTCCAGTAGTCTGGTCTGGAAAATCCCATGGACAGAGGAAGCAGCTGGGCTACAGTCCAGCAGCTTGAAAAAAGAGCTAGACATGACTTAATAACAAAAACAACAACAATAAATTATGTAATAGGCAAAGAATTAAATTGATCCAATAATTTCACACTTCCCTGATAGCTCAGTTGGTACTAACCCACCTGCAATGCAGGAGACCCTGGTTCGATTCCTAGGTCAGGAAGACCTGCTGGAGAAGGGATAGACTATCCACTCCAGTATTCTGGCCTGGGGAATTCCATGGACTGTGGTTCACAAAGAGTGGGACATGACTGAGCAACTTTCACTTTCAATAATTTCACACTTTATTTCCACCTGAAAGACCATAAATGTTATTGTGTATCTCTTTCCTTGTGTGTAAAATGGGTGTGTGCTAAAGGACAAAGGAATAACTAGACGATCTATGAAGTCTCTTTCCATGTTAAAAGTATCTGTTTCTATGGTCTCTAGGCTGATGCTGTTGATTGTGTACTATGGAGTCAGACTCTAGCTCTGCCCTCTCCTCAGTGTGGGACTTTGGGCAGGTTACCTAACCCCCTGTGGAACCAGCTTCCTTGCGTTACTGCCATCATTACAATCCTCACTCGGTACACTTTCTTGGTCAAATTACTTAACCTGTGTACAAGATGCTATGGACAGGAGTTGAAGACATGTAATACCTGCAAAAGAAACACAACATAAAACCTCACAATGTCTCTCATAGGAGAGCCTTAATAAAGTTAATCCCATCCTTTCTACTACCTTTGGAGAGTTTCCTCACCCATTTCAAACTAATGCCACACACAATTTCCCTTGGGAAAAAGGGCAGGGGGTGAGAAAACTATTAGGTTTTATGCTTTGGAGTTTGATATAGGGTTTATATTACCACATTTTCTCTTTCATCTTTTATCACTCATTATGATCAAAATCACCTGGCTATCTGTGTTCTCAAAGTCAAGGCTCAAAATAAATGCATATGAACATGACCTGAAATACTTATTTAACAGAAATACAAATGACTAGGTCAAAGAGACAGATAAAATTTATGAGAATCTCAAATTTTTCTAGATTTTTAAAAATCCTTTGCTCATTATTTGAACTATTTGTCTTATTAAAAATTTAAAATATTCTGTCTAAATTAGACCCATGAACTATTTTATTGATTTTTTAAAATTATATATTCTCACCTCAGCATAGGCGAAAATCCTTAGAACAAGTGGATACATAAATCATATATAAATACTTAAGGATCATCTAAAGATATGATCTTCATGAACATTTTTAGGTTACATGCAGAACAAGTATATACATTGTGACATCAATAAATACTTTTAGAATTAATGAAAACAAAAAGATCTCAGGAGGTCTGTTTTATAATGTGTCATCCTCAATATTTCTTTCATTTTTTGCTAAGTGGACATATTAAAGAGCAAAGCATTTTTAATCTATCCTCATTCATGTTACCATCACCCCCAAATTACAAAATTAATGTACATTTCTTCACCTTTCATAGAAATCTATTGAATATTGTATCTCTGGACTTCTGCCAAAAGCCTATGTTGAAATGACCATGAAAAGAATATTGTGGCATCTTTGATTAAATTGCAATTTGGTGACATTTTTGTTGTACAGTATCCTTCATAATAAGATCTGTGAGGTAAATTTCCTTTAAGTTCAATGTTAAGCAATATTTGTTTCTTCTGAGCAACTGATATATTTCAGTTTAGTGGTTAGTAAGACTATGCAACTTACATTTCCCCTTTTACCAAGAAATCTTGAGTTAAGTTTTCTACTCAGTTTTAACATCTAGTCATTTTTAAGGCTTCAGGTAAATTATTCACCATCTCTACCCACTGATTGTTTCCACTCCCATAAACTCATTTATAAACTAGCTTTTGTTTTTTCTCATTTTTAAGTGCCTCTGTACTTTATTACATGCTAATTCAAATTCAAATGTTTTTTATTTTTAAAAAAATTAATTAATTTTTTTACTGAAAGATAATTGCTTTACAGAATTTTGCTGTTTTAAAGAGTACAGATAAATAACTTCACATTGTCAAACTTAATATAACTTTTTTCTTAATTTAAACCACTAAAAAAGCTTAAATTTATCTCTTTCTAAACAATACTCGATCACAAGAGGCAAATGCTACAAATATGTGTTTATTTAGACATAATCTATTAACATACTGTAGTGGCAAGTATATGTGGTTGTTACCTCTAACTATGTCAAACTGCTCCAAATAGAAATATGTACACTATTAGTATGGGCTTCCCAAGTGGCTCAGCGGTAAAGAATCCACCTACAGGATTCAGGAGATGCAGGTTCAATCCCTGGGTCGGGAAGACGCCCTGGAAGAAATGGCAACCTACTCCAGTATTCTTGCCTGAGAAATCCAGTGGACAAAAAGCCTGGTAGGCAATGGGGTCATGGGGTGGTAAAAGATTGGACATGATTTAGCAACAAAACAGCGCTATCGGTACAATGCTATGCACTTCTAATACTCTGAAAAATTCCTTTAATTCTATAAACCATAGGGCTTTATACTTAAAGAATCTCAATTGTTCTCTGGATTTATAGTCAGAAAAGAAACAAGTCTGACATATTTCTGGGTGTGGTTTCTAAAGTTTTTATCCCCTTTGATTAGCTGAATATTTGAGGTCATCTTGAAATATGAATCTTGTCAGTCCAGGGGTTATGGAAATCTTGTACTTGTCCTTGAGAAGACCCCAATAACGATCACTGTGGTACAGTATTTATTCTCCATGAATTAGCCTTATTTATGCAACAGAAGGGCTTAGCTGTGGAAGCCACTATGACACAACTGGGACACCCACACATCCAAATACAGCCATTTCAATATTACTCTTTGGTTCTAATAAAATTAGGGGTAAGACCTTCTTCTAGTCACCATCATCTATGAACTCTGAATTGGCTATGTGTGAGGAGAACATCAAGCACTAATGCCAGTAGTGGAAAGAACACATACAAGAATAGAATGAGAAGGAAGTACCCTCCAGGTGCTGCTACCAGGTCATTTTCAGCCTTTGTGCAATAAATCAGGCCTCTCCTGGATTGGTTCCAAGTATACTATGGAAAAAAGCCAGTTCTAAAATTAATATTCTGCTGATAATTTGATCATTGCATAAAAATCGAGAAGGGATGAAATTACCTTCTCTTCCTTTTTGGCCTTTTATGCAAGAACACACGTCATTTAAACAACTCCATTCTTGCAAAAAGGAAGTCAACCATATCTCCAACCTGTAAAACAACTAGAACAAATACGTATGTTGAGAGAAGCGTGTTCACGGGAGATTATCTGAAGGATACGAAATCAATCCACTCCTCTAGATAAGCAGTCACAAACTAAAATTGATTTAACCCACAGAAAAATTTTGTTTGGCCCAGAGTGTGTTTTTTTTTAAATTTGAGCCAACACTGAAAAATAGTGCGATTTCAAATGTAGAAGGCGGCAACAGTGTCTTTAGTGTCCCCACACGGCAATATCTGTTGGGATTGAGAAATGGCAGCTGCTCCCCATAGCTCGGCCAGAGGCTCTCCAGGTGATCACAGTCCATAAAAATACAGAGAGTCTAAAATCAGAGAGGCCAGCAGAGAACTGAACGCCAGGAATGCATCGCTACTGCAACTGTAGTGTCAGTATTGCTTTGACTTAATTCCACTTTGGTGGCTGTCATCAGCACCCAGCATGTCATCTGACCGTAGACTCACTTCACTGTCTGGCCCTTTTCTTTTTTTATAGTACCTGGAATCCAACTCTTTCTTTCATGACGTTAATAAAAATCAGTCCTTTACTCTCCCACACAGATATCGATTGCACTTTTCCTATCCCATCAGAAGAGTAAGATCTCAATTATGGTACTTCCTTTCTTTTCATCATCTCATCACATCCCAGCACAGAAAATACACTTGCCTACTACTGTAGACCATGGTGATTATCCCCAAGAGGATTATGCATCCTCCCGAACAGATGTCAGGTTTAGCCAATGGAATGTGAACAGATACGATATACATAATATCTGAGCAGAAGCATTAGAAGACATTGAGTTTCCACCAGCCATCTTTACCTGTCATCCCAAAAGCAATGCTCCTTCAGCCTAGGTCCTGAAATGAGCACACACGTTACGCCTACTTGAAGGCTGATAGAGCTGCAAGTAACTCACATCCTACATGTAATATGAGCAAGCTACTAAGATCACCACCTTGGGAAATGAGTTCATCTTCACATGGCATTCAAACTCTGAATAACGTCATTCAATTCTTATTTCTAAGTATTCACAGAATAAAGTTAGCTCCTAATGAGGAACTATGAAAGAAAGAAGAATCTCTATTTTCTAAGGTTTTACAATCTGTAATATAAAAACAAACAAACAAACAAAAAACAGTAGCATTTGGAGATATTTGACTTTTGCCTTCAGAGAGACTACCACAAGTCAGTTCTTCTGGTTCTATCAATGACGAAGAATCTTGCTTAGAAACACAAAAGGCAAACAGACATAGGAATAAGGGTAGTGTTACAGAAACTATTCTCAAGAAAAATCCTTGTTTTTGTCAGAAAGTGAATTTTTCTGAAGCCCTTGACTGTGTCAGGTACTATGGAAGGTTCCTAAATGGGCCAGGAGAGGTATCCCTAACAATTGTCAGTGAGCAACAACAGGAAAACAAAGGCTTCTTGAAATGTTGTTTAAAGCAAACTGGCTAATAATTTCATCTCCCATTCATTTACTAATAACTCCCAGGTCTTTATTTTCCAGTTCAGACTTTTCACTTGTGTTCCAGACCTGCATTTGTAGCTTGCTGTTAATTGATGTACCTCAAACTCAACATGTTCAAAATCTCATTAGTCTTCTCCATTTCATCTCCCTAACCTGCTTCTCTCCCTCTACTTCCTATCTTAGTGAATAGCATCGTACTTCTAAACATTAAAAAAAAAAGGCATTATCTTAGGACAGAGGCTGCAACCTAGCTTCTTATTTACTGAAGTTGTTTATTTTGGTTCAGACAGAACTTAAAAAAAAAAAAAAACACAACTTTGAACCAACATTTAAGATTTGGGAGATGTCACAGAAAAATAAAAGATTTATGATTCTCTTTAAAAACCAGAAAATGCAACATCAGGCTCCACTTGCACAGAACAATGGGCTAAAAATGAAGAGTAGATGTCCCATTTAGACTCAGGTAAGCTCTCATTTCAGCTAGTATTCATAACAGCCACAATGGGTGCTGAGGTTTCTTTGATTCATTTTTGTCAACTGTTTGGCCCTTGAGGCATCTGAGATTATGACTCGTGCTAAGTTCTTTCTCCTCTCCATACCTCCACCAAAACCATCAGCCACTCCTACAGATTCTAGCATTTCTCCAGTCCGTTTCCCTCTTCTTCATCTCAATTGCTATATTCTTACTGTGGGATCTCAAACAATGCTCATCTGGACTGCTGTTAATAGTTGAAATACCTCCTGTTCCATCTGTCTAATGAATTCCCAAACTCCAGTGAAGTAAAGTGATGCAATGATAAAGTTCAAATTCCTCTAGTACATGGCACAAAGCCATTCATTCCTGATCTCTACCCACCACTCCAGTCTTAACTCATTTCGCTCCCAGGGTAGTCTATACTCCAATACTTTTAAATGGTTCTGCTAACCAGGTGGATTATTTCTGTCCTCTAGATCCTGCTGCTCTTTATGCCTACAATATTTTCATCTCATCATTCAACCCACACAACCACATTCGTAACTCCAGATGTTCCACTCAACCATTAACTTCTTTTTGAAGACTTTTCCATCTAATTCTCAATTCTGCAGGCAGATATGATCATTGCAGGTTCACATCTATTCTTTTCTGTCGCCTGTAAGACTGCTATATTGATGACTACAACATTTTATTGTGTCTATACTTGTGTCAATACTTGCTTGTATTAGACTGGGAGTCTGCCTCATTTGCCCTTATATTTTCAGACCCATGCTTGCTGCATACAGCTGCTTAATAAATATTGGCCTGAATGAATAAACAAATGATTACATCAAATGATTCTATAGGTAGGCTGTTCTCTTAAACAGGTTGATCATCCGCCTCTAATTCTCTTTAAACCACTGATTTGCTTTTATCTGGAGATTATTCAAGGGTTAAAACTTTTAGCTCAGTTCAAGAAAATTAATTCAATTTCTAAAACAGTAGGAGCTCAAATCAATGAGGTATATTTATATTAACAATGTTTCCCCAGTATTATTCTTAAGAAAGATACCATATATTGCCTCTGACACATGGAGGCAAATGATTGGTAAGTAATTTATGATTCAGATTAATTATACCATATGTAGGACACACATCAGTGTGCCTTATGGGTATAGTTTATAAATAACACTAGGTTATAGCTATCAATCTTCTTAATGAGGGAAAAATACAATAGGACCTTTAGAGAATGAATTATGAATCAACCAAATTTTACAACATAAAGAGAATGCAAATGGCACATCTCCAGGTAATATACTTTGTATTACTCTTTAGAAAGCCATATTAATATAAAACTAAAGGTATTTAAAGCTCCAAATTTTTAGATAAAATCACAGAAAAACACCTCTCTTGGAATTCTAAAGACAGTCATTCATTCAATAAATATTTATTGAGTGCCTACTGTGAACTGGGCACTGTTCTAAACTTTAGGGATAATGCTGCCTTTACAAATAAGACTAAAGGTTGGGGAAGGCAGTACCATACACCAGGTTGGACGATAAAGGGAGCTCAGGGCTGACTTTGTAGCATATCAAAACCGAATTTCAATTGGCTGGGGAACTGGATGGGTTTTTTCCCACTTTGCACCAATCCACATTTTGCAGCTGGCCTCATCAAATTTAGATTTTAGAGTGTGTTTTGGGGGTGGAGGTGAGGGGGAGGGCATAGGGCAGGTCAACAGTTAACCAAAAAAAATAAAAAAGAGCAAAATACAAAGTCTGTCTAGAGAGTAATAAGTCTGTAAGAGAAATAAATCAGGGAAGAGTCATGAGGAGTGCTGAGTGGTAGAGATGCAATTTAAAATACTGCGGCCAGGGAAAGCCTCGCTGAGAAAGTGGTATTTAGTAAAGAGCTGAAGAAAGGGAGGGAGAGGGCCATATGGGTATGTAGTAGCAAGGCAATCCAGCAGAGGAAGCAACAGCAAATGAGGACACAGGTCCAGACAAGTCTGGAAACTTCATGAAACAGCAAGGAAGTCAGTGGCCAGTGTAGCTAGAGCAAAGGGGCAGGGAGGAGAATAGCAGATTCAAAGAGAGAGGTAATCTAGGGGAGGAAAGAGGCAGGATTGGAATATATAGGACAGTCCTCTAATCTGAAGGTCCAGTGTTCTCTTTTTATAACAAATGTTTTATATTCTTCCCTTATATCCTGAAATTAACCTCACTGGTGATACAACTTATCTACACACCTAACTTCAAAAGAACTAATATAATACTGAACCTGTAATACAAATGAGAAATAAATGGAAGTAAGTTACAACAAAATTAATCTATTTCAATAGGTAAATGTTCAGACATAAACACTGTAAAAGATAAAAATGTCACCTTTCTAACCACCGTAAATGTGACAGGTACAAATGCAGAATGATAAAGGTGTTTTCTTTAAGCCTCAAAAGTCACCAGTGATTATGCTGATTCAATCTTTAAAATGTCTTTCTACACACCGAGGAAACCAGAATTGAAAGAGACACATGTACCCCAATGTTCATTGCAGCATTGTTTATAATTGCCAGGACATGGAAACAACCTAGATGTCCATCAGCAGATGAATGGATAAGAAAGCTGTGGTACATATACACAATGGAGTATTACTCAGCCCTTAAAAAGAATAAATTTGACTCAGTTCTAATGAGATGGATGAAACTGGAGCCGATTATACAGAGTGAAGTAAGCCAGAAAGAAAAACACCAATACAGTATACTGACACATATATATGGAATTTAGAAAGATAATAACGATGACCCTGTATGTGAGACAACAAAAGAGACACAGAGGTATAGAACGGACTTTTGGCCTTTGAGGGAGAGGGAAAGGGTGGGATGATTTGGGAGAATGACACTGAAACATGTATACTATCATATAAGAAACGAAGCGCCAGTCTATGTTCAATGCAGGATACAGGATGCTTGGGGCTGGTGTACAGGATGATCCAGGGAGACTGTGTGGGGTGGGAGGTGGGAGGGGGCTTCGGCATTGGGAGATCGTGGACACATGTGGCTGATTCATGTCAATGTATGGCAAAACCAATACAGTATTGTAAAGTAGAATAAAGTATTAAAAAAATAAAATAAAATGCCTTTCTAAATGACAAACCTCTGGTAAAATTCTGAACACCCTATAGAGTGTCATCTTCCCTCAAATTATATGATGGCTGCCATTTCTGGAAAATCAAATGTACCTTAAAACCAGGCAAAAGCATTTGTATATTTATATAAATGGAGTTAGGTCTATGTTTAGATCATTATAAACAGGTTTTTCACCTTCCAGAATGTCCAAAGGACATCCAAAAGTCATGCAGAAGACACACAGGGGACTTTTTGCGATGATGAGAATGCTTTATAATTTGACTGTTGTGGTGGTTACAAGGGTGTATACATGTGTCAAAACTATCAAACTGCACAGTTAAAATGGCCCATCTTATTTTATATAAATTTTACCTCTAAAATTGACTTAAAAATCATACAGTATGAGAAATTAATGTTTATGGGAAGCTGTAGGATGGACTAGCAGGCGGAAATACACTAAATCCCACTTAATCAAGGCACATCCCAAAGGTTTACACAAATTTCCAAAACACACCCTAGTGAGCAATACCACATACACTGAGAATACAGCATGCTATCTCTTAGTGGAGGTTTTGAGCTGAGCAGTGATGGAAATTGACATATTTTATAAAGGACTGTTCTGACTTTTGAGGCAGACAGGCAAAGGCTGATGCAGAAAGACCAATTAGAAGACTATCATAAAAGGCAGGCAAGAGAGGATAGTAGCTTAGCAAAGTGGTAAATCATTAGATGTATCAGAAAAAACCTTCACAAGTTTCCAACAGACCTCCAAAGGTAATGCAGGAAATAGAAAGAGCTCAAAAAATGTTCCTTAGATTAAAAGAAGTAAAGGGTAGTATTTCTTAACCATACTTATTTAACACTCCACACTTCATTATGCAATGTAATTTAAAAAAAATTTGTGCCTCCAGCTTTATCATTTTATATTTAAATGTAATGAAACACGTTTCTAATGAAATGAGATTTAACAAAAATATTTTTTTCTAACTTTACCATAAAAAGTATATTTCTTGCCTAAGTGAAATACTTTACCTTGGCTATTTCTATGATAATTTAGGTCTTGCAATACCATTAAGCTTAGTGAAATCTGAGAGTTTTTCTAAGTATAGATATTTAGAAGGTTATGCTGGATTTGTTATAAGATTCAGTTCAGTTCAGTCGCTCAGTCGTGTCCAACTCTTTGCGACTCCATGAATCACAGCACGCCAGGCCTCCCTGTCCATCACCATCTCCCGGAGGTCACTCAGACTCTCGTCCATCGAGTCAGTGATGCCATCCAGCCATCTCATCCTCTGTCGTCCCCTTCTCCTCCTGCCCCTAATCCCTCCCAGCATCAGAGTCTTTTCCAGTGAGTCAACTCTTCCCATGAGGTGGCCAAAGTCCTGGAGTTTCAGCTTTAGCATCATTCCTTCCAAAGAAATCCTAGGGTTGATCTTCAGAATGGACTGGTTGGATCTCTTTGCAGTCCAAGGGACTCTCAAGAGTCTTCTCCAACACAACAGTTCAAAAGCATCAATTCTTCAGCGCTCAGCCTTCTTCACAGTCCAACTCTCACATCCATACATGACCACTGGAAAAACCATAGCCTTGACTAGACGGACCTTAGTTGGCAAAGTAATGTCTCTGCTTTTGAATATGCTACGTAGGTTGGTCATAACTTTTCTTCCAAGGACTAAGCATCTTCTAATTTCATGGCTGCAGTTACCATCTGCAGTGATTTTGGAGCCCCCAAAATAAAGTCTGACATTGTTTCCACTGTTTCCCCATCTACTTCCCATGAAGTGATGGGACCAGATGCCATGATCTTCATTTTCTGAATGTTGAGCTTTAAGCCAACTTTTTCACTCTCTTTGTTCACTGTCATCAAGAGGTTCTTTACTTCTTCACTTTCTGCCATAAGGGTGGTGTCACCTGCATATCTGAGGTTATTGATATTTCTACTGGCAATCTTGAGTCCAAGTTGTGCTTCATCCAGGCCCAGCGTTTCTCATAATGTACTCTGCATATAAGTTAAATAAGCAGGGTGACAATATACAGCCTTGACGTACTCCTTTTCCTATTTGGAACCAGTTTGTTGTTCCATGTCCAGTTCTAACTGTTGCTTCTTGACCTGCATACAGATTTCTCAAGAGGCAGGTTAGGTGTCTGGTATAAGATTAGAACCTATTAAAATTATATATTAAAATTATATAATTAAAATTATATAAGCTTTGAGATAACAGATAATTTCTTATTTGTCTTGTTCTGTTAAAATTGGGGGACAGTTAATTGAGGGTTCTAGTTAGCTGACTCCATGTACACTGAAATTTTATATTTAATATTTAAACATTTCCTTTAAAAATATCAGAAAAGTATTTTTGACTGAAATGATTTCTGAGGTTTGCTTCAGAATAATTCATTGGAGAGAGAATGGAGGGAAGTAGATGATATGAGACTGACCAGAGGCTGATAACTGTCAAAGCTGACAGATAAGTAACAGTGATTCAGCTCACTGTTGTCTTTATTTTTGAATAAATTTAAAATTTTTCATAATGAAAAGTTTAAAAAAATCAGGGTCTGATAATTTAGTCAATATTTTGTTGAATAACCTCTATGTGTCTGACTTCTACTGGAGCTTGGGAGAAATTTATTAATTATGAGGATAAGATCTTTATGTTAAAGAGCTCATATCCCAGATATATAAACAGTTATGAAACAATGTAAAGACTAGAATATTGTTTTAAATGTATAAAGTGCTATAGGAGCAAAGAGAGAGTGATAGATTGTTCCTGGTGAAATCACAGAATCTTCCCAGAGGACTGATGTTTAGATTGGGCCCTGAAGGTTCTTCATCTGGGACAAAAAAAGGGGGAAAGAAGCCTCCACAAAGAAGGCAACATATCTCCAGAAAATGCTCACACTAAGGCATTAAAAGAAAAACAACAGACAGTGAAAAAAATAAAAAAAGTGTGTAAGGAGAGTAAACGACAGTTGTATTTTTACTGCTAGTACCTAAAACAGTGACTAACAATATATTAGGTATTCAAAATTATCCTACTGAATAAATCCATTGTTTGAAAAAGAGGATGAAAATAGCAGAGAGCAGTGTTTTAAAACCCAAGGGAAAAGAAACCCACAGGATGGGAAAAAATATCGCAACTTATATATATCTGATAGGGGTCTAGTAACTATAAGACAGAAAGAACTGCTATCACTCACCAGTAAAAAGACAAAGAATATAACTAAAAAGTGAGCAAAAGACATGAATAGACATGTTTTCAAAGAAGATACATGAATAGTCAAAAAGCATAAGAAAAGATGCTCAACATCGATGATCTTTGGAAAATGCAAATCAAAACCACAAGGCACCACTTCAAATCCACTAAGATGGCTAGAAATTAGCAAAAGAAAAAAATTTTCTTAAGGAAAATAGCAAGTGTTGGCAAGGATATGGAGAAATTGGAACCCTTGTACATTTCTGGTGAGAATATAAAATGGTGCAGCCACTGTAGAAAATAGGTTAGTGGTTCCTCTGAAAGTTTAACACTGAAGTACCATATGACCTAGCAATATTGCTCTACATAATGTACACACATGTTCACATCAGCACCACTCACAATGGTCAAAGGTAGAAACAGCCCAGTCCTTAGATGAATGAATAAAGAAAATGTGCTGTATTATATATGAATCAATCACAAAGACAAATACTGTGCGATTCCACGTGTGTGTGTGTGTGTGTGTGTGTAGGCTTTTGGAGAAGGGAATGGCAACCCACTCCAGTATTCTTGACTGAAGAATCCCATGGACAGAGGAGCTTGGCAGGCTTGCAAAGAGTCAGACACAACTGAGCAACTAACACTTTCACTTTTTCAGTCTTTTATCATCTATGCAAAGAAATAGAGGAAAACAATAGAATGGGAAAGACCAGAGATCTCTTCAAGAACATTAGAGATACCAAGGGAACATTTCAGGCAAAGATGGGCTCGATAAATGGTATGGACGTAATAGAAACAGAAGATATTAAGAAGTGACAAGAATACACAGAAGAACTATACAAAAAGATCTTCAGGACCTAGATAATCATGATGGTGTGATCACTCACTTAGAGACAAACAACCTGGAGTGCAAAGTCAAGTGGACCTTAGGAAGCATCAGTACACACAAAGCTAATGAAAGTGTTGGAATTCCAGTTGAGCTATTTCAAGTCCTAAAAGATGATGCTGTGAAAGTGCTGCACTCAATATGCCAGCAAATTGGGAAAACTCAGCAGTGGCCACAGGACTAGAAAAGGTCAGTTTTCATTCCAATCCCAAAGAAAGGCAATGCCAAAGAATGCTCAAACTACCACATAATTGCACTCATCTAACATGCTAGCAACCTAATCCTCAAAATTCTCCAAGCCAGGCTTCAACCGTATGTGAACTGTGACCTTCCAGATGTTCAAGATGGATTTAGAAAATGCAGAGGAAACAGAGTCAAATTGACAACATCTGCTGGATGATGGAAAAAGCAAGAGAGTTCCAGAAAAACATCAATTTCTGCTTTATTGACTATGCCAAAGCCCCGACTGTGTGGATCACAACAGACTGGAAAATTCTGAAAGAGATGGGAATACCAGACCACCTGACCTGCTTCTTGAGAAATCTGTATGCAGGTCAGGAAACAACAGTTAGAACTGGACATGGAATAACAGACTGGTTCCATATCAGGAAAGGAGTAGGTCAAGGCTGCATACTGTCACCCTGCTTATTTAACTTATATGCAGAGTACATCATTGGTAATGCTGGGCTGGATGAAGCACAAGCTGGACTCAAGATTGCTGGGAGAAATATTTATAACCTCAGATATGCAGATGACACTACCATTATGGCAGAAAGTGAAGAACTAAAGAGCTTCTTGATGAAAGTGAAAAGAGAGAGTGAAAAAGTTGGCTTAAAACTCAACATTCAGACAATGAAGATCATGGCATCTGGTCTCATCACTTCATGGCAAACAGATGGGGAAACAATGGAAACAGTGAGAGACTTCATTTTGGGGGCTCCAAAATCACTGCAGATGGTGCCTGCAGCCATGAAATTAAAAGATGCTTGCTCCTTGGAAGGAAAGCTATGACCAACCTAGACAGGATATTAAAAAGCAGAGACATTACTTTGCCAACAAAGGTCCGTCTAGTCAAAGCTTATGGTTTTTCCAGTGGTCAAGTATGGATGTGAGAGTTGGACTATAAAGAAGGCTGACTGCTGAAGAACTGATGCTTTTGAACTATGGTGTTGCAGAAGACTCTTGAGAGTCTCTTGGTCTGCAAGGAGATCCAAACAGTCCATCCTAAAGGGATCAGTCCTGAGTGTTCACTGGAAGGACTGATTTTGAAGCTGAAACTCCAATACTTTGGCCGCCTGATGTGAAGAGCTGACTCATTTGAAAAAGACCCTGATGCTGGGAAAGACTGAGGTGGGAGGAGAGGGGGATGACAGAGGATGAGATGGTTGGATGGCATCACCGACTCGATGGATATGCGTTTGGGTAAACTCTGGAAGTTGATGATGGACAGGGAGGCCTGTCGTGCTGCAGTCCATGAGGTTCCAAAGAGTTGGACACAACTAAACTGAACTGATGATCCACTCTGTTTCTGTTGTATTGATTGTATTACCTCCTCTTTCATTTCTGATTTTGAGTCCTTTTTTTCCTTGGTAAGTCTCTAAGGACTTCTCAGTTTTGTTTATCTTTTCAAATAACCAGTGCTTCATTTCATTGATCTTTTCTAATTTTTTTTTAATTTATTTATTTCTTAATTAAAGGAGAATTGTGCTAATTTTGTTGTTTTCTCTCAAATCTCAAGATGAATCAGCACCAGCTGATATATCCCTTTCCTTTTGAACCTCCCTCCCATCTCTCTCTATTGTCTTTTTAGTCTCATTTTAATTTACTCCTGTTCTAATTGTATTTCCTTCCTTCTACTAACTTTGAGGTTTGTTCATTCTTCTTTTTGTAGTTTGCAGGGTAGATTACGTTGCTTGACAACTACCATATTACTTATATCTGAAATCTAAAATATGATACAAATTCATTTGCGTCATATTTTAGATTTCAGAAGGGCAGGGCTTCCTTCAAAGCTCAGTTGGTAAAGAATCCACCTGCAATGCAGGAGTCCCTGGTTCAATTCCTGGGTAAGAAGATTCCCTGGAGAAGGAATGGGCTACCACTCCAGTAATCCTGGGCTTCTCTTGTGGCTCAACTGGTAGAGAATCTGCCTGTAATGCAGGAGACCTGGGTTCAATCCCTGGGTTGGGAAGATCCTCTAGAGGAGGAAAAGGCTGTCCACTCCAGTATACTGGCCTGCAGAATTCCAGGACTGTATCGCCATGGGGTTGCAAAGAGTCAGACATGACTGAGCAGCTTTCCCTTTCACTATGAAACAGAAAGAGGCTCAAAGATATACAGAACAAATTTGTGGTCCCCAATGGGATGGGGGAGTGGTGTAGGGATGGACTGGGAGTTTGGGATTAGCAGATGCAAACTATTACATATAGAATGGATGAATAATAAGGTCCTACTGTACAGCACTGGGAGCTATACTGAATATGCTATAATAAACCATAATGAAAAAGAAAAAAAAATAAAGGTAGGTTGTTTCAGACTTTTCTTAATTCTTGAGAAAAGGCATTTATTGCTTTGAACTGCTTGTCTTAGCAAGTTTAAAGCTGAATTGAAAGCAAATTCAAAGTTCCTGCTGCATCCTATAAATTTTGGTGTATTCCTTTTCCATTTTCATTTGTCTCAAGGTATATTTTTATGTATTTCTTCTTTGCCCCATTGGTTGTTCAGTAGCATGTTGTTTAACCTCTACATTTTTGAAAATCTTCCAGTTTTCTTCATGTTACTTATTCTAGTTTCGAGGGCTTCCCTGGTTGCTCAAATGGTAAAGAACTGCATACAATGCAGAAGATCTGGGTTTGAGATCCCCTGGAGAAGGGAATGCGAACCCACTCCAGTATACTTGCCTAGGAAATCCCACAGACAGAGGAGCCTGGTGGGCTATAGTCCACGAGGTTACAAAGAGTTGGATATGACTGAGCAACTAACACTTTCACTTTCATGTCATTGTGGTTGGAGAAAATGCTTGATATGATTTCAATCCTCTTAAATGTATCAAGACTTGTTTTGCACCCTAACATAAGATCTATATTACAAAGTATTCCATGTGCACGTGAGAAGAATGTATTCTGTTGCTTTTGGATGGAATATAGATCACATGTAAACACCTGTTAAGTCTATCTGGTCTAATATGCTGTTCAAGGCCAATGTGTTTATTTACTGATGTTTTGTCTGAAAGATTTATCCATTGATGTAAGTGGGATACTAAAATCCCCTACTATTATTGTACTATATATTTCTCCCTTTAGCTATGCTAATATTTGCTTCCAAAATTTAGGTGACCTATGCTTGGTACATAAATATTTATAAAATGTTTTATCTTTCTGTTGGATTGACCCTTATCATTGTACAATGTCTTTCTTTGTCCCTTATCACATTCTTTGTTTTAAATTCTATTTTGTCTGATATGAGCATAGTTATTTCATCTTACTTTTGGTTTTCATTTGCATGGAAAATATACCTTCACTTCCAGTCTGTGTGATTCTCAACATTTAAAGTGAGTCTTTTGTAGAGTATATAGATGGATCTTAAAAAAGAAATCCATTCAGCCATTCGGTCCTTTGACTGGAGTATAAAGTCCATTCTCAAAGTAATTACTGAAAGGTATGTGCTTAGTGCCCTTTTGTAAATTATTTTCTGACTGTTTTTGTAGTTCCTTTCTGTGCCTTTATTCTTCTCCTGCTCTCTTTGACTGTGGTTAAATTTCTTTAATGGTATGTTTATGTTCATTTCTGTTTATCTTCTGTGTATTTACTAAAGATTTTTGCTTTGTGGTTACCATGAAGCTTATACATAACAACTTGTATCTATAACATTCTAAGTAAAAATAACTTAAGTTTGATCCAACTGTAAAGTTTGTTGTTTTTACTTCTCCCACCACATTTTAGTTTTTGATGTCCCATTTTACATCTTTTTTCTTTTGTGTATCCCTTATAAACTAATTTTTTTTTTTTACTACTTTTGTCTTTTAACCTTCACACTAGTTTTATAAGTGATTAATTCACTATCTTTACTATATATTTGCCTTTCCAGTGAGATTTATTTTCATGTGTTCTTGTTATTAATTAGCACCCTTTCTTTTTAGCTCAAAGAATTTCCACTGGCATTTAAGACCAGTTTAATGGTGATGAACTCTAGCTTTTGCACATCTGGAAAACGCCTTCTCTCTCCTTCACTTCTGAGTGAGCTCTGCTGCCATGTACAGTATTCTTGGTTAGAAGTGTTTTTCTTTCAGCACTTTGAATATATTGTGCTATTCCTTTATGGCCTGCAAAGTTTTTGTTGAAAACTCTGATAAGTCTTATGGGGGTTTCCTTGTGTGTAGCGGGTTAGTTTTCTCTTGCTATTTTAAAGATACTCTTAACTTTATTTTTGACGTTTAAAGTATAGATGTCTTGGTATGTGGGTCTCTTGATTTCCTCTCGTTTGGAACTCTGGGATTTCTGGATCTAAATGTCTGTTTCCTTCCTCAGGTTAGAGAAGTATTTAGCCATTATTTCTTCAAATAAGATTTCTGCCCCTTTCTCTCTTCTTTGGGAGCTCAATGATACAAATGTTAGTCTCTTTGACGTACCATTAGTCCCTTAAGCTCTATTCACTGTGCTTCTCTGATTGGGTGAGTTTCACTGCTCTGTCTTTGAGTTGACTGATCTTTTTTCCTGCTTCATCTAGTCTGCTCTTAAACCCAGCTAGTCTTTAAGATTCTTTGCTCTGTGACCTTTTTGGTACTTTCTTACATTTGTCATCTCTTTGGTGACATTTTTACTGTTCTCCCCAGATCAGTGAGCATCTTATGACCATTAATTTCAAGTCTTTATCATAAAAACTACTTATCTCCACTTCATTAATGTCTTGTTTTCCTGAGGGTTCATCTTTTCTTTTATTTGGAACATATTCCTCTGTTTCTTCATTTTGCGTGACTCTGTGTGTTAGTTGCTAATAGCAGATGAAACCATCTCACCCAGTCTTGAAGGTGTGGCCTCAAGTAGGAGATGAAATTTGCTGTTTCATTTCCTCTTGCCTATCTCTCAAATATTCGTGCTTGACCAAGCGGACTTCTTATATTTCTAATAGCTTCCAGTTGTTAAGTATGGGACAAGATCTGCCAGTGTCCCAAAGTGGAAGATCTCAGCACCTAGATTCATGCTGTTTGGAAGTCAGACATTCAAGTATCAGTTTTTATATGTATGTAAATGTATACAGTCCTGTAGGACCACAAGTGTAAGCCCCACTGGCCACCATAACCAGATAATCTGGAGGGGTCCCTAGGTGGCACCTGCAAATATCTGGGCTCCAGGTAAGTGTATTAAGTCTTTCCTGGATGATACTGATTAACTGAAGCAAGGCAGAGGGAAACAGCCCAGATGGCATGGCAAGGCAAGGCCTATGCTCCTTGAGAGCAGATCCACATGCCACAAAGTGTGGCCAAACCTGAAGACTGCTCCTCAGACTGAAAATCCAAAATAAACAAAGAGGCCTCCTTCACAGAAATGCTGGGGGTGTGCCTCAGTCTACTGTCTGTACAGTGCCTTGCGGGTATAACTTGCCAAAGAATTGCCACAGTGCCATGGGACCCAGAAATGGAAGCTTCCTGGCTATCAAAGCCAGGCAATGAAGAGACATCCCAGACAGCAGCCACTCAACTGGTGCAAAAGACGTAAAAATCAGGGTACTAAGTATATATTAAGTGTCTCTTCCCTCCAGGAGACAGTAAAACACTTTAAAGTGTACAGTTCAGTGATATTAGGTATATTTACATTGTTGTTAAAAAAATCTTGAAAATCAAAACTTAAACCCAATAAACAACTGCCCTTCCCCCTACTCCTAGACCCAAGTAACCACCATTACAGTTTACGTTTCTATGAATTTGACAATTTTAGATACCTCATATAAGCGGAATCACTATTTTTTTTTTCTAGTTTTATTGAGAAATAGTTAACATGAATCACTGTGTAGATTTAAGGTGTATAGCATGACAGTCTGATGTACATATATTGTGCAATGATTACCACAAGGTTTAGCTAACATCCATCATCTCATAAATACAATAAAAAGAAAGAAGAAAATAGTTTTTCTCCTTGTGATGAGAACTCTTAGGATCTACTCTTCTTTCTACAATTTTCCTGTATATCATCAAAGTGTTAACTATAGTCATCATATTGCATATCATATCTCTAGTACTTATTTATGCTATAACTGGAAGTTTGTACAGTTTGAATACTTTCCTCTAGTCTCCCCTTCCCACACCTCTGCCTCTGGTAACCACAAGTATGATCTCTTTTTCTGAGTTTGTTTTAGATTCCATATATAAGTGAAATAATACAGTATTTCTGTGTTTCTGTCCACAATTTACCTTTAATTTAAAATAATAGCAGTCACTGAATAAAAGGGATTTTTTTGCTTATTTTGTTTTGTGGCTTTTTGCTGACAGTTGAACCTGAGTCCAACCAATATACTGGATGGATTTTATACACTGTGCAGTCATATGTTACAGTCCTTGTTAACAACCCATTCCTGAATACAGGAACTAAAAGTCATCACATTAAAGGATCACTAACTAGATGCTCAGGTAGTACTTGACTTTGAAGTTATTTATAAAATTTTAACTTTTCTTTGAATGTTAAATGAAATAGCATGAGAAATATGAGAGAAAATTTAAAGAGAGTGGATTTAATTACAATATTCTACTGTAGTTAGCATTTATTTTACTGAATGTTATTCTATTCAGCCTTTGTTGCGGAACACTGAAGCTTCAAGAGAGTTGAGAATCATCTGGGTTTTGATTTCATTTCTGCCATCTATATCATTTTGGGCAAATCATTTCATTTCTTTAAGCTTAGGCATTAATATCCTTACTAGTATTCTAATGTATTAATAAGGATAGAGATGATATTATCCAGCTTGCTTACTTTAGGGCAGAGTTATGAGAATAAACAAGGAGTAAGTATTAAAAAAAAAAACCTTTTGACATATAACTTTAGAAATGTATTTTATTTATAAATTTCATCCTTTCCAAACTTCTTTCCATTTTTATATGCCTTTCTTCTAAAAGTCTTATTCTACTATAGACTAAAGAAAATATGCTCCTTTTGCATCCAGTTCCCTATAAACTGGATTTCTTATTTCACTAATAAACTGACATGTTAAAAAATGGTGAACATAGGACTTCCCTGGTGGTCCAGTGGTTAAGAATCTGCTCGCCGATGCAGGGAACACGGGTTTGATCCCTGGGCTGGGACTGTCCCACATGCTGCAGAGCAATTAAACCGTGTGCCATGACAACCGAAATGCACCTAGAGCCCGTGCTCTGCAACAAGAGACGCCACCACAGTGAGAAATCACACACCTCAACTAGAGAGCAGCTCTTGCTTGCCACAACTAGAGAAAGACTGCATGCAGCAATGAAGACCCAGTTCAATCAAAAGGCAAAAAAAGATGTGAAGAGCTTTGTGGCTATAACTAGGTCTAGGAATGGGGGAGTAAAGAATACCAGAAATAAAGTAGAGAAGAATTTCCCTCTCTCCTTTCTTTTCCATGCTCCCATAAGTTATCAGCTATCAGTCTTTAAGTTTGAGAGTAGGGAGAGTGTTCCACAACAAAGGCTGAATAGGATAACATTCAGTAAAATAAATGCTAACTACAGTAGAATACTGTAATTAAATACACTCTCTTTAAATTTTCTCTCATATTTCTCATGCTATTTCATTTAACATTCAAAGAAAAGTTAAAATTTTATAAATAACTTCAAAGGACTGGAGCATGAAATGACAGGTTAATATTAGAAGTGCTACTTTGGGAGACTCTTAGGAATGGGTTTGATTCTTTATCTGTAGTTTCACTTATACCAGGTATAAAAGCACTGTGACTCAGAGGTTTATGCAACAAGCTGGTAACTCAGGACCTGTGGCTTCTGGTCATGCACCTGACATTTGTTTTTCACATGAGCTACTCAGGATCAGGCCCATGTTTTATTTAGTTTTTCATCTATTAATGAATCAAAGATGCCAAATAACTTTCCAGGTAAAAGAAAAAAACAGAACACACATAGAGCTATAACTATGAAAGCTATAACAAGGGCAGTTTTTATGAGAATAGATGTAATAATACTATAAGTTTAAATTTCTATATAGCATTATTACTTTATTATTATTTTATTTCTATAAAGCATTATTACTTCTACCTGAGCTAGCAAGGAATACTATGAATATGAAATAGATATATAATCCTGAACTCTCTTTCAGATTATTAGTTTTAAACTCCCACTAAAATCTTCACAAAAGTAGTAAGGAAGTAGTAAGGAAGATCTTTTAAAACATTATTTGGCTTTCTTCTCACTTCTCACATATTTACCCACAGTACAGGTTACTATTGAGTAGGGAAAGAGCCAAAGAAGAGAGGTTGGGGCAAAAAAGTAAAAGATCTGGAAATCATTAATTCTGTCTTTCAGTTCAGTTCAGTCGCTCAAACTCTTTGTGACCCATGGACTGCAGCACACCAGGCTTCCCTGTTCATCCCCAACTCCCAGAGCTTACTCCAACACATGTCCATCCAGTCGGTGATGCCATCCAACCATCTCACCTTCTGGTGTTCCCTTTTAACCAGTTCTTACTTTGTGTTTCCTGTAAGTAAGTATAAGGTGTAGTACATTAGTTCTGAAACACATCGTGTTAAGACAGTACCAGCTAGCATTTCTAGAAGATGAAACTAAGGCTTAAAGTCAAGGATAAGTGATTTGCCCTGAGTTAAGAAATGGAATGGGTTTTTGAATCTTCACTTCTCTCATTTCAGAGCCTATGATCTGTATTACTGCCCTAATGTATTTCAGGAAAAGCAGAACTGACCACTGGAATAAATGTTAACAGAACCTATCTTAGAAAGTTACAAGGAAATTAAGTTGCCCCAGAGATTCTCCCCATCTCTCCCACGGCCACATGCATGTAAGGTGACATCTTTACCTATTTCTGTATGCTTACTTCATGCTCCTTTCTTGACTAACCGGATTCTCCATACTTCCTACTCTTCTCACAGGGCTTCAGCTTGTCAAATCCCTAATTCTACCCCAGGGCATTCAGCTTCTGCCCTTGAGCTTAATGACTTACTCTCTCTAGGTTTTAAGTTCCAGTTCTTAACAGTGAGAACTGACACTCCCAGATCACATTCCTACCTCAGGTCAAGGCTACTGGCCCGTCAACATGGGTTGGTTAACCTGGGTCAAGTGTGTAAATCCTTGGCTGTGGATGGGGAGAGCAGTCACATTCCTTGGGAACTGTGATATAAGTAGGTAGAAATTCTGAAACAGCCTGTGCCATTTTAAAACATCACCCAGACAAGATTTGCTTCCTCCTATTTTTGTGTGTTTCTATTAAAGATATTCCCATTCTTCCTACTGCCTAGACTGAAAGTCTAAACATTTTTTAATAAAATAGATTTAACTTTGTTTGAAAAGTAATCCACACACATCCTAAAATACTCAGAATATAACAGAGTATGCTTATTGGAAGTTGTATCCTTTCTACCAAAGATTCTCAAGGTCCTCCTAGAGGCTATCACAGCTAAGTTTTTGAAGTATACTTCAGAAAAATTCTATGCATGTTCAAGCATTTTATTCATATTTTATCCACATTCCATTTTACATAAATGGAAGAATAACATGAACACAGTGTGTGCCAAGCTTTTCTCACTTAATAAGCAGATTCTGAAACCTATTTGACCTCAACACATATAGACTATTTTTTTCATTTTTTAATGGCTTCATAGAACTTAAATATGTGATTTTTTTTTAAACCAGTGCCCTTTTGATAGGCAGGTATACTGTTTTCACTTTTGCCGTTACAAATAAGCCTGTATAAAGTACACATGCTTGTACACAACTCTAAATATTATCAATAAATTTTTTAGTCAAAGTATACATGACATTTTCATTTTGATACATTTATGGGTTCGATCCTTGAGTTGTAAAGATCCCCTGAAGTAAACGGCAACCCACTCCAGTATTCTTGCTTGGAGATTCCCATGGACAGAGAAGCCTGGTGGGCTACAGTCCAAGGGGTTGCAAAGAGTAGGACATGAGTGAGTGACTAACACACTCACACACATGGCCAAACTGGGCTTCCCTAGTGGCTCAGATGGGAAAGAATCTGCCTGCAATGTGAAAGACCTGGGTTTGACCCCTAGGTTGGGAAGATCCTCTGAAGAAGGGAATGGCAACCTATTCCAGTATTCTTGCCTGGAGAATTCCATGGACAGAGGGGCCTCACAGGCTACAGTTAATGGGGTATGGGGTTGCAAAGAGACACCACTGAGCAACTAACACACATACACACACACACACACACAAGGGCAAACTGCTTCCAAACATGGTGTGCCAGTTTCTCACACCATCTGTGCAAAAGTATCCATTTGTCCATACCATGCACAGCCTCGTGTTCTGTCAAACTTTCTGATCTCTTTTAATCTGGTAATTTTAGTTATTTTTAAATTTCACCTTCTTTTTTGCCCACTAAGCCAGTCACTGAGTTCTATGAGTTCTTTCATTCTCTCATCTCCTTCTGTGTCTCTGTAATTGCAATGCTATCTTAGTTTCAGCTTTTGTTGTGTCATGTATTGCCTCCCAATAGTGTTCATTCCATTCTCTCCCCTTATTACCTCACAACTTACTCATACACAGCCAGAAAGACCTGAAATCCATAAGGGTACTTTGGCTTTCCTTAACCTACATGAGATGCCAAAGGTAGCTGCTGAGATTTGGAGACGCTAGTGTTGCAAGAAAGAGAGAGAAGGTTGTAATTAAGAAAAGTTAAAAACAAAAACAAAAAGCCCCAGCAAAACCATCAGAAAATTGGGCTGGATAACTCAAAACAAGTCAACACTTCCCACTCCACTGTCACTAGACTGACATAGTTTGTCCAGCATATAGTCTTTAGCAATCTGATTTGCACATTCTTCTGACATATCAAAAGTAGAGTCAGTCCTGATCATCTGGCCATTTACTGCTCACACTCTTAATTTCTTGCCTAGTTCTAGGGAAAAGGGTACTCTACAGTGAGCTATACTGGTGGGTGAGCCAATAGAGATCTTAATCTTTTCTCATATCCAGTGAGTCTCAGTAATCTGACTAAAGTAAAATACTCCAGATCCTTGTTTTAAAAGCTCACCTCAGAAATTAAACTATTCCTCTAAGGGGACTCTTTTTTTTAATGTAGGACCAAACTGTATCTTTTTATATGCACACACCTGTATACAAATGCACAGGAAGACAACTGGAAGGACACATCTGGAAGTGGTTCTTTCTGAGAAGAAGAGTAGATTGGTATGTATCAGTTGTATTATTTTAAAAAGAAATATTTTTCTTTAAAACAAATAGGAAATTGGATCTTGCTACTCACACCTGTTTTCTTCAAGTTTATTATTAAATTCCACGGTGCTTCTAAACATTCATCTGGGAAACGGGGCCTGCTACTGATACTTATTTTAACCAAACTGCCTAACCAATCTTATCCGAAAAAAAGCATTGTCTGTGGGTATAGTGAACAAAAGAAAGTGACATAGAGAAATTCATGGATCAGGTCTTTCACTTCAGTCACATTATCACGTTTAAGCTCCTTACTGAGAGGTAACATGGTGCCGGTGAGAGAAAAAGGATCTGAGTTCCAGTTTGGGCTCTGCTAAGAATATACTAGGGACCATGAGCAAACACTTTTATTGTAAAATGGTGAATTAGACTAGGACTGATTTATTTGATTACTAGAAGGCTTACAAAGATGCATTCTACGGTGAAAAATCTATTATTCAGTTCTGAGTTGCTCCAAATCTAAAGGCAAGAAGAAAAATTCTCTCCAGTTCAGCAAATATGTGTGGTATGTATTAGGACACTCTGTGAATCTCAGGCGCTCATTCACCAGGTTTTAGACTGATTTGCAAAAAAGCAAAAAAGTCCTCTCACTGAAGAAGCGTTTCGTTTCTCTTGGCCGTAGCCATTGCCCAAAGTGCCAAGATCTAATTGCCGTCAACATTAAGATGAAGATGTACCTGCTGCGAACGTAAAGACACTACAGTTCCCAGCATGCCTCTCTTCCCACCGCCGCCCTCTCCTGCCCCTACTCCTGGACTCTAGCCGGCCGGGAGTCCCAGCTCACAGTCCCAGCTCACAGCTGGCGGCGGCGCGAAAGCAGTCCAGAAATGTACTTTTCCCACAAAAGGCGGTGAGACCGCAGTTTCCAACTCAAGTCCTACTCCAGCTGACTAGCGTCTGCCCGGCGGAGTCAAATTCCCTCCAACCAGCTCTCTTCAGTCCTGCAAACTACTGGGGCGGAACCACGCCCCGGAAATGAGGTCGAGTCTCCCAGCTGACGGCTGAAGCTCCTTCCAGCCACTCCCTAGCCGGGCTAGGACCGGAGGGGAGGGCTTGGGGGCGTGGCAAGCGGGCGCGGCTCAGCTCGGCGTAGCCCCGGGGATCTAGCCGCTGCGCGGGGCCGCGCGTCTGGGTGGAGCAGCGGGGCGCGCCCGTGGAGAGTGGCGGCTGCGGTTGCTAGTCTGGAGGGAGGGAAGGAGGAACCGGGAAGGGGTGGTGGGGGGCAGGGCGATCGGAGAGCCGTGTTCCTAAGGCGGTGGCTGCGTCTCCGACGGAGCAGGAGCAGGGCGGGGAAGGAGGATGGAGCAAGCTGGGGGTTGGGGTTGGCGCTAGCCGCTGCGGTTCGGCTACTACTCTGGGAGAGTGGCTGCTCCTGAAGTTGTAGGATCGGGAGCCGGGCTGGTGCCGCCGGTGCCGCCGCTGCCTTGGGCGGTGGGGAGGAGTAGGGAGCGTCAGGGTTCGGGAAAGACGGGACGGGTAGGGGGGCGAGCTGGGGAAGACTGAGCGGGCTCTGCGCCGGGCGGGCGGGCGGCGGGGGGCCAGCGACCGCAGCCGGGGGACGCGGGAGGATGGAGCAAGTGGAGATCCTGAGGAAATTCATCCAGAGGGTCCAGGCCATGAAGAGTCCGGACCATAATGGGGAGGACAACTTCGCCCGGGACTTCATGGTGAGTCCCTCCCCTCGCTGTTGCCTCGTCTCACCGGCATCCAAGCCCACTGCCTCTTCGCCCGCCCGGCCCGGCCGCAAGGGCTTTGTGTGCTGCTGTAAGGAGAGGGGCGGAGGGGGCGCGCGCCAACCCCAAGGGCCGGGGTGGACTCGGAGGCTGGGAGGTGAGATCGCCCCTCGTCCTCCTTTCCTTTCGTCCTGCGATCGCGGCCCCTTCCGCCCGCGTCCGGGACGCGAAGAGAGAGGCCGCTGGCCAAGCCCGCACTTAGCGCCGCCGCCCGCGACCACCTATTGTTTCTCGGGCTGGGAGCGGGAGGCGAATGAGGTGCAGGCTGGTAGGCTCTTCTCATCTCCCCCATCCAGTCTGCTCCTCCTGGGAGGGTCGAGGCAGGAAGGAGAGCGGATAGCGCCGACTGAGGAATGGGGCTATTAAGGTTGCATTTAACTCGTGGGGTCCCTTTGCTCAAGCTGGTCTCAAAAGAGGGCAAGGTAGGACTTTTGCTCTTTCTGGGTTCGCAGTATTATCTCCAATGCAAGGGAAAGGATAGTCCATAGGAAATCTCGTGGAATGTTCTATTTCCATTTACTGCCGTCTTGTTTCTTGAGACCCAGGTTTTAGATGGTGTAGGGGTCAACGTGATTTGAGGTTGAGGGGTAAGTGTGTGTAGAGGCAGGGCGTGGGGGTGGAGGGTGCAAGGTTATCCGAAGGAAGCCTACTTCAGACTCCCTAGGGGATACTGCCGAAGGCGGAGGGGATGTGACTATCACTTCCCTATCCGGGGTGGGGGTGGGGAACTTGGGAACAATAGTCCTGGTGGGGCGGAGGCGACTGTACGGGCTGAAGCCCTGAACTGGGAGATAACCTTCGTAGTCTCCCCACCCCCCTTCCGACATCTCCCCTCCCCCCTTCCGCCCTTTGCTTGTACTGGCGGGCTGGATAGGAGGTTAAAAGTCTTGGTCGTGGAATTGCTCTCTAGCCATACTACGAGAGGGTCAGATCCGAAGGCGTGGGACCAGAAGTCGACTTCCTCCATTGCCACCCCCCTCCTTTATTTTTCTGCTGGACAATGTTCCCTTTAGGGTTGTTTCTCGGCTTAGGAGGCGGTGGTTGCGGCGCTGCTCCTACGGATATTGCGCAAGACTGGGGCGTTGGAAACCCTGGAGGTCTGGGGAATGGAAAAGGAAGTGGGACTTTGGGAAGTGGTTGCTCCTTAGTCTTGGCGGGGTTTGGAAATGGGAAATAAGCTAGGGAAAATTTTGCTTCTGGGCAAGATTCACCTCCAGGAGTAGTCACCTAACTCTGAAATTCTGGATTGTGAAAAGGATACACAGTTAATGTGTATAAAAATGAGTCGCAAACATTGGCTAGTTTTTGTTTCAAAGTACGGTTTAACTGTTTACAAGGTGCAGGTGAAATGGCTTTTCGCACTGAAATACGAAATACTTTTCACATTTTAAAGAGACTTTCTGTCTAGTAAAACTTCAGCGTTAAAATTCTTAACCCTTAAGTTTACTCAGTGTCCTAACAGTATAGTTGAGCTTTGTGATTCCCGCCTCCCTAAACCAATAATAGAAGATAGGAGTTTGGTTTTGTTAGTATCTTTTGAAAGTGTAAAAAATGCTGATTAAATAATTCATGGTTTATTTTAAACATTTCCTCTTGATACTTAGCCCATGTATTCCCCCCCACCCCGCCCCCAATTTCCCTTTTATTTGAAAAAGTTAAAGATGTTTCCTTCTTCCTATTGGGAATTTTGAATGTGTTAGGTATCTTTGAAATATCACAGTAATTGGAGAGTCCCCCTTTTATTACTCTCTAGTAAACATAAAAGAAAATATTTACTTAGGTTTAAAATGTTTAAAACTAGTCTTATACAGGCTTACTTTGGTTGTGGAAGGAGAGGTGTGTGACCCCTGTCCACTTGGCATGTTGGTTCCCTTGTTCTCTATGGGCATATCCTGTCAGGAAAGGGCATTGTTTGCTGATGCAAGCCGTCAGGACAAGTGCCCAGTCTCTGAACTCCTGTACAGGGGAAGTAGCCTTCGAGTTCATGCTTTGGGGGTGAGTCAGGGATTCCTATTGGAGATTTCATTTCTCCAGAACTAAATGAGTTTTCTTTTTCTTCTCTAATACCTAGGGATAGCTAGGTGATTCTGCATTTAAGATTTGATGACTAAAGCTGTTCTTTTACATTGCTTGCTTTTTTTATTCTGTGACTTGATAAGCAATAGCTGTAATTAAGTCTGCCAGTTATGCCTCTTTTTCTCTTGACTAGAAAGCTGGAGGAAAACTTTGTCCCTTCTGCCACAAAAAGAAAATATATTGGCTAATAGACTCTTCTAATAATAAACTCTTTTGTAATTCTTAAATTCTGACATGGGTTAAAAATGCATTGAAAAATCTTTAGCATTTGAGAACTGAGCCTTAGGGATAATCTAGCTATTATAACCCTATTCATTTATAAAGTGATAATGTTCATTGTTTCAAATTTGGAAATTACAGAACAGTAATTAAGAATGCCTTACCTTTAGGAAAGTGGAACAGGCAGTCATACTGTGGTTTTTCCATTATTCTGTTCAGTCTTCCTATAGTCCCATCACCCAAAGGCTGTCTTTGTTAATGTCTTTAATGCTTCTCTGTGACCATACTACATGTTTAATATTCTTAGGGTTTTTTCCAACTTAATATTTAGGTGTTTTTCCTTTGTAAAAATAATTTTAGGTGGCTATATAATATTTCACCTAGCCACTGTCATATAGCTTAACCATTTTCTTATAGTTGAAAATTTAGGCTGCTGATTTTCTGTTATTATGTGTCATAATTCTGTGGAGAACACTTAAGCATAAAATTTCTTTATTTTGAATTATTGCATAAGATATCTTCCAGTGGTGTTGGAAGTACGAGATAAAAGGATGTAAACATCTGAAATATGTAAATGAATAACTTTTTGAAGTTGTATCACTTTTTACAACTAACGTATGAGTGTTCATATAATAATCTTGGATCTTTGATAATTCGAGGTTGAAGAATAGTATGTTGTTTTAATTTTAACACCGCAATGACTAGTAAGGGTAGAGACTTTTCTGCCTTTCGTCATTCTGTGAGTTGTCTATTCTGGCATTGGCCTTTTGTGTGCCCCATCCTGTGAAAGAGGAGAAGACTAAGGTATTGAGATGGTGTAAACTACAGCGCCAAAATGATTTCAAGTTGATGGTTAAACTGATAATCTCTGTCAGATCCAGAACTTGATCACAACTATCTCAGCTTGCTGTCTTTATGAAATTGCAGATAGTGATTGTGAGAAGTAAATGTGTACATAGGGTGATGCCCGGTTATGTTTGACATGTGTAGGTTTACTACCATCTCTGCCATTGGTTAGTTTTCTGACCTTGGCCACTTAAAAGAAAATGAATTGACCGAGTTCTTTCAATTTTAAAAGAAGGTAAATGCTACCTACTTCACAAGACTGAAGTATGGGGCTGATATTTAGGATCTTCATCTAATAGATGATCATGCTGTCTTCAATATTCTCAAATGGCTGACTTATGTAGTCAGTTACATATAACTAGACATAGAATGAAAAAAAAGATGTCTGGGCTTTCTTTTTCAGTAATTTTCTTTTGCTTTTTAAAGCTTTGTCATGTATAATTAAAGTATTGAAACAAGAAGTAAATTTATTCTAATTAGGCTAAAGTTTATGTGATATACACTAGACATTTGTATATTTAAAAATTGTAAGAAATGACAGTAAAGCTGCAAGTAAATATGGCAGTTTCAGTTTAAAAACCCATGCTCGTTAAGATAAAAACAATACTTTAGTAAGTAGAGTCAGTGAAGTATTTCAAAAACAGGATGCAGCAGAGGTGTGAATTACAGTACTTTTGTGAAACATGAAGGAGAAGATTTATGCCCTGGAGAAGGAAATGGCACCCCACTCCAGTATTCTTGCCTGGAGAATCCCATGGAGCCTAGCAGGCTACAGTCCATGGGGTCGCAAGAGTCAGACACCACTTAGTGCACTGTCTCACCCCAGAGGTCCTGCCACATACCACAAAACCCCAACATCCCCCAGTGACCTTGTCCCCACTGTTCCACTCCACTCCCAGGTGGGAATTCAGGCACATGTCCACAGAGGTCGCAGACAACATACGTACGGTTATGTCCCATATATTACCCTTTCATGTCCCAAGGAAGACATTTTCTCGTAGAGATTTTCATTTAGTGTATATTTAAAAAATCTTGTATTAAACTTCCCTCCATCTTTCTCTTGGGTAAGGACAACCCAGAAATGGCCCTTTTGTGTCTGTGATGTTGCCATTCACAGCTTTTCTTGATAGGCCTAGTACAATCTTGAGAACAGGGTTGCTGTATGCTGAATGTCATACGGTAGCTCTTAGCTTTGCCTATCTTAAGTAGTTATGCTGTGCATTTTTAATTGGTGTACCATGTTTGATTTGTCCCTAATACCATTGAAGTTTTTCTGAGAAATGAAATAATGTAATATGAACTTACTAAAATACATTTTAAGTCTTAAAAAAAGATTTATGGATTTTTAAGGCTTAACAGGCATTATAGCAAGCATTCCTGTGTTAAAATGCCATTTAAACTAACTGATGTTTTAAATTAATCTAAATTTACCAATCACGGGTAACTGCAGAAGTACCTTAGTAGTTATGCATTCAAGGAGTTTATTATATGAAACCATCTGCTCTACAAATAGTAATCTTGACAGAACTGCTCAAAGCAACCAATTTGCTTGCTTTGTTATGATTAAATAATTGTTATATTGTTTTTATCTTACTACAGTAGCGTTTGTGATGTTATAAATTAAGTAGAGAGATTAACATTTTTTATTCCTTCTATTTGTTAAACACTGCCATACATTTTACACTGTGTCTTATTTAACATATCTGCCGTTTATGAGGTGGCTATAACCTAAATTTTAGGAAACACACTCTGAGAAGTAAAGTATCTTGCTTGACTTCAAAACCTGATCTTTTATCCTCCAGAATGCATCCGAGGTCCCTGTGAGACCTGCCTGGAGCTTGGCAGGTAGTGGAGGGTGCATTTCCATGCAGAAGGATAGGGGTTTTAGAGTTAAGCATGTTTAAAGAGTGGTAGATAATCTGCCATAACTAATGTAGCAGTTCTCACACATTTTGATCTCAGGAGTCTTTTACATTCTCAAAATTACTGAGGACTACAAAGAGGTTTGTTTCTTTGTACAGTATTAGAAATTAAAAGATATTTAAAAAATAATTTACTCTAAAATAATGGTGATAAAACCATCCCATACATACACTGTATTTTATAACAAGTGATTTTTCAAAAAAATTACTGGTGGAAAGAAGCATTATTTCTATGCTTTTGCAAATTTTTTTTTACCGTCTGGCTTAATAGAAGAGATCTGGAGTCTCATATCTGTTGCATTCATACTGATGCAGTGTCATATTTCACAGTATCAAGTGTCATGTATCCTCTAGAAAAATCAGTGTACACTCCTAAAGAGAATGAACATGATAAAAATATTGTACTAAAGTCTGTGCATTTGTATATTTGCAGGTGAGGAAGCATAACTTAGGTTTTAACCTTGTGAATTCTTTAAAATGGTCTAGGAGTGGGACATCTCTGGACCATAGAGAACTAGTGAAACAATGGTATTAGCATGGTAAAGGTTAATGGGATGCTGAGAAAGCCAGTTAGGGATCAGGTTGTGAAGGTTCTTGAATCTGCTGTATTTTATTCTGCTGCGAAGTCACTTCAGTCGTGTCCCCATCATGTGTGACCCCATAGACGGCAGCCCACCAGGCTCCCCCATCCCTGAGGTTCTCCAGGCAAGAACACTGGAGTGGGGTGCCATCGCTTTCTCTGGTATTTTATTCTGTAGATCAGTAATAGTAATTTTGAACAGTTTATACACTACAGGTCTCAGCGTTACAGGGAAAGCAAGCAGTCATTTGACAGATGTGTGTTGCAGAAAGCTGATTCTGATGGATGACCAGATGAAGGAGAGCATTTTTGAAGTTGTTGAAATATAGGAAGTGAGATATGATGGCCTGAGCCAAACTTAAGACAGTGGGACAGAGAATATACAAAGAATCTGATAAGGATTAAGAAAGAAGTCTTCATGACTCACTAGATGTGAGTAGTGAAGGAGAGAGGAATATTGTAGTATGACTCCGGAGCTTCTAGCTTGGTATACTGTCACCCAAGTGGGAAGATTCCATTTGGTAGGGTAAGGAGGAAGGAAGGACAAAAAGTGGAGGAGACCAGGGAGAAGATGGTTGGAGGAAACTTCAGAATTAAAGAGAATGAGTTTAGTTTTAGACACGTTAAAACTGAGGTGCCTGTGAGACATCGTGTAGAAATGTAGAGCTCAAGAGAGCTGCTGGGACAGAATTAAAGCATGTATCAGACAAGTGTATGGTGTGGCCAACCTAAGGTTGAAAAGCACCAACATTTAAAGAGCAGCCTCTAAATGAAAATATTGGTGATTGCTCCTGGGTGGGTGTGGTCAGAGTGGAAGGAAAGGAACCTAGAGGATGTCAGAAAGGCCTGGGAGAGTTTCAGGGAAGACATTACCAAAGTCAGCTAATTCTGGGAGGACCGGTAAGGTGAGCTTAAGAAAAGCACCCATTCTGTTTGCTAAGTAGGAGTGATTTGGTGACTAGAAAAGCAGTTTGGAGTTGGGGTATGGGAAAAAGCCAGACTGTCATAGGCTGAAGAGGAAATAGCTGAAGTAGTATAAATTCCTTCCATTTACTTGAGCATTCTGAATGTAGATGACTCAAGCCAGAGGAAGACACAGATCCCCTCCTGCTTTCTGCTTAAAAAAAAAAAAAAAAGATAGGGACAGCATTTTTCATACATGTATTTCTTATCTATATGTATATCTTTTGGTAAAATGATTGCTATTTAAGTATAATTTTAAAAGACAAATGGTGGCTCTGTGATAAAGAATCTGCCTGCCGGTGCAGGAGACATAGGTTCAATCTCTGGGTTGGCAAGATTCCTGGAAGTAGGAAATGGCAACCAACTACAGTATTCTAAGCTGGGGAATCTCATGGACAGAGGATCCTGGAGGGCTACAGCCCATAGAGTAACAAAACAGCTGGATGCTAATGAGCACACACATAAAAATACAGATCACAAGAACTTGTCAAATAAGACTTCTGAAGTTTTGATTTAAGGTTTGAATTTGATTTGCTAAAAAATGGGAGAGGAAAGATTGAAAGCCTGGCAAGAGCTTATGCTGCACACACTAGATAGTATTAAAAATTTCATTTTTTGTTAAACTGTTCAATATTGTGGCTAGTAGTGTTTTAAAAATTAATAACAGCTTTATTGAGATATAATTTATTTAGCATAAAATTCATTCACTGTAAGCTGTGCAATTTAATAGTTTTTAGTATGTTCACAAAAATGTGCAGTCGTTACCACAGTCAATTTTTATTAGCCCCAAAAGAAACCCCATACCCATTAGTAGTCATTCCTCCCACCCTTTCTCCTCGAAGACCTCGGCAACCACTAATCTACCTTCTGTCTCCATAGATTTGCCTCATCTAGACGTTTCATATGAATGGAATCATAGTATGTGGTGTTTTGTGACTAACCCCGTTGACTTAACATTGTTTTCAAGATTCATCTGTGTTTTTGCTTGGTCAGAAAGACTTCATCCTGTTTTATGACTGAATAATTTTCTGCTGTATGGATATATCACATTTTGTTCACTCATTCAATTCTTGATAGACATTTGAGTTGTTTCCACTTTTTGGAATATTTTGTTTAATAATAATAATGAAATATAACGTTTTATATTATTTTATGAATGCTGCTACTGTGAACCTATACATAAGTTTTTGTTAGGATATCTGTTTTTGATTATCTTGGATATATACCTCTAAGTACCTTTAACATTTTGAGGGAACTGACGGATTGTTACCCAAAGCTGCTGTGCATTTTATGGTTCTACCAGGAAAATGCACGTTTTCAATTTCCACTAATTTCTTTACATCCTTACCAATACTTGTTATTGTCTGTCTTCTTATAACCACCTAAGAGGGTGTAAAGTTCTATTTTATGGTTGGCTTGCAGATATATGTCAGTAAGCTTATATACATGGTGTAGTATGTCTAAAATGTCTTTAGAATGATTGGCAATATTTTGCAGTCGTAGCATTTGAGCTAATTTTAGTCCTTTTCCATGGCCACTGGTTTAGTTAAGATTTTCTTACTCTGATAAGTGTCCAGCCAAATGTATTTATCTTTTAACTAACTTCACAATTGGAAGTGAACTTTTAAGTAACTTTCCAGACATGGCTCACTGAGCTAGCACACTAAAAATTTACCTGAAGTGTTAATTCTCAAGGTTGTTTTACTGTATTTCCTTTTAGAATATTGTTAGCTTTTTTTTCTGTCAATATTTGACATTTAATTTGGGAAAGGGTTTTGAAAGATTGAAACTGAAAATAAGATATTAACATTTAAATAGATTACAATTTTTTGTTCATATGTTAAACACTTCTGAGTTTCTATAATACTCAGTTCATTAGATTCATAAACATTTACATTTCTGACTTTCCCAGACTGAAAGCCTCCGAGGCTAGAGACTGGGACTTAATTATCTCTGTATCCCCACTGCTTAATGTGGTGCCTGGCATTTAGGCATTAACGGCCGTCGCGTGAGCAGAAATTGTAGTGAGCTTAATGCTGTAAGACAGATTTATTCTTCAGGTGGATTCTTCAAGTGGTCCAAGAGGCTTGTCTCTTAGACCAGCATGAGAGTTGCTTTTTCCTCCACCTGCCTACAGGCATGCTTGCACAAATGTTTTTCTTTTCAGTACCCAAGAAAAAGAAGAAAATAAAAGATAAAGTACTGGAGTAAATTTAGTAAAACTTCTAAATAAAGTGAAAGTGAAGTCGCTCAGTTGTGTCCAACTCTTTGCAACCCTGTGGACTGTAGCCCACCAGGCTCTTCTATCCATGGGATTCTCCAGGCAAGAATACTGGAGTGGGTTGCCATTTCTGTCTCCAGGGAATCTTCCCGACCCAGGGATCGAACCCAGGTCTCCCACATTGTAAGCAGACGCTTTAACCTCTGAGCCACCAGGGAAGCCCTAAATAAGTATTTGTTTATTAATTGTAATATCTTCTACATAAATGTGGAAAATAGGGTGGTACATATTTTTCTCTGGACACTGGTTGCTGTCATAAGGACTGAGGGAAGCACTTAAAGTAACTACTTGTGTATCCTCCACTCCATAGACTATTACTTTTAATAAAATGTCCATTTTTAACTTTTGGTTTTAGATTTCATTAAGAAAATCCAGATATCAGTTCACTGGCATCTCTTCAACAGTAGCGGTATCTTGTAAGTTGTGGGTGTCTTAGGAGTGATTACAGCAATAGCTGTTGTTCTCTCCTTGCCTGTAGTTTCTTGCCTCACGTAATTCCTTCCATATATCATGCTCACTTTCCTAAAATACCGCTTTCAAGTGCTGGCATCTGTAAGATAATGGAAGGCATACTGGTTTCAAAATCAGATGTGGGTTTGAGTCCCACTGTTTGGTGCCTACTTCTGTTTCATTTAATATTTATATAGAACCATATTGGAAACATGGTTTTATTTTTATCACAGAAAAATGTGACTTCACAGGACCCTCAAGTTTCCTTTCGATGATCATTAAATGTATTAGAATTTTAAATGCCTAAGGCTTGCCTGGAGAATCCTAGGGACAGGGATGCCTGGTGGGCTGCCGTCTGTGGGGTCGCACAGAGTTGAACACGACTGAAGCGACTTAGCAGCAGCAGCAAAGCAACTCAAAGCATGAAACCCAAGCTCTGCTTTTCTTCAAATTGTAATTATATGTCCTTCTTACAAATTTCCCTTCCTCCTACTCCTTACCCTTTTTTTGTAGTTGTTGTCCTGGTTTAGAATCATAGGCCAGTAGGATAAAGTTTATACTTAACCTGGCCTTCCAGAGCCTTTTAACAGAGTCTCTCATAGCTTTCCAGTGTTAAACTTGCGTACTCTGCAGTGTGTGTCCTTTCTTTCCTCTGGAATGAGCTGTTTCTCATCCTTGAAAAATGCTTACCTGTGTTTGTACTGCTGAACATATTTTTCCACTTTCTTAGAAAACTTTCCTTCTATTTTATAGTCCAGTACTTTGAAGATCAGGACACTAAAAATTTAGAGTAACTTGACCACATTCACCCAGAACTCAGAAGCAAGAATCGTAATTAACTCTTACTTTCTGAGATAAATCTATTAGTCCAGTTTATCTTAAAGCACTTGTTCTCCTTTGCAAATTTGAATTTTAATACTGTGGAGAAAAAGCCTTTGATTAGAGTTGAGTTGAAGACTTGTTAAGGCAAGTTCAGTGATAAATGCACTTGTTCTAAATCACCAGGCTTCCAAACAAGAATTGAACCCCTCTCTCAGCATTTCATATTTCCTGTAGTATTTAGTTTTTTTGATTCATGCATTCAAACCTTGACAGTTACCTCCTTCCCTGTGAAATAACACAGATATCGTTTCCATTTGTATAAGATTAGAGTGTCAGTGAACTGGCTTATGGCAGATATAAGTAGTTGTTCCCTAAAAGCTTTTCCTAGAGAATGTGGAATGTGGATCATGTTAATCTCAGAGGCTTTGGGATGTACGCTAATACCTACATTTCCTGTCATAAGTGTTTTTAGTTGTAATCTACATTTGAAAAGCTTTTTAACAACATTTGAGTAGTTATGCTGGTCGCCTCTGAAGAAATGCAAAAATTCAGGTCTGTCATGAATCCTACCATCCAACACTACACCCTAGGCACTACCCTAGGCACTACCCTAGGCACTACCCTAGACACTACCCTAGGCACTGTGTTTAGAACTGGCAACTGGAAATATGACAGTTATTTCCCTTAAGAAATTTACTGGCTGTGAATAAACTTGTGAGACGCAGCAAGAAGTTGTCCTGGGAGCAGTGAATGGGCTTCAGGTGGTCTGTGAACCCTTTCAAATTATACTTAATGTTTTGTGTGTAAACCTGTTGGGAGAGGGGTGAAGGTTCTTAGATTCTCAAGGCTTCCAAAAAATCTTAGAAACTCTAGACTAGTAGAAAGATAATCAGCTTTGGCACCATACAGTAATTTCTGTCCTGGCCCTGTTATCCATACAGGCAGGTTATGCAGGGAAATTTGGGCTATAATACTTACCTAGAAGGACCAAGATAATGTATATTTAAAGTTTCTAATGTAGTACATAGAAGGTATTCAATAGTAGTTTAAGATGTGTTACTACTCTAAGGGAAGTATATTCAAGATTAAAACCACTGAGGGAGGAGAGCCTAAATCTGCCTGAAGAGAACGTTTTAGCACAGAGGCCACATTTGACTTGGCTGTTGAAGGGAGAGTTTTTCAGGTGGACTATGATAAAAGGCATTTCAGAGATAGAAAACAGTGTTTGCAAAGACACAGAGATAAGAACTATGGGTTTTAGAAGAGAGGAACAGGGTGGCTGGCAGTGTAAAAAATAAGCAAAGCTGATATAACCAAATAAACAGGAAGAGATTCCCAAAGGGAGAACAGCCTAAATGCTGAGTGTGAGATGCATATAGTATTGGCCTCGGCATTCCTGAGTTTCGGTGAGGAGTGCTTTGATGTCTCATGATTGTGGCATAGTTGTTTACTCTTCATTACAAAGTATGGTTTGGTTGTTATGAAGGATCTTTTTAAAATAGAGTTCCACAAAGCCAATGTTTTTACTCTGGTAATTTTACCTTATCCCAGATATATAAAGTAGTACTCTCAGTTTATATAATTCTTAATTGGCCAGATAAGTGGTTTTCATTAGCTTCTGTTAAAAATGCCCTGTAAAAAATTACATTAAAAGAGTCTGTAGAACTTTAGCAAGTTATTTATAGCGGTAAGCCTCTGTTTAGATTCCTCAGTATATTTGAGTTTTCTAGGTGATGACTGAGATTTTGAAACAATACATTTGGGACCACAACTATAGTGAGAATGGAAAAAAAGTCAACTCCCATTCTATGAAAATGTGGAGAGTGGCTTTTTTTGGACACCTTCTCCCCTCATTGTGCACTGGAGTTCTAAGTCATAGACCCTTTGATGTTAAAGGAAACATGAACGGTATTTAGAAACTAAGGAGCTTGTTACAGGTTTTACAGTTAGAAATTGCCAGAGCTAAGTTTGTCCCAAGATCATAGCAGATGTTTTTTCTGTAGCATGATGTTGCTGAGACTAACAGTTGTCTTATTATTATTTAGGGGAAAAATTAATAAAAAGAAAAAAGGGGGGCATAAATATCCTGCAAATTATAGGAAAATTCTTTGTTGGTATAGATTTTTGGTTGTAGCCTACTTGCAAACCAGTTTGCGTGCTAAGTCGCTTTAGTCATGTCTGACCATTTGCAACCCCATGGATGGTAGCCTGCAGACTCTTCTGTCCATAGGATTCTTCAGGCAAGAATACTAGAATGGATTGCCATTTCCTTCTCCAAGAAACCAGTTTAAGTAGGGGAGGGGGAATATATGTATATATATCTCTCTCACCGGAGAAGGCAATGGCACCCCACTCCAGTACTGTTGCCTGAAAAATCCATGGATGGAGGAGCCTGGTAGGGTGCAGTCCATGGGGTTGCTAAGAGTCGGATATGACTGAGCGACTTCACTTTCACTTTTCACTTTCATGCATTGGAGAAGGAAATGGCAACCCACTCCAGTGTTCTTGCCTGTAGAATCCCAGGGCCAGGGGAGCCTGGTGGGCTGCCGTCTATGGGGTTGCAGAGTCAGACACGACTGAAGCGACTTAGCAGCAGCAGCATATATATCTCACAGTAGAATACTGCCCTTGAGTATTCTATTTAACTGCTTTAAGGACAGGAACCAAGAAATGGGAGCCATCCATAACCTGGGTGACTATTTCGGCTCTTTGTGTTTCTGCATGTTTATCAGTTTCTCCATCTAGAGCTGCTTGGACACTTATCTTTGCTTCTCTGTGCACCTGCTTTACTCTTAGCTCTCCACATTTGACTTTCACTACACGTGCTGTTGAATAAAGGTATCTCTTAAGTGACCTAACCTATGTTCCTTACTTTATCTCTGTTTAGAGGATTAGCTCAGAATAGTTAGAATTGCTGTCTCATGTTCACATTCCTGAAATTCACATCCCATCAGTCAACCTGCTTCTAGTGAGATGGGTACTATGTAGTATAAATGTGTGAAGTTGACCAGGATGGGGAGTTTGTTTAGATGTGATTGGTAGGGACTTTTCTTAGTGAAAGAAAGTTATAGTTCCTTAACGAGACTGGCAGCCCAAGGTGTATCTAATACAAAAATCTTTGAAGCAAAACTAGGGGAAAAAATGAGCTTCTATTTTAAGGTTTCAGTCCCAAGTAGACTCCACCCACCTTCTTTCAGAGAAGGGACAGAAAAGCACAGAGACCTTGTGACTTGAGAGAACTGTTTGTTCTGGCAGAGCATAATTTCACATATACAGTGCATACTAAACCTTAAACTGTGTAGAAACTGTAAAAGTAAGATGATCTATAAGCTGCATATTTATGGTACTTAAGATTTAAGCTATAATTTTTCAGTGTTAAAATACGAAACCAGAACATTGCCTTCTAGATGAAAGTATAAGTCTAAAGATCAGTTTTATCGGTACTATATCTAGTCATTTTTTATTCTCTCTAAATATACATCTGAAATTTATCACTATCTGAAAGACTAATATATTTTCTCCCTAGTAGACTTTGTATGAATAAATCTAAATATAGTTAGATTCATCTAAAATTTAAATACTTTAATACTGTGTGTTGCCTGGTTGTCAGTGTGTCTGTCTCTGTGCAGGCTGTCTGCCTGACTGGGTACCTCTTATCTTTGTCTACTCTGTCTATTGGCTTATCTGTGCCAAAGATTCATTAATGGGTGTTAGGTAGATTTGGATGTACTGTGTAATTCAGAAATGTCCTGTAATTTATGCCTAGTTGTTTATAATTCTTTACTTCTAGTGCTGCAAATAGGTTATAAATGCCAAGGAGGAACATAGTGCAGGTAGATACTAATATTAGGATTTTGCAACTATTTGAAGAAATTGAATATGTTTAAATGTTTATCTCTAAGCCTATTCACTGGTATTATTCGATGTTGCACAAAATAACAAATTTTATTTTTTTCATAACTGTGTAATTTAGGTAGTAGAAAATTAATCATTAAGGTAAGAAATATAGTTTTAATGTTTAATATGCCAGATGTTTTGATCTTTTCATTTTATGGAAAAGTAAAGAGGGATAGGTATTTTAATAGTTCAGAAGCTAGAAACAGAAATTCTTTGTGTGAAAAAGAGCATTCAAAGAAGTTATTATTAATTATAAGATATATGCTTAAACTAAGTTTTCTTGAATGGGTAATTAAGTAGGCACTGGCTGACTCTACTTTCTTGGCCTCTTCTTTCCTAGATGATGAAATATCATTATACCTAGTTTTTCACCTACCTCTTTAGTCTCTCTCCTCTATTATTGGCTCAGATACAGCATATTTCCTGTTTTTTGTGCTCTTAGGTCTTAAGGGAAATATAATTGAATACTTGAATATTTAAAAATAGAAAATAATCTTACAAATCTGATAAAATATTACAGTGACATCATTCTAATGCTGCTTATTAACAGTCTCAGACAATAATAAAACATTGATATTTTCTCATACTCTACATTCTTACAATGGCTGGTGGATTCTTTTTAAAGTATTTCTAGAAAATGCAATTTAATCTAGGCCAGAAGTATAAGATGAATATTTAACCAGCACATTTAATTTTCCCATTGTTGCTTTATTATATGCCAGTTTTTATATTATTTATAAGCCATGTTTTGTGTGCATATATTGTTTATGCCATATCTAATGTTTTAAAATATGTTCTAAGTGCTCTTACATTCTATTGGCCAAGGCAAGTTATAATGCCACTTCAACCTCAAAGATTTAGGAAATAGATTATACCCTTTAAATTGGAAGGACTACAAAGTCTTGTGCAGTTTTAATATAGGAAGAGGTGAAAAACAGGTTTTTAATATGATAAATCTACGGCTTCCCTGGTGGTTCAGAGGTTAAAGCATCTGCCTGCAATGCGGGAGACCTAGGTTCGATCTTTGGGTCGGGAAGATCCCCTGGAGATGGAAATGGCAACCCACTCCAGTATTCTTGCCTGGAGAATCTCATGGACGGAGGAGCCTGGTGGGCTACAGTTCACGAGTCACAAAGAGTTGGACACGACTGAGTGACTTCACTTTCGCTTTCACCTTCACCATATGACAAGTGTATGAGATATTATTATTACATAAGGTAGTTAAGACATAGAACTGGGACTTGAAATAAGGAGTAAGCCATGCATTTACCTGGGAGAAGAGTATGGTATTGCAGACAGAAAGAGCATTAAGTGCCCAAGTATCTGAGTTAAGAGTGTGTTGAGATATCAAGGAAGCTAGTGCACTTGAGCAGAATGAGGAAAAGATTTAGTAGATTTGTGACAGTGTTGGGAGTTATGGAAAACCATCCAGGTTCTTGTAGGTCATTGTTAGAACTTGGGTTTTTACTCTAAATGACAAGAGTTTACTTTTGGGTATGATGGGCTTTTCCTCAGTGGTAAAGAATCTGCATGCAATGCAGGAGACACAGGTTTAATCCCTGAGTCAGGAAGATTCCCCTGGAGAAGGAAATGGCTATCCACTCTAGTATTCTTACCTGAAAGTCCCATGGACAGAGTAGCCTGGCGGGCTACAAGTCGATGGGATCACAAAGCGTTGGACACCACTGAGTGACTAAGCAAGCACAGAGAACACCACTTTGTAGAATTATTAACTAAACAAGCACCGTCAAAAAGAACATTTATAGAAATTACTAATATAGTAGAGTTGTTAGTGATTCATAAGTATTAAGACATACTTAATAAACAAGGAATTTCTTGAAAATACTATGAATTTTTAGAATAAATACTAAATCAGTTTTCCACAGTAGAAGTAGTAAAAGTAGAGTTAGAGGAAATGTTCTAGGTAGCAGAATATTTATAATTTAAACAATAAGTGTTTGATTATAGGCGATATGCTCTAAAATAATGTACTCCCGAGATTGTCAGTGTAACTACACTACACATTAAGTATTATGATAGGAGGTTTTGTTTGACTGAGAGAAATCAAGCTGAAGGTGAAGTGCCAAGTCACCCTAATGGCCTCATTTCAGTTCAGTTCAGTTGCTCAGTTGTGTCCAACTCTTTGCAACCCCATGGACTGCAGTATGCCAGGCTTCCCTGTCCATCACCAACTCCTTGAGTTTACCCAAACTCATGTCTATGGAGTTGGTGATGCCATCCAACCATCTCATCCTCTGTCATCCCTTTCGCCTCCCTCCTTCAATCATACCCAGCATCAGGATCTTTTCAAATGAGTCAGTTCTTTGCATCAAGTGGCCAGAGTATTGGAGTTTCAGCACCAGTCCTTCCAGTGAATATTCAGTACTGATTTCCTCTAGGATGGACTGGTTGGATCGCTTGCTGTCCAAGGGACTCAAGAGTCTTTCCAACACAGCAATTAACTCTTTGGCAGTCAGCTTTCTTTATAGTCCAACTCTCGCATCCATACATTACTACTGGGAAAACCAAAGCTTTGACTAGATGGACATTTGTTGGCAAAGTAATATCTCTGCTTTTTAATATGCTGTCTAGGTTGGTCATAACTTTCCTTCCAAGGAGCAAGCGTCTTTTAATTTCATGGTGACAGTCACCTTCTGCAGTGATTTTGGAGCCCAAGAAAATCAAGTCTGTCACTGTTTTCCATTGTTTCCCCATCTATTTGCCATAAAGTGATGGGAACAGATGCCTGATGGCCTCATCCTATTAGAAATTAGCTAGTACCTAAGAATAGTTACTTTACAAAGTGAGACAAGAGAAGACTGCTTTGCCTGAGATGTCCCTTTGTAGTCTAAAATAGTAGCTGAATTACAAGAATGTTTCATTTTATTTTCAAATAAGTAAGTTCAAAAAGATCCATCATATTTGGGTAAACTTTTTTAATATAATAGTTCTCTAAAGGAGTGAGTATGCCATGTAAAGAGACTGTTGAAACATTTAGGGACAAAACCAATCTGATTAGAGTGCTTTTTCTCCTGACTTGTATTTAAAGCACAGATATTACAATAATAAAGTTCAAATTTGACCTCACCAAAAAAAAAAAAAACCAAACAAACAAAACAACAACAATATGAAAGGTAATGCAGAAATAAGCAGTGGATTGAGATAAAACACTTTAACACATTTAACAGTTGGAGGATTATTATCTAAAATATAAGTAGCTTCTCTATATAAATAAAAAGAATATTCCAATAGGAAAATTTTAAAATGCTAAGAAAATTAACAGAAGAAAAATGCAAATAGTTACTAAACATGGGGGAAAAGTCACCAACCTATTCAGTAGTCAGAGAAATAAAAATTATTTTAGCATTTACTTTGGAGACAGATCCATCAGATCCCACCAAATTTGGTAAAATTCAAAAATTGGTAATTATGGCAATTCAGAAATTGATAATAGCAAATGTCAGCCAGGATAGAGAAAAACTAGCTTTCTAGATCTGCTGATAGGTAAGATTTTTATGGAAGGCAAGAAGCTTAACTTGGTTGATTACTTCAAAGGGGAGGGATATAGAGGAGTTCAGTTCAGTTCAGTTCATTTCAGTCGCTCAGTCGTGTCCGACTCTTTGCAACCTCATGAATCGCAGCACGCCAGGCCTCCCTGTCCAGCACCAACTCCCGGAGTTTACTCAGACTCACGTCCATCGAGTCAGTGATGCCATCCAGCCATCTCTTCCTCGGTTGTCCCCTTCTTCTCCTGCCCCCAATCCCTCCCAGCATCAAAGTCTTTGCCAATGAGTCAACACTTCGCATGAGGTGGCCAAAGTACTGGAGTTTCAGCTTTAGCATCATTATTCCAAAGAAATCCCAGGGTTGATCTCCTTCCGAATGGACTGGTTGGATCTCCTTGTAGTCCAAGGGACTCTCAAGAGTCTTCTCCAACACCACAGTTCAAAAGCATCAATTCTTCGGCACTCAGCCTTCTTCACAGTCCAACTCTCACATCCGTACATGACCACTGGAAAAACCATAGCCGTGACTAGATGGACCTTAGTCGGCAAAGTAATGTCTCTGCTTTTGAGTATACTATCTAGGTTGGTCATAACCTTTCTTCCAAGGAGTAAGTGTCTTTTAATTTTATGGCTGCAGTCACCATCTGCAGTGATTTTGGAGCCCCCAAAAAATAAAGTCTGACACTGTTTCCACTGTTTCCCCATCTATTTCCCATGAAGTGATGGGACCAGATGCCATGATCTTCATTTTCTGAATGTTGAGCTTTAAGTCAACTTTTTCACTCTCCTCTTTTACTTTCATCAAGAGGCTTTTTAGGTCCTCTTCACTTTCTGCCATAAGGGTGGTGTCATCTGCATATCTGAGGCTATTGATATTTCTCCTGGCAGTCTTGATTCCAGCTTGTGTTTCTTCCAGCCCAGTGTTTCTCATGATGTACTCTGCATAGAAGTTAAATAAGCAGGGTGACAATATACAGCCTTGACGCACTCCCTTTCCTATTTGGAACCAGTCTGTTGATCCATGTCCAGTTCTAACTGTTGCTTCCTGACCTGCATACAGATTTCTCAAGAAGCAGGTCAGGTGGTCTGGTATTTCCATCTCTTTGAGAATTTTCCAAAGTTTATTGTGATCCACAGTCAAAGTCTTTGGCATAGTCAGTAAAGCAGAAATAGATGTTTTTCTGGAACGCTCTTGCTTTTTCCATGATCCAGCGGATGTTGGCAATTTGATCTCTGGTTCCTCTGCCTTTTCTAAAACCATCGTGAACTTCAGGAAGTTTACGATTCATGTATTGCTGAAGCCTGGCTTGGAGAATTTTGAGCATTACTTTACTAGCATGTGAGATGAGCGCAATTGTGCGGTAGTTTGAGCATTCTTTGGCATTGCCTTTCTTTGGGATTGGAATGAAAACTGACCTTTTCCAGTCCTGTGGGTACTGCTGAGTTTTCCAAATTTGCTGGCATATTGAGTGCAGCACTTTCACAGCATCATCTTTCAGGATTTGAAAGATGGTGGAATTCTACTGGAATTCCATCACCTCCACTAGCTTTGTTCATAGTGATGCTTCCTAAAGCCCACTTGACTTCACATTCCAGGATGTCTGGCTCTAGATGAGTGATCACACCATCATGATTATCTGGGTCATGAAGGTCTTTTTGTACAGTTCTTCTGTGTATTCTTGCCCTCTCTTAATATCTTCTGCTTCTGTTAGGTCCAGACCATTTCTGTCCTCTATCGAGCCCATCTTTGCATGAAATGTTCCCTTGGTATCTCTAATTTTTTGAAGAGATCTCTAGTCTTTCCCATTCTGTTCTTTTCCTCTATTTCTTTGCATTGATACGGAGAAGTGATTTCTTTTTCCTTTATAATTATGTGCAGAAAAAGTTAACAATTCTGGGACTGCTATCCTCAGAAAAGCCAATTTGCAAGATTCGCCCTTGGTAGGTATCTGGGAACTTGGACTTTTGAGAGGCTTCCCATCATTCCATGATGAGAATGGCCCCCTTTGCTTTACTGTACAAATTTGTTGTTGTTTAGTCACTAAGTCATATCAGTGGTGTCAGACTCTTTGGCGACCCCATAAACTGTAGCCCACCAGGTCCTCTCTCCATGGGATTTCCCAGGCAAGAATACTGGAGTAGGTTGCCATTTTCTACTCCAGAGGATCTTCCCTGCGCAGGGATTGAACCCAAACCTCTTGCATCCCCTGCATTAGCAAGCGGCTTCTTTACCACTGTGTCATGTGGGAGACCGTGTGTATATGCAGGCACACATACATACTTCGTTTCTAAGACTCTGTAGATAGGTTTTTATATGTGTGTATTAACACCCATTTACACCTCCCCCTTCGCAATGAAAGGTTGAAAACTTTGGTGACATTTTAGGTAATAAAATATAGGAACAAATCAAAAACAAAGTGTTTTCAGGTATGCTATTTAGGACACAGGGCTTATTACTTTATTTTTAAATTTATTTTTAACTGGATGATGATTGCTTTACAATATTGTGTTGGTTTCTGCCATACATCAATGAATTAGCCATAGGTATGTATGTGTCCCCTCCCTCTTGAAGCTGCCTCCCATCTCTCACCCCATCCTACGCCTCTAGGTCATCACAGAGCACCTGGCTGAGCTCTCTGAGGCATACAGCAAATTCCTACATCTATTTGCTTTACATATGGTAATGCGTATGTGTCCATGACCCTTCCCCCACTGCGTCCACAAATCTGCTCTCTATTTCTGTGTCTCTGTTGCTGTCCTTCAAATAGGTTCGTCAGCACCATCTTTCTAGATCCCATATATATATGTTAATATACAACATTTGTTGTTTTCTTTTGACTTAAACTCTGTGTGATTAAGGCTCTAGATTCATCCACCTCATTAGCACTGACTCAAATGCATTCCTTTTTATGGCCAAGTAATACTCCATTATATGTATGTACCACAGCTTTTTTATCCATTCATCTGTCAATGGACATCTAGGTTTGCTTCCATGTCCTGGCTATTGTAAATAGAGCTGCAGTGAACACTGGGGGTACATATGTCATTTTCATTTCATCCTGATTTTCTCAGGATATATGACCAATAATGGGATCGTTGGATCATATGATAGTTATATTCCTAGTTTTTTAAGGTATCTCTATAGTGTCCTCCATAGTGGGTGTATCAATTTATATTCCTACCAACGGTGCAAGAGGGTTCCCTTTTTTCCACACCTTCTCCAGCATTTATTGTTGTAGATGTTTTGATGATGGCCATTCTGACACGAGTGAGGTGAATGTCATTGTAGTTTTGATTTGCATTCCTCTAATAATGAGTGATGATTAGTATCTTTTCATGTGTTTTCATTGTCTTCTTTGGTGAAATGTCTGTTAATGGAACTTCTGCCTGCTTTTTTCGATTGGGTTGTTTGTTTTTCTGATATTGAGTTGCATGAGCTCCTTGTATATTTTAGAAATTAATCCTTTGTCAGTTGGGCTGCTCAGGTGGCACTCGTGGTAAACAACCTGCCTGCCAATTCAGGAGACTCGAGACAGGTTCAGTCTCTGAGTGGGGAAGATCCCCTGGAGAAGGAAATGGCAACCTGCTCCAGTATTCTTGCTTGGGAAATCTCATGGACAGAGGAGCCTGGCGGGCCACAGTCCTTGGGGTTGCAAAGAGTCGGACGTGACTGAGCACACACACACATACACTTTTATTAGTTGTTTCATTTGCTGGTCTTTTCTCCAATTTTAAGGGTTGTCTTTTCATCTTGTTTATAGTTTCCTTTGAAATGGCAGCCCACTTCCAGTATTCTTGCCTGGAGAATCCCATGGACGGAGGAGCTTGGTGGGCTAGAGTCCACGGGTCGCAAAGAGTTGGACACGACTGAGCGACTTCACTTTCACTTACTGTGCAAAAAAGCTTTAAACTCAATTAGGTCCTACTTGCTTAGTTTTGTTTTTATTTCCATTACTCTAGGAGGTGGGTCATGAGGATCTTGCTCTGATTTATGTCATAGAATGTTCTGCCTGTGTTAGCTTCTGGCCTTACATTTAGATCTTTAATCCATTTTACTTTATCTTTGTGTATGGTTTTAGGAAGTGTTCTAATTTCATTCTTTTACACATAGTTGTTCAGTTTCCCAGCACCACTTAGTGAAGAGACTTATCTTTTCTCCACTGTGTATTTTTGCTGCCTTTGTCAAAGATAAGTTACTCATAGGTGTGTGGGTTTATCTCTGGACTTTCTATTTTGTTCCATTTAAATAATTACTTTAAATTATACTTCATTTTTTATCAGTTTCATATATCCGTATAATGGTAAACAATATGGATGAAACTTCAAGTAGCATTTTATTTATGACTGTGCTGGGTCTTCATTGCTGCATGGGCTTTTCTCCAGCTGTGGCAGGCGGGGGCTCCTCTCTAGTTGCAGTGTGTGGGCATCTCATTACAGTGGCTTCTCTTGTTGCTGGGCCCAGGCGCTAGGCGTGCGGGCCTCAGTAGTTGTGGCTTGCGGGCTCTCGAGCACAAGTTCAGTAGTTGTGGTGCAAGGGTGGATTCTTTACCACAGAGCCACCAGGGAAGTCCCTCAAGTAGCATTTTAAATGTATACTCTGCAGTTACGCAGACTATATTATCTCAACTTACTGAACTGAGTAAGTTATAAGTGTGATAATAGGGTGCCATTCATTGACTATGTGATGCTCTGAATGTGGTTATCAGTGGCAATTTTGTTTAAAAGACTTGTCATATTTCACTGTATATGTGATACATGAAGACCCTACGTATTGTAGAGGAATTAAAATAAATATAGGAGATTATCTTTGGCAGATAGAAAATTAAAATCTTGGGTGGCAGCAGTAGTAGTAGTGATGGGATAAAACTTATAAACAAATGATGGATAGAAGAAGGAATGAAATACATGACTAGGATCTACTTTTGGAATATGTGCTACATAAGGGCAGGTTTATCTGTACCACCTAAAAGAATACCTGACAGAGAGTAGGTTAGGAAAAAAATGATACACGACATATCTTCATGAGGTGATAATTGATTCTTACTTTTTCCCTTTTACAATAAGTGTACAGGTACAGTATGTCAACAAACTGAGAAAGTGGTTTTCTTTTTTTTTTTTCCAAATATAGCAGTTAATTCACTAGTCAGTTCAGTTCAGTTGCTCAGTCGTGTCTGACTCTTTGTGACCCCATGGACTGCAGCATGCCAGGGCTCCTTGTCCATCACCATCTCCCGGAGTTTACTCAGACTCGTATCCATTGAGTCTGTGATGCCATCCGACCATCTCATCCTCTGTCGTCCCCTTCTCCTCCCCCACTTCCATCTTTCCTAGCGTCAGGGTCTTTTCACATGAGTCAGTTCTTTGCATCAGGTGGCCAAAGTATTGGAGTTGCAGCTTCAGCATCAGTCCTTCCAATGAATACTCTGGACCGAATTCCTTTAGGATGGACTGGTTGGATCTCTTTGTTGTCCAAGGGACTCTAAAAGAGTCTTCTCCAACACAGCAGTTCAATTCTTCAGCACTCAGCCTTCTTTATAGTCCACTCTCACATCCTTACATGACTACTGGAAAAACCATAGCCTTGACTAGATGGACCTTTGTTGACAGTGTCTCTGCTTTTTAATATACTGTCTAGGTTGAGCATAACTTTTCTTCCAAGGAGTAAGTGTCTTCTAATTTCATGACTGCAGACAACATCTGCAATGATTTTGGACCCCCCAAAATAAGTCTGCCACTGTTTCCACTGTTTCCCCATCTATTTCCCATGAAATGATGGGACCAGATGCCGTGATCTTCGTTTTCTGAATGTTGAGCTTTAAGCCAACTTTTTCACTCTCTTTGTTCACTGTCATCAAGAGGTTCTTCACTTCTTCACTTTCTGCCATAAGGGTGGTGTCACTTGCATATCTGATATTTCTACTGGCAATCTTGAGTCCAGGTTGTGCTTCATCCAGGCCCAGCATTTCTCATGATGTACTCTGCATAAAAGTTAAATAAGCAAGGTGACAATATACAGCCTTGACGTATTCCTTTTCCTATTTGGAACCAGTCTGTTTTTCCATGTCCAGTTCTAACTCTTGCTTCCTGACCTACATACAGATTTCTCAAGAGGCAGGTCAGAGGGTCTGGTATTCCCATCTCTTTCAGAATTTCCTACAGTTTATTATTAACCACACAGTCAAAGGCTTTGGCATAGTCAATAAAGTAGCAGTAGATGTTTTTTCTGGAATTCTCTTGCTTTTTTGATGATCCAGCGATGTTGGCAATTTGAATTCTGGTTCCTCTGCCTTTTCTAAAACCAGCTTGAACATCTGGATGTTCCTAGTTCACAGATCACTGAAGCGTGGCTTGGACAATTTTGAGCATTACTTTACTAGCGTGAGATGAGTGCAACTGTGTGGTAGTTTGAGCATTCTGAGATGGGTGCAGTTGTGTGGTAGTTTGAGCATTCTTTGGCATTGCCTTTCTTTGGGATTAGAGTGAAAACTGAATTTTACCAGTCCTGTGGGTACTGCTGAGTTTTCCAAATTTGCTGGCATATTGAGTACAGCACTTTCACAGCATCATCTTTTAGAACTTGAAATAGCTCAACTGGAATTCCATCTCCTCCACTAGCTGTGTTCATAGTGATGCTTCCTAAGGCCCACTTGACTTCATATTCCAGGATGTCTGGCTCTAGGTGAGTGATCACACCATCAAGATTATCTGGGTTGTGAAGATCTTTTTGTACAGTTCTTCTGTGTATTCTTGCCACCTCTTCTTAATATCATCTTCTTCTGCTAGGTCCATACCATTTCTGTGCTTTATTGTGCCCATCTTTGCCTGAAATGTTCTGTTGGTATCTCTGATTTTCTTGAAGAGATCTCTAGTCTTTCCCATTCTATTGTTTTCCTCGATTTCTTTGCCCTGATTACTGAGGAAGGCTTTCTTATCTCTCCTTGCTATTCTTTGGAACTCTGCATTCAGATGGGTAGCTTTTCTTTTTTCCTTTGCTTTTGGCTTCTCTTCTTTTCACAGCTTTCTGTAAGGCCTCCTCAGACAGCTATTTTCCTTTTTGCATTTCTTTTCTTCGGGATGGTGGATCCCTGTCTCCTGTACAATGTCATGAACCTCCATCCATAGTTCATCAGGCACTCTGTCTATCAGATCTAGTCCCTTACTATTTCTCACTTCCACTGTATAATCGTAAGAGATTTGATTTGGGTCATACCTGAATGATCTAGTGGTTTTCCCTGAAGTGAAGTGAAGTTGCTGAGTCGTGTCCAACTCTTTGCGACCCCCTTGGACTGTAGCCTACCTGGCTTCTCTGTCTATGGGATTTTCCAGGCAAGAATACTGGAGTGGGTTGCCATTTGTTTCTTCAATTTAAGTCTGAATTTGGCAATGAAGGTTCATGATCTGAGCCACAGTCAGCTCCTGGTCAGTTTTTGCTGACTGTATGGAACTTCTCCATCTTTGACTGCAAAAAATATAATCAATCTGATTTCATTGTTAACTATCTGGTGATGTCCACTGTAGAGTCTTCTCTTGTGTTGTTGGAAGAGGGTGTTTGCTATGACCAGTGCATTCTCTGGGCAAACCTGCTTCATTCCATACTCTAAGGCCAAATTTGGCTGTTACTCCAGGTGTTTCTTGACTTCCTACTTTTGCATTCCAGTCGCCTATAATGAAAAGGACATCTTTTTAGTTGTTAGTTCTAGAAGGTCCTGTAGGTCTTCATAGAACCGTTCAACTTCAGCTTCTTCAGCATTATTGGTCAGGGCATAGACTTGGATTACTGTGCTATTGAATGGTTTGCCTTGGAAATGAACAGAGATCATTCTGTCATTGTTGAGACTGCATCCAAGTACTGCATTTCGGACTATTGTTGACTATGATGGCTACTCCATTTCTTCTAAGGGATTCCTGCCCACATTAGTAGATATAATGGTCATCTGAGAAATTCACCCATTCCAGTCCATTTTAGTTAGCTGATTCCTAAAATGTTGACATTCACTCTTGCCATCTCCTGTTAGACCACGTCCAATTTGCATTGATTCATGGACCTAACATTCCAGATTCCTATGCAGTATTGCTCTTTACAGTATGAGGGGCGAATTCACGTTTAGAATCAAACCTCATTCCCGCCAGAGAAGCTAAGAGGGCTCAAACAAACCTTGTGCGCACCGGGACCCAGGGACCCCACAGAGACTGAGATAGAACTGTGTTTGAGTGTCTCCTGTGGAGGTACGGGCCAGTAGTAGACTGCCACAGGGATAGGGGCTCTGAGTGCAGCAGACTTGGGTATGGCATAAGCCCTCTTGGACGAGGTCGCCATTAACTCCACCATTTAGCTGCCAGAACTTACACAGGACTGGGAAATAGACTCTTGGAGGCCACAAACAGAACCTTGTGCACCAGGACCCAGGAATAAGGAGCAGTGACCCCACAGGAGACTGACCCAGACTTGCCTGTGAGTGTCCAGGAGTCCTCAGCAGAGGCATGGGTCAGTTGTGGCCTATTGCAGGGATGGGGACACTGAGTGTAACAGTACATTCATGGGATCTTTTGAAGGCGCTCACCATTATCTTCATGACCTCCACCATAGTTTGGCGCCAGGTAAATAGCACGGCTTCCCTGGTGGCTCAGAGGTTAAAGCATCTGCCCACAATGCGGGAGACCTGGGTTCGATCCCTGGGTCAGGAAGATCCCTGCTGAAGGAAATGGCAACCCACTCCAGTATTCTTGCCTGGAGAATCCCATAGACAGAGGAGCCTGGTGGGCTACAGTCCATGGGATTGCAAAGAGTCCATGGACATGACTGAGTTACTTCACTTTTTACTTTAAATAGAAAGGAAGGAATGTAGCACCACCATCAACAGAAAACTGGATTAAAGATTTACTGAGCATGGCCCCGCCCATCAGAACAAGACCCAGTTTCCCCCTCAGTCAGTCTCTCCCATCAGGAAGTTTCCATAAGCCTATTGTCCTTCTCCATCAGAGGGCAGACAGACTGAAAACCACAATCACAGAAAGCTAACCAATACAATCACATGGACCACAGCCTTGTCTAAGTCAATGAAACTGTGAGCCATGCTGTGTAGGGCCACCTAAGAGGTACGGGTCATGGTGGAGAGTTCTGACAAAATGTGGTTCACTGGAGAAGAATGGCAAACCACTTCAGTATTCTTCCCTTGAGAACCTCATGAACAGTATGACAAGGCAAAAATTCATTAGTAGAGCAGAGCTATCTAACCTTACAATGAGTATTGTGTGACTTGGTAATCTGACACACTTTAAAGGCACTTCCCAACAGCTAGCTGGTCCCTTTCCTATATTGGTTAGGGCATTTAATTTCTATTCAAACAACTATGGAGGGTTTCTTTGTTACTTTTTTAAAAAGACGTTTTAATTGAGGTCAGTGTACAGTTTAGTAGTTCTAAGTATATTCACATTGTTGTGCAGCCAGTCTCTGGAACTCATCTTGCAAAACCAGAACTCTACACCCATTAAACAACTAACTCCTATTGCCCTTCTCCCAGTATGCCCTTAGCAACTACCATTCTACTTTCTTATCTGTGTGACTTTAACTAGTCTTCATACCTCATTTTAGTGGAATAAAAAGTATTTGTTCTTTTGTGGCTGGCTTCTTCCACTTAACGTGTTTTCACGTTTCATCCATGCTGCAGCATGCGTCAGGATTCCCTTCCTATTTAAGGTCAATCTGTATACCATGTTCTGTTTGCCCATTGACTCATCCATGGACGGTTGGGTTGTTTTCACCTTTTGGCTATTGTGAGTCATGTTGTTATGAACTTGAGTATACACATACTTGTCTCAGAGCCATCTTTCAGTTACTTGGGGTATATATCCATAAGTGGACTTGTTGGATTCACGTTTTAATTTTTTGAATTAGTATGCTATTTTCCAAAGTGGGTACACCATTTTACAATCCTACCAACAGTACACAGAGGTTACAGTTTCTACACATCCTCACTAACACTTGTTTTTTGTGTGTTGGGGGTTGTTTATTTGATAGTAGCCATTGTACTGGTGAGGTGGCATCTCATTGTAATTTTGATTTGTATTTCTGTGCTGATTAGTGATATTGAGCATCTTTTCATTTGCTTTTTATATATATTTTTGAGGAGTATCTAAGTCCTTTGCCTCTTTTTAAATTGTGTTGTTTTTTTATTGAGTTGTAGGAATCCTTTATATAGTGTTTCTATATATTCATCTTTTGTACAAAAGCACAGTTTATGAAAATTTAAGTTATAATAAAATAAAACTTGTGATTCATTTTCAAAGTAAAATTCTCTCAGAACAGTTAATATGGACTCATAATTCAGTTTAATTAACAATTCTTAAAATCAGCTTCATTTTCAGTTGTTATTTTTTCTATCAAGATTGCTATACAGATTGACACTATCTTCTGCTTGTCTTAGTAAAGGTTTTACTAGAGGAAATAGTAAATTCTGTTCAGTGACTTTGACCATGGTTTTAAAAGTCATCAAAATGTCACATCTTTATTTAACATCTTGGGTTATTTTGATTCAAGGATTCTAAAATTAAAGAAAAACGTTCTAGATTTTATTTGTAAATTATTTTTGTTGCATATTTACTCTGTTACTGCAAGTTTGTTTTTATTTAAAATATTGCAGAAATCTTGATAATTGTATGTAGGTGGGTCCCAGTTTTTCATGATTGAAGTCTGGCTTTTTGTTTGAAGAGAATATTTATCTTTATTACAAAGAGATATGTGAAGACAAAATCATGCCCTTGGTAACTTTGGGTGGATGTACCTTCACAGTAGTATAATCTGGCCTTTTCCAGACCAAGTCTAAAATAATGCCAGAATGAAATACTTTTGCATATCTAATATCAGAAATCACTACAAAAAGAAACCTCATGCCCATTACCTGTCACACCTCATTCCCCCTCATCCCAGCATCCTAGAAATTACTAATCTACTTTCTGATTATAAATTTGTCTAGTCTGGGCATTGCATATAAATGGAATGATATGTGCCTTTTTTGTCTGCCTTCTTTACTTAGCATAATGTTTTCATCAGTTAAGGATGTATCAATACTTTATTCCTTTTCTATGGCCAAATAATATTCCATTGTTTGACTAGACTACATTTTGCTTATATTTATCAGTCAGTGGACATTTGGGTTGTTGCCACTTTTTGACTCTTATGAGCAATACTACTGTGATCATTTGTGTATAGTTTTTTGTGTGGGCATATGTTTTCAGTTCTTGTGAGTATATACCTAGGGGTGGAATTACTGGATTACATGGTAACTCTATATTTAACCTTTTAAGGAATTACCAAACTATCTCTAATAAGAATTTAAAATTTAAATTTACAAACAAAAGTTTGGCAACCTAACTTGACTTTATCTCTACTTGGTCTCCTTTTTGAAAAATGAAATTATTGTGTACAAGTAGATCCTTCATTATACTTAATTTTTTATATCTTGAAAACATAAATACTTCATATTAATCAAAGCATTTTTATGCATTGATAGGGGAAATTGGCAGAGTATATCCTTTAATAGGAGTTCCTTATATGTAACTAGACTTGGGGAGTGGAGTGAAAAGACACAAAAATATGGCTTGTAAACTTAAGCCTGGTTTGCCAGGTAATTTTCAAGCTGGAAACACTTTCTGAATTTTAAATAAAAATTGTAGCTGGTAATGAGCAATGTGGTCTCAAGTATTTTGTTCTGGTATGGCATCAAATCTTAGGGTACAGACAAAAAGAGATTAAAATCTCTTAGTGTCTTTAAGAAAAAAAGACACTATTTGAATATACAAATAAAGATATTTTGGTATTTGCTAGTTTCTATAAGAAGTCAGGTGCTTCCCTTATAGTTCAGTTGGGAAAGAATCTACCTGCAATGTTCGATTCCTTGATTGGGAAGATCCCCTGGAGAAGGAAATGGGAACCACTCCAGTATTCTTGCATGGAGAGTCTCATGGACAGAGGAGCCTGATGGGCTATAGTCCATGGGTTCACAAGAATCAGACACGACTTAGCGACTAAACCACTACCATAAGTCAGCTAATCTGAGGCAGGTAATTAAAAATGTTCCTTAACTTCCTCATCTGTTGATCTTATATGCTCTTCTCAGTCTTTACATATTTAAAGGGAAGCTCTATGGTAAATGTTGAGTAGGGTGCTTTGCACGCAAGATGATGAACACAAATGCATTTTTCTGTCTCCTTGGCATACATTAATTATCAGTTATTTATTATTTTGTTATGCCACCAAATTTCCCATTTTTTCTTAGTCATTCAAAGGGTTTCTTAAATATTTTTAATTGAAAAGACAATGCAATTCCTTTAATATAATTAAAGGAAAGAAAATTAAGTTACCCATCATTCTGTCCTTAAAACAACTATCTTTCTTCATCGGTAGTGGGACTAGAAAGTTAAGGGCCAGGTTTGGTAGCTGTTTACTGAGGTATTCACACTAGAACGTGAAACTGGTTGGATGTGAGAGGAAGCAAGTGGACAGATAAGTGGGGAAAGTCCAAAACTACTGGGAGATTTTAAGCCTGAATGGCTAAGGAGGGCAGAGGTGCCATGAAAATCAAAAGGGACATAGAAGCATTTGAAAAAAATCAGTCAATTTCTTTGTATCTAGTTAGATTTGAGAGGCTGTTGTGAATGTGCCAGAAAACACAGATTTGGGGATTGTGTCTTATAATAGTTGTTTGTTGTTTAACCATTAAGTTGTGTCTTGCTCTTTTTCGACATGGACTACAACCTGCCAGGCTCCTCTTGTCCTTGGGATTCTAGGCAAGAATACTGCAGCGGGTTGCTGTTTCCTTCCTCAGGGTATCTTCCCAACCCAGGGATCACACCTGTGTATCCTACATTGTCAGGCAGATTCTTTACCACTGAGCCACCAATGAAGCCCAGTGTAATAGTTTTTAATTTTTTATTTTTTACTTTACAATACTGTATTGGTTTTGCCATACATTGACATGAATCCACCACAGGTATACATGAGTTCCCAACCCTGAACCCCCTCCTACCACCCTCCCCATATCATCTCTCTGGGTCATCTTAGTGCACCAGCCCCAAGCATCCTGTACCTTGTAATAGTTAAAGGAGTCGTAAGGAGCAGGGGATAGACTTGCTGAAAGACAAAATTTGAGGAGACTATAGTTGAACAGAGAACACATGCTTAAAGGACCAGAAAGGTTAAGAGGAAGTCAAGAGACAGTTGTTTCATGGAATCAAAGAAGAGAGTTTTTAAGAGGTAGATCATTTGTTAAACACTTTATAGGAATTGAGGCTATTGATTTTGATGCCTTTTGGAGATTATTGGTGACTTCATAAAAGTAGTTTTCAGTACAAGTAGTAAAGAGAAGAATGAAATTTTCAGGGGGCTTCAAGAGTTTACCGGTTTGCCAGAGGTATAAGTTTCATTTCCATATAGTGGTAAATATGAATTAAGCTTTCTTAAACTGCAGAGGTGACTCTTCCTGTGCTACATTTGTTTCTGCAAAGATGAAAATATGAATTGTGCATCCACACTATTAATTTGAAGGGTCTTTATTTTTAGTTGGACAGTTATTGTAACTTAATGTGTTGACCCTGGGACTAAATATCTTCAAGTTTACTGTGTATTTATATTATATATTTTGGAATAATGAGATTAGTAATGAATTGCTTTGGAATACTTTGAGAGTCTTGGCTTAGAGTATTTGCCAGTTTAGACTACAGAGTAAAGAGGACTATAGTGATTGTGTTTTCTTAAGTCAAGACATAATCAGATGAAGGGAAGCATAGTCAGAAGCCGGAGTATTAATATGTAGATTTTGGAAATTTTTGAGCAGTTTGCTGTGGGGATAGTGAAAGAAAATATTTGAAGTTAGAATTGACATAGAAAATATGGAATCAGTGGTTGCATGAGTTAAATGGTTAGAGGGGCATGAGATAAAGGATGATGAAAAACAGATGAAAGAGAAGGTGAGGACTTTGTGAGCAGAAACAAAAATAAACCTGAGAACCCATTTTTTCCCATTTGCTGTATTTAAATTATTAATTATTTTTACATTTATTTTTAGACTAAACCACGTGACATGTGGTATGTTAGTTCCCTCACCAGGGATTGAACCCATGACCTTTGCAGTAGCCGCAGAATCTTAACACTGAACCTCAACAGAAGTCCCTTCATTTGCTATATTAACAAAACAAATTGTATTGTCCCCTTAGTTCAAATAGGATTCTAATTTTTTTTCCGTTTAAAAAAAATAGCCTAGAGGTAGCCAAACGATAAACTTGAATTAAATCCTTCTAATATTCTGATCTCGAGAAAGCACTATATTTTCTTTTCCAACTAGAGAACTGGAATCTTTCCTTTAAGAAAAGGAAGCCATTTGCTTGTTGCTTAGGGTATGCAAAAAATGATTATAGGCTTGATATGAAATTTTTACTACCTTTTTTTCTGTTAGCTTTTGTGATTTGCCATATTTATTGTTTTAAAATAAAGTCTGCAGTACAAAGTTTTATTTAAAAACTAATTCTCAAATTGAAGATCTATTGCTTCATCCAGTCATGGAGGATTATAAAACTACTATGTTGAAGAGATCTCCTTTGCTAGTGTTTAATGGAACTAGGAATTGAACCCTAGCTTCTTTGACTCGAAGCTGTCTCATTGTGAAGTTTAAGGAGGGAAGGAAAATCACTTCCAAAGTTTACTGGCCAGTTCTGATTTGCATCCTTTCCCCTGATTACCACTTGAGAAGACCTAAAAAGTGTTATTGACTTGCTGGAGTTTGTCACAGGTTACACTGGTGAAAGTGAAGTTGCTCAGTCGTGTCCGACTCTTTGCAACCCCGTGAGCTGTAGCCCACCAGGCTCCTCCGTCCTGGGGATTCTCCAGGCAAGAATACTGTAGTGGGTTGCCATTTCCTTCTCCAGGGGAATTTCCCGACCCAGGGATCAAACCCAGGTCTCCCGCACTGCAGGCAGATGCTTTAACCTCTGAGCCACCAGGGAAGCCTAGTAGCTGTTATTAACAGAATAAGTCATGGTCTCTATCTTCAGGGAACTCATATTCTATCAGGGATGCTATATGTACACATATAAATAATTCTTGCAAATTGTGATCTGTCCTAGATGAGAGATAAATATCAAGTGCTGTGAGTAGAAATGAGGAAGCAATATTGGAGGAAGTGGAAGATGGGGTGGGTGCCAGTACTATTCTCAGGAAATGTTTCAACAAGATGATTTCTGTACTTAGCTGTAAAGAAGCAAGGAGTTTGCTTGTCCAATTGAAAATAACTGAAGCATTGAAATTTACGTGAACAAAGAGTAAAATTGTTTTATTACTTAAAGACTGATAAGATTGGCCCCTTTTATGCATGCGTGTTCATTTGTGTCTGATTCTTCGTGACCCTGTGAACTGTAGCCCACCAGGCTCATCTATCTATGGGATTCTCCAGGCCAGAATACCGGAGTGGGTTGCTATTTCCTCCTCCAGGGGATCTTCCTGACCTAGGGATCAAACCTACATCTCCTGCATGGGCAGGTGAATTTTTTTATATTGCTGTGCTACCTGGGAAGCCCACGATTGGCCCCTATTTACTTCAAAGTATGTCTTTTAAGTACCAGCCCTGACTTAGATTTTTTTTCTTTAATAATTTTCATTGGAGTATAGTGACCTTACAAAGTTATGTTAGTTTCTACTGTATAGCACAATGAATCAGCTGTATGGGCCTGACTTAGCTTTAATAAGGCATAGCTATGCAGTTCTGAAGAAGAATGACAGATAAGTTAGTCTGTCATGCAGCATTAGGTAAAGGGGTGAGCAAAGATAGGAATATGAATTTTGAAAGGCAGAGTTTCATAATTTGCAACTAAAGGTAAACATTGCAGTTGTGTAGTTGAAAGACCTGTTATTTTAATTGCTTATAACAGTTTAATATCAGTAGCATACATATTTTTACATAAATATATCTATAAATATATAAAGAATAGCCAGTTAGAGATAGTATATATTTTATGGAAATTATACTCTGATTTTACTACTTGCTACTGTTACTTTGTATTTGAGCTTTTAAATTTTTGAATTTTCTCTTAATAATCATTCCATTATTGTCGTTGGGTTAACTCAGTAGTAGTATGATTCAGTGGCTTTTTGTGACTGATAATATTTTAGGCATAAAACCAAGTGAATTTTTTCCTCTCACAGTTGTTACTGTGGGCCAACTATGTGCCACAGTACACGTAGATGAATTTTAAAACTTTTCTGACTTTTAAAACTTAAGATGAATTTTCCTGATAATTGCTTCAGAAATATTTCAGAGCAATGGCAAAAGCAGTACTGTTTAGTTATTCTTATATTTTGCTACAATATGACTAAAGCTTAAAGTAATTTCACTTTATTTAACTTTAAGGTACATTATTATAATTTGCATATTCTTGTGTGCATATTTACTAAAATTAGTATCTAATGAAGTTGATACTGTTTTTTTTCAATTATTGGGGACATTTAGGAATTGGGGGAGAAGGCAATGGCAACCCACTCTAGAGTTCTTGCCTGGAGAATCCCAGGGACAGGGGAGCCTGCCTGGTGGGCTGCGTCTATGGGGTCTCAGAGTCGGACACGACTGAAGCAACATAGTGGCAGGAACTGGAGGCAGTAGTGTGTAGCCTAATAACAGAGTATGAGAAGGCTTGATCTCCAAATTATTTTCCATCTTACACCAAAAAGAATTCGAGTTACCTTAATTTTATTTAAGCTCTACTGTTTTTCTGTCAATTTGTTTTCTTAATTGTCCTGATCGAAAATCCAGGTAAGAATCAAATTAATACTTGTTGTCTACATGTACTCTGAATTCTAAGTCTGTTTGGTTAATATGAAGAGAAATAGATAAATTTGAGGGGTGGAGCTAACACAGCTTGCCAATGGACTGACTGGATGTTGAAGTGAGAGGAGGTAAAGGTAGGAGTCAGGATGATTCCCAGCTTTTAGGCTTGAGCAACTGTTGAATGGTGGTGCTGTTTGGACATGTGCTTTGGACATTTTGTGATGCCTATAGGACACCCAGTGGACAGTCGAGTAGACAGACAGTTCTGGAGTCAACAAGCATCACAAACACATTCTCATTAGCTTTGGTCCTTAGATAAACAAGGAAAGTACACTTTTAAAGAACCAAGTCTTGACACACAACTGGATACCTTAAAGAGGACAGTCATATTGTATATGGCTTTAGAGGCCTCTGAGAATCAGTTACTGATTTAGGATTGGGGAGTAAACCTTTTGTGTTTTTAAAAAGTAAAGAGAGAGTGATTTGTTTGAAACGTTAAAACACAGTGATTGTTAAACCCTGTTTTTGTTTGCATCACAAATTGTAACAGAGACAACTCTGTGACTTGCCTGAGAAATCTAATTAAACAGTTCTTGAAATCACTCGTTTTAATGTGATTTGCACTGCACTAGTTTATAAAGTATAATAAGATACCCAGTCTCTGTCTTCAGTATTATAGTCTAATGGGTGAGACATTAAACTATAAATACTTTTCACAAGTGGTAATAGAGCAATGAATTCTTGACTACTTAGTTCTGCGAAGTGGGAGCAACGAGGAAGGGAAGGTTTAAGAGAGGCTTCAGAAAGGAAATAACACTCTAGCCAGAGTCCTCCTATTAACTCACCAGAAAGAATAAAACCTGTAGAACTGTGATGAGGGGTGGACGGTTGCTGGTGGTGGCGGCGGGGGGTGGTGAATCTGGCTGAAGTGTCATACTCTGTGTGAGAGTGTTATAAAAAGAAGCTGGGAAATTAGACAGGCAGCTTTCAAAATATGTTAAAATTAAAGGATTTGGTAATTTATCAAGGGCGTGGTAGACCCATTGGAGAATTTTCAGGTATGGGATTTAAAATGACCAGACTTGCTTTATAGAATAGAAATTCTAGAGTGGAATCACGAGTTTATTATGTGATTTTTCTCAAGACTTTTAAGGGTAGCTGAAAATGTCTTTCTTAAAGGTTTTTCCTTTGCTTAGTTAAAAGCCACACATAATAAAGGGTGTGAATAGTACTAATAAGTTTATATAAACATACCCTTTAGCTATATTTTTCCTCAGTTAGGACAATGATTTTCTTGCTTTAGTATAATTATGTGTAACTTAATAAATACATAATTTTTATTAGTGTTTGGTTCAGTGCTGTTCTCATACAGCTGTCACATAGCACTATCCTTAAAAATAACGTTCCTTAGTACATTATGACTTGTTTCTTAATTTCATAGTGACAACATCACTACAGATAACGGAAATGGTGGTCAGGAAATTAAAATTACATTATATGCGTAAGTACTTTCCACTTCATGTACCACCTTGGTGGTGGTATGTTTCCTCCAAGCACTACTGAGACATTAAATTTTATGTGGTATTAAAATAATGAAACCATTTTCTTTTGTTTGGCCCAGCATTCAGATCTTATTCTAAAATTAACCTATTTAACATATAAGCATTAAGTATGCTCTAGTAATACAGGGCATTATACTTTTTAATCTAACAGTAATCTTGTACTCATAGAGTTTAAAGTTTAGTAGAGGAAATAACAAGCATTCTCTTTATGTATTTATCATGTAGTTCAATCACTATACTCCTTCTTCTTGAACATACTTTACACCAGGGGTTCTTAAGCACAGACTCCAGACAGCAGCAGCAGCATCACTTGGGAACTCATTAAATACAAATTCTGAGGATGGGTCCCTGCAGTCTCTTGTCTAACAAGCCCTCCAGGTGACTGTGAAGCATGCTCAAAATTGACAATATGAATGAAGCGTGCTTTATAATATGCAACACTCCCAGGAAAACAAATTGCTTAGAATATGTGATGCCTTTTAATCTCTGATCTAGAAAAGGCTTTATTTAAAGAAAGAAAGAAAATTTTAGTAGCAAATAACATTTAAAGAGTTTCAGAAATATAGTAATTGTTAACAATTATCGAGCCCATTTTTTTCATGCTAGGCTCTTTGCTGAGAGATTGCAGAGGAGACGACACAGGTTAAATATATTCAGTGTCTTACAGCTAGAGAGTTTCAGATCAAGAATTTTAATTCAGCCAACTAACTATAAAGCTGACTTTTTGTTAGGAAATAAGTTCCTATTTGAGGATATCTTTTTAATATAGCTGGGTAGAATTTTTTATGTTTAACAGACCACCATGGTTTTATCTATACTATATCATAGATTAGTATCTCTAAGAGGTAAGAAAATTTCTAAGTATGCTACTTACATAGATTTGTTGGAAGCATGACTGTAGATAAATTTATCTTATAAAAAAGAAATGCTTGGAGTGACTGGAGCAGGTATTCCACAAGTGCATTTACATTTTACAATTAAATTCATCCCTTCTTTCCTTTTTTTGTAGCTTTTTCTTTATTTGTTTTGTTTTTTTAGTGTGTGCGTGTTTTTTTTAAATGATAGTTACCTAAGTTTTATTCTCTTACCCCTGTATTTCTGCTACTCTTTGGATTGCTATCTTTCTGTTAGTCACATTCACATAGAATATTTTGTAATACATTGATACTATATTTGAAAATCTTTGAGCAGAGAAAATACAAAAATTCTGACTAAATATGCAAGATATATATGTAAGTAACTAGGAGGATCTTTGTTAATGTAGAATAAAGAAATCGTGAATGATCTTTTTACTTTCATTTTTTTAACAATTTTATTTTTGAATAGGTGATGCATTCATATAATCCAGAATGTAAGAAAGAATGTGTAGTAATGTTTCCTTCCCATCCATATCATACAGCTACTCATTCTCTTTCTCATAGACAAAAACCTTTGTAAATAGTTTCAGGGATGTTCTATGCACTTACAAGCATATACAAATGAATATTTTTAACACTAATACATACACTACTGTGTTCTCTGCTTTTTTACACTTCATATATATTTTTGATATCTTTCCATATCACTGTATATTAAGAGCTTCGTCATTGTTTTCAACCCTATCCTATCTGCTTCTGTAAATGAAACAAATCTTTTAGCCAGGCCTCTATTGTCTTTTCCAATTTTGTGTGCTTTTCCTATTATAAATAATTCTGCCATAAATAACTTTATGTGTACATCATTTCATGAGTGTGTGCCATTAATCTAGAGAACAAATTTGTAGAAGTGCAGTTCCTAGGTTAAGAGGTTACATGTATTTGTAATTGCCAAATTATCCTCCTTAGGGGTTGTGCTAATATTCTTTTCTACCAGTGTTGTGTCAAAGTTCTGGTTTTTCCACACCCTCACCAACCTGCCCATTTACTTTCTAAACAACTACAATTCCCTGCCCCCCATGCACTTGCATACTTTGAAAACTTTATTACTACAGGAAATAACATCATAAAAGTGGACAGTTTTGCTTTGGCATTGTGCCTGTACAAAACAAAATTCTAGTTAAGATTTTTCATTTAAAAAAACATACATTCCTGCTTTAGGTCTCTAAGATTGAGATGATAAAATTTAGGAGTTTTTCAGAGAAGAACAAAAAAGCTTATTATTCTGTATGTGAGGGTCTACTTTAAGATTTTTCAAATGTTAAATGTTAAGTATGTCAATACAAGAATAAGTTAAAGATCTTCAATTAAAGTTCTATCTGTAAAAATATAGACATACTATTCTTAGTTGCTTAATTATCAGTTCACAAGGAACAAAAACAAAATGGTGAAAAAGTTAAAGTAAAATAAAAAATACAAATTTTCATTTGTATTTAATACTTTTGTTCAGTAGTAAAACCAAAATGTCTTCGATATGTTTTTAAGCCTGGAAGAAAGTAGGTTCCTTTGAAATTAGATTTCAGCAATGTGGTTGAGTAGTGAATTTAAACAATTCACAATGCTGACTTTCAGTGCTTCTGAAAGCAGGAAGTGTATTACTGACATGCAGAAATATTCCAGCCCAGAGAACATCCCTACTGCCGTATGTGGTAAGAATTTCTCACTAACTCACAAACCACTTCTGTAATGCACTGAATAAGCAGAATTGGTCTTTGTTGAACATTTCCAATTGAGTTATCAAAGAACTTTGTTTTGCTGTGTCTTATAAGTAATTATTAGCTTATGCCTTGGAAGGAGCCTGGCACATCGTGGGTGCTCAAGGTTTATTGAGAGAAGAAATAAGAACTTTTATATAATCTTTAAGGTGTGATTTTAAAGTTTGTTTTTCGGATCCTGAGTTAAATATTCTGACTCAGCTTATTAACAGTTTCTTTAAATAAAATTATTTATATCTGGTGCTGTGTTGTGCTCAGTTGCTCAGTCATATGCAACTGTTTGTGACTCCATGGACTGTAACCCGCCAGGCTCCTCTGTCCATGGAACTTTCCAGGCAAGAATACTGGACCGGGTTTCCATTTCCTACTCTAGGGGATCTTCCTCACCCAGAGATCAAACCCAGTCTCTTGAGTCCTGCATTGTGAGGTGGATTCTTTACAACTTTTATTCTACTGCCCCCTTTTAAAATTAAAATTACTAGTTGGAATATAAATCTTAGGTTTGCTCTTATGCTAAGAAAAAAAATCTTGGGGTTAATAATTAAGGGCTTAATTACTAAGGGCTAGGGAGATACCGTGAATTTAGAAAAACAAGGAAATGAGTTGTGAGAAATTGGGGTTAGCAAAATTCAATGAAGAGCTTTTTATCATTCAAATTTTCATTATCATTTTGAAATACAGATTTTTTCTGAATTTGAATCTTCTTTTCTTTTGATTTTAAGCGACTAAGAAGATTGTCAACCAAATATAGAACAGAAAAGATTTATCCCACAGCCACTGGAGAAAAAGAAGAAAATGTTAAAAAGAACAGATATAAGGACATACTGCCATGTAAGTTTAAAATGCCATTAAAGAAACGAATGGATATGCTAATTAGTAGTTTTATAGCTTAAATTAGCTTTATTCTTCCTAATGAGTTCATTTGTTAAGAAAATAATGATGAACTTCTCTTTCAAGGTACACTACAAGATAATAATTTGTGGTTGTGCTTGCCTTTCCTTATGATAGTAGATTTTGTTGTTGTTGTTTTATTGTTCATTTTTTTCCCCTTTATGCATCACAATTACTCTGATACTGCCCCACTTTTAAATCTGAAAAATCCAAGTAAAAATATCTTTTATGGACTCCCTGTTCAGAGAAATATTTTGTAAAAGATAAAATAATACAGACATAATTCAATTTTATAAAATGCTAAAAATATTAACTCATCTATTTTTATTCATAAGAACTATAATTGATTAATTGAGCATTAAAAATGAACCATGAAAAAAAAATGAACCATGATTCATGCTTGTGTGTCTGCTTTTCTTACTAGTCTAAGAATATGGTATGTATCTCTGAGGGCATGCTTAAGACTGATAGCATTATATTCTAATAATGATAATATAATTATGTTCTTAAACAGTATAGTTTTCTATCAGAATGCCTTTAACTGTAAAAGTTAAAATTTTATATCATACCTGCTGTCTTTTAAAGCTGCCAGTAGTCTTTCTCTTTTCCTGCCTTCAAGTATCTAGAAATCTATATGTTCCGGGATACCATTCTCTCAATTCTGCTTTCATCCCTTTTTTTCTAGCTTTATTGAAGAATAGTTGACAAAAATCTCATTCATTCCTAAAATTTATTCTCTCTAAAATGTCCTTGATAAATTTTCCAGTGACTTTATTTATCATATTCGATAGTCTTTTATTACTATTGTTACTGTTGTTGATTAGTGCTTATTCTTTTCTGTTAACTATTTTGATGACCAGTCTCTATTTTTAAAATTTCCTTCCTCTATAATATCCCTTTTTCAAATTGCCTTGTCCTGTACTTGTCTTCTTCCCTCCTTCTTACTGTCCTCTTTGCATAAATTTAACCCTTCATCTTTCTGTTGTTATTCAACTTTACTCTCAGATACGGGATCTGTGGGTGGCTGGTAGCAGCATAGTTATTATAAAGTGGCAGCAGAGCATAATGAAGAGCTCTGACTGGAAGTTCAAATCCTGCCTCTGTCAACTGTTGTCTATGTAATTTTGAATGCATCCTTTCTGTCCTTTGATTTCTTCATCTTCAAAATGGAGATTAAAATAATAATTACCTTAAAAGATTATTCTGTGCATGTATAATGCTTACAGTTGTCCCTAGCACATAGTAACCACTCATTAAGGTTTTAGAAAATATAATTCACTTTTCTTACCAATCCACTTCAGAGAAGTGAATAGTATGGGTTTCTGAACAGTTCTTTTAAATTAAGCAATATAATTTTGAGGTACTGTTATTATGCTCTGGAATTAATGTTCAGTTCAGTTCAGTCATGTCCAAATCTTTGCGACCCCATGGACCACAGCACGCCAGGCCTCCCTGTCAATCACCAGCTCCCAGAGTCCCCCAAACCCACGTCCATTGAGTCGGTGATGCCATCCAACCGTCTCATCCTCTGTATCTGTCTCCTTCTCCTGCCTTCAATCTTTCCCAGCATCAGGGTCTTTTCAAATGAGTCAGCTCTTCACATCAGGTGACCAAAGTATCGGAGTTTCAGCTTCAACATCAGTCCTTCCAGTGAACACTCAGGACTGATCTCCTTTAGGATGGACTGGTTGGATCTCCTTGAAGGGACTCTCAAGAGTCTTCTCCAACACCACAGTTCAAAAGCATCAATTCTTCAGTCCTCCGCTTTCTGTATAGTCCAACTGTCAGATCCATACATGACTGTCACATCCATACATGACTACTGGAAAACCATAGCCTTGACTAGACAGACCTCTGGTGGCAAAGTAATGTCTCTGCCTTTTAATATGCTGTCTAGGTTGGTCATAACATTCTTTCCAAGGAGCAAGCATCTTTTAATTTCATGGCTGCAGTCTCACCAGTGGCAGTGATTTTGGAGCCCAAAAAAAGTCAGCCACTGTTTCCACTGTTTCCCCATTTATTTGCCATGAAGTGAAGGGACCTGATGCCATAATCTTAGTTTTCTGAGTATTGAGCTTAAAGCTAATGTTTTCACTCTCCTGTTTCACTTTCATCAATAGGCTCTTTAGTTCTTCTTCACTTTCTGTGATAAGGGTGGTGTCATCTGCCTATCTGCTGCTGCTGCTGTTGCTAAGTCGCTTCAGTCGTGTCTGACTCTGTGGGATCCCATAGATGGCAGTCCACCAGGCTCCTCTGTCCCTGGGATTCTCCAGGCAAGAATACTGCAGTGGGTTGCCATTTCCTTCTCCATCTGCGTATCTGAGGTTATTGATATTTCTCCCAGCAATCATGATTCCAGCTTGTGCTTCATCCAGCGTAGCATTTCTCATGATGTACTCTGCATATATAGCTGAAATAGCTCAACTGGAATTTCATCACCTCCACTAGCTTTGTTCGTAGTGATGCTTCCTAAGGCCCATTTGACTTCACATTCCAGGATGTCTTGACTCTAGGTGAGTGATCACACACCATTGTGATTATCTGGGTCATGAAGATCTTTTTTGTATAGTTCCTCTGTGTATTCTTGCCACCTCTTCTTAATATCTTTTGCTTCTATTAAGTCCATACCATTTCTATCCTTTATCGAGCCCATCTTTGCCTGAAATGTTCCCTTGGTATCTCTAATTTTCTTGAAGAGATCTCTAGTCTTTCCCATTCTATTGTTTTCCTCGATTTCTTTGCCCTGATTACTGAGGAAGGCTTTCTTATCTCTCCTTGCTATTCTTTGGAACTCTGCATTCATATGGGTAGCTTTCCTTTTCTCCTTTGCTTTTGGCTTCTCTTCTTTTCACAGCTTTCTGTAAGGCCTCCTCAGACAGCTATTTTTCCTTTGCCTTTCTTTTCCTTGATCTCTGTCTCCTGTACAATGTCATGAACCTCTATCCATAGTTCATCAGGCACTCTATCAGATCTAGTCCCTTAAATCTATTTCTCACTTCCACTGTATAATTGTAAGGGATTTGATTTGAGTCATACCTGAATGGTCTAGTGGTTTTCCCTACTTTCTTCAATTTAAGTCTGAATTTGGCAATGAGGAGTTCCTGATCTGAGCCACAGTCAGCTCCCGGTCTTGTTTTTGCTGAATGTATAGAGCTTCTCCATCTTTGGCTGCAAAAAATATTATCAGTCTGATTTTGGTGTTGGGCATCTGATGATTCCATGTGTAGAGTCTTCTCTTCTGTTGTTGGAAGAGGGAGTTTGCTATGAGCAAGCAGTGCATACTCTTGGCAAAACTCTATTACTAGCCTTTGCCCCGCTTCATTCTGTACTCCAACGCCAAATTTGCCTGTTACTCCAGGTATTTCTTGACTTTCTACTTTTGCATTCCAGTCCCCTATAATGAAAAGGACATCCTTTTGGGTGTTAGTTCTAGAAGGTCTTGTAGGTCTTCATAGAACTATTCAACTTCAGCCTCTTCAGCATTACTGATCGGGCCATAGACTTGGATAATCGTGATATTGAATGGTTTGCCTTCAAAATGAACAGAGATCATTCTGTCATTTTTGAGATTGTATCCGAGTACTGCATTTTGGACTATTGTTGACTATGATGACTACTCCATTTCTTCTAAGGGATTCCTGCCCATATTAGTAGATGTAATGGTCATCTGAGTTAAATTCACCCATTCCAGTTCATTTTAGTTCGCTGATTCCTAAAATGTTGATGTTCACTCCTGCCATCTACTGTGACCACGTCCAGTTTGCATTGATTCATGGACCTAACATTCCAGGTTCCTATGCAATATTGCTCTTTATAGCATCGGACCTTGCTTTTATCACTAGTCACATCCACAACTGGATTGTGGTTTTTGCTTTGGAATGAAGAGATGGAATTAATGTGCACACTCAAAGAAACAGTGTTTGCACCTTGTTTTTTTACCATCTGAGGAAATAAATCTCAAACAGCTTCAGGTTTCTGTTCTCATATATTTCATTCATTCATTTTACAAGAAGCTTTGAACATATACTATGTGCTGCAGATAACAGCAGAAAACAAACTGACCAAATACCCTGCCCTTGTAGAGCTTATAGTGAGGCAAGACAGTGAACAATTCAAATAACATGTGTGGTCTCTCATAGTGGTTAGTGCTATTGAGAATAATGTAGTAGGAGTTACAGAGAGAAAACTGAGAATAGGAGGAAGCTTTATTAATTTTAAACTAGAGATAGAGGGGGAAGTTCAGTGCGGTTCCACTGGCCCTCTGAAAAATATTTGTATTATTTGCCGGTTTCTTTAGGAAATGAATTATTTACCATAATCATCAAAACAAAACTGAGGGAGGTACTATTGTATGCCATTTTGCAGATAAAAATTGAGGCAAATGTTAAATAGCTTCAGTTCAGTTCAGTTTAGTCGCTTACTCATGTCCAACTCTTTGAGACCATGTGGACTGCAGCACGCCAGGCCTCCCTGTCCATCACCAACTTAAATAGCTTGCTACACAGCTAATAGTGTGGTGAGAATTTAAACCCAGGCAGTTTGTATCCAAAGCATTGGTTTTCAGCCAGTGATTTTGCTCCTAAAGGGAGAGACATTTAGCAATGCTAGAGGTGGTTTGGTTGTTTGGTTATTACAACTAGGATGTGGAGTGAGCAGGCTGCTACTGGCATCTAGTGGGTAGAGGACAGGGAAGCTATTTGCATCCTACAATCTAGAGGCCACAGCCTCCTCACAGCAAAGAATTAGCCAAGGTCAAATAAAAATTAGTGCTGAGGTTGAGAAACCTTGCCCTAGAGTCTGAGCTCTTAAACATTGTGCTATAGGCAGAGTAGCAGTACCTTTTACTTTATTTAAGGTTTGGTAAGTCAGTTTCCAATAAACTTCTAATCATTTTAATTTGGAAAATTAAATGGAAAGTAATAGTTTTTAGAGATACATATTTTCTTCCTGCCATAAGAATGGTGCAAACTGACAATTTCTTTTGAGTATTTAGCATGACCAGTGCTTGCAGGTATGTTTTTTTTTTTAAACAGCTTTATTGTGGTATAATTTACATATTATAAAGTTGACCCATTTTCAGAGTGGGAACTCTTTATACTGTTGATTTATACTGAATTCATTCAGCCACTGTGGAAAACAGTATGGAGTTTTCTCAAGGAACAAAAAAAAATAGAACTACCATATGACCCAACAGTTTTACTCCTGGCTGTATAAGCACAAAAAAACCCAAAAACACTAATTTAAAGAGATACATGCATCTCAGTATTCATATCAGCATTATTCACAGTTGCCAAGATATGGAAGCAACCTAAGTGTCCATCAGCAGATGAATGGAAAAAGAAGTTGTGAACAGTCTCTTCAAAGCGTTTGCAGTATTTTTTAATTGATTTTTAATCTTATGTAGTTTTTATGTACCCCGAGATACAAGTCTTTTTTCAGATACTATGATTTGTGCCTCCCCTCCTAGTTTATGGTTTGTCTTTTCATTTTCTTAGTGGTTGGTATCTTAATGCACACTTTTAATTTTCATGAAGTCCAGTTTATCAGTTTTGTGGGTCATGCTTTTCATGTTCAGTCCAAGAACTCTTGGCCTAATCCAGAATGACAAAGATTTTCTCCTGTGTTTTTTCATGTCATTCCTGTAAGTATTATAGTCTTAGCTCTTACATTTAAGTGTATAGTCTATTTTGAGTTAATTTTTAATATGATGTGAGGTAAGGATCTAAAATAATCTTGAGCACGTAGCATTGTTCCAGCACCATTTGTGGAAAATTATCCTTTGTCCTCTGAATTGCCTTAGCTCTTTTGTTAGAAATAATTTGACTATAAATGTAAGAGTTTATTTCTGGACCCTTAATTCTATTTCATTGACACCAGATCACAGTATCTTGATCACTGTAGCTTTATAGTAAGTTTTAAAGGCAAGAAGTGTTCTCTGTGTTCTTCTAAAAAATTGGTTTGGTTATTCTCAGTCCTTTGTGTTTCCATATAAATTGTGGGATAAGGTCATCAAGTTCTGCAAAAATTCTGGAATTTTAATAAGGATTGTGTTGAATTTATGGAGCAGTTTAAGGATAATGCAATCTTAAACCATGTTGACTCTTTCAATCTAAGTGTTCATCAACGGATGGATAGATAAAGAAAGTGTTTATGTATATATATGTGCTGTGCTTAGTCGCTCAGTTGTATCCGACTTTTTGGAACCCCATGGACTGTATGTAGCCCTTCAGGCTCCTCTGTTTATGGGGATTCTCCAGGCAAGAATACTAGAGTGGGTTGCCATGCCTTTTCCAGGGGATCTTCCCAACCCAGGGATCGAACCCAAGTCTCCTGCATTGTAGGTGGATTCTTGACTATCTGAGCCACCGGGGAACCATATATATAAGACAGCTCTGTTTATTTAAATCTTTAATTTCTCTCAGCAGTGTGTTATGGTTTTCAGTGTACAAATCTTGTATTTCTTCTTTTAAAAAGTTTTTATGCTGTTGTGAATGGAATTATTTTAATGTTATTTTCAAGATTTTTGTTACTAGTATATAGAAATATAGTTCATATTTGCACATCAATTTTTTTTTAAATCCACTGACCTTCGGACAGAGAAGCCTTCCACCAGGCCACAGTCCATGGGGTCACAAGAGTCAGACATGACTTAGTGACTAAACGACCACGACCTTCCTGGACTCATTTATCTTAGTAATTTTTCTGTGGAAATGTTGGGATTTTTTACATATCAGAATCATGTCGTTTATAAATAATGATAGTTTTATCCCTTTCTGTCCAATCTGAGCGTCTGTTTTGGCTTATTTCACTGGCTGAAACCTCTAGTATAATGTTGACTTGAAGTGGCAAGAGCAGACATTATTGCTTTTGATCCATTAAAAGTAATTTCATCACTATTCAAAGATCACTTAGGTTTTTCTCAGGCTATCTGGGAGATATGGTTTATGTTATGCTAGACCACTGAGACCAGTCCCATAATTAAGAAATTTCTGGATACACCTGTGTCAAGGATGACCTGTTGCTTTTGTTTGTTGAAAGGGGTAAAATTGAGCTGGCTAGCCTTTAGAAGTGATGGATCAGGGTATTCTGCCTATTCCAATGTTATTATGGAGATTCTTTTATTTCTCACACCTAGGGCTTATCAATAGGTGTGTGTGTTTCTTGGAGGCAACAATATACTTATATATTGTGTGTGTGTGTTTGCTGTTGGAATAGATGTTGATGTTTGTTGAAGAAGAAAAAGCTGCTTCTTTAAGAGCCTCCTATGTAGCAAATACTGGTTTTATCTATTTGGAAATGGCTCCTAGGAGACTGCAGAAGCAGGCAGCAAAACCATGAAATGAAAACAATAATTCCTTTCATATTCTTTAAGTTATTTATCTTCATATTTGTGCTTAATAAGACCACTGATAAAGAATATTAAAAGACTCATACTATGTTATACACAGCATAATATTGATTTTTAAATTCTCAATCATATTCTGTGATTATACAGTATGAAGTAGTGACTAGAAAATTTGCCTATGCCTTAGAGTGTTTAAAAAAAAAAGCCATTAAAATATTCTTATTGAAGTATAGTTGATTTACAATGTTAGTTTTTGCTGTATAGCAGCAAAAATATGTATTTAGTTGTACATATGCATTTTCATAATCCTTTTCATTATGGCTTATCACAAGGTATTGAATAGTTTCCTCTGCTATATAGTAGGTCCTTATTGTTTATCCATCCTATATATGATAGCCCGCATCTGCTAATCTCAAATTCCCAATCCTTCTTTCCCCCTTCCACTCTCCCCTTGGAAGCCACAAGTCTGTTTTCTATGTGTGTCAGTCTGTTTCTATTTCATAGATATGTTCATTTGTGTCCTATTTTATATTCTAAATATAAGTGATGTCATACTTCACTTGGTATGATAATCTCTATGTCATCATGTTGATTCTAATGGCATTATTTCATTAAAAAAAAATCCCATTTCTGTGTCCCATCTTGAACTGACTGAATCAGACTTACTGCAGAATATTGGACTCAGAAATCTTGCTTTCTAAGTTGTTTTCCCCAGCCCCTCATTGCTGTATGATCAGCAATAGATGAAATGAGAGTGGCAAAATATTGACAATTATTGAAGATGGGTAATGGATAGATGAAGTTCATTATACTATTTTGTTTTTATATACACATAAAATTTTCCAGAGAATTTTTTTTAAAAATTTCCCAACTTGTATGTAGCAAGCAACTAGGCACCAGTATTGGCTATCATTTGGGAGCCACTGTTCTCATCTGGATTCACAGTCCCCAGAAACATTTACTAAAGATTCAATGGTCAGCCAACAAAGTCTTTGTCTTTGAGATACTTTGTATTAATTGGGACCTATCATTATTGGCAAACATGGTAAGAAGAAGCATCATATGGTTATTTAACTGCCATTGTACTAACTTCAGAATTGTTCTATTATCATTTACCCAAAGCATAGCATTTTTTATTTACATTTTTCTGATCTAAAATGGCTTTTTAAAAAAGACATGTAGGATGTAATGAAACAAGAAACAAAGCATTGATATACATGTATGTATTCTTTTCCTAGAAACATGGGAAGGGGATAAAATACTTTTAATTGGAAACTAGTATGTCTCTCTTATATATCTCTTCCTACATATTTTCAAAGAAGATTTCACCAAAAATAAATACGTGAAGTTAGCAAAACTGGACCTTTGTATTAATGTATAAATTCAGTTTGTTGACTAATAAATTAATTATTATTCTTAAAAAGTTTGCTAGGGGACTTTCTTGACAGTCAGTGGTTAGGACTCCACTCTTGCACTGCAGGGTCATAGGTTCACTTCCTAGTTGGGGAATTCAGATCCTGCACGCCATGTAGCAAGGCCAAAAAACAAAAAGTTTGTTAAGTTTATTTGTATTTGTTACCATTTCTGTATGTCTTTTTGTATTTTAATTGCCTTTAATAATCATTGTCCCTGGATTAGAAACAACTGAAATGATTGTGACATGTTACATGTTATTAGGACTATGAAATTAGGCGATTCTACTACTTTCATAGGATTTCATAGGCTCAAAGTCTAGCCCCAGATATTTACTAAGTACAAAATAAAGGATAGTAATTTAAAGGTGGAGGTATCACCTGACACCAAATTAGCTGAGTGAACACTACCCAATAATAAATATTATTTGTCAAGTGAAGTATTCAGCACTTTTCATATATCATCTTAATTTATTTGTCACTTTTACCTAACTTTTTAATGTAATTTTTATAATTTCTTACAAAATATGAAAGTTAGAGTTCCTTAAAAGAATTTTGACAAACTAATGTATTAAGTGGTTTTAGTGCTTATTAAAAACTGTAGACATGTAAATCTCAAACTCTTGTATAGTAAATCTAAGATGATGCTCAGGACTTTGTATTTTTAAAAGAGGTCTTGAATATTCTGATTCCTACTTTGAAACACAGCTTTACAATGAGACCTACTTCCTGTCAATATAATGTTAGAAATTACCTTGCTTATACTTAAAAGTCAAATTTCATTCATTTTTTAAAGTAAATAATTTTAGTTATTTAATCTTATTTATGGTTCATTAGGGAAAAAACTTGTCTGCTCATAGGACGTTATTTTAAAAAATCCTTTTTTCCCCTGTAGTTGATCATAGCCGAGTTAAGTTGACTTTAAAGACTCCTTCTCAAGATTCAGATTATATCAATGCAAATTTTATTAAGGTATGTATTAACTTTAAATGGTGTTTCTCTGCCATATTTAATGACTTCCTACAATACTAGTTTTATTAAAAAATTTTAAATTGCCTAATGTGATGCCAACAGTAAAGAAGTAAAGTCACAGCCGTGACATATTTTTATGTTTTTCGTCTAGCATCCTTATTAAAGGTTTTTGCTTAATTTTATGATAGTGGAGATAAAGTTTTTTTGTTTGTGTGTTTCTTCTTTTATATTGAAGGCTTATTATAAACACCTTTGTTGCTGATTAGTTGCTAAGTCATGTCCAACTTTTGTTGACCCCCTTGGACTGTGTAGCCTGCCAGGTTCTTCTGTTGGTGAGATTTCCTCAGGCGAGAATATTGGAGTGGGTTGCCGTTTCCTTCTCCAGGGGATCTTACAGGCCCAGGGATCGAATCCGCATCTCCTGCATTGGCAGGCAGGTTCTTTACCACCAAGCCACCTGGGAAGCCTTTACTGATTGCTAAATTGTCTCGTTTGTTATGTACACAAATGTACTTAGTCATTTCTGTTAATTAACCATATAGGGTATTTATCAGTAGAGAGATTCAGATTACTACTTGAGTAAATAAAAGACTATTTTGTTCTGTTACTCTGTGCTTTTGAATCTGTTTAATATAGTATTTTGTTGAGAAAAATATTAAGGTGGTAAGAGTTATATGGTAAAGTTAATATCAGTGTCAACATCGAAGAATTATGGTTCCAAATAAGAGCTTTTCCTGAAAAGTCAATTTTATTACAAATATGGCAGAGCCCAAAACTAATAGTTAAACAAAAACTAATACATAGGGACTTCCCTGGTGGTCCAGTGGCTAAGACTTTCCACTCCTAATGCAGGGGTTCCTTCCCTGGTCAGGGAACTAGATCCCACATACTGCAACTAAAAACAAACAGAAAGCTCCCACATGCAGTAACAAAGATCCTGAGTGTTGGCAACTAAGACCTGGCATAACCAAATAAACGAATAAATATGGGGTGGGGGAATACTAATACATAGTTCATTCTTTCAGATGTAATTGATGCTTATGTTCTTTTATAAGGACATTTGTTAAAAGTTCTGATTTTTAATTGCACCTAATAACACTGGCTCACTCACTGTATGTGCTGGTTTAACATTTTGGTCTGCTAGTTTGTTTGATATATTCTTGGGTTTACTATTAAAAGTATATTTAGTAGGTGCTTAAACCAAAGACAGCTATGGAAGAATCTAGCTAAGAAAGAACTATTAGCTAGTTTTAGTCTTATTTTTTAGAATTGATGCATGCTTTTAAGTTTCTGCTTAGTTAGTTTTGTTGACTAGGGCTTTCAATTCATAATTTTTAAAACAGCATAAGGAGGTTTACTTTTGAATTCTATGAACCATGTTTCACCAGAAGCTGAAGTGAAATATATTTTGTCATGCTTTTATACGTTATTAAAGAAAAATTATTTGGAAATTGTTTAGCTGAAAACAGCAAGAATGCTAATAAAATTTGAAAACTTAAAATTTAGGTAGAAAACATTTTTAGTAATCATAATTTATATGCTTTTAACCTTTTTAGGGTGTTTATGGGCCAAAAGCATATGTGGCAAACCCAAGGACCTTTAGCAAATACAGTAATAGATTTTTGGAGGATGATATGGGAGTACAATGTTGTAGTAAGTATTGCATGAAATGGCATGATTTTCTAGCCATAATGATGTGTTAACTATATCCTACAATATGACTTTTGAGCCATAATGATATGTTAACTATAGTTAGTTTATTAAAAGAACAGAAACTGATGGCTAGGTTGTCTTGTTACATTTTGACAAATTTGTTGAAATATTTCAAGAATAGAGTATGGCAATACTTTAAATCTTGGTTTAAGCTGGTAGTATAAGACAACTACCAAACACTGATAGATGGGTGGAAGGACATCTATGTGATTAAAAACAAGTATTGTCAAATGTTAATGGTAGAACATAGATGGTAGCTATACAGTGTTTAGTATAAAATTATTTAACTTTGCTGTATGTTTGAAACTTTACATTATAAAACTATTGGGATGGGAAAGCACATGTAATAACCTTCATGTTTAAAGACAGTTACATTCAACCTTTAGTAAGAAAAGTATTTAATAGTGCTATTCTATTTGGTAAATATCCTGAACACATTATTTTAATTACAAAAGACATATCTGTAAGATTTTAAAAATTCAGTTCAAATCAAATACATCTTGTTATTTGAAGGCAATTTAACTCATACTTTTAATATTAAACCTTCTTTTTTGACAGGCCAGGTATACTTCTGCTCAGAATAAAAATAATTCTTGAAATGTACATTTTGTTGGAAAAGTAAAATTGTATTTAACTGATACATTCTCAATCTTATCCCACCCCCTTATTTTTAGATCATTGTCATGGCCTGTCGTGAATTCGAGATGGGAAGGGTATGTATAACTGTTAACATTTAAAGTAATTGTGGAATTTTTAAAATTACTTCATTTCTAGGGATTTTATTCTTGGTCTTTTATTATATTCTTAGCCGTAGTTGTTGAAACAGTTTATTCTTTTCTTTTTTGTGTGTTCTGCTATCGCTCGTTTTAACAAAAGGAGCCAAATCATCCTTATGCACATAAAATACTTTTATATTTTATAGGTACATTTTATTATATATTTAAAGCCATAGATTCTGTATTGTTACTTAGCAGTCTTCCAATATTTAATGGTGGTGTAAGTAGAACACTGCTTATGGACAATAAAAATGGTTTAAAATAATTGTGATTAATTTACAGATTGAAATTTCTAATTTCTGTCTGCCAGTTCCACTACATTTTTATAATGGTATCTCCAAAATGAAGAGAAGAAAATTCCTTAATCTGAAATTTTTTAACATAGGTAAAAAATGTGTACAAATGAAATTAGTATCAAAACCATTCTGATCTCCTGCAGAACTGATTCGTAAATCTTCATTTTAAGTGTGAGCATCTATAAATGTGACAAATTATCTGATAATTCGAAGTATCCTTATGCAAGTATAGTTCATTAACTGCATTATAATTAAACTAAGAAATGATTTAAAAGTTGTAAAACTTCTTATTAAAATTTTCAGTCAAGGATACATTGCATAAAACAAGATACTATGTCTTTCACTTATGTGAAATATTATTATATATAAATCACTAGAAAGCCTTATTTTTACTAGTAATTTTGTCATTCCTCCCAACCACATCAGTTACCAGTAGTGGAAACATTAGCAACATTCAACAGAAAATGAACAGTGTAAGATTAATATACAGACTGAGATACTGTTAAGTAATTATCTGTTTAAATATTATCAATATGTACTTCAGTACCATTATTATTATTAGTTGTATTACAAAATTTAAATTTCACCTTCCTAAATTTTTTTAGTTACTTTTAAGATTTAGGATTTGTTTCTCTTCTTTCTATTAATAAGCTCACATTGTATATCAGTAGTAACGCTTAAAAGATAAAGTTGTATTGAATGATAAAACTTTTTGAACCTAATGGTTTTTGGATTCATAGTGTTTTGTTAGTTGGTTTCGTTGTTTTTATCAGTCAGGGCTATGAATTCATTTGATAATCTCCACTTTGACTTAGAGCGTGACCTAATGGAAAGAGCACAGGTAATGAAATCAAACAAATCTACACTTCACTGGCATTTGGACATGGTGCAGTGAACTGCCCCCTTGAGCTTCAGCTTCCTCATCTCTGAAACCAATGACAAATTACTATAGATTAAAGACCTTGATGCTGGGAAAGATGGAGGGCAGGAGGAGAAGGGGGTGACAGAGGATGAGATGGTTGGATGGCATCATCAACTCAATGAATGTGAGTCTGAGCAGACTTTAGGAGATAGTAAAGGGCAGGGAAGCCTGCATGCTGTGGTCCATAGAGTCACAAAGAGTTGGACACAACTTAGCAACTGAACAACAATAAAATTCACCTATGATGTTTAACACATACATTTTGGTATCAATTGTATCAGTAGTTAGTTCATACCTGAAATATAAATACCAATATAATGTTTATTCAACATTGCTCTGAAGAGAGGCATATTAGTCACAAACTTTTAATTCTTGCTAAATTAATCTCCTATAAACGTGTTTTCTGTTTCAAGATATTAAAGCTTTACTAAATGAAAGACCAAGAAGAAAAAAAAACCTTCAAAATACTTATTTTATCATTTTCTATAAACTTCTACTAGGAAATGAAGTTTGTGACTTTAAGCCTTCTAAAATTTTAGTAGTATTTACTCTAAGTTAAACTGACATACTAGGCAGTTCTACTTTTTGCCCTGAGAGCAGTATTGTCAACTTACAATTAATTCCAGCCTATAAGTAACAGTTCCACTTACTGTATTTAGAACTATGAGGATTTAGTAAGAATTGATATATTTCCCACTGCAAAAATGTGTATTTTAAGCTAGATTGTCCGTTATAAAGACTTTCATTTTATTGGGTCTTACTGGTAAAATTACATTATTTCTTGCATCAGAATCACTGGATCTTCTATGAAGTCAGGCTTTTATTCACTTACCTAAATTTTTAAAATAATGAGGCTTGATACTAGAAACCAATGTAAATGAATATTCTATTTCTATACCTATTTATTATGGGAAAATAAGGATACTGTTTGATTATACCTTCTTTAATCTCAAATAAAAGTGAATAGTTTAATACATTATTCTTGTATAGTATTTTTACCAACAGTAGAACATTTGAAATATACTCAAATTACTTGAAACAATCATGTAAGATAAGGATTATTATCCCTGTTTTTATAGGTAAAGGAACTAAATGTAAACAAATAGTAAAATTGCTACCTGTAACATTTTCTTATACCAAGTGGAGTGCTCGTTCCACTATGCCACATATTTTATACTTAATGAGAATTCAACTAGATATTATAGATATTGTCATTTTAGAACCATTAAAACTTATATGCTAAATTTCTTTTACTAAATTTCTTACAATAAATTGAGCAACTTCTTACACTAAATTTACCTCCTTGTGCTAGGCATGAAAAAAAAAAAAAAGCAATTTTTCTTTTCTAGAGGAGGCTCTTTGGAGTTTATATAACAAGCAGGTAGAAATGAACAGTTGCCGGGGTCCAGCCCCCGCAGGATCCAGGGGAACCTGAAGGAAAAACGGCGTCGGCGATTGATTTAGAGGGAGAGATAAGGAAAGAATATTATAGATGAGAAAAGAGAGGAGAGAAAGAGTCTGTTATTCCTTGGTTTACATAGAAAGCCAATAAAACTTCGAGACAAGAAGTTTGCCCTGTTCAAGGAGGCCACAGGTGCCTTTCTGGTCTCCCGAGGGAGCGAAGACGCAGAACGTCTTCCCGTTCAGGTCTTAGAAACCCCGGGCAGATAAGTGAATTCAGGGAGCCTCTATGCTCCAAGGGATCAGCCTAAAAAGAGAGGGAGGGAGAGAGAGAGGGAGAATATGATTGACACGAGGAGACCAAGCTACTCAGTAACCAAGGCCCAGTAGCTTTATTTTTAAAGGTATTTTTATACCTTGTCTTATACATAGAGGGAAATGAAAGATGCAAAGTCATACAGAGTCAGCCCAAACATTACATCTGTTTTGTCTTTATCGAAACCAGGATTTTTTCTGCAAACCTTTCCCATAAATAATATTGTGTACATTATCTTCTGGCCTTGGAGGCCTGTGAACATTTTATGACCCTCTTTTGATAAAGGCTTCTCAACCAGAAAACTTACTTTCCCTTGAAATGTTTTTTCTTATATTTCTAATCTATGTCAGCCTCAGAAAGTATTAAATAAGTTATATTTCTCATGGAGTAAAGGTGCAGTGAGTTACAAGAAAGAACCAATTAGCTCAAAAGTCTGATGTGGTTAAATTCAAGGCTACACTTGTTTTTCTTACATTTCAACTATGTTAACTAATGCACTCCCAGGTACACAGTGGATAAGAGATATGGGAACTTAGCAACAAGCATTGGCCAAATAATGAAATCTTACATTAACACTACTCTAATAACTTTTAACTCTTTGAAAGGCTCTTACGTTTTAGGCTTTCCGTGCCTCTCACAGTTGGGAGGCTGTAAATAATCATATGCGTAGCTGCAAGAGTCTGGATATACCTGCCAAGCAAGCTAGAATGCAAACAGAGGGGTTTTGATTGGAAATATTCCTCTCATGTCCAGGAGACTTATTAGTTATAGCCCTAAGTTAATTTTCTCCAGAGAAAGGTGGTCAGGAATAGCCTGTTAATGTCAGAGGAGTTGGTGAAAGTCATGAAATAGTAAAACAGACAGATTCTGGTTTGGGGGTAGATGCTCGAGAAAGCCTAGGGGAGGCCGTTGAGTCCTGAAGCCTTGCTGAACAGTTCTCTTCCACATGACCTTGTCATGGGTGGGATCTTCCGTGGTGGCTCCCGGCAAATAGTTTATACATTTAGGTTAATAAAGTTCTTATTACCAATTTTGAAGAGCAATTAGTAGCCCACCTTTAAAGAGTTGGATAAATCTAAGCTCTTAGTCCCTGCAGACTGATGGCAGTTGTTTGTTTTCTGGGAATGAAGAACAAGCGGAACACAAAATATTTGTAGAAGTTCAAATAAAACAAATTATCAGTTATTTACTAACCTTTTTTTGGACAACAGAAAAAATGTGAACGGTATTGGCCTTTGTTTGGAGAAGACCCTATAACATTTGCACCATTTAAAATTTCTTGTGTAAGTACCTATTTTCATATACATTATTTAATCAGGTAGTGGGTATGTCAGACTGATGAGTAGTTAAATTATAATATGTGTTGAATCTTAAGGGTTATATAAGCCAAGCACTCAGTGTTTTCATGTGAACCTATACATAATTATAATAAATATTAATAATGCTTGTTGTATACTGCTTTTTAAAATTTGAGTATAATTGTTTTACAATATTGTGTTGCATAGTGCTTATAAATTAAGGAACTTTGAGAATGACTTTTCATAAATGTATAATTTCCTTATTATGTTAATTCTGCCTTGGTCTTTGCATGTAAGTTGATGATAAGTGTTACTTATCTAAGAATAAACAAATAACTATGCTCTTATTTAACTAATGGGAAAGATCTTTGATGATGAAGCATAGTTTATGATGTTAATCTTTCATAACTGTGTTACAGAATTATTATAATTATAACAAAGATAGGTTTGAGAACCTCCATCCTAAAAGCAGAGATTGACCCTTTATGGCAGAAAACTTGACATGAAACTTTAAATAGATACCTGTTTGATGAGCTTTGGAAACAAATTAAATTCAAGTTCTAAAACTAACAAAGCACAAATCTGAGAAGATGAATTAAAAAATAAACACAATGAGGGGAAAAAGAAACAATGAGCTTTAGAATAGAACCAACACTTTGCTTTGAATTACACATGATGGTGTTTTTTATAATCACTTAAATAAAATAATTTCCCCATATTAATCAGGGTTTTCCAGAAAAACAGAAGCAGTAGAATGTGTAAATATAGAAAAGAGGTTCGTCAGAATTGACTCACGTGACTATGGAAGCTGGCAAGTCCAAAATCTGCAGTCAGGGTGAGCAAGCTGGAGATCCAGGAGGAGCTGATGCTTCGGTTTCAGGCTGAAGACCCATAGCCTGGAGACCAAGAGCCAATACTGCAATTCTAGTCTGAAGGTGGGAAGGCTGAGACCTAGACAAACTAACATTTCAGCTCTAGTCCAAAGACAGTCAGCTGTAGAACCAAGAAGAGCCAGTGCTGAAAGCAGTCTCCTGGAGAATTCTCTCTTACTTGATCCTTTCGTTCTATTCATGGGTTAACTGATGGATGAGGGCCAGCCACTCTACTCAAAATCCACTGATTTAAATGTTCATTTCACCCCAAAACTCCCTCACAGGAACATGAAGAATAACGTATGACCAAGAATCAGAGCACACCGTGGCCAAGCCAAATTGACACATAAAATTGACCATTACATTACCCATCTCAAAACTGTTTGCTTTTTATTTTGTTTTCCATGGTTAAATGAAATATAATTTCTGTGATCTTACTCGTCACTGTTGTATTCAAGAAGTCCTTAATTTTATGACTTATTTGTATTCAGGACTTCTGAATTCCTCTGATGCTACCAGGAATTTAGTGCTTTCTAGGTTGATTAAGATAAGGACTCAAACTATGTATATTCCACAGTCTCTTTTATAATGCAGTGTGACTGTTAGAATGTTAACTTTAACTGATTATAACAGCCTGCATTTAATGTATAGTCAATTCTCTAAAGTCCTGGTTAGAATTAACTGTGGATTAAATATTAAAAAAATTAAAATCCTACTGCATTTAATATTATTTGCAATGAGTGAAAACAGTGTATAACCATATTGTACTTCTGTGATGGAACACTACCTAACCCCACCCCTACCCCCCACCCCGACCACCAATTTAGAGAGTATTCTATAGTATTAAGTACTTGGACAGTTCAGGAAACCTAGTTCTGTGCAATGTGGTTATGTTGAAAATTTGTAAATTTAAATGTATTAACTGTAATGAATGTCACAGTTTAGGTGACAGCATATAGTGATTAATGGTCAACAACAAAATTTTTTAACAGGCAGGAATCAAGAATAGTAAACAATTTATCATAATCAATAGAGAAAAGTAGGAAATAGTTTGAAATTTGGGAAAAGATGAATTGATTTGAGGATTGGTTTTTCAGTTGCACTAAAGAGTAATTTTTAAAAGTGCTGTTGATAAACAGTTTGATTTGATCAGTAAGAGCTGGTTTGATTTGTCAGTGATGCTATTGCTGAAGAAGCAAAATTTTTCTTTCAAGATTTCAGAATGGAAAGTAATTTGTATGTCATGTAATTGTTTCAGAGAACTCAGGATTTGTTATCACTATTGTAAAACACAAATCAAATGTATGAATAGAAAGCAAGGTAGTGAAAATAACCATAGTAAGTGATTTGACTCGATTTGGCAATCACAGACTGAGAGTATTAGAAGCGCTCTCGATTTGGGGACGGGAAAGAGGGTAGAGTGTTGGTAAAGGATGAGGGACTGGCTAGCAGGGGCTCAGAAGCATGTTGCTGCTTATAACCACTTCGATCAGCACTGTCCATGGGTCAGTCTAGCCCACTGCCTGTTTTGTGAGTGAAGTTTTATTGGTGTACAGCCTTACCCACTAATTTACATATTTGCCTATCACAGCACAACAAAGACTTTATGGCCTACAAAGTCAAAAATATTTATCTCACCTTTTATAGGTGAGCAAACGTTGTCTTGGACCAATGTTTTCATTTATTCTCTGTTTTAATAACATACTTTCCCCCTAATGTTATTTGAAAAGTTCAAAATAAATTATTATGGTTTATAACATTAAAGCCGGAATAATGTTGATTTTTAAAAATTAATAAAGCAGCATACCTGTTGCTCTTGACAACCTATCTGTAGTTTTAGTTAAAAAGGCAAAAGTAATAGTTTACTTAGTGAAAAATTGATGAAGAGGCTTCATTCTAATACACTGACAAATAACAGTAAGAGATAAAGTGACTATGTTGTTATCAACCAAAATAATAATTTGAGATTTTCTGAATGCATCCTTTTCCTTACCCATTTGGCATCCATGTAACTCATAGTTTGAGTGTTAGGTAGAGAAAAATCAAGCTTAATAGATAAAATGATTGAAGATGTTTGTAGTATTTAGGAGTAACATTTTGTTATTATTTTAACAAAGGTTATTATAACATTTTGGTGTTATTTCTGTTACATGATTCTGGTGATGGTTGTCACCTTGCAAGTATTTGGTTGGATGATCCACTCCTAGCTAAGCAATTGGTTGACAGACACTTTTCTGTTTAAAAACAAACTTCTAAATAAAACTTAAATAACCAAATTGATCACTTTTAGAATGGTTGTTTTTATAACTATTAGACATACCTAGAATTTTAAAGGTAATTTCATGTTGTGAACTTCAAGAAATTATTGTTTTGGCATGTAAATATTTTTTGTTTGAATGTTCACACTGACTCACAAGTGTTTCTCTTTATTTAGGAAGCTGAACAAGCAAGAACAGACTACTTCATTAGGACACTCTTACTTGAATTTCAAAATGTAAGTATTTTCCATTTAGAGACAGTTTCTAAGAATATGTACTCTAAAGAGACGTTATGTGTAAACAGTATACTATCTTATCTTACAGAGTTAAGGAGATGTATTTTTTTGTTATTGTTGTTATGTAGTGTAACAAAGAAGAAAATCAGATGTAGTATTTTATTATCTTAAGCCTTATATTTATCAATTAAGGTAATATAAACTTTAACTCACTTAGAATCTTTCCCTAAGTTAAATTTACACTATGGAATAGTTGGTTTCTTTGCTGTAGATATTTTTCCTCTATAGCAATAAACAGATTATGTTATTATTTACATAATTATTACCCACTTTTACTAGTTTACAATGTTTTAGAAAGCAACAAACCACCATTAAAGCTAGTCTTCAGACTTCCGTGGTGGTCCAGTGGTTAAGAATCTGCCTGCCAGTGCAAAGGATCCCTGGTCCCAGAAGATCCCATGTGCCTTGGGGAAACTAAGCCCATGTGCCACAACTACTGAGCCTGCTTGGCTAGAGGCTGTGCTCTGCAACAGGAGAAGCTACCACGATGAGAAGCTGTTGAGCCACAGTGAAGAGTAGCCCCCATTCACCACAACTAGAGAACGCCTGTGTGCAGCAATGAAGACACAGTGCATTCAAAAATAAAAATTAAAAAAAAAAGGCTAAGTCTTCATTTATATATATCTTGTTTTCACTTGAGGCCTGTGACTTCAACAGAACTATATAAAATGAAATTTTTTCAGAAAGGAATAAAAATCTGATGGATATGAGAGAATGCCTATCAATTCTTCCTTGGTCTTAAATTTGAATCCCTTTAAAGTAAATAAGCTTGGCCATAAAGCTTACCATTTCTTCTCCAACCAGTGCATTTATAAACATAATTCCTTAATTCCTTCCTGATGATAAGTAGACATGGTTCCAGTAGTTGTAGCATCCTCTGACCCGACTAATCATTTCCCTTTAGTTGACTCAATTATTATCACTTTGGTTGCTATTTTCTAATCTGTACTAATAATGATGGGTACTTTATGGAACTTCAGTAGTATATCAGGCATTTCAGTAGTATATCTGGCATTCCTAACTTGTATAGGGGTGGATACCCCTATACAAGTAGTATATAAGTATACAAGTAGTATATCAGGCATTCCTAACTTGTATAGGGGTGGATACCGTTTTCTCCATTGCCCACTGATGAAGATGGTCTTTGAGAAGTTAGGTAACTTACCTAAAGTTACTCAGTAAATGACAGAAGTAGAATTTGAATACAGTTTTGCCTGAATGCCAAGCAGTGCTTTTTCTGGTTAACACCTAGAATAGCCATTCTTCAAGTTCTTAAAAATTATTGAAGTTTCCAAAGAGCTCTTGTTTATGTGGGTATATCTTTTAGTATTTACTATATTTGAAATTAAAACTGAGTTTTTAAAAAAAATACACAAGCAGACATTCCATTAGCTCTCAAAGTGATGACATTATCCTTAAGTCTCGTAGCCTTGAGAAGACTGCTGTACACTGATGAGAGAATGAGAGTGGAAATGGCAAATAACCTTAGTATTAAAATAACGTGAAAGCTATTTCACAAACTTCTTGAAAGGGTAGGGAGATGGATGGCAGCCTGCACCATAATTTGAGTAGGTTTGGGTTCGGAAATTTTCATTTCTAATTTTCTTTTTCATTTAAATAGTCTACTAGCCTTCTGACTGCAATAGATTCTAAAACAATGCTTATGGTATATTGCTCATCCATTTACTACTGTAGATTAACTATACAGTATACTGGTTAAAGTGCAGGCTTTGGAAGTAAGATTGCCTGCATTTCAGATCCCATACTGTCATTTACTATGAAATATTATGCGAGTTATTCTTTCTGTCTCAATTTCCTTACCTATAAAATTAGGATAGTACTAACTGTACCTTCCCCATAGTATTACATGGGGGATTAAGAAAAGGTATGTGATAAATGGAGGCTATCATTTTTTTTTTAACAAAGTGCTGAATATGACATACCTATCTTAGAAATGGCAGCAAAGTGAGATGTGCAGCTTTTCTGTATGGTTTAAAATTTGTAACTGTATTTTCATATGGTTGAATTTCTGTTATTCCTGAAGGAATCTCGTAGGCTATATCAATTTCATTATGTGAACTGGCCAGACCATGATGTTCCTTCATCATTTGATTCTATTCTGGACATGATAAGCTTAATGAGGAAATACCAGGAACATGAAGATGTGCCTATTTGTATTCATTGCAGGTACAAAAATTTTTTCTAAATATTTAATTAAATATTTTTCAGTATAGATGGCATTATAATGTGGGTAATGTATAGCATTTTGAAACATAAGTTTGGAATTTCATTCAGTTCAGTTCAGTTCAGTCGCTCAGTAGTGTCCAACTCTTTGCGACCCCATGAATCTCAGCATGCCAGGCCTCCCTGTCCGTCACCAACTCCCAGAGTTAGATTGGTCATTATATGGGTTTCTAAATAGTAAAAGTGATTTAATTCCTGAGGCAGTTTTTCTTCTCTTAATTTTTTATTTTATATTAGATCCTTCCAAAAGACTTAAAATCAGTACTTATTTCATAAAATAGCAATTTATTTTTTAAGTGACTTATACCTGTATTAACATTTGTTATAAAAAGTAAATGAAAATTTTCAGACTCAGAGGTTAATTAACTCAGGTTAATTCAATAGTTAAAAGATACTAGTGGAGTTATATTTAAAATGGATAGCCAACAGGGGCCTATTGTGTAGCACAGGGAACTCTGCTCAGTGTTATGTGGCAGCCTGGATGGGAGGGGAGTTTGAGGAAGAATGGATGGTTGAGTCTCTGCTTTCCACCTGAAACTGTCACCTCATTGTTAATTGACTCGAATATAAAAAATAAAAGTTAGAAAAAGACATTAGTGGTGATGGAGCGCCAAAGATAGTTTTCTTAGCCAGTTGGTTGGATTGTGATGCCTGTATTAGTGAAGTGAAAGGGCTGCTTTTTCTTTATGAACCAGAAAGGTGATCTGCTGATGTAGACGTGGGAATCAGTTAGCAACTTTCTTAATTAAAATGATTTTTCTTTAGTTCGTCTGTGATTAGTTGAGTCTTAAGTAGTTAACTGGTTAAAAAGAGAAAGGTCTGTTTAATTGTAGAATTATAAGATAAATTGCTTTGGCTTGACTTCTTTACAAGTTAACTGAAATTATTTCCTGTTGTATTCATATTGTCCAGCCAATGTATATAGGTCATAAACCCAATTTGATATGAAGATTTTCTTTTAATACAATAAAGTTGATCATTTTGAACAACTGAAATATTATGTTAACTGTACTGTTTCATTGATATAGTTGTCTCTGTCTTTGTAATATCACACTTTTAACCACCAAGTTTTACATATATATCATTTAGCTCTAGTAACTCTTAACACTAAAATTCTAGAAATGTTTTGATGTGTGGAATTGACAAATCGGTGGTTTAAAATTAATATTATTGATGTCTATTGTTAAGAGCTTTTAGAAAACCATACTAAATTGCTTAAAATGTACTGTATCATGAATTCTTACATTACAGGATATTTCTAAAAGTTTCAAAATACATATTAAGGTGCCACCCCAATTTTTTTCTGCCTAAAATTATTAAAGATGTCAGTAACATCTTTATTTACTTATAGTGATTTCCAGTCCTTGGGTGCATTTGCCTCATTCTTGCTGAAAACCATTTACTTTATTTTTGTTACATTTTAAACTAACTAACTTTGATATTTTACTTTACATTCTTTAGGTTCTGTTCTTCAGGAGATTAGAAAGCATTAGTGGCCTTTCTTTCTTTAGTATAATCACTGCTTATGTTCAAACCAGTTTCTAGGGCTTGTTAATCTTCATCTTTCCTGTACCTTTTGCAGATTGAAATGATGTAGATTTCTTCCTCTACCAGAGCTATCTAGAACATAGTATAAATTTATCTCTGCAAGGTGTTTTGTTAGCTAGACAGGGTTTCACAAAGTAGATAGACTTCAAAGTGAAGGTTTCTAGGGATTACTCTTGCAAGTTCCTTAAATTAAAGGAAAACAATATATAAATCATAATGTTAAGGATGTTTGCCCTGCACACATCTTAAGTTGTAGTTTACTTACTAAATAAGTAAAATTTTAACAGCTTCCTTAAATGATTTTTTGCTTCTGAGTATTAACATATCCATCCACGTTTATCTTATAGTTCTTTTATTACAAAAATCAAATTGTCTTTTCAAATTTTATATCCATAGTGCAGGCTGTGGAAGAACAGGTGCCATCTGTGCCATAGATTATACATGGAATTTACTAAAAGCTGGGGTAAGAATAATTTTTATATAGCATTATATCTAATTCATCTATTACGATTTTTAAACTTATGACTAATTGCAGTAAATTATACCATACGTTTTGTTCATGTTACTATACTTTTTAGAAGTGGCTTTGCTATGTAAGAGATAAAGGCAGTGAAAGATATAAGTGATGCATATTAGCGTGAGGTAATACACTGGGCAGCAAAATAAACATATTGTCACTCATTTGTTTTGGGTGAATTTATACCTACATTAGATATGTATGCTCTGCATTGACTTTTCCAAATACTGCATCCCTGTTGCCTTTTATATTTATCTATGTATAATCAATTCAGTGAATATTTATGTCTAACTGGAAACATTATATAGTATAGTGGTTAAGAATGCTGTCTGGAGCTAGACCTCCCAGTTTAAAATTCTTGGCTCTGTCATTTACTAGTTGTGGGATCTTGGTTGAATTACTTGATTTCATTGTAACCATGATTTCTTTATTTCAAAGTGGGAATCATAACGTTAATAATTGAAGAATTAAGTAAGTTCTTCAGAAACTTGTAAAGTTCATCACTACTGTATGTGGCAGGTAGCAAGTGTTCATTTACTGTTAGTTTTTATTATCATCCTTGTTATTATTCTTGCTACTACTTCTGTTTCCAAGAAACATAAGGATGGAGGATATAAAGAAATAGCCTTCATTACAGATTTAAAAGCATAAGTCTCCTTATTATATGTAGATTTGGTTTATTTGCTGGTTCTATAGTACATTGATTTTCTATGAATTAGGAAGAAGTTTTATTCTTCATAGCTTTATAGTTTCTATGAATATGTCAATCTGTCATATAAAATATGAACAATAAAATATTTATTTTCTTTTCCTTCTTCCATTTATTCATTTTCCTTTTTTTTCTCTGCCTTTCCATTTTGTACTTTTGCATGAGGAATATTTAAATTTTCAATAGTTTTTCAAAAAGCCTGCTGTTAAATTTTATTTTTGTATTCCCCCATTCTAATCATTTCCTGATACTCATATGAAATGAACAATATTTAAGTGCCTTTATAACACATTTTAACATAAAAATCAGGGATTAAAATCGGGGTGGGAAGCATTTGAATGAATATAAGCAGGCAAACATCTTGTCATTTCAGAAGGGTTGTGCATCTTGAATATCTTGATTGAGTTTGACATAACAAATATAATCTTCAGCCTTAGGTTAGGAATTGATATAAAAATATTTTGATATATGTCAAGACTCCTAAGCAGTGAGACTAGAAATCATGTTTTAACTTTTCTATCTTCTTTATCTCTCCAAAATAGTCTTGCTGATAACCAAGTTCTAATAATTCTGCCTCAGCAATGTCTCAAATCTGTTTCTACTTTTCTTTCTTTCTTTTTTTCTTTGGAATGCTTCAGTAAAGCTCCACCAGTTTCTCCTCTTTTCACTCTGTTATTTTCCCTGCTACAAAAGTTAGCCGAATATCAGATCTGCTCATGTCTATATTTCTGCTCATATGTCTACAATTGCCTATTGTAGTAGTTAAAATACCAGGTGTAGAAACTAATTCTGTAGGATTCACAATCAGTCTCTAGAGATGTAGCTGTCTTAACTGATTCTTACAGAGACAGCCAAGAAAACACTAGCCTTTAGAATTAATTCAAACTCTTTATTATGTTTGTATTCTCATGCCAAGTAGCCTTATCTTTTCTCTTTTGAATAGCTCTCCTTCTTTCAGTCTTTTAGTCAGTTTTGTCTACATCAAACTTCTCTATTCCCCAAATAGATTATACATTCTCTGTGCCATGTTTGTGTACATTTCTTTCATTTTTCACTCACATACCAATCAGAGTTGGTCACAGCATATTTACTCCAACTGTACTGCATGCAACAATACGTTGGCTGAACATTATCTGTCTCCGTATATGGCTCACTAACTTGACTGCTGAGAGTCAAGATTAGTTCTTGGCTCTAGATAGTCACTGATACATGATAGGTAGTGCTTAATAAATGTTTTCACTTATCCAGCTATATACAACGTCTGTGTGAAAAGTTGAACACTGTTACACTATTTTTCTGAATGGTTGTCCAGAGTTCATGTATTAAATTCTTTGTTTTAGAAAATACCAGAAGAATTTAATGTTTTTAACTTAATACAAGAAATGAGAACACAGAGGCATTCTGCAGTACAAACTAAGGTATGTTTTTCTGTTTCACTTTACAACGTGTATTTTTATAATTGCCTTCATTTTTTAATGTCTTTTCCCTTGTTTATCGTTTCATCTCCTTAATAGGAGCAATATGAGCTTGTTCATAGAGCTATCGCCCAACTGTTTGAAAAACAGCTACAACTATATGAAATTCATGGCACCCAGAAAATTACTGATGGAGTGGTAGGTGTTCTTTGCATATTAATTTTAGAAAATTTACTTTATACCAAGATGTGATATTTAGCTTTTTAACTTTCATCTTGTATTTTATCTAATAATAAATATCTGTTAGTTATTAGTTTTGTTATTTTTAATTCCTTTTCTTCCTATTTCAATCTCTACTGTGATGAATAATTTAATGACCCTAAAAATGTTAAATAATATTCTAAATAAAATATATTAATGAATGTAGATCTTAAAAATTATATAATTCAATATCATTTCAAGTATAGATTACTTTTAACAAATTAACTGTATTTTTGTCTCCCCTTCCATCCAACCAAAATAATTCTAAGTTGATTCTACATGAATTTTATTTTGTTTTTGGTCATCATGATATACAGTTTTGTCATTACTTTGTATGTGCTTTTTAATTAAGTAGAATTATAGGACCATGATTATGTCCCTTTGGGGCTTTAATTCTCTGTCGTTTTAGTGTTAAAAGATTTTATTGGCTGTTTTATTGACAAATGTATTGTTTTCTCACAGTGCTCTCTTTCTGCCTTTTTAAAAATACTCTTCTCACTTCCTCTATATAATCATTCTATCCTTGAAAGCATTGGGCTATTTTTTGGAGTTTTTTGGATAAATTTCTTTACATCTTTATTATTGAACCTAAGTTAACTGTCACTTGATAAACCAATTTAGCTCCAATAACTTAAGTAAAATGAGGATATTAGTGGCAACAGTTATAACCTTTTAATTTTAATTTTTAAAATTAATTTTTAATTTTTATAACCTTATAACCATTTAATTTTTTTCCCCTTTTATATACTTTTGGGAATTTCCAAGACTATTTGTTTGAAATATCTTGGTGTTACAAATGAGAGATTAGTTAACCAAATGCTTATTACTTCAGTGTGTTAAGTAATATATAATATTGACCCATGGATTTGGGGGATAGTGTATTTCCTTTATTAAACATGTGATAGTTTCAGATTTTTAAGATTCATATATGTGACCTCATTCTTGTTTCCTTCATCAACAAAGGAATCATTGTGCAACTATGCCTCATTATCACATCTGTTTTCTCTTTAGTTTAATTAAAGCCTGTTATAGCCTGTGTTCAACATAGCCACATATTTTATAATATAGAGTAGAATGTCTGTATATTACTGTGTATAATTTTACCTAACTTGAGACTCCTTTAAATTTACAAAAACTAGGTAGGCTACATTTTTCTTTAAACTTTATTTGAAAATATTTTTTTTTCCATAAATGCAATATTAATTTCAAAGTTCAAGTTTTTGTATTTTAGAGTTACACCACTTCCTTATTCCTAGAAACAAAAATATTTTTAATGTATGGAAATTATTTATATTAATTTTTGTTGAGATATACTTAACATGTAACATTACTTTCAGGTGTACACCATTGTGATTCAATGTTTGCATGTATTGTGAAATTATCACTATAAGTCTAGTTAATATCCATCATCATACATAGTTAACATAATTTTTTTCTTGTGGTTAAGAACTGTTAATATGTATTCTCTTACGTGCTAAGTCATTTAGGTCGTGTCTGATTTTGTGTGACCCTTTGGATTGTAGCCTGCCAGACTCCTCTATCCATGGGATTCTCCAGGCAAGAATACTGGAGTGGCTTGCCATGCCCTTCTCCAGAGGATCTTTCTGTCCCAGGGACTGAACCCATGTCTCTTATGTCTCCTGCACTGGCAGGCAGATACTTTACTACTGGCACCACCTGGGAAGTCCATTTACTCTTCAGTTCAGTTCAGTTCAGTCGCTCAGTTGTATCCGACTCTTTGCAACCCCATGAATTGCAGCACGCCAGACCTCCCTGTCCATCACCAGCTCCCAGAGTTCACTCAGACTCACGTCCATTGAGTCAGTGATGCCATCCAGCCATCTCATCCTCTGTCGTCCCCTTCTTCTCCTGCCCCCAATCCTTCCCAGCATCAGTCTTTTACAGTGAGTCAACTCTTCACATGAGGTGGCCAAAGTCCTGGAGTTTCGGCTTTAGCATCACTCCTTCCAAAGAAATCCCAAGATTGATCTTCAAAATGGACTAGTTGGATCTCCTTGCAGTCCAAGGGACTCTCAAGAGTCTTCTCCAACACCACAGTTCAAAAGCATCAATTCTTCGGTGCTCAGCCTTCTTCACAGTCCAACTCTCACATCCATACATGACCATAGGAGAAACCATAGCCTTGACTAGACAGACCTTAGTTGGCAAAGTAATGTCTCTTATAGTCACCAAACTATATATTATATCCCATGACTTACTTTTGTAAGTGGAAATTTGCAAATTTTGACCCTGTTTCACTCACTTTGGGTCTACCACTGACACCACCTCTTTCAAGCACCAATCTGTTCTCTGTATCTTTGGGTTTGGTTTTTTGTTTTCTTTTTCCACATATGAGATCATACGGTATTTGTCTTTTCTCTGACTTAATTCGCTTGGTATAATGCCCTCAGGTTCCATTCATGTTGTTGCAAATGGCAAGATTTCATTCTTTAAGACCAAATGATATTCTATTTGTGTGTGTGTGTGTGTGTGTGTGTGTTCAACTCAGTGTTTTGTTTTCTTCAGATAAATATACAGAAGTAGAATTGCTGGATCACATGGTAGTTCTAGTCTTAATTTTTTGAGGAACCTCTTTGCTGTTTTATATAATGGCTGCATCAGTTTGCATTCCCACCAACAATATACAAAGGTTCTCTTTTGTTTTTTCCTTTTCTTTTTGATAATTGCCATTTTGACAGGTATGAGGTCTTAGTATAGTTTTGATTTTCATCTTCCCCTTTTCACATACCTGTTGGCCATCACCGTGTCTTCTTTGGAAAAAATATCTTTCAAATCTTCTCCCATTTTTTTAATTGACTTGTTTGTGGGGGGTTTTTGTTGGGTTTTTTTTTTTGCTACAGTGTTATGTGAATTCCTTAAATTTTTTAGGTAATAACGCCTCATCAGATACATGGTTTGCAAATATTGTTTCCCATTTGGTAGGTCGCCTTTTCATTTTCCTGATTGTTTGCTTTGCTATTCAGAAGCTTTTAGTTTGATATAATCCCACTTGCTTAACTTGGCTTTTGTTGCCTTTGCTAGGAAAAAAATACTGTGTTCAGTGTTGTATTTTTAAAGCTTTTAAGTGTATTTAAGTTAAAAATATGTAATAAATATTGCATTATTTTCCTCTGTTTTTCTCATTACCTGATTTTTTTAGATTTTATTCCTAAAATTAAACTTCCTTTTACTATACTGAACTCCACATTATAAATATAATTTTGTTATAGTTTCTGCCTAGTAGCTTAAAGGTTTAAAAATCCCCAAGGAATACAAGAAAAATCATACATTATATGAGATTAGGTGAAATAACATACAATAGAAATAGTAGTTATTTCAGTCCTAGTCTCTCATCTCATTGCCTGGTTATATAGGAGACACATACCACATGCTTGCAACTTTAACTTATGTTAAAGCTGACAGGGTGACTGCTGAATTTGCCACTGAACAAGTTGGGTTTTCCTATTTTGCAAGAGGGAAAAACAATTTTCTATAGAATCCATTCTCTGAAAGCTGTATTTGATAGCTTTGCCAAAGGTTGTGTATCATAATGTCTGGAACTGTATTTTTTAATGGATGAATGGATTAAAAAGTGGAAAGACAAGTAGATAGAAGATAAGATAGCTTATCATTTTAGATAATTTTTAATGTTTTCCTCTTAAGAAATCTTATTTTCTAAGTACTGTAAAATATAAATCACCTCTTTTTTAAACATGTTTGTATATGGTTGGAAGCCACAAATCCCAGTTGGAGAAATGTGGGATCTAAAAATTTGGGGGAAATTATCTTAGAATTGTATGATGAGTAAAATGATTTGAAATATATTACATTTTTGAACCTATGCTCTGAGAAATAATCATAAATCTTCATTTATTATTTCTCTAACTACTTAATATGGAAGGAAGTTGAGGAATTTAAAAAAAAACTCTTAAAGCTCTATGTTCTGGAATTATTTTTGTAGAGATTTTAGTTTGAAATGCTAGTCAACAATATGACTCTTTAATAAATAGTATTTGTTAGAGATATTTACAACTACAACTAAAATCACTTCCAAAGGTAAGAGATCTAAAGAGAAAATTTATTTTCAGATTCAGTAGCATGGACTTGGGATATAGAAATACCTCAGTAAGCAAGTACTCTAAGGTGTGCACACATGCCTTTTTTCTTGTTGATGCCAGAATTTTCAGTTTTAGGATTATTGAGTAACAACATTGCTGTTACAGAGTTGTTAACAATTATTGTTAATTTGTATTATGATCCTTGTTATGTTTATGTTGTTCATTTTAGGAGTGATATTATCGAATTCTGAATTTTTTTCCTCACATTTTTTTAAAGCACCTTTTTTAGTATTTATTTTGTCCTGCAACTGATAATACATCCTAAGTTCAGTTCAGTTCAGTCGCTCAGTCATGTCCAACTCTTTGTGACCAGCTCTTTGTGACCCCATGGACTGCAGCACGCCAGGCCTCCCTGTCCATCACCAGCTCTTAGAGTTTACTCAAACTCATGTCCATCAAGTCGGTGATGTCAACTAACCATCTCATTCTATGTCTCCTCCTGCCTTCAATCTTTCCCAGCATCAGAGTCTTTTCCAATGAGCTGGTTCTTCTCATCAGGTGGCCAAAGTATTGGAGTTTCAGCTTCAGCATCAGTCCTTTCAGTGAATATTCAAGATTGATTTCCTTTAGGATGGACTGGTTGGATCTCCTCGCAGTCCAAGGGACTCTCAAGAGTCTTCTCCAGCACCACAGTTCAAAAGCATCAATTCTTCGGCACTCAGCTTTCTTTATAACCCAACTCTCACATCCATTCATGATTTACTGAAAAAACCATAGTCTTGACTAGACAGACCTTTGTTGGCAAAGTAATATCTCTGCTTTTTAATACACTGTCTACGTTGTCTTCTTCCAAAGAGCAAGCGTCTTTTAATTTCATGGCTGCAGTGATTTTGGAGCCCCCAAAATAAAGTCTCTCACTGTTTCCACTGTCTCCCCATCTATTTGCCATGAAACAATGGGAGTGAATGCCATGATCTTGGTTTTCTGAATGTTGAGTTTTAAGCCAACTTTTTCACTCTCCTCTTTACTTTCCTCAAGAGGCTCTTTAGTTCTTTTCTTTCTGCCATAAGAGTGGTATCATCTTTAAGTATTTGATTGTTAGGTTCTAATTGTTTTTTTGTGTGTGTGTGTGTGGCCCTTGATACAGTTCTGTTATGTGGAAATATTAATACATAAAATAACTTTAGTGAAATGGGTGAAGGTGGTCAGAAGTTTTTAAAAGTAATTTTAGTAATCTCTGCTTGAAACAAACAGTACACTAGAACCTAACCTCTAGTAGACTCTTTAATTTCTAAAATACTTTTCAACTTCAAAAGTTGGTGATTGTTTTAATTGGTAATAAAAGCAGCCAGAAAGAGCAGTATACATTAGGACAAATGTGGCGACAAAAAGGTGTATATATAAGAGGATCAGAAGATACAAAAGTACAGCAAACATTATTGTAGGTAAAAACTAGGAATCCAAGAACATTGTTCCGTTCTTAAGTCCAGTGAGTAGGAGGTTTTGTTCTTGCAGTGTGGGCAGTGGCTCTCTTAAGTTGCATTTCTGCATTGCCACATTGATTCCTTTAATTATTGGAAATTCAACATGCTCAAAATCTGACCTCCCCTAGAAGGTCTTTTCTTCTTTTGTCCCTTTTTGTTAATGGCACTTTTTCACCCAGAATAAGGAGTCTTTAATGACACCTTTCCTTTGTCACATAGTCATCTGCCTGAAATACCCTTACTTTCTCTTCCTGTTCCATTCCCACCTGTTCTATACCTCGTGCCTCTGTTCTTGTCAATGTCTTATCCATCCCTTAATGCCATTCTGCATGGTACATTCATATTTTCAACTTAATATCTTCCCAACTATATCCTTAATATTCTCATCTATAACATTTCCTTTCTCTGATTTCCCAGCTTCAGTGTACAGATTTTACCACTGTATGATTTACTACCCTTTCACCTCTTTCACTTTTTGTTGGATGGTTATATAATTCTTGAAGTTAGGGGCCATGTCCTTTGCATTTTGTATCCTTTCCAATGCTTGCTTTTCTAAAAATGAAAATGCAGGAAAAAACGTACAGTTGTTGTGTTTGTGTGTGTGTGTTTGGTATTTGGCAGCAAAACCTGACTTGACATGACATGAGGCTATTTATGTTTTAATTATTACAAATTGCTGTGTTTTTGTAGGTTAGAAACAGTTATTTAACTTTTACTGAGAATATTTAAATAGATTTTGGTATAAAAATATTAATGAGTGTTATTTTGGGTATATGATTGTTTAATAGAAATAATAAACAAATGAATCACTACCGTATTAGAGGAATCTTTATGACGCAGAGTCTAAATTCTGGTGATAGTCGAGGGATCTAAAAGTGTGGTTATGAAAAGTCCTGATTTACTTGAAGCAAAACCAGTTTATGCTTGTTGTCTAGGTGTACAAGTCCTAATTTGGGCAATAAATTGTATGGTCACCCTATCTATAGTACATATTCCTAAAACAGAAGCCTCCAATTTGAGAGGTGGCTAATGAAGGATGAAAACTTTTATATCATAATGTAACTCTTGTTTTGATTAGAACAAGATAACACAGTAAGATGTGTAAGACACTTCAGATGCATCTGATATTAGGAGACAGATACACTAAAATTTGCTGCAGAGTTAAAGTCTCTGATTCCTTTTGTTGGGAATACTCAGTAAAAAGGACATTGGCAAGAAACTGTTATATAAAGAAGATGCCATGATGGCCATGGAAGAAGAGGTTCATTTGATTAAAAAAAAGCAAACTACAGTTTCAGAGTTTTTAGTTGACACAGTTCATAGGGTCACAAAGAGACAGACACAAGTGAGTGACTAACTTTTTAGTTGATTATAGTATCTAGAAAGATGTTTGTTTTCTAAAATTATCTAAGATGTAGGCAAGAATGAAAATCATTCTTGTCTTCTGGCTCAGAATTAACACAGCCTAAAATGAGGTACTTTCTGAAGCTATAAACTAATTCAAGACAATGTTTTATATAATAATTTCACATCTCTATTCACAATCATAACTAAATACAACCTAAAGCTGTACTAACTCTGGATCATCCCTTTTAATGACTTCACTGGTCCATGTTACCAGCAAGAACCAAGTATATCCCTGGAGGTTCTGCTTGCCTTTTTTGGGCCCATTTGGTTAGGCAGTGATATAGGGGTTTTGTACCCTAATGGAGCAGGCATTCTTTGTTGACAGAAGGATGGTGTAGCAATGAATGATTAAAGTTCGTTTCAGGACCTGTTTAAAAATAGTAGGTAGCAATATATGTCTCCAGAAAGTTTAGGACATAAGAGTTACGTTGTGGTTCCCGCTCCCCAACATCTGCATGTTACAAATCTAGTGGTAGTGATGCTTTAAAAAAGATCTTCTTTGATCTTCATTTTCTTGAAACATCTGTTTCTTTGCAGGAGCATTTGAAGTGTGTTGAAATGCTGCTGTATACAATTGACATTTTTAGTAACTGGAGATGGACTTTTTTTTAATATATTTTTCTCATTGAATCTGGCTTTTCATTCTTAAATATAGAAGATATAATGCCTATTTTGTTATTTAGCAAAATTAACATTGTTTTAAAATTCAAAGGCCCAGTAAAAACATTTATCTGAAACATGAGGAAGGAAAATTATTTTTCCCTGAACCTTAATGAAGCTTTTTTTCCTCTTGGCAGAATGAAGTTAACACTGAAAATATGATCAGCTCCATAGATCATGACAAACAAGATTCTCCCCTCCAAAACCACCAAGGACCCGCAGGTATTGTATGTCACATTTTGTTTGAAAGGATACTTATCTTTTACTTAATGTTACTAAAACAACAACAAAAATCTGAATATTACTAAGTTTTTTTTAATAAATTCTCATTCTTTTGTTTAGAATGTAGCATATGTATGGCAACTGATCTTTTAATGGTATACTATAAAAATTATTTTCAATTTAGATAAATTTTCAGTAGTATACCAGAAAAGTGAACATAATCATGAATTGATTATAGCTCATCTTTTGATATGGTGCAATGAAAATTTTAGCTAAAGATTTATTTCAGTTTTCTAATAACAAGTAATAAGACTATCAAATTATTTGCATGTTGAAATTATATGAAGAGGTTAAATAATAATATTAGCAAAGATGAGTTAATTTATCTCTAGATTATCTTACTTTCATACCAAGTGCTCATTTATAATAGATAAAAATATATATTCCTGTTACCCTTTTTCTCTCCCATTTCTTTCAGGTTAGTGCTAGGTCAGGTAGATGGTAGTTTGGAAAGAAGATATGTAGTCAAAATGATTTTGTTTCAAATCCTTTTCAGTTGTTTACAAGCTTTGAAGTTGTAAGTTGTAAGTCACTTAATTTATTTGATTTTTTGTTTGTGTTTGGTTGGTTGGTTTGTTGGTTTCTTTTTAAGTATTTTCCTGAGGAGTAAATGAAATGAAATATATGAAAATGCTACATATAGGACATGGAACATACTTGTTTTTCACTGAATGTTGGTTTTCTCTTTACAATGTTAAGATTGAGTTACTGAATTAAAAGGAGGCACAGTGGAAGATTTGTAATAACACTGTTGGGATGACTTTACTGTGTCTTATCCTGAGCATAGATCTGCCCAAACAGCTTGACCTTCCTCAAGGTAGAACTTCTTTGTACAGGATTCAACAATATTTTTCCCCTTAAAACTTTGATAGTAGTTGACTAAAGTTGGGTAAGACAACTGTGATTGTGTCTTAGCATTGAGTTACTGTATTTTTCAAGATCCTTCTTTACAAAAGTAAAAGCTTATAATAAGTAAGAAAAGATAAAATAGTTATTATATATATAATTATTATATATATAATATATATAATAATTTCACATCTCATAATAATCTCATATATATATTATATCATATATATGATATATATCATATATATATGATATATATATCATATATATATAATTTCATATATATGATATATATTATATATATATATATATAAGTTCAGTTCAGTCGCTCAGTCATGTCCGACTCTTCGTGACCCCATGAATCACAATACGCAGGGCCTCCTGTTCATCACCATCTCTCGGAGTTCACTCAGACTCACGTCCATCGAGTCCGTGATGCCATCCAGCCATCTCTTCCTCTGTCGTCCCCTTCTTCTCCTGCCCCCAATCCCTCCCAGCATCAGAGTCTTTTCTAATGAGTCAACTCTTCGCATGAGGTGGCCAAAGTACTGGAGTTTCAGCTTTAGCATCATTCCTTCCAAAGAAATCCCAGGGTTGATCTCCTTCAGAATGGACTGGTTGGATCTCCTTGCAGTCCAAGGGACTCTCATTAGTCTTCTCCAACACCACAGTTCAAAAGCATCAATTCTTCTCGGCGCTCAGCCTTCTTCACAGTCCAACTCTCACATCCACACATGACCACAGGAAAAACCATAGCCTTGACTAGACGGACCTTAGTTGGCAAAGTAATGTCTCTGCTTTTGAATATGCTATCTAAGTTGGTCATAACTTTTCTTCCAAGGAGTAAGCATCTTCTAATTTCATGGCTGCAATCACCATCTGCAGTGATTTTGGAGCCCCCCAAAATAAAGTCTGACACTGTTTCCACTGTTTCCCCATCTATTTCCCATGAAGTGATGGGACCGGATACCATGATCTTCGTTTTCTGAATGTTGAGCTTTAAGCCAACTTTTTCACTCTCCTCTTTCATCTTCATCAAGAGGCCCTTTAGCTCCTCTTCACTTTCTGCCATAAGGGTGGGTGTCATCTGCATATCTGAGGTTATTGATATTTCTCCCGGCAATCTTGATTCCAGCTTGTGTTTCTTTCAGCCCAGCGTTTCTCATGATGTACTCTGCATATAAGTTAAATAAGCAGGGTGACAATATACAGCCTTGATGTACTCCCCTTTTCGTATTTGAAACCAGTCCGTTGTTCCATGTCCAGTTCTAACTGTTGCTTCCTGACCTGCATACAGATTTCTCAAGAAGCAGGTCAGGTGGTCTGGTATTCCCATCTCTTTGAGAATTTTCCAAAGTTTATTGTGATCCACACAGTCAAAGTCTTTGGCATAGTCAATAAAGCAGAAATAGATGTTTTTCTGGAACTCTCTTGCTTTTTCCATGATCCAGTCGATGTTGGCAATTTGATCTCTGGTTCCTCTGCCTTTTCTAAAACCATCTTGAACACCAGGAAGTTCACGGTTCACATATTGCTGAAGCCTGGCTTGCAGAATTTTGAGCATTACTTTACTAGCATGTGAGATGAATGCAATTGTGCAGTAGTTTGAGCATTCTTTGGCATTGCCTTTCTTTGGGATTGGAATGAAAAGTGACCTTTTCCAGTCCTGTGGCCACTGCTGAGTTTTCCAAATTTGCTGGCATATTGAGCGCAGCACTTTCACAGCATCATCTTTAAGGAATTCCATCACCTCCACTAGCTTTGCTCATAGTGATGCTTTCTAAGGCCCACTTGACTTCACATTCCAAGATGTCTGGCTCTAGATGAATGATCACATCGTCATGATTATCTGGGTCTTGAAGATCTTTTTGTACAGTTCTTCTGTGTATTCTTGCCACCTCTTCTTAATATCTTCTGCTTCTGTTAGGTCCATACCATTTCTGTCCTTTATCGAGCCCATCTTTGCATGAAATGTTCCCTTGATATCTCTAATTTTCTTGAAGAGATCTCTAGTCTTTACCATTGTGTTCTTTTCCTCTATTTCTTTGCACTGATTGCTGAAGATGGCTTTATTATCTCTTCTTGCTATTCTTTGGAACTCTGCATTCAGATGCGTATATCTTTCCTTTTCTCCTTTGCTTTTCGCCTCTCTTCTTTTCACAGCTATTTGTAAGGCCTCCCCAGACAGCCATTTTGCTTTTTTGCATTTCTTTTCCATGGGGATGGTCTTGATCCCTGTCTCCCTTACAATGTCACGAACCTCATTCCATAGTTCATCAGGCACTCTATCTATCAGATCTAGTTCCTTAAATCTATTTCTCACTTCCACTGTATAATCATAAGGGATTTGATTTAGGTCATACCTGAATGGTCAAGTGGTTTTCCCTACTTTCTTCAATTTGAGTCTGAATTTGGCAATAAGGGAGTTCATGATCTGAATTCTTTTGCATGCTTCTATAAGGAAGATCAGGAAGCCTATACAGATGGTTTTAGGTGTCAGTGTTTAAATGCTCAGGGTGTCAACTGCCCATTAGCACTTCTCAGCAGTTCTTATTTGATTTTCATTTTCGTATTTGCTGTAGAAGGTAGCCAGTTTAAACCTATAGAGATTGCCAGTTCTCTAACATTTTTGTGTCCCATATCAGTTCTTTAGAGTCTTAAAGACACTGTAATGACCTTAAAGGAAATTAAGAAACATTATTTTGCTACACTAAAATCTTTTCATTTGGATTTTGAGATTGAGCCAAGGTAGAGGTCCCCAAAGTGTGCACTGATATTTGTGATTTATATGGTCATCTATCTCCAACAACAAGTAGTGGTAGCCTCTTCCTAATTTTGAAGGAGAGTGAGTAGAGGGTTCTGAATTTTAAACCCTCCTCATATAACTTTTTAGAACTTTGACTCCTGTTTTTCTTCAACAAACAAAAAGGTAATTTTTAAAAGTACTAAATGAGTGTTAACATAAATTTTCATTCAGCATACATCAGGGTTTTATTTGGGGATATATACTCAAATTTTTACGTGTGTGTGATTTTGTATAACACACTTAGGTCATCTTCTTTCTTATTCATGCAGTAGAGTAAATTTGGAGAAGGCAATGGCAACCCACTCCAGTGTTCTTGCCTGGAGAATCCCAGGAATGGGGGAGCCTGGTGGGCTGCAGTCTATGGGTCTCACAGAGTTGGACAATGACTGAAGCGACTTAGCAGCAGCAGCAGCAGCAGAGTAAATTGGCAGAATTTCATTGTGTTCCACAAAGAATACTTTGCTAAGTGAAAATAAAATTCAAATAGCATAAGACTTATTTTAAAAAAAAGTATACTTTGTTTTTTAGTATGGCTGCAGTAAGCAAGTTAATCTGTTGTGTAGATTATATTGGAGTTATTGGAGAAGAAGGCTCATTTGTTGTATTAGATTTAGTCAGTCATATGATTCTGGTTTATAAATATTTAAATTATAGATTTAAAATGAACAGAGCCAGGAATTATCAGACATTTGATAAAAGATTCTAACATGAAAGACATATCCCAATAAGCAGGGGAAAGGGGGACATGGATGAAATAGAGACAACACACAACGGGGAGGAGCCTGTCTGTTTTCTTAGTACTTAATACTATAACCATGAAATAAGAACCAGAGAGCCAGATCATAATAAAGAAGATACTCTTGGAAATTAAAAATAATAGTATAAGTTTTTAAAATTAAAATTTAATTTTAATTAAGGAAGGCTCAAAGATAAGGAAGTTTCCCAAGAAAATGAACAAAAGAGAAAATGTGGAGAAAAGATATTAGAGGATCAAACTAGGCAGTATGTCACATAGTAATAGTAGTAACAATAACTAAACCTAGCCATAGTCTGGAAGGAGACTGGAAGGGAATAAATTAGCAAAGAAGTGAGTCCCTAGTATTAACATCAGTGTTTGTATAGAAAGTTCTCAATGTAATGGGTTAAAAACTGTAATACAATAGATTTTGAAAAGTTAACACCGTGAGATTGTGGGCTTCCCTGGTGACTCAGATGGTAAAGAATCCACCTGCAATGCAGGAGACCTGGGTTTGATCCCTGAGTAGGGAAGATCCTCTGGAGGAGGGCATGGCAACCCACTCCAGTATTCTTGCCTGGGGAATCCCCATGGATAGAGGAGCCTGAGGGGCTGCAGTCCATTGGATTGCAGAGTCAGACACAACTGAGCAATTTAGCGTGCATGAGATTATAGAACATCAAAGGTGGTTTGTTTTTTTGCTTTTTGTTTTTAAAGAGAGAGAGAGAACCTGAAAGCTAGTCTAGAATTATATTCCTTTTCCAAAAGTCAGTAACCTTGAAAATATAATAATTATTTAGGCCACGGGAAATTTGTTTTCTTTTTATAGTTTTTAAGAAGCAATTGGAGGGTATAATCCACTAAATCAAGTGTGTGTACCTAGAAAAGGAAGATGGGATCTGGGAAGCAGGATCGTCTGCTCTGTGGTGGCCTCAGGGGCCAGTGGTCCAAACTGAAGTGGGGAGCTCAAGGTTTCTAAGAGGGATGTCTGTGGTATTGATGGTTATATGGCCAGTTATTGGCCTGTCTTGGTGGTTATTGACCAGTTGAGAGGAGGAGTGTTCAAATCTGCAGGAAAATTTGAAGGACTGAATTACTGATAATATATAGGAAACCCAAGGCAATTATTAGGGAAAAACAAGAGTTATGTAAGAAAAAATAAAGAAATGATGCTATCATTGCTATGAATGATAGCTTTAGTCATAAGACTGAACTAGCCAAACATTAGTAGTCTTAAGAAGATGGAGAAGACATTTACGTAGCTGGAAGATAGTAAAGTATGTGTGAAACAGAGAGATCCAGAATAAGTTTGTACAGTTTATAATATTTTGAAATATGGATGTAATTCTTAGAAACAGCAGTGTTTAAAAAGTTGAAACTTTAGGGAGGGAGAAATGGAGAGAATAGCATGTAATACACTACCGTATGTAAAGTGGATAGCCAGTGGGAATTTGCTGTATGACTCAGGGAACTCAAACTGGGGCTCTCTGACAACCTAGAGGGGGTGGCATGGAGTGAGATGTGGCAGGGAAATTCAAGAGGGAGGGGACTTATGGGTGATTCATGTTGATGTATGGCAGAAACCAAGACAATATTGTAAAGTGGTTATCCTTCAATTAAATATCTTTTTTTTAATTGAAAAAAAAAAGTAAGTTGAAACTTGATGTTTCAGGGTAATTGGAGGGCCTGGAGGGGACCGCTGATTTTTATTAAAATTCTTAATATCATTTGACTTCTTGAAACAATGTTCATATATTACTACCTTGTTAAATATTTGATTTTCTTAGTTGGGCAAGTTTTAATTTTTTATTCATAACCACAGACTTTATTTGTTGACTTTTAACATAAGAGGCTTAGCTACATAACTTACCTATCAACTTATTTTTTTAAAAGGATGAACATTCTTATAATACCATTTTTTTCATGTTTTCCAGTTGCCTTGTAGAAGGGGATGCTAAGGAAGAAATACTGCAGCCTCCAGAACCTCACCCAGTGCCCCCATCTTGACACCTTCTCCCCCTTCAGCTTTTCCAACAGTCACTACTGTGTGGCAGGACAATGACAGATACCATCCAAAGCCAGTGTTGCACATGGTTTCATCAGAACAACCTTCAACAGACCTCAACAGAAACTATAATAAATCAACAGAACTTACAGGGAAAAATGAATCAACTATTGAACAGATAGATAAAAAATTGGAGCGAAATTTAAGTTTTGAGATTAAGAAGGTTCCTCTTCAAGAAGGACCAAGAAGTTTTGATGGGAACACACTCTTAAATAGGGGACATGCAATTAAAATTAAATCGGCTTCGGCTTCACCGTGTACAGTTGATAAAATCTCTAAGTCACAGGAATTGAGTTCAAGAGATCTAAAAGTTGATGATATTTCCCAGAATTCTTGTGTGGACTGCAATACAACACAGTCAAATAAAGATCCGATTATTCTACCAGAAGCATCACAGAAGAATTCAGACACACCTCCAAGGCCAGACCACTTACCTCTTGATGGAAAAGGACATTTAACGTGGTCATTTCATGGACCTGAGAACACTCTACCCATGCCTGATTCATCTGAAGGCAAATCCTCAGATATCCACTGTCAAACAATGAAAACTGTGAGTTCAACACCAAGCCCCACAATACAAGTTGAAACCCATGATCTTGCAGATCATCATGACAGTTCCCCTCTATTCAGAACACCCCTCAGTTTTACTAATCCTCTTCACTCTGATGACTCTGACTCAGATGAAAGAAACTCTGATGGTACTGTGACCAAGAATAAAACCAGTATTTCAACAGCAAGTGCCACTGTTTCTGCTGCCACTAGTAGCATTTCTACAAGGAAAGTATTACCAATGTCCATTGCTAGACATGATATAGCGGGAACAATACATTCAGGTGCTGAAAAAGGTAATAATAATAGTATCTACACTTAAAATTTTTGCTCTGTGCCAGTCAGTCACTGTTCTAAGCAGTTTTGTTATTCATTATGTTTTATTCCACACATTACTCCAGAACATACAGCAAAATTCAATTATCTTTGATGCTAATTTTTTTTTAAGTAAGCCTCTACCATTGGCTTTTCTGGTGGCTCAGTGTAAAGAATTGGCCTGTCAGTTCAGAAGACATGAGTTCAATCTTTGGGTCAGGAAGATCTCTTGGAGAAGGAAATAGCAACCCACTCTAGTATTCTTGCCTGGGAAATCCCATGGATAGAGGACTCTGGTGTCCATGGGGTCACAAAAGAGTCAAACATGACTTAGCAACTGAACAGTAAACAACAATTTTTATTGTTACCTTAGTTTTATTTTATTTTTATTGTTACCTTAGTTTGATCACATTGCGTTACCAGACTTTGTGTTTCCAAAATATTTCAACTGTTGTAACTGAAAACTTTCTCTTCTTATATCTTACAATTCTTAGGATAAATGAGTCAAAGTTTCTATGATTGAATAGTTGGAAATAATTTAGAGAAGGTAGAATTACTTAAAGTGACACTGACATATTGGCTATTTAATTTTACCCATGTATGTTACAGAGAGTAAGGGATTTCCAGTTGGCTCAGTGGTAAGGAATCAGCCTACCAGTGCAGGAAGTGAGGGTTCTATCCCGGGATGGGAAGATCCTCAGGAGAAAGAAATGGCAACCCACTCCAGTATTCTTGCTTGGAAGATTCCATTGGCAGAGGAGTGGGCTACAGTCCACAAAGAGTTGGACATGACTTAGTAACTAAACAACAAAAACATAACAGTTATCTATTTCATTATCTTTTATGATCTTTTAACTAAAACATACCTTTTTAAAATTGTTCTTAGTAAAGGCTCCTTTCAACAATGAGTTTAACCAAGGAGCAATATCGCAACTGCTTAACAGAATATGGGAAGTTTAATTCAGTCAGTAAAAATGGGATATTTCCATATCTAGTCATCAGTGCTACTATTGTTGAATTAATGACTAAGCAATCTAAGCATCTTAAGATAACATATGCCCTAAGTTCCATGATGTATTATTGGGTCTTGAAACTCCTCTTTAATCTGATAAAAGTTACCATGATTGCTATCTTAAACAGACCATAAAGTTGACAGCAAATATATAAACACAAAAGCTATTTACTGATAGATTATCAATGGTCTTTTACTTGTCTGTGAACTTTGGTAGTGACACATACAGACTGCTTTTTTTTTTTTTTTTTGATTTAATAAAGTTTTATTTTTCAAAATGTACAGCTGGTGGGACCTGTTCATGCATCTTCACCAGCAGCTGGGGCATCCCCACCCTTGGTGTTTCTGGTGTAAATCACTTGAGCTCTGTGCTTTGGAACCAGTTTAATAAGTCCTTTACTAAGGAGTTCCTGAAGGGCCGCTCTGGCCAGGGAACCACGAATCTTCAGTCTCTCAGAGACCACAGCTGGAGTTACAAGCCTATAGTTGGGAACTTCTTTACAGAGTTTGTCATATGTTGCTTTGTCAAACAAGACTAGGTTATTGAGCTTGTCCCGAACTTTGCCTCTGGACCACTTCTTTTGGCCTTGCCCCAGATTTGTTCACTGGATCTTTGTCTTTCTTGGCCGACTTTCCGGCATCTTTCTTCTTGTCGTCCTTGGGCGGCATAGCGAGCCCCGGAGACCAGCTGCAACCAGTGCTGCCTCGCTAAGATGTCGGACAAAAGGCCAGACTGCTATTTATTATGTGCAATTCTGACCTGATAAGTTCACCCGTACTGTGGTTCCTGTTTTCCTCATCTTTCTTTATTTATCATTTTCTTTATATTTGGGGTGTATCTGATAGAATAGATGAGAGTCTAAGCTAGTTTCTTAAATTTACTAAGAATTAAGCTAGTTCTTGATTCTTCTGCATTTGAGGGATCTTTAGAAGACACTGGTTGCCATAATATTATAACAGTTTGGCATAATTTAGAATTGTTAATATTTTTTCCTCAACTTCAGGATTTGAAAAATAAGTGTTAGGTTATAGCTACACAAGGAAATACATAGACAAGAAATTGTCATTTTTGGTTTTATTGTTTGTTTTAGTGTATCAGGCAGTGCAGTGTGACCAAAATTATGCTTAAATGACTTTGGCATTAAAGATTTTCCTGTAGAACATTCTGTGTTGCAACATAACTACAGGCAGTTCTTTTTCGTTTGTTTTGATCACACTGTACTGGGATCTTAGTTCCCTGACCAGGGCTCGAACTTATATATCCTTCAGTGGAAGTGTGCATTCTTAACCACTTGACTGCCGGGGAAGCCCCTCAAGCAGTCCTAAATTTGAATGTTATTCATTCTTTACCTTGTAGATGAACCATTGGCACCAGGATTAGATTATTGTTTGTTTTAAAATTTTTATGGAATAATTTTGATGCCTTAAACAACCTTTTGCATAAGTTCTTTCCTGAAAACAAATTCCTGGCTATGAATTCTGATTTTAATATTGACTCAGGCCTCCTGAAAGATTTCTCAAACGTGGCTATACTAGGCTCCCATAAAGTGTTATTATTTACAAAAGCCTATGAAAATGTGCATCTCTGGCTAGCTAACATCTGAAACAGAATTTTATTGCACAGAAAAGGCAATTCAAAGATCCAAGGAGAAACATGCAATTTAGAAGCCAAGTATACAGTTAGAAAATAAAGTCTTAAAAATGAGGACTGTTACAACAGAAGAGGTATAGAGTTTCCAAAAGATACTTGATACTTGATGTAAACAACCAGACTACTTCCTGATTTGTTCACTTAATTATGAAATGGCACCACAGTGCCAAGATTGTGCATTCCTTCCTTCCAGTATCCGTCTCTTCACTGTGAGCTGTTAGTAACAAAGGGGCAAGGGGAAATAGGATTAATACTCCAGACTGTTACTGCCAGGCAAGGTGGATAATTCTTTTACTTGCTTTAACTTTATATGCAAGAAAGAGTTACAGTACTGATATATACTGGACTGGAACTTTTCTCAGGAGAATCCAGGGGGCTATATTTTCTTTGGCTTCAGTTAAATAAATGTAGGAAGGACCAGAGTAATCATACCTGGCCTCATGCATGTTGAAAATTGAAAAGGCTTTTCTTGATTTTCACTCTGTTTTTAATGCATGTCTTGTCAAATGTAAAACAGCAAAGTATCATAGCACAGTTGTTAATATTTTTAAGGGTTAGGAATACACAGAAATGTATCTTCAAAGTATGGTCATATGCACTGTTCACAAGATTTTAGGCACTAAATAAATGAACATTGCAAAAAATTTTTTTCCATGTGCATCATTTTACTAGACCCTTTTTAAAAATTATTTTTAATTGGAGGATAATTGCTTATCAATATTATGTTAGTTTCTAGCATACATCAACATGGATCAGCCATAGGTATACATAAGTCCCCTCTCTTGCCCTAAAATTTATAATGGTTATATTTTGTGTATTAGAAAAATAACTAGCACTATCAATCTATTTTAGTCATGAATTTTTATTTAAAACATGACTGAAGTACATCATTAAGTTGAAAAGGAGTGGGATTTAAATATATATTTATATGGTCCACAGTACGGCAAAACTCATAAAAGGAGTTAAGCAGTTGATTATAGTTTGGGAAACACTGACTTCAAATGACAAAGCTTCCCTTTGTGGACTCAAAGGATCATCAGCAAGCCCAGTAGAAAAGGCACTTGCTTGCTGGCTACTGTGTTGGAGATGCCTTCAAACTCAGAGGACAGTGTGGTTGATGCTAGAGGGTGTCAGGAGAATCATTGACATTTCCTCTGTGCAACAATGATAGAGGTTTTTTGCTCAGTAAGCTTCCTAATTCTTTTTGATAATGAGTCTCATGATAAGGGTATCTTGTTTATTTTTGCACTTTTAAAGACTGGTTCTCTTAAATACTTGTGACAATGATCTTTAAGAATGTCAAAAAGTTCTCATTTTGTTTAGATAACAAGTTCATTTTTAAATGAGTTAACATTTCTAAGAAGTTCATAATTTGTCTAAATTTTATGTATTTAATATAGATGTTGATGTTAGTGAAGATTCGCCTCCTCCCCTACCTGAAAGAACTCCTGAATCATTTGTACTAGCAAATGAACACAGTGAGTGTATCTTCTGATTTTACGTATTTTATACTTTAATAATAAGCCCTGAAAAACATGGCTAATTAAAGTCTGTTGTTCTTGAGCTGCATAATTAAATTCAAAAACAGGTTTGAATTTATACTGATAAATGTTTTTAATACTTTGTATGAAAAATACCTTAAAATGGTGTTTTTATTTGCTAAGACTGATAATAAAATGGCTGCATTTATGTCAAATACTATAATTCAGTTAAATGTAATTATAACAGTATATAATTTATCTTTTCATTCATTAAAAATAGCACTTAGATGAAAAGACATACATTTAAATTCTGTTGTTGGCACCGTCACTCAGGTGATGGTGAGTGACACTTAAGTCCACAAGAATATCAGTGAAAAGTGGGAGAAAGTGATCGCATACATATTTCTCCCCATCATCCTGAAAAAGAGTTACAAAAACAACTTTACTATATTTACAATGTCTTGTGCTCAGTGAGGGTGCTCACTACCAGTCTTAATCCTTTGCATTTTACCAATATTTTATTAATTTTAACTGATTTTAAGAATTTTTAAATAGTGAAGCTGTAAACTTCACTAATACTAAATAAATAAATGTGTCATACCTTTAGATTACACTCTGATAATGGAATTTTTAAATTTCAAGGAAGAAAAAATTGAAGGAATATTCTTCAGTTAATAAAAACTGGGGAAAAATTTAGTGGAAGTGATAATTTCTAAATATCTCTAGTATCTGTTTTAAAATATTACCTGAATGCAAGAAATTTCAAGGATTAAAGATGTTAATTTTAATTGCAAGATTTTGTTTTTCTCAGATACATCAGTAAGAGCTGAGTGGAGTGAACTTCAAAATCAGGAACAGTCTGAACAAAAAACCCTGAAGTGAGTCTTTTGGGAATTAGAACAGCTATAGCTCAGTATTTTTGTTCTTTTATTAATTGATGTTAACAGTTTATTATAATAACTGTTGCTTTAAGACTATTAAATTTAATTTTTGATAATTGTATCTTATGCTATGATTTCAGATAAAAAGCCTATATAAAATGTCAGATCAAGAATTTTTTTAAAGAACATGACCATTGCTTCAGAGTATTATTTTCCAAGCTGCTTTTGAAATTTGTAAATTATGCCTTGTTTCAAACCATTTTGGAGGTATGAATGGAACAGGAGTTACTATTTTCAGGGTCATAGTACATCCTAGATTTCGTTCTTTCTCTTATAAAATCAGGTATATAGTCTCTCCCTTTGTTTCTTCTGGTTATGTGAGGTTTCCTTTCACATTCAGGAAATGTTTTGGTAGCTCAATATTTTAGTAATGGGAATGCTATTTTTATCAAAATTAATATTTTTCATATTTTTCTCACATTTGAATATCTCCAAAATTGGAGTTTATCTTAAAATTGGTTAAAAAAATTGTGATATACTTTAACTGGTGCATAAAGTATTGGTAACATCATAATAAATATATATCTTACAGTTAGTAATATAATTTGATGGACACAGTAGAGGCTTGGCAAAATGCACTTGTATGCATATTATCTCATCAGTAAATGCTGCAAGTTCAGTTTTCATCCAGAAGGAAAAATGAATTTCCCTGTCTTTTTATTCCCAACATAAAAACACATTAAACTTTTTAAACTCTTCATTGAAAACACCATTGTTTTCTTTTCCTTTGACACTGCGAGTCAAAGATAGACATTGATTTATTGGGATATATACTCATGACACCACATTTTCTATACTTTGTGCATGAAAGGAATATACTATAATAGTTTTTGAATGTCTTCCTTATAGGGCTTGATAACCTCTGGAAGTGAAACATGTGGTAAGTTGGATTGTGTTTTGTTTTTTTTTTAATACTTTATTCTACATTACAATACTGTATTTGTTTTGCCATACATTGACATGAATCAGCCACAGGTGTACACGATCTCCCAATGCTGAAGCCCCCTCCCACCTCCCACCCCATATCATCTCCCTAGATCATCCTGTGCACCAGCCCCAAGCATCCTGTATCCTGTATTGAACATAGACTGGCGCTTCGTTTCTTACATGATAGTATACATGTTTCAATGCCATTCTCCCAAATCATCCCACCCTCGTTGTGTTCTTTTCTGCTATAAATTATATAAAGTTACATAAAATAGCATGTCTCATGGTGTACACATTTGGTTATTTGTTTTGTTTTTGTTGTTATTATTTGGTTATTTCTCCAAGTGAAAAAATATGTAGGATGACTTCTAAAACCTGAATTATGTAGTATAATTCTTTGAAATTTATTATTATACTAGGTATTATTATGGGTCAGGAGCATAACAGCATTTATTATCAGTCATTAATGGCTGATAAGAAGGAAATCATTTTGGAATATTTTCTTATATTTTATTTATAAAAACACCTAGAATCTAGCTGTGCCAGTGATTTGAATAAATGCCCAAAATTAACCTAGATGATTGAATAGAGTTGTTTTGGAAATTTTCTTTTTAGGACTTTCACATTTGTGAAGGCCATTTTCCATTGCATTATTTTTACTATCATAGTAAAATAGGTCAAGTTATTGTTCATTCCTTTAAAGCAGTAACCATGTGAGCAGCTCACCAAACATCCTAGCCTGTACAGTTCCCTCAATTTATCTATCATCTCTGCCCTAACCTCTCTTATGCCTCAGCTGCTGTCACCCTGAATCTGTGCCTAATGGGCCTCATTCCATCACATAAACTCTTTATTACTCTCTATTTACTTTTCTGAGGCAACATATAAGGAAAAAGAGCAGAAGTTTTAGGGTCAAGCCTACCGAGACTGGAATCTTTATTTTTGCCATTTTACTTATGATGTGGTTTTAGGAAGTGACCTAATCTTTCTAGGCCTCAATTTTCTTCTCTGTGAAATGCAGATAATGATAGTAACCTACTCTAGAGTATATGATTGTCATGAAGGTTTAAATTAAATCATATATACATAGTGCCCAGCACATGGTCGGCATTGAAATGGCAGCAGTGCTGTTATTATTACCGGTATTATATTACTACTGCTAGATCCCTGGGTCTTTTATTTTCTTTGAATCTGTTAACTCCTTTCTGGTTTCTTTTTCTCCTCTATTCAGTCTAGATACTGTCATCCATCACTTTAGTCACACATATAGTTATCCTTAACTTTCTGGTCCCTGACTCCCATGCCATCTTATTTTATCCCTCAAGAGTACTCAATACTGCTGGGGAACATTGTTCAGTTTTATAGATTGAACATACAATTCTGGGATTGATCTACAATTGAGCCGTCAGCATTTATTTTTTTCTAAAATCATGAATCCCACTCACTCTTACTTCATCTAACCTTTTACTTCATTCAGAAAATTAAGGCTTTTAATCTAAATCATCATTTCCTCATGGAAGGCAACCATGAATATATCACCACCGCTAGTTTCATCTACATGCCTCTCTTCTCTGTCCCTGTACTTACCACACTGCTGTAATAATTAATGTTCTTGTCTGTTTCTCCTACTACAACAAGGGTTGGCAAACTATATCCCGTAGGCCAGATTCTGCTCTTGGCTTGTTTTCTTATTCTGCCCTTGAGCTGAATAAATGTTTTTACATTTTAAAGAGTTGTTTGAAAATAAAAACAAAGAAACGCAACATTGTAAATCAACTATACTCCAGTAAAATTAAGAAATAAAATAAATTTTATTATTTTTTAAACCAAAATTAACTTTAGAAAATAAAAACAAAAATCAATGAAGAATATGGGACAGAGACCATATGTGGCTTACCAAGCCTAAAATATTTATTGTCTAGCCATATATAGAAAAAGTTTGTCAGCTTCTTTCTAGACTATGAGTACCTGATGACAAGGATAGTCTGTCATTTGACTTGTATTCAAGTTTCCAGAAAAGTTCCTTATAGGGGTATAGGGAATGTGATGGAGGTGGTGAGTGGTGAAAGAATGAATCATAGTAGTTGATTTCTTTTGTTACTAGTCTTACGCACTGGCAGTTAAATAAGTAAACTACAATTTAAACAATGCTAAACCTTAAAGGAATACTACTTTTTTAGGTGCAAATGTTAACTCCATTAATAAACTATGAACTTATTTGCTATTGGTTTCCACAGAAAGGCATTTCAGTTGAAGTTAAAATAAGAGTATAAGGAGAAGTCTCACATAGCAGAAGTACTCGCTGCAGATTTCTAGGTGCCTGTAAGCACACCTAACATGGTTTCCTGTGTTCATTACCCTTGCATTTGCCTGGGCCTCTAAAATTATGATGCTCAAGAGAAAACTGCTCTTTTAACTATTTGCCCACATTAAAAGCAATTAGAGGAATTTTTTACATATTATACTACAAATGGCTGTGGTTAATAATGGCTTTGGTTTGCATTTTAGATCATCCAGCACGAGGTATTCATACAGAGACCTGTACAGAATGTCCACCTACTTTTAGTAACAAGAAAGATCAACTATCAGAAAGTCCAACAGAAGCCACAGAGATTGGTAATTTGTTTACAAAATAATTTTTAAACTATAATTGTGTAGTTAATGCTGGCAAGAATGAAAAACAGTTATTTGCCATCACTTCACAATTTCCTTAAGGCACAGTTTATCACACTTTTTGCTATGATTTCTTCAGGTTTTTAAACGACACTTGGTAAGAATAAAACATGTACCATCAAAGTTGCTTGGAATTAATTGTAAAATAAATTTATCCTATTTCATACTGAGATTAAAAACTAAAATATAAAATGCATATGTAAGCAAATCTTACTTTTGTGTTGAAAAGACTAAAATATTCTGTTTCTCTTACATTTTTATAGAATTGATTTATTTTTATAAAAGTAGCAGTTATTTTCTCAACTATACAGAAGAAATTAAGAGTTGGTTTATGTTTGTAGATACTTGTTTAAATGCTAAATTCCCATTTGGAAATTTATTTGTTCCAAAAAAGAAGAATGTCTACCGGTATGGTTTAATAGTATAAAAGTATTTCTGAACACTAGCCAACTATTGTGGTATTTTGATTATAGGTTTTGGTAATCGCTGTGGAAAACCCAAAGGACCAAGAGATCCACCTTCAGAATGGACATGATTCAGGGAATAAAAGACACTTTAAATTATACTGGAAAATTCAAGTGCCACTGAAAGCCAGATTTATAGTATTCCATCTTAAAAATGTGGGACTAACAGCAGTGTAGATTGTTACCTTACTGATTTTCTTCTTCTCTTTTTTTTTTTTTTGCTGGGACCATCTACCTGCCTTATATTACACTTAGGAAAAGTATTACATTTGGTTTATTTTGTAACTTCAAGTATTATTGCCTTAATGTCTCTTAACCCTGTTACACGCTGCTTGTAGACATGTTAATATAGTAATACTTTTTATGATAAATTGAGTTTAAGGACTACTCTTTTTGCTAATGTTTTATCATGTATGCATTATTTTGTATATGTACAGGGCAAGTAGGTATATAATTTGATAAAGTTGCAGTTATAAAATATTATTAACAGAAGATGTAAGAAATTTCTGCATGGTCTAAATCTTTGTGTACCTTATTTGTAAATTATTTGCCCTGAAGTTTTAGAAAATAGTTTCTGATTTTTAAAATTGCTGGATTCATGCAGCCAGCTTTACAGGTTATCAGAGATCAAAGATTGTAATAATAATACATTTTGTAAATTGTAAGCAAAAAGTTATTTTTATATTATATACTGTCTAATTGTCCATCCTAATTGTCTTTGTTTTCATCTAGTCATGGAGATTCAGTAAGTGCCTTGGAACAATATTGAATTCTCTTAGCTTGTGTGTGTTACTTTAATATTTGAACTCAACTGGGATTAGAAGACTATCAAACTATATGTATGTTTCAGGATATTTGACCTGCCATTAAAAAAACAAAAACAATTTTATAGTGCCTATTTGTTTTGGTTTTTCATTCCTCATTTTTAGAAAATTAGACTTAATATCCACCTTCCTGCCAGCTCAGTCTTATCTTTAAGTCATGTGATTGGGGTTTAGTCTCTTGATTAAAAAATAGGAGCACCTTCTGCAGCACCATGGCTGTGCAGTTCTGTATTTATCTTGAGTCAGCCCTATGCATACTTCTCAGCCTTATCATTATTGCCTACTGGGATCCAGGAAAACTCCAAACAAAGGTGCAGTTGGATAAGGGGAACTGGTTTCTTCCCATCCTGCACTGCAGTAGAGGTCCTGTCCGTAAGTACCAAATTTGAATTTTGACATCGTGGATTGAAGTTGATAGATGTCTGTACTTTCCCTCTGCATACAAAAGAGGGAAGAAATTACAAGACTAAGGTGAGATAAAGTAATCATATATGAATAGAAGGAGGATCATTGTGGAAGATAAAATACTACTATAATTTCATGTCAAAAATTTTTCAAAGTTCAATAGTCTTAGAATTTCACATTTTCCTCATATATTTGATAAAAAAAAATTGTGAATCCAGTGGACCTTTGATATTCACAAGAAATAAACACCTCTATAGCATGTCATTTTCTTAATAAAATTTAAACTGAAATAAAGTTTAACTGAAAAAAATACTTAGTCTCCATACACTTTATGACTTGTATAATATGGCACTGAAATCATTTCTAAGGACTTCTTTTGGGAAGGAGTTGCTTTGGCACACCTTCACTGAAGTACTTCATTGAATTATACATGTATTCAGAGGGTGCAGAAAGTATACTAACCATCACAAAGTACACACTCCTGAGTGTGACCACCCTCAAGCAGTAGAATAGACTAGCCACTGAGAAGCTTCCCTCTGGCCGTGTAAGATTTGTTCATTATGTGCAGTAGTTCCTTTATTCATTTTTCATTGCTAGAGTTTTGTATTGTGTGAATATATCACAGTTTGTCTGTTCTGCTACTAACAGACATTTGTGTTGTTTTCAGCTTTGGAAAATTATAAAAATTTTGTTGCTATAAATACTTTTAATGTGTTTTGGTGCACTCATATATATATATATATATATATATATATATGCATCTATTGGGTATATAATTCAGGAGTGCAGTTTTTATAGAGTATGCATATATATTCAGCTCTGCAGATATGGCCAGTTTTCAAAATTGGTTGTTCTGATTGTTAGGTTATTTCCCTCCTGACTAACAAGGTTGAGTACATTCTTTGGTGCTTAGGACCATATGGCTTTTCACTTTTGTGAAGGACCTGTTCAAGTTTCAAAAAGATACTTGTTTGGCATAGCTATTAAAGCTGAGTACACATATATATTATCATCTGACAACTCTGTACCTGTTTTTCTTTTTAGTTATTTGTCTTTTCATATTCACTTGTTGGAATTATTTATATATTCCACATTTTAATCCTTGTGTGTTTGCCTGGGGTTTGCCTTTTCACTCTATTAATGGTGGTTTTTTATTTTTAATAAAAGGAGTTCTTAAATTTAATTAAATCCAATTTATGAATGTTTTATAATTATTCTTTTCTGGTGTTCTCTTTTAGAAATATTTGCCCATCCCAAGATCATGAAGATACTCTTCAGTTTTCTAGAAGCTTAATTTTTTATTTATATTTTTATGGTTTTATCTAAAACTGCAGAATTAATTTTTGTATTAGAGTATGAGGTAGATTTCTTTTTCCTGGATGAATCACTATTTAATGTCCTTTCTTCATTAAATATATATACTCTTATCATCATAAGTTATATATTCATTGATCTTAGTCAATTACTAGATTTTTTTTTCTTTCTATTCCATTGCCTATCTTTATGTTTTAAATTCTGCCTTTTTCCATCTTTAGCTTTCTCCCAGTGATTTTTATATTGCCTAGACAGTCCATAAAATTCTTATTTTTATTTCTTATATAAGGCATATAATAAGTTTGTTTCTGAGATAAATTATTGCCAAATTCATCCTGCCACTTCATCTGAAACCTCTACCTTGTAGCTCATACTACAAAGACTTTTAATCTTTCCTTTTCCATTGTAACACTATCAGTTACCTTTCTTTTGGAAGCAATTTTTCACAAATAGTATTTTTACTGTAGTATTTTTTCACTTTATGGACATTTTTTCCTTATATTGATAAACAGCAATAAAGCCAGTTGTATGTGAGTGGTGAGCTAGGCTCAGACAATAGTTAAGTGACTTCCTTACAGGTAACAGCCTCGTAGGACATGTGGTTATGTTTTTGCCTGAGCAAATTTATATAACTGTTTATCCTAAACCCCTGTGGTCACTTAAAATAGCTGAATCTATGAAATTCTTTCTTTTTAATTGTTTAAAACATTTCTTAATGCTATGGCCTGTGTCACTTTTTTAAATTGAAGTATAATTGACTTATAGTATTAGCTTTAGGTGTACAACATAGTGATCCAGTATTTTTATCCATTACAAAATTATCACCATAATAACTGTAGTCACTATCTGTAACCAGACAGAGTTATTACACTAGTGACTATATTTCCTGTGTTGTACATTACATGCCTGTGACTTGTTTATAACTAGAAGTTTGTACCTCTTAATCTTTATCACTTATTTCACTCATTTCCCCACCCCTTTTCCCTCGCAACAACCAGTTTTATCATCTATAAATCTGTTTCTGGTTTGGTTTTTTTTTAGATTCACTTGTTCTGTTTTTTAAGTTCCACATATAAGTGAAATTGTACAGTATCTGTCTTCCTTTGTCTGACTTAGCATAATACACTCTAGTTCCACTCTTATGGTTGCAAATGGCAAAATTTCATTCTTTTTCAAGGCTGTGTAACATATATTCATTGTATATATACACCACATGTTTATCCATCTGTCTATTGATGGGCACATAATTAGTTAACTAAAAGAGACAGTTTTGTGCTAAACGTGATGGGGAGCAGTAAAAATTATGCAGTCTGAAGGTTTGAGAGAAATTCAAGTTAAGAATGACATCTTAATTATATTTAGTCTTAAAATGTGTTCTGATCGTACTATTTTTGTTGAAGTACATATTTGGTAGTCTTGATTGCAATCCATGAAGTCACTCTAGTTTAATCTTAAATCACTCTTGTGCTATACAGAGTTTTCTTATACAGATTATCTCCTCTAATTGCCTGCTTTTGAAAGTGAAAGTAAATATATTAGTCAGTCATTCGTGTTCAATTCTCTGCGACCCCATGGGATACTATAGTCTACCACACTCCTCTGTCCATGGGATTCTCCAGGAAAGAATCCTGGAGTGGGTTGCCATTCCCTTCTCCAGGGGATCTTCCCAACAGGGATCATACCTGGATCTTGTGCATTGCAAGTTTTTTCTTTACCCACTGAACAACCAGGGAAGCCTTCTGCTTCCAGTAATGTTATTTTAGATATTGAAAAAAGATTTTCATATATATCCATTCAATAATAGCTAAAAGTAGCTCTAGTTTTTAATACAAACTGTATTTTCTTAACAGATTTGCTGCAGTCTTGTTTCCCCTGCTATTTGTCTTTAAGGTGCACAAGTCTTATATGATAGGCAAATGACCAATTAGATCGTGAACAATTTAACCAGTGAAAAAGCAGCTGTGCTTGAGTAGCTCAAGATGTGTCTCAGTGTTCTAAACTACAACAAATCTGGGCTTTGTTGAGTTAGTGGGGGAAGAGAATTCCAAAGATTCCAGCCACTTTTCATTTTTTAGAGATAAAATGCCTTATGTACTAAAATCTTGATTTAATGTAATAGCAGTTGTGACTTAAATCTCTTGCCAACATTTCAGCCAGAACTTATAAGTGTACAAACATGCAATACATCTGTGATGTTTTAAAATATTGTGGTTTTTAAATTTTGTCTTTATCTACTTGTATGTAAACTTGTTTTCAATACTTTCTAAAATAAAATGTGAGAAAGAATTTGCTGTATTAAATATAAAAATCAAAGTATTTAGTTTTCTCTTTGTATTTGAAATAAGTACACAAAAACATTTTCATGCAGCTTCTATACAAACACTTAAATACCAATCTGAGGATACTACATTATGTTGTGTAATTTGAAGGACATAGTGATTAGCTGAGGTTAACATTAGAAAATCATTTTTTGTTATTTTTAATTGTTTTCCTGGCACTGCACCATTTGGCTTCTAGGATGTTAGTTCCCTGAGCAGGCGTTGAACCCTGGTCACACAGTGAAAGTACTGAGGCCTAACTACTGGACTGCCAGGGAATTCCCTAGGAAAACATAATTAAAATTATATATGGTAAACATTTTGTTGTGTCAAAAGGTAAATTGAAGTTTATAGGAAATTTACTATTACCATTTAGAAGAACAATAGTCTCAACATTTTTGCAACTTAAAGTAAGTTGTCCATTTTCATATTTCATCTATCAACATCAATATCCACGTAACAGATAAAAACAAAAATCTGTATGTAGAGATTTTACATTTAGACTTTGCTTTCATGTGAATTCACTTGAATTTAGGGCTAGAGGTTTTTGAAAGTTGGATTCTTTAACCTTAATAGCTTTTAGCAGTTTCAGTGGTTGCAGGGATGGGACATCATTGAACTCTTCCCCATTCTGCCAGAAGGGGGCAAGCAAAGCAAGCAAAGGAAATTTATAGGAAAACTTCCGCCCCCCCGAAAAAAAAGGCTTCGGGAAGGCACTCAAAATTCAGAAAGGTACAGCCCCAAAGCTTCTTGGGGTGTCTTCACCGTTTGAGAGTGTAAAGTCCCTAAAGCCAAGTGCCCACTCCCCCATAAGCAAATCTTAAGGCATCAATACACGTTCATGCAGACTCAGGCCTATCTAATAAAAATCATTAACCTTGCAGAATGCTTACCAAGTACCAGACCTGCTAATCTCTGAATAGGTTACCTTTCTTAATCTTCACAAAAACCTTGCCAGATGGACATTCCTGTTAATCTGGGGAACACAAACTCAAAGTCATAAAAAGTAGCAAAGCCAGGATTTAAGCCTAGCTCTAATAGGAGCTCTAATAGTACAAAGTCCTTGAACTTAACTACTGACACTACTGTATGCCCTGGTTTTCAGAGAAGCTGGGAGTATAGGCTTTAGCAGGCAAGAAACGTGGATATGTTAGTTGACTAGAAAAGGGATTCGTTTTAAGTCAAATGTCACTAATAGGCTTTAAAATACACGGCTTGAAAACTGATGGTGGTTAAGACTTGAGGTCCCATGGCAGGGGGCATCTGGGAGCTAAGATCCCAAAAGGGGGAAAAAACCAGATGAAATCTATTTGCATGCTTTTCCTTGGTGTCTCTGTTTATTTCATCTCCTGCAGCAGAGTAATTCTAGGGCAAAAGTATGGGACAGAAGTCAGAATCTGGAGTTTTACCAACTTGGTCAATTTTAACTTTAACTTGGTCAGATACTGTGGCAGGTTGGAAATCACGGCCACGGTATTTCCAGCTCCTCCCATCAAGGTGAAGTTTGTTTTCCCACCCCGAGTGTCTGGGCTGGACTTGTGTTTTACTTTGACCCATAAAATGCAGCAGATGTGTTTTCTCGGCTGACTTTCTCTAGACCTTGAAAGGGCAGGCTACTTCAGTCTCTTGGGGCCCTGCTGTCATGTATAGACACTCAGGCTAAAACACTGAACAATGAGAGAATGATGAGAAACTATATGGGGCGCCAACTATACAGCCAACACCACATGGAGGAGTGTCTAGGAGGACTTCTTAATCACCAGAACGGTGAGAAACAAAGTGATGTTTTAAAGACATTATATTTTAGCATAAAGTTTATTATGTAATATATAACCAAAACAAAAATGGGGAAGAAAAAATGCCTAAGTTAAATCTCAAAATATTTAATGCAGATTCTACTTTTTTCCTCTGTACTATCACTTTTCATAAAGGTATAAAAATACCCCTATGTGTTCTTTCTCTTCTGTCTTATACAGTTGGTAATGAACTGAAAATGTCAAAAGGCTGCAGCTACAAGCCAAGGACTTTCCAAAATCTTAAATAATACCTTACATAATTAGAAATGTACCCATAATGAAACTCTGTAAGCAGCTCCAAGGGCTGGAAAAGCATTTCTCTGAGCTCTAAAAGGGCACACTAGTAGTTCTTTTAGCAATGCTATAATGATATACATAAATAATCTGTAATGTGAAAGGTCTTAAGCTCAAGGTTGCAAGTTAGCAGAGATCCAAACAGATCTGAAACCTTTTCCTTATATGCTTCAGAACAATTGAGACTTTCTACTAAGTAGAACTATCTATATTATTTATGTAACAAACACTCTGTGTTACTATGTCCATATATTGCTGTCACTCACTCAATGAGAAGACACTATCTTTATACCCATTTATAGATGAGGAAATCAGGGTACAGAGAGAAGTTACGTTGTCCAAGGTTACAATGCAGGGAAATTTTGCTGTCTGAGGGATGAAGGGGGAAGGGTAGAAAGCAGAAATGGAGTTAGATGGTAGTATGTATTCAAATAACAGCTCCGTGTAAGTAATTCTTCCCAGGCAAGTAACCATGAGAGCAAGGAGGCTGTTGCATGTCATTTGAGGTCCATGATGTGTCTCCAGTTTCCAGCTTTTGTCCACCGCCATGGCCCCCTCCACCCTATAGCTATAGAAAACAGTGCCTAAATATACCTTGGAATTTTTCTCCTCTGTGTTTTGCTCATTTGGCTCCATCCAACAGCAACCCACTACACAGAACCTTCTTTATATGTATAAGTGGAATCACGTACCTTTCAAAGTCCACCAGTAGTACTTTCCCCACAAAGCCTTCCAAATTCTCAATATATTAATATTACTCTAGACTTCCAGCAGAATCAATTGCTCCTTCCATCATATTTCTTTAGCTCTAGGATTCTAAGCAATTTTTTCACATCACTTTCTTAAGTTTTTTATCGTTTAATTCTGTGGCCGCACTCTGCAGGATGTGGGATCTGTTTCCTGCCCAGGGATCAAACCTATGCCCCCTGCAGTAGAAGCACCAAATTCTAAATACCAGACCACCAGGGAAGTTCTACATCACTTTAATTAGTTGTTCATAAAATATATCTTCATCAGTTCAGTTCAGTTCAGTTGCTCAGTCGTGTCTGACTCTGAACCCATGAATCGCAGCACGCCAGGCCTCCCTGTCCATCACCAACTCCCAGAGTTCTCTCAGACTCACATCCATTGAGTCGGTAATGCCATCCAGCCATCTCATCCTCTGTCATCCCCTTCTCCTGCCCCTAATCCCTCCCAGCATCAAAGTCTTTCCCAATGAGTCAACTCTTCACATATCTTCCATACTAACTTGCAATTTTCTTGTGTGCCTAACCCACTTTTCTGCTTACAGTGTGTATCTGAAAACTTTCATAACATTCATTGTAATGATATTATCTGAATAGAGGTGGCATTCAGTCAGGGTGAAGAGGGCATCTTTTCCAGACTCAGTTACTATACTACAAACTTTAGAGACAAGTAGAGGTGACATTTCTGATATTGCCTCAAGGCACTGTCAATTTCAGGGTAAAGAATAGCAACCTCTTATTTTCAGTTCAGGTTAGAAAATTCCACAGCAATTTCATATAAGGAAGAGTAGCAGGTGAAACTGAGGATTCCCTGGTAGCTCAGCTGGTAAAGAATCTGCCTGCAGTGTGGGAGACCTGGGTTCGGTCCCTGGGTTGGGAAGATCCCCTGGAGAAAGGAAAGGTTACCACTCCAGTATTCTGGCCTGGAGAATTCCATGGACTGTATAGTCCATGGGGTCACAAAGAGGTGGACATGACTGAGCAACTTTCACTTTCAGGGGACAAAAGCTAGAAGCAGAGGACACTACAGTCAACCCACCAACAAGTTTTAGATTGTTTATGACAACAAAGTTGAGTGGAAACTAGCATTTATTACTAGTTACACTGATGGACTTCCCTGGTGGCTCAGATGGTAAAGCCGTCTGTCTACAATGTGGGAGACCCAGGTTCGATCCCTGGGTTGGGGAGATCCCCTGGAGAAGGAAATGGCAATCCACTCCAGGACTATTGCCTGGAAAATCCCATGGACAGAGGAGCCTGCTAGTCTACAGCCCATGGGGTCTCAAAGAGTCAGACACGACTGAGTGACTTCACTTCACTTCACTGATAGATAAGCTGACAGACAGCCCAAGTCAAATGGGGCTGCAGTTCCTTCAAGGAGGTATCCAGTCATTCTTTTAATCAATTTTCCATTAGGCAGAGAAGCCACAATTTTGGTGAATCATTTTTAGGGAGACAAGGTAGTACTTTGATTTCATAAGTCACTTGGAATCTGGGGGAAAAACACCTATATGTGCTTGAGTATTTGCTTTTAAAATTAATTTAAAATAAACGTAATGATATCCTTTTCTAAGAACATGAAACCATGATTTAAAAATCACTGTATTCTGCAATGGAATATTACTCAGCCACAAAAAGAATGAAATAATGTCATTTGCAGCAACATGGATAGATGTAGATTACCCTCCTAAGTGAAGTCAGACAGAGAAAGACATATATATGACATCACTTATATGCAGAATCTTAAAAAATGATACAAATGAAGTTACTTATAAAACAGAAATGGACTCAGACATAGAAAACAAACTTACGGTTATCAAAAGGGAAAGTGGTGGAGGAATAATTAGAAATTTGGAATTAACTAAAACAACACGATATATAAATAGATAACAAGGATCTACTATATAGCAGAAAGAACTATATTCAGTGTCTTGTAATAACCAATAATGGAAAATAATCTGAAAAAAATATACACGTATACAGATGTATACTTTCTGGATTATTTTCCATTATATATGTATTTTCCTATATATATTATTTTCCATCGTATTTATGTGTGTGTGTGTGTGTGTGTGTGTGTGTGTGTGTGTATACACACACACAACTGAATCACAGTGCTATGTACATGAAACTTTTAAAATCAACTATCCTTTAAAAATATTACTGTATTCTAAATAAAGCCTTTTGGTCTAAGCCAGTGTTTCTGAAACTTTTTCCATTATTGCTCTACCCCTACAGGAGAAAATTTAAATTAAATTTAAATTCTCCCTGCTGCTGCTGCTGCTAAGTCGCTTCAGTCGTGTCTGACTCTGTGCGACCCCACAGAGGGCAGCCCACCAGGCTCCGCCGTCCCTGGGATTCTTCAGGCAAGAACACTGGAGTGGGTTGCCATTTCCTTCTCCAATGCATGAAAGTGAAAAGTGAAAGGGAAGTCGCTCAGTCGTGTCTGACTCTTAGTGACCCCATGGACTGCAGCTCACCAGGCTCCTCCATCCATGGGATTTTCCAGGCAAGAGTACTAGTCAGAGTGATAAGGAATAAGATTTTGTTGGGTAGAGTTGAGCTTTGAAGGGATCCAAGAGTTTTTTGCCTTTAAGAAAGTTTCAGAATGCATGGTATAAGCCCATTAATAGAAAACTGCAAACTCAAGATTGCAGCCAACTAGTTTTAGAATCACTAGTGGTCCAGGTGCCATCCTCTTGGCTGTGTCTGATAATATTAAGACTCTCAATATGCTACTCACCCTTATATCACCCTGCTGGGATGATGTTTCAGGTTTGTCTCCATCTTTAAAATGAGACAGTAGTTTCATGCCCTCTTATAATTTCAGGGACAAGGAAACAATCTGAAAATACTTTGAACACTGAATGTAATATTTATTTTATGAAATCTAAGAAATCCGTTCTCTTGAATGGAGACATCTGATAATGTGCTTTACCCATTAATTAGCTAAAATGCTAATAGTGTTCTTTCCCTGACTCTGCCTCCTTGTTCCTTCCTAAACATACTATTGACAAGTGTACTTTAAAATAGACATTTGTTTTCATCCACATCCAGAAAGGCTATAATAAGTGTGTTTCCCTTAATGAACACTATAATTTCCTTTTACCAAAGGACTGCTACAAGGATTAAATTATTTAATATACATAAAACGCCTAGCATAATATAGTTTCTTCTTAGTATAAAACACAAAGCCATGAATTATGAAAGAAACAACATATAATCAACTGAAAAAGCAAAGATCTTACTGTGTAAGTGAATAAAATGGCTGTTGACATAACCATAATACTATTATCAAATCTAAAAAATTAAAAATAATTATTAATATGATTAGTTTTCCAAGTTTGCATGTTCAAATTTCCCTGAGAGTCTCATAAAATGTTTTTGACAATTGTTTTGTTTGAATGAAGTTACATACAAGATTCACACACTTCATTTACTTGATCCATTCTTTAACTTTCTTAATTTTAGGTTCCCCTTCCTTTTTACCCCTTGCCATTTATTTGTTGAATTGTGTCACTTTTCCTATATAGTTTCCCACACGATTTTGCTAACTGCATCCCTGTGGTGTTTTAAAACATGTGCCTCTATCCTTCTAATTCTTGTAAACTTGATAGCTGGATCTAGTGAGCTTCTCAGATACAGGTTTAATGTTTGGGGCAAGAATGCCTCATATATGCTGTCATCTACTCATTATACCCAGTCAGAGTGTCTAGTAGTCTCAGTGGTAATACTGATCAATGAGTGCTGTCAGGCTGATTTATTCATCAGAAAGTGTTCAACGTTTCATATAATGCCATCCTCCTCTTAATATGCCTTCCTCCTCCTGTTAATCTGCCTTCCTGGGCTTTAGTATCTAGAAAGCTAAAAATGCATTTCTCAAACTGCCTTGCATCTAGAGTTGCTGATGTGATTTGAAATCCATCAACTATAGGCAGTTGTGTATAGTGAACTGAGTTGTGGAGGGTCAGGTTGTGAGGTACCTTCATGACAGGGTGTATTATAGTGAAAGACACGTGGCTATGGAAACTGTGGTTGTAGGGGTGTCTTCCCCATTCAGTAGGTAACCTCCTGAGCATGGCCTGATCAACAGTCCTTTGACAGCTCAGTTCTTTAGCCTGGATTTGTGAGTTACTCCTGAAGCTCAACCCACTGGCTGTTTCTTCAACCCTGCCAACCATTTGTGATAAGACCATGTAATACATCCCTTTTGGCTTAAATTACCAGAGTGGATTTTGTTCTCTGCTTTGAATCCTGACTAATATAGCTCCACTAAGAAAACATATTTTCAGCAATTGTCAAACAGTTGCCTCTCACTTTTTAAAAGAGTGAATTTAGTTAAGCTTGTTAACAATTGCCTGAGTATGTAAAATAGATATCCTAGGAAGATAAGCCTTTTTAAAAGAAAAAAATCATATAGCAATTTCACATTAACATTGCATAAACTTTCTAAAAAACCCAAAGAAATACCTTCCCTGCCAATTTTACTGAGAAATAACCAGAATCACTGTACAAGGTTAAGGCATACAGTATGATGGCTTGATTTACATATACTGTGAGACGATTACCACAATAGGTTCAGTTAACATCTATTATCTTGTAGATGCAATAAAAAGAAAAGAAAAAAATGTTTTCCTTGTGACAAGAGCGTAGGATTTACTCTAATAACTTTCCCATGTCACACAGCAGTGTTAGCTACAATTACCATATTATACATTACATCCTTGTACATATTTATAACTGAAAACTTGTACCATTTTACCACCTTCCTCCAATTACCCCCTCTCTCAGTGTTTTTAAACATTTAAAAATTAATCCATGTTAAAAAAAAATTAATCCACATCCATTAATGAAGACAATTTTATTGAAAAGTAATTTAAATATTATCCTCACAAAATTTTAATTCTATAATATGAAGTAATAGGTATAAATGTTCAGAGTCTGGCAAAGAGATTTTTATTCAATATTTTATTACATAAATGTAAAACAGAGAGAAGTTGAAACTATATATCATGACCTATCCAGTGACAAATTATACATGTCATCTGAACTCTAAAATTAACACTGTTATATTTGTTTTACCACACATCTAACCATCTATACAACTCTCTATTGTACATTAATCCATCTTATTTTCTGATACATTTCAAAGTAAGTTGCAAGCGTGAGTACAGTGCATGCATCCTCAGTCATGCCCTGTCTGACTCTTTGTGACCCTATGGGCTGTAGCCCACCAGTCTCCTCTATCCCTGGAATTTCCCAGGCAAGAATACTAAAGTGGGTTGCCATTTCCTACTCCAGGGGATCTTCCCAACCCAGGGATCAAGCTCTTGAGTCTCCTGCATGGCAGGCAGATTCTTTACCAACTGTGTCACCTGGGAAGCCGGAAACATGAGTACACTTCACGCCTAAATACAGAATAGCAAAAAAAAAATTTTTTTTCAAGTATAATATCTGGCCACTGGAGGGCTTCCAAATGCCATAAAATGCATTAGAAAGTAAACTAGTCTATGGAAGTGAAAGTCACTCAGTCGTGTCGAATTCTGCAACCCCATGGACTATACAGTCCCTGGAATTCTCTTGGTCAGAATACAGGAGTGGGTAGCCTCTCCCTTCTCCAGGGGATCTTCCAGACCCAAGAATTGAACTAGGTCCTCCTGCATTGCTGGTGGACTCTTTACCAACTGAGCTATCAAGGAAGTCCAAACTAGTCTATAGTGTTTAAGTTGTCAAGTCTTGGGGAAGGTCTAGGCAAGAAGTTGCATGGAGTGTAAAAGGCATCAATCAGAGGGAGAGACCCAATCTGAAATTCAGCAAAACTGAAACATTTTTTATTTTTACCCTCATACCTCTCCTCCTCTTTTTACAGCTACTTCAGTTATAAAACAGAAGTACATAACTGGCCCCTCTCCTACTCAAATGATTTGTGCTATTGAAGGTAGAAACTCTTTAAATCAGAATCTCAGAAAACTTGATGGAAATCAAGATGTTGTACTTACAGAAATGAGCTGGCATCGTGAACTCAATGCTAACTTTCCATGAGGGCAGGAGCTTAGTTTATCATTTATCCCTAGCATGTAGCACACTGACTAGCACATACTAGTGCTCAATAAATATTTACTGAAGGAGTGGCTGAATTCAAATGCTTAATTCAAAATATAATATTCATATATTTCCTGTCATTACTAATCAAAGAGGTTTTTCTAAAATAAAAATAAGCCTCAACTTAAAAATAAGTGCATAGGTTGATTAGCTAGAGCTAGAGCTGGAATTATACAGAAATGACACGTTTTCCATATGCAGTGGGAACTTGGGCGCAAGCCTATAGTGTATCCACTGCTGAGGCTCACCTCACTGGTGGGCAGGTTTTTGCCGAAGCCCCTGGCTGGGCAGAAGCCACACTGCCTTTTGATGGAGACCACAGGAAAGCTTCACAGAATTGAACACACTTTGGGACTTCCTAGAAACAAATATGAAGTCTGTTTGTGAACCAGTGGGGACAAGTCAGTGGCATCTGAATTATTGCTATTGATGTTATTCTCCTTTTGGGCTTTTAGACTGGTGATACCTGAGGAAATTCAGATATGCTGCAACTTTTAAAATTACCTTGTTAAGATGATCATTTTCTTTGAGATTTCCTTGGCCTGGAAGAGTATTTCCATATTCAGCACAAGTTCATCAAGCTAGCACACATCTCAACAGCTACTGTGAATTTTTTTCTTTTCTTCTTCCCTTTTTTTTCCCCCTTTCTCTCTTTTTTTTTCCTCCGCCGGCCCCGCCCCCCACCTCTTTTTTTTTCCTCTGTGTCCCAGCACTTGATGATAGAACCGGTAGACCTGTGGCCGCTGTTACTGAAGACATGACACCGAGGGGTCCAGATCCCATATCTCATCTGTACCTTATGCGGATCGGGACTGCGTGCCCGGCCTCCCCCGCCCCCCCAAGAAAAGGAGGGTCCACAGGCACCGTCTCCCTCCCTGAGATCCCCAGCTCGACCCCCACGTTTACTCGGCCACACTCACTCAGTCGCCGCCTTCCCTTGCTGTGATATTTAAAAAAACATATATTTCTGTCTCTTTAAGAGAATGAGAGACAAATTGTTTTTTAATGTGTCTATATAGAGGGCAACATAAATAATTTCAGATCTACCCGTTTTCCTGTTATAGATCACAGTTGGTAGCCTACCTAGATGGGAATCAAAGACAAACAAGATTTAAAATCCATAAAATCACCTTGTATTTTATACTCAAATAGGTATTTAGAGAAATTTCATGGCATAAGCTATAAAAGGTTAAATGTCCAAAGTAATTTGCTACAGCAAGTGCTACCCTCACACTAAAGGTAGGTAAGATCTGCAGGTCCCTACAGATTTTCAAATAGCCCAGTGAAGATGGTCATTAAAACATATCTTAGAGAAACCACATTCTTCCAAGTGAGCCATCAGAGGCTCCCTGCCACTTGGTATAATGTGACAGAATCCAAGCAACTGGATATTGGTGGGAGGTGGTTGACTGAGACCAAATATTCATTTGTTCTTTCTTAGAATGTTGCTTCTCTATGTCAAGGTTTATACTAACCACAGGTACATTCAGTGAAATAAGAAACAAGCGTCATTTTCATAAAGGTAAATTCATCCAACTGAATTGGATTCCTTTTCGGTCTTTACGACCTTCCTATTTATTTTGGTGTTAAGATATCCTTTTTGTTAACAGTGGTAATAAATGATAGCTTCATGTTTTCATTGTACTTACCTTAGGAAAAATGAAAGTAAAAAACTCCATATTAGTCTCCAAAACTATCTTGAAAATTTAATTGTACATGAAAGTCCAATGTCTGGAAAAGTCTCTTCCAAATTAAGATTCTGTAATGCAAAAATAAAATAATCAAGAACTCTATGAATTCATTTTCCCTATTCAGGTACTGGACATGAAACTGAATAAATAGAAAACTATTCGTTGTTAGGGCAGGAGTTCCTCCATTTTCAGCCCCCTAAAGCATCTGAAATTCCCTCAAAGAATGTAATAAAATTAACTAATACAACATAGCTTCTGAAGTCAACTGCCTAAGCTCTGACATTTACCAATTGCATTATCTTGGTCAAACTACTTAACCCACTTTGTGCCTTGATTTCTTTATTCATAGAATGAAGATAATAATAGTGTCTACATCATAGGGCTGTTGTGAATATTAAATCAGGTAACCTATCTAAAGATTTCATCATCACTTTTTCATCATCATAAACTGAAACTCTGTACCGATTAAACAATAACTACCCATTATCTCATTCCCTGGGTTTCCCTAATGGCTCAATGATAAAGAATCCACCTGCCAGTGCAGGAGATGTGGGTTCACAGGCTTGACTCCTGAGTCAGAAAGATCCCCTGGTTAAGGAAATGGCAATCTATTCCAGTATTCTTGCCGGGAAAATCCCATGGATAGAAGAGCCTGGAGTCCATAGATTGCAGAGTTGGACACGACTTACCAAGTAAACAACAACCACCCCATCCCCCAGCCGCTTGGTAAACACCATTCTACTTTTCATCTCTATGAATCTGACTAATCCAGGCACCTTAAATAAGTGAAGTCATACAATATTTGCCTTCTGTGTCTGCCTTACTTCAGTTAGCATAAAGTTTCCAAGGTTTACTCATATTGTAGTATGTATCAGAAATTTTTAAGGTTAATAATATTCACCTCTATGGATCTACCACATTTTGTTCATTTATCAATAAAAACTTGGGTTGTTTCCACCTTTTGGCTATTGTCATATTACATATCCTTAATAAATTACTTGAATTATTCTTTAAAATGAAACTACTTTTGAGAGGATCTTATATGCAAGACACAAAATCAAACAAGAATTTACTCTGAGTTTCATCTCATCACCACCAAATAATTGGACTATGTTGATAAAATTACTGTGATGGGCTTCTCTGGTGGTTCAGGTGGTAAAGAACCTGCCTGCAATGTGAGAGACCTGGGTTCAATCCCTGGGTCGGGAAGATCTCCTGGAGGAGAGCACGGCAACCCACTCCAGTATTTTTGCTTGGAGAATCCCCACGGACAGAGGAGCCTGGCATGGTATATAGTTCATGGAGTCACAAAGAGTTGGACATGATTGCGTGACTAAGCACACATATGTAGTAATTAATTCATCTTTCTGCAATATCATTGCAAGTCACTTAAGCTCTCTTAATTTCATCACCTGTAGAATAAGAATAGACACCAAAAGCAAGAAAAGCAAAAATAAACAAGTGGGGCTATATCAAATTAAAAAACTTCTGCACAGCAAAGGAAACCATTAATAAAATGAAAAGGCAATCTATTCAAATGGGAGAAAATATTTGTGAATCACATACCTGATAAGTGGTTAATATCTAAAAATATAATGAACTCATATAATTCAATATCAGAAAACAAATAATTGGATTAAAAACTGCATAGAACAGTTTTCCCTGAATAGGCTTCCCTGGTAAAGAATTCGTCTGCAATGCAGGAGACCCCAGTTCAATTCCTGGGTCAGGAAGATCTCACGGAGAAGGGATAGGCTACCCACTCCAGTATTCTTGGGCTTCCCTGGTGGCTCAGATAGTAAAGGATCTGCCTGCAATGCAGAGACCTGTGTTTGATCCCTGGGTTGGGAAAATCCCCTGGAGGAGGGCATGACAACTCACTCCAGTATTCTTGTCTGAAAAAATTCCCCCATGGACAGAGGAGCCTGGTGGGCTACAGTTCACGGAGACGCAAGAGTTGGTCATGACTGAGTGACTAAGCACAGCACAGCACAGAAGATAGCACAAGCTTTTCCCCAAAGACATACAGATAACCGGTTAGCAGATACATGAAAAGATGCTCTACATCATTAATCATCAGGAAAATGCAAATCAAAATCACAATGAGATATCACCTCATAGCTGTTAGAATGGCTGTTATCAAAAAGACTAGAAGTAAGTGTTGAAAAGGATGAAGAGCAAGGGAACCCTTCTGCATTGTTGGTGGAAATGTCAATTGGCATAACCACTATTGGAAACAGTACTTAGATTCCTTAAAAATTGAGAATAAAACTACCATATGATCCAGAAAATTCTGTTGCAGTCAGGGAGACCCTTTCCAGGGCCCGAGTGGGCACTTGTCTAACACTCAGAAATGAACTGTCTGAGGGAGGAACACATGCTTACAAAGCATGACACTTTATTGGGCAGGGCGCCTGGGCAGAGAGCAGGGGGGAAGGGAACCCAGGGAGACTGCTCTGTCAGGTGGCTTGCAATCTCGGGTTCTATGGTGAAGGGGGTGGGCATGCATTGCTTGGCCAAGATGGATGCCAACAAGAAGGATTTGTGGAGGTGGTAGGACTCAGGACACATGGCCACATGGCGTCTCCTTTTGACCTTTCTCAATTTCCAGTCGGTGGTGGCTTGTTAGTGCCATGTTCCTTACCAGGCCCTCCTGTTGTAAAATAACTCACATAAATTGTTACTGTGGTGCCTGGACAGGGTGGGCAGTTTTAGTCAGTGTGTTTCCTCCAACAATTCTACTTCTAGGTATTTATCCATTAATTGAAAAAGACGAATGCACCTCAATCAAGACAACCTTTTGTTACAGCAACCGAGATGTGGAAACAACCCAAGTGTTCACTGATGGATGAATGGATTAAGAAACTGTGATATATACATATACACACATACACAATGGAATATTATTCAGCCATAAAAGAACAAAATCTTACCATTTACAACCTCAAGGGTATCATGCTAAGTGAAAAAGTCAGAGAAAGACAAATACTGTATGATCTCTCTTAAATGTGGAATTGTATACGAAGCCAATTGTATAGATACAGAGAACAGACTGGCGGTTGCCAGAGGTAGGGGGTGAGAAGTAAAAAAAAATGGGTGAATTATGTTGTTTTATTTTTGGCCATGCCTTGCAGCTTGCAGGCTCTTAGTTCCCCAAACAGGGATTGAATCCCAGCTATCACAGTGAAAACAGAGTCTTAACCTGCCAGGAAGAACAATAAAAGTATCCACCTTATACGTACTACACAAATACTATACAATATAAAACCTGTTTTTGTTTTATCTATCAGTTTGTTAGCTCAATATTTCAGGTAGAACGAATATTGTTGGCTGCCCACCCAATGTCCATTTTGTTCCTTCTCCTTGCTAACTACTCCTTTGTTCAAATACCTACCTCTTGTCCTTAAAGCTCATGAGATTTATAGATGCTAGCCAAACTCCCAGCTCCAGGAAACTCATGTTAGCCAAAAAAATTCCTTATGGTTTAGACCAATTGGCGTTTAACCATATCACTTGTTGCTGAAAGCATCCTAACTGGCATAGATCAATCTTAACTTCCAAAGAGAATTAAAACACTAGACTGATTGCTGGTACTAAAGTTGTATAAACAGGTCTACGGAAAGGGGAAAAAGGAAGGATGAAAAAATGTGAAGAAAGTGAGTCTTAGATTATGTTTTCAACAAATAACAAATGTATGTCATCACCCAAAGATTAAAAAAAATTTTTTTTGAAGAATGGTAAGAGCTAAAGGATGAATGAAGTGGTGTCCTAAATATGTTAAAAATAATAGTACTAGCATGAGGAATATCACACATCCTTACTTCACTGTGAAGTGATAATCAGCTAAATGAAGGCACATTCAGTTCTCTCATCTCTGTAGACATAAGTGAGGGATGTAATTATTAGCATAAGGGCTACTGAGATCGTATGAAGTTAAGGGGAAAGCAGAAAGTGAAGAGGAACTAAAAAGCCTCTTGATGAAAGTGAAAGAGGAGAGTGAAAAAGGTGGCTTAAAGCTCAACATTCAGAAAATGAAGATCATGGCATCCGGTCTCATCACTTCATGGGAAATAGATGGGGAAACAGTGGAAACAGTGTCAGACTTTATCTTTTGGGCTCCAAAATCACTGCAGATGGTGATTGCAGCCATGAAATTAAAAGACGCTTACTCTTTGGAAGAAAAGTTATGACCAACCTAGATAACATATTCAAAAGCAGAGACATTACTTTGCTGACTAAGGTCCATCTAGTCAAGGCTATGGTTTTTCCAGTAGTCATGTATGGATGTGAGAGTTGGACTGTGAAGAAGGCTGAGCACCGAAGAATTGATGCTTTTGAACTGTGGTGTTGGAGAAGACTCTTGAGAGTCTCTTGGACTGCAAGGACATCCAACCAGTCCATTATGAAGGAGATCAGCACTGGGATTTCTTTGCAAGGAATGATGCTAAAGCTGAAACTCCAGTACTTTGGCCACCTCATGAGAAGAGTTGACTCATTGGAAAAGACTGATGCTGGGAAGGATTGGGGGCAGGAGGAGAAGGGGACGACAGAGGATGAGATGGCTGGATGGCATCACTGACTCAATGGACGTGAGTCTGAGTGAACTCTGGGAGTTGGTGATGGACAGGGAGGTCTGGTGTGCTGTGATTTATGAGGTCGCAGAGTTGGACACGACGGAGCAACTGAACTGAACTGAACCCACAAAATCAGGGCATGTCATCCTTCCACAATATCAGTATGTTCACCAACTAGGAAACTCCACTGAGCCTTAGTTTCCAGAGTTTTTACTACAATTTCATTATTTAGGAACTAACATTGGTCATAGGATTGAACTCTGTCTCCAGCCTTCCTTCATTTTCTGAAGGTCTAGGTGACTCAAAGCTCAACCCTCTTAACACTTGATTGGTCTTTCTGCTAACCAAGTCCCATCCCAGAGCCATGTCATTAGATAAAATCGGGCGTGATCCAAGACACTTATGAATAACAAAGATACTCTTATCATTCAGAAAATTCCCCTAGAGGCCAAGTGACAGGAACTCAGAACAAAGACCAGAGAAATTCTTTATTATTACAACAGAGTAGAATGAGAAAACAGACATTTTTTCGTAATAGTGAGTTAGCCAGTGACAAGTTAAATAGCATGATTGTGGGATTTTACTTAATCCCTAAGAAGTTGTACCCTGCGTCCGAGGCCAGGGGCGACCGGGAGAAGACACCCCGCATCCAAGGTCAGGGGCAGCTCTCTCTTCTGGGATGCACTGCACTCTGTGTATGGCATATGTATCTCTCTAAATAAAACTGCTTTCCCTTTACTGTGGCTGGCTTTTGAATTCTTCCTTGAGTAAAGCCAAGGATCCCCACTTGGTGGCCCATCCCAGCAATTCACCCGAGACCTGGGATGTGACTACCCTCTAGCACCCCATTTTTCCTGCAACTACAGGGTTTAGAATGCTGAAGGACGAGGAAGAACCAAACAGCAATCTCAAGGGTATGCTAATGTGCTTCTTCAGAGTGTGGCTGAGAGTCTTGCTTTTGGAGCACTCATGATGTTTGCTAGTTTCTTAGCATGATTCTCCAGCCTACTGAAAATACTGATATCTTTCCCCTTTGCTTAAGTTGGCTGAAACTGGTTTATAATCCTACAGGTGAACTCTGACAGGAGTAAGTAAAAGCAGCCTGTTCTTTCTGCAGTTTTCAGTAACTTTTCCTGGTACCTGCTGTGGCTAAGTCACTTCAGTCGTGTCCGACTCTGTGCGACCCCATAGATGGCAGCCCACAGGGCTCCCTCATCCCTGGGATTCTCCAGGCAAGAATACTGGAGTGGGTTGCCATTTTCTTCTCCAATGCATAAAAGTGAAAAGTGAAAGTGAAGTCACTTCGCTCAGTCGTGTCCGACTCTTAGCGACCCGATGGACTGCAGCCCACCAGGCTCCCCCGTCCCTGGGATTCTCTAGGCAAGAACACTGGAGTGGGTTGCCATTTCCTTCTCCAATGCATGAAAGTGAAAAGTGAAAGTGAAGTCACTCAGTTGTGTCTGACTCTTAGCAACCCCATGGACTGTAGCCCACCAGGCTCCTCCGTCCATGGGAGTTTCCAGGCAAGAGTACTGGAGTGGTGTGCCATTGCCTTCTCCAATACAAGCCTTAGTGAATGATAAATAATTCACATTTATACCAAATGTTCATGGAACAATCTTGGAAATAAAAATACAATGAATAGTTGCAACAAACATAGAAATACCAGCTAAGACAGCCACAGATGAAACAAAGTCAAGTGACATCTGACAATTATGATGGGTGTCAAGTGAATGAGACTCTGTACTGAAACGAGAGAGAAATACTTAATAGGACTATATTAAGACATATATGAGAAAAAAAGATAAAAGCAATTATTTTTGTTTGATTTGGTACTGGCCAGGCCTCAGTTGGATCAAGCTATATTCAATTTTACATGCCAGGCTGTAGGAACAAAACAAAACAACTTGGAGAGTGTTCAGAGAACAGGAACTGATTAAAGGTTTGCTAAAATTATGAGAAATTGTCAAAAGAACTGGGCATGTTCAGTCAAATGCAAAACATCTGGGCAGGATGAACAATTAAGTACAAGTATATGAAGAGATGTTTCCCAAGTCTGAGGGTTAGGTTAAACAGCAAATTGAAAATCATGGGATTAAGAACATAAAACAAAACAGATCAAGGTTAAGTGTGGAGTAAATATTGTGAAAACAAATGAAAAAGCTTTAAAGAAAATGATGGATGGATGTATCTGTCAGAATTCTTCACATACTACTATTAAAACAAATTCAATTTTAGGCTTAAATAGAAATAATCTAGAAAATGGAAAAAAACACATATTTTGATAGGTTGCATTTAAAAAGTGAAAATATTCAGATCAAATATTAAGAATGTTTTCTAAGAAAAATGGTCTACCTGGGAGCCTTCTTTGGGACCCACGTTTATCAGAAGAGAAGATAAGCCCTGATACTAAGTGTCTCAGCTCCTGAATGAGGATAATTCCCTTGTGGTTTTTTTTTTTTTTTGAATGGGGGCAGTATAGTGAGCACCTTGTCTGGCATTTAGAGGAACCCTCATTAAAGATTTCCCATGGATTTCCCTGGGGTCCAGTGGCTGAGACTGCTCTCCCACTCCACACACCCAATGCAGGAGTCCTGGGTTTGATCCCTGGCCAGGGAGCCAGATGCTGCATGCTGCAACTAAGACCCAGCACAGGCAAATAAGTACTTAAAAAAAAAAAAAAAAAAAAAAAGGCCAGGGTAAAAATAGAGACTCCCAGAAATGCCCACCAAGATACATGATTCTCTCCAGATGGTCCCTGTTTATTCTTTCTCTTTGTCAAATAGAAACAGTTCCTTCTCTGAAGTAACTTCTGCTATTTGGAGGTCTTGTTGGGCAAAGCAAGAAGAAAACTATTTGTTCTCCAGTTTATACCCTTTACTTCTTAAAAAAATTAGAATATAATTTCTTCACAATATTGTGTTGTCTCTACAGTACAATGAACTGGATCAGCCATATGTCTACATATGTTGCCTCCCTCTGGGACCTCCCTCCAAAAAGACAACCTTCAGAATGGGAGAAAATATTTGCAAACGAAGCAATGGACAAAAGATTCTCTAGAATATACAAACAACTGAGCAGACCTGCGTCTTGAGAAACCTGTATGCAGGTCAGGAAGCAACAGTTACAACTGGACATGGAACAACAGACTGGTTCCAAAAGAAACGAGTATGTCCTCCAGGAAAAGGAGTACATCAAGGCTGTATACTGTCACCTTGCTTATTTAACTTCTATGCAGAGTACATCATGAGAAACGCTGGGCTGGAGAAAGTACAAGCTGGAATCAAGATTGCCAGGAGAAATATCAATATCAGAAGACACCACCTTTATGGCAGAAAGTGAAGAGGAACTAAAAAGCCTCTTGATGAAAGTCAAAGAGGAGAGTGAAAAAGTTGGCTTAAAGCTCAACATTCAGAAAACTAAGATCATGGCATCCAGTCCCATCACTTCATGGCAAATAGATGGGGAAACAGTGGAAACAGTGACAGACTTTATCTTTCTGGGCTCCAAAATCACCGCAGACCGTGACTGTAGCCATGAAATTAAAGGATGCTTACACCTTGGAAGGAAAGTTATGACCAACCTAAACAGCATATTGAAAAGCAGAGACATTATTTTGTCCACAAAGTCCATCTAGTCAAGGCTATGGTTTTTCTAGTGGTCATGTATGGATGTGAGTGTTGGACTATAAAGAAAGCTGAGCGCAAAGAGTTGATGCTTTTGAACTGTGGTGTTGGAGAAGACTCTTGAGAGTCCCTTGGACTGCAGGGAGATCCAACCAGTCCATCCTAAAGATAAGTCCTGGGTGTTCATTGGTAGGACTGATGTTGAAGCTGAAACTCCAATACTTTGGCCACCTGATGTGAAGAGCTGACTCATTTGAAAAGACCCTGATGGTGGCAAAGATTGAGGGCAGGAGAAGGGGACGACAGAGGATGAGATGGTTAGATGGCATCACTGACTCAATGGACATGGGTTTGGGTAGACTCCGGGAGTTGGTGATTATTAGTGAGCCCTGGTGTGCTGCAGTTCATGGGGTCACAAAGTGTTGGACACGACTGAGTGACTGAACTGAACTGAACAGATGGAGCTCAGAATCAAAGAAAACAAACCACTCAATCAAAAAAATGGATGGAAGACTTAGACATCTGTCCAAAGAAGACACATAGATGGCCAAGAGCCACATGAAAAGCTGCTCAGCATCACTAATCATTCAGCTCAGTTCAGTCGCTCAGTCATGTCCGACTCTTTGCAACCCCATGAATTGCAGCACACCAGGCCTCCCTGTCCATCACCAACTCCTGGAGTTCACTCAAACTCATGTCCATCAAGTCGGTGATGCCATCCAGCCATCTCATCCTCTGTCGTCCCCTTCTCTTCCTGCCCCCAATCCCTCCCAGCATCAGTCTTTTCCAATGAGTCAACTTCACATGAGGTGGCCAAAGTACTAATCATTAGAGAAATGTAAATCAAAACTACAATGAGGTATCACCTTACACTGGTCAGAATGGCCATCATAAAAAAAAATTTATAAAGAATAAATGCTGGAGAGGGTATGGAGAAAAAGGAAAGTGTTGTACTGCTGGGAATGTAAATTGATACAGCTACCGGGATTTGGTGATGGACAGGGAAGCTTGGTGTGCTGCAGTTCATGGGGTTGAAAAGAGTCGGACATGATTGAGTGACTGAACTGAACTGACTGTGGAGAACAGCATGGAGGTTCCTTAAAAACTAAAAACAGAACTATTATATGACACAGCAATCCCACTACTGGGCATGTTCCCTGAGAAAATCACAATTCAAAAGGATACATATAAACCCCATTGTACTCTTTACTTCTTTAATACAGAGGGAGATGAAACCAGGAAGTTTGCACCGTTTTCTTTTACTTTAAAGTTGTTTTACTAGCCTTATCATTTAGTTTTTAACTTAGATGCAGACATTCTAACAGTAATCTCATTTAAGTGTTCTTGTTCCCTCTTTAGGTTTGGCACCTGAATCTTGCACCTATTTTGTTTACTACAATTTTGATACCAATTACAGTGTGTAGGTTTTCTCCCCAACCCCATCAATCAGTTCTCAGTTACCAATTGGGTGTCCGACTACTTAATTAAGTTCTGACACTATCTACCAGGAGACAGCATCCAATCCCATAGGTTAAGGTTCAGTCCCATCAGGACACCCTCTACCTCAGACACCAATCAGAGATCCCAGTGGTTATCTGTGCTTCTAACTGATTGGCTATAAACAAAAGGTTCCCACAACCCCTTCCCAGGGTTTGATTAATTTGTTCATAGTACCCATGGAAACATTTTACTACTAGGTCTCTGGTCTGTCATGAAAGGATATAACTCCTTCAAAGAGAGCCAGTTCTTTCCTTGCCTTATGCCAGTTCCACAGTACCCGGTTATAACACAACTGACCAAAGTTAATGATTAATTAATGCATGTTCTCACGATTCTTTTAAACGTAAATGAGCCTAGATTCAAATTGTAAAAGTAGGTAGCACCCTCAGGTCTGCAGTATTTTTGAAAAAACAAGACCAGCAGCTCTGGTGATAGAATATGCTATCCAGTATCACAGGGCAAAGTCCTGACAGGACAGTCTGATGAAGCTGTTAACAAGATCAAAAGGTTCCAGATAGCACTGGAGTGTGGAAGACCAACACTGGAGTGTGATCAGTGGTAAAAGAAAACCTGTTATCTGTAACATATTTAACTCATGACACTGAGGTTAAGAGTGCTGATATGAATTTCATTGTATTAATCTTCTAGTTTTTTATTTTATTTGACCATGCCTCATGGCTTGCAGGATCTTACCCAACCATGAATTGAACCTGGGCAGCTGTCAATCAAAGTGTGGAGTCCTAACCACTGGACAACCAGGGAATTCCCTTTGTTCAAAAAAAAAAGTTGGGGTATTGAATCTTAATTTACTATTGGGCCCTTCTCCCCCAATCTGGCTTCATTATACTGTTTTGATGTCTTCCTGACAGTAATTTTCTTGTTGCTACTATGTTATTACTATGTATGCATATTGGAATAAATCTTTAGGAACTAGAGAAATGTTTTAATGATTGAAAATTAAAATAAATACATCTTATTAACAATTCAAGTAAGCAAATAGTTAACTCATTTTTTAAATTAAGACTTTAAATATGAACATGCAGCACATTCACATGGCTTAACATTCCACAGATACAAGAGGACATACAATAGAAGTTTTCCTTTCATGCTGGTCCTGGCTATTCAGTTTCTCCTCCCAGAGACAGTTAATGCTATCATTTTTTTGGACCATCTTCCTGGGGACATAAGTACTTGTTTTAAATTTAATAAAAAGATATAGGAAGAGCCAAAAGGTAATTTAGGACTGTTTTCAGTGTTATGCTGTAAACAGCAAATCCAGAGAGATACATCTGCGTTCTATCTTTCACTACCAAAATGTGGTCAGGACATTCCTGTTCACAAAAGAAGCTGTGCAATGCTGGACATCTGGTTTTTAAGTGAACACCCCTGAACAACTGCCTACAATCAGTTCACTGGCTCCACTGTTGAAGTACAGCCTGTAACTAATGTGTGCCACAGCTACAGAGCAGAGGGGTCAGGTAGGCACTTGTCCTTACAGTTCAGGCCAATATCACATGATATTTTAAAAGTGTGCACAAGAAGAATCATCTCATTCATATGGCATGGCACATCAACCATGTGCTGGTTCAGATTCAAAGCTTTTGAGAGGAAAAAATACAGGCCAAATAATAACCCTGTTTGGTGGCACTTCTCTAGTCTAATTCTATAGCATAAATTCTGGGGTAGAATTTATGAAGATAAAAATTAAAAAAAGACTGATGTAACAGTTTTATTTTCAATACCAATGTTTACAACAAATTACAAATTATATCCTTAGTAAATATTTAAACTTATGAAATAGAAATTTTGAATTTCAACTTAAAGTTATATAAGGAGGTGAATAGTTTTTCAAATTCTTTTAGAGACACACACATGCCTGAGGATCACTTTCTAATCAATAAATACTGGACTCCCAATCATCTCCACCTCTGTGGGCAACTTTGAGTGAGCACTCCATTCCGAGCTTAAAGCGGGAGGTGGGGGTGGGAGAGACTGATGGGAGGGTCAGACGAAGGAAGGTAGGCAGAATCAGGTCAGCAATGAGTTATCTGCTGAAGCCTCTGCTCAGTGTGGCCTTGTGACTACCCTCTCCTAGTGGCTGGAACTGCTGCCATCCTGTCCTTTGTTACAAAACTCACCACCAGGCCAGCAAAGGGTGAGGGAGCTGTGAGGATCAGGGGCCTTCAACTTACAACCAAATTACTCCAGGTGACCAGTGCAGTCCAGTTCTGTGTTATGACTGAGAAAGTCAGAGCCTTCTCCTTGTTGTTTCTCCCCCGTTCCCTTTCCATTGCCTTTAATCTACTAGAGTGAATTTGGCACTGCTGTGCTCTGCTGACTTCACTCACACTTGAAAATGAGTGTTGACTACCAAGTACAGAAATGGTAAAAACTGGTCTGCCAGAGCTGGAGAACCTGGCAGAAAGGGTATTTTCCACTCTTGGTGAGCTTCATGTACATTTTCTCCTCAGGTAGATATGGTTCACCAGATGCTAAGCTTCTCTGTCATCTCACTCTCTCTCACTTTAAGAAATAATCTCAGAAAACCCTAAAGCGACACGATTCAATTCTGTGCAGAGTGCCTAATTTTATTGTATTTTTTTGAGGGGCTTCTCACACCTTGCTGACTTTAATAATCAGCATTTGTGTTCCATATTTCACATCAGTGTCTGAGCCAGTGTCTACGAAGTTGGCCATTTCTCCGCAGCCAGGACTCTAGAAGTAGCAGATTGTTCTCAGGTCTCTGAAGCTTGCTCTGCAGGCGCTGTTTGCTTAGGTCTTATCTCAGAGTGGTGTCATTCTACAGGGGCTGTTAGACCTGGCCTGGCTGCGTTTGGCTCAGTCTACGGAACTGGCTGAAGCTTGGCCCTTCTTGTTCTTTTTTGTCTTCTTGTAGTTATCACTTTTGGGGAGTAATTTTTTCTTGAACAGACATGGAATGGTCTCTTTACCTTCTTATATATCTTCACCACCTGTTAAGGCAATGGTGAGCCCAGAGGTCATTGGTTGGGAGAAGAGGGGGGAAAGGGTGGGGGACTAAGGAAGAGGTTTGTGCCAGGCTGGGGCAGGATTATCTCGGGGTGGGAGAGGGGCCAGAGGGTATAAATGGGAAAGAAGAGGAGCTTGGGTAGGGTCATCTCACCTTGCCTCTTGATCCAGGCTGAGAGTGGGTCTTCCTTTTCTTCCACCGCTTGGTGCTTGTGGTTTTGGCTCCCAAGATTGGCTGGTCACTTTTGCCATGTTGAAGCCACTCAGTTGTCTACCTGTCTGCCAGGCCTGCCCTCTGTATATATACCTCTCCCCAGGACAATGAGGAGTCATACCTGTTCTGCTTTGTTTGGTCATCAGGACCCTCCCGACAGCCAATGGCGGCTCTAGGGAGCTGATACATCATAAAGGACCACTCCTGAGGGGTAGAGGTGCTGGTAGAGGTGCTGGCTAGAAAAAGTACCCAGTAAAGAGCCATTCCTTACTGACCTGCTGCCCCTCCTTATCTCTCCATGTTCTGGTTGTACACAAGGCAGAGAGGGGTGTTTTCTCTAAGTCATTCCCCATGGTTCATTCTATTGACTCCCACCCTTTACCATACCTAGTATTTGGATATCTCATCTAAAACCAGCAAGATACAGGTAGGGCAGCCTGATCTGAAAAACCTAGGAATTAGGGAATTGGAGAAAAGTGTTGGAGCCATGGTGTCCTTCATTGTCAGTCCAAACAAGAAGTCTTTGAAATACAACTCAGGACAAGATGGATGTGTGTGCATGTGTGTGCACACTAGGGTCACTCATTCCCCCAAAATAAGATTAAAGTTATGAAATAAGATTAAATTAGGTATCTAACTACCTACCTACCCATGTTTATGGGTACTGTATGTGAACACCTTTGGAGATTGGATGGAAATTCTTGGAATGAAATTAATCTTCAAAGAATCAGGGATTTTCAACTCCGAATTTGTGATGGCAGATAAGCAGAGATCAGAAATAGAAGCTCCCTCCAGACCAGAGCTCACCTTTCTCCCTATCTGTACTGTCCCCTCTACAAACAGCAATAATGACAAAATCTATGGACAGAAAGTAGATTAGTGACTGATTAGGGCTGGCAGGAGAGTAGAGCAAATAGGAGGGACTGCTAATGGTATGTGACTTCTCTGGGGTGATGAAAATGTTCTGCAATTAGATTGTTGGGATGGTTACACAACTTTGTGAATATGCTAAAAATCAATATGCCAAAAATCTCTATAGAGTATGATTTATATTAAAATATGACTTTAACCACAATTCTCATTCAAATTAGCTGATAATGCATATTTATCTTTCCCCTCAAGAGGCCATAACACAATGATAATAAAAATTCATAAAACCACAATATGAAGAGAATGCTAGAGGTCATACATGCCTGAGAAAGTACATTTCTAGAAGAAGGAAAACTTGTGGAGATGTTAGCTACTGAAACAAGAGGGCAGGGAACAGTGCAGTAGAGAAAGGCAGAGTGTGGTCGAGGGGACAGCCACACTTTCTGCAGAACCTGGAAGTATCTCAGTATGTGGTAGTTTAGTCACTAAGTCATGTCCTGCTCTTGTGACCCCGTGGACTGTAGCCTGCCAAGCTCCTCTGTCCATGGGATTTCTCAGGCAAGAATGCTGGTGTGGGTTGCCATTTCCTTCTCCAGGGGATCTTCCCAACCCAGGGACTGAACCTCTGTCTCCTGCACTGCAGGCAGATTCTTTATCAATTGAGCCAGCAGGGAAGCCCAGTGAAAGGATGAGCACCCTAGAACTCAGAGGACGATCTTGATACTCCTCTACTAGCTATGAAGATGGCTTAGGAATGGGGGAGGGGGAGGGACTAAGGTAGTAATCTGGTTTTTAATTATTTTGGTTATTGTTATTCCAGAAGAGGCCTGCCCACCTGGAGCTAGTGATTCTTTAAGATCCACGAGAATAAATTGGCAGTTTATAGGAATAGACTGAGTTGCCTCATTAAAAAGGCTTTAGTGATTGGCACATCCCAAGACAAAATTTGCTTTCACATGGAAAACTTGGTCTACTGCATCAAATAAACTTAACTCCTGCTACAGCTTCATTTTCTCTTACAGATTAAAAGAGGTCCAGGCGGCCATGCCAAATTAAATTAAATTTTAAACTTCCAACAAAAGAAATCAGCCATATTTGCCAAGATTCTAGAGGGTAAAACTACATACAATGGGTGCGAATAACATGGGGAAAATGTTTGGTTTGGTTAAAAGAAATAACTTCCTAACAATTAGGGGGAATTCAAAAGTAGAACAGACTACTCTGTGAGGTAACAAATCTCCATTCATTGAGAACCTATGTGCTGATCAATGTTATATAAAACAACCATTAAGACTCATAGCTCCACTCAAGGTTATTTTCAGTATATGCTGGGGAAAAGAGAGTTTTGTCTTAATGTCCTTCTGAGTTCCCTACCAAGTAATCACTCTTTAGCTTCCCAAAGACTTCTCTGCGAGTACCTAGACTCAACTCACCCCCTAGAACTAGAGGTAGAGTTCTCACAATAGAAACTATCCCCTCACAATCACACCAGAGGAGGTATGAGAGGGACAAGCCTTCTAAAAAAAAAAAAAGTTTTTTAAAGTTGAATGGTTTTATTGAGCATAACAAAATTAAAAAAAAAATTTCCCCCTCATTTGTGCTTCTGTACATGTGGTAAAATGTCTTCAAAAGGGATATTCACTGGGAGTAAGTTGACTGTAGTACATAACCAGAATGTTTCTCTGCCTTTTTTCTCCATGGCACTGACTTTTTTTTTTAAACAAGAACAAGTCCGTTATCTTGTAGAATAATCTGCATTTTTAATTTTCTTTGTGATTTCATTTAAGATGGTCACTTCCTCAATAATACAAAGACCTAGGAGAAACTCTGAAATTACTTTCCTCAAGGGCTTGATTAAATTCTCAAAAGGTTAAATTTTTTCCAGGCTTGGTCTGGGGGTTGAGGGGCTATGGTAGTTCTAGGAATAAAAGAGAAATCAGATACATTCCCTTTGCTGAGATGCTGAAGCAGCAAGGTTGGCCCACTGGCCTGGCTCTAACACAGTTAGTGGCTTCTGCAGTCTACTTTCTCCAACTCTGCTGCACTCATGAACCTGGGTTTCCCTTCTTCCATTTTTAATCCCCAGCAAACAATTCCTCACGTGGCTGTGAGTGAGGCTTTATGAAATCAGATCCCCCAGTATTTTTTTTTAAACAGGGTTTGTGAGGTCTAGTCCTCACCTACTTTTGAACTTCAGCCTGTCCTCATTATATCCTATATACAGATATTTATTTACAGGTACACAGATATTTATTAAGTCATACACAAATATTTCTGCAGTGCCTATTTAAAATACATTCTTATATATATATATATTTAAATGTATTTTCTTTGTTGCTGCACTTGAGCTTTCTCTAGTGGTGAGTGGAGGCTCCTCTTAGTTGCAGTGCGCAGTCTTCTCACTGCAGGGGCTGTTCTTGTGGCAGAGCACAGGCTGTAGGCATGTGGGTTCAGCAGCTGCACTGTGTGGGCTCTAGACTGTGTAGGCTTCCGTAGCTGAGACACACAGGCTCAGCAGTTGTGGTGCACGGGCTTAGCTGCTTCGTACTACGTGGAATCTTCTCAGACCCGGGACTGAATTCATGTCCCCTGCACTGGCAGGCAGATTCTTAACCCACTGCGACACTAGAGAAGTCCTAAAATATAGTTTTAGACAAAAGAGAAAGATCTTTTCCTCATAGAACTTAATGTGCTTTTGTTTCTTGAACAAGCCCAGCTCCCTTCAGAGCCCATCTCAAGGGCCTTTGCCCAAGCTCTTCCCTGCCTAGAATGCTTTTCTTTTCACTTCCCGTTCCTTTTCTGACTGTTGTATTTAGTTTCTCTACTCGTGCAGTGGAACTCCATTTGTTTCTTTCACAGCTTATACCAGGGTGTGTGTTTGTGTGTGTGTGTGTGTATAAAGAGGCTTCTCTGTGTGTAATCCATCTGTTCTGTAAAGCTGGATCACGTTCACTTAGTTTGCCAGGCAGAATAGCAAAAGAGTCAGACATGACTTAGTGACTAAATAACAAATATACTTCAAACTTTTCATAATGACTGTTAGCATATCATAGGGGCTCAATAAGCACTGGCTAAAAGAGTCAATTTGATTTATGTGTTATCAGATTGACCACCTGACATATCTTGATCTTAAAAAAATTAGTCTAATAAATGCTTTGAATGTAAAAACTGTAATTCTGAGTCTCCAGTGCTATCCCCTTTCTATATGGTGCTAATTTTTATAACAAGGTAAGCATATAAAAAGTATACATAGTTTCAAATATTTATCAGCTTATAGCAATGTAAGTCATGGGTGAGGGAAAAAATAACCAGATACTCAACTGGACAGACAGGTTTTTGAGTCCAAAGGTAGCAAAGGTGTAGTTAAATGAATAGAGAGCAAAACCAAAAATTATTAAAAGAACTAGGGTAAAAGCAGAGAAAGGAAAGTCTCTTAATAAGAACAGAGGACATTATATCCTTGACCAAGTAGATACAGGTCCTAGACTGCTGTGCTGGTCATAAACGAGGGGACCACATTAGAGACAAGAGATATATTCTTATATTCCTATTACCCTGTGGGAAAGCAACTTCAGGTATAGGCCCTATGATCATAGTCAGTAGCATATTTTTTTTTATTTCTATCATGTAAATTCCTTTTCATCCTGCTAACATTACACAGTGAATATAAAATACACATTCACAAAATACAGAACTTCCAGGCTAGATATAAGAATCAAAGATTTAAAACATCAAAAGTCGGGCTACCCTGGTGGTCCAGCGGTTAAGCATCTGCCTTGCAATGCACGGAACATCAGTTCAATCCCTGGCCCAGGAAGATCCCACACGCCAGGAAGCAATTAAGTCCCTGCGTTACAAATACTGAGCCAGCGCTCTAGAGCCTGTGAGCCGCAACTACTGAAGCCCGTGGGCTTAGAGCCTGTGCTCCCCTACAGAAGTCACCACAGTCAGGTCGCACACCACCACAAAGAGTAGACCCTGCTCCTAGTGACTAGAGCAAACTCGATAAAACTAGTGCAGCAACAAAGACCCACCACATTCCTCCAACTTTAAAAAAAAAACAAAGGTCTATAAAGTATTCTTTGATGGAGTAAACTGCTTAATTATTGTATAATGGGCTTCCACATAAGAATTCATTTGAAGAAAGAATTCTTTTAGAAAGTCTGACAACTACTTATCTAAAGGACAGCAGAACTATTACAATGATATAGATTTTTTTAAAAGTAGCATTTCAAAGTGCTATTATTGATTTGTATAAGGCCAAAAATTATCAAATATTCCATGTCCCATAAAGATCTAAAATGCCCAAAATATAATATACATAATATACTTTGTACTGACATAATCATTACTCAATGTATTGCTTACTTTTGGATCTTGCTGACCTATAAACAGGCTTCAAATGCATAATTTGAATTTAGTGTATCATTCCTGACCGTAAAAACTGTGTTTTGGAACCTCAGGCAAGTGACTAACGTATGTCTTATATAAAAAGGACTGGTTGTACTTAATACTTGAAGATTATATAGCTAGAATAAGGCATGTTTTACCTGCAATCCTCTTGCAATTATGATATAGTATTAAACTCTTCACAGCTATGACTTCTTTTGGTAGGATCCTGTTTCTGATTTTAGTTCCACTTCTGCCTAATGGGATTAAATACTTTTCTTAAATATAATTTTTTCCCCTAAAACTGCTGCAAAATTATCACCGTATCTGTTTTGAGCTACAGGTAAGTATTTCAGTAATTCCTTCTGCCTTTAACATAAACTATACCAAACACAGATGAAAAAAGTTATTTGCAAAGTTTAATGTTTTAAAGAAGTGAAGTACTGGAAGTCAATAAATCAATTCAACATAAATTATTGAATCCTGAGACTGAATAATTATAGGACATAAATAATTTGAAATCTTAAATATAAACCAACTCTTCTATTGCTTCTCATAATCAAGGTCTCTTAACTTTTCTAAAATAAATTTTTATTGGAGTATAGTTATTTCACAAAGTGTTACTTTCTGCTGTATAGCAAAGTGAATCAGATACATGTATATCTGCCCTTTTTTGGATTTCTTTCTCATTTAGCGCACCACAGAGAATACTGAGAAAGTTTTATATAGTAAGTTGTCATTAGTTATGTTTTATATGCAGTAGTGTATAGAGCCTCTACACTTTCTGATCACATAGCATGTACTCATTTTCCAGGGTTGCTGTAACAAAGTGGCCCACTCTACTGCGATAATATAGGGCTTCTCTGGTGGCTTAGAGGTTAAAGCATCCACCTGGAATGCAGGAGACCTGGGTTCGATCCCTGGGTTGGGAAGATCCTCTGGCGAACGAAAATGGCAACCCACTCCAGTACTCTAGCCTGGAGAATCCCATGGAGGGAGGAGCCTGGCAGGTTACAGTCCATGGGGTGGCAAAGAGTTGGACATGGCTGGGCGACTTCACTTCACTTCTGCTGTAATATGGAGGCTTCCCTGGTAGCTCATATGGTAAAGAATCTGCTGGCAATGCAGGAGACTCGGGTTCAATCCATGGGTAGGGAAGATTCCCTGGAGAAGGCAACGGCTATCCACATTAGTATTCTTGCCTGGAGAATTCCATGGACAGAGAAGCATGACTGGCTACAGTCCACGGGGTTGCTAAGTCGCACGACTGAGTGACTAACACTGACACTAATATGACCTCATCTTGACCAGTTACATCAGTAATGACTCTATTTTCAACTGAGGGCACATTCTGAAATACTAGAGGTTAGGATTTCAACATAAATTCTGTGTGTGTGTGTGTATGGTGGTGGGGGGACACAATTCAGCCTCTAACACACCGTAATACATATATATTTATTTATTTAGGAATTATTTACATTCAGTCCTGCAGAAAGAATTATATACACAGTAGTCTGTATACAATTAGAAAATTTGAAAAGACACAGGTAAAATATACATATAAATAGTAATACTTCCTTTGTGAACCCTAACATGTTGTGTTGCACATTCTGCGGATTATACACAGCTCACCAGTTTCAAGGATAGCATCATCTCTTTGGCTTGGTACCTCCTACCTTCTAACATCTTCCCTCTGCTTCCTTAGCCTGCCTCTTCTGTCACCTTCCACATACCTGGCATTCCAACCAATCTGAAGTATTTGCATGAACTAGACCCTTTCTCTGTTCAACAACTCTGCACACGCTGTTTGCTGTTGCTGAAATGTGCTCATTCTCTTCACTTCACATGAACACATAGTGAACTCCCAATCATTTTCTGAAATTCAGCTCAAACGTCATCTCTGGAAAGCTTTCATAGACTGTTCTGGGCAGCACAAAGCACTTTTTCGGGGCATGTTGTTCATATCTCTGTTATTGTAAATTTCTATTTAATATACATGTAACACACACACGATTATATTTAGACTGAACTGATATTGAACATTTTGACCTAAAAAATGACGCAATTTCATGTGGTTCAACTTAATACTTGACAACAAATCCACTGAGAGTATGGACATTTTTCATTTTTCTATTTCTAGAGACTATAATGGAGTTTGACAAAAGCATATATCCTTAGTACATGCTTCTCGAAATTAAGGAAAGGCTTACACACACCTTCCATTTTCAGATTTTCCTGTTCAAGAATGGGTAGATATTGACTTGATCCTATATGAGTTTCATTGGGTTTATTTGGTTTAATAGTATTTCAAGTTACTTTCCCTTGCTTTTGTATCTCTATATATGGAGAAATCTCTTCAAGAGAGACACTCATTTTTAAAAAACAAAAGAAGCTATGTAAGTTTTGATTGAAGCCAATATAAAAACATTTCACAACTTTACTGTTTTACTTTCAAAATATTTTTATGCTTTTGAAAAAAAATCATAAAAAGGAATATAAACAGGAGAGCTAAATAAAGATATTAGTTGTATAAAGTGTGGTATTTTAAATCCCAACAATATTTTAGTAATAGCTAATATAAATCTAATTTTAGAATGTCAAATTTTTCATATTACTTGGTTTGTAGAAAAGCTGTGATAACTGAAATAGCATTTAAGTATTACATGGAGAGTTAAAAGGCAAGGTATGGAGAAGTGTTCAGCTAGAGTTAGGAAGAAAGACGTGGTGAAGCCTGGGAGAAATTAGCAGGAAGTGAGACACAGATAAACATTTTCCATGCTTCCTCATTAAGCACTTATGTTAACAAAATGAATGCAGTGAGTATTCAGCATGCCAAGGCAGTCAAGAGCAACACAGTTCAGAGTCCGGCTCTCATCCACTGTAGAGACTCCTCTCCTTTATGGCACTTCATGTTCCTTATACTCAAATTACAAAAAACTTGTTGCAGAGAAAACCAAATTAAACATGTCATTATTTCATGTCTTATAAGTGCTCTTTCCTCATCCTCAAGTCTTTTCCATCTTTTTGCCTCTAATTTTTAAAAATTCAGCTCAAATATCATCATCTCTGGGATTTTCTCCCTAACTTCTCCAGCTAAAGTTGTGATCTGTCTTCTGCATTTTCACTGTATCCAGTGCATGCCATCATTGCATTATTTTAACCACAGTGTGATAATTTAACTGTTGACATTTATCTTTTCAATTATATTACCGCACAGTGCTGGGTACACTAGATACTTACTGCCATTTGTTACACAAATAAATTAGTAAGAAATGAAGTGAGAGTCTGGAATAACAAAGCACTGATGAAAAGCTTATTTGGAAACAGAAATTGTGACTACAGAGTGAAGTCCGCCTGGTCTGTTGCTATATTCCTAGCATTTAAGTCTACTGCTTGGTACCATGTGGGTGCTTTGCAGGTTCTAGCAGGGGAGTGTAACTACTCATATACCCCTGACCAAAGAATGGTCTTTACTAGGGAAGGTGGTTCTCTTTGAGTGTGCAGCTTTGGGAGGGACACACATGGAGAGGTGAGGTGGGAAGCGGACACTTGCCTGACTAGTCAGATCAGCTGAAACAACTTTGAAAATTATAGGAGTGACAGATGTTGCAGCCAGATTGCCTTCAGAGCCTGTAAGTATTCACTAACTAAATACTTAGCATACATGGAAAATAAGAAAAAGCAGACTATCTAATAATGGAAGGTAAATTGAAGAAGGGCATCTGTAAACAAGTAGTAAGAGAAGTACCTCTAGTTTAAGAGGTAGTTATATCAAGGAATAAAGAAGCTGTAAAAAGATCATTGATTAGCAAAATTAAAAAAAAAGATACTAAATATAAATATGAACTGGGGGAAGAGTCAATATAAGTTCATGTAAATATGATTTATGCTTTCAGTTAGAGTGGTCAAAGACATTAGCATGCCCACATAAATAAAAATAACACTGTTCTTTACATCTGCAAAAATTCTGTATCTTTTGCCACTAATATATTTATGTTTTCCTGCTTAATGCCTCTACCTTGGATATCAAAAGTGGTACTTAATCTCCAAACGCAGTTAGCTGTTCATTTACAAGCATACCATACCACTTGTGTCCAACCTTTGCGATCCCAGGGACTGTAGCCCGCCAGGCTCCTCTGTCCAGGGAATTCTCTAGGCATGAATACTGGAGTGGGTAGTCATTCCCTTCTCTAGGGGATCTTCCCAACCGAGGGATCGAATCCAGGTCTCCCACATTGCGGACTGATTCTTTACTTTCTGAGCCACCAGGGAAGCCCATGACGGCATACCTGTACTTTATACTGGTGCTGCATTATTTTAGGATTGCTTTCCTATGATATACTGAAGCACTTAACTTGGTATCATCATCAAACAATATTTAAGAGGACCTGTGTACCTCTAATACTGATACCCATGTACTGACAGTCCAATGTTAAGAAACAGAAATCACTGAATGTCTTTTTTTTTTTTTTTTTTTGAATGTCTTTATCACTTACACTTTTCCCATATTAAGGTAATGGGCAAGCTACGCTGGTAGAGTTTGTAAACTCAGATGGCAAGATAAAGACTACAGGACAAACTCGACCCAAGGTTACAAGAAATATACACATGGAGAGCTTACCCTCTTCGCTTGGCATTTGGACTTGTCCAACTATGCTGGCAAGGTTTCATGCCTTGGTATTCAAGGTTTCCAGGAACCTGATTTGTACCTTCTTTTTCTGTCCTCTCTCGCTAACTCCCAGTGACATTATTTTAGAACTTAGTGTTTTCTATTCATTGGAATCAAACACAGGGATTAAACATGAGAAAGACTAGGATAAAAGTCCTAAAAATAGCAATTATAATAGACTTAATTAGAGCTTGTGTTGGATTTAAAAGTTAACTTTAAAGTGGGCATTTTATGGCTTTTTTTTAATTTTTAGTTTAGCTGTTTTAGTTATGCATCTATTTTTCAATCTAATGGTACACAGAAGCAATAGTTCATCTGGCGAGAATCAAGAAAAGCCAGCAGTGGCATCTGAGGCAAGATACATGTTGCTTCATGGCTCTGTTCATTAAATATTGAGAAAAGCTTTTCAAATTAGAATCTGTAAAACTAAAAAGTAAAATCACTTTATGGCAGTCAAAGTTTTACAATTTTCTAGCTCTACTGACATATGCACAAAACTGCTCTTCTGTGGGTCATCTCTTCTGGGAATCTGTTAGACCTGCTTCAGGATGTTCAGGTTACCGAACTCTGTTACTGAATCATAGTGTCTTGAGAGTTCAAGCCACTGTTTTTATAGATCTGTTTGTCCACACCCTCTCCCACTCTCACTCCCTCCCCTAAAAATATTCTTGGCCTCGTATGAGATAAAAGCACTTGTGTCTACCAGCAACCAAAGAAACACTGCATATTTTCTGAATGCGTTATTTCCTAAACATAATAAAATGGCATGATCAATGTTTAGATTTAAAAGACTTTTTAAAAGATGTTTTAAGACTTCTGTTTCCTCTTACAAGATAGTATACATTAGAAAAATCAGTTCAGTGTCAGAATAAATATGGAATTCCAGTTCAGTTTTGAAAAACACCTTGTAAGGATTTTCAAAACATAGGCTGACATGAAATGTTCACGGACATGAGGTTTACACAAGACACTAAGTAAACATCATCCCCCTACCTACAGTGATGGTCTGAAAGTGTGGCTGAAACTTATGAAGCAGACCACAGTTACTCTGGAGGTGAAGTTTTCCTGTTCAAGAACAAAGCAAAAGATAAGTGGCAAAGGAAACTCATGAACTGGATACAGGGTTGGGTTTCCAATCTAGAAAATTCTATGAGTTTATCACTTTTCTTTACACCGCTTTGCCACACTTAGGTTTCAAGGTTATACTATATACCTTATGCTCTACCCGCCAAATCTTAGCTAACAAGTTCCTTCTTTTCAGAAAACTGACTAGTACTACAAAACTTATGCTTTCCTTTTCAGAGATTTACAACACTGAGTAAGGCTCCTGTCATATATTTTACAGGCTTCCTACCCTTTTCTTAAAAATAAGCATCAAAATGATGTGATATCTTTCCAAACAAAAATTCTGGCAACAAAATTAATCTCCCAAGAGACATTATGGATGGTTTTCAGTTACTCTATTTGGCCTCTTTTATTCTTCCTACATTCTTCCTGCTTGGTGGTTGCTGCTGGCTCTCCCAACGAACTCTTTAAACAGAGGGCACTCTCTCATCTACAATTATCAGCTTCCCCCAAACTTGAACATACTCAAAATGGAAAGACTATGATTGGGTAAGCAGTTAAGCCACATTTGTTGTAAAATGATATTAATGATTAAGAGTTCAACTTGCCTACAATGTTGAGTAAGTAAAATATGGGCTGAAAGTTTTACATTTTGATAGTTGAGGGTCTTTCTTTTTCTTCACATCCAAGTTTCAGGCAGGGAGAAAGAGGGGAAGGGCAAAGAGGCTAAATATCCTCTCGTACTCTTAAATAGCTGTCCTGAAAGCCTTGCCCAGACTTCCAAAACGTCACTGTATCCCTAGGAATAAGGAAGGTTGGGCGATCTACGCTTTTTTTTTCAAACTAGGCACATTGCACCTGAGTGAAATGAAGTTAGGGTAGTAGGAAAAAAGGAGAACAAATATTAGCCATCTCTACTACCACTCCCAGTACTCTTGCCTGGAAAATCCCACGGATGGAGGAGCCTGGTAGGCTGCAGTCCATGGGGTTGCTATGAGTTGGACACGACTGAGCAACTTCACTTTCACTTTTCACTTTCATGCATTGGAGAAGGAAATGGTAACCCACTCCAGTGTTCTTGCCTGGAGAATCCCAGGGACGAGGGAGCCTGGTGGGCTGCCGTCTCTGGGGTTGCACAGAGTCGGACATGACTGAAGTGACTTAGCAGCTACTACAGCTATACTGAATTTGAGGTGCTTTTGACTTACTTGTGGAAAATGCTGAAGTGGTTAGGTCACAAACACAAGAGGACCGGGAAGGAGGTTTACAGATATACATTGGGGAGCTGTTACTATAAAAATAATTTACCAACTTTATGGCCATTTTTGTCCCTTGGACTGCAAGGAGATCAGACCAGTCGATCCTAAAGGAAATCAACCCTGAATATTCACTGGAAGGACTGATGCTGAAGCTCCAATACTTTGGCTACCTGATGCAAAGAGCCCACTCATTACAAAAGAACATGACGCTGGGAAAGACTGAAAGCAGGAGAAGGGGATGACAGAGGATGAGATGGTTTGATAGCATCACTGACTCAATGGACCTGAGTTTGAGTAACCTCTGAGAGATGGTGAAGGACAGGGAAGCCTGGCATGCTCCAGTTCATGGGATCTCAAAGAGTCGGACACGACTGAGTGACCAAACAACAAGAGGAATAATGTGAGGGGAAAAAAAGACCTTCAAATTGAAACTTGAGTTTCTAGAGGAGGCACCTATAAACTATCATGAAAAGAAGCTGATATAATGAGCCTGAAATGTTCTTGAGATACACAAGTGAATAGTGGCAGTTCAATTTGAATGAAATTAAGATCATGGCATCTGGTCCCATCACTTCATGGCAAATATATGGGGAAACAGTGGCTGACTTTATTTTTGGGTGCTCCAAAATCACTGCAGATGCTGACTGCAGCCATGAAATTAAAAGGCAATTGCTCCTTGGAAGAGAAGTTACGACCAACCTAGGCAGCATCTTAAAAAGCAGAGATATTACTTTTCCAACAAAGGTCTGTCTAGTCAAAGCTATGATTTTTCCAGTAGTCATGTATGGATGTGAGAGTTGGACTATAAAGAAAGCTGAGCACCGAAGAACTGATGCTTTTGAACTGTGGTGTTCGAGATGACTCGAGAGTCCCTTGGACAGCAAGGAGATCCGACCAGTCCATCCTAAAGGAAATCAATCCTGAATGTTCATTTAAAGGACTGATGTTGAAGCTGAAACTCCAATACTTTGGCCACCTGATGTGAAGAACTGATTAATTTGAAAAGACCCTGATGCTGGGAAAGATTGAAGGCGGGAGAAGGGGAAAACAGAGGATGAGATGGTTGGATGGCATCACATACTCGTGGACCTGAGTTTGAGTAAACTCTGAGAGTTGGTGATGGACAGGGAGGCCTGGTGTGCTGCAGTCCATGTGGTCGCAAAGAGTTGGACATGACTGAGTTACTGAACTGAACTGAATTTGAATAATTCTCCCCTGATGCCCCCATATCCATCCTCTATTTATTAAAAAATTGTATTTTGGATACTATGAAAGTAGTGAAAGTGTTAGTCACTCAGTCATATCTGAGATCCCACAGACTATAGCCCTCCAGGCTCCTCTGTCCATGGAATTTTCTAGGCAAGAATACTGGAGTGGGTAGCCATTCCCTTCTCCAGGGGATCTTCCCAACCCAGTGATTGAACCCAGGTCTCCTGCACTGCAGGAAAATTCTTTACCATCTAAGCCGCCAGGGGAGTTGTATACTATACAGCTAAACAAATGCTGTTTGGGTATTTTAACTTTTTCATGTAATCCAATTTCATAATAATTGTTTTTTTTTAAGTTATTTTAATTATTTCTATATGCAACAACTCTACTTATAATATATGGTATATCTCAACCCTGGGACCTCAAATAGGTTCTTTTCTACTTCTTAAGAATGATTATAATCAGGGAGAGGGAAAGGATTTTACATAATCATCACAGAATCTAGTATTGATGGATGCCTGAGGAATTAATAGTGAATCTGTGGATCAATGTGTTCTCTTATCATATATTTATATGGATGCAAACTTGGTAACAATCTTATTTGTCAGCAGAAAAGGCAATAATGTAATGTGATACAGCTTAACAAGTTTCCTGTTCTATAGTTAATTCCAATAGTTCTTTTAACAGGTTAGGTGTGGATGGATGCAATGCTTGTCAATAGTTTTTTTTTTTTTTTTTACTTCAGTAGTATAACAGAAGGCTTTCATATGAATACAAAGAGACTGGTCTTAGATATTATGTTTTGTTCCAGTTCGAAAAACTTTTTGAAGTTTATTCAGAGTTGCTTAACTGCCTGGATTCTGAAGATAGTTACAGAAGGATCAAAATTGACCCTCTAAGTCCTATTTACTACTCTATTATCCAAATAGACCTTTTCTCCTAAAAGACAAAACTATGTCAGTATTTTTCTTAGAGTTCTGACCTTCCTTATATGAGGTAAACATCCATAAAATCTCCACGGTATAAACTTGGCACAGTTTGACCTATTAAGATCTGCAGCTAGTGCTATTCTGTACTTTTGGAAATGAGTTAGAGAAAGGTATTCTGAGTTGTATAAATTTTCAATGCATCAGTGTGCTAATACATTGAGAAAGAGTGAAACATTTACTAGGAAAGTCACTATGACTGAAATGCACATGTAGGTATAATCAGATTAATCAGAAAGCTAAAATTTTTTTATTTCTTTGTGTATATACCATTGCATCATCACAGAACTATTCTATCAGTTCCTGGTGAACAAGTAAGTTGGTTAATCAAAATTCAGGCTCAGTCATTAATTGATTTATCCATTCAATAAACATTTGGTGAGTGTCTAATGCATACAAGGCATTTTGCTAGAGCCACAACATAGAGTACTAATCACTATATGATCATGATATTGCTGAACGGCAGAGATACATTAAATAATATATAAAAGTGAATAAGGAAGACATGGCCCTTATCCCCAGAGAGCTTACTGTTTACTGAAGGAGACAGATGATAAAAAGGTAACAATTGTAAAATATTTATAATCTGTGATAGAAAGAGAATGCTATGTCAGAAAATAATGAACAGAGGAAGGCCTGTCATGACATCTGGAAGAAGGGAGTCGGGGTGGGAGGGAGGAAGCATTCCAGGCAAGGAAACAGCCTGGGCCAAGGGTCTGAGGCAGGACTGGGAATGATCAGGGATCATAGAGAAAGTTGTGTGACTAATGTAGCAGGAGCAAAGGTGAGTGTGGAAGAGATGTTTACCCTTTCACATGGTATAAAGGTACAAATCCACATCCTAAAGCCAAGAGTCAGCAAACTATATATTGCAGGTCAAATCTACCCTGCCTGTTTTTATAGTTTTACTGGAACACTGCCCTGCCCATTCATTTATATATTGTCTATGGTGCTTTTGTGCAACAAGCAGTAGTTGCTACAGAGACATGCGGTATGCAAAGCCTAAAATATTTACTATCTGGCTCTTTACCGAACAAGTCTGCTGCCTCCTGTACTAAGTGTGGAGTAAATTAGAACTGACAATATGAAAGTTGAAAAGGTCAGGCTTTCCTAAAGCATAGAACCACTCTTTATAACTGCTCAATGCTGATTCACACAAGAAAGACACATAAAGATGAGCAGGTCAATGTTATAGAGGTAGGGCTTTAAGATGTCCATTCCAGAAGGGTAGAAGAGATGTCTTTAAGATTAATACAGAGTTTCATAAAGCACAAGGACCTTTTATCCAAGGGGGTCAAGAACCTGGACAAGGCCCGAGGATAGTATACCTGCAAAGTAAAAATGCAGTTAGGCTCAGGAGTACTGGAGGACATAATATAAAGAAAAAAACTGATTCTCTCTGACACACTAAGCACTGCTAACATACATTTATTACAGCTAGAAGTCTGCATGTATTTCTTTGCGTGCCTATGTGCTCAGTCGCTTCAGTTGTGTCCAACTCTTTGTGACCCCCTGAACTACAGTCCGCCAGGCTCCTCTGTCCATGGGATTCTTGAGGCAAGTATACTGGAGCAGGTTGCCTGCCATGCCCTTCTCCATGGGGTCTTTCTGACCCAGGATTGAACCCACAGCTCCAGCATCTCCTTCCGTACAGGCAGATTCTTTATCCACTGAACCACCTGAGAAGCCCATATATTTGCTTAGCACCTATCATTTCTAGCAACTGACAAAAGTAGGGCTGTGAGTTAACAAATGAATAAAACTCTTGGAAGCTACCTTAACCAAACCAACTTACTTTTTTTAGACTGGAAGTCAGACTAGGCTATCTGACCCACAGATATGTTTGTCTTGTCTTGAGTAGTTTCTTAGGATATCTCATATTAAAAAAAAAAAAAAATCAAGGGACTTTCCTGGTGGTCCAGTGGTAGATTCTGTGCTCCCAACGTAGGGAGCGCAGGTTTGACCCCTGGTTGAGGAACCAAGATCATACATGCTGCACGGTGTGGCCAAAAATACATATAAATGAATAAAAATAACGCATACTCCCATTCATTAAAACATTTAAAAAAAAATCTAGATAGTTAGCAAGTTGGCTTGCTTCATTTCTATATTGCTACAATCAGCAATGTACCTTGTAGACATAGATAGGCATATAATTCTGTTTCCAGTCTTCACCACTTCCTATTACATTACATTCAGTCTGCCTTATTATTTTTTTAACCTATCAAGAACATTTGTTTGTAATCTCTGGTCCTCATCTTATCATAAAGATCACAAATCTGTTTTTTATACACTTCTTTTCAACATTTATTTTCTAATCATGTCCCAGATGCTATGCATACAATTACAAATAACACATCATCCCTGCCTTTGAGGAGCTCTCAGGCTAGAAGCTGAGACCAATGCGTTAAATGATCCTAGGCAGAATGATGGCAGCACAAAGGAACAATCAACTCTACTCTGGCAGGCCAGGAAGCACAGTACTAGGGAGATGCTTGAACCCAACCTTGGAGGGGTATTCCAGGTAGAACAGACAGAGCAACAAGGAATGCTACTCTTTTGGCAATTACACATAATCAGAATAGATGAAACACTGTAAAGATGCAGGAGGGTGAGAGCGATAGGAGTGCTAAGGTTGTATCAAGATTCATGTTGAAGTATGGCAAAACCAATACAATATTGTAAAGTAAAAAAAAAAATCTAAAAAAAAAAAAGAATGGCTTGTATTTATACTAGAAAGAGTGACTTTTATCCCATATGCAAAAGGGAATTAGTGAAGAAACTGTGGTATAATCAGGTTTATATTTTAGAAATATGATTTTGGAAGCAGCATGGAGGACAGTTTCTGATGGAAGACTTCCAGTTAGGAAGGTATCAACGACAAAATCCAAACTGGTTTGAGGCCTGAAGGCAAGAGGCAGTGATAGGAATGGAAAAGAGAAACTGGCTAGAGACAGTGACTGACTAATGAGGAAGATGAGGGGGAAAAAATGTCAATAAAGATTACACTCAAGCTTGTACTTGAATGATGAGGTGTATAAAACAAATGCAGAATTAATGCATGGGAGGATGAAAATAGGTGGTATGAAATCTGAGGTGTAAGTGGCTACATATGTGGTGATATCCATTTGGCATCTGGATAAGAGTCAGGAATCATGTGGAAGACCAAGGCAGGAGACAAAGACTAGGAAGCTGTCAGCATTTATGATAAATCAGAAGAGGGTGTGCAGAGTTAGATAAAGAGCAACTACATATTCCTAAGAATCCCCAACACTTACAAGGAAGAGAGGGAGCAATGCTCAGCAGAGAAGCAGGTAGATGTGGGGCAGGGGTAACAGTATAAAGATGAAGAGAATCAGAGTACCAAGAATTGAGGTGATAGCAAAGGTGTGGTGCAGATTATATACATAGATTCTGGATAGAGAAGAAAATACAGAAAGGATGAATTTGTGTAGGGTTGCCAGATTTACTGGAAACTAAAAAGGAACATTCAGCTAGATTTGAATTTCAGATAAACAAAGAATACTTTTTCAAGTATAAACATATCCCAAATATTGTATAATACTTCAGTTCAGTTCAGTCGCTCAGTCATGTCCGACTCTTTGCAACCCCATGAACCGCAACACACCAGGCCTCCCTGTCCAAAACCAACTTCCAGAGTTCACTCAGACTCACGTCCATCGAGTCAGTGATGCCATCCAGCCATCTCCTCCTCGGTCGTCCCCTTCTCCTCCTGCCCCAATCCCTCCAGCATCAGAGTCTTTTCCAATGAGTCAACTCTTCGCATGAGGTGGCCAAAGTACTGGAGTTTCAGCTTTTGCATCATTCCTTCCAAAGAAATCCCAGGGCTGATCTCCTTCCGAATGGACTGGTTGAATCTCCTGATACTAAAAATTTATTCACTGTTTCTTTGAATTCAAAATTAACTGGGGGCAGGGGATTAACTGCTTGCTGAGTATCTGAAAATTTAACTGAGTGAGTGTCCTGTGTTTTATCTGGCAATCACAATTAATTGAAAAGGAAAGATGTAGAGATGGGAGTTCTCTGAGGTTACAAGGCAAGGGCATATTGTAGAGGACTGAGAAAGCTGAATATTAAAACACTGCAGTTCAGAATTTCAGAGATGGAAGAGTGATGAAAAGGATCAAGAAGGGGTCCATTGGAATTTGTGGCTCAAACAGAATGGAAATACAAGTCCAAGGAGAAACACTGAGACAAGAATAATAGTACATGGTTCATTAGCATGGACACTGACTTCAGTTAAAATGATGGCTAGAGGGTAAAGGGGATGAATATGTAGCAAAGTCTTTAATAATTAAAAATAAAGTAGAATATGGGAGAGAATAAAAAATATATATATAGTCTGTATTCTTGTTTGACACATGACAGCCAAGTGTCAGACAAGAAGATGGAGAAATAAGGTAAAGGGGAGTATGTTTTCATAGAACTGCTGTTGCAGAGGAGGAGTGAAAAGAGATGGGAGAGATGTGAGTAAAAAACAACAAGCAGCAGAAAGAAATGGGGACGAGAAGAAAAGAACAAACAAGTTAGTAACCTAATCCTGACAGGGAGAGAAGGCTTCTTGAAGTAAATGAAGTGTAGCTTGAGCTGAGATCCAAAGGATGTGATGTCTTACAGGTACCTCATATTCATCAGCTGCAAGATCAAAGAGCATCCCAAACTTGTCATATTTTTAGTGTTTCCTAGTTCAATGAATGGTTCTACTGTCTGTCAAGTCATGCAAGTTAGAAATATAGGAGGTATTCATGATATCTGCCTCCATTACATCCATTATGCAAACCATCACATAAGCATCAGGCAAAGAGAAAAGCATTTTATGTAGAGGAAACAACATATGCAATATTCCTAAACTGAAAGATAGTATGGTGCATTCTGGAAATTAAAGACCATTTACTTTGAAATAGAAGAGGAAGAGGATAGATCATGATGGGTTTTGTAGGTCAATTAAGGATTTTGTTGTTTATTTTAAGATCAATGGAAGCCATAAACGGGTATGAAGCAGGAAAGTGACACGATCAGATTTATGTTTTACAAAGTGTATTCTGGGTAGAATGGCCAGCAGATTTGAGAAAATTAGAAAAGAAGACCAGATAAAGGCTAGTGCAATTATCCAGGTGAGAGAGGTGGTACTTGAAACAGGGTACCAACACTGGACATGGAGAGAAGTGGATGGTTTCAGTGCTAGTTGCTGAGACCTGGTGGCTCAGACGGTAAAGAATTCACCTGCAATGCAGGAGACCTGGGTTTGATCCTTGGGTCGGGAAGATCCCCTGGAGAAGGGAATGACTACCTACTCCAGTATTCTTGCCTGGAGAATTCCATGAATAGGGGAGTCTGGCAGGCTATGGTCCATGGGGTCACAAAGAGTTGGACACGACTGAGCAACTAACACTTAATACTTAGTGCTAGTAGAAATTACAGAGAAGGCAATGGCACCCCACTCCAGTACTCTTGCCTGGAAAATTCCATGGGTGAAGGAGCCTGGTAGGCTGCAGTCCATGGGGTTGCTAGGAGTCGGACACGACTGAGTGACCGACTTTTACTTTTCACTTTCATGCACTGGAGAAGGAAATGGCAACCCACTCCAGTGTTCTTGCCTGGAGAATCCCAGGGACAGGGGAGCCTGGTGGGCTGCCATTTATGGGGTCGCACAGAGTCAGACACAATTAAAACTACTTAGCAGCAGCTAAGAGATTAAGCCAGTAGGACTTGGTGATAATAGCAGGAATTCTCCCTAGTCGTTCAGTCATGTTCAATTCTTTGCAGCCCCATGTACTGTAGCCCGCCAGGCTCCTCTGTCCATGTTATTTTCCAGGCAAGAATACTGGAGTGGGTTGCCATTTCCTTCTCCAGGGGATCTTCCCGACCCAGGGATCGAACCCGGTCTCTTGCATTGCAGGCAGATGCTTTACCCTCTAAGCCACCAGGGAAATCCTCTCAATGTTGTTAGGAATTATCTAGCTTTGAGGGAATGACTGATTCCAGGGAAGAGAAGAGATAACTGAGCATGTTTTGTAACAGTACTGCTCTTAGACTTGGGTAAGGTCCCTCCTTCTGCTACAAATGGTAGGGAGTCCATGAGGTCAAGGGGCCATGTCTGCCAGGAGCATGCACACCTCTTTCAGAGTGGCTATATTTGAGGGCAGATAGAGCAGCTGATTACCCATCACTATTTGCAGGGAGTTTAGGGAGGGGCTTCCCTGGTGGCTCAGAGGTTAAAGCGTCTGCCTGCAATGCTGGAGACCTGGGTTCGATCCTGGGTCAGGAAGATCCCCTAGAGAAGGAAATGGCAACCCACTTCAGTATTCTTGCCTGGAGAATCCCATGGATGGAGGAGCCTGGTGGGCTACAGTCCATGGGGTCGCAAAGAGTCGGAAACGACCAAGCGACTTCACTTAGGGATGTGGACATGGCTTGAATATGTTGAGTGAGGTGGGTGAAGAAGCTTGGAATGGGAAAAGAATAGGGTCAGTCTGAGGACTCTAGAAGTCTGAGAATTCTAAATGTAAACTTGGCCTTCCAGATTATTATTTACAGAGATCTGTGAAGGTGGTAGATAGAATATATTTTTAATAATAGTTTGATGATTCATAACTTAAATATTTAGACACATGGTCTTTGAGCCTCTGTAACCATACTCTTGCTCAAGCTCTACAAATTAGGGTCAGGCCTGATAAGAGACTGTAACAGTTTAAAAGAGTTTAGTGCAAGTAGCAACATATTCAGATGATAGTTCACTTTAGCTGGACCCTTTAAGAGGTAAGATTTTCCAGACTTTTGCATGGGTATAAAAGGTGTAAATTTCTAGGTGCTATATTAATGTATATAAAACACCCTTTCCTATATCTGGGGACCCTTTCCTATTTCTGGAGGTCCAACAATTATTTTAATTGTAGTGATTTCAATCTGATTTTGAAAAGCTTCTTAAATATTGCAGAAGTTTAGAGTGCAGAAGGGATCTTGGTGGTCATGTAATAAAAATTTCTCACTTAATAAATAAACCAGAAGTTCTGACAGAAAACGAGCACCCTGACAGAAATCACAAAGGTAGTCAATATCACATAATTTCCAGCCCCATACTCTTTGCCCACTCTTGCACCATTGTTACTTTTCAGGCAGATATCTACTGTCAGTCAACTCCAAAAGTTTACACTTGCTTTTATTGTTTTGCATTTTAAAAAGTAAATACTTTTCATTATTTAAAAAATTTGAGATACCGCAAAAAAATCTATACAGCAATATTAAGTTTTGACTCCAAAATATTCTTAAAACCAACCCCCTTTATCCCTCAAAAGTGTACACAAAATTAAGAATTCCAACTTCATGAACTCCCAAGAAGTGGGAATTCTGGAAAGTTACTTTCAATTGTTTTCTACAAAGTTACAGGCAACTTAGGGCATCTTTTGGGATTCAAAATATGCTCTGATTGGTCATCTACTCATTTGACTACATATATATATTTCTTTGACTTTTGGTCTCATGTAAGACCTTGAAATAAAATTATAACCGTACCCTTCACTTTGGTTGCAATTACTGTAACCCATCTCAAATTATCTTCTAAGCTACAAATCAAACCACACACTTACAAAACATCAAACACTCAGACTGCTAACTAAACGCTAAAATACACATAAAACCCTCTTTCTTTTCAAACATCTATAAACATCGCTACTGAATTTTTCTTAAGGGTATCTGAATTATAAGAGTTTAAAAAGAAATTTCTCTAGGAGTCTTACCTTCAAGCTGGATAGTAATCCGAAAGTTCTAGGTTTGCAGTTAGTTGTTTGCCTCAAAGCATTAAGGATGATCTTAGCAAGACAGTAACGCATCTTGTCAGGACACCAAGCGACCTTTAGCCCCTCCCATCAACCGACTACTGCCTAATAGAAGGAAGGATTTAATTTCCGGCAAAATTTTCTCCTCCCAGCTGAGAATCTGCTAAATTCGGCTTTTGAGGGTGAAGAGAGAGGGGGAGGGACCAAAAGGACCCCAGGGGAAAAGGAGGGGAAAGTGGTACAAGAAAAAGTCGTTGAGGCAGAGACGAGCGAGACCTGGGTTCGGACTGACTCGGGGTCTGGAGTGAAGGTTCCTCTCAGACATTCACCCGGCCCCCGAGTTCACGCTGGCGACAACTCGAAGACCCTCCCCTCACAGCTTGCTCCGCCACTAACTACGCCTGGAGGACCTGTGACCTCCAAAACGGCTATGCTAGGCGATTCCCCACACAACTTCGGGTATAGATTCGCGCTTTTGATTGGTTCTTGGAGATATCCCTCAGCGTGGCTCGCCCAATGAAGGGCCAGACCGCTCCGCCCCCTTCCCCGCCTCCCCAAGGAGAGCCCGCCCCTGCCCCGCGCCCGGGAGCCGAGGAGAGTAAATACAACAGGAGCGCAAAATGGCGGAACCGCCGAGCCTAATGCAAGGCGCCCCCGCCGCCGTCTCGGAGAAAGAATCGTTTGGCAAACTGCAAGCCCCATCCCGGGACCCGCCGGGTCCTCTGTCCGCCAAGAAGATCCGGACTGAGGAGAAGAAGGCGCCGCGTAGACTGAACGGGAGAGGGAGCCAGCAGCGGTAACAGCAGGCAGCTGCAGTCTCCCCGCCGCACCTTCGCCTCAGAGCTATGGCAGCCCTGGGTCTTGGAGCTTTGCCGCTCTGTCCGCTGCCCCTCCCCGTCGTCTGCTCGGAGCAATTTCTCCTTCGCCGCTGGCACGGCCGTTTCCTCCTCTGTCTCTGCTTCCTCCTCTCAGCCGGTGCCGCGCAAACTGCTGGTGCCTCCTACGCTGCTACACGCTCAGCCTCACCATCTCCTGCTGCCCGCCGCCGCTGCCTCGGCCGGCGCCAAGCCGCGCAGACCTAAGGAGAAGCGAGAGAAGGAAAGACGGAGGCACGGTCTCGGCGGGGCGGGCGAAGCTGGCGGGGCCTCCCGCGAGGAGAACGGGGAGATGAAGCCGCTGCCGCGAGGTGGGTGCCGAAGCCGGCGGCGGGGGGGGGAGGGCGCCCGGGGTCCCAGGCACGAGCTCGCGCCCGCGGGGGCGCGGGCTGGGGGCGTGCGGGGGCCGCGTGCGCCAGCCCGGAGCGGGCGGGAGGCTTCCCATTCACTGCAGGCTGTTTTGCGGTCCCCCTGGGGACAGGAAATGGAGCCTGTAATTTCGGTCGCAGAGTGGGGAATGGCCGAAACTCATTTTCTGTATCGTTTTTGCCTCCTAGTTAATGCGCGGCAGGGTTTGTAGAACTCGATCTAGAGGACCCACTTGGGTGTGTTTGGCGATGGAGGGAGATTTGAGGGAACGGGATCGGGAAAGGTTTGGTCTTGTAAAAGATGTGCTAGACTATTAGACTGTTTAGACATGGTCACGAATTTATATTTGTGACACTGGCTCCCAATGCCAGAAAATCCTATCAAGAAAAGGGGTGTGGAGAGCATTGGCGTCAGCTGGAAGCTACCAGAGGCCTGAGCTTTTCATCCCTATTAGGGAAATGAGGTAGTGTGCAGGGCCTGGAGTGTGCTGTTTCATAAGGTACCCTCCTCCACACTCCTCTCCCTTAAGTATTTTGAGTGGTCCTGTTTGAAATATTACCCTTCAAAAAGAATTTTCAGCCATTTTCTTTTTTTTTTTTCTTTCTTGCAGCAAATGATAAAATCAGGAACATTGACTTTTTTTTTGGCCAGACCAAATACTTGGCTGCAGAATGTTTTAGCATCAGAGAATGGCAGATTCTTAACTCTTTGTTTTTTAAAATTTATTTTTAAATGGAGGATAATTGCTTTACACTTCTGTGAGAAAGGCACATTCCTAAGCACTCTTTGCAGACAGGACTACACGGTCTTCTTTTAAAATGTAGGCTAAGCATATATAATTTTCAGAAAGTATTTTTGTAAAATAGATAGTCCTGTTTAGCCATTTCATGCAGTGTTTTGAGAGTGGTACACGTGGAGACGTTGAAAATTAGATTTTTATGTGATCAAAAGCTGAAAGCACGTAATGATCTTTATTATAAACGTACATTGATACACAGTGTTGTCAAAGTATGTTTTAGGAAAAAAATGAAATGTCAAGCACTTTTAGCATTACTATTCTAATGGTATCTTAGATCATGAAAAATTCTCTGTATTTTTTCGCAGTTTTAAAAAATGCTGCACATGAGTATGTAACAACAGTGTTACTTTGATAGTCTGCCTGTAGCAAATTTTTGATATCTAAGCATAGCCATCAGTTACTCTGGCACAAGGTAAAGGATCTCATAGCTTTGAAGAGTTTTGTTTCTAGAAAAGTGGTTTTGAGGATGGGATTTACACTACTTTTAGTCTGAGATTTTAGGTGATTTTTGTTTTAAATCAATTTGTTTGAATAATTACGTTTAAAAGTTGAAAGTGCCTGGAAGTCTGCATTTACAGCTCAATATTAGTCTTACTTGTGATGTTTAAACAGTGTAATTGCACTTCTAAGTTCTTTGAGGAAGTGAATATGAATATAACATTGTCAATGTATTGGAATGGCTGAAAATAAATAAACGTTCTTTAATAATTCTAACTCAAAAATTGGAGCACATAAATCACTTTTAAAGTGAAATGGCTGTTAAAGAACAAGTTTTCTAATCTTAAATTGCGTTTAGAATCCTCTGTTTGAAGGCTATAGCTTACATTATTAAGCCTGAATATAAGCAGTGATAGCTTTTACATTAAGATGTTTTTTCATGATTTATAGGTTTTTTGAGTAGTGCCTAGATAGTAACACTATGGTAAAATTTTCTTCTCTTTCTTGGATGGAAATGCTGTTTTTATAGAAAAAACTAAAAGTCACTGAGGAGGATTGCTTTTAGTGTCTTGATGGTAAATTTCATGATGAAAATCTGATCTAGCCCCCCAAACTCCATTAAACAATTAAGCTCCTATATTTATTAGTAGAATTTTTTAAAAATAAGTTTTCAGTCAGAATTGCTGCATTTTTACATTGCTACCATTCCAGCAGAAGTTATTTGGATTAAATTAAAGTGTGTGTGTGAAAAGTAGGGCATTTAGTAAATGTTACTTGAGTCAGAAGCATGATTTTTTTTTTTTAACCCCTTATAAAAGATGGGTCAGTCCAGATTGAGGACAGATCTGTTGACAGCATATCTGAAAGTTAAAAGTGATGGACAGGGAAATTATAAGAACTTAACCAGTCTCAGCCCATTAAATATAAGGACAGATGCCTCACACACCTAAAAACTCTTGAGGCCATCTTGTCATATTGCTGGAGCTGACTTGCATGATAGCCTTAGTCATCAAGTAAAAGTTAAATTTCTTTCTTATAAAAAGAAAAAGTGGAAAACATGTTAGAATTTTAAAAATATGAATAAGCAAGTTTTGCTGTATAAGGAGGTAATCTACTAAAGAGTTTACAGCCTATTTTCCTGTAAGACTGATTATTAACTGATAAGTGTAGAAGATAAAAATGAATATTTGCTGGTGTTTGCCATTTATCTTACAGCAAAAAATAGAACAGACATATTATTAGATAGTAAGCTGCCTTAACTGAATCCAGTAACCAATAAAACTTGTATTGATTTTCTGATTTTTGTTAGCATTTTTGCTTTGCCTTTATTAACTTACTTCCTTAGAATGATCTTGCAAAGGAACAAAACCAGGGCATTTCACTAATTTTTCACCTTGAAAGTGTAGTTCAAGAATTTAATGAAAACAGAGGCTTTCCTTAGAATTAAATAATTTGATAGATGTAAATATCAGTGATTTTAAAAGGATAGATGTTCAAAGATTTTTCAAACTGGACTTTTTCTTCATTTTTCTAATACTGTTATTCTGCAATTTTAGATTAAATTCAGGTTAAGAGTATTCATTCTGACCAAATATTTGTCACTGGTGAGATAGTAGTTTACTGTGATTTTATTTTATTGGGTAACTTTTTGTTTTTCGTACTTTGTTTTTTCATTTGCTGTTTTGTCTCTCTCTGCCCTCTAGCAGCTCTATAGTACAATTTTCCACATGGTCAAATCTGTCAGATAAACTTAGCAGTTCCATTTATTCCTGTAGTCATCCCTTCTATAGCTGTCTTTCTTCCCGCTTTCTTCTGGTTTGTTCTCTGTTTAAGCCTGCCTCAAAGCTGTCATCTTGGGACATTCTGGGAGTTTGTTTCACTTTTGTTGAGTCCTTTTTCCTGGATCCCATGCCTTCCTTTTGGTTTGTTCCTTCGTTTTGGCTTGCTTGGGAAGGTTTATTTCTACCCTCACACTTGACTGTTGGGCTGTTGAGAGATTTCTGTATTGGAAGCTATTTTCCGTTAAAAGTTTGGAAGTGTTACTTTATTGCCTGGCTTCCAGTATTGATGTTGAGAACTTTGATCTCCAAACAGCTGTCTTCTGTTCTATTTGGGAGATTTCAGTCCTTTAACCAAATTTTAAAACTTCAGATGTCTTTTAAAAAAAATGTTTTATGAACTCTTCTCTGCCCGTATTATAGCATTTTATTTCTTTTTCACAGGTACAGCATCTTCTGTTATTTCTTCAAGGATGTTAATTAGTTTCTTTGGCATGTTCTTCCATGCCTTGAATTGTATCTGCTTCCTCTAACTTTTTTTCTGTTTGTTTTCGTCTCTTTTGCTCAAAGCTTTCTTCAGATCTGTATGATCCTTAGCAGTTCCTTTATAATCAAGAGAATGACTGAAAGCTCACTGGGCATGCATGAGCATGCGTGAGTGCCCAGTCACTAAGTCCTGTCTGACTCTTTGCAACCTATAGACTGTATAGCCCGCCCCAGGCTTCTCTGTCCATGGGATTTTCCAGGCAGGAATACTAGAATGAGTTGCCATTTGCTCCTACAGGGCTTCTTCCCGATCCAGGAATTGAACCTGTGTCTCTAGGATTCGCAGGCAGATTTTTTACTGTTGAGCCACCTGGGAAGCCCTCTCATAGCTTAGTGACTACTGAACTCACTTATTTTTTATCTTTTGTTTGTCTGTTTTCCTCTAGGTGGTTGGTAAGAGGGCTTTCAGTTTCTTCCTTCATTTTTCTGTTCATCTGTATAAACGGAATAGTGGAGAGAGAAGAGGATTGGCAGAAGTAATGAGTTTTGATGTCAGGGTTTTAATGCTGGATATGAGAAGAAAGCTACAAATCTCACTGATTTATAAGTTTTCAGTTAATCTGCCTGTTTTCATACCAGCATGTAATTTCTCCCTTTTTCTGTGTGTGTCATCCCTGAGACTGGAGCCACACTCTGATTCAGTTTTGCAGAATACCTCTCGTTCCCTTAGTGTGTGTCTGAGGGGGAAGAGGGCCGTGTGGAGAGGTGGGCAGGGTGAGGCAGTGTGGTTCTGTCATCTTGCCTCTCCCAGCCACTCAAATTTCTAAGCCTTTCTGAGGTACTGTGGTGTAAACAGAGTTGTTTCTTATTTTTCTTTCTATAGGGATTTATATTAACTTTCTTTCATTATTCCCGGTCATTTACTATTCCACTATTCTGTCTTTGTAAGTTGTATTTCAGGTTACAATGATAATTTCACATAGTTACATTAAAAATAGAACTTATGTTTTCAATTATTTTTTCCTTCTCCTTATTGTTAGGGTCTGTTTTTCAAGAAAAGATCTTAAATTTTAGCCTTATTTTGATTTGTGCCTATTTGTGGGACACTGGTGAAATGACTTAATCTTTTGAGCTCATACTTATCTGTTATTATAGGTATTCCTTTTCACAGTGTGAAATTACCTGAACCTGGCATATTGTAGGCATTTATAGGGGATGTTAGTCCCTAACTCTTCTTTCCTATAGAAGACATTGGAGATACTTAGTTTGGCTTAATTCATAGGTAGGTATAACCTGTATAGTTTTCCCATTGGTATCCAGGTTTCTGGTATACCAGAATTTTTGGTATTAGTATGAGCCATACTAACTTGTTCAAAGAAGTTTATATTTCAGAAGTTTATATTACAGTTAATAGTAACTCATTCATTTTTCACCATCCTCAAATGAATTAAAAATTTCAAATTATAGATAAACTATATAAATAGGATATTGAAAAATAGTACTTGGTTTTAGAGTAAATCAAGATTGCCAGGAGAAATATCAAAAACCTCAGATATACAGGTGACACCAGCCTTATAGCAGAAAGCAAAGAAGTAAAGAGCCTCTTGATAAAAGTGAAAGAGGAGAGTGAAAAAGTTGGCTTAAAATTCAACGTTCAGAAACCTAAGATCATGGCATCTGGTCCCATCACTTCATGGCAAATAGATGGGGAAACAATGGAAACAATGAGAGAATATTTTGGGGGCTCCAAAATCACTGCAGATGGTGACTGCAGCCATGAAATTAAAGACGCTTACTCCTTGGAAGAAAAGCTATGACCAACTTAGACAGCATATTAAAAGCAGATACATTACTTTGCCAACAAAGGTCCGTCTAGTGTGAGATGTGAGAGTTGGACTATAAGAAAGCTGAGCGCCAAAGAATTGATGCTTTTGAACTGTGGTGTGAGAAGACTCTTGAGAGTCCCTTGGACTGCAGGGAGATCCAACCAGTCCATCCTGAAGGAGATCAGTCCTGAATATTCATTGGAAGGACTTATGTTGAAGCTGAAACGCCAATACTTTGGCCCCCTGATGTGAAGGACTGACTTGTTGGAAAAGACTCTGATGCTGGGAAAGATTGAAAGCAGGAGGAGAAGGGGACGACAGAGGATGAGATGGTTTGATGGTGTCACCGACTCAATGGACATGAGTTTGAGTAAGCTCCGGGAGTTGGTGATGGACAGGGAGGCCTGGCTTGCTGCAGTCTGTGGGGTCGCAAAGACTCAGACACGACTGAGCAACTGAACTACAGTAAAAAGAATTCTGATGAAATAATTGTGGCTTATGTAAAATTTTTTGTGTGTGTGATTAAGGGGTATTAATAATAAAAGTACATTCTTACCAACTAATTTTTTATCTCCAAACATTATTTTGAATACATGAGACTTTATATATAATTATTTTTTTGAATTGTAGGTTGAAAATATTTAACTTTTTATCATGAAAAATTTAATACTAAGGAAACCAGAGCCATATGACTTCTGGTCTATCCATTATCCTGTTTTCAACAATTACCAACAATTTACAATTCATGTTTTGTTTCTTCTTCTCTACTTATTTTTGTTTTTTGCTCAAGTATTTTAAAGCATATGCTTAATATATATCATTGACCCCCAAATAATTAGCATTGAATTTTCTTTTCATTATAGAATAATGCTTATAAAATTTCAACAATTCAGTATATATATATTGGTACTTTAAAGAGGGGCTTCCCAGGTGTCGCTAGTGGTAAAGAATCTGCCTGCCAATCAATGCAGGAGTGATACATAAAAGATGTGGATTAGATCTCTGGGTCAGGAAGATCACCTGGAGTAGGAAATGGCACGCCACTCTAGTATTCTTGCCTGGAAAATTCCATAGGCAGAGGAGCCTGGCAGTTTACAGTCCCTGGGGCTGCAAAGAGTTGGACACGACTGAGTGACTGAACAGATACTTTAAAGACTGTAGTTTTCTTCCACTCCCAAGCTATCAGAAACAGTATTTCAGTATCTCCTGAAATAAATAAGCTTATGTATTTTTTAGATTCTTTTTCAAAAATTATTTTTAAAATTCTAGTAAGATACACAACATGAAATTTACAGTTTTAGTCATTCTTTTTTAAAAAAATTAATTTATTTTTTGGAGGCTAATTACTTTACAATATTGTATTGGTTTTGCCATACATCATCATGAATCCGCCACGGGTGTACATGTGTTCCCCATTCTGAACCCCCCTCCCACCTCCCTCCCCGTACCACCCCTCTAGGTCATCCCAGTGCACCAGCCCCGAGCATCCTGTATCCTGCATTGAACCTGGACTGGCGATTCGTTTCACATATGATATTATATGTGTTTCAGTGCTCTTCTCCCAAATCATCCCACAGAGTCCAAAAGACTGTTCTATACACCTGTGTCTCTTTTGCTGTCTTGCATACAGGAGTTTGAGTCATTCTTAAGTGTATAGAATACTGGCATTAAGTACACTCAAATTGTTAAGCAATCACCACCACTGCACCAGCCATTTTCAGAACTTTTTTCTTCTTCCTGAACTGAAACTCTGTACCCCTTAAAGAATTACTCCTCTTTTGCTTCCCCACTGCTCACCCCAGCCCTAGCCCACCACCATTCTACTTTCTGTCTGTCTGAATTTGATGACTCTTAAGTACCTCGTATGCGTGGAATCAAAGTATTTGTCCTTTTGTGACAGACTTGCTTCATTTAGCATAATGTCTTCAGAGTTCATCCATGTTGCAGCATGTGTCAGAATTTCCTTTCTGAAGGCTGAGTAATATTCCATTATATGTATATACCATATATGGTTTATGCATTCATTCTTTGATAGATGCCTGAGTTCTTCTATTTTTTTTTTTTGTTATAATGAATAATACTGCTATGAACAGGGTGTACAGATACCCAATTGAATCTCTGCTTTTAATTCTTTTGGGTATATACCTCAGAAGTAGAATTGTTGAATGCTAGAATAATTTTATTATTATTGTTACATTTATAGTTTGCCCATAACTATTTTTATAGTAGTTGCACCATTTTACATTTCCACCAGCAGTCCCCAGAGGTTAGGTTAGCTTTGTTGTTTTATTTTTGTTATTTTTAAGGTTAACTCTTTAGTATCTGAAAACTAAATAAGTAAGCAAACAAACCCCCATAACAGCTAATTGATTCAGATATTTGCAAAGTCAGTGTGCATTCAACCACATCAATATAGGGGGAAGAAAAATGAGGGGTTTGGTGAGAGAAAGAAAAGGCTTTTATTGAGTGCTTGTCAGGTGCCATGGTGTTAGCTTAATATTTTTCCATTAATACTTGGAGATTTGTTTATCTTTTTCAGAATTGCATAGCTAATATCTGAAGAATTTGAATCAACTCTGTCTCTGCTAAGATCTAAGACTACTTTTTACACAATGCTTCAGTTAACTTGATTTTTTTCCTTTTAGACTGTGATAACAGGAAGAGAGTAAAGATGAACTTTAATTTTACAAATTATGTTTCCCCTAACTTTTTTATTATAAAAAAATTTAGAATTCAGAGAAGTTGAAAGAACAACATGATGATCTTGTATAGATTTTCCTTGCTGTGTCTCTTCTATGTTAATGTATTTTTTATGTTAATATTTTATGATATATTTTCACTGAATCATTTGAAACTGAGTTGTAGACGTCATAGCACTTCATTCTTAAATATTCCAGCCATCATGTCCTATAATTAACTACATAACTATAATAATAGAACACTTAAGAAGCTTAATATAGCCAGTCCATATACAAACCCTTCCAGTTTCCCTCAAACCCCTCATCATACTGAAACATTTTCTGTTTTTTTTTTTTTAATCTAAAATTATTCTGGTTACTTTTTCAGTATGATAAGTTGACTTTTGAAAATACCAGTTTAAGATATTTGTTATATATTTTTCTATTTTTATGATTTTTAAAATGTTGCTTTATTGTCATAGTATTGAATTTGTTCCTTTGTATTTCTTACAAACTAAAAGTGAGGTTTAAAGGCATGATTGATTTCAGATTAAATAGATTTGGTAAGAATATTTCACAGATGTGCTTCATATTATGGCCCATCAGGAGGCCTGTAATATTCAGATTTTGCTGTAAGTAATCATGTTACATTTGATCACTTGGTTGAGATCACCAATGTCACCATTTTAGTAGTTTACTTTTCACCTTGTATTTAGTTTATAATCTGTGGGGTGAAACTTTGCGAATATCTACTTTGCCAATTGTCTTTTACCTAAAGAGTTTAGTATTACTTCATGATCCCTGCTTGAATTAGCCATTTCAATTCAGTTCAGTCGTTCAGTCATGTCCGACTCTTTGTGACCCCATGAACCGCAGCACGCCGGGCCTCCCTGTCCATCACCAATTCCCGGAGTTTACTCAGACTCAAGTCCATCAAGTCAGTGATGCCGTCCAGCCATCTCATCCTCGGTCGCCCCCTTCTCCTCCCACCCTCAATCTTTCCCAGCATCAGAGTCTTTTCAAATGAGTCAGCTCTTTGCATCAGGTGGCTAAAATATTGGAGTTTCAGCTTCAGCCTCAGTCCTTTCAATGAACACCCAGGGCTGATCTCCTTTAGGATGGACTGGTTGGATCTCTTTGCAGTCCAAGGGACTCTCAAGAGTCTTCTCCAACACCACAGTTCAAAAGCGTCAGTTTTTCGGCACTCAGCTTTCTTTATAGTCCAGCTCTCACATCCATACATAACCTGGAAAAACCCTAGCCTTGACTAGTCGGACCTTTGTTTGCAAAGTAATGTCTTTGCTTTTTAATATGCTGTCTAGGTTGGTCATAACTTGCCTTCCAAGGAGCAAGCGTCTTTTAATTCCATGGCTCCAGTCACCATCCACAGTGATTTTGGATCCCAGGAAAATAAAGTCAGCCATTGTTTCCACTGTTTCCCCATCTATTTGCCATGAAGTGATGGGACTGGATGCCATGATCTTTATTTTCTGAATGTTGAGCTTTAAGCCAACTCTTTCACTCTCCTCTTTCACTTTCATTAAGAGGCTCTTTAGTTATTCACTTTCTGCCATAAGGGTGGTGTCATCTGCATATCTCAGGTTATTCTGGTTAGGATAAATAAGAGTTGATCATTTCTATAATTTAGCTTCCTTCTTATTTCTAATAATTTCATAAACCTAACTAGGGTTATTAAGACTATTAAGCAATAATCAGGCCTTATTGACTTTGCAAATACTGTTCAGTGCAGATCAAAAGTCATTTCTTGGTTTTCAGAAAGCTGAAAATTGCCTCTTTTTCATTTACATATATACTTATTGCTTCATTTTCTGTCTTTGTTCTGTGATGAGGTAATCTGGTGATTCTCCTTTATTCCTGGGAATTTTTTTCTACAGTTCTCCATTCTTATTTCTGACCCATCCTGTTACCCTTTGAGCCAGCTGCACAGCTTTCATACTGATATTTTCTCGTGTTGCTCTTCTGCGCTCTGGGTCCTGTTTCCTATGTCTCAAGTCTTCTTCCTTCTTTGTGTACTCCTTTACTTCATTCAGCATACCCTCAAGTAACTTCTAAGACAGGATGCATGCATGATAAAAATTTTGAACTTTTGCTTGTCTGAAAATGTCTTCCTACATACTTGATTCATAGTTTGGCAGATTCTAGAGTTCTAGGTTAGAAAACATTTTCATTCTGAATTGTGAAGGCACTGCTGCAGTACTGCTCTCTAGCATCTAGTGTTACGTTAAAGAGTCCAGTTACACATTGTTACCTGATATATACATATGGTTTTTTTTTCTCTTCTCCTCCTCTGGAGGCTTTTCAAATCTTTCTTTATCCCCAGTGTACTGCAATTTCATGAGGGTGTGGTGGTGCAAGGCGGGTAGGGTGTGGGGGTAAGGGGGTTACAGTGCTGAATGCCATTATTTGTACTTGTCTGTTAAAGAATCTGCATTTTGGAGACTGGTTTTTTGGAGGGATTTATTTATTGAATATTGAAAAGGAAATGGCAACCCACTCTAGTGTTCTTGCCTGGAGAATCCCAGGGACGGGGGAGCCTGGTGGGTTGCCGTCTGTGAGGTCACACAGAGTCAGACACAACTGAAGTGACTTAGCAGCAGCATTTATTGATTGATATTTTTCTTATACAGTTGTTTCTTATTTTGTGAAATTTCAATTTGCTTGATATTGGAGCTCCTGAATAGATCCTTTGGGTTGCTTTATTTTCTGCTGTTTTTCACTTTTTCTGTTTCTCTGCTTTCTGGAAGATTATCTAAACTTGATCTCTTTTGGCCTGTCAGTTTTGCTGCTGTATTTTTAATTTTCAAAAGTTCTCTTTTAAAAAATTTTCTGATGCAGTTCAGCTTAAGTATTTTAGGAAAGTACAATCAGCTAGTATTTACCTTGCCTAGGGTATCTGGGTGAAGGCTATAGCTACCCACCCAGTACTCTTGCCTGGAAAATCCCATGGGTGGAGGAGCCTGGTAGGCTGCAGTCTATGGGGTTGCGAAGAGTCGGACACGACTGAAGCGACTTAGCAGCAGCAGGAGGATATCTGAGTCTTAGGCCTGTTCACTTTCTTCAGAAAATGAATGTTCAGTGTTTGCCTTAAGGGGTGAGATTGAAATGATCACTTGAATGTTTGGGGTCAGGGTAAGAGAACTGGGACATCAAACTCTTGCTCATATAAACTTATAAACAATTTCTCTTGTTTTAAGATCTTGTATGTGTGAATACATACATACATACAGATGTATACACATAAATGTGTGTGTTTACATATATATATATATGCACAATATACATTATATGTCAAACTTGGGATTCTTTTATAGGTTTACACTTATATATATCAACTTGCAGTTTTCCTCCAATGTATCTTGAAAATTTTGTCTGTGAAGTTAACTATTAATTAAACATGATTTTGAGGGGGCTTCCCAGTTGGCACTAGTGGTAAAGAACCCACTTGCCAAAGCAGGAGATGTAAAAGATGTGGGTTCAGTCCTTGGCTTGGCAAGACTTGCTGGAGGAGGGCATGGCAACCACTCCAGTATTTTTGCCTGGAGAATCCCATGGACAGAGGAGCCTGGTGGGCTATAGTCCGTGGAGTTGCAGAGTTGCACATGACTAAAGTGGCTTAGCATGTATGCACACAAACATAATTTTTAATGACTTCATAATCTTCCATTTTTTAATATACCCCAATTTAACTAATTTTCATTATTAAACATTTGTTATTTATAGTTTTTTGCTATTAAAAATAATATAGAAAAACAATAATATGGGGTGAAGACCCTTGCATGAGCATTATTGTGCAGACTTGGTTTTCTTTTTATTAAATCCTAGTTGTGGAATTATGGGATAAAAGGAATGATGGGTTTTAATATTTTTTCAGTGTGTTGTTATATTGCCCTCCAGTTGACTCATTAGAAAAGACTCTGATGCTGGGAGGGATTGGGGGCAGGAGGAGAAGGGGACGACAGAGGGTGAGATGGCTGGATGGCATCACTGACTCGATGGTCATGAGTCTGGGTGAACTCCCGGAGTTGGTGATAGACAGGGAGGCCTGGCGTGCTGCAATTCATGGGGTCGCAAAGAGTCGGACACGACTGAGCAACTGAACTGAAGGCTATCATTTTATACTCATTATCATTGTGTAGAAGTACCTATTTACGTCACCTTTGCCAAGCAGCACTAGTTAAGAAAAATTTTGTGTTTATATAAGATGATGGACAGTTTGTGATACATGTAAGTCAAATCATTATGCTGTATACACCTTAAACTTATTATTCAGTGATACAGGAATATCCCAATAAAACCAGTCAGTTTGATAAGTGAAAATAATGATTTTACATTATTTTAATTGAGTTTTTCTTCTTTTTTATGGGACATTAACATTGTTTGAAATGTGCTTGTTTTATGTGCTTTGTACCTTTTTCTGTTTACTATTTTCTTTTTAAGATTTTTATTTTTCTGTTTATAATATTTTCCTTTCTTGGTGTTAAATTCTAAGAGTTCTTTGTGTAAAAGCAGCTCTTTGAAAATAAGAAATTACCCCATTGTCTTTTGGGAAAAATTATTTGTCTTTATTGAGGCTAATCCAGAAAAGTTTTGGATTCCTCCTGTTGTTGAAGAATAGCTTCATTAAATCTTAAAACTGTTTGTCAAAAATGACCAGGTCACTTAGAAAAGGGATATATATACACATTGGGAGGACTAATCCTGAAAGGTTTTCAGGACTAAGAATTCCCTTTCTTGACGTGGAAAAGAAGGAAGAATTAACAAAGATCAACCTAGAGTACCTTACTGGAGAGAAAGTCGTGATGAACTATAGAAAATAACAGTAATATCTCACTTTATTGCAGGACTTCTTTCACGTATCAAACAAGCATTTATTGAAGGAGAACCATCTCTGTCTCAAGGAATGTATGCTGGTGGGAGCAGGAATGATGCTAAGAAGAAAGATATGTTTGTAGCTAACTAGAATACAGTATGAGATGGAGAACCTGCTTGCTGTATTATTCAGTATAGTGTTAGTGGACCTGGTCTAGTTTCTTAGCACAGAACAAATGAGAATGAGCCCATCAGTGACTGACAGAAATTAGAGCCGCCACCTCTTTTCCCTGGGTGATAAATGACAGGTGAAACAATAAAAATGAAATGATTCTCAATTGCTGTTTTTTCTTCTGTTTTTGAAGGCAGTATGAATATGACAGTGAAAGTTAAAATGAATTGTATTTTTGAAAGCCGTTATGTATGTAGAAATGTAATTAGAACTGTTAAAACATAAGTGGCAATTGTGTGTTATCTGGAAATCTGTGAATTAATTCTGAAGATTCCAGGTGAATGGCTTGTTGATATATTTGATCAGTTTCTTAAAGGTATTCACAGTTCTTTTTCTAAGTTTTGCTTTCTTACTGGAGCAGTTCATCTAATATTTGTGTGTGTGTGTATATTTTCATCCCTACATTATTATAATAACATCAATACTTGTGGAGACTACTGAATTTTATTATAACCAGGAGAAAACAGTTATTCTGTTATTTAAGAGCTAGTTTCCAGGGTACTTCCTAGAGGTCCCATGGTTGAGACTTCACCTTACAGTGCGGGGGGTGTGGGTTCAGTCCCTGTTGGGGAGCTGGGTTCCCATATGTCTTGTGGCCAAAAATGTAATACAGAAACAGTATCTTGACAAATTCAGTAAAAGCTAAAAAGAAAAAAAGACGCATTTCCAAAGTGGTGCTTAACATAAGAATCAACTGATACCTTATCAATTTTAAGGTTCTTTAGTCAAGCACTGGAATTTGTTTTTGCTCAATAGAAATGTATTGGGTGAATGAAATGTATGTTATTATACATTGCTGCATATATGGTTTACGCTACTAAATCATAAGTTGACCATATGTTTGACGAATCCCATTTATATTTTGTTTGAAACTGTTTTCATTAGCTTTCCTTTTTATGTCTTAACTTTTCCATATGAAATATGTCTTTAGCCCATGTGTGTTTTCCACATACATAATTTATAGTATGTTGTGAGTTGATAATGATTTACTTATTCCTTTTTTTCCCTTCATTCTTCTATTCTTTTGGCCTCTTTAGATTTAAATTGTGGGACTCTTAACATCTGTGTTCCATCTGTTCTGTATCCCTCTTTCTATTTTAAAATAAAACTTGTCTTATGTTAAATTGGACTTTTAAAACAAATACTTCTGTTGTTCTTATGATGGAATAGTTCTTACTTTTATTCTAAGAATTGTTATGGGAAGGTGAGCTAGAAATTCTTTCCAATTCTTAGATTAAACCCCGAAGGTTAAAACTACAAATTCTTGGTCATGGAAAGAAATAAAAACTTAAGAATGATCATTGAAGAGCAACCTATTCAGTAAACTAGATGCCAGGGAGTCTTTCTTTTGTGTGTGTGAAAAGACCTAGAAGTGGCCTTTATAAATAAAAATGCATTACTGTGTAGTAGCAGCAGAATTGAGGTTGTATAGACAGTGGAGTTCTCAATTGGTATGGCCCGAAATGTTTATTACACCTCAGTAGTATGGTTAGATAGATAATAATAGTCTATATTTATAAGGCATATTGTGTAAAATGTTTTTGTATATACTTCTGTTTAATCTTACCTAAACTCCATTTTACAGCTGAAACTGGAGATCTGAAAATATGTTAATTATCAGGGTTATAGAGCTTAAATTTGAACCTGGGTCTTCTGAGCTTGTGGGTTTCCCACTTTCTCATTGCTGTTACATGTTTGCCTGTAACAAGTATATACCTAACATAGCATCTTTATACTATGTGTAACATGACTACAGAAAATTTAATGAATGTACTTTAGGTTGGATTTTGAAAAAGGATGTGCTCTGACAGGAAGCAAAAAATTCTCGGAAGAGTGAGTGAGGTCAAGACTGAGATAGATGTGTATGTTGGGACAACAGTTATGCCACAAAAATGCTGTTCTCGTATGTATATATAGGCTTATTTGTATTTTTGTTTCCTTTGTTTTGAGGGTATAGGATAGGCAGTAAATGCAGTTATGTTGTCAGTCACTCTTAGTGTCTTGGCTATATCATTGTTTTGTTTCCATAGGTGCCTTTCATATAATGACTTCACACCTTATTTTTACTTGAACCATTTAATACTGTACTTGAGGGCATATTTCAAGACCCCTTTTTGTGTATTCAGTTCAGTTCAGTTGCTCAGTCATGTCCAACTCTTTGTAACCCCATGGACTGCAGTATGCCAGGCTTCCCTGTTTATCACCAACTCCCAGAGCTTGCTCAAACTCATGTCCATCAAGTCGGTGATGCCATCCAGCCATCTCATCCTCTGTCACCCCCCTTCTCCTGCCTTCAGTCTTTCCCAGCATCAGGGTCTTTTCTGATGAGTCAGTGCTTCGCTCGGGTGGCCAAAGTATTGGAACTTCAGCTTCAGCATCAGTCCTTCCAGTGAATATTCAGGACTGATTTCCTTGAGCATTGACTGGTTTGATCTCCTTGCAGTCCAAGGGACTCTCAAGAATCTTCTCCAACACCACAGTTCATCAGTTCTTTGGCGCTCAGCTTTCTTTATAGTCCAACTCTCACATCCATATGTGACTAGCGGAAAAATCATAGCATTGACTGGATGGACCGTTGTTAGCAAAGTAATGTCTGCTTTTAATATGCTGTCTAGGGTGGTCATAGCTTTTCTTTCAGGAAGCAAATATCTTTTTAATTTCATGGCTGCAGTCTCCATCTGCAGTGATATTGGAGCCCCCCAAAAATAGTCTATCACTGTTTCCATTGTTTCCCCATCTATTTCCCATGAAGTGATGGGACCAGATGCCATGATCTTAGTTTTTCAATGTTGAGTTTTAAGCCAGCTTTTTCACTCTCCCTCTTTCACTTTCATCAAGAAACTCTTTAGTTCCTCTTCACTTTCTGCCATAAGGGTGGTGTCATCTGCGTATCTGAAGTTACTAATATTTCTTCCAGCAGTCTTGATTCCAGCTTGTGCTTCATCCAGCCTGGCATATCACATGAAGTACCTGCATATAAGTTAAATAAGCAGGGTGACAGTATGCAGCCTTGACATTCTCCTTCCTTAATTTGAGAACAGGCTGTTGTTCCATATCTGGTTCTAACTGTTGCTTCTTAACCTGTATACAGATTTCTCAAGAGGCAGGTCAGGTGATCTGGTATTCCCATCTCTTTCAGAATGTTCCACAGTTTATTGTGATCCACACAGTCCAAGGCTTTGGCATAGTCAATAAAGCAGAAATAGATGTTTTTCTGGAACTCTCTTGCTTTTCGATGATCCAGTGGATGTTGGTAATTTGATCTCTGGTTCCTCCGCTTTTTCTAAAACCCGCTTGAACATCTGGAAGTTCACGGTTCATGTATTGCTGAAGCCTGGCTTGGAGAATTTTGAGCATTACTTTTCTAGCGTGTGAGCTGAGTGCAATTGTGCGGTAGTTTGAGCATTCTTTGGCATTGCCTTTCTTTGGGATTGGAATGAAAAGTGACCTTTTCCAGTCCTGTGGCCACTGCTGAGTTTTCCAAATTTGCTGGCATATTGAGTGCAGCACTTTGACAGCATCCTCTTTCAGGATTTGAAACAGCTCCACTGGAATTCCATCACCTCCACTAGCTTTGTTCGTAGCAATGCTTTCTAAGGCCCACTTGACTTCACATTCCAGGATGTCTTTGAACATAAAACTACTTTAAAAAAGGGAAAATCTGTTAGAAAGTATATTTATAAATAAAGTCTATAAAAATTGGATCATGCTATATTACACTTTTATTGCCTGCGAAACTATTTTAATTTTATTCTGCAAAAGTATATTCTGTTGTAGATTTATAGCTCATATTCTTTATTTGCCATTAACATTCTATAGTTGTTTTAATCTTTGGTGTTAGAAGTGAGGATCATGGTTAGCCTTAGCAGTACTTCATAAAGACTGAAGGGAACACAGAGGGGTACTGAGTGCTGTTTATTTTTGTGAAAATTGAGCAGTTTATGGTACTTACATTTTTTTTCCTGTATGTATACTATAATAAACTTTTAAAAGTTTAATAGGTTAATTATTTAGGGGTAACAAATATTTAGGGGTAATTGGGAAAAGAAATGTGGAGACATTATAGATAACTGTTTTCTTCAGTTGTGATTTTAAGTGATATGTAACTAGTTCATTTAAAAAAGTGTGATTACTTATGCAGTATTAACTTATATATGTTTTTAGGCTCCAGCTATTTGTGCTAACATTTTATGGCTGAGTGACAGCCTATGATATGATTTCAAGGATTTTAAAACATCAAAAAGTAAGAGTAGTGAGCTAATCTGAAGTATGAGAACAGTTTAATCAATTCTAGAACTTTTGCATAAGTTGTATATGAGCATATATCAGAACTGGAAAAGATTAGTTTTCATTCCAAACCTAAGGAAGGGCAATGACAAAGAATGCTCAAACTACCGCATAATTGTCCTCATTTCACATGCTAGCAAGGTAATACTCAGGATCCTTCAAGCTGGATTTAGTCAAGGCAGAGGAACCAGAGATCAAATTGCCAACAGCCATTGATGAAATGGAAAAAGCAAGGGAATTCCAGAAAAAGCATCTGTTTCATTGACTATGCTAAAGCCTTTGACTGTAGATCACAAGAAACTGAAAAATTCTTCAAGAGATGGGAATACCAGACCAACTTACCTGCCTCCTGAGAAAACTGTATGTGACTCAAGAAGCAATAGTTAGGACCGGACATGCAACAATGGACTGGTTCAAAATTGAGAAAGGAGTATGTTAAGGCTGTACATTGTCAACCTGTTTATTTAACTTATGTTCAGAGTATATCATGTGATACACTGGGCTGGGTAAATCACAAGTTGGAGTGAAGATTTTAGGGAGAAATGTCAACAACCTCAGATACACAAATGAAACCACCCTAATGGCAGAAAGCAAAGAGGAACTAAGGAGCTTCTTGGTGAAGGTGAAAGAGGAGAGTGAAAAAGTTGGCTTAAAACTCAGCATTCAAAAAACAAAGATTATGGCATCTGGTCCCGTCACTTCATGGCAAGTAAATGGGGAAATAATGGAAACAGTGACAGACTTTATTTTCCTGGGCTCCAAAATAAAGCCGATGGTGACTGCAGCCATGAAATTAAAAGATGCTTGCTCCTTAGGAAAAAAAAACTACGACAGACTTAGTGTATTAAAAAGTAAAGACACCGCTTGCCCACAAATGTCTGTATAGTCAAAGCTATGGTCTTCCCAGTAGTCGTTTAATGGATGTGAGAGTTGGTCCATAAAGAAGGCTGAGTGGTGAAGAATTGATGCTTGCAAACTGTGATGCTGGAGAAGACTCATCAGAGTCCGTCAGTCTGCAAGGAGATCAGACCAATCAATCCTAAAGGAAATCAACCCAGAATATTCATTGGAAGGACAGATGCTGAAGGTGAAGCTCCAGTAGTTTGGTCACCTGATGCAAAGAGCCGACTCATTGGGAAAGACATTGATTCTTTTAAAAAATAGTTTTATTTATTCATTTTTGGCCATTTATTTATTTATTTATTTTTGTTGCTGTGCGCGGGCTCTCTGTAGTTGCAGCACACAGGCTTCTAATTGCTGTGGCTTCTCTTGGTAAAGAGCACGGGCCCTACGGTGCACAGGGCACAGTAGTTGCACTCCCAGACTCTAGAGCAGAGGTGCGATAGCTGTGGCACTTTGCTCCGTGGCTTGTGGGATCTTCCCAAATGAGGGATCAAACTTGAATCTCCTGAATTGATAAGTGGATTCTTTACCAATAAGCCACCAAGAAAGTCCTCAAATCTGTATTTTTAAAATTAATACATTTCAAAATATTTGTTAAGTACATAGATAAAATATTTTTAGGAATTATCTGTTTTAGTAGTCCAGAGAGTGGTTCACTACGGTAGCCCCTAGTCTCACATAGCTATTGAACAATCAAAGTTGAGCTACTTTGTATTGAGATGTGCCATAAGTGTAAACTGTAAACTGAATTTTGTAATCTTATTATGAGTAAAAGAATGTGAAATATCTCAATAACATTTTTTTAGTATTGTTTCCCTGTTGAAAAATATATTATTAAAATTAATTTCATAATAATATTATTATTAATAATTAATATTATTAAAATTAGTTTCCTTTTGTTTCTAATGACTGTTAAAAATGTAGATTTACTTATGTGGTAACCTTTATATTTCTCTTTGACAAAATTGATCTAGACAGTAATCTAAATAAACATTAGATGATTAATACCTGAATTTAGACTAGTATTTATAGAAAGAGAAGTATGAAGGGATTTGAAGAAATTATGCCATTGGCATATGTGGTGTATAATCTTGGCTGTTACAGGATGTTTCGCAGTTTTGTGTAAAGTTTTATGTCATAACTTTGTAATCATAGTGAGCTTTTTTGAGGACAAGGACTTCATCACTATTTTAAAGTTCTCCTCTACACTGTTGTTGCTGAGTGCATAGGAGCTTGATTGAACAAACAAGAACTAAAAGGACATCAAATAATTTTGCAGAAACAAAGTTTGAAGTTTAGAATGTGAACCAATGATTCTTTGAGCTCGTATATGCTTTATTTTAATATCATAGTATCACTAGTTAGCCAAGTCAGTCATGTCTTTTTAAAAGATACAAGGGTAGGGAAGCTTAACATCTAGTCTTTAATATATATATATGTATATATATACCTATATATGTATATATTATATATATATCAGACTCTGGGTAGTCTTTTTATATCTTCCTTCATTTAGCCCCAGTGTAACTTATGAAAATTTATCATCTATTTCATTATTTTACACATTAGGCCATTGAGAATGAGTAGTTTTTCCGGTGTTATGTTAACCAATATGCCCAACTTCAAAACTAGCCCTTTTTTCCACTGTAGTTTACTCTCATGATTAAACTTAGACAATTATTTTAAGTGATTTGAAGTTAGGCTGATGTTGTGTTGGAAATGAAGTAGGTGAAGAATCTGTAGAATAAAATTTGTAATGATACATTTTGATAGCTTATGATGTGTATATTCCAGTATTTAATATATGAGAGGAAATTTAAAAATACTTCCTAAAAACTTAGAGAAAGAACAATTACATCTTTTTTTTCTTTCTGATTTCCTTGGTGTATTGTAACTTGAGAAATTGGACTGTAGTTCATGAAAGAAATAAAATTGTAAAATGTTTTGAAGTATTTATTTTGTCTTTTAGATAAAATCAAAGACAAAATTAAAGAGAGAGATAAAGAAAAGGAGAGAGAGAAAAAGAAGCATAAAGTAATGAATGAGATCAAGAAAGAAAATGGAGAAGTAAAGATTTTGCTGAAAAGTAAGTTTATATTAAGTGATTTCAGTTGTACGATGTTAACATTGTTCAGTATACTTATTGGCTTAGTGATTAAAATAAGAAATGTTACTTGGTGCTGAATTTTACTGAGAATAAACATTTGTGGTCAAGATATGAAAAGTTAATAGTGGACTTTTCTAATCTATATAGTAATATGTCTTTAGTATATTTATTTAGTGAGTTATTGGAAGTAGTAAAGGAAATTATTAGGTTCCTTGAATCATTTAAAAATAGGTTATGTAATTCTGTGTTTACATTACTGGTTTATGGATAATCTAAAAGAAGAGACTAAAGCAGTTTTTACCATGATAGAGAGGTATGGCAGAGACAGTGATCTTACCAGTGTTTGATGATAATCACTATGCATAGTTTAGAGGGAGCATTTTACTCTGAGCTAAATAACAAGTTGTTCTGTTTTACTGTCTGTTTCTTGCATGCTTAAGAATATCCTCTTTTTGTTTCCTATTTTTTTCTCATTATAACTGTTTTAGTTATTTATTTTGTGGGAGTAGATGGTTAGGTAATAATATAGACCCTATCAATAAATATGAACTCTTTGAGAGAGAATTTGTGATAGTTTTAAATTCACTCAGATAGGAAGGTAAGAAGAATCAGTGGCATTTGCTTGCTTGATAGCTAGCAAATTCATTAACTGCCTCATCAAGTCAACAATTTGTTGATTATAACACGTTGACTTTTATTAATTTCATATTGAATTTACATGTGCATAAGGACCACGAGCGTTAACCAGTAGTCACCAACTTTTGCTCTGTCATGTTTCTTCAGAGTCTAAAAAATTTTTAGAAAATAAAGTTCTGACACGTAGAAAATAAGAGCTTAGCCAAAGTGCACCAAAGAGCATGTGGAAACAGGACAAAGAGTTAAATGAAATCATAGAATCTATTACCTTAAATTATGTAATTAACCAGCTGTTTCACTGCACCTACAGTGCTATGGACTTCTTTCCCATATGCAGACAGAAAGGCTTGCTGCTGCTAGCAAGTCCATAGCACTGTAGGTGCAATGAAATAGCTGGTTAGTTACATAATTTAAGGTACATAGATTTAGATTCTATGATTTCATTTAACTCTTTGTCCTGTTTCCACATGCTCTTTGGTGCACTTTGGCTAAGCTCTTATTTTCTACTTGTCAGAACTTTATTTTCTAAAATTCTTTAGACCCTGAAGAAACATGACAGAGCCAAAGCTGGTGACTACTTGGTTAATGCTCGTGGTCCTTTCCTTTTGTTTCTTTGCCAGTGTGTTTGATATGTGTTGTCCAAATAGATTGTAAGCCTCTGAGGCAGGAATTGAATATAATCACACTAGTGCTGTACAGCAGCTTATGATTAACACTTGAAAAGTTTTCTTTTCCTTACCATATTGGCTTAGTCATTTTTTAAATTGCTTTAGTCACATAGTCATTGTATTATTCATTTGAGTGTCAGTGTTGTAAATTCCTATGACTTGGCTGAATGTTAAATTCCTTGCATACCATTAATGTGAAATATGTGAACCTCGAGATTATATATGCAAGTAGAATTTTAAATAACCTAAAAAGTGGAGATTTTTCTAGTAATATACAGTGGTAACCTTGATTTTGAAATAAATGAAAAGCTTAAGAGATAATTAAGCTAAACTGAAACCTAGTGATGATAGAGGGGAATAAAAGAGATTTGGAAATATATTGATCTCTGGGATGACATAGGAAAATATACTTACTGTGAAATGGAGGTAAATAATAATTACTGTCTTTCAGGGTTGTGGAGATTAAATGACTTTAAGTATAGGGGAAGTACCAAGTACAGTGTCTAGTCCACAGATATTCAATAAATAGATATGAATCTTTCTTGTTAACATGTACGAAAGATGAACCCTTGTGATTAAAAACAATGAGAAAACTTCTCTCCTCGGAGGGTAAAAAACAGTGAAAGTGAAAGTTGCTCAGTTGTGTCTGACTCTGCGACTCCATGGTCTATACAGTCCATGGAATTCTCCAGGCCAGAATGCTGGAGTGGGTAGCCGATCCCTTCTCAGGGGATCTTCCCAACCCAGGGATCGAGCCCAGGTTTCCCAAACTGCAGGCGGATTCTTTACCAGCTGAGCCACAGGTAGTATGTAGATAATTAAATGAATAAAAACATGATTAACTTGTGAGATTGTGCCTGTCCCATAGTAAGCAGTGAGTAAGTATTAGCTGTTGTTATTTTCAGCACAGTTTGTCCTGCTTGTGTGGCCAGCCATTTGCCAAGTGAGCGTTATGATCAGGGAAAGGCATCCTTTGTTGTTGGTGTCCTGAAGCAACAAGAAAATCAGTTAGGTTGGGGGAGTAAGTATGCTATTCTTTACTGCCTTGTGCCCATTTTATGCTTTTTAACTTTTCTTCTCTTTATAAGTTTCACCTTCTGATGATGCTAACATTGCAACTTATGGCAGACACAGGCATGGAGTGGGTGATGACTTTTGAATATCTGAAATAGATGCTAACTCTTTCTCCATACCAATCTTATTTCCTCCAGATTTTCATTAAAACTCCATCGAGTATGACTTGAGATATATACTGATTACATACATAGCAGAAAGGTATTATTAATGGAGAAATCTTATAAATGTATTTCACTGATAAAGTAGGAGTTTGCTTTATTAGAAACAGTTTAAAGGAACAAATAAATTTGAAACATAAGCTTATTAGCTCAATTTTAAAATTTCTGATGTCTACCAATTACTTTTTCTGAATATACTTATATGTTCCAGTCATTTTTATGTTCTTTATTGATAAAGGTATTAGAACATGGATGTTACCAGTATAGTATTTTTGAGAGTAAATTTTGTCATTATAGCATATCAAGGAGCTTGATGGTGAGCAGGTGAAAAGAGCATTAAAAGAAGCCAATGTTCAAGGTTATTGGTAGTGTACTAAAGGTCATGGGTAGGTAATTCTTGAAAGGAAGAGTGAAAATATTGCTGTGCATAAAAGGAAAGTCATTCCCAGAGACCACAGGCTGAAAATAGCTAAGCTAATTACTACTTTGTTTCTGTGTATGATAATGAAATTATATATATTACTTCCCATAGTGAAGTTGCTCAGTCGTGTCCGTGTCCGACTCTTTGCGACCCCATGACTGTAGCCTACCAGGCTTCCCCGTCCATAGGATTCTCTAGGCAAGAATACTAGAGTGGGTTACCATTTCCTTCTCCAGGGGATCTTCCCGACCTAGGGATGGAACCCAGGTCTCCCGCATTGGAGGCAGACGCTTTAACCTCTGAGCCACCAGGGAAGCCCCTATTACTTCCTATGTTAAATATGAAATCAGATCGTGTTTCTGGAAACCTTTATTAACACTAAAAATATACTAAGGTTAGGAATGGGAATTAATTCTAGTGATTTTGTAAGTTTTAAAGATTTTTTAAAAATAACTTGCCATTAGTAACACATACTGGTTTTTCTTTTTTATCTGTGTTTGTAATTTTTTTCTTATCTCTATCAGAATGTCTCTTCTGGCTGTGTGTGTATCTCTATTTCTCTTTGTGTCTGATTCTCCCTTTGGCTATCTGTGCATGTGGGCAGGGCCTGGGGTATATGTGTTTGAGATCTACTGTTCATATGTGTATGGATCTTCAAGGCGAGGGTCTCCCATCAACTACACTTCTATGCTTTTTGAGGATCCAAATTCCTTAGCAGTTCTTTCTGTTCTGGATATTTACCAGGATCCTCTAATAAAACACTACAGTTCTGATGTATTGGGCTCTGTTGGAAGAATTATGAATTTAGAGTAAATGTATACTTTAAATACCTTTAGTATAAGAGAAGAACATTAATATTCAAAATAGTCTTCTGCCTTAAGTATTTAAAAATTTCCTACATATGTATCTATTGCATTTCATGCATCATTCCAAGACAGGAAATGCATGATTATATAAAACTTAAAAATCTGTCTAGTAAAGCCTAGTGTTTGATTTGTTTTAAATGTAAAGAATGCATTTTATCTGTATCCATTGGAGGAGGGGTCCCAAAGACTACCCCCAGATTTGATGATTTGCTAGGAAGACTCACAGGACTCAGCATAAATTTGTATTCATGGCTATGACTTACTATGGTAGAGGACACAAAGTACAGTCAGTAAGGACAAAAGGCACGTGTGGCAATTTCTGGAGGAAGCTAGGCGCAAGCTTCCAAGAGTCCTCTCGTAGTGGAGTCACACAGGATGCAGTTAGTGCTTCCAGCAGTGAATTGTGACAATAAATATGAAATGTTGTCTACCTGGAAGCTCATTAGAAACTCAGTAATTAAGGTTTCTGTTGGAAACCGGTCACGTAGGCACCCTCCTGTCTAGTTGTAGCAAAATCCAAGGCTCCCAGAAGGAAAACAGGTGTTCAATGTAAACCATATTATTTGCAGAAACAATGAGCCACTTTTATCAGAGAATAGTAATAATCTTCCCAAAATACAAGTTCTCAGGTGCCAACCAAGAGCTAACCTTGGAAGCAGGCCTTTCTAAGGATAGCACTCTCAGGCTTCTCATGGTGCTCACTTTAATATTTAATTATAATTTGTCATGTAAGTTTAATTATTTGATTTTCAATATAGTAATCTTGACTAATTTGTTATTAACTAGCGTTTCTCAGTTTCTGACTATTATACTACAACTATTTTCATCCATCTTTATAACTAAGATGAACTATTGTACCTGTTTTATTTTAATGGAACATGTATTCTGAATATTTTCTATTTTAACTTTTAAAAAATGTATTAGGTGTAAATGTAATAGGGCATTAAGGTTATATTTTCATTCAAATGAAATTCTGCTCGTATTGGCAAGCTATTTAATTTGTGCAATTTTACATTTATTTCCAGTTTAGTTATTAATTATACCTAGAACAATTAAACTGTTTTAAGTTCTGTTTTTTTTAAATTATTGATTTTATTTTTTTAGTTCTCTTCTAATTCACTACTGTCTTTTTTCCTTGACTCGTTTGGATTTCACTTACATATATAAACTTCTTTTTATCTTTCATTTTGATTAACTCCCTATTTTAACTTTTTATTACTAATTTTGTTCCTAAGATATTAACTGAATCTGATATTTTGATCATTTATACCTGGGTAGCAAGTATGAATTTGTTAATATATTTTTAACTTACTTACATGTAGACTCTTGAGAAAAGTAACACTTTGCATTTTATGAATTTGCAGACTTGTGCAATCAATAATGTTATCATATTTTTTGTTTTGCTTTTCACAGTGATACCAGTTTGGCCTTCATTTCATACTCATGAATTTTCAGAAGAGATGGTTAATTATTAACATTAAAATTTTCATTTTTAAGAATTGCTGTGAACTTTAGAGAATTTTTATGCTTTTTGTTTCAAGGTTAGGATATGGTGAAAAACTGACTGAACTGGAAACGGGATAAGCGTATAAACATCAGGTAGTCTGTTGGTGAGAGAAATCTTTGTATTCATGGATTCGTTAAATGTTCATATATAGCAATGTACCAGATGCCAGAAATGCCAGGAGGGATTCAATGATTGGTGAAAAAAAGTGTTTCACTATGAATTCATTAAAGTTATTTGTTTCACTTATACATTATCCTGAAGGATATATGTTATACAGACATCCTGTGAATGAAAAAAATAATAACTTTGTATGACTATATCATATGTATTCATATATGTAAAATATGTAATAGTTTATTAATTTAGAGCGAAGATATTTCACTTCCAAAGAAAATGAAAATAATGTAAGAGTTGTCTTTATAGGATGGGTAAGAAAGTCCAGTAGTGAGTACTGGGGCAAGGCGAAGATGTTTTGGGGAAAGGAAATAACTTTACCAGTAGTAGAAAGATAAAGTAGGATTAGGTAAGTTTCATAAGAAATTGTAAGTAGTGTAATAGACCAGAGCATGGGGACACTTGAGAACACTGAGTTTGGATTCCAGACTGAAGAGATTTTATTTTACTTGGTAGTCATTGAGAACCCTTGAAAACAGTTGAATCAAGGGATGAACATGATCAAACCAATATATAAAAATTATAGAATTAGTGTTATGGCTCTAGCATTAAGGATGAGAGTTAGTCATGAGGCTTTTAGATCAGAAGCTAAGGCAGAGTAGTATGACGGAAGTTGAAAATAATCAAGGATGAGGTGGATGATTACATAGAACCTTGGAAAGATCAGGAAAAATGATTTGAGAGAATATCATTGGATTTGATACTTGAACAATCTGGGATAGTAAATTTGAGTAGACTGGAATCAGACCCAGAATTTAAAGGCTAGAAATAGTCATGTAATAAAGATAAGATATTGGTGGGTATAGTGGTTCTTTATGAGAAGTTTGATGGTCGAAAGAAGAAGAGAGAACTTTAAGCAAAGGTTTTGGAGTTGGTGGGAGGGACTTGTTTTTGGAAAGTAGGCAGGACATCTCATTCACCAGAGACAGAAAAGAATACTAGAGATATGTGAAGATTGAAAAATTTAGATAAAGAAGCAGGTTGCGAAGATTTAATTCATGACTGGTTATCTTTAAAAGTGAAATAACAGATGGAAACAGTGAATCTTTTTTTTTTTTCTCAATTGTCATCTTAATAACTTTTTTATTTTGTCTTAGGAACCACACTATTTTCTTGTGAGGATGTTTGTTCTTTTCTGTGTTTTTATTGTCTAGAAATAAATATACTGTGATAATATTGTATTTAATATGTACATTTAAATTCTATAGCTGTATAGCCACTGTAGATTAATCTTTTATTCTTTGGATTTCTAAATTTCTGAGCCTAGTGTCTACTTAGTTACAGAGGTTCATTAATATATAAACTTATTATCGACCCATTTCTTTTCTTTTATTTTTCTCTTTACCAGTACATGGATATCATTTGTACTTAGGACATGAGAAATTATTCTGATTTTGTCATCTCTTATGGTACCTTGCTGGGGTTTCACTGGGAATTTTGTAGACTCTAGTAGATCTAGAATAGCCCATTTTAGATTAGAGAGTAGTTTACGGAGAAGGAAGTATGGTAAAGAGCTAAGGAATTTCTGTGTTTGTTGCTCATATACTGTGCAAGTGTTTTTCTCCTTTGCTGATTTGTAAATTTTGACACCTGTATGTAATTTTTAAGAACTTAAAGTAAAAAGATACATGCTGCTGCTGCTGCTGCTGCTGCTAAGTCGCTTCAGTCGTGTCCGACTCTGTGCGACCCCATAGACGGCAGCCTACCAGGCTGCCCCGTCCCTGGGATTCTCCAGGCAAGAATACTAGAGTGGGTTGCCATTTCCTTCTCCAATGCATATCAATGGAAAATATCTCATGTCCTAAATGCAGGGCATTCATTGTTCCCATTGGCTTTTGTTCAGCTTTCCATTTCTGATTTTCTGTATTTAAAATTTGAAGACTATGATTTCTAAAACATTAATTTCATTACTTCATTAAATATTGATTAACATCTACTTCATGTTAGAATGGTACCACTCACTGTAAGCATAACTGTCTTAAGCCTTCCTCTGTGTGTATGTGTGCCTGTGTGTGTGGAGAGAGGGAAAGAGCCTGACTAAATTATGATTATCAATACTGTGTAAAACAAGTCCCAAATATAAACTTCATTTTGTGTAAACTTTGCTTATTTGTTATAAAACAGTTCCTGAAGCATGATATTTAAAGCAACTAAAATGAGTAGTAGTTTAAAAATTTTTTTCCCAACAGGTGGGAAGGAGAAACCAAAAACAAGTGTAGAAGACTTACAAATTAAAAAGGTAAAGAAGAAAAAGAAAAAGAAACACAAAGAGAATGAAAACGGAAGCGTCCAAAAATGTATAGCAAATCTATTCAAACTATCTGCTCAGGATTGCTGTCTGATTTTGAAGATCAAGAAGCCAGAGGTATCCTAAATGATAACATAAAGGATTACAGTGGAAAGAGTTTGGATACCAAGAATTATGATTCCAAAATTCCAGAAAACAGTGAGTTTCCATTTGTCTCATTAAAGGAGCCACGGGTTCAGAACAACCTCAGAAGGCTGGACACTTTGCAGTTCAAACAGCTCATTCATATTGAGCACCAGCCTAACGGAGGTGCATCAGTTATCCATGCCTACAGCAATGAACTCTCCCATCTGTCTCCTGTGGAGATGGAGAGGTTTGCAGAAGAGTTTGTGGATCTGGTGTTCAGTGAAAATGAGAACTCTGCAGCTTTCTATGTAATGGGTATTGTTCATGGGGCAGCTACTTATTTACCTGATTTTTTAGACTACTTTTCATTTAATTTTCCCAATTCACCAGTGAAAATGGAGATATTGGGAAAGAAGGATATAGAGACAACGACTATGTCCAATTTTCATGCTCAGGTAAGAGGTTTTAGTTGTGTGTTTTTTTTTAACTTTTATATGTTTTAGACAAGTTTATTATGTTCTTTGATTGTTGTTTTCTTACAGGTTTGCAATAAAAAAGGTAAGGATATAATGAAACCTCTTGGGGATATTAAAAATAAATTACTCTCTTGATGTGAACACTAGAGTTTAAATTTCAGCTTCTATTTGTCTGTCTTTTCTTAAAGATAGTGAAATAATTAAGATTCTGTTGTCCTTTTTGCCTTGGATTTATTTTGGAAGTGAAATGAATTTGCCTATTTATTACTCCAGTCCATACAATAGTTCTGTTGCCTGAATATCACTTAAAATTGTCTTCTTGCTTTATAAAATAGTGCTTTAAAAGTGCTTAGCATTGGATTCATCATATGGAAGGTGCTAAATAAATGTTGGGTATTCAATATATCGTGGTACAAAGGAATCATTAGTTAAATATGTGATTATGTGAGAATATTAGCATATCAATGCATATTCCTACCCTTCTCATTGTAGAATATACATTATTTTAAATTAGTTAATTAATTTATTTGGGCTGCATCATGCAACTTGTGGAATCTTAGTTCCCTGACTAGGATTGAACAGTGAAAGAATAGAATGCTAACCATTGGACCGCCAGAGAATTCCTGAGTATACATTATTTTAGAAAGCAGAGGCAGAATCCAGTCCACTGGCTTTTAGAAGTGAATGTAGGCCCATCTAAAGGCTGGTGCATCATTATTCATTCTCAGATCAGAGACTGCTTAGGCCGAAGATCAGCAATTTTCATGTTTATCTGTGCTAAAGTTTCTGGTATTCTAAGTAATAATTGATATTCTGGTTTGAAAAGAGGAAAGAAAGTGAAGAAAGTTTCAGAGAGATCTTAGTGATCCTCTGTCTCAATCTTTCTCAACTTAAACAAGCACAGACAGGAGTCATTTCAGGTTTTACAGTTGGCAGCAGTGCCAGAAGTAGTAGAACACTGTCTCCTTAACCTTCACCCAGGAGGACCCTTTTCCTTATTTTGAGTGTGTATCTTTTTTGGTGTTTGTTTAATATCTGTTCAAGTTATAGTTTCCACTTTAAATGATAGTCTGGACATTCAGTCACACCCACACATACCAACCTCCCCACCCCACAGTATGTTTGGCCCCACAGTATGTTTGGTGTGTATTCTATCATATATTGAAGTCTGGATAATGTGCTTGTATTTAACATTTTAATATGTGTGTGTTGGGGGGGCTACTAATTGTTGGAGAATTCGAATTTAAATATTTTTTAGAGCTGAAAGGGAGCTGTAGAGCATTTGTCACTTGCTCTGTCATTTTATAAATTTCAGAATGGTTAGTAGACTGGCATCTAGTAATAGTGTCGACTCTTTATTGAGTACAAGGAACTGTTTTAAGTACTTTATATGTAATAACCCATTTAATCTCCATTACCATTTAATTTTAGCAATGAGGACAGAGAAGAAATAATTGCCTAGAAACCTTTGGTGTTAGATCATTGATTTGTTTTTCATTTATTTTATGTCTGCTAAGTGCTAGGTTTTATGGTAGACCTCTTGGCTTCCAATGTAATTTGTTTCCACTGTATCACAAACTTTCTATTGCCATACAGTACAAGTCATTTCAATTCTTTTAAATGTCACAATACGTTTATTTGCTTTTCAGATTTTAAGGTTAGGAAGTATTAATTTTTTATTACTTGATATGTATTAAATGATAAGCATTTTCATCCTAACTTGTGTAATACATACAACACGAAACCATACTTCTGTTGTTAAATACAATATTTTGCTGGGACTTGTTAATCAGGCTGGTGTGTGACTAGGTAGTGGGTCTCAAGTCCCTGTAGAGCCACCTACCCTGATTGCTATTACCTGTTAGAGTTCTTGGATACCACACCCAGTTGCATCCTTTGTTACCAGTTGTGTCTCTGGCCCTGTATCTGTGTGATCCGCCAGCTACAGGGACTGCTTTCACCTCTTTAGCTTTAGATGTGGTGGCAGGAAATCGCCTGTGCCAGGTCCATGTGCCTTTACCCCATGGTCCTCCAGATCCAGCCATTCCCGTGGTGTGAGAAAGACTATCGAGCGAAAAGCTTTCCTGAGCTGCTCATTTGATGTTTCTCCAAACCAGATTCTTTGTTTTTTAAGAGCTTAGAAGACTGAGGAAGTTGTTTTCTGCAGACTAGTTTTCTGAATATTTGTTTAATGAAAATCAGAGCAGCCAAAATCGTTTGCCCTATATCTGTAGACACTAAACGATGACAACATAAGTAAGATGTAGCTATTTCTATGATCTTTATAGTGATAAGGTTTATCTTTGTAATATTACTCTGTAGTTTTCACAGAACTTCATTTTTATATCTGTTTAGCCTTTATCCTTGAATCATGTTAATTTAAAGATTTTTGGTGTATGTATCAGTGTATATCTCTGTACACACACACACAGACACACGGCACTGCCAAATGGATCAAGGCACAAGACATCCTGTTCTTGGTCAGTGATTTTGGAATTCTTTTACTTGTATGATTCTGTTTTTCATCTTCATCTATATCCCTGCAGATTGCCTGAAAAATTTGAAAATATGGTGGAATTATGTATTATCTTATAGGTTACGTCATTTTTCTGATGTTGTGACTCTGAGGTTAGTTATATAATATCAGTCAAACTGTATGATAAAATTCTGTTTGAGAATAAAAATGGATTTTTGGGAAAGCTTGTAACCTATCTATATCAGATATTTTACCACAGATCAAATCAAAAAGCCTCAAAACTAAGTGGCTTAAAGGTATTCCTCACAATTTGTTGGCCTCTCTGGCAAGTCTCTGTCAGCTCGACTGGTGGCTGGATAGCTTCATTCATGTCTTGTGGTTTTCAGATCAGTTGTTCTTAGGAGACCTTGCTTGTATGTCCGGCGGTTTGATGCAGTGTCAGTTGGGGGTGATGATCGCGTTTTCTCATCTTCTTGGAAGTTAACTTGGGCTTGTACCCATGGTGGTAGCTGCAGGATTTATAGAGCAGAAAGAGTGAGCGTCTCCTTGTTTTGTGTTTGCTAATGTCCCACTGGCCAAAGGAAGTCATGAGGCCAAACCCAGATTCCCGTCTTGATAGTGGGAGTGTCACAGTCACGTTGCTCAGAAGTGAGTTACATACTTGGGAAGAGATTTTGGCCACGTGCAGTCATCCACATCTCTCTTGGGCTTCCCTTGTCTCTCAGACAGTAGAGAATCTGCCTGCAATGCAGGAGGACCCGGGTTTGATGCCTAGGTCAAAAAGATCCCCTAAAGAAGGGAATGGCTGCCTACTCCAGTATTCTTGACTGGAGAATTCAACGGTGAGGAGCCTGGAGGGCTACAGTCTGTGAGGTCACAAAGAGTAAGACACGACTAAGTGGCTAACACTTTCACTTTTTCACATCTGTCTTAGTCTGCCATCTCTATTTTGTTCAAATAGTCATTTGGGCATTTATCATTCTCCTGTCTTTCATGGTAGGAGAATAGAAAGGCAAGTAAGACAATATTTTTATCTGTTAAGGAATAATTGAGATTTCTGTCTTGACACACAGTATTTAATCAGTGTGCATTCCAAATGCTGTAGTAATAACTTACTACTGTGAGAATATGAAAACCGGGGCAGTTACCTTCCAGTCACCTTTTTCCCTCCCTCATACCTGGTTCTGGGCAGGAGGAAAAGGGGATGACAGAGGATGAGATGGCTGGATGGCATCACCGACTCAATGGACGTAGGTTTGAGTGAACTCTGGAAGATGCTGATGGACAGGGAGGCCTGGCGTGCTGTGATTCATGGGGTCGCAGAGAGTTGGACACGACTGAACGACTGAACTGAACTGACTGAAACTTGGTTCTGAGTTACTGCAGGCAAATAACTTACAGCAAGTAGTTAACTCATGATTAAATGTACCAATATTTTAATAGCGAGTTCAGTTAAGTTGCTCAGTTGTGTCCAACTCTTTGCAACCCATGGACTGCAGCATGCCAGGCTTCCCTGTCCATCACCGGCTCCCGGAGGTTACTTAAACTCATGTCCATTGAGTCAGTGATGCCATCTAACCATCTCATATCATCCCCTTTTCCTTCCGCCTTCAATCTTTCTTAGCATCAGGGTCTTTTCAAATGAGTCAGCTCTTATCATATGGCCGACGTATTGGAGTTTCAGCTTCAGCGTCAGTCCTTCCAGTGAACACTCATGACTGATTTCCTTTAGAATGGGCTGGTTGTATCTCTGCAGTCCAAGGGACTCTCATTAGTCTTCTCCAGCACCACAGTCAAAAGCATCAATTCTTCGGCGCTCAGCTTCTTTATAGTCCAACTCACATCCATACATGATTCCTGGAAAAACCATAGCTTGAGTAGATGGACCTTTGTTGGCAAAGTAATGTCTCTGCTTTTTAATATGCTGTCTAGGTTGGTCATAACTTTTCTTCCAAGGAGGAAGCATATTTTAATTTCATGGCTGCAGTCACCATCTGCAGTGATTTTGGAGCCCCCAAAATAAAGTCTGACACTGTTTCCACTGTTTTCCCATCTATTTCCCATGAAGTGATGGGACCGGATGACATGATCTTCGTTTCCTGAATGTTGAGCATTAAGCCAACTTTTTCACTCTCCTCTTTCACTTTCATCAAGAGGCTCTTTAGTTCTTCACTTTCTGCCATAATGGTGTTGTCATCTGCATATCTGAGGTTATTGATATTTCTCCCAGCAATCTTGATTCCAGCTTGTGCTTCCTCCAGCCCAGTGTTTCTTAAGATGTACTCTGCATATAAGTTAAATAAGCAGGGTGACAATATACAGCCTTGATGTACTCCTTTTCCTATTTGAAACCAATCTGTTGTTCCATATCCAGTTCTGACTGTTGCTTCCTGACCTGCATACAGGTTTCTCAAGAGGCAGGTCAGGTGGTCTCTTATTCCCATCTCTTTCAGAATTTTCCACAGTTTATTGTGATCCACAGAGTCAAAGGCTTTGGCATAGTTGATAAAGCAGAAATATATGTTTTTCTGGAACGCTCTTGCTTTTTCGATGATCCAGTGGATGTTGGCAATTTGATCTCTGGTTCCTCTGCCTTTTCTAAAACCAGCTTGGACATCTGGAAGTCAACAGTTATTAAATCTGATTGGAATCTTAGCCTTGGCTCTGCAAAATGAGGGGAGAAAACTAACAGTTATTGAATTCATCTGGGGTCATTCTTTCATCGTGCTAGGCCAATGAAAATGATTCAACATGGCATCTTTGACCATTGCCTTCCTTTGTACTGAATTTTCGTTTTGACCAGTTGTGCTTGACATATACAACTTAAGTGTTTGACCTGATCTGCTGTGGCAGGTGGCAGGTATCAGATGTTTGAACTGAGAACGGAGACTTTTTCCTTTATTATGCTAATTTAAATAATAACACTTTTATTCTTATTTTAGTTATAAGGATATTTTTGAAATAAAATATTGATTAAATGTTATTACCTGTTACATGTTTTACTTGGAAGGATATACTAGATGTGATGGGGAATAGCTCCCCCTTGTGGCTCATTTATCTTTGTTAGATGCTTGGATTGCCATGGGGAGCTTGACATTTTTTTTTTTTTAAATAAAAATTCACCAGAATTGAACCAGTAGCTTCTTCTGCTCTCATTTCCACAATTTTTTTTTTTATATACTATAGTAACTATCGTCTTTTTTTTTTTTTTTGGATTGATGATGATACTTGCTAGAAGCATCTGTAATATCTTCTGTATTTAGCATGAGTTAACTATAATATATACTATCCCCTGGAGAAGGAAATGACAGTGCACTCCATTGCTCTTGCCTGGAGAATCCCATGGACAGGTAGTCTCGCGGGCTGCAGTCCAAAGGGTTGCAAAGAGTTATACACAACTGAGCAACTAAGCACATACTGTATACTATAAAGTAATCTGTGGACTTTTTAATATCTTGGGATGTTGATAGGCACACTAAAAGAAAACAGGTAAATAAGAAAAACAGATTTTGAAATCAAAACAGTTTGTCTAATGCTGGGCGAAATGTTTGTTTATTTTGAGTCTTCTCACAGCCTTTATAGCGTTTAATAGTGTGTGGTGAACCTCCCAACCAGAAGAGCTTTCCAAACTTACTGGACTATAGAGCCTTCTCTTCAGGGACTGGCATATCAGGGAGCACATTTTGGGAAACAGCATTATTTCAAGTGAGTCATTTCTAGTGGTTTTTTAAATTATATATGTCCAGTTTCGGAGAAGGCAATGGCACCCCACTCCAGTACTCTTGCCTGGAAAATCCCATGGACGGAGGAGCCTGGTGGGCTGCAGTCCGTGGGATCTCGAAGAGTCGGCCACGACTGAGCGACTTCCCTTTCACTTTTCATTTTCATGCACTGGAGAAGGAAATGGCAACCCACTCCCGTGTTCTTGCTTGAGAATCCCAGGGACGGGGGAGCCTGGTGGGCTGCCGTCTTTGGGGTCGCACAGCGTCGGACACGACTGAAGCGACTTAGCAGCAGCAGCAAGTCCAATTTGCTTCCCTTGTTGCAGCAATTTTTATAACTAAAATAAGAGAAAGCAGTATATTTTTGGCAATGTATTTCCTGTCATAAAGGCTACTTTTTTATAGCAAGCCAAATGTGTTTTTTGTTTTTAAAGATTATGTGAGGAATAATGAATAGGCTTTTAGTTTAAACATAGTCTAATTGAATAGTCCCTTTCCCATTAACCAAAACTGAGATTATGTTGTTGACAATTACTGACAGTGGGTCATGGGGTCGCAGAGTTGGACATGACTGAGCAACTGAACTGAACTGAACTGACAGAGGGTACGAAAAGTCTTCTATTTCCTCCTCTCCCATTCCCCTTACTCCCCTTCATAACATTTATAGAGAATAAATGGAGTGAATAAAGGGAAATATGAAAGTATAATCATGATGGTGGTAGGTTTTTTTGTGGAGTGGAGGACTCTAGGGGATGTTTATGTTAAAAATGTTACATCTGTTGGTAGCTTTTACAAATATAAGTATCCTTTCTGCCTTTTATTATGTTGTCTTCTGAGAGGTATACTTTTAAGGAATATATATACCTTTTAAGGTATACCTTTTAAGGAAGCATATAGGGTATGTTTTAATGCAGTGGTGTATGTTGATATTTTCAATTTTTTAACTGCATCAGAAAACTAATAATTTGACTGCTTACTGAAGCAAATACAGTGATCTTATGCAAAGTGTCATCACGATGTGAGTATTTCCAGATAAGTGGTTTTTTTGAATAATGGAAGCATACAGTTTTAAGGACCAAGATTTTATTGAAGATACCCTTTTGACTGAGGATTGTTGTTGTTCAGTCACTGAGTTGAGTCTGGCTCTTTGAGACCCTATGGACTGCAGCATGCTAGGCTTCTCTGTCCTTCACTGTCTCCCGGAGCTTGCTCAAACTCTCTGAGTCAGTGATGTCATCCAACCATCTCATCCTGTGGCCCCCTTCTCCTCCTGCCTTCAGTCTTTTCCAGCAACAGGGTCTTTTCCAATGAGTCGGCTCTTCACATCAGCTTCAATACTCCAAAGTATTGGAGCTTCAACTTCAGCATCAGTCCTTCCAATGAATATTCAGGGTTGATTTCCTTTAGGATTGACTAGTTTGATCTCCTTGCTGTCCAAGGGACTCTCAGAGTCTTCTCCAGCACCACAATCCAAAAGCGTCCATTCTTTGGCACTCAGCCTTCTTTATAGTCCAGCTCCCACATCCGTACATGACTACTGGAAAACCATAGCTTTTACTGTGGGGACCTTTGTCAGCAAAGTGATGTCTCGGCTTTTTAATATGCTGTCTAGGCTTGTCATTTTCTTCCAAGGAGCAAGTGTCTTTTAATTTCATGACTGAGCATATTTAACATAAGTTATGTTTTTATTTTCATCTGAATTTGTCATTATGGTGTTATAATTTTGATGAGCTAGGGCAGCTGCAGTTGTGCATACCTCTTGCCACTTCTTTCCCTTGTAATTGTGGTTTCTTATCCTTTATGATTTTTGATATTAACTGGAATTATGCCAAGTATAGAAACATATATGCAAGAAGAGTATCCTCATATGAATCGTGGCCTTTGTGACATTTATTTTAACTATTTAGATATTCTTTCAGCTTTTACCTTTTTCCTTTTCTCATCCCACTGCTCTTGAATTGTAATTGTTGGATAAATTATTTTTGGATGATTGAGAATTTTTTCTAATGATTATTGTAGATTTCTTTTTGTTCCATGCTAAAGAGGAAACTTAATTACTTGCTGTATAATATTTCATTATTACAGATGTCATGTAAATCAAAGCATACTATTTTTTTGCAAGAAGTATGCGATTATATTCTTATATCCCGAGTTTCATCAAGAAGCATATATGTTTTGAATTTGAGTAGTTTTCCATGTTTGAAACATTAACTGTTCAAATTTCGTGTATGTTTGAAGTATTGGGTTATTAATCTAGAAAGTGATAGTGTTAGTTGCCCAGTCATGTCCCACTCCTTGTGACCCCGTGGACTGTAGCCCGGCCAGGCCCCTCTGTCTATGGAATTCTCCAGGCAAGAATACTGGAGTGAGATGCCATGCCCTTCTCCAGGGGATCTTCCCGACCAGTAATCAAACCCCGGGTCTCCTGCAGTGCAAGTTTTTTACCATTAATAATTGGTAATTCTTTACCAATTGCAAATTACAAATTCTTTACCAATAAAAATTCTTTATTATTCTGAGCCACCAGGGAAGCCACAAGAGCATTAGAGTGAGTTGCCATTTCCCCTCCAGGGGATCTTCCCAACCCAGGGATTGAGATTGAACCTGTGTCTTCTCTCTGTAGGCAGATTTTTTTTTTTAATTTTTAAAATTTCATTTAGGATTTATAGATTCTAACTCTTCAGATTCTGGTAGCCTTAAACTGATCTAAGAGAGATGCTGGTTTGTTTGTAGCCAAAATTTACTATAGATCAGTGGTTCCCCAGTAGGGCTCTATGAGGAAGATTTGGCAATATCTGAAGACACGTTTAGTTGTCAAGACTCAAGAGAGATGGGTGGAGGCCAGGCTGCTCAGCATTCCACAGTGCACAGGATGGCCCCACAACAAAGGATTCTCTGGCCCCAATGTCAACTGTGCCAAAGCTGAGAAGCCCTGATGTAGAGAAAACACAGGCGTCACAGGCCACAGCCACTAGCCATGAATGGGTCACAGGCAAAAAGCCCCATAGTGTCCACGGCGTTCTGCTCCTCCCCCCTCCATCGCTGGTCATTTGGCTCCAACTTGGAAGCTACTAGGACTGTCTGCTGTGTAGGCAGATTCTTTACCCACTTAGTATTAAAAGTTGTATTAATATGAAGTTGCTCAGATCTGAACCGATGGACTGTATGTAGCCTATCAGGCTCCTTTGTCCATAGTATTTTCCAGGCAAAAGTACTGGAGTGGGTTGCCATTTCCTTCTCTAGGAAGGAATTAAATGATATGTATTAAATGGTATATAATTAAAAGTTACATTACAGTGTGTTTATTTTAATTGGGGGTATGCATGCATGCATGCTAAGTCACTTCAGTCGTGTCTGTTTGTTTGTGACCCTATGGAATGTAGCCTGTCAGGCTTCTCTGTCCATGGGATTCTCCAGGCAAGAATACTGGAGTGAGTTGCCATGCCCTCCTTCAAGGGATTTTCCTGACCCAGGGATTGAACTTGTATCTTTTAATGTCTCCTACATTAGCAGGTGGCTTCTTTACCACTAGCGCCACCTAGGAACAGGAACAGGAACATTGCTCAGTCGTGTCCGACTCTTTGTGACCCCATGGACTGTAGCCTACCAGGCTCCTCTGTCCATGGGATTTACCAGGCAGTAGTACTGGAGTGGATTGCCATTTCCTTCTCCATGGAACTTCCCGACCCAGGGATCAAACCTGGGTCTCCCGCATTGTAGACAGACACTTTACCATCTGAGCCACCAGGGAAGCCCCTAATTGGGTTATAGTTGATTTATATTATTATTAGTTTCAAGTGACAAAACAGTGCTTCACAGTTTCTTTAGATTATACTCCATTTTAAAGGTCTTATAAAATATTGTCTATATTCCACACGGTGTACATTATTCCCTTTGTAGCTTATTTTATACATAGTAGTTTGTACTTAACTCCCTGCCTCAGTCTTGCTCATCCCCCCAACCCCTCTTCCCACAGGTAACCACTAGTTTTCTATATCTGTGAGTCTGTTTCTTTTTGTTATATTCATTAATTTTTTAGATTCCTTATATAATGAATAACATACATAGTATTTGTCCTTATATAAGTAATAACATACATAGTATTTATCTTTTTCTGACTTATTTTACTTAGTAATATCACTGATGTCTATCCATGTTATTGCAAATAGAAAAAAAAAAAGCATTCTTTTTATAGCTGAGTATCATTCCACTGTGTGTGTGTGTCTTTGTATGTGTATATATACATACACACACTATGTCTTTGTTACCCGTTGATCTATTGTTGGACACTTGGGTTGCATCCTTATCTTGGCTGTTGTAAATAATGCTGTTTTGAACCTTGAGATGCATTTATTTTTTTGAATTAGCATTTTCACTTTTTTTGAATATATACCCGTGAATGAAATTGCTAGTTTTTGAGGAACCTCTGCTGTTTTCCACAGTGGCTACACCAATTTACATTCACATTAATAGTGTACAAAGGTTCCTTTTACTTCACATCCTCTCCAACATTTGTTATTTTTGATCTTTTTGATGATAGCCCTTTTGACAGGTGTGAAGTGATGTTTCACTGTAGTTTTAATTTGCATTTCCCTGATGATTAGTGGTGTTGAACATCTTTTCTTGTGCCTGTTGGCCATCTATATATCTTTTTGGAAGTTCAGGTCTGGCCATTTTTTAATTGAGTTACACTGTATTTTAAAATGCAGATTACTTTCTCAAGCTAAGACTGTGATGAATTTAATTTTTAAAATTTAGTTTTAAATTTAAATATATTTATATCCATTCTATTGAATCATCAGATTATTATCTTTAATATTTGGAGAATCAGTGTTTAGAAGAAAATTCTTTTTGTTTTAAACCCGATAGCTAAGTATGTGTAATTTATATAGAGACCATACTTTCTAGTGGAATATATGTGTGGATTGCTTTTTGTTTGTTTGGTTTTGCTGTGAACCGTTTCACTTGAGGGATCTTGGTTCCTCTATCAGGGACTGAACCTGGACCCTTGGCAGTGAGAGATCGTGGAGTCTAACCACTGGACCACCAGAGAATTACTTATCTGTGGTTTTAGTAGTGGACAAACAAATTGTATTTTACAGTTTTAGCACATTTTGGTGAAAAGGGAACAGACTTGTGCTTTTATTATAGCAAATTATATGTGTAAATGGATTTTACATATATATGTATTTTGCCATGAGATGACAAGAACTATGAAGATTCATGTACCATATTTAACATTATAATCCAACATGTAGAGTCTGTATTTATTCTTTAAAATTTAGTTTTTTCCATATATCCTTTGAAATATTTATGAATTTTAATAGGACAGACTTCAAAAATCATCAACAAATATAGTGTTGTTTTAAGGGTGTCAAACATAGGAGAAGAGGAAAAATCAAATTTGTTTTAATCTATTGTGTTAAAGTTTTTAACATTTAGGTCTGTACTAATTTAGACATGTGTTTCATTTTATTTTACTTTTAAACAAAGACAACATATGTAAACTTGGAAATTTGAATGAAATGAAATAGCTAGGTCAGTAATGTTCTGTTTAGTCAGTGAAATAATCATTCCAATCTAAAATAGCAACATCTGGATAAATCAAAGTAAAGTACTTAAGTTATAAAATATATCTTTAATATTATCACCAAAGAAGCTTTACCCATTCTTGCTGTTACTAAACGTTGCATGTTTTTACTTAACATTTAAACACAGAAATTTTATTCAAAGAGGGCTGAATGTTAAACTTATTAATAGTAGCTCTGTTTTTCTAATTATTAACAGTATTTATCCTCCTCTTCAGTTAAATAATGTTATAGTAGGTTCTTTTTTTATGTTTTAGAATGGAAGTAGTTACTTGAATTGCATGGAAACCACTTGGGAGAACTCCAAAGTCTATTTCAGTTAGAAAAGTAAATTATTTTATGTATAGTTTGTCCTATTTTTAATTAAATAAACTAATAATTTTAGATTAATATTTTCTCAGAGAAGATTGACTCCTAAATCTCTCCTAGCATTAAAGAGCATTCTTTCTTTATTTTTATGTCTTTTGAATGTGTGTAAGTTCAGTTCAGTCACTCAGTCATGTCCGACTCTCTGTGACCACCCGAGGCCTCCCTGTCCATCACCAGCTTCAGGAGTTTACTCAAACTCATGTCCATTGAGTCAGTGATGCTATCCAACCATCTCTCCCTCTGTCATCCCCTTCTCCCGCCTTCAATCTTTCCCAACATCAGGATCTTTTCAAATGAGTCAGCTCTTTGCATCAGGTGGCCAAAGTATAGGAGTTTCAGCTTCAACATCAGTCTTTAAAAATGAACACTCAGGACTGATCTCTTTAGGATGGACTGGTCGGATCTCCTTGCAGTCCAAGGGACTCTCAAGAATCTTCTCCAACACCACGCTTCAAAAACATCAATGCTTTGGCACTCAGCTTTCTTTATAGTCCAACTCTCACATCCATACATGACTACTGGAAAAACAATAGCCTTGACTAGACGGACCTTTGTTGGCAAAGTAATGTCTCTGCTTTTTAATGTGCTGTCTAGGTTGGTCATAACTTTTCTTCCAAGGAGGAAGCTTAATTTCATGGCTGCAGTCACCATCTGCAGTGATTTTGGAGCCCCTAAAATAAAGTCTGACACTGTTTCCACTGTTTCCCCATCATTTGCATGAAGTGATGGGACCAGATGACATGATCTTAGTTTTCTGAATGTTGAGTTTTAAGCCAGCTTCTTCACTCTCCTCCCTCACTTTCATCAAGAGGCTCTTTAGTTCTTCTTCACTTTTTGCCATAGGGTGGTGTCATCTGCACATCTGAGGTTATTGATATTTCTCCCAGCAGTCTTGATTCCAGCTTGTGCTTCCTCCAGCCCAGTGTTTCTTAAGATGTACTCTGCATATAAGTTAAATAAGCAGGGTGACAATATACAGCCTTGATGTACTCCTTTTCCTATTTGGAACTAGTCTGCTGTTTCATGTCCGGTTCTAACTGTTCGTTCCTGACCTGCATACAGATTTCTCAAGAGGCAGGTCAGGTGGTCTGGTATTCCCATCTCTTGAAGAATTTTCCAGAGTTTATTGTGATCCACACAGTCAAAGGCTTTGGCATAGTCAATAAAGCAGAAATAGGTGTTTTCCTAGAACTCTCTTGCTTTTTCGATGACTCACTGGATGTTGGCAATTTGATCTCTGGTTCCTCTGCCTTTTCTAAAACCAGCTTGAACATCTAGAAGTTCTTGGCTCATATATTGTTGAGGCCTGGCTTGGAGAATTTTGAGCAGTACTTTACTAGCGTGTGAGATGAGTGCAATTGTGTGGTAGTTTGAGCATTCTTTGGCATTGCCTTTCTTAGGGATTGGAATGAAAACTGACCTTTTCCAGTTATGTGGCCACTGCCGAGTTTTCCAAATTGCTGGCATATTGAGTGCAGCACTTTCACAGCATCATCTTTTAGGATTTGAAATAGCTCAACTGGAATTCTGTCTCCTTCACTATCTTTGTTTGTAGTGATGCTTCCTAAAGCCCATTTGCCCTCACGTTCCAAGATTTCTGGCTCTAGGTGAGTGATCACACCATTGTGATCATCTGGGTCATGAAGATCCCTTTTGTACAGTTCCTCTGTGTATTCTTGTCACCTCTTCTTAATATCTTCTACTTCTGTTAGGTCCATACCATTTCTAGAGTTACAAAAAAGTCCTTTTTTTGAGCCCATCTTTGCATGAAATATTCCCTTGGTATCTCGAATTTTCTTCAAGAGATCTCTAGTCTTTCCCATTCTATTGTTTTCCTCTCTTTCTTTTCACTGATCACTGAGGAAGGCTTTCTTATCTCTCCTTGCTATTCTTTGGAACTCTGCATTCAGATGCTTATATCTTTCCTTTTCTCCTTTGCCTTTTGCTTCTCTTCTTTTCACAGGTATTTGCAAGGCCTCCTCAGACAGCCATTTTGCTCTTTTGCATTTCTTTTTCTTGGGGATGGTCTTGATTCCTGTCTCCTGTAGAATGTCATGAATATCTGTCCATAATTCATCAGGCACTCTATCTGTCAGATCTAGTCCCTTAAATCTGTTTCTCACTTCCACTGTAGAAACAGAAGGGATTTGATTTAGGTCATACCTGAATGGTCTAATGTGTATTCCAGGTCTGAATGTATGTATTCTTACATATACTCTTGGAAAGAAAAGAGTCCAGCAGACCATCCATTCATTTGACTTTTGTTTTAAAAGTATGTTAAAAGTACCCATTTCTTTGTAAGGGGTCTTACATTTAGTTGTGTTTCAGAAGGATTCTCTCAGTGGAAATTCCTCCTTCCTCAAGTTAATTTGTTGATAATTGAGTCACTGCGCAAATCATTAAGTTGATCATTGTTGATACTGTGATACAGTAGAATGAACCAGCTGGATGGCAAAGACTGGATTCTGGACTTGTTAGAACTGGTTAACAGTTTAGACAGTTACTGAAGTTTACACAAGACAAAGAAGGTTGAAGTACAGAAAATTAACTTATTTGTGTGAGGAGGAAATCCTGCCTCTCAAATATGTCTTGTAAATCAAATGATGCATTTCAAAGCACTTGTAAACTTGTGTTTAACAACAAAAGGTGTTTGATTTCAGTGAGATATTTATGAATTTTAATACAAGTCTTTTAATTTTAATCATGTCTCTCAGAAAGTCATGCTCATTTGCAGATCCAGTACCGAGGCCACGATCTCAGAGTCAGCTAACAAAATTGATATCAGTCCTGATAATTTTGCTAAATTTTAAGTTGATATTTTTAGCTTTGTTAGACTGCATTACAGAAGTGCATAACAATGATTAATTTTACTTTTGTGGTACTGTTAGTATATCTAAACATCTACAGCCTAAATATTGTTGTAAAGTCAGATACTCACCTTCAGTTCTCTCAGTATTGGAGATGCTAGGAACTTTTGGGAGGCAGGAGAAAGATCAGACCATGAGTACGAAATGGAGACACAGACCCCAGCTTTTTTTTTTTTTTTTTGGTAACTTGAAGAATTTGGGTAAGGTTTTATGTTTCTGAGAAGTGCATTTGTGGCAGTTCATGAAAACTTAAATTTGAAATTCTGGTGAATGAACTTATTAAGGAAATAATGTATAGCTGATAACACCGCTTTGCTTATTATTCTAAAAAACAAAATTATCTAGCGTTTTAGTAAAATATTCTTTTAAGATAGAACTTTCATTGTCCTGTTTTTGATGTAGGTGGGGGCTTAGATACATTGATACATAATATTGTGTTTACCAACTGTGGTTGTAGAGATTTAGCTTGTGATCTGAACATATTTTAGAGCCTATGTCCCTGATGTAATGAAAATTTAGCCATCTAGATTTACCTGGTGTATGGGACTTCCCATTTTAAAACCAGAATAGATCCAGGTAAACTGAGACAATGTTATTTCCCTAAAGTTAGTGGCCACAAAGGCCAATCCAGAGAAAAAGATGTTTATTTATGAAAGGAATTGGTTTTGTTTTAAGGATACTCATGTTTACTAGCGTTAGCATATTAGGTTTCTCTGTAAGGTTTAGATGTACTTTTGAAATTTAGGACTAATGATTCTTGAGGTATAGCCTCTTTTATTTTGGTTTAAATTTGAGTGATAACCATTTGCTCACACTGTACAGGTGGCTTTACATAATTACTCTTTTCTTTAGAAATCTGAGATCAATCTTTCCAGTTAAAGAAAGTAAAACTGAAGGAATTTAACTGATTTCTACCAGCATAACTGGTAGATAGCAAATGTAGATTTGGAACCTAGGACTTTTGGTTCTCTAGCTCTAGTAGGTTTTCATCAGAGAAATATAAACTGAATCTTAGATTAATATGCTGAGATCTAGAAAGGAACATAATTCCTGGTGGCCTTTTTGACATACAAAGTACTGATGATGGTTAAACGCACTGTTTTCAGAGGGTCTATTTTTGAAAATTCTGAGAAAAAGATATGAACCATTCAGGAAAATATAGGTATAGGAACTTTTGAATATAATTTCAGTAGCATTATAGATCAAATAATAAACTGTGTTGAAAGGAGGATCTATATTGTCAGGAAGTATGCTGTTTATCTCAACTCTGTTTTCATAAGCAGTGTGTAGTAATAGCTAGAGAAGGTAAAATACCTCGATTTTGTGCAGAATTTTTGTTGTTTGTTTTATTGTTTGTAAAAGGTGTTTTTGTTTTTTTTGCTTGTCTCACATTTTATTTTAAAAATCTGAGACAGCATACATAATTTAGGATTATGCAGTGGTAACAGGAATTGTCTTATGTTTAATGAAATTAAATCCATATCCTTCAGGTAAAAAGAACATATTCTCACGGTACTTATAGAGCTGGCCCAATGAGACAAATCAGCTTGGTGGGAGCAGTTGATGAAGAAGTGGGAGATTACTTCCCTGAGTTCCTTGACATGTTGGAAGATTCACCATTTTTAAAAGTAAGAGAAAACAATGTGAAGCAATCTAAGTTGTGAGTGTTACTTTCATGCTACAAGTGATACAAATCATGGGTTTTTCAGAATTATAAAAATTTTGGTTTCAGTTGATTTGGCAGGAAGGGAAGAAGAGGTGAGAAACTAAAAGTAATTATTGTGTTGTGTGTGTAACTTCTCAGGTACTAATTCTAATAGCAAAGTTGGTAGATTAGAAAATAATACTTGCCTGTAGCTGCCACTTTAGGAAAGTAAGTTCCATTGGTTTATCACCTTTTTATATACTTTAGTGCCAGAGGATTTAAGAAGTACAGGATAGATGCTTATCACAGTGTTTGCAACTGGGTAGTGACAGTTTGGGTGTGTGGAAAACTGCCCTGGCAAGTTGTATAACTAACTGTATTTCAGCTTTGGAGATCCTAGCTGGGTTGGGCAAACCAGTTAAACTTTCTGGGCTTCAGTGTCCTTATCGATAAAATAAGGTATTTAAACAATGCAGCTTTAAGACCCCTTTAAATTCTTTAAATGATTTTGAGCTGGATTCTGTTTTCTTTCTTCCTTTCCTCCCTTCCTTTTTTTCCTTCCTCCTTTCTTTTTCCTCCCTTTCTTCCTTTTTCTTTGTTTTCCCAGCAGTTCCTGCATTCCAGAAAATATTTCTTCTTATGGGCTGCTAGCACTGTCCTATTGAGAGAAAAAAATCTCTGAACTATGTAGTTAGGTCAGTTATTTAATCAGTAATTCAAAGGTCAAAGTGTGACAAGATTAGTTTATCTCTAATACTTGGTACATATTATGTAGAACATCTCTTTTTTTTTCTTTTACTTCTCGCTCAATTTTCTAGCCTATGTGTGTATATATATCTTTTCCTTTTTCATCCTACTCCATTTTCCTTTTTTTTCCTTTTTGTTCCTTTTAAACCATTCATTCCTTGTCTGTTTCTCCCAGCTAGTGACATGGAATTTGGTTGCATTTATTTTGAGTGGCATTTTAAAAATACCATCATTTCTTTTACAACATAGCATTTCCCTTATATTCTCAGAATTGAATTAGAAGTTTTAAGCCTCGTTCAAATTTATTTTTAAAAAGCTGCTAAGATAATAAGCTTTCTTGACTTCTAGCTGTAATGCAAGATGCCAGAATAAATGGAACTATATCATAGTTTTGAGTGACTATAAATTAGACCTAGCATTCTAATCATACTTAATCAAACAAGTGGAACCAAAACGTCATGAAACTTTTAGTTAAGCAAAAATTCACAAGTTTTCTAAAATATATATATACATAGTTTAGAAACAAACTGAAATGGGAGCACTGAATATGAAATAGAAGAAGTGAAACAAACTAAATAAAAATTAAAGATCATCATATTATTGTTTTTAAATATGGCTGCTTCATTAGAATGCAGTTCTCCAAAGTTCACATTTGGAACTTTGGAGAAGGGGGAAAACACCCGGGCATTTATATTTGTCAGAATAATTCCAAAATAATTCAAATGTGCATCTGGAAAACAGGAAATTAACATGCAATACAGTTTTTTTCTTAACTAAAGTACAGATTTTGTTCAAATTTCACAACATTTTAAGCTAGTGTCCATTATTGGTTTTCATGCATTATTTTTAAGAGTCCACATCATATTTAGTTGCATTGAGCAGCTACAGCTGCATGCAGCAAATTCTGATACATTCTTTTTTTTTTCATTTTTATTCTGTTACAGATATTTTCTAATTTTCCTTGTTATGGCTTCTTAGATACACCTATCATTTACAAGTGGGTGTTTAATTTCCCAATAGATGGGTTTTTTAAAGTATCTTTGATGTTAATTTCTCACTTAAATGCTTTTTTTCTTTCTATAATTACCCTCTGTGCCTTTTTACGGAGAAGGCAATGGCAACCCACTCCAGTACTCTTGCCTGGAAAATCCCATGGACAGAGGAGTCAGGTGGGCTGCAGTCCATGGGGTCGCTAGGAGTTGGACGCAACTGAGCGACTTCATTTTCACTTTTCACTTTTATGCATTGGAGAAGGAAATGGCAACCCACTCCAGGGATGGGGGAGCCTGGTAGGCTGCCACCTATGGGGTCGCACAGAGTCGGATACAACTGAAGTGACTTAGCAGCAGCAGTGCCTTTTTAGTCTTTTAACTTTATTGAGGCTTTTCCAATGGTAAGTCAAAGATTTCTCTTGGTAAATGTCACATTGTACTTGAAAATATGAGTGTTATTTTCAGATATCTCTTTATTGATTTCTAACATAATTCTACAGTGATAAGAGCACAGATTATGCATGATTTCAATACTTTCAGATGATGAAATTTTTGCACTGTTTTGTCTTGGGATATGTTACAGTTTCTCCTGGTTTATATAGTCTGTGGGAACTTGAATAGGATTTGTATCCCATTGTTGTGTGAAAATTCTATAAATCTTAATTATGCTGTATTGGTTCGTGGTGCTTTTCAGGTTCTCCTGTATCCTCCTACTTTTCTGTCTATTCATTTTATTAATTTTTGAGAGTTTGGTATTGAAATGACAACTAAAAATCTGAGTTTATTTACTTAAAAACTATAATATATACTAGAACTATATGTAACTTTGCTCTGTTTTCCAAGTCTCCTGTAAATGTTATCATACTTTCATAATTTAAGAAATAAAGAAGAAAAATCATTTAAATATTTATATTTCAGATTTTAATTTTAAAAGTAAATGAGATAAATAAATGCATTCTTCCTGGAGAGGTGTAATTTGACAGCCTCCCCTTTTTGAAAAGGGGAGTATAGTTTATAAATCCCCATTTTCTCACCATTCAGTGGACAGTGACTCTTGGTCATTTCTCTGTTGCTCCTGTTTTCAAAGATTTTAATCCCTGGTTTTAGACCAGCAACCTCTTCAAGAAACTATTACACAGAAATAAATTTTAATTTTGGTTTAGTTTTCCTCTTTGTTCTGTTAGGTTTTAACTACTCAAAGAGGTAGCCCCCTTTATTTGAGGTATCCATTTTTTAAAACTCAGTTGGTCATTGTAATAGATTGTCATGGAAGATAACTTGCTTATTGTGCCAGTTTGTTAACATTATATTGTCAGGTTGGTTTATTTTTCTTCCTCCGTTCTTGCCTCGTCACAACAAAAATTTGGAACAACTGAGTAAAGGGTTTAAGACAACTGACAAGTTACACCTCAGTTCAGCTCAAGCAGGCAGATCTTTTATTAGACAGACACCCCCAAAATATGAGAGCAGATCCACCCCAAAAGAGTCTTCCTTTTCCATCTGGGTTCCCCCCTTTATATACTTCCAGTTTCTTTCGTTTGGTTATGCCCTGTGCAAAATAGGGTTTGTACTCACCACCAATCAATGAAAGGGAATGCAAATGGGCATACATGCAAGGCCGAATGACAGTTGCAAGTCATATAACAGTAGGCTGTGTTGTTTATCTTTCCAAAATTCAGTCTATTACAATCAGATGTAGTATATTTATGAAACTTTAATGAGCTCCTAACTGCCTAAGATTGCTTGGGGAAGACCCTGTGGTTATTTTATATCCACTGTGGGCATAGTGCCCATGTGCAGGAGTTGGGAAAGTCTCTGGTTATTTTTGTAGCATATCTGTGCAAGCTCTTATGTGTGTCTAGGATGGGTTTTAGAGATCAGCTTGTATCCCTTTCAGCCAGGCCACCCCTTGTGCTCATGCCTAACTTCCTACTTAACAATATGACCCATATATTTGGTAGAAAGAGTAACGATGAATACAGTGAATCATACCTCTAGCAGAATTGGAGAAGTGGGAGAAACCATCCAAGAATAATTATTCTCTTGATGTATCTGAAATAGAATATTTTGAAGGCAAACTTATGAATATATAGAAATATATTTAAAACAGGCACCTAATTCAAATGTAGATATGAAATTTCGTGAAGGACACAGTAGTCTTTAATGTATATTTGAAGATTCGTTTTAAAAAATAATCAATTTCTGTGTCATTATTTGTCTCTAGTGTACACTGCCCTGGGGGACACTATCTAGTTTAAAATTAGAGAGTCGGAAAGATAGTGATGATGGTCCCATCATGTGGGTGCGCCCGGGAGAACAGATGATCCCTGTGGCTGACATGCCAAAGTCACCTTTCAAAAGGAAAAGGTATGTTGGATATAAATGTTTATTGTTGGGAATGAGTGTTTGTACATTGGCATGTATGCATTTGTTGAAAGTTGGAGGAAGAAGGTAGGGAAAGTTTAGAGCATAATTGAAATGTAAATTCAAAATGGTTATCCATGCTGATATAATTTCTTATAAAAATATCAAAATATAAATCAAACATGAAAAATGCAGGTAAATGAGAAATTGTAACCAGAGATGGGGAAAAAATATCATTCACAACAGGATGTTATAAACTGTATTGGAATAAACTGAATAAATATTCAGAAACAAATTTAAATAATATTTTAAGAAAACTAAAACATCTATGGAGAATGTAAAAAGATCTAAGCAGATGTTTAGATCTGTACTCTGGACTGAATACAAGTGGTAGTCCATTAGAATTTTAGGATTCATTTGGACTCACACTTCCAGCACTAGATAAAATAATTTTAAAATTCATATAGAAAAACAAAGTCAGCAAATAATCTAGAAAGCTGTGAAAGAGAAGATACATGTGAGGGGGACCTCATCTTACTCAACATTAAAAATTACCATAAAGGTAAAAAAGATCACTGGAATAGGATAAGAGTACACAAATGGATCAAAGTATAATGGGAACTTAAAAATAAGATAAATGGGAAAAAGAAGTTTATTTAATGAATAATGCAGACATAATTGGAAGACCATTTGAAGGAAACAAAGCCATAACCCCAGTGTTATATAAGAAGTAAGGGACTTGAACATAATAAGTAAAAAAACAATAAAAATATCAGAATAAAATACTTAAGCTTAAGAGAGACCTTCCTAAACAAAAATGCAAGACTATAATGGTGACAATATTGTGAGAAAAAAGACATCAAAACAACAAAGCTCAAAACTGGACATTAGTAACGTGACAGACTAAAGTTAATACAAAGAGCATTTCTAAATGAAAAGAAAAATGTGGAAAAACAACAACAACAAAAACCCAATAGGATAAATAGGCCTTAGGTAGTCAATAGTATATTCAGTTCAGTTCAGTCACTCAGTCGTGTCTGACGATTTGGGACCTCAAGAATCGCAGCACACCAGGCCTCTCTGTCCATCACCAACTTCTGGAGTTCATTCAAACTCATGTCCATCAAGTCGGTGATGCCATCCAGCCATCTCATCCTCTGTCGTCCCCTTCTTGGTCTTTTCCAGTGAGTCAGCTCTTCTCACGAGGTGGCCAAAGTATTGGAGTTTCAGCTTTAGCATCAGTCCTTCCATTGAACACCTAGGACTGGTCTCCTTTAGGATGGACTGGTTGGATCTTCTTGCAGTCCAAGGGACTCTCAAGAGTCTTCTCCAGCACCACAGTTCAAAAGCATCAATTCTTCAGTGCTCAGCTTCTTCACAGTCCGACACTCACATCCATACATGACCACTGGAAAAACCATAGCCTTGACTAGATGGACCTTTGTTGGCAAAGTAATGTCTTTACTTTTGAATATGCTATCTAGGTTGGTCATAACTTTCCTTCCAAGGAGTAAGCGTCTTTTAATTTCATGGCTGCAGTCACCATCTGCAGTGATTTTGGAGCCCCCAAAATAAAGTCTGACACTGTTTCCACTGTTTCCCCATCTATTTCCCATGAAGTGATGGGACCAGATGCCATGATCTTCGTTTTCTGAGTGTTGAGCTTTAAGCCAACTTTTTCACTATCCTCTTTCACTTTCATCAAGAGGCTTTTTAGTTCCTCTTCACTTTCTGCCATAATGGTGTTGTCATCTGCATATCTGAGGTTATTGATATTTCTCCTGGCAATCTTGATTCCAGCCTGTGCTTCTTCCAGCCCAGTGTTTCTCATGATGTACTCTGCGTAGAAGTTAAATAAGCAGGGTGACAATATACAGCCTTGACGTACTCCTTTTCCTATTTGGAACCAGTCTGTTGTTCCATGTCCAGTTCTAACTGTTGCTTCTTGACCTGCATACAGGTTTCTCAAGAGGCAGGTCAGGTGGTCTCTTATTCCCATCTCTTGAAGAATTTTCCACAGTTTATTGTGATCCACAGAGTCAAAGGCTTTGGCATAGTCAATAAAGCAGAAATAGATCTTTTCTGGAACTCTCTTGCTTTTTCCATGATCCAGCGGATGTTGGCAATTTGATCTCTGGTTCCTCTGCCTTTTCTAAAACCAGCTTGAACATCTGGAAGTTCACGGTTCATGTATTGCTGAAGCCTGGCTTGGAGAATTTTGAGCATTCATTTACTAGCATGTGAGATGAGTGCAATTGTGCAGTAGTATGAGCATTCTTTGGCATTGCCTTTCTTAGGGATTGGAATGAAAAGTGACCTTTTCCAGTCCTGTGGCCACTGCTGAGTTTTCCAAATTTGCTGGCATATTGAGTGCAGCACTTTCACAGCATCATCTTTCAGGATTTTAAATAGCTCAACTGGAATTCCATCGCCTCCACTAGCTTTGTTCGTAGTGATGGTTTTTAAGGACCACTTGACTTCACATTTCAGGATGTCTGGCTCTAGGTGAGTGATCACACCATTGTGATTATCTGGGTTGTGAAGATCTTTTTGTATAGTTCTTCTGTGTATTCTTGCCACCTCTTCTTAATATCTTCTGCTTCTGTTAGGTCCATACCATGTCTGTCCTTTATCAAGCCCATCTTTGCATTAAATGTTACCTTGGTATCTCTAATTTTCTTGAAGAGATCTTTAGTCTTTCCCATTCTGTTGTTTTCCTCTATTTCTTTGCATTGATCCCAGTGGAAGGTTTATCTCTCCTTGCTATTCTTTGGAAGCCTGCATACAAATGCGTATGTCTTTCCTTTTCTTCTTTGCTTTTCACTTCCCTTATTTTCACAGCTATTTGTAAGGCCTCCCCAGACAGCCATTTTTTTTTTTTTTTTTGCATTTCTTTTCCATGGGGATGGTCTTGATCCCTTTCTCCTGTACAGTGTCACGAACCTCAGTCCATAGTTCATCAGGCACCCTTGTCTATCAGATCTAGTCCCTTAAATCTGCTTCTCACTTCCACTGTATAATCGTAAGGGATTTGATTTAGGTCATACCTGAATGGTCTAGTGGTTTTCCCTACTTTTTTCAATTTAAGTCTGAATTTGGCAATAAGGAGTTCATGATCTGAGCCACAGTCAGCTCCGGTCTTATCTTTGCTGACTGTATAGAGCTTCTCCATCTTTGGCTGCAAAGAATATAATCAGTCTTATTTTGGTGTTGCCCATCTGGTGATGTCCATGTGTAGAGTCTTCTCTTGTGTTGTTGGAAGAGGGTGTTTGCTATGACCAGTGCATTTTCTTGGCAGAACTCTATTAGCCTTTGCCCTGCTTCATTGTGTACGCCAAGGCCAAATTTGCCTGTTACACCAGGTGTTTCTTGACTTCCTACTTTTGCATTCCAGTCCCCTATAATGAAAGGGACATTTTTTTGGTTGTTAGTTCTAAAATGTCTTGTAGGTCTTCATAGAACCATTCAACTTCAGCTTCTTCAGTGTTACTAGTTGTGGCATAGGCTTGGATTACCGTGATATTGAAGGGTTTGCCTTGGACATGAACAAAGATCATTTTGTCATTTTTGAAATTGCATCCAAGTACTGCATTTCAGACTCTTTTGTTGACCATGATGGCTACTCCATTTCTTCTCAGGGATTCCTGCCCACCTTAGTAGATATAATGGTCATCTGAGTTAAATTCACCCATTCCAGTCCATTTTAGTTTGCTGATCCTAGAATGTTAACGTTCATTCTTGCCATCTCCTGTTTGACCACTTCCAATTTGACTTGATTCATGGAGCTGACATTGCCGGTTCCTATGCAGTATTGCTCTTTAGAACATCAGACCTTGCTTCTATCACCAGTCACGTGCACAACTGGGTATCGTTTTTGCTTTGGCTGCATCCCTTCATTCTTTCTGGAGTTATTTCTTTAATTGTATATTAAAGTAAATGTAAAGTGAAGTCGCTCAGTCTTCTCTGACTCTTTGCGACCCAATGGACTGTAGCCTACCAGGCTTCTCTGTCCATGGGATTTTCCAGGCAAGAGTACTGGGGTGGGTTGCCATTTCCTTCTCCAGGGGATCTTCCCAACCCAGGGATTGAACCCAGATCTCCCGCATTGCAAGCAGACGCTTTACCCTCTGAAGCATCAGGGAAGCTCATATATAATTGTATATAAGTGTATGTTAAAAGAATTATGGGATATTATTTTTACCCATTACATTGGCAGAAGGTATTAATAGAGTAATTATATTATAGGGTGGTAGGTATGTGAGGAAACAGGGTCATATATATTATTGGTCGATGGGTAAGCTTCTGTAATCATTTTTTAATCATTTTTTTAAAGTAATCTAAAATAGCTCATAAAGCTTAATGCACACACACACTTTTCTCTCTGTCTCTCTCTTTGAACTACGATCTGTACTTTTGAGACTCTGTCCCCCAAAATAAAAGCACTAAAGGCAAATATATAAGAATGTTATTTGCACCATTTTTAATTGTGAGATTGAGTATAAAATGATCTCATTGTCCATTATTAGAATGGTTGAATTCATTTTGGTATATTCCTATCAAAGAATGGGGCTTCCCTGGTGGCTCAGCTGGTAAAGAATCTGCCTGCAGTGTGGGAGACCTGGGTTTGATTCCTGGGTTGGGAAGATTCCCATGGAGAAGGGAAGGAACAGCTACCCACTCTGGTATTCTGGCCTGGAGAATTCCATGGACTGTATATAGTCCATGGGGTGGCAAAGAGTCGGACACAACTGAGTAACTTTCACTTTCATTTATAGAAGAATGCAATGAAATAGTTAATTTCATAGTATGAATTTCGTCTGTTGAGCTGAAAGAATATCCGATGAAAAGAGGTAAATGTAGAAGTAAATGTTAAGTATGATTCTATTGTTATGAAAAGAAAAAACATGTAGAAAAGTGTAGAAAAATGTACATTAGGTTAACATTGTTGGGAATGGAGTAGGTGATCCTGGGAGGAGGTAATACTTTTTTTTTACATATGTAAAGATGGTCTCTCTTTATTATTTAAAAAAAAATAGGGATAAATGTTGATAGAGTGGAATGTAGGTTACATGAGAGCATGGACAATGTTGTGCTTGTTACTAATGTCTCTTGCACCTAAACAGAATGCCTGGTGGTTGATAAATTTTTGTTCAATGAAATTTTTACAAGTTCATTTTAAGTTGGGAGTAAATGGTAAACTTGGTATGTATCTCAATGATTAATTTAAATTTATCAATCATTTAGAGAATCCAAAAGCCTCTCCCCAGAACAATACAGATGTACATAGACTGTTACATGTAATTTAAGGGAGTTCACCAGCTCCTTGAGGAACCAAGGATTAAAATCCATGGTATTTATGGTCATTTCCCATCATGTTATAGCCTTACCAACTAATGAGAACATTGTCCTAGGCACTGTGCCAAATTCTCCCTTTTTTTTTTTTTTTGCAAATACTTTTAATAAGTCTCAATTCATTAGAATGTGGTATAATGAGACCAGACTTGCTTGTCTGAAAACCTGTTAGGTTTTCACAGAAAGCAACATCATCGCCTAGCTTTCTGATATCTGTAAAACATTAATCAGAAATAGGAAAAAAGGATATTAAAGCATTGCATATGTGTCTGTGTGTCTCTGTGAATGTTTGTATAAAACTTTTAAGACAAGAGTGCACAAAGAGCAGTGAAGTAGTAGAGATTGAGGGTGGGAAATAAAGAGAACCAAAAGGAAGAGTGACCCTACAGGATAGACTAGGATGAGATAAGAAAATAATGGGGACAATCCTGATTTGTCTGTGTAAGCAAAAGAAAAATCATACAGGGTGATAAATAAGATGATGACTCCCAAAGTAAATGCTTCTCATCCTGTTCCCCTTCTGCAGCAAAATTAGAGAGGGTTTCTGCAGTGAGTGAGGCTAGATGGTAAGCAGTTTCTGTATACGTATGGATTCTTGAAGGTGAGTGGTGGAGGAGAGGGCCAGTGGGAGATATCTGTGTTTTTTTTTCCCCTCCTGCTTACGGTAGACTATGTGTGTGTGTGTTTTTTTTAATACTTCTACTTTACAAGACTGTATTGGTTTTGCCATACATTGACATGAATCACTATGTGTGTTTTATGGAAGCACTTACTGCCAAGTGTTTTCTTGCTGTTTATATTTTGGTGTTTCTTCCATAAGAATATAAACTCTCCCAAGAATAAGAAATTTGTCTTTTTCACTGCTGTCTTGTTGACTAGCTCTAGTCCCCAGGTAGTACCTGACTTACAGTATAGGTAAATACTTGTAAATATTAATGCATTTTAAAAAGTTAAACCTGTGAATGCCTTAATACAAACCTTTGAAGGCAGTTAAGCCTTAATATTTAAGCCTACCTCTGTCTCTTTATCTACATATATATATGTAATTTTTATTTAAACAGAACTACCAATGAAATAAAAAACCTGCAATACCTACCTCGAACTAGTGAGCCCCGTGAAATGCTCTTTGAAGACAGAACAAGAGCTCATGCAGATCATATAGGACAAGGTTTTGAACGGCAGACTACAGCTGCTGTTGGAGTGTTGAAGGCTGTGCACTGCGGAGAGTGGTATATGTTAACTACTGCTATTTAATGGCTTCTAAACTTTCTCTTGGGAAGTTTTTCATTAATTCTTCCTAATATGGGGGAAAAGGTTTAATTTTCCTGTATTTGAATATTGTTTTTGTGTAATTGCACTAAAGATTTTCAACTGATAGAATCTAGATTCTATCTTTTGGATTTAACTGAAATAGTTTGATTTTCTACATGACTGGAGTTGAAAACAGTTGTCTTACATATAGTAATGGAAAACCCAAGATTCACTTGGTGCTTACTGTATGTCCATTTACAAATATTAAGTTAATTTTCTCTGCTTTTTTGGCTCATAGTTTTTACACAAGGAGTCTAAGGACTCAGGACTATCAAATAGTATCACAGTCATATAACTAAAAGTGGTAGAGCTCAGTCTGATTTCAGAACTGACTCCAGCTTCTTGTGTTTTTTCTTTATACTGTTTTAACTTGCTGTCTTTTTAAGGTTTGGTATCCATTAAGTGTTTGTTTACCTTAGTATATTAGTATTTTTCCAGCTTTGCTTGCAAGTTTCACTAAATCTTTTGATAGATTAGAAAAAATGGATAATTTTTTTAAGGAAAATGGATAATATACTTAAGGTGGTTGTCTCATACATTAAGAGAATTTCCATTCACTAAATTGATAAAACCTGTAGAGCAAAGCTATATTTAAACTGTAAGGTAACTTTGGTCAGTTAGGTTTTATTTTCAAATTGGGTATTGTTTGGGTATGAACCTTAAGTTGAAATATGCTGTTTTGCTTATTAAAGCAGTTGAATTAAATACTTAGCATGTAAGAAAGTTTTCTAAGTAAAAGGAAACTTTAATTCTGAAAATATAAAATGTCAATATTACATAGATTTCTAAGATGTTTTAAATAATATGGCCTGTATTTTCTACATGAGGAAATTGTATTTTCAAGAGTTGTGAATACAAAATTGACCGCTGTGTTCAAAAGAGAAAATTTAAAGTAATGTATTACAAATTAATACTGAATGGGGAAACCAGTGTGAACTGACTTTCTTCCTTAACATTAATGAAGGAAGCTTTATCAATTTCAAATATGCAAAGTAGCTAGTACCAAGCTAACCCTATGAGTTCTTTAGGAAAATGATGTTAATAATTTATTAGTTTATGATTCAATAATAATAATAATAATTTATCGTTGTGTTTAAGTTAAATGGTAATATCTATGGTGATTCCCATACCGTTTCAAAGCTCTTACTATAATCTGGTTTAAAATGCTAATTTTGTCAAACAGTAAAGGCAAATTTGTCTGTGGAAATCGTTACAACAAACCCATTTCAAATTATTGGGATTTTTCTTGAATGTTTGGTAAAAAGATTTAAGAGTGGCATCAAAATTTATTAGAGTGAAATCTCATTTATAGATAGTACTCAATAAAGTTAGCCACATATTTATATTTTTCCTCAGAGATAAATATTCTTGGTTCTTTGCCTTAACTTTATTTAAATCTCTTTCAAGTTTAATTATTGTTCGTGTTTGCTTTTTCTCCACTTTATATGTGATTTGATGTTGGAGATTGTTTCCTGTCCTTCACTGGTCCATCACAGTTCACTGTAGTTACTGAATTAAAAAGTACTTGAAGCCAGCAGTTTCACAGTGAAAAAAACTATTGTCAAATTACAAATATATTAGGGGCCAGATTTAAGAATATTCTTGAGATATATTTTGGAATGAGATATTGCTAGTTACGAATTTTCCCACTTTTGTAAAATACAGTTTACTTTATCAGTGCTGCTTTGATGTAAAGGTGGTAAGAAAATAATTTGGTTGATATTTTAAGATGGTTTCATGGCTCTGATGCACACATGATTTATGATCGCTTTATTATTGATTCTTGCTGTTAAGCTATACTAAGGAAATTGGAGCACTGTCTTAGTGTTCTTATCTTAGCATTTTGAGTTCTTTTTTTTCTCAAGGAGACATTATTTTATCTTAGAGCCTGGCTTAACATGAATTTGAGATAAAAGACTTAAATTGATTTAGACTATAAAGAGATCTTTGGAGAAGGAAATGGTAACCCACTCCAGTATTCTTTCCTGGAAAATCCCATGGATGGAGAAGCCTGGTAGGCTACAGTCCATGGGGTCGCAAAGAGTCGGACACAACTTAGCAACTTCACTTTCACTTTCATAAAGAGATCTTAAACTAGATAGACTTGGGAAGTGTTGGTCAATTTTATATTACTTTTTAGTATTAGGAAGACAGAATTCACATAGATTTATAAATTTAAGGTTCCCTCTTTGAATTCAGTTTTTTGAAAAATCAACTAATGGAATATAATTTATATTCAATAATACAAAACTTATTATAAGTATACAGTTAGATGTGTTTTGACTAATATATACAGCCATGTTAACCACTAACAGAACTAAAATATAGACCATTTTGTTTTTCATGTATCCCTTGACAGTTAATCTCTCCCTATTCTTACTCTAACTTGAGACATCTATTAACCTATTTTTTGTCCTTATAGGTTAGCATTGCCTAGTCTAGAATCTCATGTAAATAGAATCATATATTGTCTGACTTCTTTCACTCAGCATGATGGTTTTTAGATTTATCTAAAATCTAAAATTTAGTGTTAGGTGTCTTAGTAGTTCATTCCTTCTTGTTGCTGAGTGGTATATCATTGTATGGATATATCAGAATGGATTTATCCATTCACCTGATGATAGACATTTGAATTGTTTCCAGTTTGGGGTTTTTATGAATAAAGCTCTTATGAACATTTCCTTATAAGACTTTGTGTGCACATATAATTTCATTTCAGTAAATACATAGACATGGAATTACAGGGTCTTAGAATAAGGTAAAATAATTGTGTGTAGAGATAATTCTAAGTCTACAAAAGTACTAGAAGTTATCTAAGTTACAAGATAAGACAATGTTAAAAAGCTAGTTGTATATAACTATATTTTAGCAGTAAATACTTTGAAACATTTTGAAAATGAAAAGAAAAAATAATGCCAGCTTATAGTAAAATAAAAATTATAATAAAATACTTAATTTTTTAAAAATAAGTGACTTACACTAAAAACAACAAAACACCAATGAGCAAAATAAGATTTATAGAAATGTTAGAGAGATACCTTGTTTATAGATTGAAAGATCCATATTATATGTCAGTTTATTCTTTTTCCCCACTTTTCTTTCTTACCTTTTTAGTGTTTTCATTATACCTCCACTGACTTCCCAGGTGGTACAGTGGTAAAGAATCCTCCTGCCAAGGCAGGACACACAAGAGGCATGGGTTCCATCCCTGGGTTGAGAAGATCCTATGGAGTAGGAAATGGCAACCTGCTCCAATATTCTTGCCTGGAAAATTCCATGGACAGAGGAACCTCGTGGGCTTCAGTCCATGGAGCTGCAAAGAGTCAGACACAACTGAGCATGCACTGTTATACCTCCACTATTTGTTTAGTAGTGGTTGCCCTAAAGTTATCATAGTGTATCTTTAAATAATATTATACCTTTCTATGTAATGTGTAAGAATTTTCAACAGTGTACTGCCATCTTTCCATGCCCCCATTTATGGCCTCTGTGCTAATTATTATTATACATTTTACTTTCTATATTCTATAACATCACCCCCCTCCATATGTTGCTTACTTTGGCGTTAAGGATATATTCCTGAAAATATTTTAAAAATAAGAATAAAATAACTTTCATATTTACTATTACTTGCATTCTACATTCCTTTGAATAGATCTACATTTTCTTTGAAATATCATTTTCCTTCAGCTTGAAGAAGTTCTTTAACATTCTTTGTTGTGCAATCTTCTGGTGACAGATTCTCTCAGTTTTTGTCTGAAAATGATTTTATCTCACACTTTCTTAAGGGTATGTTTTGGGGTATAGAATTCTAGATTTACCTTTTATTTCAAATACTTTAAAGATAGACAGCTTTCTTCTGGTTTGCATTGTCTCTGATGTAGGCTGCAATCATTCTTACACTCTTTCCTGTTTATTAATATAATGCATAAGTTTTAGATATTCTCTTTATGACTAGTTTATTAAAATAAATTGGTTATGATTTGCCTCAGTATGATAGGGAGGTGATATTTATTTTGCTTGGAATTTTATTCCAGGATCCATTTTGAGCATCTTTTATAAACATGTATGTATATATTCTTAATTAATTGAAGAGTTTGGGGTTTTTAGAAGTATAATTAAAGATACTATTAACCTCTGCAAGTAGAATGGTAACAGTTTATTTTATAAGCACTTTCCTAATAAATGTCTCTGAATTTTTTAAAAGAGTTATTTAGGGATTTACTGTATCATTGCAGTTATATACGTCTAGATTGAAAGAATGTATTCCCTTCCTCTCCATATTTACCTCTGACTTCTGTGTTGTGTTTTTAATTTCATACTTAATTTGTTGAAGTACTGACCTTAACTATAAACACTTAGGTTTTTGATTTGCATAATTTAACCAAGTCAAGTCAATCTAATTTTTCAAAACAGCGTTACTTATAGCCATAATAAAATGAGCTGAGCCTGCTCCTGGAAATCCCTGCCTCTTTCCAAGAGTCCTGATGACATGTCTTCCTTCTACTCCTTAAACTTTCCTTTGTTCTTCTCCCTTCCTTGATCAGTGAATAAAGTTTCTGCTCTGCTATGCCTATATATTATAGAAATAATAAAATGAGTTGTTTTTATCCATATTTAGGTTAAATCTCATAGTGTTATCCTTTGTTTAAATATGTAAAGTGGTCTTCTAATTACAATTTATTTCTAAGATAATACTTTGATTTTGGGGCTTCCCTGGTGGCTCAGAGGTTAAAGCGTCTGCTTCCAGTGCGGGAGACCCGGCTTCGATACCTGGGTTAGGAAGATCCCCTGGAGAAGGAAATGGCAATCCGCTCCAGTATTCTTGCCTGGAGAATCTCATGGACAGGGAAGGCTAGTATACAGTCCATGGGGTCACAAAGAGTCAGACACGACTGAGCGACTTCACCACCACCACCACCACCACCACCACCCTTTGATTTTTGACTATAAACTAGTTTTGCTTGGAATTAATATATATATATGTGTGTGTGTGTGTGTATATGGACACACACACATATATGGCTGCATTGAGTCTTGGTTGCAGCAAGCAGGATCTTCTGTCTGGATCATGCAGGATCTTCATCTCAGCACACAGACTCTCTAGTTGTGGGGCACAGGCTCAGCAGATATGGTGCATAGGCTCCAGAGTGTGTGGGCTCAGTAGTTGTGGTACCTGGGCTTAATGGCTCCATGGCGTGTGGGATCCTGACTGTGAATGGAACTCATGTCTCCTGCATTGCCAGGTGGATTCTTCTTAAGCAGTGGGCCACCACAGAAGTCCCTTTTGCTTTGAATTTAATAAGGACTTAGCTGAGTGAAACACTAATGGCAGACTCTTCATTATCGCTTGTTCTTTTTCAGGCCTGATCAACCTCGAATAACCAAAGATGTAATTTGTTTTCATGCTGAAGATTTCTTAGAAGTAGTTCAACGAATGCAGTTAGATTTACATGAACCTCCACTGTCCCAGGTATATTTAAAACTATTATTATCCTCAATTTAATTTTTATTGTGGAAAAGACTTATTGGTATTTTGTGTTTTGTTTTAGTGTGTCCAGTGGGTTGATGATGCAAAACTTAATCAACTGAGGAGGGAAGGCATTCGCTATGCCAGGATTCAGCTGTATGATAATGACATTTATTTTATTCCAAGGAATGTTGTTCATCAGTTCAAGACAGTTTCAGCCGTATGCAGTTTAGCATGGCATGTTCGGCTTAAGTTGTATCATTCAGAGGAGGACACTGCTGAGAATACAGTTACTCATGAAACAGGCACATCACCAGATTCCACATCATCAGTTCTTGGACCTCACACTGACAGCACGATTTGTGCTGTAAGCAAAACCTCCTTGGATTCTATTTTTTCAGACAAACTTCATTCTAAATATGAATTACAGCAGATTAAACATGAACCTGTTGCATCTGTAAGAATCAAGGAAGAACCTGTGAATGTTTATATTCCTGAAAAGACTGGAGCACCGAATAATATGGATAGCAAGAATGTTAAAGCAAAATTGGATCATGTTCAATTTACAGAATTTAAGGTTGAAGCGGACTCTAAATTTGAAAATAGCAACAAAGATTTAAAGGAAGAATTGTGTCCTGGGAGTCTCATAAGTCTAGTTGATACAAGGCAACACAGTTCAACACATTCAAATCAAGAGAGAAAAGATGATGACATTTTGTGTTAAATTTGTACATACCATTAAAATTTTTTTTTCTTAAACTTAATAGTGTAATAAAGATTCGAAAGCAAGCCAAGGACTTGCTCCCAAGTCTGTTACAAAATATAGTGTAAGTAGCTTTGTAACATTCCTCAGTGCCTGTCCATAACTGTGAAGTAGCAAAGCACTTAGGGCCAGATGCACTGTAAACACTGCAGGTTTAAACAAAAGCAGTCTTTAAAAAGTCATTTCAGTTGGAGTTGTAGGTTTTAGAATAGAGCTGACATTGCCATATATATATATATATATATATTTTGTAATATGAGCCAGAATTCTTTTTGACAAGGCTTTTCCATAGAGTTTATTTATACCAATTTTTTTTTCATTTTAAATGTGTCAGCACTGTAGTGTAAATAGCTTTTAAAAAAATCTTTTTAGTGTGATTTATACTGAAATGTGAGACACTTAATAAAGGTTCATAACAATAAATATGTTTTCTGTTGGGTCTGCCAAAAAAAAAAACTATTCATTTACATCATTTATTTCATCTGTTGTGTTTTTGCTGGTATATCAAGTGCTAATGGAATGCAAGTGTATGTATTCAAATCTAGTTAATATTTAAGTTTCCCACACTGTGCAAGCATTTTTAAAACCAAGATTCAGTTATGAAAGTATATTTATGTGTGTGTGTGTATGTATGGGGATATATATATATATATATGTATCATATTTTGCATAACTTCGTAAATTGCTGAATGAGTATGTGAAACTTCCTATACTCCCTGGAATATATTTTAAAATATTTCAATGTTAAGAAAGCAGTTTAGGTAATAGAAAAATGTTATAAGTTGGCAGAAAAAAGGTATTTTAGTGGTATCTAACCTTCTAACGAAGTTATGTGGCCAGATTATATAGCCCTATTAACGTGAACTTTCTTTGTAGTGTGTGGAATAAGAAGTTGAGAAAATTTTCTAATTAATCAGTACCTATACTGTATCTAATAGTAGCTGGGAAAAAAATGTTCAGTTACAGAAAGTTTAATTGCGTGCAGTTAAAATATTTTATTACATATTTCTTGAGGAACAGGAGAAAAAGATGGCAAATATAGCATATTAAAATAAGAGCTGTGACTTAACTGCCATATACAGAAGTATAATTAACAAAATAAAGTTTGTTACCTGATCTTTCTAAGCATCCCTCTCCCCACCTTACTAAAGTAAACAACTTAGATTTTTTTTCTTTAAAAAGAAGCTCTGGAAAGTAAAACTGGCATAGGAAACAAGATTGCCAGTGCCTTGCCAAAGATGATTAAAACACATCTCTTCAATGATGGACTTTAGCACTGTTTCAAATTGCTTTCATTGTAATAAAAGTCAAGCAAATGTCTCTATTGTTTGCTTTGATGTTAAGAACTCTGCATTTGCAATTTATTTTCTTCTATTTGAATTTGGTATTTTTCTGGGCTCACGCTTTGGTTGATTACTTTCAGCTGGAATTCTTTGTGCTGCTGCCTTTTGAGCTTGTGTAGCTATTCCCATTCAGTGGCTTCTACTCTGGCCCATAAAGCTGCTTATCTCTCTGATTAGAGAGAAGCCACTTAAAGGCATTTCACTAGAAATAATAAACTGTAGCAGTGGTGTCATTTCTGACCTCCAATTTAAAAGGGCAGGCAAATATTATACAGAAGTATCAATGGTTTGTAAGAAATCAATCTATTTGCAGCATATGAATTTTCATGGAATAAGGAAAGTATAAATCATTAAAATGTAAATAGGGTTTTTGTTTTATAACTTTCTTATCTTGCTTCTCACTACCTTTTTCTTCAATTTTAAGCTAAATTTATGTATTTACACCTACTCTGGGGAGAGACAGAAGTTTATAATAAACCAGTATTGAAAACTGAGAGAGGATGTGATTAAAATGTTTAGGTTTTTCTTTTTTAAGTGGAGGGTAGCATATTTAACAAGGTTTGCTTTAGCTCCAGTTTTCCAGTGTCACACACATAGATGGGTGAGACCATACTGTAAGAAAATGTCTTTAGGATATCCCTCCAAAATATATGAGCCTTAAACTTTTAAAGACATATCTAAAACAACCAGAGTGGTTACTTTTTAGTGTAGTTTCCTATTTAACCTATTGTCAAACTTGTCTATATTTTGAAAATTTGTTTTGTAAAATGCATACATCCCCGTAGAGGTGAAACCAGTCAGTGAACCCAGATTTTCAAGATTCAGCCTTGTTGAGTCATGGTTATCTCCCTGTTTTACAGATTATAATTTTAAAATTCTCTCCAGACACAACCTGAGAGCTTATTGGCTTCATTTGCTACATATAAATAATTCTTATTTCAAACTTTAATATTGGTATTCAAGTTTTCCTAGCTAGCCCACTCCAGTTCTTTATCGGAACAAAACTTTTCTGCTATTATTTCCAATTTCTTGGACCAGAACAATAAAGCACATAAGATAGTTTCTATATGAACTTACACTATATGGAATAAATGTTATTATGTAAATTATCAAGTTGCTGTACAGACCTTTACATAAAAAAGCAAAACTAAGGTACCTCAGTGGTGTCTGCTACAGAGATTTTTTTTTTTCTTTTTAATTATTTTTGGTCATATCCTTTTTGGTAAGATATATTCCATACTCAGGTTAGCTATGAAAAGAATTAAGCATTTGTGATAATTGGTTGAAAACTTTTACTAAAGCCATATTTATTATCTTTGTCGCTACAGCTATTGACCTTAAAGATTAGGTTGATCTGGCACAGCACTGTGTGTGTGTGTGGTTGTGTGTACGTGTGCGCGTGCCTGTTATAAAGTTATTGGAAATACTGTTGTTTCCACATATGTTCATTTTTTTATCCATTCTATAACTGTGGGAAGGGGTGGTCATGGAAGGTAGGAAATATTTTATTTCTTGGGTTAAGTATTCAAGGTTATTTCATTATTGTTCCTGAATGTAAACAGGTTTTTCCTGAATACTAATGGCAGGTAAGATCATTTTTGTAAATAATAGATTAGCACTCTTCTGGTATATTTGGATTACTTTGGGGGTAACTTCATTGTCATGTAAAGCAAATATCAGTTTATTTTGCATTTAGCAAAGGTGCAGGATTTATTTTTGAAGCTGGAGAGGAATCTTCCTTGTCTTCCACTTTTCAATAAATACTAAAATTGATAATTGTAATATTTTAAATTTGTTTTGTAATTATTTTCTTATATTTGACATTTTATTTTCATCTTAACATATTTGAAAGTTCTTGTTTATCTTCAACAGAAACCATAAGATCTTGAAAGTGATTTCAATCTGAAAACTGTTTTTTCTCTTAAAAACTATGAAAAATTGAGTTCTGTCAACAGAGAAAAGAATAGTAAAGCTCACTTTAAAAAGGTTGCTAAACTAGAAAGGTATGGGTGCTGGAGTGAAATGGTAAATTGCCTCTCTTCCCTGTAGATATATGACTGTTTTAATCTTGAGGCAGAAAGGACAAAAGTGCCATTGTTTTCAAAATACTTTTAGCCTGGTAAAGTGTTAACTTGATGGGTTTTATGTGTAGCTCATTCTTAATCTTCTTTCCTCTTAACTACTGTTGATATGTAAACAAAATTTTACTGGTTTTAGAATGTGCTATGAAAGAGTTATTAGAATGTGCATAGAAAGAGTTATGTTTGGTAAGATTTGGCTCTGACAGTATACCTCAAATAAGAAAGGAGGACAACTCTGCTCCTGCTAAGTCGCTTCAGTCGTGTCCGACTCTGCGACCCCATAGATGGCAGCCCACTAGGCTTCTCCGTCCCTGGAATTCTCCAGGCAAGAACACTGGAGTGGGTTGCCATTTCCTTCTCCAGTGCATGAAAGTGAAAAGCAAAAGTCGCTCAGTTGTGTCAGACTCTTTTCAACCCCTGGACTGCAGCCTACGGGGCTCCTCCGTCCATGGGATTTTCCAGGCAAGAGTACTGGAGTGGGGTGCCATTGCCTTCTCTGAGGAGGACAACTCAGGAGAGCTATAAAATCCTATCTCTGTCCAGGCTTTTTTGTTCAGCTGTTCCTGTAACCCACTGCATACTGCAGATGGGAATGAGTTTTTTAGAATGTTAAGCACAAGGAACCTAAAAGCAGTGCTGTCTCCTTTTTAAGTTTACAGATATTGTATATCATCTCTCTACTGGGAGAACAGGGAAAGGAAGGGGAATACATCTTGCTAAAAATTTTACATTTATCTTTCCTTTAGGACTTCAGACCCAAACAAGGAATGTGAATAACCTGAAAACAAAATGTAGGAAACTGAATTATGTTAACTAGAAATTAAAAGTAGAATTTGTACTACTTGGTATGCTCTATTACTATCCTCTATCTTCTAAGAACTGTACTATTAAAATATGAAACTGGATCTTCAACACATTTTGAGATTTAGATTTTATGCATTTATGTTTTTAAAATGTTAATTAAAAATATTTTTATGTTTATTTGGCTCCTCTAGCTTTTAGTTGCAATCAGTCTTCACTGTAGGGCATGCAGGATCTTTTAGCTGTGGCATGTACAATTTTTTTTTTTTTCCCTTAGTTGCAGACTGTGAACTCTTAGTTGCAGCATGTTGGATCTAGTTCCCTGACCAGGGATCAAACCTGGGGCCCCTGCATTGGGAATGTGGGGTCTTAGTCACTGGACCACCATGGGAGTCTCTAAAATGTTAAATCTTTACACTTTCCTATAAAGTTCATTGCTGCTGTACTGCTGAATATTACTAAGTGTGCAAACTCAGAGGCAAGTCAATATACTTGGAAATATTTTACATTAACAGTGTTTTAAAATTTTTAGACAGTTCAATCCCCACTCCACTTTGCCAAGTTTCTTCTTCGGTTGAAATTTTTTTTTTTAAACATTTATTTTTTTGACTACATCGGTCTTTGTTGTGGTGCTTGGGTTCAGTAGTCGTGGTGCACAGGCTTAGTTGCCTCAAGTCATGTGGGATCTTAGTTACCTGATCAGGGACCGAACCGGCATCCTCTGCATTGCAAGGCAGATTCTTAACCACTGGAACGACAGGGAAATCCCTAAATTGTTTTTTAACGAATTAGATTTTTATGTGAAAAATCTCAAGTCTGTTTTAAACAAAAAACGTTGAGTCTGACTTTATGCTCTTGTTCCCTCTGTCTTCCTAACAAAATTTTTGGAAATCTGTCTGCTTCACTTTGTCTCACTACAATTTCATTTTAATTCTCAAAAATTTAATTGTTCAACCGAAGTGATTCTCCCAACTGTTGACTATCAAATCCAGTGGCTCCATGTCTTATACTTCCACTTAACCCCTGTAACACTTGTTGTCGATCATTTACTCAGTAAAACTCTACATGACCTGTTGTGAGGTTTTTCATTGTTTTTGGTTTTTTTGGATGGTGTCTTTTACCTGTCCAATACTATTTAAGGCCCCTGGAGAAGGAAATGGCAACCCTCTCCAGTATTCTTGCCTGGAGAACCCCATGGACAGCGGAGCCTGGTGGGCTGTAGTCCATGGGGTTGCAAAAGTCAGACACGACTGAGCAACTACACCACCACCACCATTTAAGGAGTCCTCTGTGGTTCTTCCCTTTAGGTCTTTAGGTTATGTCCTTGAACTATCTTCATGACACCATGACTTCAGTCAGCCTTGGTTTCTTACTTAACCTCTAATGATCCATGCTATCAAATCTAAATTCTCTTTACCCTTGCTCCCGAGAATTAGCTGTTTCATTCCTTGCTAATTTTGCTGTTGTATCACTACACAATCATCTCATGGTAATCTGATTTCTGTATCTTTTTCTCTGTGTCACTACAGTTGACTCTTGGACAATACAGGTTTGAACTGCGAGGGTCCACTAATACACATTTTTCAACCTGTACCGTATTCCTACACAACCTGTTACTGATTGAATCCAAGAATGTGGAACCTTGGATGTGGAGGGCCAGAGAACCAACTGTAAATTATAGGTGGATTTGCCAGCATGGAGGTCAGTGCTCCAAACCCCACATTGTTCAAGGATCAGCTCTCCAGTGTATTGTTAAATATTTTCCTGCGTTGGCCCCAGAACTGTTTATAACTTGTCTACTCCTCGTTATAGTAGATGTTCAGTCATAGATCTTCATCTCATCTAGATTTTCAGAATAGCATAAACTGTTCTAGGCTGCCTGCAGTCCTCTGCCTCTACCCCTATTCCAACCTGTTATGTTACCACCTGGTAATTAATGGCTTCACTAAAATATTTCAAGCTTCTTTCTCAAAGTGTGTTCTTTTTATAAATACCATCAGTAAACATCTCTACTATAAAGGAAGTATCCTGTAGCTAAAATCTAGAAGATAACTTTCTGCAGTACTTACTGTATTATTACTGTAGTTTTGCTTTTCCTGTCTTTAAGTATAATTTCACTTCTATGTCTTTCACTCATGTTTTATTAAGTATATCCCAATTACTAAGACTGTGATATTTTGACAGTCTCAAAGTATTAATATATACTAGTTTTAAGAAGTATTAATATATATCTAGTTTTCATCCCTGTTCCTTGCACAGGAATTGGACACTCTTGTAATTTCCCAAGTGATAACTGTGAATAAGGTGTCTTGAATTTATGTTAATGAGCAGACTTTTGGAAAGGTCCTAGGTTGAAACTTTCAGTCCTCTTCTCTCCCCCAGGGCTGGAGATGATTTCAGTCACCAGTGGCTAATGATTTAATCAGTCACGCCTATGTAATCAAGCTTCCATAACATCCCAAAAGTACAGGCTTCAGAATGCTTCTAGGTTGGTGAACATGAAGAGATGGGGGAAGAGTAGTGTGCACAGACAGCATGGAAACTGCATACCTTGCCCTGTGAATCTCTTCCATCTGGCTGTTCCTGAGTTAATATCCTGTAATAAACTGGTGTTCTAGTAAGAAAAATGTTACGTGAGCTGTTCTGGCAAATTAATCAAACTTGAGAGGGTCATGGAAACCTGCAATCTACAGCAAGTAGGTCAGAAGCAAGGTGACAACCTGAATTTATGACTGGCATTTGAAGTTGGGAGGGAAGGAAAAGTGCAGTCTTCTGAGACTGAACCTTAGCTTATGGGATATGATTCTATCTTCTGTCTCCACACAGTGTCAGAACTGAGTTAATTCCTTGGTGGTATGGGGAAAAAACAAAAATATCTGGTGTCCAGATCAGGGAGGCACACATCAATAATACTGCTGCGTCAAGTTGCTTATTTAGTGTGGCAGTACACCAAATTATGGAGGAGAAAATGGCATCCCACTACAATATTCTTGCCTGGAGAATTACATGGACAGAGGAGCCTGGCAGGCTCCAGTCCATGGAGTTTCAGAGTCAGACACGACTGAGCAACTTAAGAATGAGGAGTTCTTTCTGGGATTCTTTCAGACATTTAAGATTGGTTGATCCTTAGGTGTAAACAAGTTGCTTACTGTGCTGCCTTTTACATATAATTCTTACCTAAACCTCTTTTCCTTTCCTTGGAGACCAGCCCCACCTCTCCTCTTAGTAATGTCATAAAAATTTCTACTTTTGCTTTTTTATGGCCTATATCTCAGAGGTCAGCAAACTACTTTGCCCATGGGCCACATCTAGACCACAACCTGCTTTTTGTATAGCCTGTAAGGTAAGAATGATTTTTGCAGTTTTAAACAGTTGAAACAAAAATCAAAAGAATATTTTGATATGTGGCAATCATAGAACATTAAATTTCATTGTCCATAAACTGTTTTATTGGAACATAGCTAGGGTCTGGCTGCTTTCTTACCACATGAGCTAAGCTGAATAGGTGTGACAAACCCATATGGCCTACAGAAGGTTTAAGTATTTACTATACAGCCCTTTATGAAATAACCTTACTGACTCCTGGCCTAGCTGATTCTTTGCACGTGATGCTGTTCCTTTTTTTCTCTATGAGAGATTATACTTCGTGATGCTTTCACAAATGTAGGTTTTCCTATACTACAAAATCTTACCTGCTTTCTCAGACACAAAAACTTTCTTCTACTTCGAATGTACCCAATTAACAGATTCCAGGGACAAATAGTTTAGATCTCTCAACTGAATTAGGAATACCTAGTTAAGTCTTCGAACATTATGTTCCCCATATTAACTATCCTTCTTAAACCTATTTTTCCATATCCAAAATACTAATATATACCAATTATATGACAGGAAAACATTTATAATGTTTTTCATTTAACCTAGCTCTGTAGTTTCAAAGGAAGAGTTAAGCAGTATTAATTTGTAGTGTTGTGTCTGAAACTTTGTCATGTAATCTGTCTACAAAGAAGAAAGGAAAGTGAAGTCGCTCAGTCTCTGACTGCAGCCTCCCAGGCTATTCCGTCCAGGAGATTTTCCAGGCAAGAGTACTGGAGTGGGTTGCCATTTCCTTCTCCATAGGATCTTCCTGACTCAGAAATCGAACCTGGTTCTCCTGCATTGCAGGCCAACGCTTTACCCTCTAAACCACCAGGGAGAACTAGATCACAGTTCTCTAAGCAATCTTCTCAAGCTTCCTTGGTGGCTCAGATGGTAAACAATCTGCCTGCAACGCAGGATACCTGGGCTTGATCCCTGGGTCAGGAAGATCCCTTGGAGAAGGGAATGGCAGCCCAATCCAGTATTCTTGCCTGGACAATTCCATGGACAGAGGGGCCTGGCAGGCTACTATCCATGGGGTCACAAAGAGTCGGACAGGACTGAGCTAGTAACATCCTCAAGTACTAGCAGCCAGAAATCTTTTTCTTGTTAGATATTTTTAAAATGAACACACTACTACTTTAGAGACTCCCAAAGCTAAGAGGGCTGTATAGGGCAAAAATAATCACCCTGACCCTGCTTTAGGGTTGTGGACTCGAATTCTTTTAAGTACTGCAACCTATGTGCCTGCTAAGTCACTTCCATGGGATTCTCCAGGCAAGAATACTGGAGTGAATTGCCATTTCAGGGGATATTCCCTGACCCAGGGATCCAACCTTGCAGCTCTTGCACTGCTGGCAGATTCTGACCCACTGGGAAAGCCCTACTGCCACCTATGTTTCACTGAATTGTTTAAGTACTATGGTAGGGGCATTTGTAATTTTTCAAACCAAGACACTTGTAAGAATTAAAGGGGAACTACATCCCTGAGACCCCAGACCAATAGGCATAACCTGGACTGTCCTGACAAATGGGATGGATGGTTCCCCTAAAGTTAGGAAGAGGCAAGCTTCTGCTCAGTTAATATGCTATCTCTAATTTATTTGTTCCAAATGGAAGGCGAAGATAACAATGAAGGTAGCCTAGATAAAACAAATGAAAACTCAAAACTCTTAGATTCTTTCTGAATATAAACCTTAAGTGGCACTCCTAATTATTTCAGTAACTAGGTTTTCTTCATAATTGAGAAGCACAAATGACTATTTACATGGTCATAATGGGGCCATGATATATTAAATGTTTATTCAAATATGTAGATTAAAGGCTTTTTACTTAAAGTCTTTTACTTACTTTTACTTTTATACTTTTACTTTACTTACTAAAGGCTTTTACTTTATGTTTATGAACTTTTAACATTGACCACATACTTAAAACAGATTATTCAAGAGTCAAGTGGAAACATAAAATCCAAAACAAACTTTATTCATATAGAACAATAAAGGTATTAATAACTCAAATATTGGATGATAAGGTTTTGGGTCAACTAGAAGTCACCAAGACTATTTTAATGGAAGCAGTATAAAATTACATTTGGTATTTTTCTCAGTTCTCTGGCATCTTCAAGCTTGCAAGGATTCAGTACACTTTAATAATAGCTTGCTGAACAGTAATAAAATGAGCTGATGTCCTTAGAAGTCAGTCTCTTACAAAAAGACGTTATATCCAAGCTCTATCAAAGCCCCAGCCAGTAAGGCCCATAAAGGAATGAAGACATAGGACAGATTCATGGTAGTAAACTGTTCCAGTTTAGCACAGAGTGCAAGGCAGAAGGCTAATTTAAGTAACATTGCAATGAGGTACCAGGCTTTTTTTTTAATATTGTGTGATCCATGTCGAGGGTCAAAGCCAGACTTACATCGCCCAGCCATTTTCACAATCAGCATGACAAGAAGGATAGTATCAAATATCCAGACTGGAATAAATATGAGGAACCAGTTCCAAGGTGCCTTCTCATCCAGTTTCAACACCAACATGATCAAGAAGAGTAATGTGAAAAGCCAGGTGAGTAGTACTCTCTGAGCCAAGGACATTCTCATTTAAACAATTTAAAGAAGCTGTTGCAGGGTCGAAAAAGGAAAATATACCCTAAGAGAAGGAAAAAGAAAAGTCAAGATCTTAAAATTTTGGTACCAGAACAAAAAAATTATTTCTATTCTTGGTTTACAAAGCTGGCTCTTTTTCTCTTATAGATTTCCTAATTTTGAAAACATTTTATCATCTCCCTTTCATAATCCATCAAATTTGTAGCCATCTTTGACAACATCACATCCATCATTCCATACAGCTGTGACAAAATACAATTTTTAGTATATCCACTGGGTATAAGTTCTATTCAAGATGTTTTACAAACAGCCTGCTTTTCTTGTTTTTCACACAAATCCAGGCACTCAGGATCTTTTTCCTGTATCTCAGGGATGTTCTTAATTAACCTTTCTTTGCACACCTATTAATTTTCATTCAGTATCAAGAATACTAAGAAAAAGCAGTCAAAGCCAGGAGAGGAGTTTTAATAAAGAGGGAACAGTTAAAAACAATTACAACATTAAGTAGAACTATGACTGTACAGAGGTCACTGGGCTAAGTAACATAGAACACATTGGTAACACTGGATTTTCACATAATCCATGGGTCTTACATTTTTAATCAAATTTTCTCAAAGTTCTTATAAATACCTATTTTCTTAGTCTAAAACTTTTTAGTAATACCCATTTTTTTTGTTTGTGGTATATAGCTTTTTTACTACTTGCTACCCAATAAGCAAAGCCACTTTAAAAACTTGTGATTATTAGATGTTAAATTGTTAATAATTGGAGCTATTTCTTACATTCCTATCCTGTCTTGCTGATTGATGTCTGTTTTGCACTAGTACTGTATCACTGTTACTAGATATGTTCTAATATCTGGGAGGCCTAGTATCTACTTACTGTTTTCTTCTCCTAAGTATTTTCTCTTATTTGGCCCTTCCAGTTTTTCAATGCTAAAATCACTAAATTAAAAAAACTCAGAATTTTGACAGGACCCATCAATCTGTAATACTTAAGTATAAACACATTTAATCTTCACATACAGGTTTACAGTATGTTCCATATTTATTCCAATTTTTATATCAGTCTTGTGACCATCTGGAAAAAGGGTAAACAGAATGGCAAGTCAGAAACACGGTTGCATGAAGTTGGGTGAGGAGCTAAAAGAAGATAATGAAATGCAAACAGGTGACAACACTTTATTCCTCTGAAACACTGGGAGAAGAGAAAATGAAAGATAAGACTTACAATGAAGATGATAAAGGATCAAGAAGAGATTTTCAGTAAAGGAGAGAAATTATAAACAAAGGGAAATAAGCCACTGGGAAATGACAGATTGCGGATGAGAGAGCATATGAGATGGCAAGAAGAAAAGATAAGCAGGTCATGGGGATGGTAACAAAAGTATGGGTGACGGGAGTAAATATGCAGGAAGATAAGAAATAAGGAAAAAGGGAGGAAACTGGCTAGAGAAATGTCCTACCCTATCATCTTTAAGTAGTTATATTCTAGGACTAACTTTGTTACACCTTTACTACTTTAAACAGTGGGTAGCTATCATGGTGCAAGATCTATATATCTGTTTCATTTCAGTAATGATCTCAGTCTCCGAGCTCCCTTCTTTCCCTTATACTACCCATCTACTTGCACTCAATTTGTTTACTTAGCTTGAAGATATTTCATACTGCAGTATGAAAAACAAGATGCTTTTGCTCCCAGGAAGGCATTTTCTGTGCTGGTCTCCTGGCTGCCATAATGGGATGTGGAACCAAATTTGGAAGAAGAGGTGGAGATGTGTACGGATTAGTAACTACAGATGGGTTTCATACTGTAAATTCAATTTGCTCAATTCCAGTTTCCAATCTCTCTGGCCGTTTTTGTTAACTTTAAAAAAAGTTTACGATAATACATTTGCTTAAACATAGCTTCTATCAGCCAGCCATTAAATGAGTCAAGCATAGCGTTACCCTCTAAGCCACCAGGGAAGCATTAATAAGAAGGGTAACTGCATTCAAAACAGGTGCTTTAAGATTGGAGGTCAAATGACTGCAAAAAAACACAGCCTTGTGGCTGCAAGTTTTTTTATGTGGGATGCAACAAAGTTTTGTGTGCACTTTCACTAAAAGCACTCTTGATATTTAAATGATGCTTGAAGGATCACGAGTGCTGGGGTACAAAGATGACATACAACTCCGATTTATTAATAAATCTCCATTAATTTATTATATTTGTTTCCTACTACTCTTCTTTCTCTTTTAAGGAGAGTGGGGAGCTGCACACTCCAAAATTTTTTAAAGTATTTTTCATTTGAGGTGATTATGTTTTGCACCTGAAGACAGTTAAGTATATACCGCCTATCCGCCTAACACCTGCACTTCCCCTAAATGGAAATCTAAAGGGCCCTGCCCCCACACAGGTCCAGCATCTCGGTATCAGGTGTGTGTGGACCCGATAACTTGTCCGTGGTGCTTGCCACACCATTTCCATTTCCTTCTCGCGACTGCCAGTACACTTCCATATGAACTCGTCCTATCCCAAAGACAGTTTTGCTTAATGAGCCCACAACAAAGAATTCCTCCAGATAATGAGTCACCTTCGAAAGGTACCTACTTCCAACAGCCCTGGCCAACCTGACCATCCTTCAAAGGAACAGCGTTCTGCTTACATTTACCCGATTTTCGGGCCTACTTGTCTCTAGAACTTCAGGGCGTTCCTAAGGGCGTTCCTAAACTACCCTTCAACTTCAAAGGCCGACGGTCCGACAGCGGCGCCCTATCCGAACTCCTCCCTATTCTGCACTGCGGGCCCAGTACACTTTGGAGTTGAACGCAGTTCTTGTACGATATGATCCACAACGCAAACAGAAGCCTGGTGCCAATCCGGTGTATGTGGGGCTGGAGGGTGAGGGGATGGGGGTGGCGACAAAGGAGGCAGACACAGGGTAGCGGGCGGGGGGCCACTGCACTTCGGGGGTATGCCGGCTCGTCGGAGCCCTGGACTCACCCGGCAGTTCCGCTGTCTGGAGAGCGGAGAGGGGCTCGAAGATCAGGAAATGCGCCAGTTTGGATCCTTGGCCTTTTCCACACTTCTTCCCCCATTAAATCCAGAAGCCATCACATGATAGTCAAGAAAAAGGTACCTCAATTCCTCCTCTTCAAACGACCACAGTACAGGCTCTCTCCGGTGTACCGTAGAGCCGCGCCCACATCCGGGGCAGGGTCTAACCGCCTGGGCCTCTCCTATAGGTAGAGAGAACGCCAATCAGAGAGCTTAGAGGCTCCCTCCCCTGAATTAATTGGGCCATTCAGCCGCCAGTGCAAACCAACCGACTTTTTCGTACAATCCGGTTTGTCAAAAAGATGGCTATAAAAGAAGCCATTGGGCTCGCCTCTTGACTGCTACGGGCTAGCAGGAAAGTCAGTCTAAGCAAAGCCGGGAGCGTCCGTGGTCCCATTGGGCCTACAGATGCCAATTAGACTTTGCAGCGCTCAGCCCCGCCCCCGCGGGGCGCCCGCCCCCTCCTCTGGCTCTGCCAGTCAGAGCGCGGAGACTGCAGGCTCCGGCGCAAAATCCTGCGGGAGAGGGGGGTGGGGCGGTGGATCTGGAGGCGGCGCGCCCGCGGGCAGCTTCGTTGTGACTCCTCAGGCTCCCGCGTCGGTGGTGGCGCTCGCCTCGGTGTCTCCCGCGCGCACCCTAGCCGCCTCTAGCGGCGCGGCGCCCTTTCCTAAGGTAAGAGCCGGCATCACCTCCACGCTCGGGCGGGCCTTGTGGAGGTCTTTGGGTTCTGACATAAGCCGAAGATGAAGGTGGATGAGGGAGGAGAGCGGCTAGTGGGATGGAGGTGGGGGCTCTGGGGTCAACGCGTCGTCCTCCCGGCCCATGATTTCGTCGGGCAGCCGCCGGCACCTGCGCTCCGGGATCCTATCATTTGGCCGGCGGCGGAGGCTCAGTTTCCCTCCTCCCGAACCCGGGCAGTTCTCGAGCGTGGATGGTGACGGCCCGAATCGCAGCGCCGCCTCTCGCCCCTCCCGCCCCTTCTCAAGGCCCCCTCTCCTTCGCTTCCTTCCCGTGGCGTTCTGTTGGGGGCGCGTCGGGTCCAAGGGCGTGTGCGGCCAGCGGGTGGCCGAGTCCCGGGCAGAGGGGAGCGGCCAGAGGAGCGAGCTTGGAAGAAGGGGGCGACTCTGTGCGCGCTGAAAGCCGGCTGGCGGGGGTCGCTGCCCTGCCCTCGCTGAGAGGGCAACAGTTTTCTGATTCCAGGACTGACTGCGGAGCGGGTGCTGAAATCCTTGGCGTGGGCCTTAAAGGGGTATTTCTTGTCTGGAAACAATGCCGCGGTCCATCGGCGTGCTTCACATTTTCTTATTTTATTCTGTCTCATGTTGACAGCCAGTGTTTTGGTATTGGTCCTTCAGGTCATGGCTTTCCTAATGCAGCGTCTCCTTGTAGAACTTTGGAGAGTATTCTTTCGGTAATCTGATACCCTTTTAATTTTTAGCGTGGTCCCCCTCCCCCTCAAAAAAGGACCTGCTTTATAACAACATGTACTGAGTAGGGAACTACAGAATCTGGTACAATTTCTTAATCTCAGTATCTGTTGACATGTACCAAGTAATTTTAAAATTCCTGTGACTGTATTAAGTGTTTTGTCATTTACACTTGCTTAGTTTGTTAATAGTATATCCTGCTTACTTTGATATTAGTCTGTTATTTGTGGTACTTTGATTTTATAGTTTTTGGTTAGCTTTAGCCAACTAGACTTTTGAAGATTTGTCCCGCTGCCCCCTTTGAGATTGTGGCTGTAGCTCTTGCCTCAAGGGGTTATGTATTTTTAAAAACTGTTTTCCCCCAAACTGATAGCTTTTAAAAGTTTTAAGGGGGAAATTCTAAAAATTTGGAAATTACACACTTTAGCCTAAAGATCCATAAAAATAGCATAACAATATAAAATCCTAACTTTTGGAGTAACCCCTGCTATGTTTAAGGGATGGTAGTGGATAGTCCCTGTCCGGTTCAGTGACTTCATCCTCTAGATTGCAGAGAAATCTTGCAGGTGTGGGGAGAATGAGCTATGTCTGAGACCAGAACACAGGTGGTTCCAGGAGCGTTTTCTTCTTGGGAAAATAGCATGCCTCCCTCACAATTTAGTTGTCTGTGTGCATCCTAGGTAGTATTAAGTTAGGTGGTAATAAAGTAGAAAGTGTCTGTGTTCTAATTTTCAAAGTTTCTGGTAGGGCTTGAAAATGAGGTAAGCAAATAAAATATACAGGGGGACACTCTTGCATGGTCAGGCTTCCAAAAATAAACTCTTTTTTGAATCCAAACTGGCACTGGCCAGTTGGCCGTAAAGTCAATCGACCAGACCAATTTTTAAGCCATGAACCTTTTTGGCTAGTCCATTTCATTCAAAATTGCAAGGAATTTTTTTTTTTTAAGTTTTTATTGGATATAGTTGATTTACAGTGTTGTTAGTTTCAGGTGTACAGCAAAGTGGATCAGTTATAAATATATCCACTCTTTTTAGACGCTTTTCCTGTGTAGGCTATTACAAGTATTGAGTAGAGTTTCCTGTGCTATGCAAGTAAATCCTTATTGTCTATTTTATATATAGTAGTGTCTATATGTCAGTCCCAATTTTCCAATTTATCCCTCCCCTTTACACCCAATAACCATAAGTTTGTTTTCTACATCTGTAACTATTTCTGTTCTGTAGATAAGTTCATTTGTACTCTTTTAAACTATTCCACATATAAGTGATATCATGTGGTATTTGTTTCTCTCTGACTTCACTCAGTATGACAGTCTGTAGGTCCATCCATGTTGCTGCAAATGGAATTCTTTCTTTCTTTCTTTATGACTTGAGTAATACCAACATTTCAAGAATTCATAATGAAAAAAGATTCCCTAGACTGAGCTGAAGAAAAATTTATGGTAGCATATAGAAAAGAATGAGGATCAAAAAATAGTTCAGTTGCCTCTGTATTACCCCATTTAATCGTTATAATCCTAAGAGGTAGCTACAGTGATTACTGTCCTCCTATGAGTTAACGTAGTTAACACATGTGTTCAAGATTTCTTAGATAAGTTTATAGGTAGAATTCACATCTGAGTGATGTAATTACAAAGCCTGTATTCCAATGTTTTACCATCACAGTGAAAATGGCTTCATCCAGATTTGGTTGAAGGTGACTAATCAGTGGAAAATAATGCTTCAGAATAAACTTAATATTTGGTAACACTTTGCAATCACTGTATAGTAAGCACTGTTGACTATTGCTGGAGTGTAAGGTTGGAGTCCTTCCCTGTCTTTGAGGAACATCCCTTTAGTGAGAGAGAGAGATGTGAACAAATAATGGTAATACAATACAGTGTATATTGTACTATAAGAGAGTGCCATAAAGTCTGTGGTTTCATGGAAAGAGAATTCAGTTAAAGTTCAGACCAGCATTTGAATTCCTGTTTGCTTTGTGACCTGGAACATGATACCAAATTTCATTCATGTTTAGTTTCCTTATCTGTTAAGTGGAGAGAATAATACTTGAAAGGGGAGTATTAATATTAAGCAAAATATGTAAAGTACTGGCTTATTGGTATGTGGATGAATAAAATCCTGAATGAGGAATAAGAAATAAATTGAACAGAGTTGACATGGGTTGGAGGTTTACCAGGGCGCTATCTCTGGAGCCTTAAAGGTGACTGATAACCTTTATTAGTGGGGAGGAAGGGCATCAACACAGACAGAACACACAGAATCAGAGGCAGGGTCTCAGAACAGGAATATGGATTGTTGAGGGAATGGTAAGTAATTGTGGCTCTGTATACAAAGTATTTGCAAAGGCCGAACGTAAATGGTAATTGTGTAGAAATGTGGCTGTGCAATTTTAGTAATTAGAAATTATATATTTTATAAGAATATCTCAAGAGTGTGAATTGTTACTTTTTTATTTAATATTTACTTTTTAATACTTACTAAAACTGATTTCCAAATGTGTTCAGGCAAGCAACTATTTCATTACGATTTATTCTAACCAGTAAAAGAAGACTAAGGCAACTGCACCTAATTCAAGAGAAGCATTTTGGGATTATTTTAAAAGAAAAATAATCTTGAGAATTCCCTGGATGTCCAGTGATACTCTTCTACTGCAGGAGGTGCGTGTTGGATCCCTAGTCGGGAACTAAGATTCTGCAGGATGTGGGGTGCCACCAAACACATGAAAGTTAAAACAGTCTTAATTAAGTGATTGCCTTTCCTTAACCTGACTTACCCTGTTGTTGCATAGAGTCAATATTGCACACTACCCTTGGCATATATGTTACCATCTTTTCTGACCCTAAACTTGAGATGTGACAGTCTAATAGAATGTTTTAAATTGAGACTGTCCTTGAAAACCTGAGAAAAATCCCATGCTTATGTCTTCTCCTCAGGATAGCACAGAACCATAAATACATTGGATTTATAAATGTGGATCACTTGATAACCAAAATCATACGACTAAGTTGAAAATACCAAATAACATTTAGGAAAGCTGCCTTTTAGTCCAACTTGTTAAGTGTCATGTAGATGCGTAAATGACACAAAATAATAGAGGTGAGCTTTCAGATGAAAAAAATTGCTTCCTAAAACAGGTAATTTAGAAGATTAGGAAAGAAAATATGTTGGACTTCATTTTGAACAGAATTTTGAACAGAAACTGGGGCAGGAAATGGCTGTGGCTGAACCACTACCTGATAATAATCATAACATGATTAAATTTGACATTTAATGAGAGGAAGTAAAGGAGAAAAGGTGCACTGTATGCAGCTTTCCAGTTTTAGAAACAGGAGGGAAAGGGGCTATTAAAAGTGTATCTACAGAAATTTTGAAGACATGTAGTAGGCACACTTGTTGCATGAATGAAATCACCTTGGACAAACATTCAGCAAGAGGCCTCTTAAGGTAGCAGAAAGCTTATGAAAGTTATGTGTCATGAGTTTTGGTGCTCTACAGATCTAGTTAAAGTTTCAATTCTGTAGTCCGCCAGTTGTATAAATTTTCGGCTCATCATGCAATCTTTTTCAGAGTTCTGTTCAGTCGCTCAGTCATGTCTGACTCTTTGCAACTCCATAAATCACAGCACGCCAGGCCTCCCTGTCCATCACCAACTCCCGGAGTTCACTCAAACTCACGTCCATCAAGTCGGTGATACCATCAAGCCATTTCATCCTCTGTCGTCCCCTTGTTCTCCTGTCCCCAATCCCTCCCAGCATCAGAGTCTTTTCCAATGAGTCAACTCTTCGCATGAGGTGGCCGAAGGATTGGAGTTTCAGCTTTAGCATCAGTCCTTCCAATGAACACCCAGGGCTGATTTCCTTTAGACTGGACTGGTAGGATCTCCTTACAGTCCAAGGGACTCTCAAGAGTCTTTTCCAACACCACAGTTCAAAGCATTAATTCTTTGGCGTTCAGCTTTCTTCAGTTTTAGTTTTACTTAATCATAAAATGGAGATACTTTGCAAAATTTTGAAAATGAGATGAATTAATATATGTGAAGCATTCAATACATGGCCTGGCTTATGAAACATGGCCTGCCAAAAAAAAAGTTGCTGCAGTTTAACCAAGTTGAAAAGATGTACTTAAAAAAAAAATACAATTCCTGAGGTTTCCCTGGTGGTCCAATGGCTAGGACGCTGAAGTCCCGAAGTAAGGGGCTCAAGTTCAGTCTCTGGTCAGGGAAATAGATCCCACATGCCCGACTAAAGATCCGCATGCTGCAATGAAGAGTTAGCACAGCCAAATAAAATAATATAAATATTAAAAATGTAAAAAAATACAAGTCTCAAGTAGAGTCAGGAAAGCCAGAAAATGGCAAACAGTGAAAACTTTAAAAGGAGGCAAAGGATGTTACATAGGTAATAAGCAGAATTCAGTAAAGAATTGAAACATTGCAGCCACATACAACAAAAAAGGGAAAAGGTAGGGAGAGAGCTTCACATTCCCAAATTTTTTTCTGAAGAAAGGTCAGACTCATTAAACCAGATAGAGAAAATAAAGAAGGTGGGCTTCCCAGGTATCTCACAGAAGAACTGTACAAAAAGATCTTCACGACCAAGATAATCACGATGGTGTGATCGCTCATCTAGAGCCAGAAATCTTGGAATGTGAAGTCAAGTAGGCCTTAGAAAGCATCACGACAAACAAAGCTAGTGGAGGTGATGGTCTTGAGCCCTGTCTCCTGAACAGTGTCACGAACCTCCGTCCATAGTTCATCAGGCACTCTATCAGATCTAGGCCCTTAAATCTATTTCTCACTTCTACTGTATAATCATAAGGGATTTGATTTAGGTCATACTTGAATGGCCTAGTGGTTTTCCCTACTTTCTTCAAATTAAGTCTGAATTTGGCAATAAGGAGTTCATGATCTGAGCCACAGCGACAGACTGGTTCCAAACAGGAAAAGGAGTACGTCAAGGCTGTGTATTGATGTAAGTACATCATGAGAAATGCTCGGCTGGAAGAAGCACAAGCTGGAATCAGGATTGCCGGGAGAAATATCAGTAACCTCAGATATGCAGATGACACCACCCTTATGGCAGAAAGTGAAGACGAACTAAAGTCTCTTGATGAAAGTGAAAGAGGAGAGTGAAATAGTTGGCTTAAAGCTCAACAATCAGAAAATGAAGATCATGGCATCTGGTCCCATCACGTCATGGGAAATAGATGGGGAAACAGTGTCAGACTTTATTTTAGGGGCTCCAAAATCACTGCAGATGGTGACTGCATTCATGAAATTAAAAGATACTTATTCCTTGGAAGAAAAGTTATGATCAACCTCGATAGCATATTGAAAAGCAGAGACATTACTTGCCAACAAAGTTCCAGCTAGTCAAGGCTATGATTTTCCCTGTGGTCATGTATGGATGTGAGAGTTGGACTGTGAAGAAAGCTGAGTGCTGAAGAATTGATGCTTTTGAACTGTGGTGTTGGAGAAGACTCTTGAGAGTCCCTTGGACTGCAAGGGGATCCAACCAGTCCATTCTAAAGGAGATCAGCCCTGGGATTTCTTTGGAGGGAATGATTCTGAAGCTGAAGCTCCAGTACTTTGGCCACCTCATGTGAAGAGTTGACTCATTGGAAAAGTCCCTGATGCTGGGAGGGATTGGGGGCAGCAGGAGAAGGGGATGACAGAGGATGAGATGGCTGGATGGCATCACTGACGCGATGCACATGAGTGAACTCCAGGAGTTGGTGATGGACGGGAGGCCTGTCATGCTGTGATTCATGGGATCCCAAAGAGTTGGACACGACTGGGCAACTGAGCTGAACTGAGCAATTGAGTACACACACACACACGCACACACGGACAAGGACGCCTGTCGTGCTGCAATTCACGGGATCGCAAAGAGTTGGACACGACTGAGCAACTGAGCTGAACTGAGCAATTGAGTACACACACACACAGTCTGCCTTTTGGCCTCTGAATGTTTACATGTACCATTGTTGTTGTTTAGTCATGACTGACTCTTTACAACCCAGTGAACTGCAGCACACTAGGCTTCCCTGTCCTTCAACATCTCCCAGAGCTTGCTCAAGCTCATGTCCATTGAGTCAATGATATCATCCAATCATCTCATCCTCTGTCATCCTCTTCTCCTCCTGCCTTCAATCTTTCCCAGCATCAGGGTTGTTTCAAATGAGTCGGTTCTTCGCGTCAGGTGGCCCAAGTATTGGAGCTTCAGCATCGGTCCTTCCAGTGAATATTCAAGACTGATTTCCTTGAGCATTGACTGGTTTGATTTGATCTCCTTGCAGTCCAAGGGACCCTCAAGAGTCTTCTCCAGCAACACAGTTCAAAAGCATCGATTCTGTGGTTCTCAGCCTTATTTATGGTTCAACTCTCACATCCATACATGAATACTGGAAAAACCATAGCTTTGACTAGATGGACCTTTGTCAGCAAAGTAATGTCTCTGGTTTTTATATGCTGTCTAAGTTGGTCATACCTTTTCTTCCAAGTAGTAACTGTTTTTTAATTTCAGATGGTGATTGCAGTCACCATCTGCAGTGATTTTGGAGCCCAAGAAGATCAAATCTGTTACTGTTTCCATTCTGTGCCTGCCTGTTGGTGATGGGACTGGATGCCATGATCTTTGTTTTTTGAATATTGAGCTTTAAGCCAGCTTTTTCACTCTCCTCTTTCACCTTCATCAAGAAGCTCTTTAGTTTCTCTTCACTTTGCCATAAGGGTGGTGTCATCTGCATATCTGAGGTTATTGATATTTCTCCCAGCAATCTTGAGTCCTGCTTGTGCTTCATCCAGTGTAGCATTTCACATGATATACTCTGCGAATAAGTTAAATAAGCAGGGTGACAGTATTCAGCCTTGACATACTCCTTTCCCGATTTGGAACCAGTCACTTGTTCCATATCCAGTCCTGTTGCTTCTTGACTTGCATACAGGTTTCTCAGGAGACAGGTAAGGTGGTCTGGTATTCCCCTTTCTTTAAGAATTTTCCAAGTTGTTGTCATCCACACAGTAAAAAGCTTTCGCGTAGTTAGTGAAGCAGAAGTAAATATTCTTCTGGAATTCACTTGCTTTTTCTATGATCCAGTGGATGTTGGCAATTTAATCTCCAGTTCCTCTGCCTTTTCTAAATCAACTCGAACATCTGGAAGTTTTTGGTTCATGTACTGTTGAAGCCTAGCTTGGAGAATTTTGTGTGTTACTTTGCTAGCATGTGAAATGAATGCAGTTGTGCAGTAGTCTGAGCATTCTTTGGTGTTGCCCTTCTTTGGGATTGAAATGAAAACTAACTTTTTCCAGTCCTGTGGCCACTGCTGAGTTTTCCAAATTTGCTGGAATACTGAGTGCAGCACTTTTAGACCATCATCTTTTAGGATTTGAAATAGCTCAACTGGAATTCCATCACCTCCAGTATCTTTGTTTGTAGTGATGCTTCCTAAGGCCCACTTGACTTCACATTCCAAGATGTCTGGCATTATGTGAGTGATCTCGCTGTCATAAATGTGCCATATGTTGAAGAATAAACATATCATCTTTTCTTCTGTTGTATTACCTATTCTGGTGAATGGCTCTTCTCCAGGCCGGGAGTCATGGAATATCCTTACTCTTTTATTCCCCATACCTTTCAGGTCCAATCAGTCACTGCATCTGCTTATTCTCTCTACTAGTTATCTATTTTATTAATGCCCTATCCCAACACCTTGGACTGCAGGGAGATCCAACCAGTCCATTCTAAAGGTCAGCCCTGGGATTTCTTTGGAAGGAATGATGCTAAAGCTGAAACTCCAGTACCTTGGCCACCTCATGTGAAGAGCTGACTCATTGGAAAAGACTCTGATGCTGGGAGGGATTAGGGGCAGGAGAAGGGGACGACAGAGGATGAGATGGCTGGATGGTATCACGGACTTGATGGACGTGAGTCTGAGGGAACTCCAGGAGATGGTGATGAACGGGGAGGCCTGGCGTGCTGCGATTCATGGGGTCGCAAAGTCGGACTTGACTGAGTGACTGAACTAAACTGAACTGATCCCAACACCGACTCTGAGTTAATAAAAATGCTCATTGCCATTGACTTATTTCATGTCCTCATCATTTCATTACTGTCTCTAGTCTCTTTCCTTTTTTTTTTTTTTGACCTTGAGGCATTCAGGATCTTAGTTCCCTGACCAGGGATCAAACCTGGGCCCCCTGCAGTAGAAGTGCGGAGTGTTAACCACTGAACCACCAAGGAAGTCCCAGGTCTCTTTGGTTTTCGTTTAGCCTCATATTAACCTTTTCTCTACACAGCTTCCTTCCAGAATGATTTTACTGAAATACTAACATAACCATATCAAATTTCTATCTGTAATGCTTATACATGATAGTTAATAAATATTTGATCTCTCCATGTATTGATATCTTAAACTTAAGATGAATTTAAGTGGCTAGCATACTTATACCTGGAGTTTTCTTTATGGGAAAGATTTTTGCTTCAAATTCTATTTATTTAATTTATTTCTTTTATTTCTTTTTGAGTAAGCATCAGTTGTTTGTATCTTTCAAGGAACTCGTCAATTTAGTCTAAATTGTTAAATTCAGGGGCATACATGTTCATAGTATTCCTTTATTATCTTTTTAATATCTCTAAGATCTGTAGCAATGTTTTCTTTCTCTTTCCTGACTGTTAATTTGTGTATTTTCTCACTTTTTTTCCTGTTCAGTCTGGCTACAAATTTGTTTTGTTGATATTCTCAAAGAGCCAGTTTTTTTTTTTTAATTGATTTTGTGTTTTCAGTTTCAGTGATTTTTGTTGTTATTTCCATTTTGTTGTTTGCTGCTGCTATGACGCTTCAGTCGTGTCCAACTCTGTGCGATCCCCTAGACGGCAGCCCACTAGGCTCCTCTGTCCCTGGGATTCTCCAGGCAAGAATACTGGAGTGAGTTGCCATTTCCTTCTCCAATGCATGAAAGTGAAAAGGGAAAGTGAAGTTGCTCGGTCGTGTCTGACTCTTCTCGACCCCATGGACTGCAGCCCACCAGGCTCCTCTGTCTCTGTCCATGGGATTTTCTAGGCAAGAGTACTGGAGTGGGGTGCCATTGCCTTCTCTGATTTGTTGTTGTTTACTTTGTATTTTATTTGCTTTTGATTTGTTAGAATCTTAAAATGTAAACTTATTGTCTTCTAATATAAATTTTTAATGCTATAAAATTCCCCTCTAAATAGTGATTGAAGTGCATCTCACAAATGTTGATATTTGTGTTTTCATTTTTGTTCAGTTCAAAAATCCTTATTGATTTTGTTTGTGGTTTCTTCATTGAATCTGTTGGTTATTTAAAGATATGTACAGAAGTTTCCCAATATTGAGGTATTTTTCAGGTGTTGACTTCTGATTTAATTTTACTGTGGTCAGAGAACATACATGGCATGATTTGAGTCATTTTAAATTTATTGAGACTTGTTTTATGAGAGTATCATCTCTCTTGGTTAATGATTCATGTGTGCTTGAAAAGAATGTTGGGTGGAGTGTTCTATAAATACTAATCAGATCAAGTTGACTGACAGAATTTTCAGTCCTTTTGTATCCTTACATATTTTATGTCTGCTTGTTCTCTCCATTTTTGAGAGAAGGGTGTTGAAGTCTCTGACTATAATTGTGGCCTTGCCACTTTCTCCTTGTAGTTGGATCAGTTTGGCTTCATATATTGGTAGTTTGAAGTTCTGTTACTCGGTGCATACATATTTAGGATTGTTATCTTTTGATGAATCTTTTTGTCATTGTGAAATGGACCTTTGGTAATACGCTTTTCTCTGAAGTCTACTTTGTATTGCTACTCTAGCTTTGTTTTGAGTAGTGTTAGTGTTATTTCTCTTTTTCCACTTGAAAACTTTTTACCTATTTATATTTAAGCTGGATTTCTGGTACATGGCATATAGTTGGACCTTGCTTTTTCTTTTCTTTCTTTCTAATCCAATTTTCTGATCTCTGCTCTTAATTTAGACCATTTACACTTAATGTGATTATTTTGTTGGGTTTAAATCTTCCTTTCTGGTACATGTTTCTTGTTTGTTACATCTGTTCTTTGTTCTGTTTTTCTTTACCTTCTTTTGCATTTGAGTATTTTTATGATAATCAGTACTTTATTCAAGAATTAATTATCTGTAGCTTTAAAAATTTTTTGCTGCTTGTTTGTAGTGGCTATATATATGTTTAGCTTATCACATTTACCTTGAGTAAAACACCACTTTTCATTTCATGTCAGTGCCTTGTAAGGTATACTTCCATTGTGCTGTTGTCATACATTTTGGTTTTACGTGTGTTAAAAATTCCACAGTGTATTTCTACTTTTTCATTTTTACATGGTCAGTTGTCTTTTAAGGGGATTGGTGGCTCAGATGGTAAAGAATCCACCTGCAGTGCTGGAGACCTGGGTTTGATCCCTGGGTTGGAAGATCCCCTGGAGGAGGGCATTGTAACCCACTTGAGTACTCTTGTCTGGAGAATCCCCATGGACAGAGGAGCCTTGCAGGCTACAGTCCATGGGGTCGCAAAGAGTTGGACACGACTGACCCATTAAGTACAGTGAGCTTTTTTTTTGAAGCTCTTACATTTACCCACATATTTACCATTTTCAGGGCCCTTCTTTCCTTTGGAATTCTTTTTCCATCTGGTGTTTTCCTTCCTGAAGTACTTACTTTAGTATTTATTGTAATGGTTGTAATGCTGTATTACTGATGAAATTTTTTTCAGCTTTTGTATGTCTGAAAAATACTTTTCTGAAATATATTTTTGCCAGGTATAGAAATTTGGATCAACACCTTTTTTTTTTCTTTTTTTTTCCAGGAGTATAATACTGCACCATTGTCATCTCATTGCATTTTTCCAATGTGAAATCTGTTATCCTTATTTCACTATACTGAAAATGTTTTTTTCCTCTGGCTGCTTTTAAGATCTCTTTATCATTTGTTTTAAGCACTTGTAGTAAGATGTGCCTAGTTATTTTATGTTTTTAGGCTTGGGGTTTGCTGAACTTCTTGGTTTGAAGCTTTACTGTTTTTATCAAATGAAGAAGAAATTTGTCCATTATTTCTTCAGATAGTGTTTTTGTTTCTTCATTCTTCTCATTCTGGTACTAGTTATTCATATATTATGTTTCTTGATAATGTCCCACAGCTAACTGCTGCTTTCTTCCTTTTTTTTTTCCTCTCCTTGTTTCAACTTGGACAATGTCTCTTGCTCTGTCCGCAAGATTACTAATCTTTTCACTTTTTGATTTGCTATTATCTCATTCAGTGTATTTTTCTTTAAAAATTTTTTTATTTTTGGCTGCACTGGGTCTTTGCTGCTGTGCTTGGGCTTTTCTCTAGTTGCGGCAAGCAGCAGCTACTCTTTATTTGGGGTGTGTGGGCTTCTCATTGTGGTGGCGTCATCTGTTGTGCAGCATAGGTCCTAGGACTTGGGGGCCTCAGTAGTTGTGGCTCCCTGGCTCTGGAGCACAGGCTGAATAGTTGTGGAGACTTATTTGCTTCACAGCATTTGGGATCTTCCTGGACCAGGGAATGAACCTGAGTCTCCTGTGGGGGCCAGTAGAGCAGTGAAGCCCCACTGAAGCCCCACGGTATTTTTGTTAATAGGAGTTTTCATTTCTAGAAATTTGATTTGAATCTTGTCTGTATCTTAAATGTTTCTCCTTTATATGTTCAGGCTTTCTTCTCCTTGAATAAAGTTGATCCTTGCACAATGTGGAGGTTAGTGGTGGTGACTGTTCACGCAGTCAAAAATCTTTGTATAACTTTATAACACTCCATGTCGTGGTTCTGCATCTGCAGATTCAACCAATCACAGTCACGTAGTAATTTTTTAAATTGTGCATAAGAGAAACTACACAGTTCAAACTATGTTTTTCAAGGGTCAGCTGTATACATCGAGTTTATACTGAAGTTTTTTAAAAATTGTAATTAAAAAGGACATAAAATTTACCAACTCAGTCATTTTAGTATACAGTTTAGTAGTGTTAATGTTTACATTAATGTTGTCTTGAAACAGCTTTCTGGAACTTCTCATCTTGCAAATCTGAAACTCTGTAACCATTAAACAACTTAAAAACAACTACTATTTACTGTTTCCTCCAGTCCCAAGGAAGCCATTCTTCTGTTTTCTGTCTCTGTGAACTTGGCTATGCTAGGTACCTCAAATGAATGGGATAACACGGCATTGGTCTTTTTGTGACTGGCTTATTTCACTTAGTTTAACGTCCTCAAGATTCATTCATGTTGTGATGTGTGGCAGGATTTCCATTAAGGCTAAATAATATTCTATTGTATAATTTTCTTTATTCATTCATCCATTGGTGGACATGTGGGTTATTTTCATTGCTTGGCTGTTGTGAACATGGATATGCAAATATGTCTTCAAGACCATGCTTCTTTTGGATATATCCCCAAAAGCAAAGCTCAGTCAGCGAAGAATCTGCCTGTAGTGCAGGAGACTCAGGTTTGATCCCTGGGTTGGGAAGATCCCCTGGAGAAGGAAATGGCAAACCGTTCCAGTGTTCTTGCCTGGAAAATCCCAAGGGTAAAGGAGTGTGGTGAGCTGCAGTCCATGGGGTTGGAAAGAGTCAGGTATGACAGAGCAACTAACACTTTTACTTTCCAAAAGCAAAATTGCTGGATCATTTGGAAGTTCTGTTTTCAAATTTTTTGAGGAACCGCCATACTATTTTCTGTAGTGATTGTGCCACTTCAGCATTGCACCAATAGTGTACATGGTTTCTGACTTGGTTCACATCTTTGTCAACATTTGTTATTTTCTATTTTGCTGATACTTGGTATCATAATGGATATAAAAGTGATATCTCATTATGGTTTTAATTTGCATTTACCTAATGATTCGAAGAGTTGACTCACTGGGAAGACCCTGATGTTGGGAGGGATTGGGGGCAGGAGGAGAAGGGGACGACAGAGGATGAGATGGCTGGATGGCATCACCAACTCGATGCATGTGAGTTTGGGTGAACTCCAGGAGCTGGTGATGGACAGGGAGGCCTGGCGTGCTGCTATTCATGGGGTCGCAGAGTCAGACACAACTGAATGACTGAACTGAACTGAATGATTGGTAATGTTGAGCATCTTTTCATATGCTTGTGGCTATTTCTATATCATTGGAGAAATGTCTATTCAAGTCCTTTACCATTTGTAAATTGAAATATTTGATTTTTGGTCTTAAGTTGTAGTTCTTTATATATTCTGGATGTTAACCCACTATCATGTATATAGCTTGCAGATATTCTTGTTCATCCATAAGTTGCCTTTCACTCTATTGATTATATGCATTGATGCACAAAACTTTTAAGTTTTATATAGTCTCATTTGTATATTTTTACTTTTACTGTCTTAGGTTGTGCCTTAGGTGTCACAGCCAAGTAAATCACTGCCAAGTACAGTGTCATGAAGTTTAACCATAAATTTTCTTCTAGGAGTTTTATAGCTTCAAGTTTTATTTTTAGGTCTTTAATCCACTTTGAGTTAATTTTTGTATGTGGTGTTAGTTAAGGGCTCACCTTCATTCATTTGCGTGTGTATATCCATTTTTCTGCATACATGTTGTTGAAGAGGCTGTCCTTTCTCTGTTGAATGATCTTAGCATTTTTATCAAAGATTATTTGACCACATATGCAAGAGTTTATTTCTGGGCTCTGTTCTATTCCAGTAGTTTGTTTGTCTTTATGCCAGTAGTACACTGTAGCTTTGTAGTATGTTTTGAAATCAGAAAGTGTGACTCCTCCAATTTTTGTTTGTACAGAATTATTTTGGGCACCTGGGATCCCTCGAGATTCTATTTGAATTTCAGGATGGATTTTTCTATTTCTGGGAAAAAATGCCTTTGAAATTTTGATAGAGATTGCATTGAATCTATGGATTATTTTGGGTATGGACATGTTAATATTAAGTCTTCTAATCCGTGAACATGCATTTCTTTCTGTGTGTGTGTCTGTATATGTATACATGCAACATACATATACACATACCATATCTTGTGTACAGTAGCTGTTTTAGTCATGTCACTTCTGTCATTTCTAGATCCATTTCTTATAACTGATTTTTCTCCTTATATGGATTATATTTTCCTTTTTGTTTGTGTTCCTGCTAATTTTTGTTGGATGCCAGACATTGTGAATTTTGTTGTTTGGAGCTATCTTTTTTTTTTTTTTTTGTATTCTTTTCAATATTTTCAGATTTGTTTTGGGACACAGTTAAGTTACTTGAAAACAGTTCTTCAAAGCATGCTTTTAAGCTTTGTTAGATGAATCCTGAGCATCCTTTAGTACAAGGCTAACTTTAGCATTATTCTGGAACATTACCCTCTCATTTGAGTCTTGATATTCCTCTGTCTCTATGAACTTCAGTTTTATTTCCTGAAAACAGTCATTCCTCCATAAACATTGTATGATGATTAAAAAAAAATCAGAAAATTAACTTTGGTATAATACTATAATCTGTAGATATTCACATTTCACCAACTGTCCTAATACTGTCCGTTTTGGCAAAAGAAAGTGCAGATTCATATCCTGCCTTTAGTTGTCATGTCTGTCTAATTTAAGTTGGAATAATTCTAGAGCCTATGTTTTATGTTTCATGATACTGACATTTTTCTAAAGTTTTGAGGCCATTCATTTTGTTGAATGTCCTTCAATTTTAGTTTGGTCAATTTTCTCTCAAGATTAGAGTCAGGTTATATACTTTTGACAGGAATATCACAGACTTAATGTTGTGTTCTTTTCTGTACATTATATCAGGAAGCAAATGCTGCAATTTCTTCTATTACTGATGATGATAATTTTTATTGTTTAGTTCTGATGATATCTGCCAGGTTTCTCCAAGGTTAAGTTATTATTTTACTCTTTGCAGCTAATAAGTACCTTGTGGAGAGATCCTTTGATTATGTAAATATCCTGCTGCTGCTGCTAAGTCGCTTCAGTCATGTCCAACTCTGTGCAACCTTAGAGACGGCAGCCCACCAGGCTCCCCATCCCTGGGATTCTCCAGGCAAGAACAATGGAGTGGGTTGCCATTTCCTTCTCCAATGCATGAAAGTGAGAAGTGAAAGTGAAGTCGCTCAGTCATGTCTGACTCTTAGCGACCCCATGGACTGCAGCCTTCCAGGCTCCTCCGTCCATGGGATTTTCCAGGCAAGAGTACTAGAGTGGGGTGCCATTGCTTTAACTTGCCCATTGGCTTTAATATCTGTTGATGGTTCTTGTACGAATCAGTTATCAGGATAGTTTCATAAAAGTTCTCATCACAAGGGAAAAAAATATGTAGTTATGTGAGGTGATGGTTAACTTACTGTGCTAATCATTTTTGCTCTGTATATATGTATCATACCATTATGTTGTGCAACTTAAGCTTATGCAATGTTAGGGCAATTATATCTCACTAAAATTTTGGGGGAAAAAAGATGGCTGAAAATTGGTGATTTTCTTTTTCCCCACTTCACTAATTTCTTCTGTGTTTATTAGCTGACTTTCTGCTACAGAAGAAACTTCATTCTCTTATTTATTTGCCCATTCATTGATACTAGTATAGACTCATTGTTTCTTATTTTATTCTTTTGACAGTGTCCCTATTATTCTTTGAGCACTTTAAATTTTTAAATGTTTTTTATTGTGGTAAAAGTCACATAGTATAAAATATACTGTTTTAACCATATTTAACATTTCAGTGGTACTAAGTACATTCACATTGTTGTGCAGCTCTCAACATCATCCATCTACTGAATTTTCCACTTTCTTAAACTGAAACCCCGTCTTCATTAAACACTAAGTCCCCATTACCCATTCTGACTCCTAACCCTGGCCCCTGGCATCTACCAGTATACTTTCTGACTTTATGAATTTGACTGTTCTAGGTACCTTGTGTAAGTGAAATCAAGTAGTATTTGTTTACACCTACTCTATAATGTGTTTTTAAAGTTAATATTAGTCTTGCAAACAGATTGTATCTTCATTTTTCTCTTGTGCTATACAGTGAAAGAAAGAAAGTGAAGTTGCTCAGTCGTGTCCGACTCTTTGCAACCCCATGGACTGTAGCCTACTAAGCTCCTCTGTCCATGAAATTTTCCAGGCAAGAGTACTGGAGTGGGTTGCCATTTTTAGTAGGTACTCATTAATTATCTGTTATTTTATACACAGTAGTGTGATGTCAGTCCCAATCCCTTATCCCCCAGCTTTGTGTCCATACATTTTTCTCTGTGTCTGTGTCTCAGTTTCTGCTTTGCAAACAAGTTTATCTGTACTATTTTTTATAGATTCCACATAAGTGAGTTATATACAATATTTGTTTTCCTCTTTCTGACAGACTTCACTCTATATGACAGTCTCTAGGTCCATCCACATGTATCATGCCATCTGTGTAAATGGCACAATTTCATTCATTCTTATGACTAATATTCCATTGTTATATATGTGCACATCTTCTTTATCCATTCCTCTGTCAATGGGCATTTTCGTTGCTTCCATGTCCTGGCTGTTGTAAATAGTGCCACTCTGAATATTGGGATGCATGTGTCTTTTGGAATTAGAGTTTTCTTCTGGTATATGCCCAGCAATAGGATTGCTGGATCATATGGTAGTTCTGCTTTTAGTTTAAGGAACCTCCTTACTGTTCTCCATAGTGACTGTATCTTTCCCATCAACAGTGTTAGAGAGTTCCCTTTTCTCTACACCCTCTCCAGCATTTCTTTGTAGATATTTTTGGTGATGGTCATTCTGCCTGGTGTGAGGGGATACCTCATTGTAGTTTTCATTTGCTCTTCTCTAATAATGAGCAGTGTTGAACATCTTTTCATGGGTTTATTGGTCATGTGTATGTCATCTTTGGAGAAATGTCTGTTTAGATCTTCTGCCCACTTCTTAATTGGGTCGTTTTTCTGATACTGAACTATATGAGCTGCCTATATATTTTGGAGATTAACTCTTCGTCAACTGCTTCGTTTGCAGTTATTTTCTCCCATTCTCAGGGCTGTCTTTTCATCTTGTTTGTAGTTTGCTTTGCTGTGCAAAAGCTTCTAAGTTTAATTAGGTACCTCCCCCTTCTTTCATTACTCTAGTACATAGGCTCGAAAAAAAATCATCTTGCTGTGATTTATGTCAGTCTTCTGCCTATGTTTTCCTCTAATAGGTTTATAGTATCTGGCCTTACATTTAGATCTTTAATCCATTTTGAGTTTATTTTTGTGTGTGGTGTTAGGGTGTGTTCTGATTTTATCTTTTTACCTGTAGCTGTCCAGTTTTTCCATCACCAGTTATTGAAAAGGCTATCTTTTCTACACTGTACATTCTTATCTCCTTTGTCATAGGTTATGTGGCTATAGGTGTGTTAGTTTATCTCTGGGCTTTTTCTCCTGTTCCATTGATATATATATCTGTTTTTGTGCCAGTACCATACTGTCTTAATTACTGTAGCTTTGTGGTATAGTCTGAAGTCAGGAAGCCTGATTCCTCCAGCTCCGTTTTTCTTTCTTAGGATTGCTTTGGTTATTTGAGGTTTTTTGTGTTTCATACAGATTGTAAAAATTTTTGTTCTGTGAAAAATGCCATTGGTAATTTGATAGGGATTGCATTGAATCTGTAGATTGTTTTTGGGATCATAGTCATTTTCACAGTATTGATTCTTGCAGTCCAAGAACATGATATGTTTCTCTGTGATGCCTTTGACTTCTTTCATCAGTATCTTAGAGTTTTCTGCATGTAGATCTTTTGTCTCCTTAGGTAGGCTTATTCCTAAGTATTTTATTTTTGTTGCAGTAGTGAATGGGATTATTTCCTTACTTTCTGTTACTGACTTATCATTGTTAATGTATAGGAATACAAGAGATTTTTGTGCCTTAATTTTGTATCCTACAACTTTACTAGATTATCTGTTGAGTTCTAGTAGTTTTCTGTTAGAATATTTAGGATTTTCTATGTATCATGTCATCTGCAGTGACAGTTTTCACGTCTTCTTTTCCGATTTGGATTCATTCATTTTTTTCTTTTCCTTCTCTGAGTGCTGTGGCAAGGGCTTCCATAACTTTGTTGAATAATAGTAGTGAGAGTGGACATCCTTGTCTTGTTCCCAATCTTAGAGGAATTGCTTTCAGTTTTTCACCATTGAGAATGATGTTTGCTGTGGATTTGTCACATATGGCCTTTATGATGTTGAGGTAGGTTCCCTTTGTGTCCACTTTCTGGAGATTTGTTTTATTTTTTGTAAATAGGTATTGATTTTTGTCAAAAGTTTTTTCTAGGAACAGATAAGTGACCTGGAGGACAGAATGGTGGAATTAACTTCTGCAGAACAGAATATAGAGAAAAGAATTAAGAGAAATGAAAACAGCCTAAGAGACCTTTGGGACAACATTAAACATACCAACATTCGCATTGTAGGGGTCCCAGAAGGAGAAAAAGAGAGAGAAAGGACCTGAGAAAACATTTGAAGAGGTAACAGTGGAAAACTTCCTGAACATGGAAAAGGAAATAGTCACCTGAGTTCAGGAAGCACAGAGAGTCCCAGGAAGGATGAACCCAAGGAGAAACACACTAAGACACATGGTAATCAAACTGACAAAAACTAAAGATAGAGATAAAATATTAAAAGCAACAAGGGGAAAATGACAAATAACATACAGCGGAACTCCCATCAAGCTATCAGCTGATTTCTCAACAGAAACTCTACAAGTCAGAAGGGAATGGAGGATATATTTAAAGTGGTGAAAGGGAATAACCTAGAATACTAAGAATACCAGCCAAGAATACTCTACCCAGCAAGACTCTCCTTAAGATTTGATGGAGAAAACAAAAGTTTTCCAAACAAGCAAAAGTTAAGAGAATTCAGTGTCACCAAACCTTCAGTTCAGTTCAGTTCGGTTGCTCAGTCATATCCGACTCTCTGCGACCCCATGAATCTCAGCACGCCAGGCCTCCCTGTCCATCACCATCTCCCAGAGTTCACTCAAACTCACGTCATTGAGTCAGTGATACCATCCAGCTATCTCATCCTCAGTCGTCCCCTTCTTCTCTTGCCCCCCAATCCCTCCCAGCATCAGAGTCTTTTCCAGTGAGTCAACTCTTTGTATGAGGTGGCCAAAGTACTGGAGTTTCAGCTTCAGCATCATTCCTTCCAAAGAAATCCCAGGGTTGATCTCTTTCAGAATGGACTGGTTGGATCTCCTTGCAGTCCAAGGGACTCTCAAGAGTCTTCTCCAACACCACAGTTCAAAAGCATCAATTCTTCGGCACTCAGCTTTCTTTATAGTACAACTCTCGCATCCATACATGACCACTGAGAAAACCATAGCCTTGACTAAATGGACCTTTGTTGGCAAAATAATGTCTGCTTTTGAATATGCTATCAAGGTTGGTCATAACTTTCCTTCCAAGGAGTAAGCGTCTTTTAATTTCATGGCTGCAGTCACCATCTGCAGTGATTTTGAACCTTAGCTTTACAAAAAATGCTAAAGGAAATTCTCTAGACAGAAAACAAGAGAAGGAAAAGCCCTACCTAAAGGAAATAAACCCAAAGCAGTTAAGAGAATGGTAATAGGATCATACATGTCAGTGATTCTCTTAAATATAAATGGATTAAATGCACCAACCAAAAGACATAGACTGGCTGGGTGGATGAAAACATGTGCATGTATGCACTTCCACTTACACATTACTCTGCTTGACCCCTAAATTGTATGTGATTTTTTTATATTGTTAAGTTAATCATGTTACCATTATGGCTTGCATTTGTAACTATCTTTTATTTTTTGTGTCTGGCTATTGATTGTGAAAACTGATAAACATCTTTTACTATTGTGATTACGTAACTATTACTCAATACCATTGTTAACAGAAAAATAATAGTACTCTGTATCACTAAAACTAAGATCTAATAGAAAGATCTCTAATCACTTTTTAAAATCCAGATGCATATCAAAATTATCTTGATATGTTCCAGCTATGTTTCTAACCAGCAATCATGTTTAAAAACAGCTAGACTATATGATGATCTTTTATTTCTATCTAGTTTGTCTCACTTTTTCTATTTCATTTTCAGTGCTCCCATTTCATTTAGTTTATGTTCTCTAGTTTCTCCATCTCCTTTTTTTAATGTTCTTTCTCAAACCTTTATCAAGTGTAGTAGAAAAGCTTTTGTATACATATATATATGTGTGTAATTATATATTTTCAAAAACATGAATTTTTGCCTAAATTAAAAAATTAGAACATTTTGATTCTACTTTTTGACTTAGTGTGAATAGAATGCTAGATTTCTAATTTAAAAATAGAGGTGCAACAAGCAACAAAGGTTTACTGCATAGCATAGGGAACTCTAGTGAAAATTAATCTCAAAAATAATGTATGTGTATTTGTATAACTGAATCACCTGCTTTGCACCTGAAACATTGTCAGTCAACTATACTTCAATGAAAAAACTACATATTTTATAAAAAGGATTTTTCTGCATCTGTTGAGATCATATGGTTTTTATTTTTCAGTTTGTTAATATGGAGTATCACGTAGATTAATTTGCCTATATGGAAGAAAACTTGCATCCTTGGAATAAATCACAGTTGGATCATGGTGTATGATCCTTTTATTTTATTTTTTTCTTCAAAACATGGTAACTTTTATTTTTAAATTTAAATTTATTTTTTTAATTGGAGGCTAATTACTTAACAATATCGTATTGGTTTTGCCATACATCAACATGAATCCGCCATGGGTGTACATGAGTTCCCAATCCTGAACCTCCCTCCCACCTCCCTCCCTGTACCATCCCTGTGGGTCATCCCAGTGCACCAGCCCCAAGCATCTAGTATTATGCATCATACCTGGACTGGCGATTTGTTTCATATATGATATTATACATGTTTCAATGCCATTCTCCCAAATCATCCCACCCTCTCCCTCTCCCACAGAGTCCAAAAAACTGTTCTATACATCTTTGTCTCTTTTACTGTCTCACATACAGGGTTATCATTACCATTTTTCTAAATTCCATGTATATGCATTAGTATACTGTATTGGTGTTTTTCTTTCTGGCTTACTTCACTCTGTATAATAGGCTCCAATTTCATCCACCTCATTAGAACTGATTCAAATGTATTCTTTTTAATGGCTGAGTAATACTCCATTGTGTATATGTACCACAGCTTTTTTATCCATTTGTCTGCTGATGGACATCTAGGTTGCTTCCATGTCTTGGCTATTATAAACAGTGCTGCGATGAACATTGGGGTACTCGTGTCTCTTTCAATTCTGGTTTCCTCGGTGTGTATGCCCAGCAGTGGGATTGCTGGGTCATAAGGCAGTTCTGTTTCCAGTTTTTTAAGGAATCTCCACACTGTTCTCCATAGTGGCTGTACTAGTTTGCATTCCCACCAATAGTGTAAAAGGGTTCCTTTTTCTCCACACCCTCTCCAGCATTTATTGCTTGTCGACTTTTGGATCGCAGCCATTCTCACTGACGTGAAATTGTACCTCATTGTGGTTTTGATTTGCATTTCTCTTGATAATGAGTGATGTTGAGCATCTTTTCATGTGTTCATTAGCCATCTGTATGTCTTTTTTGGAGAAATGTCTATTTAGTTCTTTGGCCCATTTTTTGATTGGGTTGTTTATTTTTCTGGAATTGAGCTGCAGGAGTTGCTTGCATATTTTTGAGATTAGTTGTTTGTCAGTTGGTTCATTTGCTATTATTTTCTCCCATTCTGAAGGCTATCTTTTCACCTTGCTTATAGTTTCTTTTGTTGTGCAGAAGCTTTTAATTTTAATTAGGTCCCATTTGTTTATTTTTGCTTTTATTTCCAATATTCTGGGAGGTGGGTCATAGAATACATATGATCCTTTAAATGTGTTATTGGATTCTGTTTGCTAGTATTTTGTTGAAGATTTCTGTATCTGTGTTCATCAGTGATACTACTCTTTAATTTTCTTTTCTGTGGCATCCTTTGTCTGGTTTTGCTATTGGGTGATGCTGGCCTCACAGATTGAGCTTGGGAGTGATCCTTCCTCTGCAGTTTTTTGGAACAGTTTGAGAAGGGTAGGTGTTAGTGCTTTGCTAAATGTTTACTAGAATTTACCTGTGAAGCCCTCTGGTCCTTGACTTCTGTTTGTTGGAAGTTTCAATTCCATTACTTACAATTGGTCTGTTCATACTTTGTATTTCTTCCTTGTTCAGTTCTAGAAGATTGTACTTTTCTAAGAATTTGTCCCTCTCTTCCAAATTATCCATTTTATTAGCATATAGTTGCTTATAGTAGTCTCTTATGATCCTTTGAATTTCTGCTGTATCAATTGTGATTTCTCCTTTTTCATTTCTAATTATGTTGATTTGTATCCTCCCCCCTTTTTTTTAAATTGAGGAATCTGACTCAAAAATCAATTTTGTCTCTCAAAGAACCAGCTTTTAGTTTCATTGCTCTTTGGTATTGTTTTCTTACTTTCTGTTTCATTTATTTCTGCTGATTGTTATTATTTCTTTCCTTCTACTAACTTTGTTCTTTGGTTGCTTTAAAGCAACTTGTAAAGTTTTGAAATTTCTAAAAGTTTGAAAAGGTTTGAAATTTTTCTTGTTTATTGAGGTAGGATTGCATTCCTGTGACTTGCCCTCTAAGAACCACTGTTGCTGCCTCCCATAGGATTTGGGTCATTGTGTTTTCATTGTCATTTGCATCTATGTACTCTCTGATATTTTCTTTGATTTCTTTAGTGATCTTGTGGTTATAAGCTTATTGTTTAGCCTTCATGTGTCTGTGTTTTTATAGTTTTTTTTTTTCTCCTGTAGTTGATTTCTTGGAGAAGGCAATGGCACCCCACTCCAGTACTCTTGCCTGGAAAATCCCATGGATGGAGGAGCCTGGTGGGCTGCAGTCCATGGGGTCGCAAAGAGTCAGACATGACTGAGCGACTTCACTTTCACTTTTCACTTTCAGGCACTGGAGAAGGAAATGACAACCCACTCCAGTGTTCTTGCCTGGAGAATCCCAGGAATGAGGGAGCCCAGTGGGCTGCCGTCTGTGGGGTCACACAGAGTCGGACACGACTGAAGTGATTTAGCAGCAGCAGCAGCAGTTGATTTCTAATCTCATAGTATTGTGGTCAAAAAGATCCTTGAAACAGTTTCAGTTTTCTTCAGTTTAACAGGGCTTGATTTGTGATCCATGATGTGATTTACTCTGGAGAATGTTCCATGTGCACTTGAGAAGAATGTGTATTCTGCTGTTTTTGGATAGAATGTCCTATAAATATCAATTAAGTCTATCTGGTCTAATGTGTGATTTAAAGCTTGTGTTTCCTTATTTTCTATCTGGATGATCTGTCCATTGGTATAAGTAGGGTATTAAAATCTCCTGCTGTTATTGTGTTACTGTTGATTTCCCTTTTATGTCTGTCAGTGTTTGCTTTATGTATTGAGGTTTTCCTTTGTTGGGTGTATAAATATTTATAGTTGTTGTATCTTCTTGGATTGATCCCTTAATCATTATATAGTATCTTTCTTTGCCTCTTGTAACAGTCTTTGTTTTAAAGTCTGTTTTGTCTGATGTAAGTACTCTGGCTTTCTTTTAATTTGCATTTGCATGGAGTATCTTTTTCTGCTCCCTTAGTTTCAGCCTGTGTGTGTCAATAGGTCTCAAGAGAGTATCTTGTAGATAATGTATACGGGTCTTGTTTTTGTATCCATTCAGCCAGTCTGTGTCTTTGGCAGCATTTAATCCATTTATGTTCAAGGTTATTATCAATATGCTAACATTTTCTTAATCATTTTGGGAATGTTTTCTGTAGATCTTTTCTTCTCTTGTTTCCCTCCTAGAGAAGCTCCTTTAAAATTTGTTATAAAGCTGATTTGGTGGTCCTGAATTCTTAGCTTTGTCTATGCTTTGTCTATCTGTAAAGCTTCTGATTTCTCCAATAAACCTGAATGAGATCATTGCTGAGTAGAGTTATCTTTGTTGTAGGCTTTTCTTTTCCATCACTTTAAATATATCCTGTCACTCTCTTTTGGCCTGCAGAGTTTCTGTTGAAAGATGAGCTGATAACCTTATTGGGTTTCCTTGGTATATTATTTGTTATTTTTCTCTTCCTGCTTTTAATATTTTTTCTTTGAATTTAACTTTTGTTATTTTGATTAATATGTGTCTTGTTGTGTTTCTCCTTGGGTTTATCCTATGTGGGACTCTGTGCTTCTTGGACCTGGGTGGCTGTTTTCTTTCCCATGTTAGGAAAGTTTTTGACTGTTATCTCTTTAAATTTTTCTCAGCCGCTTTCTGTTTCTCTTCTGGGATCCCTATAATTTGGATGCTGCTGCATTTAGTGTTGTACCTGAGGTCTCTGAGACTGTCGTCATTTCTTTTCATTCTTTTTGTCTTTATTCTACTCCTTGGCAGTTATTGCCACCATTGTATCTTCCAATTTACTTATTTGTTCTTCTGCCTCAGTTATTCTCTATTGATTCTTATTTTTCATTTCAGTTATTGTGCTTCTTATGACTGTTCTTCAGTTCTTCTAAGTCCTTGTTAAACATGTCTTGTATTTTTGGATCCATACCTCTGTTCTATTTGTGAGATTTTGAATCATCTTTACTGTCATTTCTCTCTCAGTTCTTTTTAGGTAGATTACCTATTTCTTTTTCATTTGTTTGGTCTTGTAGGTTTTTGCTTGGCTTCTTCATCTGCAACAAATTTTCTGTTATGTCATTTTGTTGATACGTGGGGCTGTGTTCCTGTCTTACTGGTTGGTTGTCCTGTGGCGTCCAGCACTGGAGTTGAGTGGACTGGAATTTGCCGGCAGTTGGGTGGAGCCAGGTTGTGGTGCTGAGATGAGGACCTCTGTGAAAGTTCACACCAGTTAATATTACCTGAAGCCAGTTAATGTTCCCTGAGCCCTGAAAGTCTGTTAGTCCAGCAGCTTGATCTCAGTGCTCCCACCACAAAGTCTCAGACCTGACCCTGGCCTATGAACCAAGAACCTGCAAGCCACATGGTGTGGCATGAAAGAAAAAAAAAACAACAAACAGAAAAGAGCAGAACAAGAAGAAATGATAAAAGTAAAATTAGAAAACTAAAAAGTTTATTAGGTAAAATAAAAACAAAATGAAACAATAAAGCACAAGAACAAAAATATAAAAATTTTATTTTAATTTTTAAGAAAATTTAAAAAATTTAAAACTTCCTGGTGTTTCCATTGTCAGTGTTCTTGCCCCTACAGTGAGCTACATCCAACCTTCTCCTCCCCAGGGGGGGCCTCCAAGACCTCTAGGTAGGTCTCTGGACCCACTGTGTCAGCCCCACCTTGTTAATTTCCCCAGCATCTGCTCTTGAAGCTGGCCTGGAGTACACATGTGCAAGGGGCCAGCTGGGGCACTGGCTTGCATGGGCATGCCCACAGGGGCCAGTGCAGGGGGAGGCTTTAGAGTGGGAGGGCATTGCAAATTGAGCACTTTAATTTCTGACTCAACAAGATTTCTAGGATCACCTTGTCAGGTCTCTATGCCAGCCCTGAAATTAGACATTTCTCTAGGGAGAAATGTTGGAATAAGGGAACCAGTCTTCCCTTGGTTTCTTTACTGTAGTAGGAAAAAAAAGAAAAAGAAAAAGTGAAAGTGAAATCGCTCAGTTGTGTCTGACTCTTCGCAACCCCATGGACTGTAGCCTGCCAGGCTCCTCTATCCATGGCGTTTTCCAGGCAAGAGTACTGGAGTGGGTTGCCATTTCCTTCTCCAGAATAGTATTTAAATATTTACTTGTTAGATGTACTTATTGCTACTGAGAAATTGTTGCATCTAAGCCCTCTTAATGGATATAGCTAACTGTATTGATAATATATGAGTATGTATGTGTGTGGATGTATGTGATACATAGCTTTACTTTTAGAAACTATTATTGAGTTAACCAGTGTCATGGCTGCTAAAAATTTAAAAAGAGAATATACTCTTAGGTTGTATTACTAAGTGATTATGTTCATTATAAATCCACTGTTGTTTGTATTCTTCAGACAAATAGATTGTTTTGTTGGCCAACTAGATTCCAGGAATTTAGATCTTATCTGATAAGGAAGATGACTGGATGGGAGAGAGGTTTGAAAGGCATGTTATGTGAAGAACAGTTGAAGGAGTCAGCTATATTTAATCTAGAGAAAGGAAAGATTAACAGCAGCATGTACTTGCTATATTATTTTATTTGAAGCCAGAAGATATGGTAAAATTCTGTGCTCATGTAGAGTATACTACAGGTGAGTGTAACTTAAGAAAGACAACTAGCTTATCTTTACATAAGGAAATTTTTGAGGCAGACTCTCTTCTAATAGAGTGAATTGCCTTGAGAAATCCTCAAACTAAGTTATTGTCTTTTCAATTGGTAGAAAAGTTTGCCCATTTTCATATAATTAATTTGTACCATGAGAAGTTGGAAGTACTTGGAAGATGTCTAACCATGCCATATTTAGTGGCTTGTTAGTTAATTGTATTGGCCATATTTAGTTAATTGTATGTGTTATGAGGTGCCTCATGAGGAAAAGTTTCTGCTGTGTAAGAAACAACATGATTATAGTTTTCTCTTACATGTTTATAATGCACAGCAACATAGTAGCCTCTGGGAAATCCTCAAGTAAGGAAACTTGTTTGACTTTTTCTTATCTAGTGGATTTAGGGGATAGTTGAGACTAGAGAGGCAGGTCAGGTGGTCTGGTATTCCCATCTCTTTCAGAATTTTTCAGTTTATTGTGATCCACACAGTCGAAGGCTTTAGTATAGTCAATAAAGCGGAAATAGATGCTTTATGCTATATGCTGTATGCAGGTCAGGTAGCAACATTTAGAACTGGACATGGAATAACAGACTGGTTTCAAATAGGAAAAGGAGTTGGTCAAGGCTGTATATTGTCAGCCTGCTTATTTAACTTCTATGCAGAGTACATCATGAGAAACACTGGGCTGGAGGAAGCACAAGCTGGAATCAAGATTGCCGGGAGAAATATCAGTCACCTCAGATATGCAGATGACACCACCCTTATGGCAGAAAGTGAAGAGGAACTAAAAAGTCTCTTGTTGAAAGTGAAAGAGGAGAGTGAAAAAGTTGGCTTAAAGCTCAACATTCAGAAAACGAAGATCTGGCATCAGGTCCCATCACTTCATGGGAAATAGATGGGGAAACAGTGGAAACAGTGTCAGACTTTATTTTGGGGGCTCCAAAATCACTGCAGATGGTGATTGCAGCCATGAAATTAAAAGATGCTTACTCCTTGGAAGGAAAGTTATGACCAACCTAGATAGCATATTCAAAAGCAGAGACATTACTTTGCCAACAAAGGTCCGTCTAGTCAAGGCTGTGGTTTTTCCAGTGGTCATGTATGGATGTGAGAGTTGGATGGTGAAGAAAGCTGAGCACCGAAGAATTGATGCTTTTGAACTGTGGTGTTGGAGAAGACTCTTGAGAGTCCCTTGGACTGCAAGGAGGTCCAACCAGTCCATTGTGAAGGAGATCAGTCCTGGGTGTTCTTTGGAAGGACTGATGCTAAAGCTGAAACTCCAGTACTTTGGCCACCTCATGAGAAGAGTTGACTCATTGGAAAAGACCCTTATGCTGGGAGGAATTGGGGGCAGGAGGTGAAGAGAATTACAGGGGATGACGTGGCTGGACATGAATTTGAGTGAACTCCAGGAGTTGGTGATGGACAGGGAGGCCTGGTGTGCTGTGATTCATGGGGTCATGAACTGAGACTTGAGATATAATCTTCATACATAGTAGTCATTACATACACATGGTATTTAAACCAAGATATTTTGAGTGATTACTAAGGGACTGAGTGAAGAAGACAGATGTCAAGGAATGAGATAAGGGAGAAGATGGGAGTCAGCAAAGAAACTGAGGAGTAGCCAGAAAGTTAAGGGCAAACCCAAGAGAGTGGTTTTCTGGAGAGTAAGTGACTATTGTTCTGAGTGAGGGAACATAGTCAGTTGTGTTGTGTACTGCTGATTAGATGAGGAACTGAGACTTGACCATTGGATTTGGCAACCTGAATTCATTGGTGTCCTTAAAGAGAACTTTCATTGGAATGGGGGCAGGAAAGATATGCTTGGATTGAAGAGAGAAAGTAGAGAGATTAGAGGAGATAGCAAAATTTTCCTGTGAAGGGAGGAACAGAAATGAAATATTTCCTTTTGTGGAGCACATACTTTCTGTGTATACAGTCATTCATTGGTACTCGCAAGGATTGAAAAACTCCCTACTGGGGATACCGAGATTCACTCGTGCTCAAATCCTCTATATAAAAAAGCATTGTACTGTATAGCTGGAGAGATTAGAGACCAATGAAAAGAAGGAGTCATACATAGTTGAGTTGTTGGTTTTGGTTAAACAGTAGTTGTAGTATGTTAGAAAGTACTTTCCTTTGTGGTATGGACTTGGATGGGCTAGAAATTGAATGTTGGTTTCCTGGTATGTAGAAATCTCCCTCAGACACAAGAATGTTATGAGTGTAGTGGCTATTAAACTGTGCTGCATTCCTGAATTTCAGGCAGTTTGGGTCAGTTGGCATGGTAGTTAATAGTAACGTGAAGCAAAACACCCAAATTTCATTTTCATTAACCTTGATTTGATGATCTGGACATATTAATAATGGTATTATTACAATAAATAATGAAGTTTGATCACCAACCATAGGTTCATTTAAAAAATATAGTTCACTTGTCTCATAAGAAGTTACCTGCTATATTTTAAGCCACATGTCCTAATTTTAAATTGGCCACTTTAACTATGGGGCGAGAAAACCCAGGGGACACAATTTGATTCTTAACCACTATTTCACCATTAATCTTGCATCTACTTTCTTAAAACTAAATCCAAGTTCATTCCTTATCTATGTATACTTTTGCTGTAGTTTCAGTTACTTATTGTAAGGGAGTGAAGTTGTTAGATGCTTGTGTTTCGTCCACTCTTTTTGTTTTTGTTTGGCTATGCTGGATGGCATGTGGAATCCTAGTTCACAGAATCAAACTCACGTCCTCCGCACTGGAAGCATGGAGTCTTAACCACTGGAACCCAGAGAAGTCCCCATCATTCTTTCCCCTGGTAGTTTCAAATATTTAAATCTTAAGTTGTTCTTCATTAAGTCATTTGAACATCATTGTTTATATATTCTCCTTCGTTTATATATTCACCATTTAATTTCCTGTGATGATCTTTTCCTAGAAGAGTTCCAGAGTAACTTGTCAAATAGGTCAGAACAAGGAAAAAGTCATTTTAGAGTGAGAAATTACCACCAGGACTAGAAGGCAAGCATGGAAATATATTTGATAATCCATATGGCTTGACTGCAAGGTATGTTTGGATGGCAGATTGGAGTGGATAGTTAGTGTGTGGAAGAAGGTAAAGATGATGGATGCCTGCTGGTTATAAAAACAATGAATTTGTGATCAGTTTGTAAAGGAAGGGTCTTTTGTATACTGTGCTGATACAACTCTTTTATTAAGTAATAAGAAATTAATAGAGATTTTTAAAAAGAGAAACACAGAGTCAGTATTTTAGAGAGATAAATGGTGAAAGTGAAGAAGTAATAAGGAGATCCAACCAGTCCATTCTGAAGGAGATCAGCCCTGGGATTTCTTTGGAAGGAATGATGCTAAAGCTGAAACTCCAGTACTTTGGCCACCTCATGTGAAGAGTTGACTCATTGGAAAAGACTCTGATGCTGGGAGGGATTGGGGGCAGGAGGAAAAGGGGACAACAGAGGGTGAGATGGCTGGATGGCATCACTGACTCGATGGATGTGAATCTGGGTGAATTCTGGGAGTTGATGATGAACAGGGAGGCCTGGCATGCTGCAATTCATGGGGTCGCAAAGGGTCTGAACTGAGTGACTGAACTGAACTGAGAGTAGTCCTGGTAATAGATGATACGAGCTTGCACTAGGCATGTGGTAGTGGGGCCAGGGACAGGTTATATAAAAGATGTTTTGCCCATATGACAGATAATATTAATTTATTCCTTCATATTTATCGAATGGTTCCCATGTGCCAGGAATAGAATTGGTCGTGGTGGGAAAGTGAAGGAGACAAAGATTCTAGGGTTCCTTGCTTAAGTACTGATTTGAGTAGATAGTAAATGAATAATAATAGATCAGAGGAGGGAAAATGCATTTTTAGCTTTGTTTTTCCCTGGAGATAGTTGTCGTAGATTCACAGAAAAGCTCAAGCTTGGCCCTGTATTTTCTGTTTAGTATCTTGATTTTATGAAAAGAATTGAAACTGAATGTCTTCCCTTTACTTCCCTCTGTTAGAAATAACAGAAGTAAAATTGCAGCTGTTGTTAGTTTAGCATCCTATTTTAGAATATTTAAATTTTGCTTTTCAGTTGAGTCATTAACTTAAAAGTTAGTCATTAGTACATGAAAAATAAGTACTAAAAAGTAAATTTAGGGATTTGTGAATAAAAATGAGGTTCAGTCACATCAGTTCAGTTGCTCAGTTGTGTCTGACTCTTTGGGACCCCATGGCCTGCAGCACACCAGGCTTCCTGTCCATCACCAACTCCTGGAGCTTGCTCAAACCCATGTCCACTGAGTTGATGATGCCATCCAACCGTCTCATCCTCTGTTGTCCCCTTCTCCTCCTGCCTTCAGTCTTTCCCAGCATCAGGGAAAGACTCTTTTCCATTGAGTCAGGTCTTCGTATCAGGCCAAATACTGGAGCTTAAGCTTCAGCATCAGTCCTTCCAGTGAATATTCAAGACTGATTTCCTTTAGGATGGTCTGATTTGATCTCCTTGCTGAACAAGGGATTATCAAGAATCTTCTTCAACACCACAGTTCAAAAGCGTAAAATTCTTCCGTGCACAGCTTTCTGTATGGTCCAACTCTCATATCCATACATGACTACTGGAAAAACCATAGCTTTGACTATAGAATCACATAATTTTACTTCACTGAAACCAATTGAAAATAGGAAAAAGTGGATAGGGGAGAGGAGAGGGCAAAAAAATGGAATAGAGTCTGGAAAAAGAGGTATGTGCAGCCTTATGCCAAATATTTCAGAAAGTAGAGACCAGGAAAGAAGGAGAAAATACTAGATGTATCTATCAAGGTTTATAATTCAAGCCCCATATCCAGGAAACCAGACTAAGGAAAGATGAGGTCTATAAAACATGAAGTATTCTCACTAATTCTCTTCAGGGAGGCAGATCTAAGGGATGAGTAGGGAGCAAAAAGTCAACAAAAAGTCCCTGAAGACCCTCACATACTATTTCTGAGCCTCACACTGTCAAGGACCATTGACATTCTGAAACGTACTCTGGTTAAGGATAAGAACCAAAACCTAAGAAGATAGATAGGATAGTCCCCTGATGGGGCATGTATCCTGGTAGAGGATACTAAATGACTTTTCAGCAGTTACTGTTCTCAGTTTAAACTTTTTCTGACCATTGATGGATTATAGAAAAAAGAGTAAAATAGTACCATCCAGTTCTCAAACTGAAGCCTGTGTGTACTGTGTGCATGCACATGTCTCTACGGAAATAAAAGTGGTCCTGGGTGAGAAGGATGTTGAAATAGTCAAAGAGAACCTATTGGATATCAGAATAAGTAGGAGCTTTAGCGTAGCACTCCCCATGTTAAACATAATCAAGATTTTATTTTTTAATGACATGGCAAATGTTCAGGCTGGTTTTAGAAAAGGCAGAGGAACCAGAGATCAAATTGCCAACATCTGCTAGATCATCGAAAAAGCAAGAGTTCCAGAAAAACATCTATTTCTCCTTTATTGACTATACCAAAGCCTTTGACTGTGTGGATCACAATAAACTGTGGAAAATTCTTTAAGAGACCAGATCACCTGACCTGCCTCTTGAGAAACCTATATGCAGGTCAGGAAGCAACAGTTAGAACTGGACATGGAACAATAGACTGGTTCCAAATAGGAAAAGCAGTACATCAAGGCTGTACACTATCTCCTTGCTTATTTAACTTATATGCAGAGTCCATCATGAGAAACGCTGGGCTGGAAGAAGCACAAGCTGGAATCAAGATTGCCGGGAGAAATATCAATCACCTCAGATACGCAGATGACACCACCCTTATGGCAGAAAGTGAAGAGGAACTAAAAAGCCTCTTGATGAGAGTGAAAAAAGTTGGCTTAAGGCTCAACATTCAGAAAACAAGATCATGGCATCTGGTCCCGTCACTTCATGGGAAATAGATGGGGAAACAGTGGAAACAGTGTCAGACTTTATTTTGGGGGCTCCAAAACCACTGCAGATGGTGATTGCAGCCATGAAAGTAAAAGACACTTACTCCCTGGAAGGAAAGTTATGACCAACCTAGAAAGCATATTCAAAAGCAGAGACATTACTTTGCCAACAAAGGTCCGTCTAGTCAAGGCTATGGTTTTTCCAGTGGTCATGTATGGATGTGAAAATTAGACTGTGAAGAAAGCTGAGTGCTGAAGAATTGATGCTTTTGAACTGTGGTGTTGGAGAAGATTCTTGAGAGTCCCTTGGACTGCAAGGAGATCCAACCAGTCCATTCTGAAGATCAGCCCTGGGTGTTCTTTGGAAGGAATGATGCTAAAGCTGAAACTCCAGTACAACTCCAGTACTTTGGCCACCTCATGCGAAGAGTTGACTCACTGGAAAAGACTGATCCTGGCAGGGATTGGGGGCAGGAGGAAAAGGGATGAGATGGCTGAATGGCATCACTGACTCAATGGACATGAGTTTGAGTGAACTCCAGGAGTTGGTGATGGACAGGGAGGCCTGGTGTGCTGCGATTCATGGGGTCTCAAAGAGTCGGACACGACTGAGCGAATGAACTGAACCAAACTCTACAAATACATTACAGGTAAAAAAAAAAGACCATGAAAAAAAGAATACGACTATCCTACATTAGCATAACTTGTATTCCCAAAATAGAAACTCCAACAAATGGAACAGAAAAAGATTTAAGGAAAAAAAAGGAAAAAATTTATGACATTAAAAAGTAACACTTGCAGGATGAAAGACTCTAAACAGTGGGAAAAATTTCATGAAACAGTGAAAAAATGACTACACCCTTGTAGTTCTTAACTTCAGAAATAAGCAGAGAATTATTTTGGAATCCTGGCCAAAATGAAAATCTGACTTCCGTGGGGAAGTGGGAAGCAGGTATCTAGCTGACTGCAAACTTCTCAGTTATATACGTACAGTTCGAAAAGACAAGCCAACAACATTTAGGAAGTATTGATGCCCCCTCCCTCTGTTGTATACAAAAGTAGTAGATTTGGTTTGGCTGCTAATAATAATTGCTAAAGCTATAAGGATTTATAATTTTGGATACAAAAAGTATGGAGGTAGGCAGTCCAGAATTAGTATGGTGGTTTCACTAGGCAACTAGGTTCTTTCCTGTCTCTGAATATACCTGCTTCTGTCTCAAGGTCACTCACTATTCATGGTGCCTGCTGTAACTTTGGCTATTAGAACAACATTCCAAGGAGGAGGAAATAGAAAGGGTGAAAAGAACAAAGGATTTTCTCCAACTAAGCTTTCTTTAAGGGGCTAGTTGTACCTAACACCTCTTGTGTCTGGACCAGAACATAGTCATAGCCACACCCGTCTTTATCTTGGGCAGTAATGTGCTCAGCAAAATTCTGCAAAAGGAAGAGGAAGGTGGAATAATGAGAGTCAACTAGCAGTCTCTGGTGATTTTTATGTTTTTTAAACAGACATTCTCTTCTTTATCAACCATTCTTCTCATTTGACCTTGACTTCTGTCTTTTCCACTCCATTTCAATTGCTCCTAAATCATCTGTCTGCAACACAGGAGACCTGGTTCGATCCCTGGGTTGGAAGGATCCCCTGGAGAAGGAAATGGCAGCCCACTCCAGTATTCTTGCCTGGAAAATCCCATTGATAGCTGAGCCTGATAAGCTACCATCCATGGGGTTGCAAAGAGTTGGACACAACTGAGCGACTTCACTTTCTTTTCAGACTTTCTGTTTTGTTTAACCCATTGATCTCTTAGCAGCCTACTGTTCTGTAAAAGACCCTCTTCTCTTGGCCCCTCTTTTTCGCTTCTCTGAATAGTAGTAGACTTGAGGCTGAACTTCAAGTTCAGGAAAGGGTTCATCCCTTTCCTTCTCTAATTATAATCTTCTTAATTGATATGGCAGTCACATGATTTTATTGACATCATCTCTGAAAGGCACAAGTGTTAAATTTTGTTTAGTTTTGACCTAAACCTGTATAGCCTACCTCTGAGTTTTTTTTTCCCCAATATTGCTAAAGCTTTTTTGTTTTTGTTTTTGTTTTTTCGTCAGGTGCATCTGCTTATTTTTTACATTCTTTTTTATGCTACTTTATTTTTGGTTGCAGTGGGTCTTTGTTGCTGCATGGGCCTTCTTCTCATTGGGCTGAGCAAGAGCTGCTTTCCAGTTGTGGTGCGTGGGCTTCTCGTTACAGTAGCGTCTCTCTCTGTAGAGCCCAGGCTCTAGGGCACCTCTTCTCAGCAGTTTGTGGAGCATGGGCTAAGTTGCCCTGCGGCATGTGGGATCTTCCTGGACCAGGGATTGAACCCATGTCTCTTGTATTGGCAGGTGGATTCTTTACCACTGAGCCACTAGGGAAGACCCGCCCCCACTGCACCCCGATTTTAGATGTTGGCTGTGTATTTGTGACTTTTATACCCATATTTTATTCCTTTTATTCCTTGTCTTTATCTTGAGCTCAGACTCAAGGATCTAACTCCTTGTTGGACATCTTTATTTTTCTATCTAGTAGGTAGTATCACCTTAACAAGCCTGATTCAGATTTTTTGTATTATTCTCATAAACCTTTTTTTTAATGGGAGTCCATCTCAGAAAAGTGGTTCAAACCAGAAATTTAGATTTCTCTCCCTATCCTTCCCTCTATTTTGCCCCAAACTAGTCCATTCCGAGATTTTGTTGATTTCACCTATAAATAAAATTAAAAACTGCACACCCATTGCCATCTCTGCTCATCTGACCCCAGCGTACTGTCAGCTTCTATGTGAGACTGACTTTAACTGGCCTTGCTGTTTGCACTCTGAGTTCTTCAGTCCAGTCCTTTCTCTTCACAGCTCTCAGAGTGGTCTTTGCAAGTCAGATTATCACTGCTTTGCTGAAGTCACTTCAGTGGCTTCCTGTCTTTATAATAAGGTTATTTGCTGTGGTGTTTGAGACCCTGTGAAAAGGCTCCTATCTCTCCTCTCATGTTCACAGAGCTTCTGTCATCTGTGTCCATTATGCTTGTGCCACACAGGCCTCCTTTCTGCTCCTGAAAAACTCTAAGCTCGTTCCTACCCCAGGATCTTTGTGCTTCCTACTGTGCCCTCTGCTCGAGATGTCCTCCCTTGGTTCTTAGCCTGGCCTCATCCTTCATATCTCAATTAACATGTCATCTCAGAGGGGACTTTGGCCATCTTTTCCAAAAGTGCTGCACTCCATCCCAACTATATCTCCGTGTTTATTTCCTTCATAGTACCACATCAACACAAAATTATCTTGATGTTAATTTATCTTGTCCTGCTATTAATTTATCTTCTCTCTTTGCACTGTAATTTGTTTCATGGCAGGGACCTTGGTTTTGTTTACTCTTATGTCCTTAGTTCCTGCAACGGTGCAATATTAGTGTTTAGTCAGTCAGATACTGGCTGAAATATCTCTCAAGTAGTGTTTTTCAGATTTCATTCATGGTATTTTTAGTGAGTAATTTTTGATCTCTAAATACTTTTTTAAGTTCTATTAAGTCCTTAAAATGTTGGATTATCATTTCATGCATTGTCATTTTGATAATAGAGTACCTGGAACACTAACTTAGTTAATATTTTAGTAGACACCTCTAATATATTCATATTTGAATGGAGTCTGAACAGTTGATGTAAAAAAATTTCTTTTGAGTAAATGAGGAAGTTAAATTAGATCATATTTCATTGTTGACTTCTCCAGATGGCACAACAGTTAAAAATGAAAATCACTTGCCCAGTACACTGTCAAATGAGTATTCAAAGGACCTCCTAAGTATTTAAAAGAAAAGAAAGCCCAAAGGAATGCTGTCAGTAGAGATTTCATAGGTATGTGCTAAAGTTAAGAAGCTACTTTAAAGAACTTACAGGGTGGGTTGGTTGTATACATCAGAAAGTTCTACAGAGGGTGTTCTGGGTATTAAGATTATACCTCTAGGGATTCTCTTAGATTTCACAATAGTGCAACATGTTTTTGTAAATACAGATTTAGAGAGAAGTTGTTGTTCCGTCGCCCAGTTTTGTCCGACTTTTTGCTACCCTAAGAACTGCAGCATGCCAGGCCTCCCTGTCACTCACCATCTCCTGAAGTTTGCCCCAAGTTCATGTTTATTGCATCAGTGATGCCATCCAGCCATCTCATCCTTGGACATCCCCTTCTCCTTCTGCCCTCAATCTTTCCCAGCATCGGGGACTTTTCCAATGAGTTGGCTGTTCACATTAGGTGACCAAAATATTCTAGCTTCAGCTTTCGCATCAGTCCTTCCAGTGAGTATTCAGGGTTGATTTCCTTTAAGACCGACTGATTTGATTTCTTTGCTATCCAAGGAACTCTCAGGAGTCTCTCCAGCACCACAGTTTGAAGGCATCAATTCTTTGGCGCTCTGCCTTCCTTCTTTATGGTCCAGGTCTCACAACTATATGTGGCCACTGGAAAGACCATAGCCTTGACTATATGGACTTTTGTCAGCAAAGTTATGTCTTTGCTTTTCAACACACTGTCTCGGTTTGTCATAGCTTTCCTGCCAAGAAGCAATTGTCTTCTGATTTCATGGCTGCAGTCACCATCTGCAGTGATTTTGAAGCCTAAGAAGAGAAAATCTGTCACTGCTTCTGCCTTTTCGTTTTCTGTTTGCCATGATGTAATGGGGCTGGATGCTATGATCTTAGTTTGTTGAATGTTGAGTTTTAAGCCAGCTTTTCCACTTTACTCCCTCAGCCTCACCAAGAGGTTCTTTAGTTCCTCTTTGCTTTTTGCCTAGAATGGTACCATCCGCATATCTGAGGTAGTTGTTGTTTCTCCCACCTATCTTGATTGCAGCTTGTAACTCATCCAAACTGACCTTTCTCAAGATGTACTCAGGGTGTAAGTTAAATAAACAGGGTGACAGGCAGACAGCCCTGTCGTATTCCTTTCTCAATCCTGAACCAGTTAGTTGTTCCATTCAGGGTTCTAATTGTTACTCCTTGACCCATATACAGGTTTCTCAGAGTCAAGTAAGGTGGTCTGGTATTCCCATCTCTTTAAGAGCTTGCTACAGTTTGTTATGATTAATATAGTCAAAGGCTTTAGTGTAATTGATGAAACAGAGGTAGATGGTTTTCTGAAATTCCCTTGCTTTCTTTATGATTCAGCGAATGTTGGCAATTTGATTTGATCTCTGGTTCCTCTGCCTTTTCTAAACCCAACTTGGTTGTTTGGAAGTTCTTGGTTCTTGTAATGCTAAAGCCTAGCATGCAAGATTTTAAGCATGACCTTACTAGCATGGGAGATGAGTGCAACTGTCTGATGGTTTGAGCATTCTTTGATACTGCCCTTCTTGGGAACTGGGATGAGGATTGACTTTTTCCCATCCTGTGGCCACTGCTGGGTCTTCCAGATTTGCTAGAAAAGACTATAATTTTTCTTAACTTAGGTGTTATCCACTAGCCCCCAAAATGTGGACTATGTGGTGTTTCCATGAAGGAAAATAAAAATTTCAAATACTCCTTTTATGAACTGGTATAATAGAAAGTGTGTACCTTTTAGACCTCTTTTTGCATTTGTTTTTTCTATCCTAAGATTGAAAACAATTTTAAACATATAGTTTGTGATGTTTATTCTTCACAACATTTCCATGAAATAAAGTCTGTTCCAGATGAATTATTTTGTAAGCTTTCAAGAAACTGGAGCAATCTGTAGGTCACATGATTAGAACATAACCACCCTGAAACTAGTGGAAGTTTTCCTTCTGTCCATACCACATTCCTTCTACCAGAATTTCACTTTTTCCTAAGTTCAGTATCAGTATGGAAAAATTTGGTTTGTGCCATTAGTGTTTGTTATTTTTTTAAAGAGAAAACTGCCTTGTTCCTAGTTTCTGAAGTCTAAAAATTACTTATTTTAGCCTTGGAGGATGCAGCTGAGTTATATTTAACTATAGCATTGTACTTCATAGGTTTGAAAATCATTATATATTTGTTGGTTGATATGTCAGCTAATAAACCAACTATATTAATTATACTTCACTATAGTTTTGTACCTTTTACTATTAGGAAAAATGTTTCTCTGTTTATATTCATGTTGAGGTAGTACAGGAGTTTGACAGGTAGAGTTTTAAATTTTGGCCTGTCTACTAAAAATTGTCCCTCTCCATCTGACACTACAAGAATGAAGTTGTTAGCCACTGACCTTCAACACACCCTGAGAGGAATTCAGGGTGGGGATCTGGAATGAGGCACTCTGTGCTCTTGGAAAAACTGGCAGTACAGGCCTTCGGATAGTTAGATACTAGGAGAAGATTTTATGAGCCCAATTTCTTGTATATTCTCACATCTGGAAAAAAATCATTAGTGGAGACATCTGCTCCTTGTGACTAGCAACAGCCTTCTTGTGACCAGCAGCCCCCTTCTGCCAAAATGTATGACTAGCTACTCATATCTCCCTCTTCATTAAAATCACGTACATACCAACCTTGCCCCCTACCTCTTCAGAGCTGCCTGAAAGGCTGTCTTTCAGGTTGTAGTCCTCATTTTACCCAAATAAAGCTTAACTGACAACTCTTACGTTGTTCTTTTTTTTTTTTTTTTAAGTCAACAGGCCTTTAAATTCATTCATTTGCGATGGTACTTTGGTTGGCATCTGTTTAATCTGGTTTGTAAACATTTGTGTTTATTATATATAAAAAGGTATGGGAGAGTTCAGAGGTAATAAACACATTAGATTGCTTTTAAAGAATTTATGAGGGACTGGTGGTTCAGTGGCTAAGAAACAAAACTGCGGATAGTAGTAGGGGCCTGTACAGACAAGTATACAAGAGTCTATACAAAACAACATATTAAGTGTGATGGGAATACATAACAGGATGAGAAGTATTTAAAATGGAGGAATTTGGGAGAAACTTGTAGAGAAAAAGGAATTTAGAAGGCCTTCTTGAAATCCTTCTTTGGAAAGAGAAGAAGTGTTAATTTTGGCAGAGAGGTAGAAAAGTGGAGGAAGTATGGTATGATTGAAACGTGTGAGAAGATGGTAAGCAATAATGTTTGTTAAGTAGGGTAGTGTGAGATTTTAGAGGGTCTAAATACAGTTCTAAGTGCAGTGGGGAGTGATGCTAGATGCTAGGTTGTTGAATAGCATAACAGTGACTCAAATATGTATCACTGGTTTACATAATATTTTGTAGTGTGTTACTAAAGGATTACATTATTAATGCATTTGTGTAGACTTTGACATCAGTTCAGTTGAGTTGCACAGTTGTGTCTGACTCTGCGACCCCATGGGCTGCAGCATGCCAGTCCTCCCTGTCCATCATCAACTCCTGGAGTTTATTCAAACTCATATCCATTGAGTCGGTGATGCCCTCCAACCAACTCATTCTCTGTTGTCCCCTTCTCCTCCTGCCTTCAGTCTTTCCAGGCATCAGGATCTTTTCAAATGAGTCAGTTCTTCACATCAGGTGGCCAAAGTATTGGAGTTTCAGCTTCAGCATCAGTCCTTCCAATGAACACCCAGGACTGATCTCCTTTAGGATGGACTGGTTGGATGTCCTTGCAGTCCAAGGGACTCTCAAGAGTCTTCCTCAACACCACAGTTCAAAAGCATCAATTCTTTGGTGCTCAGCTTTCTTCACAGTCCAACTCTCATATCCATACATGACTACTGGAAAAACCATAGCTTTGACTAGAGCGACCTTTGTTGGCAAAGTAATGTCTCTGATTTTTAATAAGCTGTCTAGGTTGGTCATAACTTTGACATAGTAAAGATACTTTGGCAAGGTATGGTGACTAAAGCAGCTTCAAGGAGAGAATTAGCTCAGGGTAACTGCCTGTGGCAATATTTGAATGTTATGCCTATGGTTAGCTCTATTTTCATAATTGGATTATTTTTATATCTTAATACCTTCTATCAGGTCATTTGATCAGAAGTTAAAATCCTCTTAGAATCTTGTGTTTAAGGTACTCAGTAAGTATAATATTCTACCTTTTTTCTATAAATTAAACTTGGTGTCATAATTTAGCCTATAAAGTTATTTAGCATGAACTATGATAAAAGAGTCTCTTCCTGGACAGTCAGAATTAAAGTAGTTGGAAAAGCTTTATAACCATTCTTCATTATAATGAAATCGTTTGTTGACTTAAATGTGTCTTTATGCTTTGTCAGATGTCTGATTCAGGAATGCATCTTAGCATGCTGTAAAACCTGTTTTAAAAATAGGTATGAGCTACTCAGTGTCACTGAAAGGTTGTTGACACAGTGGAGAAACTGTTAAATGAGTTTGCGGACCAAAACTTACCTTTACATGAAAAAGGGTTGTGTTTCGTTGTTGTTGTTGTTTTTTAAACAAAATTGAGAGTTTATTTCTGTAGGTCCATATGAATATAACTAAAATATTTAGAACATTTTATTTACCTAGGGTAATGTTATACTTGATTTTTGAAATTTATTTCCAAGGATAGCATGGTATAAACCAAAGCATATTAAAAATGCTTTTCACATAATTTTATTTGAACCAGGTACTGTTTTCCTAACTTTCATTGAAGCATTTTTCTTAAAGAAAAAAATAACAAAACTATTTATATGTGACAATTTAAATATTCTTCAAATGTATTAAATATCTCATATTTAATAGATTGAATAAAAACATTCTTTTACATTTTGTGTATGAATTGCATGTTATTTACACTGATGGGACATTAGGAAAAAGGATTTTTACTTTGGTAGATAATGTGGAATTTTCATCAGTAAAGATTGAGTGAGATTAAAAGACAGTAAAGTGAAAAATTGACATTGTCATACTTTTTGTAGAATTTTTTGTAATTTGCATTTGGTAAGGTGGGGACAGAAGCCAGGGAAAAGGAGAGTTAAACAAGTTTGGTTACAATGACTGTGTAATGTTTTAATGAATAGTCTACTGACAGAATCAAGGGAAAACCTCTAGGACAAAATCTGGTTACAGTTAATGAAATATTCCCAGAGGCCTCTAGGAAAAAACAAAGGGAAGATTTTAAGTTGGTAAGGACAAGCTTCCTCCCAAAACCTTGGTAAGAGAAATGAAGGTAGTCATATTTGACTGAGGAAGTTCAGAGGATGTGAAGTTTGAAGTCTCTAAGAATTGGTCTGTATATAGTAGAGAATTGACATTGCACTCTTAAGATAATTAGGTGGTGGTGGTGTTTATTAGTTGCTCACTTATGTCTGACTGTTTTGGAACCCTGTGGACTTATAGCCCGCCAGGCTTCTCTGTCCATGGGATTTCCCAGGCAAGAATTTTATTTTAAATGTCAGTAAAAAATGATTGAACTTTGTTTTCCTTCTTTAAACTGATTGCCATATTTTTTAAAAAAATGAACTATTTATACTCCCTAGTTACTGAATTGGGGAACTTTAAAATATAAAATTAATAATATAGTTATAATTGAGTATCTATATGTATTAGACATTGGAAAGCATTTTATGTTATTGTATTATTTATTAGTCACAAGAATCTTACAGAGGATAGATAGGTACAGTTGTTCCTATTTTATAAATATAAGAAACTAGGTCATAGAGGTGAATGACCTCTTCAATATTATGTATTAGCTCGTGGAGCCATTTGAATCCTTGTCTTTTGACTCTGTGCTCCTCTTTTCATGATATGTGGGAATTTATGAGGTTTTCACAACATGGTTTACTTGAATTTGATCAATTAAAGATATAATCAGTATCTTAGGAAAGGTAATAAGTAATCTGGTCTGTAGCACTATCATAAATATAGGCGCTCACAACATCTTAAATCAACTATATGTCAGTAAAAGTTAAAAAAAAATACAGGCAGTAGTGAATTCTGCCTTAAATTTTAGAAGTTGATCTGACTATTTGAACTTGCCAGTAATTATTGTCATCATATTTGAATCATTATACGCTCCTAAAAATGGAGTATAAAAACCTCTGGTCTTCTGTTTCCTCTGGGTGAACTTGGCCCTTGCAGATCTGCATGTGCCAGGATTGGCTGAGGAGGGTGCTCTCAACTCTCAGCATTTCCTTGAGATCCTGTTTGGCCTTGGATGATCCCAATTTGTAAAATGAATTCTGGGGCCAGTATCTGCATTTGAACCTGTTTAGGCTCGTCCTTAATACCTGCCAGAGGTACCCTCCTGTGCCAGTATGATATTAAAAACTAAAAACTATTTCAGAGGTTACTGGAATCAGCCTGGAATTAATTTTCTCTAGGGTTAAGGAACCATTAAGTTTAGTATCTAGAAGATGCTTATAAAATTGTCTGTGATGAATTTTTAAATATTAGCAGACTGATACCTGAAAAGTCCTTAATATTAGTTATTCCTGTGGAATTAACTCTAATACTCGCTTAGTATTTAACATACATTAATTAAGTTTCTCCAGCTATTTGATCTCAGTTCAACTTTGTGTACCAAGTATCAGAGAAAATTAAATGTGATTATAAATTTTGGCATCTCCGTCAAGCTATCCATTAGCAGCAGTAATTGATGCTAGTTCCTAGATAGAAGCTAAAACACAACTGATCTGTTGCTGAGTGAATGGATTGATTCCTATCATATGTGAATTTATAAATGAAAAATTTCTTGTATACCCTGAAAATTCTGAAATTTATTTAAATGACTTATTTAAAAATCAACTGTTTTATATGAAATTTTAAATGTTCTATTCATGTAGAAAGATCCTTGTTTTATTATGGCAACTGATTTTTTGTTTACCTAAGAGAACCTGTTGCTAAAATAGTAATGAGGAAGGGTGTAATTTAAGTATAGTCATACACCCCTTGCTCTGCAAGTAACCAGAGTGCTATGTATGCATGCTGTTCAGTCTCCTTTTAGAAGGTGGAAGTCAATAAGTCCTTTGTTTTTCTTTCTCTTGCACAGCCTAAAATGACGAATGTGTGATTTCAGTGGAATAAATGGCGTCCAAAGTCACAGATGCTATTGTGTGGTATCAAAAAAGGTAAGTTGACAACCAGAGCTTTTACTTTTTAAATATTTTTTTAATGCATATTTTAAAAATTTGATAAATTTGTGTCAGGTATTACCTAAAATAAGAAAGGTGATGCTTAAAAATATTTTTCTCTAATTTTTACTCCACGTTGTCAGAGTATCTAGATTATTTTCAATTACAAACCACATTTCCAGGATTCCAGTTCACATTTTATGAAAGCATTACATTTTTTCTTGCATTAATTTTGAGAAGAGGTAGGTTAACAGAGCTGTTACAATTTTATAATTATTTTACAAGGGTAACTATAGTTTTAATCTCTTTCTTGTAAACTGCAATTCAACAGCTGAATCTTTTCAGTAAAATAAACCTTTGGAGACTCCATTTTCCAAACTGAAATATTAAAATGTTTATTTTGACATTTTAGGAATCGTTGTCATAACTACTTAACTAGCTCTGTCATCCTATATGTTTCAAAATAAGCTTTACCAATTTAATGTTTCCTTTATAAGTTCCAGTGCCTTTTTTTTTTTTGAAGATACTCCTGTTTACTCCTAAAGAGTATTGTTTATACTCTTTAAAATGTATTGTTGTTATATGTGGTATCTTAGATTTTTAACTTCTGTAGTGAATTATGTTTGTTTTCACATTTAAAACGTTTTTATGCCTTATTCATTAGGTCCCTATTAACAAAGGATAATTAGGTATTTAAAGCTTTTGCTTTGTATGGGAAAATCATGCAATTTTAAAATTTAGTAGTAAATAAATGGTAATTAGCAACTTTAAAGATTAGACAAACCTAAGAATACAGTCTGTCTTTGGATATGTTATTTCTTTCTGGGTAGAACATACCACAGATAATTCAGTATAACATTTTTCTCATGAAGTAGAGAGTTGGATGGAGAAGGCAGTGGCACCCCACTCCAGTACTCTTGCCTGGAAAATCCCATGGACAGAGGAGCCTGGTGGGCTGCAGTCCATGGGATCATGAACAGTTGGGTATGACTGAGCAACTTCACTTTCACTTTTCACTTTCATGCATTGGAGAAGGAAATGGCAACCCACTCCAGTGTTCTTGGCCTGGAGAATCCAAGGGTCAGGGAGCCTGATGGGCTGCCATCTATGGGGTTACACAGAGTCGGACACAACTGAAGCGACTTAGCAGCAGCAGCAGTGAGTTGAAAGTATTGATGTTGATCACACTATTCAGTCTTTTATGTTTCTATATTAGTGTTAAAGTTACTTTTAAATTTCCAATAAACTTAAAGAAAGCTGAATTAAAGAAAACTAATTGTTTCTGCAGATAGATCTTTGAAAGCTTTTCTGTTAATTTCTACTTATGAGAAAAATGCTTATCAAATCTGACTTTTATGTGCAAACATTTCAAACTTCACTAAAGATCATTTATAGAAGGTATTAGCTTAACTGACCTCTTTTAAGATCAGAGAGTCTGAAATATTATATTCACATTCAGTAAGCACAGTAACACCCTTCTTATCTGAGGGTCTAACAGCTTTGGATGTGTGTTAGTCGCTCAGTTGTGTCCAACTCTTTGCGACCCCATGTTCAATGGAACTCTCCAGGCAAGAACACTGGAAAGTAGATTGCCATTTCCTTCTCCCAAAGCTTTGGATATGTGCAACCAAAAAATTCTCCAGAGCAACCCTAGTAGATACAACAAATTATATCTGGCAATAATAACCACATCATAATCACCAGAACCATTAACCAGATTTGATTTGCTTGATTGTTTTATTTTGCTTTTAAATTTAATTTTCTTGAAGAATACATAGAATACTTTGAAACATTACTTAATCTTTCAAGGCTTATTAAAAAACAAAATAGCACCTGTAAGTACCCTTTCCTATCCTTATCCAGCCTCTGAGTTCTGTTCCCAGAGGTAGTTGTTTTAAATTCCTATGCCCTGAATACTTATTTAACCAGAATTTTTAGTCATTGGGAGGATGGAGGCGGGTTAGTGGGGAGAAATCATAAAAAAATGAAATCCTAATTATACAGTCAAAAATCAATGATAAATCATCTACAATGTAATATACTGTGATAATATTTCCTTTCAGTGCAACAGTTTATATTTTTTGCTTGGTTTTTCTAGATCTTGAAAGTCTCTGACAGAACTGAAAAACTTTTGTTATAGTCAATCACATTCGGGTAGTATACCAATTTCTTTTTGCCTTCTTGGGAATGACCTTCTTAGAACCCTCTGTCCACCTGCTTCTTCGGTGGATTATTCTCAAGTCATGCCTGTCACCTGCCATCTTGATATTTTCTTTTATCATCAGCCTGAGAGTTCCTTTCACTGCTCTTAGGTCATACAGATTTGTTTTCCTCTTAAATATATTCTAGTAAAAAGAAGTCCTTTCAGAGGTGTTCATGTTTCAGTGAAAAAAGAAGGCTTGAGTACTAAAGCTTGATATTCCTGATTATTTGACTACGGGCAGATGATGTGATTTTTGAATCTCATTTCTCTAAATTAATTAGATAATGATTCACAACCTCTATTCAGTCATGTGTCTTTTTGAAATTGTGATGAAATTTCCAGTTTCCAGGTTCTTATTTCCAGAAAAGTGTATGTAAGGAACAAACAAAATTTTACATCTGATTCAAGCCCCAAATGAAGAAGTCCTGGGTTAGGTGATTTTAAATGTTTTAATATTTTAGCATTTTTGGATTTTGTGTCTGTCATTCAGTAGTTATTCATGTTATGTACTAGGAGGTATCACTATAAATAAAACCCAGGAAATTTCAACTTCATTTTCTTGAATATTTCTTTGCATGTAACTCACTTTAGAGTCACCTTTTTAACTGGAAAATGGTGACATTTTCATAATTTTGTTTTGAGTAATGAAAACGAGCTACCCCCAAAGACCATTACTTGATTTATGGACTGCTGTGAACATGAATTCTAATATCAGATGGGAAATTTCCAGGAGGAAAATAAATACAAATAAATTGGTTTTAAGTATTAAAATATGTGTTGACGACCTAGGTAAATATCTTGTTAAAAAACTTTTAATAAGTTGCATGGTTTATTTTGAGATTTTAAAAGTTCACTAGTATCTAATTCTAAACTTCATTTTGTACTGTCATAGCCATCTATAGTTATGAATTTGAAAGTTCCTGTTGAAGCAAAGTGATTTTTGATGTTAATTTGGAAGACTCATTTAACCCTCAGGAATGGTAATAGAAGAAACCAGAATAGTTTTTGATTAATATTGGGCTTTTGAACTTTAAAAAAAAAAAAATAATACAGTGCTTTTCTTTCACATTTCTCTTTTCTTGTTCCTGAGAAGACGGGATTATTTATCTTTCAGAAGGCATCCTAAATAGGGGCTTAAAGTTATAGGAGTTCAAAGATAATTGACACACTAAGTATTTCTTTTAAAAAATATGACCTGTAGAGCTCTATTGTAAATATGTAGATCATATTATGAGAGAATGAGGGTATGTTTTCGGGAAATGAATATGTAAAAGCAGAGTGGCTCAGATGAAACTCCAAATTTTAAGGAGGCACTAGTGACACTGTATAGAAATAGTAAAACAGGGAGCTTTATAGAACGGGGAAGAGCTATATACATCTTGGTCATTGCTTTTATGGAGTCAGTAGCCAGCAAGAAAATTTGAATGAATTACGTTTAATAGCTTTTAAATATGAGCCAACAGTGGAATTTATTTAGTAGTTTAAATGAGAAATTGGCCTTAGTATCATGAACTTGATTGATAACTACTGTCAACTATTGATAGCTGGGAACATTAAATTCTCTACCATTTTAGTAAAGTTCAGTTGTGTATACTTTGTGTGTGTGTGTGTGTGTGTGTGTGTGTGTGTATGTGTACTAAGGACATATGTAAGGCATTTCAGAGCAATAACTTGCCCAGGGTCACACAGATGGTTGAGAAGTATTAAGTCTCAGCTTTCATTTCCAAAAACCTGTGCTATTATTTGCAGTAAGACAAATCCAACTCAGCCTGTCTTCAGCAAAACAAGGGACATTTTTTGTCTTTCAAGCTAAACTATGAAAAGTGGTGAAATGCATCTCAGGGTTGACTGAATTCTAAGACCAGAGCTTCATCAGAGGTGTCTTATCTGTCTCTTTCTTTCCTACTTTCCTTGAGCTGACTTGTTTGTTTGTGCCACGTGCACGCAAAAACTTTCCTTGCTGTAGAAATATGCCCAGAGGTGCCTCCACACTCCTTTTAGCTCCTTGAGGAGGATTTGTGGAGGACTGGAATGCAGTGGGTTTCCTACCAAAACTTTTCCCCACCTTTTTCCCTGTTGGAAGAACCTCTGTTTTGTTAGGGAATTATTATAGAGCAGTGTGGCCTGGGAGCATGTATCTAGTCTCAGAGGGCATGAATCCTGATCAGTTTAAGCCAGTCTGGAAGTCTATTTCCATTGCCAGTGATTGGCTTAGAAAGAGGCACATATTCCATTTCTGGCTGATGAGATATGAAAACTTCTGAGGAAAATCTTCCATCTCTTAAAAGGAGACCCAACAATAATAATAGCAAAAGCTATATAACATTTATTATGTACCAGGCATTTTCTAGGTGATATATATAAATATATAATTTAACATAAATGAATGAAATGAGATACAGGGTCTGCTTCCTGTCTCTGTACATTTTGGGTGAATCTCTGTTGCCTGAAGCTGTTGTAGCAAACTTACTCCCCAGAGGGGAACAACAAGCAGAGTTGAAAGATGGAAAGAACCTGAATTTTTCAGGATTTTTGAGCCATGGAATTAACTAACTCTGAAAATATCTTACTTTGAAACTTATTGTATGAGATACTATCCCCTCATTTTATTCAGCTACTTGAAGTTTAATTTCCTTGCAGCTGAAGGCATGCTAAATAATTACCAAGAAATGCTTTCTGATGGTATGTGGTTTCCTGTATAGTCCTTTTTTCCCCCTTTGAATGGTTATAGCAGTAGATACGAGATTAACATCTACCAAAACAGAAGTCCTAAGCCTCAGACCAATGGATTGATCACATTTTCTCTCTTTTTTTTCTTGAACCATATTCTTACAGGAATCATTTAATCTTTAATGTAATTTTAAACTACTGTGCCTTGTAGTATGATGTGATTAAAAGAGCATTTGTATTTGATTTTGTGATATTGGTTAGCTTGTAATATTGTGTTACCTAATCTGTATGAGCCTCAATTTCTTTTAATCTGGGAGATTAATGCTGCTTCTGTGTGCCTGAAAGGCTTGTGAAGCAGTAAATCAACTTTAAATACAGTTTTTAAAAAGGTTTTTATTACTGGTTTATGAATTATTCAGTAATATGCAGTATCACTCTTAAAAATGATTTGAGTTTGAATTTTATTTACAAAGAAGAAACTATGCTATGCAGTGGTCAGTTCACTCCATCCTGAGGTTAGCTTCAGCTCTGACCCTTGAATTGTTTAGCTGATATTTCTCCTTTTTGTTGAAGCTAGTTCAAATTGGACTGTTACTTGTAAAAGAGTCCCAACTAACGTATAGAGAATATATAAATTTTATTGAGGTATGATACATACTCAGAACCACACAGATTATAATTTATTATATATATTATATATTTTTATATATATTTACAAACTGAGCAACTGCTTGTGCTCAAGACTGTTTGTTTGCTGTTTACAAAATAGGACTCAGATTAAGAAAGAGAATGTTACTAGCTTTACAAAACCTTCAGGCTCCCTTTTAGTCACAGCCTGACCCTTTTGACCTGTATATGAGGCAGTATGTCTTCATGGTAACCAGAACAAAGGTTTGGGGGTTGGCAAAAGATTTTGAATCCTTGTTCTTGAAAGCATGTATGATTCTGGATAAGTTTCGTCTCTGAATTTCACTTTCATGCTATATATAAACATTGTCCTTTATATTTGCATGCTTGCATGCTAAGTTGCTTCAGTCATGTTCTTTATATTTACTTGAGGATTAATTGATGACATATGTGATGTTAGCAAAGTGCTCTTCACAGGCAAGCCTTCAATGAATGAGAGTTATTTCTGTTACTATTGCTTCGTATTCTATGCACTGATCAGAGGAAGTCCCCTAACTTATTTCAGAGTGCTTTATTTCATGGATTCTAAAAATTCTCGTGAGGCTAAAAAGATTCTTATTTGTAAATAAGAAGCCTGAAATATCAGTCTTCTGATACCCAGTATTAGAACAGTAGGTATTTAGTTGATATTTAACACTCATACAACAGAGACATGATTAAATATACTTTATAAACCTCAACTTTCTTTGCTTCAGTCACTGCTCATTTTTTCCACCATTTCCTTTTCAAAGTCACTTTCTTGCCAAAAATAAAGATTTTTCCTAGCCGAAATAGGTTGGTTAGTTTAGTTACTGAAATATTTACCTTTTCACTTAGGACTTTTCTCCCCTATTTTGGTCATGAAGTTCTTGAAATTTTCCATTCTCACAGTCTCTCCAGTTTGGGTGCTTCTAAGGTAAATAATTTGAGTTTGAATCTTATTTACAAGGAAGAAAGAAACTATGCCATCGTCAAAATAGTTTGACTTTAGAGATCATCTAGTTCCTGTTAAAGTTTTTGCTTTACTGATAAGAAAACTGATGCCTGTAGATCTAATAACTTGATCGTAGTCATGAATTAATGATAAAACCAAAACTCAAGTCTGCTGACTTTCAGACCACTCTTTTCTCCTGTACTAAGATTGCTTTGAAAAACACACTGAAGAAACTTATAAAATTCATCTGTTGAATGTGAACTTTTTAAAAAAGCTTCATTTAATCTGTATATAAACCTTAATAGAAAGCTGAGTGCTGAAGAATTGATGCTTTTGAACTGTGATGTTGGAGAAGACTCTTTGAGAGTCCCTTGGACTGCAAGGAGATCCAACCAGTCCATCCTAAAGGAGATCAGTCCTGGGAGTTCATTGGAAAGACTGATGGTGAAGCTGAAACTCCAATACTTTGGCCACCTGATGGAAGAGCTGACTCATTTGAAAAGACCCTGATGCTGGGAAAGATTGAGGGCGGGAGGAGAAGGGGACGACAAAGGATGAGATGGTTGGGTGGCATCACTGACTCGGACATGGGTTTGGGTGGACTCCGGGAGTTGGTGATGGACAGGGAGGCCTGGCGTGCTGCGGTTCATGAGGTCACAAAGAGTTGGACACGACTGAGCGACTGAACTGAACTGAAACCTTAATAAAGAATGTTTTGTGTTCTCCGACTCCCCTTCCAGCTTCTGTCCTTCCTCATCCCTCTTATTGTTCCGTGGCTTCCAGTTAGACAGGACTATGCTATTGTCTTTCAGTTCAGTCGCTCAGTTGTGTCCAACTCTTTGCAACCCCGTGGACTGCAGCAGGCCAGGCTTCCCTGTCCATCACCAACTACCAAAGCTTGCTCAAACTCACGTCCATTGAGTTGGTGATGCCACCCAACCGTCTCATCTTCTGTCGTCCTCTTTTCCTCCTCCTGCCTTCAGTCTTTCCCAGCATCAGGGTCTTTTCCAGTGAGTCAGTTCTTCGCATCAGGTGGCCAAAGTATTGGAGTTTGAGCTTCAGCGTCAGTCCTTCCAATGAATATTCAGGACTGATTTCCTTTAGGGTTTACTGGTTTGATCTCCTTGCAGTACATTGTCTTTATTGCCTCTTTAGCCATTGTTCCTCGAGTTGCTACAGTCTGGCTTCTGCCTCTGCCCTTCTACTGGAAGTACTCAAAGGTCAGAGGTGATAATAAGCCATTATTATAACAATACCTAGTGCTTCTTGTGGATTTACTGGGTGTCAAACACTGGGCTCAGTGCTTTGTTTACATTGACGGGAGAAACCTGGAGAATCATAAGGCCATGCAGGACTTGCAGATGTTTTTGGCTTAGTTGGATAAATTTTTAAAAATCAAGTCAACATTGAAAGAGCAGAATATTTCAGATAAAAATCTGAACTTAGGGAATATACTCTCGAGTTTGCTACAGTCCTCATGGAAAATATATGTGCCCTTGGACCTACCTCACCTCTCATTTATGTCACCTGTCTGACCCCTATAGGATCATGGTATACTGTCTGCACTTTACATGGATATTCAAGGCTTTTTAAAGGTAATTTCTTTCGTGAGAGTGTTTGAAAGGGTGTCACTTTTTAAAAAAAAATAAAAATTAATATACATAGGTATTGATTTAACATTAATGATTGAATGATGATGATAATGAAGGTGCTTAGCACTGCCACATATTTAAGGAGCATCTGTTTTTCAGAGTGCTTCCATATTATATATTTTCATTGTTTGATTTACTGTGATAATGAAATGGATTAACCTGGTGGCAATATCAAGATACTATAAGAAGTTGTATGACATTTCTAGGACTTTCATAATTGACCACAAACTGGATGGCTTTTCCCAGTGGTTCAGGTGGCCAGCAGTTCAAAATCAGCATCAGCATGGTTGGTTCCTTCTGTTGGGAGGCTCTAGGAGAGAAGCTGTCCCTGCCTCTCGTGTAGCTTCTGTGCAGACACAACCCTTGATGTTCTTTGGCTTGTGGATGCATCATTCCAGTCCATGCCTTCAACTTCACGCTGGCTTCTTCACTCTTTCTGTACTTCCTCTTATGTTTCCTCTTGAGAATAATGGAATGTTGTTATTAATAAAAACTTGGATACTTAAAGGTTTGGTTAATAGTTTTAAATTGGACATTTCTATATCTGTTAAAATAGAAAGACATCATCAAAAGAAGGGGGCAATTTTCTTTTGTATTTTTGATAGCTCTGTATTTGTAGCATTTAGTTGCTCTCTCCTTTGCTCTTTGCTTTAATTTCTAGAACAGATAGTTTCTTTTTTTTGGTAAAATGTCATTCTTTATCTGAGATAATTTGGAATACTTTTTTTCATGATTAAGGAGAAGTATTTTAGGAAGGAACAAAACAAATGGTGCGTTAAAAAGTGGATGGAATAAGATAATTTCTTAAGTTTAATACAGCCTAATTTTACATAGTAACTATGAAGAATGAACCATACTATTTGATACATTTTCTGATACATTTCTTCAAATAGCCAAACTTGTTTTTAAAAAACTGACTTTTTCCAAAAATTCTTTTGCTTCAAATGGTATAGAGACGGTCACTTTCTAATATTTTCCTGAATTGTGGTTGTTGTTAATTGTGGTTTAATTGTGTTCATTGTGATTTGCTCTATAATACATTGTAGTTTACCTGTGCTCTTTTCTCATGAATTTTCACTTCTTTGGCCTTATGCTTATTTGTTCAGTCAGTTAGTAAAATTGTAGGTAAATTCATTGCACAGGGCTCTCCATATCCTCAGGTTGTCCATCCATAAGTTAAGCCAAACTCAGGTCAAAGATATTCAGGAACAAAAAAAATTCAGAAAGTTCCAAAAAGCAAAATATGATTTTCCCAAGCACCAGCAACTACTTACATAGCATTTTACATTGTATTAGTTATTGTAAGTAATCTAGAGATGATTTAAAGTAAACAAGAGAATGTACATAGGTTAAATGCAAGTATTATGCCCTTTTTGTAAGGAACTGGAACCAATCCTCTGTGGATACTGAAGGAGGACGTCTCTGAAGCAAAATGTGAGGGAAGGTTCTAGGAAGTTTCTCTGGGTAAAAATTCAAGTACTCCAGTGAACTGATTCTGCCAACAGCTTTTTCAGTGATTCAGAAACTCTTATTTCTTCCTGTTTTTTTTTTTGGCTTGAGGCTGTCACTCTTTGAGGTTGCCTTGTGTTAGAACCTTGTTTCTAAGGAATCAGAAATGGAGAGAGGGAAAAAGGTACCTTAGAAATTAACCTTTTTAGTATCTTTATTTCACTGATGAGGAAACTGAGACACTGAGAGATAAGAGAACTCAGCAAGGTCTTGCTTTTATCTATGTGTTTGTCTTTACCTAGTCTAGAGAGCTGTCAACCATACTATGAATTACTGAATTTCACTTTTTGAGCAAGCTTTACCTGTACTTAATTGAAATAGTAGAGTCAACTCCCATTGATGAAGCAAATGGAAAAAAAAAGAAAAAAAACACCTTGTACTGTTTCCTAGCAAAGTCCTTCTGAGCTGCTACATGGTAATGTTTACACACTCCAAGGGGATCCATATTCAGTCCTCCTTAGTATTAAAGTACTAAGTTCACAAAAACAGTATTAATAGGAAATTATTATTATTAAAGTTTTTGAAGTATCTTTCCCTGTGTTAAGATATTATGAATACATAAACACGCAATTGCTTAATATTTTATGTTTGTCCTGTTTAGAAGTTGAGTATTTGGCAATAGAAGGTTTTTGGTTTTGTTTTGCAAATATTCTGGTATGCCAGAACTAGGAATATCTACAAAGTAAGTAACTTCTTTGAAATACTGCAGTTCTCTTACTTGCTTATGACTTTTTTGGGGGGAGGGGTAGGCGAAATATTTATTCCTTTAAAAGGAAATATTCATTTGCCTATAGCAGTTGCTAGAGATACAGTGCCTAAAAATTAAAGTAGTTGTTTACACAGATTATGAGAAGATCTAGGAAACAATGTTATTTGAAGAGAATTGAAGTTTTTCAGTGATTAAAGCTTATACCTGTAGGGAGTTGGTAAGAAAAATATTAATATTTTATGACATACTAGAAAACTAGTCTCTAATCTTTTTCATTTTCTGATGAATAGATTTAAAATAGAAATGTTAGTCAAGGATATAAGTTTGCCAGTTATATTCCAAATATCTTGCAGTCAGTTTATCTTTAACCATGGTAACAGACAGAGTGGTGAAATAAGTTGGTAGGTTGCCATTGACAGCCTAAAATTAGGCAAATGTACCAGCTTTTACAAGCCCTGAAGTATCTAAACCACTGGTGTTAACCTGCTCTGTGTTTATAGTTCACAAAGAATGACATTTATAAATGCTGTTTAGCAGAGTAACTTACAAACTAAATTGCCATTTGCCAAATGGCACATGGAGTTTATTCAAAAGAAGGCCGTTAATTCAATACCAAGGATTTATTCATGAGAATAAAAAGCTGGAGAGGGTATATTGGCTAAAAATTTGCTATTTGATTTTTTGCCCCAAATTAACATCTTTAAGGTACACTTGGTCATTTTAAAATGAAATCTTGCTTTAGTTTGCTTTTTGTGTTTGGTGTCTTTTCCCTTCTCCCCCTATGATGGGATTGGAATTACAGATAGAGAGTTCTGATTTATCTAGTTTATTTATCTGGGTTGGTGCATAACTGTAAACAAGTAAAAGACAGTATATAAAAGAAAGTAAGGTAGCCCTCAATGTCCGATTCTGTGTGACCCCATGGACTGTATCTTGCCAGGCTCCTCTATCCATGGAATTCTCCAGGCAAGAATACTGGAGTGGGTTGCCTTTTCCTCCTTCAGGGGATCTTCCCAAATCCAGGGGGACTGAACTGTGTCTCTTCTATCTCCTGCACTGGCAAGCAGGTTATTTACCACTAGCACCAACTGGAAAGCCAAAGGTAGCCTTATTAAAATTTAATTCTTTAATAGAGTTTTGGGGAATCAGAGAATGAAGTATTATTTTTCCAATATCAAAATGGTAGACAGAAGGATTTTTTAATTAAAAAGCAATTTTTAATTACTGGTTTGTGGCCACAACACTTTACGTGGTTCATTTTTATTTACTGGTAGGAAACTAGGAAAAATTGTTAGTGAAGCCTCATTACATTGACTTCATGTAGGGAATACTCAATCCATTTAAGTTTTATCAGTACAGTTTGACTTTCAGAATTAAAGCCTTTAAAAAAAAATCAAGACTTCCCCCTCTATCCAAAAGTAATGTCCTGTTAGAATTTGCACCCATCTGCATTTAAATAGCATTTATGATGGACCTGCTATGTATTAGACACTGAGTACTACCCTACAGCAGCTCTGCACCATGGGAGAACCAAGTGCAAACAGAAAACGATCATACAAGTGCTACAAGAAAACTACCCTAGACGCACTATGGGAACTCAGGTAAATTTGTTCTTTCAGTCCTCATTCTGTTACTACTTGTATTTCCTAAGTAGTTCTCAGATTTGCTGTAATCTTCCTGTCTTCATTGTTTCTTAATTCTTGTCCAGTTAAATATTTCTTCCTTACAGCCACCAGAGTGATTTATCTTAAATGAAAATTTGGACTTACATATTTAATAGCACTCTTCAAAGACTTCTCACATATTTTATAAAGTCACATTTCTTCACAAACCATAAGGATTAAAAAAAAAAATTAATTTCAGTTACCTTTGTCACCTCTTCCAGCCTTCAGCTCTCACTGAATTGATTCCACTTCTCCAACAAATAAAACTTTGACATCTCCCCATACTGTTTTTTACCTTACTGCTTGAGGTGCCCACTTTGTTGCCCCCCACCCCACCCAAACTAACTCAGTTGATCCTTAATAGGTAAACCTAGTATCTTCCCTGAAGGACATCTTTCATAATTCCATGGACACTGGATTATATGTTCCCTGCCAGTGCTCAAATAGGAAATTTATGCGTGCTATCTATAAGGCAAGAATATGGCGGTTTTTATTTTCTTGATTCTTTCTTGTTCTTTTTTTTTTTTAACAACTTTACAAACTAATGTGATAGTTACCTGCCACCTTCAGAAGTCAATACCATTCTTTGTTTTTAATTATCATTGTGAACTCTTGGCTTTAAAGATAATTGATAATGTTTTACCCTGTTGCAGTTTTTGATGCTCAGATTATTGTGTTGCCAATAGGAGATTATTCAGGTTGGCTTTTGAGTCTCTTTGGCATGACTAGTCAGTCAGTCAGTTCAATTGCTCAGTTGTGTCCGAGTCTTTGTGACCCCATGGACTGTTGCACGCCAGGCTTCCCTGTCCATCACCAGCTACCAGAGCTTACTCAAACTCATGTCCATCAGGTCTGTAATGCCATCCAGCCATCTTATCCTCTGTCGTTCTCTTCTCCTCCTGCCTGCATGACTAGTAGTATTTGTATAAATTCAGTTATTTTTCTAATTCTGTGTTACAGTGGTATTTTGTTATTCTAGCACTTACCACAGATTGAGTGCAGTATAATTAATTCCCCTGATAATCCATAAGGGAAGGAATCGTTACCTTTGTAACTCTGTTTATTTGTATCAATTCTTTACTTTTAACTTAGAGCTTGGTAAATTTTTCTGCTTTGATAACAGTGCTTTCAGAAGACAATACTTGCATTAAAACTTTTGGTTTATGTAGTTCTTTATTATATTGAGTGCCAATGATGTGCCATATACCAAGACAGACACTTATTTTGAGTAATTTGATTTAATTTATTTAGTAGTAAATATGAAATAGTCTCTGTATGCTGAATATCTGTTACATTAAGTATTAAACATAATACTTTAGCTTATAGTAATGATAAAGGACAGAAATGGTATGGACCTAACAGAAGCAGAAGATATTAGAAGAGGTGGCAAGAATACACAGAAGAATTGTACAAAAAGATCTTCACGACCCAGATAATCACAATGGTGTGATCACTCACCTAGAGCCAGACAACCTGGAGTGCAAAGTCAAGTGGACCTTAGAAAACGTCACTAAGAACAAAGCTAGTGGAGTTGATGAAATCCCAGTTGAGCTATTTCAAATCCTAAAAGATGATGCTGTGAAAGTGCTGCACTCATTATGTCAGCAAATTTGGAAAACTCAGCAGTGGCCACAGGACTGGAAAAGGTCAGTTTTCATTCCAGTCCCTAAGAAAGGCAATGCCAAAGAATGCGCAAACTATTGCACAGTTGTGCTCATCTCACATGCTAGTAAAGTAATGCTCAAAATTCTCCAAGCCAGGCTTCAGCAATACGTGAACCGTGAACTCCCTGATGTTCAAGCTGGTTTTAGAAAAGGCAGAGGAACCAGAGATCAAATTGCCAACATCTGCTGGATCATGGAAAAAGCAAGAGAGTTCCAGAAAAAGATCTATTTCTGCTTTATTGACTATAAACTGTGGAAAATTCTTCAAGAGATGGGAATACCAGACTACCTGACCTGCCTCTTGAGAAACCTATATGCGGGTCAGGAAGCAGCAGTTAGAACTGGAGATGGAACAACAGACTGGTTCCAAATAGGAAAAGGAGTATGTCAAGGCTGTATATTATCACCCTGTTTGTTTAACTTATATGCAGAGTCCATCATGAGAAATGCTGGGCTGGAAGAATCACAAGCTGGAATCAAGATTTCTGGGAGAAATATCAATCAACACAGATATGCAGGTGACACCACCCTTATGGCAGAAGCTGAAGAGGAACTAAAAGGAGAATGAAAAATTTGGCTTAAAGCTCAGCATTCAGAAAACGAAGATCATGGCATCCGGTCCCATCACTTCATGGGAAATAGATGGGGAAACAGTGGCTGACTTTATTTTTGGGGCTCCAAAATCACTGCAGATGGTGACTGCAGCCGTGAAATTAGAAGATGCTTACTCCTTGGAAGAAAAGTTATGACCAACCTAGATAGTATATTCAAAAGCAGAGACATTACTTTGCCGGCTAAGGTCCATCTAGTCAAGGCTATGGTTTTTCCTGTGGTCATGTATGGATGTGAGAGTTGGACTGTGAAGAAAGCTGGGTACTGAAGAATTGATGTTTTTGAACTGTGGTGTTGGAGAAGACTCTTGAGAGTCCCTTGGACTGCAAGGAGATCCAACCAGTCCATTCTGAAGGAGACCAGTCCTGGATGTTCATTGGAAGGACTGATGCTGAAGCTGAAACTCCAGTACTTTGGCCACCTGATGCGAAGAGTTGACTCACTGGAAAAGATTCTGATGCTGGGAGGGATTGGGGGCAGGAGGAAAAGGGGACAACAGAGGATGAGATGGCTGGATGGCATCACCGACTCGATGGACATTCTGGGAGTTGGTGATGGACAGGGAGGCCTGGTGTGCTACAATTCATGGGGTCGTGAAGAGTCAGACATGACTGAGTGACTGAAATGTACTGAACTGAACATTCCCTAAGTGTTTTCTGTATGATTTTAATAGGTGTTATTAGAATAGAGGTATTTTTATGGTCAAATAAGTTTGAGTCAAATATTGAGTTAAGGTTAACAACTTTATTATAGGATTTCATAGTTTATGTGTAGTGTTTCTGTCTATAAGACAAATAGAAGAAACATGGTTAATTTTTCAGTTTGTTTAATCCCCGCCCCCCAAATATTTGTGGAACATACTGAGGAAAGTGCTGGCCAAGTTATAGAAAAGAGTGCAGTGCAGTGGAAAAGGCATATTGTTTTAAGTCAGGACTTGAATTTCTTCCCTGAAACCCTAGATGCAGAACTTTCTGACAGCCTCTGTTTTCTCATCAGTATAAGAATATATACAGCACTAGTATATACAGCCTGGTATACTGGAGTGGGTATAGCCTTTCTGTTCTCCAGCGGATCTTCCCAATCCAGGGATTGAACCCAGGTCTCCTGCATTGCAGGCTAATTGTTTACCAGTTAAGCCAGAAGGGAAGCCCAAGAATACTGGGAGTGGGTAGCCTGTTCCTTCTCCAGCGGAGCTTCCCAACTCAGGAACCTAACCGGGTTCCCTGCATTACTGCAGGAGGATTCTTTACCTACTGAGCTATCAGGGAAGCCCATGTACAGCCTAAGATTACAAATTCTTTACAAAGCACTTGACAAAGATTAGTAATTTAGCATAGTCTTACTATCTAGATAAACAGTTCATTCTTTCCTCTGCAAAGTTTTTCCTGATTCTATATAGGGAAGATGAAACAGTCTGTTTTCTAAAGGAATTCCTTTAGTCACTCTTAGTAGCAATTTTGTAGCCACCTGGATTCTTGAATTAAAGCAAACCTTTTCTTAACCAATAATAATAGTGGTCCAGGTCCCTTAGATTCTAATTCTGAGGAATCTGAACTAAGCACCCAGGAGCAATTTATCTTAACTTGTTCTCCACATTCATTTTACCTTATATAGGTAAGTGGAAGAAAACTAAACACTTTGATGTGTTTGATTTTGAATAACTTAGATCTATTTCATCATCTCATTTCTAATTTCAAATGATTGAATTAGTAGCAGTAATATGTTAGGTATTTTCTAAAATACAAAGGTACTTAACCAAGATATTTTAATACTCAGCATTTTAATTGCTTTATAAATATGATACAGCTTTTCATGCTATTTATAGTTAATTGTTGGAAATATGTAAACAAGGAAGGTGCTGTAGTCTTGATTCATAATGTGTATGCATCATTTAGTCAGGGTTATGTTTTTGAGTAATAAACCAAAGTATATCCTGTGATAAACATTAAAAGAATGCAAAAAGGCATATAGACCTTCCTTCCTTGTCTCATGCTGTGTTATTAAGGAAAGGGAAACATTAGTTAATTTATCAAAATGACATGATGGCTCACATTTATTGAGCTCTTACGTGTCTGTTACTGTTTTTAGCTCAATATCATTTAGCACATTTAATCCTTATGGTTATCCTGTGGTTGCTAATAATATTAAGTATTTTGCATGGTTTTAGAACTGAGTAAACTGTACTTCTGCAGGAGTTTTGTGTATTTTCCTTTGCTTTCTTAATAGGTCTGACAGCTTCCCAGCTGGCAAGGCAGCCATGGAGAGTCAGTAGAGTACCTGACAATGACTAGGGGTTAAATACCACCCTTCTCTGATACCTCTTAGTGATCAGAGCCAAGGCAGAAGACCATAAGGTGGATTGTGTAAGGATGTGAATGAAATTACTGGTGGGTGAGACCTCAGTTGTAGAGCCAGTCCATCTAGATTTGAATTCCTATATTACTACACTACTTATTGTTAAATTTTGTACAACTTAAGTTTTTGTAACTATAAAATAGGGATAGCAATAGTATCTACTTCATAGAATTGTGAGGATTCATTAAATTAGTTTGTGGAAATTGTGTCTGACACTTGATAAATAACAAATTTTAAAGATAGACCACCTCTTATTGACATCTTGGGTGATATAAAGGTTATTTTTAATGAACATGACTCAACACCAGTACTTTCTCTACTTTTACTTTCCAGTTTTCTGTTTTTCAGACAAAACTCCTGATACTGATGCTATTATTACATGATTTCCTGAATGGAAGGGTTGGGGGAGAGATTTCTTTGTTTTAAAAAAAGGGTATTTCTTCAGAAATGTCTGTCTACTGCAATAAATGAGAAAACATCAGGAGGTTGAAGTAATTTGAGTGAAGTCATCAGTTAGTCACTGATAAGACTGATGTTTAAGCCTCGAATTTTAATTCTGTGTCCCCTGCTTTAAAAATAAATAAAGCAAATAATTTTACAGTGAGTAGAAGTTTTCTGATTTAAATCCCTTTGTAAACAAGGCACTATCTTAAATTGGTCTTAAATAGAACTAGATTCCTTTTTGTTTGTTTGTTTTAGAAATTTCTTCCATGTCTATGTATAGAAGGGCTCTTTTCCTGAAAGCAAATTGGAGACAGAGTAAAGCAAATACTGTTGTCAACAAGCTGCAATCTAATAGCATTAGATGTTAAAAAAATATCAGATGAAAATGTACGGTATCCTAGGTTAATGTCTATGTAGCACAAGGTTCCTTTTTTCATTTACTTGGCTGTTTATTAGAAATGTCTATGAGAGGGAATTTTCATTTGCCCTTAAGCAGAAATGAATACACAGGGGCTTCCCTGGTGTCTCAGTGGTAAAGAATCCACCTGCCAGTGCCGAAGACATGGGTTCTATTCATGGTCAGGGAAGATCTCACATGCCACAGAGCAGCTAAGTCCATGGGCCACAACTACTGATCCTGTGCTCTACAGCCTGGGAATCACAACTACTGAGCCCATGCGCCACAACTGCTGAAGCCTGCAAGCCCTAGAGCTCATGCTACACAAGAAAGGAGGCCACTGCAAAGAGAATGCATGCATTCTTCTGCCTCACAACTGTATCCCCACCTCACTGCAACTAGAGAAAGCCTGCATAGCAACAGAGACCAAGTGGAGACAAAAATAATAAAATAAATTAAATAATTAAAAAAATGACTACACAGGAGTACTGACCATTGAGAAATAAGAAGCTCAGAAATTCTTAGAGTACATGGAAGAATGCTCAGGTACAGTTACTCAGATTTGCCTTGTTTCTCAGTGTGAGTCCATTTCCTGATGCTTTTGTTCTTTGAGAAATTGACTTTTTATTTATTTATTTTTATTTTTACTTTACAATACTGTATTGGTTTTGCCATACATTGACATGAATCCGCCACAGGTGTACATGAGTTCCCACCCCTGAACCCCCCCTCCCACCACCCTCCCCATGTCATCTCTCTGGGTCATCAGTGCACCAGCACCAGCACCAAGCATCCTGTATCCTGTATCGAACCTAGAAGAAATTGACTTTTAACTGAAATTTTTTTACGTGTGATGCTTAGGGAAATGTTCTGATATATTTTTGATAGGTTGAACAAATCAAAAATTGAAAGCTACGAAAGTTAGATTTTCCTAGAAATACTTCAGTTTAAGAATTGCTTATTGTCTAAGGTAAATATGAGCATTGAATTTCTTCATAGCTTAAATTGCTATTAATATGAATGTCTAACTTGTCATCCCTATTTACAAGTTCATACCATAGTGCCATAGATGTCAAAATCAGAAACTAACTCAGCTTTCTGTTATGTCTCAAATATTATGTCATGGAGTAAATAACTCATTCTTTTATTTCAGGGTTGATCCAAAAATTCTAAAGAGGGCATTTTGATGAAATCCAATTACAGCAGATTTTCTCCAGTTGTATATGATATTTTTGTGTAATGCTAGACATAGCTGGCATTAAAATAAAACTTAAATGCCTGATATATATTAAGTGCAGCACTGTCAAATTTCAAAAATGTCACTGAAGAAGCAAGTTCAGAGGTTTTTTCATTTTTGCTCTACTCACTGAGTCCTCTAAGCACTGAGTAAATGGAAGAACTTGGCTTGTCCAGATCTTCTGTCTCTAAAGCCTTGTTTAAGAAAAAAAAAACCAACTCATTATTATTTACTTTCATAGCAATTATCTGATTATCCAAGCAAAAATTACATATTTAATAATCACAAACAAGTTTCTTATACATATTTACAGAGAAATCCTAAAATTCTGTGCTGTGTCTTTTTAATTATAGACATATCTACCTATCTATATCTATGCTTATTTATATGTCTTTTCCCTTTAAATGCTGTTATTTTAGTTAAAGAAATTTTGCAGAAAGATAGCTATTCCTTTTTACAAAACAGCTTTTATTGACATGTAGCTTAAATGAAATAAAACTCACTTGTTTTGTGTACAGCCATCATCGCAGTCTAATTTCAGAACATTTTGATCATTAACTCCAAAAATGTATTGCTTATTTGTAGACAGGGAAGACTGACATGCTGCTGTCCATGGAGTGGCAAAGAGTGAGGCAGGACTTAGTGACGGAACAACAACATTTATAGTCACTTCTCATTTCCACTCCCACCAGCACACAGCCACTGATCTACTTTTTGTATCATAGATTTGCCTTTTCTGTACATTTCATGTAAACATGATATGATAGAAGGTCTTTTGTATCTGACTTCTTTTCTTAACATGCTATTTATGAGTTTCACTCCTGTTCTAGCATATGTGAGTACTCCATTCCTTTTCGTTGCTGAGTAGAATTCCATTGATGCTTTTGAATTGTGGTGCTGGAGAAGACTCTTGAGAGTCCCTTGGACTGCAAGGAGATCCAACCAGTCCATGCTAAAGGAGATCAGTCCTGGGTGTTCTTTGGAAGGAATGATGCTAAAGGTGAAACTCCAGTACTTTGGCCACCTCATGCGAAGAGCTGACTCATTGGAAAAGACTCTGATGCTGGGAGGGACTGGGGGCAGGAGGAGAAGGGGATGACAGAGGATGAGATGGCTGGATGGCATCACCGACTCGATGGACATGAGTTTGAGTGAACTCTGGGAGTTGGTGCTGGACAGGGAGGCCTGGCGTGCTGCAGTTCATGGTGTCGCAGAGAGTCGGACACGACTGAGCGACTGAACTGACCTGAGAATACCATTGTATAGCTGTGCCATGTTTTGTTTATTCACCTTTGGTGGCATCTGGATTGTTTACACTTCTTGACTATTATGAATGGTGCAAGTATAAACATTCACATACACATTTTCATATGGACATATGTTTTCATTTTTATTAGAATAATAACTAGGAGTAGAATTACCAGGTCAAAACTGTCAAACTGTTTTCAAAGTGGCTTCTTCATTTTACATTCCCACAAGCATTGTATGAGGGTTTTAGTTTCTCCTCATCCTTGCCGTCATCTGTTATTGCCTGTCTTTTCTCTTTTTGGGGGCCATGCTGCCTGTGGCATCTTAGTTTCCCAACTGGGATCTGTCCTGTGCTCCCTGCACTGGAAGTACAGAGTCTTAACCTCTGGACCACCAGGGAAGTTGCCTGATGTCTCTTTAATTATAGACATTCTGGTGGATGTGAAGTGCTATCTCTTGTTGACTTAATTTGCATTATTGTTCCTTTTAATTTATTATTTTGGTATTATAATTGTAATCTACAGTCTGATGCAGTAAACCATCTATAGAATTATCCTATTCATGTGCTTTTTTGGTTTTATTCACTTTGGTCACCTCATGCGAAGAGTTGACTCATTAGAAAAGACTCTGATGCTGGGAGGGATTGGGGGCAGGAGGAGAAGGGGACGACCGAGGATGAGATTGCTGGATGGCATCACTGACTTGATGGACGTGAGTCTGAGTGAACTCTGGCGGTTGGTGATGGACAGGGAGGCCTGGTGTGCTGCGATTCATGGGGTCGCAAAGAGTCAGACACAACTGAGCAACTGAACTGGACTGAACTGAGACCAGTGAAACCCTGTTCAGGGAATTTACTTTTGATTAAAAAGAAAAAATAAAAATAAAAAAACTTCCTCTTATTAAAAAACTCGTCTAAAATAATTAAACAATACAGTTTAGAGGAAAGTATATACATTTATTTTTAATAAATACTTAATTTTTCTCCTCAATGTACATGAAGTGCTTTGGTGTGGAATCTTTTCTCACTGTTCCCGGTTGGTGTTAATCTTCTTATATGTATGCAAAGTAAGTAATAATACTCCGATCATGAATGCAAAGGAAAAGTGATAGTTATTCTTGGGAATGTGATTGATTAAAAACAAGTCTTGGCAAATCAAAGAATGGATATATCTGAAATAATTGGTATGGTTACTTAATTCTTACCTTAAGTAATTTGAAATGGTTTCAGCTACTAAGAGATAGCAGTTTTCACAGATTGCTGTTATTTTGAGAAAAGAAAATGAAGATTTATCTTAGGAAAGTAGCACTGTGCAATGGAAAGTCAGCCTGTGGGTATCAGTGTTTATAGATGGGATCCAAATTCTGTATCTTATAAGCTCTCTGACCATGAGCAAGTTGTTTCAACCTTTTTGAGGCTCAAGTTCCTCATCTTCAAAATGGAGTGAAAAGGTTGACTTTTTTTAATTTTATTTTTTATTGAAGTATAGTTGATTTACAGTGTTGTGTTAATTTCTGCTATACAGCTAAGTGACTCAGTTATACACATACATTCTGTTTTATATTCTTTTTCATTATAGTTTATCCCAGAGTACTGAATATGATTCCTTGTGATTTATAGTAGGACCTGGTTCATCTGTTATGTGTAATAGTTTGCACCTACTAATGCCAAACCCCCAATTCATCCCTCTTCCATTCCCCTTTCCCACTGGTAACCATAAGTCTGAATGTGTTTTGAGAAAGTTATAGCACAATGTCCAAGAAGTTTTAAAATAAACATTTTCTCTCACTTTGACACAATTTGAATTTGTAGCACATACAGGTACCGAGTCTTAATAACTTGAAAGTCAACCAGGAGTAAACAGTCAAACAAAAAAAAACACACCAAAATAGAGCCTGTGTTTGAATCTGGTTCCATCATTTGCTATGTTGTGACTTTGGACAAATTATTGAATTTCCTATGTCCAATTTTCTTTAAAATATGAGGATTATGCAATACTGTAAGTAAAGTAGTTGGCCCAGAGCTTCCTAGGTCACGGTTGTTGAATTTGAATAATGATAACAGGTAGCATTTATTGAATACTTACTATGTGCTACAGTACTGTCCTAAGTACTGTACTTGCCTTTAATTGTCACAGCAATTTCACAAAATAGACATTACTGCCATTATCCAGAATTTATAGCTGAAGAAACTTAAGATTCAGAGAAGCCTATTGGTTTCTTCAAAGTCACTTAAAGAAGGCGTGATGAGCCAAAATTTAAACCCAGTTGTAGTAGGCTTCATAATCTGCACTCCTTAACTGATAGCTATTCAACTCCCAACTTTATATCCAAATCTGGCCTATTTCCTCTTTTACTTTGTATTTTCTTGGCTGTGGGCACTCAGGTGGTTGTGAGTGGTGGGATCAAATCCGTCCTGTGTGTCTTGTTTCCTGCCAGGACTGTAATCTGTGACAAAACAAGTGCTCAGTAACTAGAACAGCAGTTATGTTTATTCATACAACTGTTATGTTAGCTTAAATGTATTTAGTCTATTGGAAGTCTTGTACATATTCTGACTAGCTTGGTCTGGGTCAACTTGTTATTTAAATAAGTTAATTTTTATAAATGCATGTTTGGCTAGGAGAATTATAATCTTTGTTGTTGGTGAATGTCTTGTCATGGACTTGGTGAGATTAAGTTTGTTTTTTTGGGGGAGTTTTTCTTTCTTAGGCTTCCCCGGTGGCTCAGACGGTAAAGCGTCTGTCTACAATGGAGGAGACCCAGGTTCTATTCTAGCCCTGGGTTGGGAAGATCCCCTGGAGAAGGAAATGGCAATCCACTCCAGGACTATTGCCTGGAGAATCCCATGGACAGAGGAGCCTGGTGGGCTACAGTACATGGGGTCGCAAAGAGTCAGACACGACTGAGCAGCTTCACTTTCATTTTCACTTTCTTTCTTAAGCTTGATATATAAACTGTGTGCAGCACTGGAAATGGTAAAATGAAGACAAAGTAAAGTTTATATTTGATCTTTCACTGTTTTGGGATGATTTAGAAACTAAAGAAGTGAATCCTTAATTTTTAAAACTTTAAGTAATGAATAGATTTAAAAAAGCTTTTTAAAATAGTTTAATAATTTATTTAAACTATTAATAATTTCCATTCTCATTGTTGAAATATTATGTACTGAAAGTTTTGAGTATTAATTGCATAATGTTAAATTTTATAGACTTGATTGTAAAAACTTTAACACCTGGGAATTGATATTATAGATTTGTTAAACAGAACTTTCGTATTTACCCTTGGCAGTGTGTTTTTGACCTTCTGATTGATTAAGTAAGGCATATTTGAATTACTTTCCAATGATTAATAATAGCAACCAATGCTCCCTTTTTTCTCACTAGCAGGGTCTTTTCACAATTTACTGTGCAAAGTTAGGTTAAGTAAAAACGTAGAAGTAAAATTATCTTTGCCAAGATGACTTCTTGGAGAAAGTTTTTAATTGGATAGTGCCTTGCTTAATAAATCCACTGAGAATACACTACCATGTACTAGCACATTGGAAAATAAACAGTCTTCGTAAATTATGCAGTGGTGTTGGTTTGCATCAACAGCAGTATTCTCATTAAAGTTGGACCCGGAAAATACACCACTGTGTTCTGCTTTTCCTTTCACTACACATATAAACTGTGCCAACAGCAGATAGCCGAGAGCTGGGACAGAAAGACAAACCAGGGCTATGTTAGGCCCCACAGCAGCAGAATTTCTAGAAACTTCTCTGTAGGGCTCTGTGGTATTAACTTGATTTCCCTCTGTTAGCCATTTGTCTCTGTTTCTTCTGTTTACCTGACACTGAAATGGAGAGATAATCTGATTTGTTTAGTTTGAGTCAGCTGTCTCGCCTGAAATCACTGGAGGAGGGGCCCGTGCAGGATCAAATTGCACAGACCAGGTCCTTTCAAGTCCTCCTCAGAGTGTAGTAGGACTTCAGTCCTTTATTTTTAGTGATTGAATGATTTTACCTAAGTATATATGAAAGGCATTAAATCAACTATATCCTTTTTAAGCTTTAAGTTACAGATTACAACTTCATATTAAAGTTGGGAACTTGGCATTCAGGGGCTATTGAGGACCCCTAATATTACACTGCATCACTAGATCTTGTTAGCTCTGAGGGTAGACTTTGAATCTCTTGAGGATCCCTGATACTACACTGTATCACTAGCTCTCATTTGCTCTGAGGGTCTTTTACTTTCTTGAGGATTGAGGGGAGCACCAGGAGAGGATTCAGAAGAGACAGTCCATGGCTGCTGCTTTCTCCTGTATGTCCAGCCCCTACTGATGTCTCCAGAGACCAAAGAACTGATGATGGCCTTTTCTCCTTGGCTTCTTCCAGAACTTGGAGTTCTCCCAGTTCTACCATGGAGCTGTTTGCCAGGCTCCCTTTCTCTGTTCCCTCCCTTTCCTGTGTGAACCAGTTAATTCCTTCCATCACCACGTAATGCAATTTAAGTTACCCTTCTACCACAGGAGTCCTCTATGTAGTGTTGTTTTCTTGAGCTTTTGAGTATTTCAGCATTTTGCCTCTTTAACTCCTTTTTTCCCCTGATATTCTAGGATGTAGATATCTATCTGCCCTTTTATAGTACTAGAATTTCTGACAGTTTTGTTATTATAGCATAACTTCTCAGCTGAAAATTTCTGTTACATAACTCAGAAAAAGCCTTATTTATTTTCATAATGAGACTTAAATTGATTTTGAAAAATAGCAGTTACTTTCTTGGCAGTACTTTCCCATGAAAAAATGTATTTAAAACCATCTAGCCCAGTACCTACAGAGAAGGCAATGGCACCCCACTCCAGTACTCTTGCCTGGAAAATCCCATGGACGGAGGAACCTGGTGGGCTGCAGTCCATGGGGTCGCTAAGAATCGGACACGACTTCACTTTCACTTTCACTTTCATGCATTGGAGAAGGAAATGGCAACCCACTCCATTGTTCATGCCTGGAGAATCCCAGGGACGGGGAGCCTGGTGGGCTGCTGTCTATGGGGTCACACAGAGTCGGACAGGACTGAAGCGACTTAGCAGTAGCAGCAGCAGCCCAGTACCTAAATACTTGATGCTGTGTTGTGTCACTGAGTCCTGTCCGACTCTTTGCAACGCCATGGACTGTAGCCTGCCAGGCTTCTCTGTCCATGGGGATTCTCCAGGCAAGAATATTGGAGTGTATTGCCATGCCCTCCTCCAGAGGATCTTCCCAACCCAGGGAGAGAATCCAGGTCTCCCTCATTGCAGACGGATTCTTAACTGTCAGAACAACAAAAGAAACCCAGTACTTGATGCTACTCAGATAATATGAACTTCTATTTCCTCTTGATTTTTAAAAAATGTTTTAGTCATAGTTTGCTTCCCTGGTGGTGCAGAGGTTAAAGCATCTGCCTGCAGTGTGGGAGACCTGGGTTCGATCCCTGGGTCAGGAAGATCCCTTGGAGAAGGAAATGGCAACCCACTCCAGTATTCTTGCCTGGAGAATCCCATGAACGGAAGAGCCTGGTGGGCTACAATCCACGAGTCGCAAAGAGTCGGACACGACTGAGTGACTTCACTTTCACTTTAAAAGTAATATATGTCTCCATTACAAAAAGTGGAAAATGCAGGTAAGTATAAGGTCACATACTATTAACATTGTGAATTTACCCCAATAAAATTAGGATTATATTGTGTTTAGTTTTTATATCCTGTTTTCATGCAAAAATATTGCTTTTTCACATCACTAAACATCCTTTTAAAGCATAATTTTAAAGAGTATAATAGTCTCTTGACTAAATATGCCATAATTTATTAATGAAACCCCTCTACTTATATATAGCATTCATGTCATTGAATTAATTATCTTTTACTTTAATAGCTTTATAGAGATTTTTGAGTCAACAGAGGAACATTTCCAAGCCTTTGAGGTATTAGTCCCTATAAATGTAACCAGTCTCTTGTCATACCATATTGTATATGGATACCCTCTTAATCCCATTCAAGCTCTTTATTCTAGACCTTCTCTGTGTTTCTTGGGCTCTGATGCCCCTCATCAGCATATTCTCCAAGTAGTTGATCTCTTTACCCTTCTAGGCTGGGTCACTCTCACATGTCCTCTCCTTACCCTTCCCACAAGGTCCCCTTCTACACCCCTCTTTGGTTACCCCTGTGTGTCAGAATCTCTGACACCCTGCTTTGCATGCGCCACAGCCCCCCACCCCGGGAACTCTGACCCACGTAATGGCTGTACTCCTGAATTGTTTGGGAGAAGCAGGAAGAAAGGAAGCTATGCAGTTTGAAGACTTAACGAAGGGCCTTGCCAAGGGCATAGCATCATACCTGGTATGTTGTAGATATTTGGTGGCAGGTGTGTGTTTGTTTGTATATTTAATTCTTCTCTCCTGATCCTGAGATTTGGTGGTGAAAGAGAAAATACAAACATGTAACTCAGCTGATTCCCAGCTGACTGTTTCTAATACCAACTCATCTGCATTTGCTCTTCCTGGTGTCCCTAATTTAACTCACTCTAGTTGATTCTGTATGGTCTCCCCGACTGGTTATTTTTTACCTTTATTGTTCCCCATTTCCTGAACTCCCAGCTTCCATATTTCAGCTAATGACTTGGCCTCTATTTAAATGTGATCAAGATTATTTGACGTGAATATGTTTATCTAATAACTTCAAAATGTTTCAGTATTTTTAGCTCTCTTTACCTTCTTTCTTAAAACTCCTGTTTGCTATGTATACTATACTTCCTTTATATATGTAAATATAATGCTTTAATTATCATATATAAATATATTATACAATCTCTTCCTACCAATCTAATTTTTCTAAGTCTCCTTACTTGATTTTGATACTTCTTCACTCCAGTTGAATATTTGTCCTTCTTAATAACTTGACTTTTGATATTTCTCCTCTCCAGTTCAATATTTACACTTCTTAATATTTTGTTCTTATTCTCACTAAATTATTCTATTCCCCTAGATTATCAAATTGACCACATAATGTCAAAACACCTAGTTTAAGCTTCTGAGTTCCTTTTTTTTTTTTTTTACCTTTTCAACTCTCTGATCTCAGACATAATTCCTAGCTGTCCTAGAGCTCCAACAGCTTTCTTTCAAACCTGTTTTTTTTTTTAAATTCCATGCCATGGTTAATGACACCTATACAGTTCAAGGTATTTAAGCCAGAAATTGTCATGTTACCTCTTTCCCATGCCTCCATATCCAGTACGTTTCCTGTTATACCTTTTGTCTCACAAATACTGCTCATTTTCAGACCAACTCTCAGTGATGTGTAAGACGATAGTCCATGAACTCTGAGTATTTTTTCTTTGGATTTATAATTTCTTAGAAGCACATTCTACCATGATCATCTCTCTTTACTGAATTAAAGAATACCCTTCAAGACTTTTTTTTCTAAACTTGAATCATTGTTTTACTATATCATTAACTGGCTTTTTTAGGCAATAGAAACTTGGTCATGAGTCATAATTTGATAATATGTATGTGGCCTGTAATACACTATTCTTAGGGTTAATCCAGGTAAGAGAGTACTTTTAGATGATGTATAACCTAGCAGAATCTATGGGAAGACGTGAAATGACCTTAGCTGTTACTACTAATAATGAATGGAATCTTTGCTAATTAGCCAGATTTTAATATCTGTAGATGAGGATGTGTTTTCAAACTTTGATGATTTAATCCATATGCCAGAGGCCGGGTAGACTGTTTTCTTGCTTTAAAGTTCTATTCTCCATCTAAAAAGACTTTTTACTCAAAAAAAAAGAAGTTTTATTTTTTACTTTGCCTTCTACTTAAGCAGCTTTGCTTCCTGTAGTAACACTTGGTATAATACGATTCTGGTAGTAATTGATAGCAAAAGAAATAAATGACAGTTGAATCAAAGAGATTGCCAGGAAACCTCTTTGCTTATGATTATTCCAATTTATTCTATGATTTAAACTTCTTTCCCCAATTAGGATACAGGTATCCCCCACTTGTTGAAAGTGTGGTGTACACCACTTGGTTTTACAAAAGGCCTACACTGGGTTTGTTGCTACCCATCCCCCCCAAAAATCCAAAGACTGTTTTCACTTTTATGAAAAAGGTGAAAACTGAAAATAGCATCCAGCGTTTGTTTTGCAGTGAGTGAGCTGTTCAAGGGGCCGCACACAACCTGAGCAGCAAGAATGCACCGCCAAACTCCTTGCCTAGGAACAACGTGAAGCATCCCAGCTGCCACTGCTTTGAACTGTGTCTGTGAGCATCTGTGCTTTATCTCGATTTATTTTGTGCCTCTGTTAGCAAGATGTGTCCTCTTCATTTTTCATTTTAAACCATTTTGGCCTTTAAACAGTTTCACAGGAGTGCTCCGTGGGAGAAACCCTATCTTAACTTTGAATACTTACCATTTTAGGTCCTTCTCTTGCCCCCAAAACTAGAATTATAAGGCAGTGTTTTAATTATTGGATTAAAAGGTTTCCATGGTTTGGCTTGGGCTTCCCTGGTGGCTCAGACAGTAAAGAATCTGCCTGCAATGTGGGATACCCGGGTTCAATCCGTGGGTTGGGAAGATCCCCTGGTGAAGGAAAAGAGATACCCACTTCATTTTTCTTGCCTGGAGAATCCCATGTACAGAGGAGTCTGGCGGGCTCCAGTCTGTGGAGTCTCAAAGAGTCAGACATGACTGAGCTGCTGACACTTTCACACTATGATTCGGCATCTCATATGATTTTTAGAGTTCTAAAACTGATTCAGTAGAGTTAAAGAGTTCGTAATTTGGTAGTTGTTACACATTCAAAGGAGTTGCTAATCATGCCATGTCTTCATACCACACCTTTTTTTCTGACATTATCATCACTCATAGTTTATATTGTGTAATGAAATGATTTAACTTCCTCATTTGATCTTCATCATTAAAGTTACCTGAGTGTCTGACAATTATAGGAGTGTGTGTGTATGTATGTAATGGACAATCAGAAACATTGGACAATATGTTGATTAAAATAAGACATTGTGAAAAAGCAAGAGAATAGGATAAGAGAGCATATAATTGGAGATGTAATGGGAATTTGCTATTGAAGATACATAGCAGATTAGAAACAAGGCTTTACATAAGAGCAGTTTTAAGGACTCAGATATTCATAGGCATTCAATAGCTAAATTTGTTTGAGAGGCAGTATTTATGAGCAAAAAACAGTGAAAACCTATTTGATATTCAAAGCATTGAGAGCTTTTCCTTGAAATAAAATAGTTAAAAAGTTAACCTACATATCCATTGGCAGTTGAATGGATAATGAAGATGTGGTGTTTGTTTATACAATGGGTCATTAGCCATGAAAAAGATTGAAACAATGCCATTTCAGCAACATGGATGGATCTAATAATTATCATATTAAATGAAGTAAGTCAGACAAAGATAAATATATGATATCACTTAAATATGGAATCTAAAACAATGATACAAATGAACTTTTTTGTAAAAGAGAAATAGACTTGTAGACATAGGAAACAAACTTATTGTTACCAAAGGTATACATTAGTAGGTTGGGATTAGCATATACATACTACTCTACATAAAATAGACAAACAACGAGAACTTACTATATAGCACGGAATTATATTCAATATCTTGTGATAACTTATAATGGAAAAGAACTTTAAAAGAATATGTGTGTGTGTATATACATACTATATACATATACATATATACCTGGATCACTTTTTTGTATACCTGAAAGTAACACAAGATTGTAAATTAACTATACTTCAAATAAAAATGGTTATAAAATTAAATTTTAAAGTTTAAAAGTCAAAAGAATTAGTTTCCACTAATTCTGGGGAGAGAGTTATCTGAAAGGTAATAATCCTAATGATTTTAAATGACCCTAATTGTTTCTTTGGGATTTTTAGTAATATGAACAGAAGTACCATATAATTTCAGAATGTCTACCATGACAACATAATTTTTTTATTATAGATATAAATTTTCTTTCATTGGTGATCAGTATTCTCAGATCTACTGTTTTGTTCAGTAACTTTACTTCTATTGGTTTGCTCAACCCCCTCCCTCAGTCTCATGTTTCTTATCATCGTTGTAGATAGATGCATTGTGAGAGTGGAAACCATATAGTTTAGTTATCTGGGTAAATGAGATTTTGGGTGTTGACAGTTCTGGTGTCCCTAATAAATTGTATGTAATTCTAGAAAAAATTTATCTTGGTTATTAAGAAAAGGACACTTTACACCATTGTTTGCTTTTTTTCTTAGTACCATCTTCCTGGACATTTCCAGCTATCCTTTTGTTTCTACTTTTTTCCATAGTAGCACTGAGTCTTTTCTCTCCCCATACTGGTACATAAAAAAATTATCTCTGGTCATCCAAATTATCATTAGTGAGTCTAAATGTTGTCATACAACCTAGAGGGGTGAGAGTGGGGGAGGCTTAAGAGGGAGGGAATATGTGTATACTTATAGCTGTCTTACGTTGTTGTATGGGAAAGACCAACACAACATTGTAAAGTAGTTGTCCTCTAATTAAAACTTAAAAAAAAATTGTCCTGATTCAATTTAAATATAGTTAACTTCATCAATTTAAAAATGAAGTATTTGAGGCCAGGAGAGATTGAGATTTGCCAAGAAAGGAAAGAACTAACATTCACAGAGCACTGACAGTATACCAGACACAATCATTTTATATTCCAGTTCTGTGAAATATGTTCTGTTTCCCCCATTTTAAAGAATCTCAGAGATCGAGAAACTTGCCAAGGACTGTAAGACTAGTCGTGGTGGAGGCAAGATGAAAAGCCAGTTCTCTTGCAGAGTCCAGGGTCTCTTCTAACTCCTGTCAGCAAACATTAAGAGCTGATCAACTAAGTCAGTACAGGAACATAGGATTAAGAAACCAAACTTACACATATAACAAAGGACATTTTCTGATTGATAACTTTCATTTTTATAAAAGACTCAAAGATAAAAACTAATTATCGTGACTTGTACTGGAAATCAGTTATCTCTCGAGATTCTTTAGCCTCTTGTCTTGTGCTTTTAACAGATACTCTTGCTGACAAAGACAGGTTTCATTTGTCCTGGCACGTGATTGGCCTTTGATGTTTGTTGAATGAGGCCAAGGCTTGGAGAGGATTGGGCTCTGTGTTACCTTTTAAAATATTTACTTATTTTTATTTATTGTGGCATGTGGGATCTTTTAGTTGTAGCATTTTGGATCCAGTTCCTCACCAGGGCCTGAGCCCAAGCCCCTTGCATTGGGAGCATAGAGTCATAGCCATTGGACCACCAGGAAGTCCCACCTTTTAACCTGATTTGGTGTTTGTGAGAATTCATAGCCTACTTTTCAGAGTTTCCAAAATGAAATTGCAACAAAATGAAACTGAGCATGAAAGTAGTAGGAAAAATTAAGGCTTAACATAGTATTATGGAATGCCCATTCATTAATGAAAGAACTGAATCTTTAAAGTATATGTGCACATCTGGGCCTCCATTTGCCCTGCTTATGTTTATTTGTGAACTCTAAATTTTTTATTTAAGCACTTCATCTAATTAACTGTTGGTAACTACACTTTTGAAGCAACACTTTCTCTTTAGCCTCCTGATATCTGATCCACTGTTCTTGTGAATGTGATGACCTAAGTAGTAATCAGATCACCCAAGAGTAGCTTTTCAAATTGTTTTTCAGAGGTATTTCTTTTCTGGAATCATAACCGGTACATATTTCCCACTTCACCATTTAATTACCTAGTTTTTAGTATTTGTGTTCTCGATACCTTCATTTTCATTATAATTTCTTTTCCGGAGAAGCCAGAGCCAGATAGCAGACACCTGGACAAAGACAGTCTTTTTAGTTACCTACCAATTCTTTCCTCTTATTCCCCTCTATCCCTCCATCCCTGACTCTCCCACCTCTACCTCTCCTTGTCCCACCCCTCTGTTTCTCTTCCCCATTTTGTCTCAGTATATAGAAAAATAAAAACTAGAATGATGACAAGTAGAGGTAAATGATTCCTTGCAAAGATAATATTCATTGACAGAAATGTATTAGTTTCTTAGATAACCAGTTCAAATGATTTTGTGGTTCACTAGACCTGGGTTAGACTCCTGCTTTGTAAAAATAGTACATATCCATTGTATGGAGAAAAAGTGATACAGTATCAGTGAATATAAAGCAGAAAGTAAAAGTGCTGTTCTTTTCTATACTTTCCAGAGACACTATTAATGGTTTTTATGTATCTTTTGAAATGTCTACTCTCTCTATATATTTATATACATGTTTAGTGTAGTTAGTTCAGTTCAGTTCAGTCGCTCAGTCGTGTCCGACTCTTTGTGACCCCATGAATCGCAGCACACCAGGCCTCCCTGTCCATCACCAGCTCCCGGAGTTCACTCAGACTCACGTCCATCGAGTCAGTGATGCCATCCAGCCATCTCCTCCTCTGTTGTCCTGTTCTCCTCCTGCCCCCAATCCCTCCCAGCATCAGAGTCTTTTCCAATGAGTCAACTCTTCGCATGAGGTGGCCAAAGTACTGGAGTTTCAGCTTTAGCATCATTCCTTCCAAAGAACACCCAGGACTGATCTCCTTTAGAATGGACTGGTTGGATCTCCTTGCAGTCCAAGGGACTCTCAAGAGTGTCCATCCATTTGCCTTTTATAAGCAGGTCTTCAGAATGTCATAAAGCATCTATTAGTTCAATTTTAGTGTGCTTGATACTACTAAATTATAAGATCTCAATTTCTTTTCTCCTTTTTTCCTTAAAATTATCTTTTTAACCACTTTCAGGACACTGGTCCCTCAAATATTTTATGTTTTAATTGTTTTTTAAAACCAATCTTAACATTTGTGTCGTATGGCTTTGATGCAGTTGAAATAATTGATTAAAAGTGCTTCCATGAGTGTTATGTTCTGAATAATTAGGAATTAAAGCCTGTGAGGAGAAAATTTAGAATTATGCTTGCTGTCATCATGGGGAGTATTGTAAATGATCCAGAGATTAAAAAACCTGTTGTTGAAGATACAGAATGCATCTACAGAGGGCAAAGTGTTTGGTCTTCTGGGACCTGGTGAAAAGGGCTGACTGCTGATTAGCTCTGGTTGGATAAGATTACACTAAAGGCTTAAGGTGTTCGGGGCATCTGTGGGAGTAATAATCAGAGCATTGATAAAATTTGCTTTTTGTAGCCAGGCACCAGAGAATGAATGTTACTTTCTTAATGTGTATAAAACTGTTGGCTGCACATCAAATGTTAATCAGAATTTGAGTCCTCTCTTATAATACAATAGAAGCAATGTTTTTCCCTCCTTAAAGCACAGCATCACATGCAGAATATGGTCAAAATTCATGGAACTACTTATATATTAATTACGTAGGTATTTGTCTACCAATAAAACATTATTTGCCTATATATCCTTTTGTTCCTATAGAATGTTAGGTACTTTCCTAAACACCCAAACAGTGGAGGTATTTTGTAGGTCAGGGGAGAGCAGTTAGGCAGTTAGGAGGTAGCTAAAATTTGAAAGTGGCCAAAATATTACATATTTCTCAGTTAAAGAACATATTATCTGATTAAAATGCCTTCTCTGTTAGACACGTGTTACTACTGAACTTCTGTTAATATTTTGTATGGCATTAAAATATAATGTAGTTATTGTCTTCCTGATTTTTCACAGAACTGTATTTGAACTTGGCCTTGGCATTTAATTTTTTGTAGAAGAAGTAAATACACAAGAGAAACACCTATCAAGGTTAGGTGATTTAGTCAAGTCTGTGTAGTATGTGTGAGTCAGAAATAGCATATAACCTTTGGAAAACTTGTCAAGTTGTTTTTTTTTTTTTTTTTTTTTAATACACAGCTCTGCAAATTATTCTTGATCAATGACTTTAAGTCTTGAGAAGTTTGTTCTTCCCTTCAGTTTGTTTCACTTCTCTTTTTGCTCTGTTACGATTGACCATAGATTGTTTCTTTCAAGGGAAAAGCTTGACGCCAGCCGCATGTGTTCCAGTCTTCTGTCTTGCCAGATTTCAGGGTGGAATAAAGTGAGGCTTTTAGGTCAGAAAGGATTCTTCCTTTCTGAATTCCTTTCCTGTCCCTTCTAGTGCCCTGCCACCACCCTGATTTCATGATGCTTCTGAGGTCCTGTACACATATCTCCAGGATGCAGTTTTCAGAGACAGTTAAGCCTTAATTCATATGTAAGGGTAGTTTGTTAATGGTGTTATATATCACTAAGCAGAACCCTGAGCATCTCCTGAAACATTTGTGGTTAGCTTTAAAGGCTCCTATCTCGTACTTTTCTTCAATAAACCAGGCAGTCTGTTTATGTAACTAAAGGGTCTGCTCTGGTATTATTTTCAAAACAAAATGAAAACTAAACAAAAGAGAACTGATGTTTCCACTTTCAGTTCAGTTCAGTCGCTCAGTTGTGTCCAACTGTCTGCGACCCCATGAATCACAGCACATCAGGTCTCCCTGTTCACCATCACCTCTCGGAGTTCACTCAGACTCACGTCCATGGAGTCCGTGATGCCATCCAGCCATCTCATCCTTGGTCGTCCCCTTCTCCTCCTGCCCCTAATCCCTCCCAGCATCAGAGTCTTTTCCAATGAGTCAGCTCTTCGCATGAGGTGGCCAAAGTACTGGAGTTTCAGCTTTAGCATCATTCCTTCCAAAGAAATCCCAGGGTTGATCTCCTTCAGAATGGACTAGTTGGATCTCCTTGCAGTCCAAGGGACTCTCAAGAGTCTTCTCCAACACCACAGTTTAAAAGCATCAATTCTTCGGCGCTCAGCCTTCTTCACAATCCAACTCTCACATCCATACATGACCACAGGGAAAACCATAACCTTGACTAGATGGACCTTAGTCAGCAGAGTAATGTCTCTGCTTTTGAATATACTATCTAGGTTGGTCATAACTTTTCTTCCAAGGAGTAAGTGTCTTCTAATTTCATGGCTGCAGTCACCATCTGCAGTGATTTTGGAGCCCCCAAAATAAAGCAGTTTATTTTTAAATTGCACTTTAGAGAAATTCAAATGCTTGTAATTGAAAATGACACTTAAACCTTGTTTAAAACAACAACAGAGAAGATCTCACAAGGTATTCTGTTACAGCAAAATTTGTGCCTCCTCTCATCCATGAATTCTTTGAAGAAAAGTTGATTACCCAGTAAAACAAGCCATCATTTTCTTTTTATATTTTTATAGCAATATTCTGCATCACCATTCTGCTATTTGCAAGAATTTCAGCCTTCAAAAACCTTCCACTTTTAACCACTGCTTCTGCAAGGTTTATTAGACTTTCTACACCTTTAAAATCTGGAGCTGTTTAGTAGCATATTGTGGTTGTACTGGCATGCTTTTTGAGTTGGTCTGTTGTACATGCATTATTTTCCCTGACTTTAGAATTGTGGGGTATATATTCCCATGCCCAAATTCTTGAGTCATCTTGAAATAAAAACATTTGGATGTTCTTGGATCCCCTTGTGATCGAGTTAAGCATGGTCAGACTCCATGCTTCCATTGCAGGGAACTAACATCCATCCCTAGTCAGGGAACTAAGATCTCTCATGCTGCATGGCACAGCCAATAAATTAATTACTTTAAAAACAAACAGAAAACAAAACCCACCACGGTTCTTTTTAAAGAGAAACTAGTGCATTGTTTTGTACCTGAAAACAAAATACTACCAAAATAATTATTAAACATACTCGTACCTGTGTCTGGGAAATCCCATGGGCAGAGGAGACTGGGGGCAATGGTATATAGTACAAAAGAGTTTTATGTGACTTAGCTACTAGGGTTTCCCTGGTGGTTCAGATGGTAAAGAATCCACCTACAACGTGGGTGACCTGGGTTTGATCCTTGGCTTGGGAAGATCCCCTGGAAAAGAGAATGGCTACCCACTCCAGTACTTGCCTGGAGAACTCCATGGACAGAGGAGCCTGGCAGGCTGCATACAGTCCATGGGGTTGCAAAGAGTCAGACACATCTGAGTGACTTTCAGCACTCAGTCACTAGCTACTAAACAATAACAATAAAACCTGCTGTTTATTGGTTTTGGCTATTGTTTCACTGACGAGTAAGCAATGCACTGAAATAGTTACATATTAAAAAAAAAAAAATGTTGATTGAATTAGCCCAGTCATTCTGAATTATCATGTTAGAGCAGAATTACTCCTATGGAATTTATATTCTGATACTTACCTTTTATAATTTTAAGAAAGATGATTGATTGAATTCAGAATTTAAGAGAGTAAAGGGAAGATAGTCATCTCAGATCAGCACTACCATTGGGACTAACCATTCGGTTATTGCTTACCTAGGACTTAATAATCATGCTTTATAGAGACTGACGGCAGTTTCGGTTAAGTATGTGTGACTTGGTCTACATGTTAAAGGATTTTAATTTGCAGGGTATTAGTATATCATAAAGTGGTTTTTTTTTTTTAAATTAAATTTATTTATTTTTTTCATTACAATACTGTATTTGTTTTGCCATACATTGACATGAATCAGCCATAGGTGAACACAATCTCCCAATGCCGAATCCCCCTCCCACCTCCCACCCCCCATCCTCTACTTGAATCATCCTGTGCATCAGCCCCATGCCTCCTGCATCCTACATTGAACATAGATTAGCGTTTCGTTTCTTACAGGAAAATATACATGTTTCAAAGAAGTAACAGGAAAGTGATGAAAAAGAACAGTATTTCAAGGAACAGAGAAATTAGAATAAATAAGATTAACATGTAAGAGAGAATAACAGAAATGAGTACTTACAGAACAGCCCCAGATACAGACTGGATGTCTGGGCATTTCTTTCTCTCTGCTAGAAAATGTGTAAAAGCATGTACATCCTTAAAAGTCTTTGTAAAAGTCACACCTTTAAGAAATGATTTAATGTTTTTTTACCTCCTTTATGTCTTTTAAAACATTATCAGCTTATCAATTTGTTGTTTCTTGAAATGAGATTTTTAAAAAGAATGGGCAGAAAAGAAGACTTGGGTAGAAAGATCTTGTGAGTCAGAAAATACTTTCTTGAATTTACTCATGTCTTTGCCTGTCTCTAGTCACTGTCTCCAGTCTCTAAATTGTAATTATCTGAAGTAGTTCTAATTTCTCAGAATTCTAATTTTCAATTAACGCTTATAATGAAAACTCTTAAAGTATAGGCTTTTGACCCATTTCATTGTCCTCTTGAATATGGGAAATTGAGTGGAAATTGGAGATAGTAGGAGGCAAGAGAAAAGAACTTGGTTAGGAACAGTAAGAATGGTTTGTTCATCCTGCCCAAGTAAAGGTATATTCAGAGACCTTTCCAGCATGTAAGAGTAATAGGCACAAGCTACAGGGAATTCTACTTCTTGATGCTTTCTCTCTGTCTTCAGTTGCTTTTCTGACTTTATTTTTCAACTTAAACCTTAATCTAAGTGGGTAAATGTGGTCTACCTGCTTATGAATTTTTACTTCTGTATAATATTGACATTTTTTCTTTAAAAATAACTCCATAAAGAGTGTGTCACTTGGGAGTTTTTTCTTGAATGTACCAGGGCTTTAACAGTTATGTTAGTTTAAAATAAAAGATTCCCTAGGGTCATTGCCCTAGGCTTATAAACTATAGTAGTAGATCAGAATCATTTAGAGGGATTTTAAAAATAGATTGTTGAGTATCGAATCCATATTTCTGATGCAGTAATTCTGAGGTGAAGCCAGTTGGCATTTCTATCAAGTTTTGAGATGGTGCTAAAACTGCTGGTCCTACAAGCATTCTCTGAGAACCACTGCCGTACAGCACTGGTACAGAAGTATGAGGCAAAGCTGGATCTAATCTGTGTTGAATGAACAACTTGTTGCTTGTAATTCAAGAGTTGTACTTGTTGGATGGGCTCCAACAATGATCATTTAATGTAGTACTGTTTTTATTTTATTTTTATAGATTGGAGCATATGATCAACAAATATGGGAAAAATCTGTTGAACAAAGAGAAATCAAGGTAACGAATTTATTTTGTATATTCTATAAATTGGTTATTAACCATAGTTAATATCTTTCTGCAGACCTTTTAAGGTACAAATTAATATTACTCATTCTGTCCACACTTTTATATAACAAAGTAAAATCTTTTATGATGGTATATTCATGTGTCTTTACCTCTGATTTTTGTTTTTGGGATCTTTAGCATGTTTCTGTTTTTTTAAATTTAATTTCTAATGATTATTTTTTTGTCAGCTTTTTTTCCCCTTTCACTTGTCACCTTATACTTCTAGTTTACTTTTCCTCCCTTTTGATGCTGTCATTGCTCTATACAGTTTATTAAACTGGTAAGTGTTTCAGGATTTTTCCCGCCTGAGTGATACTGTGCAAACGCTGCTCTGCTTAATCGAGATCTGCTTTTTGGTGCTACTAACAATGACTTGGACGCAAACAGAGTCTCTGAAAAGTTGGTCATTTTTGGAAAGAATTTAGGAAAATAAAACATTAATTAAAATGTTTCTATAGTTCGCAGTTTCTTCTTGAACATGTAATCATTTACGGTGATAAGATGTCCTCATAGGCTACCTCGCTAGCATGAAAACTATTTTTAACTAAATTTGTTTTGTTTCTCAGCGGTCACACCTTTTCAGTAATAAGATTTTTATTTTTCATTTGCATAGATGATACTAATCAGTGTTTTCCTGCACGAGCTAAACTTAATATTGGCCCAGAGAATGATACTTTAGTTGCTTAATATTTTGTACAAAAAGTTTACATTAAATTGAAAACCCATGTCTATATTTGTTTAAAAATCTGTCAAAAAAAGATCTAGTGTTTAAACAAACTTAGTCATCTATAATAAAGAGCAAGACTCTACCATTTGTCAGTTTTAATCTTTGAACTGTTGTCACGAAGAGTTAATACAGTCAACAAAGTTGCAGTGAGCACTTGTTATGTCTTAAATATAGGATTAAATCATGGGGACAAAAAGATAAAGTATACTATAATTATGTAGACGAGATACATGATTACAAATGAGATAAATTCAGTTAAGAGAGGGATGTGTAGTTCTCTGTTAGGGTAAAATTTGAGAAGCACCGCTAGTGAGGTTAGGAAAGATTCACAGAGGAAGTGATTCATGAGTTGAGTTTGACACACATTAGGGAGAATGAGGAAAACATTCCAGACAGAATGAAGAGCTTATGAAAATAGACGTGATGGAAGGAGCATGACTGACTCAGGAATCCTCAAGGAACTCGATGGGTAATAGGTTGGATGGAGGAAGGCAATTAGAGTGGTGTGGAGAAAAACAAGAAAGGAAAATGAAGTCAGATCTTGAAGAGGCTTAACTGCTCTACCCAAGAGTCTAGACATACTCTAGAAAACAGCGGAAGAGACATGAAAGAATTTTAAGCAGAAAAGGTTATCTGGTTAGATTTCTATTTCAACAACTTCACTAAGGCAGCACTAAGTATGGTGGGAAATATTAGAAGAGGAGCAGATACATAATTCTGTTTTAGAAATATTCAGGGTACTTGGCAGAGAGATTGGGGAGTCCTCAGTATATAGAATATGTATGTCTATATATGTATACGTATGTACTTGTGTGTTAAGTCATTCAGTTGTGTCCAACTCTTTGTGACCTCATGGACTGTAGCCTGCCAGAGTTGTCTGTTCATAGAATTCTCCAGGCCAGAATACTGGAGTGAGTTGCCATTTTCTTCTTCAGAGAATCTTTCCGACCCAGGGATCGAACCTGATCTCTCACATTGCCGGCAGATTCTCCACGTGTATATGTATGAAAGTGAAAGTGTCTCAGTTGTGTCTGACTCTTTGTGACCCCGTGGAATGGTCCTTGGAATTCTTCAGGCCAGAATACTGGAGTGGGTAGCCTTTCCCTTCTGCAGAGGATCTTCCCAACCCAGGGACCAAACCCAGGTTTCCTGCATTGCAGATTGATTCTTTACCAGCTGAACCACCAGGGAAGCCCAAGAATACTGGAGTGGGTATCCTATCCCTTCTCCAGTGGATCTTCGCCGCCCAGGAATCAAACCGGGGTCTCCTGCATTGCCAGCTGAGCTACCTATGTGTGGGTGGTTTTTTGTTGTTCAGTTGCTAAGTTGTGTGCCTGGGTGTTATGTAGATTATATATGGTACACATTATATAGATACGGCCATAGGACTCAGTGGATTTACATTGAATGATGAGAGAAAAAAGCTAAGAACAGAACATTGGGAAACAAGATTTAACAGATAGGTTTATTTAAAAAGAGAGATGTAAGTGAAGGAGGAAAGAGAAATGAGAGATCATGAAATAGTAGTCTGAGAATGACACAAAGAGGTGGAATAGTCAAGAATATTAGAGAGGTCTACTAAGATGCTTTAAAATGCTCTTTGACAGTCTTTAACTTGTTGGGCAGGAAATGTTAACTATCTTAAGAGATTGTGTTACCGGTTGGCACACTTGGATGTTTTTGAAATTAACTCCCCACCCCAAGTCTATCTATCTGTCTATGTGCAGTTTTTTAGCTTTAAGTGCTTATCACAAATTACTATTTTACTTACGTAATCTCATTTTTAATAGATCTATTTTAATGCCTAAATAGAGGCCAAAGTAAGGGAGGATTATATCAGTTGGTACTTGGTATGCTGGCAGGATGAACTTAGGAAAGGCTAAGACTTATAACTTGTTTCTGAAATATGTCTTCCTTTTAAAGATAATACTTTGAAATAGTAACTGAAGAATTAAAACTTACTTTTGTTATTTTGCATTGAAAGGCTCAATTTGTTGACAAGCCTCAAAGCACATTCCATTCTTATTAAACGTTCTATTGGAAGCAAGCTATTTATAGTGTAAAATAATTTTGTATTTATGCTATGGAAGGTAGAGAAGTTGTGTAACTGTGGTGTATTAATGTTGATACTTGATTTAAAAAAACAAAAACACTGTACCTGTTGTGCTTAGAGAATATCATAACAAATGTATTGACTTTGTCCTTTTATATAATTAGTTCTTTTATTATCTGTCAAAGCAGTGAGCAACAAAGGGAACCATGAAAATATATTTCTTGAAAATTGTTTTTATGTAAAGACCCTAGCTGATACTGCTAAAATCTCTTGTAAATTGCAAGTTTTTTTTTCTTAAACATTTTAGAAATTATAACTGAAAACTATAGTTTTCTGTTCCCCTTGACTCAAATTTAAAAGTAAATATGGAATTTCCCTGTTTTAGTATCCACTGGAGTTGTAAAGTTTCAACAAAACAAACTATGTTGTTTCAAGTCATTAAAGGGATGGGGGAAACTAAATAGCATTTCCAGAAAATGAAACTGTGGTTAGTATATATTTCCATAATATATATTCAATAAAGAATATATTATTTGAATTCTTGGCAATTGTGTTCATAGTACTTATTTCTACTTTAAACCAGTAGTTTAAAAATCTTTCTAAAACTAAGTTAGTTTTCATTTTTCCTTTGTTCACTTAAACTTCTTGAAGGCTCATAATTTTTTTAGTACTGAAAGCTATGCTGTTTTGTGTAAGTGTAGTTTATTCAAAGCCAATTTAAAGTTGTCCAACTTAAATATCTATTTGATTAGAATCACATGTTATAAATGACCTTGGTACTAATATCTTTTGTTTTTGTGAAAAAAAGTCACTAGTGTTAGAAGATTTATCAATAATAATTTTCTATATCCTTTTTTAAAACCCTTTAAATACTGATAGGCTACCTTGAAGGGTATTGTCGACTGCTGTGACTTTACAGTGCTATGACTTTACAATGTAGCTCAAAATTATGCTATGACTTTACAGTGTATGATAGTTTAAAATGTTTTAATAAAATATAGGAAATTAACACATATTTAAAAGGCCAAGTAGAATAAGCATGTTGAAAACAACATAATTGCATAAATCTAAATACTTTACTGTTTCTCTTATAAGGACTTGAAGTTCTTAAAACAGTCTTGAGGAAAAGTTTAGGTAAACAGCAGTAAATTAGGCTTCAGATTTGTTATAAACATTAGCAATAAGGTTATTTTCAAAGTGCTAGAAAAGCAGTTTATGAAAGATATAAGTAAGTGAAAATACGTTATTGTTTTAAAATTTGTTGTCACTAATAAAGGTAAAATAGCACAATAAACTTCATGCCAAATTTAAATAGTGTTTGAACAGTGAATTTTTTGTTTCAATATGTTTTACTAGTTTACCTTTCCAATTTGCAAAATATTGGGAGTGATTTACAGTCCATGAGTGACACTATCATGACATTAAAGTGGGAAATGACATATAGATAGTTGTTTTTTGTGATATGCGGTAATGTTCTTTCAGCTCACGGTGAATGCTGATTTAGTGAATACTGACTATTGTTCTTAGGAGGAATACAGAATTAAGTTCCTGCAAGCCCCTAGTCACACACTTGTCAGCTAATCAATATATGACCTTGTTTAAATGACATCTTCTTTAATATATGGTGTTGATTCATTAACACTGAACTAACAGGAAACATCTCATGCCTGAACAGAGCTTGTCTAACACGTTTTCTCAGTGAGCCACGTCACAGCCTTCATGCTCTTAGGAACGCTAGACCACCTGTCAGCACTATCTCAGGGACCATTTCAACACAGAATTACCAACAGAAAGCAAAAGATTTGACGCTGAATAGATTGCGAAAAGGAACTGAAACGAGAGAGCTAAACAAGAAAGCAGAGTGATGCCTTGTTTGATCCTAGCTGGGAATGTGAACATTGAGTGGCTCAAATTGTTTGCTATTCTCACTGCATGTCTGCAAATGACTGCAAGATCACAGCAAATATTGATTTTAGGGACAAATTAATTTTGCCATATAGGTGAGTTTGCAGATATGGAATCTATGAATATCAGTATTGACTACATGTGAGATGATTGTGGCTGTGTCTTCAACTCTGAACCTTTCTTATGTTTTTTGTATCTGTGGGTAGTTTGCACCTTCACACAGATACAGACTATTTGAAGGAGTTCAGAAGTTAATTGCATCTTGATTTCAGGATACATTTTTGTTTTAAAGATCTCAGTTAATTTTGAGCTCAAATGTCCTATTCTCTGTTTCAGATAAAAATGTTACTTGATTAAATTTTTATTTTAAGGGGGTCATTATTACTTAGATTAGGACTAAACAAAGGATTTACTTTATAGTTAACTTGGTTAATTGAATGAACAATAAACAAATCTTTGAAACACTAGATCATCTCTCAAGCACTTGGATTCCAAGGAGTTTAGCCTAGGCTCCTCCAATTCTTAACATCCTAGTCTTAAGTTATAAAGTGTAATTTATTTTGATAGTTTTTTTCCATTGATTTTGATCTCTACTCGTACTCTAACTCAGTACACTGATGCAGAAACTTAATCTTGGTGTTCAGTAATTCCAAGTTGAAATTAATCCATTTTATGATTTCTGCTTTCTCCCTCCTCCTCCTCCTCCTGGGCATGGCATCTAAGTTATGAGGTGATAAGGTGGCATTGTGGTGTGGTTAGTGGTTGGCATGTGATGATAGTAGCAGCCCTGAAATGTGCATCGTCCTCTCTGGTCTCACTCTACATGTTGCAATCTGCTAAGAGGTCTGCATTCCTGTCTGTCCTCAGCTCTGTGACCACTGCTTTATTCAGCATTGCCTCCAGCATCACACCTTAAAGGCCCTTTAGGGCCACTGTTCTCCCAGCCAGCTTCAGCACTTTGCTGTGCAAAACAAGGGCCACCTCAGTCTCCTGGACCATCTCAGGCTGTACATCTAAATTGGTGCTGATAGTCTTTGTTTTAAAATTATGCTTTTAGTAATAAACAGACCCCATGTGTTACATACATCCCTAAAGTTATCCTTTGGGAAATAATAAAATTTATTACACTACTGTGGTGTTCTTACACTACTGTGGTGTTCTGTTTGTCACAAATATATGTGTTTTTGTCTATTAAAGTTTTTCTTCTTAATCAAAATCGGTAGGCATTGATTTTGGGTATTAAAATGTACATGTGTTGAATTTCAATACTACTCTTTTGCTGAGTTAAAATTGACATATAACATATTAGTTTCAGGTGTAAAACATAGTAATTCAATATTTGTATATATTGAGAAATGATCCCACAGTAAGTCTAGTTTAAATAATCATCCCCATACATACTTACATATTTTTTTCTTGTGATAAGAACTTTAAAGATCTACTCTCTTATCAATACTACTTTTAATATGTTATAGGGGTTAAGGAATAAACCAAAGAAAACAGCCCATGTGAAACCAGACCTCATAGATGTTGATCTTGTAAGAGGTGAGTCTTGAATAACCAAATATTTAATGAAATTAGAAATTGTCCTCAAAGGAACAGAGTTCACAGTGAGTTAGATGTATATGTTTGTAGGAATAAAAGCAATGTGAAGCTAAATGAAGTTAGAAGTAGTATTAAAAAAGAGAGAGTATAGACCTTTAAATACCATTGACTAGTCTTTTCTCTCACTAAAAATCATTCCAGTTAATAAATATAAAGAAAAGCAGCTCATATTTGCTTAGCAAACTATGAAGCTTGTGATAAACATTAAAGTGGTATTTTAAATTCCTAACTAAAACTGACATTTGAAAATTGTCTTGTATTTATAAAATATCTAGGAGAAATATTGCTCCTATTTCAGTTAAAAATAGTTCTTTCTGAAGTACCCGAGTCAATATGAAGGCATGTGTGATGTTTTTAAAAATGTTTCCTACCCACAATTGGATGGTTGAAACCCATAGTACAAAAGAAATAATATGTTGTATTGTTCTTCAGATGTTGAAATTTTTTTCTTTAAGGAAATTAAAAATAATAAATGTCGTCTTTCATTTTGCATTACTTTTCTTAGGGTCTGCATTTGCTAAGGCAAAACCTGAAAGTCCATGGACTTCTTTGACTAGAAAGGGAATTGTTCGAGTTGTATTTTTCCCTTTTTCTTCCGGTGGTGGTTACAAGTAACATCAAAAGTCATCTTTTTCTGGCTTCTAGTCCTTTATCTTCTTCAAGGTACAACTAAATGAAGGAAATGCATTTTGCTTTTAACTTTCAGCATGTTTTCTTTTTGGTTAGGATTACTAAGGCTTTGTTATTTTTAAAATATACTACTACTGAGAATGGAAAAAATTTTATTGTGATGCTTCATTCAATAAGACACAAATAGTTTGGGATTAAAAATATTTAAGAAAGCAAAGTAGTTATTTTCCAAAATAATTTTATGATAATTTGAATGTGTGGATTGCTAAAGAAAAATACAAATTGAGAGGATTTTTAAAAATTACAGAATCTCTTCTAAATGTACCCATACAAATATGAACACATGAGTCTTTTTTTTATGAAGCCTTAGGGTTCATTCTTCCTTTCTCAGCAGTACTCTTTTTTTCTCCTTAACCACTGTGTTCTGAGACTGTCCTCGTTCTGTGTTAAAATTCTGTGTACCATGTACTGTTCTAAGAGCTCGTCAGAGAGATGCTCATTTAATACAATCATCCAGTGAAGCATGGGTATTGTTAATATGCCTAGCTTATCGACATGGGACCTGAAGGACCTGCAGGTCCAAAGTTACATACACAGCAAGTGGTGGTCCAGTTCGAGTCTAAGCAGTCTGACTTCATAACCACGTGCCTAACAGCGCTGTAATGTTGCATCCCAGCACAGCAGTATTCTGGTGCACAATCACAGCAGCAGTGTACAGTGCAAAATGCACAGCACTCTAGAGCATTTACAGCCTCAAAGAAGAAATTGCTCTCATTTCTATCACTCTAAGAAAGCAACAGTTTTAATTTGGTTGATACCCTTTTAGTGTTTTTAATATCTTATTTATTTTTTTTTAACACAATTGTAATCCTGAGGGGCTTCCCTTGCAGCTCAGCTGGTAAAGAATCCGCTTGCAGTGTGGGAGACTTGGGTTCGATCCCTGGGTTGGGAAGATCCCCTGAAGAAGGGAAAGGCTACCCACTCCAGTATTCTGGCCTGGAGAACTCCATGGATTGTACAGTTCATGGGGTCTCAAAGAGTTGATATGACTGAGCAACTTTCACTTTCTTTCTATTAAAAACACTAATTAAAAGATATCTTTTAAATAAATGAAAACAATAAAAACAAAATACTTATTTTGGTTATTTAAGCTTGTGTCTAACTTATATACTTAAGAGGGAGTGAACTTGAAGTTATTCTCCAGTGTTTTCTAGTTTACCTAGAGGACAACACTTTATTCTAAAGTGGTCAGAAATTGCAATTGCTTATTAGAGTAATAATTAATCAGTATCATTCATTGTAGCTACTGGGCCTTGTACTTTTAGGATATTATTGCTTTATTGTATTTGAGGACAAACAAGTTTCCAGTGTAATTAGAAGGTTGTATATTGTGGCTGAAATTCACATATTGGCTTGCCTAAATTAAATAGGGAGCATAGCTTAGATCAAGCATGAAAAACAGATATTTTTCAGTTCCAAACCGAAGTTTAATGTTATTAGTGTTTATAAGTGTTGGCCACTGAAATCTTCCCTTGTAAAGCTTAGTTTAAAAGTGCCTTAACCTCTTTCAAGTCACACAGCCAGTGACAAAGCCATGATAAGACAAACCCTCAGCAATCTGAGTGCCTTTAGAAACCCCTGTGCTTCTGCCTCTTTGCATATTGAGCAGAGTATAGCGCTCTGAATTATGTCCTCATTCTCTATCCCACCTTCTTGTCCTGAAGAGTAGAAAGAATCATGTGTAGTCAGACTGGGTTTTACATAGCTACAGTTTTTCACTTCAGTCACATGCCTTTTAAATATCTCAACTATGTATTTTCAGCTTCATCCTACTTATTGCTTATATCATTTCTCTCCTGGATCACTGCCAAGAGCCCTTTATGTCTTTTACTTTCTGTCTATTTACCTTTTGGGCTTCCCTGGTGGCTTGGTGATAAAGAATCCACCTGCCTTTCAGGGGACATGGATTTGATCTCTAGGTCAGGAAGATCCCCTGGAGAAAGAAAACGGCAATCCACTCCAGTATTCTCGCCTGGGAAATCCCATGGACAGAGGAGCCTGGGGGCTACAGTCCATGGGGTCACAAAAGAGTCAGACACGACTTAGTGACTAAACATACACACACATATTTACCTTTTACATTACAAATCTAAACCAGCCACTCAAGTTCTAAATCTTAATTATCATTGCTTTCAAGATAAAGAGCCAGTTTTTCAGTCAGTCTCTTAAATTTCTCAACTTTAACCAAACTAAACTGGTTCTGTGCTGTTTCTTAAACATTCTCTGCCTTTTTGGTAACCTGTATGTTTTGGGGGTAACTCTTTTTGCCTGTGTAGCCCTTTCCCCTTTTATTTACTTAGTCCACTACTTATTCTGTGAGTTAATTAACTTTTGAGAATCAGGCATTAGAATTCCTTCATACCGCTCCAGTTTACATATCTTTTTTTATGTGTCATAGATATTCTGTTAGTCTACTCAGGCTGCTATAATAAAATACTACAGACTGAGTGGCTTAAACAACAGAAATTTATATTCTCATGGTTATGGAAGCTGGAAGTCTAAGATCAAGGTGCCGTTAGGGTTGGTGCCTATTAGAGGTTTCTTTTCTTGTCTTGTAGATGGCTACCTTCTTGAGGTATCCTCACATGGTCTTTATTCTGTGCATGAGCTGAAAGAGATTTCTGGTACCTCTAGCTCTTATAGGAGCACTGGTCCTTTTGGATTAAGGTCCTACCCTTATGATTTTATTTAACCTTCATTACATCGCATAGGCCCTATCTGTTAAGATAATCATGTTGGGGGTCAGGACTTCAACATACGGAATGAAGGTGGAGGGCACAATTCAGTTCATTACAGGGGTTTTAATTATTTCTTTATATGTCCCCCTTTTCCTTTAAGGAGGGGGTGTCTTACCAGGAATGCCTTTAGATTTATATGTATCTAGTTTTCATTGCAGTGTTAAGGTGTGTACTTTAGGGACGAGGTTGGCTATCACTTTGTTCCAAGAGTTTATTTCTGAATGGCATGATTAGCCAGGGGCAAAGAAGTCTTGAAGAGCTTGTCTGAAGTAACTTTTATACTCATTTAAATTTAGAAAAATAATCTGGCAAAGAAAAATGTTAGAACAGTTTTTAAAGTTTTTTTTTTTTTTTAAGTTTTGAGGACATGACTATCAGATCTATAATTAAATGTATTTTCTTTTCCTTTTTGTAGTTGCCGCAATAGTATTATTCTGTTCCGCTTCTAGCCCACATAGCATACCTCTGACGGAAGTGACTGAGCCAATATGGCTGATGCTGCTCCTGGGAACTGTGCACTGCCAGATTGTCTCAACAAGAACACCCAAACCTCCCCTAAGCACAGGGGGTAAAAGGAGAAGGTACTGTCTGTTTAAAAGTGATCTTTTTGTAGATTTCTGTAATTTGAATCCAGTGTTGTTCTTGACTTGAATGAAATGTTATCTTGAAACAGTGAACTTCAGTCAGAATCAGCTATTGAATAGTTTCTTTTATGTGCTTCAGAGCCATTTTGAGACCCCATAGCTGTTTGTTTTTGTTTTCTTTCTTGAAGCTCATTGCTCAGGCACATGATATCAATGTAGGAAATATATGTTAGTTGGAATTGCTAATAATTTCCACCATTATAGAACCTTGTACTTAAAAGATGCTTTGGCAAAAACAAAAGTCAAGGAAATTTTTTAGCTAAATTCCATTTATTATATGTCATTTGAAGCTGTTTGATATTTCCCTTTGATTAAGCATAGCAAGTCTTACTGGCCACTTAGCACAATGAAGTTCTGTTTTAACGGTCTTTGGGAACAATTTTCTCTTTTGAATATTGTTGGTAAGAGATTGTGACATTTGCTGTTTTGGAATATTGATTTAAGCTCTTTATTTAAAAAAATAAATAATGCCTAATTAGATAAGTAGCACTGCTAAACAGATAGATTATAAATCTCTCCAATTTAAATTTTCTTCTTCATCTGCCAAATAAGTGGCATTCCAATAGGGAAGGGGTACTTTTGTAAATAATCTGCCTAGTGCCATCCTTATACCTAGTGTCCACTGACTTGTCAGTATGAGCAAGAAACAATAACTTAACATTTATAGAAACTGGTCTTGAATATGTACTTAATATTTGGCATGACTTTTATGCATCAGCCTGAATTTTACTGTGTATTAGAGTTCCTGTGTTTATGTCTTCTGAATTTTTAAATGTACTGTTGAAAAAGTGGTTATTAAATTTTAAAGTTACCTTCCGCTCTTAATCTCTTCTAATGAAGGAAATTAAGAAAAAGCAGCCCATTTGGAAGTACATAGGGAAGGAGATGGTTCTAGTACCACAGATAACACACAGGAGGGAGCAGTTCAGAGCCACAGTACAAGCACCTCTTACAGTGTTGGCGCTGTCTTCAGAGATCTCTGGCATGCTGCTTTCTTTTTATCAGGGTTTGTATTTATTCAAGACTTCCTATGGCTTAGAAATGCACTGTCCCTTTTTTGGCACTACAGTCTTAATTAATGAGTACTAATGGTTTTGAATATGACAGTCCTAGTGTGGATTTTATTTTTATAAATTATGAAGCTGAATATAATGGAAAAAATAGAGACCATAAAATTCACTCTGAGATATATATATGTAAATGTATATTTACATATATATATATATATACATATATATATAAATACATCTGTATGAGAATGAATATATACTATGAAAGTATATTTAGTATTTATCTTAGTTTCTTTTATTTCTCAAGTACTATTTTATTTCTGTTAAATTGCTTATTTAATCTTCATCAGCACTATAGGACAAATTGGCTTTGTTAATATAGCCTGTGAGTTACATGACATTTTTAAAAAATTTGCCTCAATTACATAAAATTATCTGAAATAAAACATATAGGTATAGGTATACGTATTGTTACTTGAAAGAATAAAATATATAGTATAGTATCAGATTCTGTTTTTTTGTAGTTTGGGTTTTTTATTTAGTTTGTGCCATAATAAAAACTGATAAAAACTGCTAAGTTAATAAGTCAAGAAAAGGGACACTGCAAGTGACTTATTTTCAGTCACTTCTGGTTAACTTCTCTGCTAGTATCATTGTTTTATCAATTTGTGATTGTGTACTTATGATAGAGTTTATCATGCACTATATAATTATAGTGCATATAATTATATAATTAACCAGTTATATCCTGGGCATATTCTTATTGGTAGTAATTTGGGGAGAAATTTTCACAAATTTTAGTAATTTGCAGTAATGTGGCATTAAGTTGATTCTCTAACTTTTCAACCACTTAGTTCTGGAAATACATATTTTATATCAGTTCACTTCAGTTGCTCAGTTGTCTGACCCTTTGCCACCCCATGGACTATAGCATACCATGCTTCCCTGTCCATCACCAATTCTTGGAGCTTACTCACTCATGTCCATAGAGTCAGTGATGCCATCCAACCATCTCATCCTCTGTCGTCCCCTTCTCCTCCTGCCTTCAATCTTTCCCAACATCAAGGTCTTTTCTAATGAGTCAGCTCTTCGCATCAGGTGGTGAAAGTATTGGAGTTCAGCATCAGTCCTTCCAGTGAATGTTCGGGATTGATTTCTTTTAGGATTGGCTAGTTGGATCTCCTTGCAGTTCAAAAGACTCTCCAGAGACTTCTCCAACACCACAGTTCAAAAGTATCAATTCTTCGGCAGTTAGCCTTCTTTATAATCCAACTGTCATATCCATACGTGACTACTGGAAAAACCATAGCTTTGACTTTTTGTTGGTAAAGTATTGTCTCTACTTTTGAATATGCTCTCTAAGTTGGTCATAGCTTTTCTTCCAAGGAGGAAATGTCTTTTCATTTCATGACTGCAGTCATCATCTGCAGTGATTTTAGAGGCCCCAGAAATAAAGTCTGTCACTGTTTCCACTGTTTCCCCATCTATTTGCCATCAAGTGATGGGACCAGATGCCATGATCTTAGTTTTCTGAATGTTGAGTTTTAAGACAGCGTTTTCATTCTCTTTCAATTTCATCTAGAGGCTTTTTAGTTTTTCTTCATTTTCTGTCATAGAGGTGGTATCATCTGCATATCTGAGGTTATTGATACTTCTTCTGGCAGTCTTGATTCCAGCTTGTGCTTCAGCCAGCCTGGCATTTCCCATGATGCATTTAAGTTAAATAACCAGGGTGACAATACGCACAGCCTTGATGTACTCCTTTCACAATTTGGAACCATTCTGTTGTTGCATGTCTTGTTGCTTCTTGATCCGCATACAGGCTTCTCAGGAGGCAGGTAAGGTGGTCTAATATTCCCATCCCCTTAAGAATTTTCCACAGTTTATTGTGTTCCACATAATTAAAGACTTCAGCATAGTCACTGAAGCAGATGTTTTTCTAGAACTCTTGCTTTCTTTATGATGTTGGCAATTTGATCTCTGGTTCCTCTGCCTTTTCTACATCCAGCTTGAACATCTGGAAGTTCTCGGTTCATGTATTTTTGAAGCCTAGCTTGGAGAATTTTATGAATATAAATATCTCTTAATTTCTGACAGGGAAAATATGATAGTTTTATCACTGCAGAGTCAAGTTTTTAAATGTTTCTCAGGACTTTCTGTAAGCAAATATCAGTGGCATAGTAGATATGTTTTGCTGTGATGGGATCATTTAGATATTTTGGTCATTTGAAACTGATGTTGTATTATTATGTAGTATTCAGAATCCTCCTGACTTAGTTCATGCCTTTAGAATTCTGCCATGTTTCTCTAGTCAAATGAGCTCCAGAATTTAATTTTCATCTTTTGATGTACCGTGACTTTGACTCCTAGTTATTGATATTATGATGGCTAAATCCCTTTGGATTTATTCCCTTTAATAACGTGACAACTGTAATCTGACTGTTTTTAAAGAAGCACTGTTTTGAACTTTCTCATTTGGGATAGTTTGCCAGCATATGAATGAGACTGTTTTAAATACTGGTATAAAAAGATCTTAAGAAAAATGTTAATTTCAGAAGTTCTAAACTGAGTTCTGGAATCTTGATGATGTCTCGGTCTTTCAGGCTTTGATAAGACACAGAGAACTTAAACTGAAATACCATCCGAGACTTAAAATTGTTTCCGGTGATAACAAGTTGAATTAACATAACTGATGGAAAAATAAATGCATAATCACACAAATATCTAAGCTTTGTGTTTGGTGAGTTGATGGTTTTCTGGATGGTACAATGAAAACTGTATTTTTAATACCCTGTATTTATGTTCAGTTCAGTCACTCAGTCATGTTGAATATTTGCGACCCCATGAATCGCAGCACACCAGGCCTTCCTGTCCATTACCAACTCCTGGAGTTCACTCAAACTCATGTCCATCAAGTTGGTGATGCCATCCAGCTATCTCATCCTCTGTCGTCCCCTTCTCCTGCCCCCAATCCCTCCCAGCATCAGGGTGTTTTTCAGTGAGTCAACTCTTCGCACGAGGTGGCCAAAGTACTGGAGTTTCAGCTTTAGCATCATTCCTTCCAATGAATGTCCAGGACTGATCTCCTTTAGGATGGACTGTTTGGACCTCCTTGCAGTCCAAGGGACTCTCAAGAGTCTTCTCCAACACCACAGTTCAAAAGCATCAATTCTTCGGCACTCAACTCTCTTCACAGTCCGACTCTCACATCCATACATGACCGCTGGAAAAACCATAGCCTTGACTAGACAGACCTTTGTTGGCAAAGTAATGTCTCTGCTTTTGAATATGCTAGCTAGGTTGGGTTACTACTTTCCTTCTAAGGAGTAAGCATCTTTTAATTTCATTGCTGCAATCACCATCTGCAGTGATTTTAGAGCCCCAAATAATAAAGTCTGACACTGTTTCCACTGTTTCCCCATCTATTTCCCATGAAGTGATGGGACCAGATGCCATGATCTTAGTTTTCTGAATGTTGAGCTTTAAGCCAACTTTTTCACTTTCCTCTTTCACTTTCATTAAGAGGCTTTTTAGTTCCTCTTCACTTTCTGCCATAAGGGTGGTGTCATCTGCATATTTGAGGTTATTGATATTTCTCCTGGCAATCTTGATTCCAGCTTGTGCTTCCTTGACGTACTGCTTTTCCTATTTGGAACCAATCTGTTCCATGTCCAGTTCTAACTGTTGCTTCCTGACCTGCATATAGGTTTTTCAAGAGGCCGGTCAGGTAGTCTGGTATTCCCATCTCTTTCAGAATTTTCCATAGTTTATTGTGATCCACACAGTCAAAGGCTTTGGCATAGTCAAAGCAGAAATAGATGTTTTTCTGGAACTCTCTTGCTTTTTCCATGATCCAGCGGATGTTGGCAATTTGATCTCTGGTTCCTCTGCCTTTTCTAAAACCAGCTTGAATATCTGGAAGTTCACGGTTCACGTATTGCTGAAGCCTGGCTTGCAGAATTTTGAGTGTTCATTTACTAGCGTGTGAGATGAGTGCAATTGTGCGGTAGTTTGAGCATTCTTTGGCATTGCCTTTGGGATTGGAATGAAAAGTGACCTTTTCCAGTCCTGTGGCCCCTGCTGAGTTTTCCAAATTTGCTGGCATATTGAGTGCAGCACTTTCACAGCATCATCTTTCAGGATTTGAAATAGCTCCACTGGAATTCCATCACCTCCACTAGCTCTGTTCGTAGCAATGCTTTCTAAGACCCATTTGACTTCACATTCCAGTATGTCTGGCTCTAGATTAGTGATCACACCATCGTGATTATTTGGGTTGTGAAGCTCTTTTGTACAGTTCTCCTGTGTATTCTTGCCACCTCTTCTTAATATCTTCTGTTTCTGTTAGGTCCATACCATTTTTGTCTTTTATCGAGCCCATCTTTTTATGAAATGTTCCCTTGGTATCTCTAATTTTCTTGAAGAGATTTCTAGTCTTCTCCCATTCTGTTGTTTTCCTGTATTTCTTTGCATTGATCCGCTGAGTTTCTCCTTGCTGTTCTTTGGAACTCTGCATTCTAATGGGACTATCTTTCCTTTTCTTCTTTGCTTTTCGCTTCTCTTCTTTTCTCAGCTATTGTAAGGCCTCCTCAGAGAGCCATTTTGCTTTTTTGCATTTCTTTTCCATGGGGATGGTCTTGATCCCTGTCTCCTATAAAATGTCACAAACTTCCATCCATAGTTCATCAGGCACTCTGTGTATCAGATCTAGTCCCTTAAATCTATTTCTCAGTTCCACTGTATAATCATAAGGGATTTGATTTAGGTCATACCTGAATGGTCTAGCGATTTTCCCTACTTTCTCCAATTTAATTCTGAATTTGGCAACAAGGAGTTCATGATCTGAGCCTCAGTCAGCTCCCTAGGCACTATTTGTTAATGTCATTTCTAAGTATATTTCATTTTCAAGATAAAACTTTTAAAGTAAGGCATAATATTTCTCATTTGAAAAGATTTGGGAATTATTGTAAAGGAATTCTGTAAACCTGATAAAACTGAGCCAGACAAAATATCAGTTAGGAAAGATACACAAATCAGTCGTATTTCCTAAGGACTTAGCACTTTACTATCAGTTAGTTATAGTCTTAAATTAGCATAATTATAGAAAGAGTAAATATGAAGAATTGCATCTAGATTGTACATTTCTTCAGCACAGTACCTGTTTCAAAATTCAGATAGTTCCTAAGTTCTCTTTCATGTCCTTTAATAATTCATTTGTCTCTCACAATATCATTAAAACGAAAGCATTTGAGATTATGCTTTTGAGTAAAAAAGTAATTATATAAATTGAATTGGTAATTTAGAGACAGTAGAGTAAAATCAGGTTTCGTGTTGACTCCTCTGCATAACTGACCTACCTTGAAGTGTTCTGTTTAGCTTCCATATTTACTGTTTTTAACACAAAAGTGAAAATTAAAGGTTTAATAAATTGATTTTCTTCACATAATGGAGTATATAGCGTAGTGTAAGTAGTATGCAGTTCCGCCAGAAATTTTAGATACAGGGATTAAAACTTGGCTTTTACTGACTGTAGTTTATAATTCAGTTGTTTAAGCTGTCGACTGGGTGAAGCTGTGTTGCATGTGTTCCACAGAGAAAGGTGAAGACCATGTAAAAGCCAGTGTATTCTGGCTTTTTCCAGATTTTTAAGACGATCTTATGGACACAACTAGATAACTTATTAAATTTGCTAGTGTCACTGTATTTTAAGGTTGGATTGATCCTGGAAAGATTACAGGTACTATAAATAATTTGGCATACCTCTCAAACTTATTTGTGATAGAGGATACCTAGAGAAACACAGGGTCCTCAGAGTCTTTGAAAGGGGTATGTTAGCATGTAATCATGGTATAGTCATAGATCCAGATAGCAGTGATGGTTGTAGTAGGCTCCTGTGTCATTTTCTTATATCTGAGATTTTATGCATTTTGTTTCTATAACTTTCTCTCTCCCTTGAATCCTAACCATGTGCAGATGAGAGCAGGACCAGAAATTTCATACTGTATTCTAGAGCAGAGTTACCTGCTGTTGTTAACTTTTTCCCTAGCATGTCTAATGTCCTTTAGTACTGAAAGCATGACCTTTAGTTGGCTCAGTTTATATAGCTCTGAACAGTTTTGAGAGCACCAAAAAAATACTTCCAACATTTTTCCATAGCAGTACAGAGTATTCTGAGTTTTCTTGATAACCTGACTAGTTTTTTAAAATATAGAAACACACTAATTCTCATATTTGGCATAGTAGATTGGATATTTCATAAGCTAAGTAGTTCTTTAAAAGTTGTGTTAACTTTTTGGCCAAAGTTTTAATGTGAAAAAATTTAGTTTCATCATTTATTTATGGTGTAAATCGTACCTGTACATGTACAAAATTTACTTACATGTTTTTCAGAAAAGAACCAAATTGTCTCCCACTGTGTCTCACAGAGGAACTAAGGCAATTAAAGTCATGTCCTCCTAAGATATTTTTGACATAGAGCTACCTCCTTTGAACGTCAAGCATGATACTTCAAAGAAAGTATTACATAGGTCTTGGCTTCCAAAAGTGTTTATCAGTTATTAGTCCCTTTATAAGCCATGACCATGGCAATGAAATTGGACATTTTGTCATTGCAAATGCTTTTTGTTTAAAATTCAATGCAACAATATATAAATGCTGAACCACTATGTTGTTAACAGCTGAAGCTAAAATAATATTGTATATGAACAATACTTCAGTGAAAAAAGGCCAAATGCAAGAAATACCACTTCTGTTGTGGAGTAAGTAAAATCAGTATAGACTTATATTTCTCCTTTTTAAGATACTGCTAACCTCACTGCCCATTGGTAACTCTGCTTTTATTAGGTAACTGTTTTATATGCATTAAATATAGCTATCGAAAGGTAAGATCTTTTTGTAAATAATAGTAAAAAGCACCATTTCTTTCTTTACTGTAGGGTTTTTAATTCCTAACTAGCTTCTTTCTACCTTACTTTTTGTTTTTGGTAGAAAAAGATGTTTTAGATACATGTGTTTATTTTAAAATCAATGTGCTATTAATATTGACAAAAATATAATAAACTGACTAAATTATCTCCTGTAAAATAGGAAATTCTAGTAAATGATCCCCCAAAAAAGAAAAAGGAAGAAAATCAAAATGATATTTAACTCCCTTCAGTTTATTTTTTAACATGTTTTAAAGTTGTCTTAAGTAGAAGTCGCTTCCCTTTAAAAAAATATATTCTGAGTAGAATTTCATAGTTATCTATTTTTAAAACTGGATGTCACTCCCACTGCCTTTCCCTAGCAGTTTTATTCTCTTCTATAAAGAAATGGGAGGAATTCCTTAAAATCTCAGTCTTGGTAATCTGTGTTCCTTTTGAGAAATTATTACTCTGTGAAGTTCTTACTTTCAGCTATTAATGACAGTATCAATGATATAGCAATCAGTGGTAAAATTAAACCTTGTCTGGAGGTTTAACCTCTTTAACTTACATTTTTGACCTTTAACCTACATGTTTTTTTGAACTTAGCTCTCCTACATTTTCTCCTTCCTGCATTTCTCCTATGTTAAAATCTAAAGTAATCAGTTTGTACTTTTAGAAATGTATAATTTTACTTTGAAACAATTTTAACAATTGTTATTTAACAGAAAAGTTGAGAGAACAGTGCAAAGAACTCCCATATATTTTTCACCCAGAGACCCAGTTCAGTTCTGTTAATTGTCCCTATTAATATCTTTTACAGCAAAAGGATCTAATCTGGGATTATATGCCACACTCAGGGGTCATGTCTTTTTAGTCTCCTTCACTCTGGGACAGACTTCAGTCTTGCCTGAAGTTTCATGTTTTTCACAGTTTGGAAGATACAGGGCAGTCACTTAGTAGAATGTCCCTTAATGTGGGTTTGTGTCAGTGGTTTTCATGCGTCTAGTTCTAGATGACTCATGAGAGCTCAGAGTATATCTCTTCCCTTTGCTGTCTTCAGCATCATCAGTGGTACTTGCAATTGATCATGGTAGGATTATCTACACCATGGAAACCAGAAAACACTACAGACAAGGACTTTTTACACCTGGATAGCTGGTTGTTCAACATTTAGCAACACACCACTGAGTTAGTTGTGTGATATTTCTTCATATCCCAGTTGTGCATTTTTGGTAGGAATATCATTGTGTACTATCAGGTGGCAAACAGCGTAGATTGTTCCTCACTAGTGATATATATATGAATCACTTGATTAAGATAGTGTCTGCTAAATTTCTGGAGAAGGAAATGGCAACCCACTCCAGTGGTCTTGCCTAGAGAATCCCAGGGACGATGGAGCCTGGTGGGCTGCCATCTGTGGGGTCGCACAGAGTCAGACACGACTGAAGCGACTTAACAGTAGCAGCAGCAGCTAAATTTCCACTGTAAATTTATATACTTTTCCTCTGTAGTCAACAGATATCCTGTGTAGAGATACATTAACTGTAAAATGGCCCGTTTCTGATCCCACCTTCACTTTCTAGTTTTAGCATCTATTGATGATTCTTGCTTGAATTATAGTAGTTGCTAAATGCTAATTTTTCTAACTACATTATTTCCCTCTACATTTATTATTTGGCATTCACTTTAAGGAAGAGCTTCCCTTAATTGTTTACTTACGGATTTTTATTTTTTTCAATTTGTTATTGTCATTTTTTATTTGGATGATTAGATTGGCTTTAGTTTGGCCAGGGGTTACCTTAGAGCAGTTTCTTTTCTTTGGGGGATGTCCTTGTCATTTTCTGAACCCTTCCTTACTTTCTGGTACAACAAAATGTTGCCAGGTTCAACTTGTACCTTCTCTTCCTCAGCCTTGGAATGAACTGCTTCTTCAAGGAGAGTAATGTGTGGAAACTAAGCTCTGAATGCTGGATACACTCATTGCTGTTGTAGTGTTGCCACCCTGGAGCCTTCTCAGTGGAAAGAGCTAGAAAGTGTGTGTCTGTGTGTCCTTTTACATTTATATTTATTTCTTTGTCTAGATATAAGCCATGGATTTTAAGAGATAGTTCCAATTCAGACACAGTACTACAAAACTCATTGTATCTTTTCTCCTCTTTATATTTTCATTCTCTGTCACTGAAAAACCTGTTTCCAATCCTGAATATACTTATTTGATTAATCCTCTGTGTGTATTGATAGCCCATTTCCAGTCCTCTGGGCTGCACCTTGCCCTCTGCCTTAAAACTGCCTTCAGATTAGTTGCCATTATTGTCTGTTGCTGGGCTGCTGCTACTGTACCATTCCAACTAGTGTATGCTCTTGCAACTCTTTTGTTACCGCTGCTGTTATCAGTCACTGCCAGGATGCCTCAGTTTGTATTTTAAGCTGCTTTGTAAGCCCTGAGGTTGGTACTTAACATTTAGTATTTTCTTTGTTATTTCAGCTTGATTTTCAACTTACCTGCATTTAGTGTGAGAGAAATATCAAATAGCTACTGTAGCTTAGTAAATTACTGTTCATACCTTCTCACAGCATTTCTTGTACTTTGAGGAGATATTTGGAGAAACAGCCCAGAGAAAACTGGAAGGAGGCAGAGATAAGGAAGAGAGGAAGTAGGAGATAGCTGAAAAGTATATGGAATGAGTGCTACTAGAACTCTTTCTCTTGGCTTAATACAGTCTTTACTCTGTCCTGGTAAAGAAAGAATATATTCTCCTTAGAAATAGTCTTAGAGCAGCCATTATTACAAATTCAAGCCCTTTTCCTAGGTTCATATCTTTTGGGGTTCTGGGTCACTCTTCAAGGTTGCAGCTACTTTTTCTGCTTTAACAGTTGTCTTCTAGGCCTGTGTTATCAACTGTCTAGTGATCTTTCTCAGGATGTTCCTGAGGACTTTAGCTCCAACATTTTCATCTCTCTTCCCAAATAAATTTCTCTCCTTGCATATTCTGGCTGGTTAATGACTCTATTTTACTAACTTGCCAGTCTCCCTTCCTCTTATTCACAGCCTCACCCGTCCCTTTCCAACCTAGTTCAGTTTCCATGAAGCTTCATAATACCTTTCCGGCACACTCTTTCACTGTCTGAGTTTCCCACATTTTTATGAGGTCAAGTAATTTCACTTCTTTTGGTCTTTTTCTACATCTCCATGTTGCACAGTGTTCAAGGGAGAGGTAAAGGGAACAGTAAATGACATTTCTCTAGGCAGAGAAGGTTACAGGTGTCTCTGCACCTTTTATTTTCTCTTTTGCCCTGTCTCTCCTCTCTCCTCTCTCTCATAGTTCATTTTCCTCCCTGCATCTGCCACTGTTAAATGGTCTTTGTTCTGTAGTGCATGCCCTTAGTCCCTCTGTGCCTCTTAGGGTAATACAGAAAGAAAAGGGTGAGAGGATTGGGCATTGCGTCTTGCACCTTTGTGAAGATCTGTTCTTTGTGACCAGGAAGGAAGCATTAGAGCTCTGTAGAGCATGTGGGAGGTATGATCTGTCTGTCCCCTTTCATAATCTTACAGAAGAAGGTCGGAAGTGTAAGACAGACTTTCTAGGCCTTGAGTGTGTTAAGAAGAAACCCTAACAGGCAGTTTCCTGAACAGTGGACTGTTGGAGATCATATAGAGAATAAAGCTTATAGTCAGAAGGTCTGTGTTCTGACGTCAGCTTTGGCTCTAACCGACTGTGTGACCTTAAATTAATCATCGACACCTCTTTTTATTTCTGATTTATTGTTTCCAAAGTGAGTATTTAGCATAGATGAGTTACAGTGTCTTGTACAGTTCTGATAGATTCCAATAGAACTGAGCAACTGTAGTGTTAAAGATAACATTTTTCTCCCAAAGAAACATTCCGCTCCCCCATTTAAAAGTTCTTCTGTTTTTTGACATACATGAAGGCATTGTACTAGTTTTATTTTTCCTGTCTTACAAAACTGATACTCTAGAGAAAATTCAAGGAAATTTATTTTGAATACAATTAGACACAGTTGCTTTTTAATAATATTTTATGATAGACTTAATCTGCATTGAGCACATTTTAAGTTTGTGTGGAATTTGCATTGTATTTCTTCTACTAACCATTTCTTTTGGATAGCCATTCTTCACCCGCTGGATCCATCAAGCATTTGCCTATTAATCAGAAATGATTTACTATTTTCCATGTTACATATTATGTATTGAGAAAAACTTAATTCCTGTAAATGAAGAACCTCCAGTGTAGTCTTTTAGAGACTTGTAAGCTACATGATTACTGGCATTTTTTTCTAGAGTATTTCAGTGGGTGAAAGAGGTTACTTTTTCTCTTTGTGTTCTTCATTTTTACCTCTTCCATTATGTAGAATTTTGTACAAAGTTTTCCCTTTTTTCATGTGCTTTTATGTTACAAAGGTCCTTTGTCTCCATTGTGTATTAAAATGAATTTATCAGAGGTATTTAGGTATCCACACTTATGGTAAAGTGTTTGGGTAAAGGAGAGTATTAAAATTAAGTTAAACCACTAATTGTAACTTAATTTTGTAATTACTGAGGTAGTTTTTTTAATTAGTCTTTAAAAGTATATTATTAACCATAATAAAATGGGCCAAATTTTGATCTAGGTTTTACTCAAAGACTGGTTGATTTTGACCAAATATTGTTTGATAAGTTAGGGAATGTCTCTTAGAATTGCTGTTTGTAAAACCTTAAAACTTATAAAGTAAGGTAAAATAGGACCTTGATTTTCATATTTATTTTTTATGATATTATTTTTTATGAATTACTTATTGTAAATATAAGATAGCAATTAAAATCTGAGAAATATCTACCATGTTTAATTTTTAGCAGACTGTAATTTCTACTGGTAACCTATCCCAAATAAACTTAAGTCCATATAACACATTTCACATATTTTTCTTTGTAGATCAAAGAAAGCAAAGAATTCAATTGATAAATCAACTGAGACTGACAATGGCTATGTATCCCTTGATGGGAAAAAAGACTGTTAAAAGCAATGAAGATGGAATACAAAGCCATGAACCTCAGTGTGAAACTCTTCGACCAGAAGAGGCAACCTGGAACACCGGAACACTGAGGAACATCCCCAGCAAAGTAAGTGTGATTAAAAAAAAATAATAATACTTTGTGTGATTTTACATTAGTTAATGGAAAGTGACTTAGATGTAGTAGTTACCCTTGAGTGTATATATATTCTCCAGAATTTATTCTGTGAGCCTTTACAAATAATACTGATAATGCTGAAAATAGATAATGTAAATAAGCCTGATTTCCATTATAACCTGGCACCTTCTAAATTAATTGATTGACTCCAATTTTTCTAAAATGTTAAATTAGATTTAAATTTATAATTAATGTTCATTAAACTTTTTATTTCTCGATTTCCATATGTGTAAATGAATTTGTTTCAAAATGGAAGATCTATGTTAATCTAAAAGCTTAACCTAGGACCCTGGTTTTCCTTTAATGTTCTCTATAAGAAAATCTTACTTTGTTTTTCCTACCTTTGTGACCTTTGGTGTCAGCACATTTGTTTTGTTTTTTAAAATTCTTAGAGAAAATACTTAAGGATAACAATTGTTTATTTACTTCTTTAAAAGCTGTTACAGAGGAAAAAATGTGGTCAAATTAAAAGATAATACCTTAGTTACATTTAGAAATATAACCATGAATGTAGCTATTGAGGAATAGTAAATGAAGAAAAGAGAATTCTCTATTTGAATAAAGTATATGTTATTGCTTGACAGTACATATATTTTCAGTACCTGTAGCTATATAATAAGTATCATGGAATGGCAGTAAAATAGAGTCCCTTATCATAATTTTAGATTTTTGAGGCATTTAACTCTCTGGTAATGTGAGCCCCACATCACTAGCATGTCTCAACAAACAAAGTTTTTAGTTATGCACTTCTCAAACACATTTCCATATATGTATTACCTACTAACATTCTATAAGAGGAATAAGAAAGTATCAGTAAAATACCTATTCTGAAGTCTCTTGGTTTCAGAATTTCTGAAATCTGGGTGTCTTAGTGCGTACATGATGTTGTCTGTCTGGTATGTGTTTCATTTGGCTACCAGTCACCTCATCTTGCCTTGTAAGCCATTATTAAAACAGGGTTGGTTTTATGGCATTTTTGGTTTGCGAAAATAGTAAATTCATTTTAGGTCTCTCAGCTTCTTTTAAAGGGTCTCTTTCCTACTTTTATACTATTTTATGTTCTCATAATTTTATAAACTATTTCATATCTTTTGAACAGAAACATTGTAGGACAATATTTGCTAAATGACTTGAGTTACTCTTGAAAGAACAGTACCAAAGTCACTGATTTAAGACGTTTTTTAGAAAATCAGGTGATATTAATCAGTTACTTTGAAATTTTTAGAGGTATTTGAAAATGTGTGTATATAGGTATGTATAATTTAAAATTTTGCAGTTTTAAGCTACAGGTTTAGTCAGAAATTACCAATGATCCTCTGCATATTCCTAACTTAGGATACCCAAAGGACAGTAACAAATGTCTCTGATGAAGTCTCCAGTGAAGAAGGTCCAGAAACAGGATACCCATTGCGCCGTCATGCAGACAGGACTTCTGAGAGCATTCTTCGGAATAGAAAGTCACATCATTATAAGAAACATTACCCTAATGAGGTATTTACTTTGGCCTTACATTTGTGCATATGTATCTATATGTTTTTAACTTACAATTTCTTTCAACTATTGAATATATTACTGAAATAAATATCTCCCCTCAATCTCAGTATCTTACTGTTATATGATCTGGATTTATAGAAGAGTACTTTTAGCTTTATATATTTCACATATAAATAGCCACATACTTTTATTCACTTTGTGCATCATCTCTGAGGATTCATACACTGAGTTTGTTGTTTTCTTTTTAAGAGCATTCTGGAGAGACAATCTGAACTCCCATGTTAGGCTTCCACAATTTGAAAGGCTTTACAACTTGTAAATTAAAGCAGTGTTACTATTCTAAGTGACTTCTTTCTTGTCACTGTCACCAGTTACATTGCCCAGGCTATAAAATTCAATTCCTTTTTCTTCTATAACTCTTATATTTCTTTAAAAACGTGTGTTTTTTTTTAAACCTTTTTTTACAACTTTATTACATCTCTTGATGTTGTCATATTTCTGGAAACCATTCCAATAGAAAAAGATTTTTTTCATTCAATTGTATTTTCACATTTTCTTAAGGATAGAACATTGTCTTCAGGCCACATGAATTACTCCTTTTGTCACTTGCTGATAAATGTTACCTTCTGCTCTTTTTGTACTATATTAGAATATATATTTTTTTCTTGATGTTTTTAGAGTCAGACTTCTGAAAAATCTAGTATTATGCTATGTTGTAATGTAAAAACCTTAAGAGTTTTAAGATTGAAGGAGTTACTTGTTCTTCCTATACTTTTCTTTGTGATTCTGTCTCTAGTTAATCTTTCTTGTGAACTATGGCTGTTTCTTCTGTTAGTGGCTCCATTTGAAAGACACATAATGCCAGTGTGTCTGCTCATTGCCTCTTCGCCCACAACTGATGTTCCATCTCCTGTTCCTAAGCCAGATAACCATGCTTGTGTGAAATTCATAGTCTTAGTCTATAAACAGGTGAAAGTCTGTTGGTCCTGGAAAGGATTCAGAACCTTCTATAAAAAGAGGTCTCCACTCTCCTATAGAATAACTTATTTGGCTTTCAAGTTACTTTTCTTTACCCATAATCTTTACTTTTCTTGATTTGCAACTATATTCTGAGATTTGAGAATTTTTTTTTTTTTTAAGTATTTGTTTATTTGGTTATTTGGTTGTGCCAAGTCTTAGTTACCGCATGTGGGATCTATTTTCCTGGTCAGGGATTGAACCTGGGCCCCTGGATTGGGAGCTAGGGGTCTTAGCCACTGGACAACCAGGGAAGTCCCGATATTGAGATTCTTGAAGGACAGAACATTATTCTGCTAATCTTAACTTTTAAATAAATGTTTCTTCACATCTTCCAGATTCTAAGCTAAGTAAGGCTAATAATTAGAGAGTAGGCATTGGTTGTTTTAAATCTTTTTAAAGTGATGTAAAAGATTACATTAAAAATAAAATCAGATCTTCAAATTCTTCATCTGTGAAGTGAGAAACTTGAGACTCGAGGATATTTAAAAAGCTGTATTTCAAAATCTTTTACTCTCAAGTCAAACCAACTGAAAAGTTGTTCTTATTGTTTTATTAAAAAAGCAAAAACAAAACCTCCTTTGAATAAGTAAAATTCAAACAGGATTTATAGTGTTGTTTTGCATCTATATGTAGTTATTGCTGTACTTTTCAAATTACTGGTGATACTATTTTCTTTTAGGGTGAGGCACAGAGAAATCATTTGGGGAAACACTTTGTGCAGGAGCAGGACTGATGGGCCTCACTATAAGAGTACTTTTCAGGAACTCAGCCATTTGTTGTAAGCCTCCCAGATGTTAGCATCTGTAGATATGTTTCTTAGGGGCATTTTGTTTTTCAGGAAAAAATCATCCAGTCTTCTAGTGGCATGGGAGTGGTAGGTACTATACCATGTTGTCATGGTGTTTGGCACCAAGGGAGTGGGGATGAGGTGTGATCTTGCCATTCAGTATCTTGGACTTTGACTTAACCCTTTTGTCTCTTACCCCTCAACTCCCTACCCTGGTTTCTTGCCTGTTTCTGCTGTTAATATCTACCATGTCTGATGGGTTTCTTCCAGTCTCCTATTGGGAAGATGGTGGTAGAATTACTTGGTTATCTGGGATATAGGAGATGTCCTGGATAATTGGTAGCTCCTTTTAAGCATTTGTACTATTTCTTAGCTCTGTCTTGCTTTGTTTAACTCTGCAAGTGTCTCAGTTTTTATTTTCTGTTGTGAATTAGCTTTTCATCTGATAATGGGAAGCATAATGAAGAAAAATGGGCTTGGAGTCAGACTACTTAAGTGATTTTGGAAAAATTGTTTAGCTTGCGTGAGTCTCAGTTTCTGCTTCTTTACAGTGGGGAGAGGAGGAGACTGGCCTCATCAGATTGTTAGGTTTAAATAAGATTATGCATAATTGCCTGGCACAAAGTATTTATGTTATAAATGCTTCTTCCCTTCAACTATTTCAGTTCAAATAAATAGTCTTTATTAATATGATTGTATCCTCAATTTAAACTACCAGTCTAGAGATTTGAGATAAGCAGAGCAAACCATATTAAATGACCCATTGAGCTATTTTCTTCAGTTCTAAAATTTCCTACTTTTAGGCTTAATTCAGCAATTTGTAGTGAAATTTAAAGTGGCCATTAACCACCTAAATATTTCAGGTAAAATTCTGTTTGAAATGTAAGCAATTAAAGATAATAATGTTTAGATTTGACATTTGTGAAATGGCCCACTTAGCAATGAATATTTGATGAAATACATTTATTAAGAATTACATATACATTTTTTTAATCCCTGAAATCACCATTAGTTTTACCTAAACAGTTATCAGGGCCTTTAATCTTATTACTTATATTTGTATCTGGTTAGCAAGTCTGCATCAGCAATTAGTTACAGATAATCTAGTTTCATTAAAAATTTTGATTTAGCAATTACTGATTACTTAATACAGTGTGTCTTCCTATCTAATGAAAACAGCTTATCTTTCAAATATTATGGTCGACATTACTGAGTCTGAAGTATTTTGGGAGTGTATGTCTTAAAACAAAGTTGACTTATTTTTACCCTTTTTCTTTATTTCCCATTTTCCTGCTCAGCTCTTCTGGAAAATTTTCCTCTCTCAAACAACATTCCTCCCATAAATACTCCTATCAGTGCAGTAAATTTATGTTTATGTTATCCCATCCTAGTATCAATAAATTAATTATCAATAATATATCTAATTCATTTAAGATATTTTGTTACTTATGCTAATGATGGCAAAAAAAAGTGGTTTCTGTCTTTCATGGACTTACAGTATATTTAAGAGATATGATATATTTGAGAATATGAACTACATGAACATTTAATTAACACAGATGAATTTCAGATGCCAGAAAACAATGCAAAATTTGTCATTAAATGAACATAAAAAGTAACAACTTGCTTTAGGGACAAAATGATTGCTCTAAATAGAGAGTAGCTCAATTTTTTTAATTTATTTATTTTAATTGGAGGCTAATTACTTTACAGTATTGTAGTGGCTTTTGCCACACATTGACATGAATCAGCCATGGGTAGAGAGTAGCTTTAAAGTAACATTTGTCAAGCCCCTGCTTTGTACTAGGTTTGCATTAAAAACCACAGTGCTCATTTAATTTTCAGTATCTCTTTAAGGTAGGTAGTTTTATTCCCTATTGGTAGATGATTCAGAAACAATGTAAGACAGCTAGAAAGTGTAGAGGTGGTATTTTCCTGATACTTTGTAGAGTAGACTTTAAAGGAGAGTAGGATTAACATGATTAATGTTAATCATGCTAGGAACATGATTAGAGGCTAGAGTGGCAAAGAGCAAGCTGTGTTGAGGGGCTAGGGAGTAGCCCAGTGTCGCTGTAGGAGAAATAGAAAACAGGGTCCAAAGTAGCACATTCAAAGACAAGCATGCAGGTTGAAGGAATGTGAGAAGCCACAGAAAGATTTTAGTCTGGGGAATGAAAGAGCAGTTGCACTGTGGGAAGGTTAATCTAGAAATAGGGAAAGGCCTTTCAGATAGGGGTCAGTAAGGAAGGTCTTACAGTAAATAAAGTGTGAATGATGAAATCTGAACTATTGTGGTAACATGGCAGAGAGAAAGGAATAAATATAAAACATTTGCAAGTAAAATTGACAGTCTTACCGACAGAGGATGGGTAAAAACAAATCTAAAAATTTCAGCCTACTTGACTATAAGGATGGCTAGTACCATTCTTTATTTAGGGAGTTATAAAAAAAAATCTTCCCTGGTAGCTCAGACGGTAAAGCATCTGCCTTCAATGCGGAAGACCCAAGTTCGATCCCTGGGTCAGGAAGATCCCCTGGAGAAGGAAATAGCAACCTACTCCAGTATTCATGCCTGGAAAATCCCATGGACAGAGGAGCCTGTGGGGCTACAGAGTCAGAGACGACTGAGCGACTTCACTTTCACTTTTGAATTAATTTAAATTAAAATTTTACTCAAAGGTATTTATTTTGTATTTGAAAAAAACCCCTAGTGGAAAAGTATATTGATGAGAAATTATTTAACTTAGGCCTTTTAGTTTTTCAGTTTTTTTATTTTTTTAACCATAGATTATCTAAAAAACCTGGGACTTCTGGGTAGCTTAGCTGGTAAAGAATCCCCTGCAATTCAGGAGACCCTGGTTCAATTCCTGGTTCAGGAGGTTCCGCTGGAGAAGAGATAGGCTACCCACTGCAATATTCTTGGGTTTGCCTGGTGGCCAGATGGTAATGAATCTGCCTGCAGTGCGGGAGACCTGGGTTCAATCTCTGAGTTGGGAAGATCCCCTGGAGGAGAACATGGCAACCTACCCCTATATTCTTGACTGGAGAATCCTATGAAGAGGAGCCTGGAAGACTGTAGTCCATGGGATCACAAAGAGTCAGGCATGACTAAGCACAGCACACATCTAAAAAAACACAAGTTGGCAGTTATCTTCCTGGTATAGAGTATTTATTAATTTTATATCAATTTATTGAAGTTCTGTTTGAAAAACAAAAACAGTAGATGTATGAAACCTAAAAAAAGACTAGAGTAAGAAAGGAACTTCATTAAATATATCAGTTAAAGTGGGTTAGTATTCACTGACTATGCAGTACATATAGACTTAGGCTAGTCTTTGAATTCTGAATATTGTATAAAGTTTAAGAGAAAACAGGCACAGCTTTTGCCTGCAAAATAATACTGGAGCTGAGATGTGAAATCACATTTTGATATGAGAAAATTTTGTTACTCCTTAAAAAGTAATATGTATTTTAATGTTTTGCTATTTATTTCACTGTCATTTGGCAGTGTGTTTGCTGTTTTAGTAAAAAGTAGCAATATATGTTTCTGATAAAATCCATTGAGTTGGAAAGGGTACATAAATCGTATTAATGTCAAAGAATATCTTGATTTCAGGATGCCCCTAAATCGGGTACTAGTTGCAGCTCTCGCTGTTCAAGTTCCAGACAGGATTCTGAGAGCACAAGGCCAGAATCTGAAACAGAAGATGTATTATGGGAAGACTTGTTACATTGTGCAGAATGCCGATCATCTTGTACCAGTGAGACAGATGTGGAAAATCCTCAAATTAATCCATGTGTGAAAAAAGAATATAGAGACGACCCTTTTCATCAGGTTGGTTTACAGTGTTTGATTGTGTGGGACTGTTGGTCCAGCTCCTTTGAATGTATGTACATATTACAGAGGTGAGAGAAAACTTACATTCAATTAAAATAATGTTCCCATATTTTAATTTTCATGTGACCTGTGATCTGGCTTCATAGGAACATAGAATCTCATATTTAGTGATTATCAATCACCTTGCAAACATAGGTTCCTGAGAAATTGTTGGCAAATAGAATTTTCTAAGTCAGATTGTACTTTAGATGTATTAGTCCTTTTCTCACTAAGCATACTTCATGGTCAGATTCATCTATACCTGTAACCTTAATTCCACACACGTATACAATTATAATTCACAAATCTACACCTCATGAATATCAGATTTCTATTTCAAAGTGCCTGTAGTAATGCTATCCAACAGAAATAAAATGAGTTACATACATAATTTAAAATTTTCTGATAGTCTCATTTAAAAACATTTAAAAAGATAAAATTAGTTTAAATATGTTTTGTTTAACCTAGTATATTCAAAATATTATCATTTCAACATATAACTACAATGAGAAGATCCAGTGTACTGCAACTAAGACCTGATGCAGCTAAATAAATAAATAAAATAAACACTAAAAAAAAAAAGAAAAGAAAAAGCATAACCCTGACAAGTTTGAGAAAGTGAAGGAATGTTTTGGTCCCCAGCTGCTAGATGTGAAGATGGGAGGGCACTTACGTGTATAGGAGAAAAACATGTGGGAAAATTGGTACAGTTTTGGTTTCTTAGGGTTCTAGAGAAAAGGTATACTTAGGAAGCCTAGCCTCCAATAGGACAAGGAACACATCCTCTGGTGAAACAGGAAGAGGAGGAAGAGTTCATGAAGCAAGTCAGACCATGAGAGTTACTGCATGATCTCTATTTGAAGTGCTGGAGGCCAGATGGTCTCTTAATAGTAAAGAAGTGAGATGATAGGATAAGGGGCTTGTGGATAGTGGTGAAGGCGTGGCATTATCATTTATGGGAAATGGAGATGGTGAGGAGAGAGTATATGTTTATTTGTGTTCAAGACATATAACACATTAAGAGTCACACTCCTTCATGGTTGAGTGAAATCTTGGTTTAGCTGGAATCTAAAACTGAATTTGTAGCTGCCCAGTCTACACATTTTCCAAAGCAAACCATTCAACATTATAGTAATTCAAGTCTGTACTCCAGTCACTGATGCTGAAGAAGCTGAAGTTAACTAGTTCTGTGAAGACTTACAACACCTTCTAGAATTAACGCCAAAAAAAATATGTCCTTTTTATCATAGGGATTGGAACACAAAAGTAGGAAGTCAAGAGATAATCAGAGAAGCAAGTTTTACCTTGGAGTATAAAATGAAACAAGGCAGAGGCTGACAGATTTTGTCAAGAGAACTTGCTGGTTATAGCAAACACTTTTCCAACAACCCAAGAGATGATTCTACACATGGACATCACTAGATGGTCAATACTGAAGTCAGATTGATTATGTTCTTCGTACCTGAAAATGGAGAAACTATATATGGTCAGCAAAAACAAGATCTGAGCTGACTATAGCTCCTGTCATGAGCTCCCTAATTGCACAATTTAGGCTTAAATTGAAGAAAGTAGGGAAAACCATTCAGGTATGATCTAAATCAAATCCCTTATGATTATACAGTGAAGATGATGAATAGATTCAAGGGATTAGATCTGTTAGAGTGCCTGAAGACTATACGGACAGAAGTTTATAACATTATACAGGAGGCAGTAACCAAAATCATCTCAAAGAAATGTAAGAAGACAAAGTGGTTGTCTGAGAAGGCTTTATAGATAGCAAAGAAGAGAAGCAAAAGAAAAGAGAGAAAGGGAAAGATATACCAAACTGAATGCAGAATTCCAGAGAATAAGAAGGAGAGAGAGAGAGAGAGTCTTAAATATTGCAAAGAAATAGAGGAAAACAATAGAATAGAAAAGCCTAGAGATCTCTTCAAGAAAATTGGAAATATCAAGAGAACATTTCATGTTAAGGATGAGCACCATAAAGGGCAGAAATGGTAAGAACCAAAGAGAAGCAGAAGAGATTGAGAGTACATAGAAGAACTGTACAAAAAAGATCTTAATGGTCTGGATAACCATGATGGTGTGGTCACTCACATAGATCTGGATCTCCTACAGTGTGAAGTCAAGTGAGCCTTAGGAGGCATTACTACAAACAAAGCTAGCAGAAGTGCTGGGTTTCTAGGTGAGCTGTTTAAAATCCTACAAGAATGATGCTATTAAAGTGCTGCACTGAGTATGCCAACAAGTCTGGAAAACTCAGCAGTGGCCAGAGGACTGGAAAAGTCAGTTTTCATTCCAATGCCAAAGAAGGGCAATGCCAAAGAATGTTCAAACTACCATGCAGTTGCACTCTTTTCACTTGCTAGCAAGGAAACACTCAAAATCCTTCAAGCTAGGCTTCAATAGCATGTGAACTGAGAACTTCTAGATGTACAAACTGGATTTAGAAAAGGAAGAGAAACCAGAGGTCAGATTGCCAGCATTCACTGGATCATGAAGAAAGCAAGGGAGTTCCAGAAAAACATTCTATTTCTGCTTCATTGACTATGCTAAAGCCTTTTGACTGTGTAGATCTCAACAAACTATGGAAAATTCTTAAAGAGATGAGAATACCAGACCACCATACCTGCCTCTTGAGAAACCTGTGTGTGGGTCAAGAAGCAACAATTAGAACTAGACATGAACATCCAATTTTCCAAATTGGGAAAGGAGTACATCACGGCTGTATATTGTCACCTGCTTATTTAATTTATATGCAGAGTACATCATGCAAAATGCCATGCTGGATAGCTCACAAGCTGGATAACTCACAAGCTGGAATCAAGATTGCAAGGAGAAATATCAGCAACCTCAGATATGCAAATGATACCACTCTAATGGCAGAAAGTGAAGAGGAACTAAAGAGTGTCTTGATGAAGGTGAAAAAGCTGTCTTAAAATTCATCATTAAATAAAACTGAGATCGTGGCATCTGGTCCCATCACTTGTGGCAAATAGAAGGGGGGAAAAGTGGAAGCAGCGATGGATTTTCAAGAAATATTTTCTTGAGCTCCAAAATCACAGCCAATGGTGACTGCAGCCATGAAATTGAAAAAGACCCTTGCTCCTTGGAAGGAGAGCTATGACAAACCTAGACAGCATATTAAAAGCAGATACATCACTTTGCAGACAAAGGTATGTGAAGTCAAAGTTTTGAGTTTTCCAGTAGTCATGTACAGATGTGAGAGTTGGACTGTGAAGAAAGCTGAGCACCAAAGAATTGATGCTTTTGAACTGTGGTGTTGGAGAAGACTCTTGAGAGTCCTTGGACTGCAAGGAGATCCAACCAGTCAATCCTAAAGGAAATCAACTCCGACTATTCATTGGAAGGACTAGCGCTGAAGCTGAACCGCCAATACTTTGGCCACCTGAAGCAAAGAGTTGACTCATTTGAAATGACCCTTATGCTGGAAAAGATGAGAAGGAGGCGGCATAGGATGAGGTGATTAGATAGCATCACCAACTCACTGGACTTGAATTTGAGCAAACTCAGGGTTATAGTGGAGGACAGAGGAGCCTGGTGTGCTGTAGTGTATGGGGTCACAAAGAGTTGGACATGACTCTCTAGCAACTGAAAAATAACAGTTTTACACAGTTGTATGATATTCTCTAGAATATAGTTGTAATAATAATAAAGATTTAATAAGCATTAACCCTACATATCACCCATTGTGCAAAGTAATCTAGATGCATTGTCTCATATAATCTCCATGATCTATGTCAGTGTAGTTTGTTTTTTGTTTCATAAATGAGATGAAGGCTCAGGATTAAGTAATGCACCCAGAGTCAAAAAGTGTAGGTGCCAAGTAGTTGCTATTCAAGGGACAGGAAAGGGGATGCTATGCTGGTTAAAATAATGGATAAGGCAAGAATCTAGACATGTTAAATTGAGAAGGAAATATGAAGAAGAGACCGATAGGTTGAAGAATATGTGCGTTCAAGGAAAAGTGTGTTTTAAATTGAAGGTATGAGGAATCTTTCCTCTCTGGTAAGATGGAAGACTGTGGTTAGAGGCTCATTTCAGAAGTAGGCATTTCAGTGTGGTGACAGGGTCCAGGGGTGTGGTCATGGGACTAGTTGAAGATCCCTTGAATTTAAGAAGTGGCTGGGGGTGGGGAACAGAGAATAATGCATGGGAAAAGGGTGATGGATGAGTCACCGGTATATTCATCTAAGTCACTGAGGATAATAACTGGATTTTAGGTTTATGAAAATGTCTGTGAGCTCTTTTCTCAGCAACCACACAAGTGGCACAGAGCTAGGGACTATGCGTTGCTTTGCTCATTGTTGTATCACACAGCTTGGTACATAGTAGGTGCTTAATATTAGTTGAGTGAAATAATGAAACAAAAATTTTCAAAAGGTGCTAAGTAGACCTTTCTTAAATGATTAAAAATTTTGTTGTAGTGAATGCTCTATAGAATAAATTTTGGTCCTAAATCTATTATATCTCTTTTTTCCCTTTTTTTGGTAAGATAAATTTTTTTTTTTTTACTGTTTTACTCTACATATTAATTACAGTATTCTAGATTTACAGTGGTTTTGCTTTTTGATTCAGGACGATTTCACATGCATTTTGTATTTTCAGGCTTCTAAAAACAAGCTCATATTTTCAGTTTTAGCTGAAACTAGCTCCCTTTAATGAAAAGCTGCCTTTTTGTTTGTTTGTTTGGCTAAGATCTGTATAAGGTTTGGAGGACCCTTTTCTGCCTACGATAAAGACTGGAACATTCCTCCCCATGAAGACGCACTGAGCATTTCAATCAGTGTGTTCTAGACAGTGTGTCACCAAATATGTAGTTTTGTTTTCTTTTCTTGGTAAATAGTTACTGAAACATTTATAAAAGAGAAAATTTTTATTCTGCAGCCATGGATGAGTATATAATAAAGGCGCATTCCGGGGGCTTCCCTGGTGGCTCAGTAGCAAAGAATCCACCTGCCAGTGATGGAGACACGGTTTTGGTCTTTGTGTCAGGAAGATCCCATGAAGAAGGAAATGGCAACCCACCCCAGTATTCTTGCCTGGGAAATCGCATGGATAGAAGAGCCTGACAGGCTACAGTCCATGGGGTCATGAAGAGTTGGCATAACTTAGTGACCAGCAGTGACCAAGACACATTCAAGTTCCCAGAGGTGGAAGCTTCAAGAAAGCTTTGAATGAACAGGGAGCAAAGCCACTGAGATTTTGATAAGGATAACAAGACGTATTGAATGAGTTCTAAACTTCAGCTTGAAAAACATAGCTAAGAAGAACCTGTTATCTAATGAAGCTGTAAAATGGAATGATTTGCTCTTAGGTTTTCTTTGAGCCTTTTAAAAATCTTTCATGTACTAAAGGCAGTGTATATTTCAATAAGAATGTTGTTTTGAGTACATTTCACGTGCGCACACACATTCCTATATCTTTTAAATTCTCCAGGTTTTATTTGCTTTCTATGCTCTTGCCTTTTCCTTTCTAGAAATAGGAAAATGCTATCACATGCTAGTTATAAGTTACCTGAGCAAAATGAGTACTTTTAGAATTAGAATGAAGAATTTTTTGATTTCTCATTTCTTTTTCTAGATGGACATTCTTGGTATTGAATATCTTGCTTCATATAATTCACTGTTACAGACTGAAAGTTTAAAAAAAAGGAGCCTGTATATCGATGCTTTCTGTGGTTTAACACTCTTTCCATTCAGCTTCATACTTGTTCCAGGCTTTACGGTTTCATCATTTTTCATAATTATTATAGTTTCAGGGAAATTTTGACATTTTAGTGTAAATTATTTCTGTTTTGTTTGGGGATAAATTATAAAATACAATTTGAGGAATTAGGTGGATATTTAATAACTCCTGTCAGTATCACATAGCTCTTAAGGTTCTCCAGTAATGAAATATATACTGTGAAGGTTAATGTATATTAAGATGCTCTGTTTTTGGAATAGATAAATTTTCAGACGAACCGTCTTGGTAGCCAAATAACTACACATAAAAGGGCTTTGCCAGAAGCATGACTACTGGCATTATGGTTTGCCTATATAATTGTTCATCACTTTTTTACTCTGTGCACAGAAATGTGATATATTAGCTTTACATAAAGAAAATTAATGTATGAGGTCAGAATAATAAGTCCCCATGTTTATTTTCTTGCATATTATTATGTTACTCTGAATACCTTTAATTGAAATTAATCAGTGCAACTTACTTCCTCCAGAGGAAAATATATTCCTTAAGTCTGCAGAAGCATATCTTTTATCATATTTCAATCAAATTTTTATCTGCCAAAGAACATTTTAAAGTAGATTCTTTTGTTCATTGTTAGAAGTTCTTTCAATGAAATATGTTACTAAAATAACTTAGAAATAATATGATATTAAAAATATCAATTGTATCTCATTCTGGAACTAATCTTTTTGGGGGAGGGACCAGTCTTCTTGTGTTATTTCTGTTGATATAATGTAAAGATTAGTGTTCTATTGTGTCGCTATCTTTAACCCTCAACTATCCTATGTTGAAGTTTTATTCTTTTAATTATAGATCTGAAACAAGCAGTAAAAACAAACACACTAAATATATGATTTTGTTTGCATTAAAGCTTCCAGCTTTTCTTCCTACCATTTTCTATTCTGTGAAACTGTGAGAGATACTTTATTTTACCTGGGGTAGTACTTCTAGTTCTATGTGCTTCAGTTTGCAATATTTGCTCCGAAGGGAAAAGTTAAATGGATCCTTTGGAGAAATGCTAGATTAAAAAAATCAGAAAAGTAACTAAATCAAGTATTAAGTGTGTGTCTTTCTGAATGAGATTGTTTAGTCTTTCAGAAAGGTTCAAATCTCAGTGATCATTTTCTTTACGTATCAGACATGCATAAGTTAAACAGTAATATGAATAATTAGTAATATGAATTTGATGTACATTTGTCTTTGAACACTAATATATTAGGAGTTATATAAACAGATTGACAACTAAGTGCTTTTGCTGACAAATTTTAGACTATTTTTGAACAATAAGTTGCCCCATATAGGTTCTGAAAGTTCTTAAATTATATGCATTTTTATAACTGTAATTTCTTAGGCTACATGTTCAATGTATATGCTAACTAATTTTAAGATAGAATTTTAGTGTCCTTGAAATTGTACATGAGATAGCTTTATATAGATATATCTGTTCTATAAATATAAATGCATTCACTGGTTTCTATTTTTAGTGTATATAGATAAAATTGTGTGTGTGTATATATGTATATATACACATTTTATTTTGAAATGCAGTTATTATACTCACCAATTTCTGGTTATTTTTTATAGAGTCATTTGCCCTGGCTCCATAGTTCCCACCCGGGATTAGAAAAAATAAGTGCTATCGTATGGGAAGGCAATGACTGCAAGAAAGCAGATATGTCTGTCCTTGAAATCAGTGGAATGATAATGAACAGAGTGAGTTTTTAAATTTTATTTGTTTAGATAGTGATTGTTAATATAGTAAATGATTACTGAAGTGTTATATTTACAACCTACTCACCTCATTTCGTCAACCTGAAAAAAAGAGTTCCTTGTGTTTGAGTGGTTTGTCACCAAACATTTTTTGGTGCTTTTCATTTTCTGATCAAGAATAGATCTCCATGGTTTAAAATTTTCTTTTATGTTATTCTTTTTTGCTTTCAGTGGATCAAATTTAGGAACTGCTAGGTATATACAGTTGTTAATGAAAACATTTTTCTGTATCATTTACCTCACTTCATTGATTTATTACTACTCAAAACATTAAAAAGAGAATTCACACTGGAAAATTTCTATTGATGCTTGCCTCTTAAATATACAAGAGTAATGCAACTAATGGTAAAAGAATCTTAAATCACTTGAGTTGTAGAATACAAATCCTACAGATTTAAACTTCAGTTTCTCTTATTTCTTTTATTACATCATTACTACTTTTAAAATCTTGCCTAATTCCCATGGACAGCTAGGCATGATTTAACTTGCAATTTTAAATTTCTTGTGTGTTGCTAATTAGAACTCTTGTGCATACTTTTATGTAGGAAGGAATTAAAATAACTGGTTGCAGAAATTGAGCTACTTCCTATTACATATTTCCATGTGAGCTATGAAAAGCTGTTAACAAGGAGTCTCCAAAACTTGCATCTGGTTAATACTCTGTACCTTATTTGTGAATTTTTACATACTATGCAATATGATGATTAAAAAGGTAACTAGATGATATTTAAAATCCCTCCCAGTACTGCCAATTTTATATTTTCCATTATTTAATTTCCAAATTCCTTTTTTTCTTAAAATTCCCTGTCCCCTTTTCCCTTGCTCTTATTTAATTTTTACCCCTCTAGCATATTCTCTCTTCTGAAATGGTTTCAGAAAACAATACGTATATACATATATGTATATATACATAAAAGAAAGTAGTTTTACAGTTTAAGGAGATTATCCATTTGTATTGTGAACTCTTTGAAGAAGAACATAAAGTATAAATTCTAGATTTTTTTCTGTAACTGGATTTAAGTGGATAAAATCTCCTCATTCTTTTCAGTATTCTAGTATTTGTAAGTATTTCTAAAGTTTTAAATAATGAGATAAGTAGAATATTTTTTTCAAGATCCAGGTAAGACCAGGTAAGTAAATCCTTTTGCATCTACTTAATGAATTAGAGATCTGGTAATGAACTATTTTTAAAAACTGAAAAATATTGACTTACATTTTGTGTGTAATAGGTTCTCAAACTTTGAGTAAATTTATATTTCATTATTCAGGTATTAAAACTGATATTTTTAACAGTAATTTCATATTGCTATAAATAAAACAATGCTTCATTAGGAATTAATTTTACTGTAGATAAAATTTGTGTATTTCTCTCTCTCTCTCTAAAGGTAAACAGCCATATACCAGGAATAGGCTACCAGATTTTCGGAAACGCAATCTCTCTAATCCTGGGTTTAACTCCATTTGTTTTCCGACTCTCCCAAGCTACCGACTTGGATCAACTCACAGCACATTCTGCTTCAGAACTTTATGTGATTGCATTTGGTTCTAATGAAGATGTTATAGTTCTTTCTATGGTTATAATAAGCTTTGTGGTCCGTGTGTCTCTTGTGTGGATTTTCTTTTTTTTGCTCTGTGTAGCAGAAAGAACTTATAAACAGGTGAGTATAATATGGACATCTCAATAGAGAATTTTATCCTTTTCATAATATTCATGGTATTCCTGAAATATTTAAGTGTTTCATTAAATCATTTTGACATGCTAATTTTTCCCCATTTTGTTTTTATAACAGTTAACCAAATAAAACCTTAATAACTTCTATTTTGTTATTTTTTGTTTTTATGTGGTAATCTACTTGAAAATTAATTTTTATTTTAATCTTTTTAGCGATTACTTTTTGCAAAACTCTTTGGACATTTAACATCGGCAAGGAGGGCTCGAAAATCTGAGGTTCCCCATTTCCGATTGAAGAAAGTACAGAATATAAAAATGTGGCTCTCTCTCCGATCCTATCTTAAGGTAGAATGGTAGTGATAAAAGTACTCTTAAGTGCTGGCTCCCTCTCATAGTTTCAATTCTTTGTCAGTATGTATGTATGTCTAGATTTATAGTCAAATTTGTACTCACATGGTGCTATGTGGCCACATCTAGTGTTCATTTTGATCCATATGCAGAAATTCAAAATGTTTAACTGGTTCTTTACAGTAAAAGATCTGAAGTCCAGAAGGCTTAAATGCATTTTAGGTAGATGATTCAAGATCAGATTGTTCTAAATTTATCTTTGTTCATAAATCTCACCAACTACTACTACTCATTCAAAAGCTAGATTAAAGATTTTGTTTCTACAATAGAATGATTATATCATAAGCCAGCAGAGGGAGCCCACTGCTTAAAAAAAAGGAAAAAAAAAATCTGTCAATGAGCTGCCTCACTGAGGTGACCTATTGCTATTTGAAAACTTTAGCTTCCAATTCTAAGCCATCCTTTTCATGCCATTCTTTTCCTTTAATCTTTTAAAATAACTTTCCTAATTATGGAATTAACATATAAAAGCTCAGGAGGGAAATGGGAAACATCTGAATTAGTTTTAGGAAAACATTTTTTCTGAGGATTATTTCTTTGTTGCATACTCATTGTGTATGGAGTAATCATAGCTTAATAAAACTGACCTAAAGGCCAACTATCCTCTGACATGCTTAGATCTTTAATGACTTTTTATTTTAGGTAACAAGGAAAAAGTAGAAAAATTTTGCAGTATTTATCTACACTTCTGTTTAAAAAACTCATTATGCTGTTTATTTAACTTGTTAAACTCAGCTAAGTTAGTCTTCATTGGGCAGTGCCACCGATCAGTGTAGATTGTTTTTCTCACTGTGACACTGCTGGAAGGATGGATATGATCCTTGTTACCTGTCTTAGAAGCCACCTAATATTTGCTCTCCGTATCATCCCTGAGCAGGTATTGCATTCTTTTATGCATTGATTATTTTAGCCAGTAAACATTCATTTAATGTTAACCATGTGCCATTCACTATTGATGAGATGAAACTCCCTGGCATTAGGAGCTCATTCTTCAGTGAGGGAAACATGCAACCTTAGGTCTAAGAATTATCCTGAGTACTAATTTCCTCTTTTGCATTTCCAGCATTCAGTTTATTCAATTCCCACCCTTTCTGTTTCCAAAATGTATCTCAAATCCATTTACTTCTCTCTCTCTGTTTATATTTCCCCAACCTAATTGCAGCCACCAATTATCTCTTATATTGGATTACTGCAGTTTTGTCTTATATGACCTCTCAGCATTTCTGTTTCCTCCTTTTAATATTTTCCTCAGTTTGCTGCCAGAGGTGTCTTAAAATGTAGATTTGACCATATTCTTAAAACCTTCTGAAAATTCTCCATTGATCTTAGGATGGCGAACCAAATCTTAATAGGGCTTTTAATGCCCTTTGTGACTCAGCTCCTGCAGATAGCCTGTCCCTCTTGTCTCATTTTGAAATACTTTCCTCCCTGCATTCCAGCCAGACTGCGCTGCTTCAATGCTTTGAATGTACTGTGATCTTTTCTGTTTTACACTCTTGCACTTGCTTTTCTTTCTGCCAATAACACTGCCGTGTGCCATCATGCTGCTGCACCTACTTTGGTGTAAATATCACTTCCTTGGAGAGATCTTCCCAGGCCTACACAATCTTTCTGAGAGTTAAGAGTATGGGCCTGGGAAGACCTCTGTAAGGAAATGATATTTGTACCAAACTTGTCACCAGTGTTCTGAAAGCATTCCATACCTTTCCTTCATAGCTCTCATCACAACTTGCACGTATCTCTGTCTCTATGAGCTTGATGTTTGACTCCTTGTCTGTTTTGTTCTCTACTATATTTCCAGCATCTAGCACTGTTCCTCATTCTCAGCAGGTGTTCAAAAACCTGTTGATGAATGGTTAGTGTTTGACAAAATGGAATATTTGGGATTTATCCTTCTATAAATTCTAGGCTATATAGTCACCATTTTTCATGGTGTTGCAAATCCTCAGGCAATAATAACAGTTTATAATTAAAAGTCATCTCACAAATCAGGTATATTTTCAATGTCATAAGCTATGGTCAATGTGCAGTGATGGATTAGTACCTTAATTGAAAGCATGGAATTAGCTGCTAATTAGTAAATATATTTAAAAGTGTTTTCACTTTTCTCCCCCCAGCGACGAGGTCCTCAGCGATCAGTTGATGTCATAGTTTCATCTGCTTTCTTGTTGACTATCTCAGTTGTATTTATCTGTTGTGCCCAGGTGAGTTAACTTATTTTGTATAGAACTTAGATAATCAGATCTATAAATATTCAACCTCCAAGGCTTTCTAGTAATAACGTAATAAGTAATTTGAAATTGAATTTTTACAGTTTATTTTTTTCAGTAGAGTAAATAAATGCATCTTACTTATTTACGTGATGAATAATAACTAACTTATTTTCAGGGGTCATAAAATAGTTTTTGTCTGCAATTCACCTTTATTTCCCAAAACAAACTAATGCTTGTCTAGAGTTATAAAATTTTTCAGGCTATTTTCCATGATCTCTGCTTTATTCACATTTAATATTAACTTTTATTTTATACCTGAATATATCACTGTGACTTAACTGCCTCATCTCTGAAAAAGAATTCTCATTGACCAAGATTAGTCAGGAAGCACAAAAGTATCTCAGGATATAGTCTATCCTATGAAATTTAAACTTCCATTTCAAGTAATAAGACATGCTGGATTACCTGAAAATTCTTCTGGTTGTATACTGGGGAAAAACCCCAGCGTCTAATATGTATAAGTGAGGTGTTTTATAAATATGCATATTGCTTGTATATTTCAGTTTATACACAGTAAGGGGCCAAAAATGAGGATAAAAGTGAAAAACAGAGCAGTTAAGTATATGTGTTAATGTTAGGTTGAAGTACTTTGTTTGTGTTAGTATGTGAGAGACTTGAGATTTTACGCCCATTTGAGGACAGGAGATGAGGCCTTGATCTGCTGTACCTCCTTATACATATGCTACAAGGCCAAAATCCTCAAAGGCCTAAAGTCTCAGTGAAAAGGTGCAATAAGAAAAAGTCTGCCCAACAGCACGGGAAGACAATAAGGAAGCTTGGTCAGTTTTGCCAGTGTTCTGGCCAAGGAGGCAGAGAAAGTCTCTCCTAAATATATAAATGTAGGTCAGCTTTTAATACAGATTCAAGGTTCAAGAGTACATTATAGATATTGTCTTGTAGCTGCTGTGTCAAGAAGTTAATATAACAAGATCCTAGACTCCTGGATACTTGAAAGAAGCTAAACCAAGACTGTTCTTGGGGATATAACATCAACCCTAATCCTCACAGAATTTGCAGTTAAAGCCCCTTCAGATCTCAGAAAACATGAAAAAAGTTTCTAACATGAGTGAGTCAGCAAATTAACACACAGCAGGAGTACATCTCCAGTAACTTCAGGTCTGATCAGATAGAAACTATAAACTTGTTTAAAATGACTGAAGATGTAGATAACATTATTAAAAAAAAGAGCAGATAGACTTGAAAAGTACCCAAGCATTGCTTCATAGAAGTTAAAAAAAAAAAGTCACTGACATTAAAAACACAACAAACAGAAGAAACAGCAAATTGAAGACAAAGATAATTGGTGAGCTGGGAGATGGAAGAAATTACCCAGAATATAGAACAGAGATGAAGAGATGGAAAATACGAAAAGGAGATCCAACATATATCTAACAGAAATTTCATATTGAAAGAAGAGAGAGAGCAATATTTGGAGAGATGATGACTTAAGAGTTTTTCTGAATTAGTAGAAGATGTTAATTTTCAGATTTAGGAAGGACAAGAAGCCACAATAAAAACAAATTGACACTTGGATATATTATAGAGATACAGCAGTAGAGATACTGCAGAACACCAAAAACAGAAAAATCTAACACAATCAAAAGGAAGAAGACCGGTTTCTTTACTCACAATTGCTTGTTGCATTTCAGTCTTTTCTTCAAGGTTTTATTTCCATATTCCTGAAGTACATACATCCTGCAGTATTTTTGTCTCTAATGAACATAAAATCTATTTCTGTCAACAAAAGACACATGGAACATAATAACATTGTCAAGTTTTAAATGTAAAAAGATAGAAAATACATTGCAGATAAATACTAGCCAAGATAAAGCTGGTGAAGTAACATTAATAGCAGATGAAATAGACTGTAATCTAAGACGTGTTACTGGGATAGAGAGAAACCTGACAAAAAGTTTGAAGAATTGTTACTCAGGAAGATCTAACAATTCTAGAATTGTATGTATATTATCACATAACTTCAGTCTTATCTATATACAGCCTAGATCAATAGCACTGTAGAGAGGAATTGACAAAATGCCACATTGGGAGCTTTCAACACATTTCTTTCATTATTGATGAAGCAGACAAAAATATGAAGACATGTATCTAAAGAAGACAGTTAAAATTTTATTCTGAAATTGGGCAATACATACTCCTCAGACACAGAACAGTTTACTAAACTATCCCATGTACTAGGTGGCAAAATGATTCTCAGCTGATACCATACAGACCTCTAGTTATATACAGTTAAAGTAGAAAACAATGACAGCAAAAAGGAAACCATGCATTTGGAAATTTCAAAACATATTTATAGATAGCTGTGTTTAAAAAGAAAACTCACAGTATTAAACTGAAGTAGTTGAAAATTTTTTTAAAAAAAGAATAGTAGTGTATATTAATATCATTAAAGTTAAAAGCTTCTGTGGACAGTTTTGTAGAAATATTAATTAAAACTGACTCAAAAAGTAACTGAAGAGCTGGGAAGACCCTGTAGCCATACAGTAGTATTGATTCAGTAGTTTGAAAATCTGCTACCAACAAAAATCCCCAAGACCCACGTGATTTTTACAGATGAATTTTGCCAAATGTTTTAATAAACAAGTAACCCTAATCCTACGCAAAAGATCTAGGGAGTAGAAAAAGGGAATATTCCCCCAACTCATTTTATGTACTTCATGTAACTTTGTTACCAGACCAGAGAGACAGTAGGAACACAGGAAGCAGTGAACCAGCTTAGATGCAGAAATACTCAGAAGATGAAGCCAGCAGTTAATAAATATGCCATGACCTAGACAGCCTATCCCTTGGATGGAAAGGTTTTCAACTTTAGAAAATCCAGTTATCTAGTTTGAACTCTTTTAGTTGATTAAAGGAGAAATCATCTGATCATCTCAATAGATACAGAAAACAAATTGGTAAATTTCGATGGGAGATTCATAATACAGTGACTGAGAAGTACTGTTCTTAATTTGATAAATAAATCTTTCAAAAACTGGAGCAAACATTGTACATATGATATTTATTATCTTTGAGATACTTTAAAATCAGGAATGAGATGGGTGCCCTCTTTATCACTTCTAGTTAAGAAAGGTACTAACCAGTGAAGACAGGGAAAAGGAAGAAATTGTATAAAGATTGGAAAAGAAAAAGAAACACAGACTGTATGGCTGTGTACAATATCCTAGTAACTTTCCAGTCAAATTATTAAAAACATGACACATTTTGTTAGAAGTGCAAGATCAATAAAAATGGATATAACCTCAATATAAAAGAATCAATTTTGTTTCTGTAAGTCAGAAATCAGCAAACTTTTTCTATAAAGGTCCAGACTAAATATTTCAGACTTTTACCTGATACATTCAGTCTCTCATATATTCTTCTCTCCTGCCTCTCCCTAAAAATTGTTAAGTATTAAAAAAGCACCGTAAATGACAAAAGAGAGTCTCTGAAAAATACTGGCAAAATACACATGGTTTAAATAGCTTTGTTAATCACAATAAATAAATAACTTCAACAAATCAATAAAAACAGACAACCTAATAGAAAAAGTTAGATACAAAATTTAAAAAGATAACTTAGAGAAGAGGAAACCCAGTGACCAGTAAGCATATGAAACATACTTGTCCTCCCTAAGTAATGTGGAAAAGTAAAAGGAAAAGAGTAAGAGAACAATTTACACCCATTAGAATGGCAGGTGTTAAGAAGTTGAATAATACCTAGTTTGGACAGAGATGAAGGCAAAGGGAACTCTGATCCACTGCTAAGAGTATAAATTGGCACAACTGTTTTCAGAGACAAATTTGTAATATCTGCTAACACTGAATGTGTGACTGTCCAAGGCTTTAGCAGTTTTACTCCTAGATATTAACTCCTCAAGAAGGTCTTACATGTGCATAAGAAGACCAGGAGAGGCAGAAGAGAATATTTATTGCGACATAGTCTGCAATGAGGAAATTGGCAGCCCAGTGAATGTTAATTGGTAGAGTAGGCAAATCCACTGTGGTTGATTCTTTTACTGTAATGCCTTGCAGTAGTTAGAATGAATGAATTTAAGCTTAATGAATCATGGATAAACTTTGAAAACAAAATCCAGTAGATTAAAAAGCAAACTGAAGAATGATAAGGTCAATGTGATAGCATTTATACAAATTCCAACATATATATAACATAACATAGTATAAGCATAAATACCTAGCTAACTATAAAAGCTGAATGGAAAAGGTAAATGCAAAAGCCATTACCCTTACAGAGGGGTGGGGAAGAAGGGAAATGATGAGAAGAACAGTTTAAAGGAGCTTCCTTTGAATCTTTACTCTCATGTTTTGAAAATCTAAAAAATATTGCAAGATATTAAGATTTAATGAAAGTAAATATATGGGTTTTGATTACATAATACTCAATACCTTTCATGTGCTTGCAGTATTTCCTAAGAAATGTCAAATGTTTGAAAAATGTAACACTATATCCATGACCTATCTGTATGAAGTAAAACTTTCTTTTAAAGAATAAATTTTTGAATCACATTCTTCTTCATATTGCCTTTTCCTTACATTTTTAGTTGCTTCATGTTCATGAGATCTTCCTTGATTGTCACTACAATTGGGAACTGGTAATCTGGTGTATCTCGTTAACACTTTTTCTCCTAAGATTTGTTACCCTTGGATCAGAAACAAGTAAAAAATATAGCAATACCTCAATATTACTTACTGAACAGGTGAGAATTCATGTTTATTATGTTATAAATTAATGTCTGATACCTACATGTTAAAATTAAAAGTTTTCATTTACTTCGGAATTTTTCAGGAACCTCTGTTAAGACCATTTATGTTGCAGAGCAAAACTTGAAATTTGGTAGAGCACAAAGCTTTCTTCAGTGTTCTGCCTTGATACAGATTTAAAGTCTAAGCTATTGTTTCTATGTCTCACTTTCATTTGATAAGCAGGAAATAGCGTTTGTAGAAATGATGGATTTTAAACCATTGTTGGGATATGTTTGCATTGTGGTGTAGCAGAGCCATATTTGAATAAGCATAAACTTTTATTTGATAGAAAGTGTAAAGCCTAATAATTTTTATGCTTAACTTTATATGAATTTTTAAAAGTGTTTTCCTTATAGGAATATTTAAACAGACTTATTTCTAGTGAACTTGTTGAGTATTTTTGTCAGGAATAGTTTGATTTTTAGAAATTGGTAACCCTGTCAAACCAAGTCAATTAGAGGGAAAGGGGAAAGTAGGAAACAAACCAACTGATGTACTTTACTCTGCTGCTGCTGCTAAGTCACTTCAGTCGTGTCCGACTCTAGGCGACCCCGTAGATGGCAGCCCACCAGGCTCCCCCCGTCCCTGGGATTCTCTAAGCAAGAACACTGGAGTGGGCTGCCATTTCCTTCTCCAGTGCATAAAGTGAAAAGTGAAAGTGAAGTAGCTCAGTCGTATCCAACTCTTAGGGACCTCATGGACTGCAGCCTACCAGGCTCCTCCATCCGTGGGATTTTCCAGGCAAGAGTACTGGAGTGGGGTGCCATTGCCTTCTCCATACTTTGCTCTAGTTATTGTTTATTTTCTGGGTTAAATTTGGGTCTGGGACTAAAGTGTTTCACATTTTAATAAAGAAATCCAGTTTTCCTTCTTTCAGCTTTTAGTTACATTTGAAAAGTTAAAAAAATATTATTTTCTTATAAATACTTGCTGTAAGAAGTTAGGAATATATAGTTAAGTGTGAAGAAGAATATTAATATCACTTATACTCTTAATAATAGAGAACTACTGCTAATATTTTAGTAAATGTTTTTCAGTTCCTCTTAAAAATGAGTATTTGTTATAATTTTAAGTTTATTTAATTGTTAATTCTTTTTAATAAAAGATAAACCTCTACTTGAAAATGGAAAAGAAACCTAACAAAAGGAGGAATTGACACTAGTGAACAATGTTTTAAAACTGGCTACTAAATTGCTAAAGGTAAGAGTGAAAATGAAAATGGACATCATGTAGAAAATGCTGTTCTAACTTTTCTTACTGTTTTGTTTGTAGATCCTAATTTTGTGTTTGGTTTTCAGGATTATTAAAATGTTTTCCAAATTATTTTTGAGCACATTCATGCAGTTTACATTTGAAAAGCTAATCAAAGTAATTCAGATCATTTTATTTTGGACTTTTATTCAGTTTTGAAATTTTAACACTCTTAATAATGTTTAGAATATTGTAGAAGTTGGCATCTTTGGAAGTTTTTGCATCCTAGAACTTAAAATAGATTTTAAAAAAGGTTTGATGTTAATTTGCTATTTTTTTTTTTTTCATTTTTCATTTCTCAAAGCAGTCTTCTGTTTACTTGGCCTGAGTTGGTTTAAAAGTAGTAATACATTATCACTGTAATAATTATATAGCACCAATAAATTTTCAAAGCTTTTTGGGTAGCAATCAAAAATAATATAATTTCAATATATTTCATCTCATAACAGTAACTCATTCAGTTCAGTTCAGTTGCTCAGTCATGTCCGACTCTGCGACCCCATGAACCACAGCATGCCAGGCCTGCCTGTCCCTCACTAACTCCCGGAGTCCACCCAAACCCATGTCCATTGAGTTGGTGATGCCATCCAACCATCTCATTCTGTCGTCCCCCTTCTCCTCTTGCCCTCAGTCTTTCCTAACATCAGGGTCTTTTCCAATTAGTCAGCTCTTTGCATCAGGTGGCCAAAGTATTGAGTTTTAGCTTCAACATCAGTCCTTCCAATGAACACCCAGGACTGATCTCTTTCAGAATGGACTGGTTGGATCTCCTTGCAGTCCAAGGGACTCTCAAGAGTTCTCCAACACCACAGTTCAAAAGCATCAATTCTTCTGCGCTCAGCTTGCTTTATAGTCCAACTCTCACATCCATACATGACCACTGGAAAAACCATAGCCTTGACTAGATGGACCTTTGTTGGCAAAGTAATGTCTCTGCTTTTGAATATACTATTTAGGTTGGTCATAACTTCCCTTCCCAGGAGTAAGCGTCTTTTAATTTCATGGCTGCAGTCACCATCTGCAGTGATTTTGGAGCCCCCAAAATATTCTCTCATTGTTTCCATTGTTTCCCCATCCATTTGCCATGAAGTGATGAGACCAGATGCCATGATATTTGTTTTCTGAATGTTGAGCTTTAAGCCAGCTTTTTCACTCTCCTCTCTCACTTTCATCAGAAGGCTCTTTAGTTCTTCACTTTCTGCCATAAGGGTGGTGTCATCTGCATATCTGAGGTTATTGATATTTCTCCCGGCAATCTTGATTCCAGCTTGTGCTTCTTCCAGCCCAGCGTTTCTCATGATGTACTCTGTATATAAGTTAAATAAGTAGGGTGACAATATACAGCCTTGATGTACTGCTTTTCCTATTTGGAACCAGTCTGTTGTTCCATGTCCAGTTCTAACTGTTGCTTCCTAACCTGCATACAGGTTTCTCAAGAGGCAGGTCAGGTGGTCTGGTATTCCCTCTTTGGAGGTAATTTAATAAAATATCATTATCACTGCAGTGTTAATAATTCCTTTCTTTCTTAAAAGGAAACAATTTTTTTAAGATCTCTGTTTCTGTAACATTAAATGGAAATTTTAGAATTGTTTATAAAGTGTTTGTAGATTAGTAGGAAATTAGTTGTGTCTCAATGCTATGGTTACTTCAGTTAACTAAAATGCGTTAACTGACTATAGATTGTGCCTCACAGTTTATTAGTCACTGAAAGGGGTCAGAAGAGTTAGGTGGGTTTTGTTTTTGTTTTTTTTCCCCCAATTTTATTTTTTTATTTTTGGCTCTGCTGGGTCTTTGTTGCAGCACGGGCTTTTCTCTAGTTGTAGTGAGCAGGGACCCCTCTCTAGTTGTGGTGAGCAGTCTTCTCTTTGCGGTGGCTTCTCTTCTTATGGAGATAGGCTGTTGAGCGCATGGGCTTCAGTAGTTGCCAGTCCCGCTCTCTAGAGCACTGCTCATTAGATGTGGCAGATGAGCTTAGTTGCTCTGCAGCCTGTGGGATCTTCCCAGACCAGATCTCAACTCATGTCTGCTACTTTGGCAGACAGATTTTTTACCACTGAGCTACCAGGGATGTTCTGGGTGAGTTTTTGACACTTAAATATTGAGTATCTTGAGAGTCTAGGCACTGTGCTAGCTAGGAGAAGGCTCTAAAGATGAGACTTCACGTGAGCAGCTTCATTTGCAAAACAGAGAGAAATACAAAGTTAACAAAAAACCAAAACACATCAGTGTGATCTCTTTTGATCAGAGATAGTCGTCTATTCAGAACCTGGAACATAATATAGATTGCTCCTTCTTTCTCTTTCTTCACAGCCAAGAAATTCTTGGGCCCATTGACTCACCCTCTCAAATATTGTCCAGTTCATCCTCTTTTTCCTACCAATACTGCTGTAAGTCAGACCCGCATCATTTTCACTTGAGCTTCTGATAAACTGAACTCTGAGGGCTTCTTCCTTCTGGTCTTGCAGCTCTCTAATCTGTATTTTTCACATGCACATCTGATATACTACTCCCCAAGTTAAATTCCTTTTGTGCCAATCTCCTGTCATAGTTTGCCTAAAGAATGACCCTTACCTAAGTAGCCAGTTTTATAAAATTTATACTTGCCTCGTACAACCTATAGCAATTCAAAGGTGCCATGTTCTTGTGTCTTGGGGAATACCTTTTCTCCTCCCATTAACTAAGTTGCAGGAACACCTTCTACTCTGGCCCTTTGCCATTTATACATATTTCTTTTGTGGGACTCATAGTTGAATTATATCTTTGCTTCTCTATTAGACTGCAAGATCCTTCAGCATGGGGACTGAATCTTAACTTTTCCAGAGTCTGCCATGGTGCCTAGCATATATAGAACTTTACTTAAATGTTTGAATCAGTGAATCAATTAATGAAACTATGCATTTGAAAATTATCTCAAAGGGGGATTATATATATATGCATATATTATGTATATGTGTGTGTCTGTGTATAGACAGCAAATTTGGCTAACTAAATTTCTAATTCTTATGCAAAAATATATTGTTCTCTTTCTCTTTCAATTTCTATTGTTATAGTGAAAAGTATTCTTTAACCTTGTAGCTACCAGACTAATAGTTTGTTAGTCATTCATTTGGGACAGAAATTGGAGTTACAAATTTAGGTTATAGATTACTTTTAAATGAAAGTTACTTTCTCCTAAGAAAACCTAAAAGTATATTTACTTACTTCAGATTTAACCAAGTTTATTCTTTCTAAGACTATCATGATTTGTAACTGTCTTTTGAAACAGTGTTTGTAAAAATTCTCTTTGCATATTGCCCTGAATTAGTTTAACTAATAATTCTCAATGAATCTGGGTTCATGGTTTTTTCTTCTTCTACTAGGAATTGGACAGTCCCTTTAGACTATATGGACTTACAATGAATCCACTGCTTTATAACATCACCCAGGTTGTCATCCTGTCAGCTGTTTCTGGTGTTATCAGTGACTTGCTTGGATTTAATTTAAAGGTAAGAGCTTGCAGGTATTTTTAAATTTCTTAGTATCTTATTACATTTTCGTGACGTTTATTTCACCCTGACACTTTGAGATCTCACATGTGTAGTAATGGAGTCATTTTGGTTATATTATATACAATTAATGAAGATAACTTAACATTTAATTTCAAAGAAAGATAGATATTCTTGGCTTATAATACTGATGGAGCTTCTCATTTAGAACAATATTTGTTACAAATGGTACTCTTGGATAGGATAAATGGAAGTGTTTATTTTTACTCATATATAAGATAAATCTAATTTAGATGATTTTTAAAAAAGAGCCCTATTACTGGCTTTGGCCAAAAGCTATATTATTTATCTATATAGCAATATATGCATCCTCCAACATGTGCAAAGCTGCTAGCAAATAAGGTGTAGAATGTTTATATTAACCGGTAGTAGATGTATATTGTCACTTTCCAGTTAGAGAAAGCAAGAGAAATTGGAATCTCACTTTTTTATTTGTTTCAGGTGAATTCTTAAAAATAAAAGAATAAAAGAATTTAAAATAGTAGAACCTTCAGTTGTTTATGAATGAAATTTAGATAAAAACAGTATCATGTGATATAACTTAATAAGTTGCAAATATCAAAACTGGCTCTAATGGTCCCTACTTGTATTATTTTTTCACTAGCTCTGGAAGATTAAATCATGACAATTCAGAGAAAAGAAGATGTAGCCTCTTTTCCAGAATAAGAGTACCAACTAAGCTGCCTGAAAGCAGTCACTGACTCTTTGCTTCAGGAATCTCAGCTGAGAAATTGAAGTGTTTACATCAGACTGTCCTGTGCAATTCTTATATTTATTTCACTTGTTCACTGTTTTTTACATTTATTTTAGTCTTTATATTTTATTTTTAGCATTGATATACTTAGTTGTTGAAAGGGTGATGAAACTGATGTCCAGATACTTGAGATCCTGGTAATTGCTCATAAAAATGACAACAAATTGTGAGAATAGAAGCCATTGCTTAACACTGTTTCTCCATCAATGCCGTGACTTGCCTTACTTGAAGTAAACGTCTTTAACTTTGTAATCTTACATTAGACTCAGCTAAACACAGAAAACATTTTTCTTCAGTAAATCAAGATCCAGTCCGGTTTTCTTTTGATTTATTTTGAAACAATGCCAGGATCTAAACTGATTAAGCTGCAGTTTAAGCACCCTTCAGTATTAATATCTATGGTATTACACAACAGGTTAACAAGTGCTCTTTGATGATAAAACTCTTAATAGAGCAATAATTGTAAATGGTTACCATACTGTAAGATATTTTGATAAAAATTAACTAGTAATAATTGTATTTATTTGAAACACTGGGCTGTTTGCACAGCTCCAACTGTGCATGCTCAAAATGTGCACTTTTTAAAATTGTTACTTTTAATGTGTGTCTTTATATGGGGTGTACTATAATGTGTCTTTATAGTGTACTAGGGCATGATATGGTATCCTTTTGAGTGAGGTATATACTCATCTCACAAGTGAAGTGCCTATTGATATTACTCAAGTATGTTATGTTTACTCAAGTAAAATAATTTTCTCCCCATGGTACACTATCGTGTATGCTGTTCATACCACACTCAAATGAACAACTTAAGAATAACATTAAGAACCAATCAGATATTCTTGATTGCTAGCTGTAAGACTATGTATGAGTTTTCAGGAAAAATAGCGATAGTTTGCAAATTCTACTATCTAGTACATCCCCTTCCTCAACTCGCAGTTATATAAGGGCTATTTTAGATGCTTTTAACTTAGAAAGTAACCCCCTTCCTCCTCTCCAAATAATTTGCCAAGTGTCCAAATGAGAACTTATCTGTTGGCATGTTAGGTAAATAGGGCAACTATGATGGTATCTTACATTGGGCCTTGATTTTAAGTTGTTATATTTATACAATCAAATTTTAGGAGTTACATGAAATATGAAATGTTTTAGCAAACTTTTTTTTTTTAACTAGGTGTCTAGTTTTTAAAAGACTTTATTTGAAACAATCTAGAATTTTCTTGGTGCAAGTTGTATCATGTTGAATATCCTCACCTTTTTTACCATGTTTTAGGGAATTTAAAATAATTAATTGTAAATGATTTATTTGACTGGTGCAGTTTTAATCCCCAAATCATAATCTTAAGATCAGGAATGTGTGGAGAACAGAGCCATATCATAATATCACTTTGCTCTCACCATTCCTTTTGATCAGCCTCAAATCAGCCTCATTGTATAGAAAACAAAAACATTTTGTTTTATTTGCCTATGTTCTAATATGTTTAATAATGACCAAAGTGCATTCTGAGTTTTTTCAAGGAATGTATTACTGGAGCTTTAAGAACATAATTTTTTTCTCCTGTGAAAAATTAGGCTTTGTCTGATATGTTTATTCTTCCTCTATTGTCTAATGTTGAGGTTGTTTTTAGGAATTATATTTTATAAAGTTTTTCAAGATAAGGTACATACCTATACAGAACTTAACATTTTGCACAGAATATATTGAATATATTTTGAGAAAAAAAAGTACAGCATGAGTTCTGTTAGGAATAAAAATGAAACTATTGTATCTTACACACAAAAAACTTATTTCAGAATGGAAATATTTTTGAGAAAAGTAGCTGAGTAAACTGATTTAGGAAAATGCTTGTTTTTTGATTGAAGTTCATTTCAACTTGGAGTTGAGAGTTGATTTATTAAGTACAGTGTACCTCTCAACATCGTATTAATAATATGTTGAATTATGTCACTAATATGGCAGCGGTAGAATACTAAGAGAAAAAGTTGTCATTTTAGGTAATTTTCAGAACATTAATGGAACTGTTTTCAAAGCAGAAAAATTGACATTGCTGCCTTTAATAATACAATGAATGTAAGAAATTGAAAGAAATTGTAATATACCACATAATATGGAAAAGACAGTTCAAAGATAGAATTGTGGCAGATATTGTGTGTTAACTGTTGTTTCTTTGCCACATGTATCGTATTTGAAAGTTTGAATGGCAAGTTTAAAATAAAACGTTCTATGACTGACAGTGTTAAGCCTGGAGTGGGTTTGTTTGTTTGTTTGTTTTTCAAATTTTCAAGTCATCCACATTTCTATGGTAATTTTGTATTTACTGTAGCATAAACTTTAGGTATAACTATTAGATTTGAGGGGTTGGGAATATATTTTAAAACCTTCCCAACATTTCAGATTTTGCATTATGATTCTCAGAATATGAAAGAAGAATTAGTGCACAGGCTTTTCATCACCAAAATGCTGTGACATCATTAATGTTTGTTTGCTTGTTTGTTTGTATTTAAATACAGAAAACTGGCTGTAGCCTGGGGTATTAAAATTCATTATCAGAAGGATTGTGTTTTTAACCAAGTGATTTTACACGATTCAACAAGAGAGATCATGGCCAACAATAACATGGGTAAGCATTGTACTATTTCTGTTCTCTGACTGGTACAAATGTTCATAGGCCTATCAGGGACTCTTCATTCAACTGCACTTTCCAACTTCCTTTAAGCTTAGAATTGGGTCTCTTAATGAGTCTCCCTTCACACTTAACAGATAGAGCAATATGACTTGCATCTCTTTATATTGTATCACTTAGAACACTAATTCTCAACCATTTTTCTACCAACCTTGAGAGAGATACCACAAATGCTTATTGATATCTCTGGCTCCCCACAGTGCTTACTTCCTGGGGAGTAGACAGTGGATCTTGGATGTGGTACATGCATACTCTAAAAAAAGTATTTCATAAGTGATTTTGAAATTTTGTTCCACTTATCTCTCCTCACCACCTTGAGAATTACTGTCTTAAGATCAGAAATTTTAGAGCTTGTAAATTACATGAGATTTTTAACTTCATTGACCGCTGTTTTCCCAGCACATAAAATAGTGCCTAATCTCACTCTATTGAATGAATGAATTTTGAATGATGACTTGAGTCATGTAGAACCCGACACTACCTAGTCCAAAGCTCTCATTTTACTATTGATATGTTTCAAAAAAAAAAGAATCCAAAGAAGAGACTGAAAAGCTTGCCTAAATTTCCTCAAGTAGAATCCACACTTTTCTTTATTCCCTTTGGAGGTATATTCTGTAATAGCACCTCTTAACTAATCAAAATGCTCAATTATAGGAAAAATTCTGGAATATTTATAAATATTTATAAGTCTATACATATATGTAGTGAGATCATATGTATACTAAGAAGCTTTCAATGTTAAGAAAGAGAATTCATTTGATGGCTCCCTGTTCAGCTCTGCAGTGGGACTTGCTGGAGAGAACACATACTTTGGAGTCAGACTTATTTTACAGTCTTAGGCAAATTATTTAACCTCTGTGAACTTTGGTTTTCTCAACTATAAATTACTGACAGTTATTTTACAGGACTGTTAGAGGGATTAGTAAGATTAATATATGCAAAGCACCAGCACCGGAACTGACATGTATTAAATATGCAGAAAGATTGGTTCTCTTTCCCCTCCAAATAAGTAATGGCCTAGGACAATTAAACAAAAAGTTCCAAGCTAAAGCATTCACATTACATAAGATGTATGCATCCTTACCAAATATGAGATATAACTAAGTATCATGCTTCATGTAAATTATCATATATGAAGAGTTCTTTTACAGAGTTGACATCTAATTCCTTTACTTCATAAGTACGCATGCTAAAATGTAGAAGGGAATTATTCTCATTCTTTTGTTAGTCTGTGTATTATATCCAATTGTGAATGACTTTACTAAATTCTCAGGTGCATATTCCATTCATATCTTTTCATTATTAGATTTCTGTTTCATTTATATGGTAGATTCCCTTACTAGTAACAGCCTAGAGTCTTTTTGTCTTCTACCTGATCTCACCTCTTAACTTTAAGTTTCTGCTCACTATTTGTGCTTTGACTAGCTGGAGAACATCTGACTTTACTTTCTACAAATGGTGCTTATCAAGGTATGACTAAAACTTTTGAATCCTTGTATTTGGCAGTGCTTTTTCTTTAATCTGGAGAAGGAAATGGCAGCCCGCTCCAGTACTTTTGCCTGGAGAATCCCATGGATGGAGGAGCTTGGTGGGCTACAGTCCACAGGTCGCAAAGAGTTGGACACGACTGAGCGACTTCACTTTCACTTTCTTTAATCAGTCTTTTGTCCACTTAGATGTTGCCTACAATGGCTTTTCCAAACCTCCTTTGTTTTCCTCAAGCTCCTAATCCCTCTCATCTTACAACTATTGGTATTTTATTCCTCTAACTTTACCAAAGAGAGAAAAATCATCATGCATGAATTCTGTCTTTTCCCCCCTCCTTCAGTTCTGTGAAGGAAAATTGTTCTGTAAGGCCAGCTCTCTATCAGTGCTCAGGATTCTGTTGCTGCCCTTCTGTAGGATACCTCCTCTGCTCTTCCCCATCATCATCTCCAGTCTTAGCCCTTTGCAGTTTTATGTTATAAATCATTTATATTTCAATGAGAGGTGCTTGGATCCTTAGTATGAGATTGAATGTATTGGTCATAGGTTGGATGGGACCGTTGTCTACTAGATGGCCCTGTAAGGGCTTGCTACAACCTTCTTCTGAACAAAGCAAGAAGTTGGTCAAGCTTGGTTTTCTTCACTTTTCTCTCTCAGCCATAGCTGAACAGGTCAGGTGTTTGGGCCTTAAAGCAGCCAGCCATTTTGCAGGCCTTGAGGAACCTGTGAAACCAACAGGCATGAGAGTTTTGCCCAGCACAGTCTTTCCATCCTTAATGGTTACTTCCTGACCCAGTCAGAATTTCTGTTAATGCTGCAGGAATGAATCAGGACACAGTATAAACAGGAAGAGTTGGTAGGATAGCAGAATCACAAAAGAAGCCGTGAATTAAAAGCCTTAAAGTAGAGAGACAGTGGTGAAAATGAAGATGGGAGAAGAAACTAACAGAAACTTCCCTAAGCTGTTGGATGCAGAGAGACCGAGTGATAGGCTTGATCAGCTGTGCCATTGAATCATTAGAGCTGCTCTCAGACTGTGGTAGCTTCATCTTGTGTCCTGAACCATGAGGCCAGATGCCCCCATTTATCTTTATGATAAATTCATCACCTCAAGTAACCAAAGGATGACTGTCAACCTGGATAAGCATCATACATTTGACTGACTGTATAATCTTAAGCCATTTTTCTTCCCTAATTGGCTTTCCCTCTGCATCTTTCTACTCCTGTCTCGTTAAGGATAGTGCTTGGCTATCAATGCTGTCTACTCTCCCAGCATATTTATATCTCCTGTGTCTACAAAATGGTTAACAGTCTCAGGACTAAAAGTTTTGCTTGTTCCTTTTATGCTGCTGCATTTCTCAGTTCTGTGTTTTCAACAATGATCTGAAATTTAAATTAGGAGGTTGCTTTCTTTTTTGTCTTTTAGAGCAGAATCTGACTCTTTGTGCCAAATGTAATCATTTACTTAATGCAGTTATTTAGCAATCTCTTTGACTGGTTTTTAAGAATTTGGGATTGTCTTTATTAAATTCTCTTACAAGTTTTGATCAATTATTTATATTTGGGAATTTCTGGTTTTCCTAACCTTATAGTGAGAGGTATGCTTTAAAGCAAAATAGACGTGTTGCCAAAGACTGTGACCAATTTGCATCCCTTGGGATATATACCCAATGTTTGCAAATGCATTTGCTTGTTTTTGCCTGGAAATGCAGACTGACCTGGCAGCTTTCTGGCCTTCTATTTATACTCTTATTCTTGCTCTCAGCCAGAATTTACTGTGTCAGGTTAGTGGCTCTGAAAGATTCTCAAAATGTGAGTCTACTGTCTGGGGAAAGACATTGGGGTAAGAGGCTAGTCTAGCAAATGAGAAACAGACCAAATGCCTTTAAAATTGCAATTTTATTCTGTTTTTCTTCCATCCATTCCATGGATAGTATTTGAATATCACATGCTAGGCACTGAGCTAGGTACTAGGGAAATAGAAATTAAAATACAGTCCCTTGTTTCATTTACCATGGAGGCTAGGCGGTACAAATTTTAGCTTGTGAAGGGTACATGCTATGGAGGTGCCAGTGTAGGTGTCACACGCAGGCAGCTCAGTATGGCTGGAGAAGATGATATTTGTAGACAAGAGTTGGAAGATAACACTAGCAGATGATTTTGTGAAGTTAAGGGATTTGAATTTTATCCTCAAAGATTGAGACTATATAGCTCATTTCTGGCATGTCATCATTACTTGACAAATACCAAACTCAGGGACCACATTCTTCACTTGAGTACTAAGTGAACAGCTCCAGACTGAGAATTAAGGAATTAAAGAATTCTTAATTCTTTAATTAAGAATTAAATTTTAATTTAAAAATTTTGTCCATGTTAAATCTATGCTAGAATTTTTGTGTCATAAAAAAATGACATGGCACAAATTTGTATCCAAGAGTATTGTAAAGTTAAATTGACTTCAGTTTCTTTCTCCATGTTTAGATGATAGAGTCAATTTGTAATTATTGATATTTGCAAAATTGCATCTCTGTCTCTTTTTTTTTTTTTTAAATTACAGAGTAGCCCGGCTCATCTGCACTATGATGAGGACCATGGGTTCTGAAGTTAGGCAGAGCTAGGATACTTCACAGCATGTGTATGGCCTTGGGCAAGTTCCTTACACTCCCTAAACCTCACCTGTAAAATGAGGTGTAGAGCTGCTGCTGCTGGAACCTGAAGTGGTTCTTGTGACTATAAAATTAGAAAATGTCTGTGTACTGGGCATAGTGCTACGCCACCAACCTCCTGTGCAATAAAACATCATTTTATTTATCCTCAAACTAAATCCAGCATTGAGCACTTACTGAAAAGATTATTGAGAATATAGTACGTTATATTTGGAAGACCCTCTCTTCCCTAGAGTGACACAAAATCCCAGAGGGGATTCACCTAGTACTTGGAAAATACAGAACTGGCCCGGTCCTTATTCTCTAGTGGTAGCTATTCCTCCATTCTGATGCTCCTGCCTGGCCAATGTGTCCTGTGTCTATTGGGCATGTATGCTCTAGCCAGCTCAGAGATGCTCCCCACAGAGGTCCTCCGCGACCCTGACCCCAGGCTAAGCCTCAAGGTCCTCATCTCTGCTTCACTGTTTCCGCTATATCAGTGCCCATCTCCTTCCACAGATGCCCCACAGCTGTGGGCCAATGCACATCTTCAGCCTGTCTTGGGGATGTGCCCCTCTTCCGGTAACCCGCCCCCTCATTTTCCATTAGATGCTCTGAATCCATGAGACTTCTGAGCCAAAGCCTGGTTGAGTTGTTGTCCTGCGAGCTTTGAGAACTACTGTTTTCTGTTTAGAAGTTCCAAAGATAATGATACCCTTGCAGGGGAGGGACTTGAGCTCAAAACAGATTTGTGGGATTGTGTTCTTAGAATAGTGGAGGGGAAGACATCACTTTTTTTTTTTTTAAGTCTTTTCCAGCATCAGATATTCCAAAGACTCCTGCCACTTAAGAAAAGTGTTTAGTTTGGTACCTAACATACAGTCATGTCACAATAACTGTTAATATTAGCATTATTATTTTTATTAGCATCCTTTTCAGGTAATAAGCAAAGATTCAGTGATCTCCATAAATTAAAGAAATTATCCAATTGGAAAATGAGCCAGAGAAACTGAAGCTGTCTAGAAAAAGTCTAAATTGTTAAAGAGATGAAAAGTCAGGCTTTGGGAGAAAGCACTTGGACTACTCAATATGGAAATGGAAAAAAAAATGGAAGGTCACATTTTTCTTTGGGCATGTGGTGGCTTACAGTGAAGCCCCTAATCAGCTGCTCTTCATTCACCTCAGAATTTAAAGCAACAGATAGTACCTTGGATTGTATTGTGGGACTTCAGTTCGTCATACACATACAAAGTATGAAACAAAAAGCATCTTATTCAACACTGAATGTTAGTAGAAGCTGCGGCTGTCCCAACTCTAGAGACACTTCAGGCAGTTATGGGGTTTAGTTCAGTTCAATTCAATCGCTCAGTCATATCCGACTCTTTGCAACCCCGTGAATCGCAGCACGCCAGGCCTCCCTGTTCATCACCATCTCTCGGAGTTCACTCAGACTCACGTCCATCAAGTCTGTAATGCCATCCAGCCATCTCATCCTCAGTCGTCCCCTTATCCTCCTGCCCCCAATCCCTCCCAGCATCAGAGTCTGTTCCAATGAGTCAGCTCTTCTCATGAGGTGGCCAAAATCCTACTTGGAAATAGGAACTGGTTTAATTGGTGCATTGAATCCTCCTCTTATCAGTGTAGAGTGATACCATGTAGAGTACATTGTCATTCAGTAGGTGATCCTGAAAATCATATTTTCTCATCTGCAATGGAAGATTTTTTTCATCTCAGTTGAATATTGCAGGAGATATGGCATAGGAGGCGGTCTTGCTCTGAGTATCAGGAACCTAGATTTTTATCTTTCCTTTTAGGCTGATTTCCTTGGTGACCTATAGTAGCCATTTACTCTCTATCTGAATAAAGATGGGACAGAATTAAAATAACTTGGTCTGTTCCCATTGAACTTTACCATTCTGAGACTTTTTTCTTTACATTTTCTCTCTCTACTGCTAATAAGCAATCGAATTAAGAATATTTTATTCTCAGAGAGTGAAAGTGAGGTCACTCAGTCGTGTCCGACGCCTTGCGACCCCATGGACTGTAGCCTACCAGGTTCCTCTGTCCATGGGATTACCCAGGCAAGAATAATGGAGTGGGTTGCCATTTGTCTGTGGTTATAACTTCCTAATATAAATACTTAAAAGCATTGTTACTCTCTGACCAAAGAGTTAATCAGATCACATCTCATTAGTAGGCCTTTATTTTAAAACTCTGGAAACAGAATTTTTACTCCATTGATCTTCTACCATACCTAAAATGTAGCTCACAGTGGCAAACTCTTTTTCCTATGGCCTTTTCTTATTCTGAATAGGTGAATCCTAGAATTGTGAGATGGGATCCCTGACTGATTTCCGTTTCCTCCTTCCCTCCATGCTCCAGTCCCAACAGGGTACTAAACTCTGAATGCCACCTTGTCAGAAAGTGACAGATCCTCTGCACCTCATTCTTTGTTTAGTTGGCCCTTCTGTTTACAACTTACTTTTTCTATCCTCTTTAGGCATCTTATTAAAAGATTAAGTAGGCACAGGATTCTGCCATCATGATAGAATGTACCATCTTTGTGTGTGTAGGTTATAAGAAACAAAGTCTTTCTATCTTCCCAAGCATCTAATATAGATCTTTGAACATAATGTTCTCACTGAGGGGAAGATACAGAGGGATTAGCAGAGGGAGACCATAAGGTTTACTTAAGAGTGTGGTGTCTTTGTCTCAAGCCGGGCTGACTATTAGAATGACCTGGACCCTTAAGAAAACTGATATATTTGTTCCAATCCCAGAGATTCTGAGAAGAGGATTTTTAACTCTGCCCACTATTACCAGTTACTCTTGAGGAATCAGAATTGTAATTATTAAAATGTTGGTCTTCATTATCAGAAACATTTAAGCCAGTGTTGAAGACATTGCCAGTGGATTCAATGATTTCAGAGGCTAGAAGAAATGTGTTTGCTATGTTGACAACTTAAAATTTTGTGCCCTAAATAATGTACCTTTTTTTTTATTTATTAGTTTCCTGGCGCTTCTCATACCTAGAGACCCTGTTGATCCTCGTTAGCTGCTGATAGCACCCGTGAGTAATATTGTTCCTGCCTTAGGACTTAAAGATTGTTGATATGTTCAGACAGAATATGTCAGCTGAGTGTTGTTGGTGATGTTTAGCCCATCTCTGTTTCCCAGAGTGCTCATCTGTAGTGCAGAGGTACAGCAGGTCTTTTAGGTACTTTGTTTCAAGAGGAAATTTAAAGAGGAAAGCACAGTAATTTGTTGCAGACATTGAACTGATCCAAACTACTCACCAAATCTAGTCTTTAAATCAGCATGAGGATTACCTTCCTTACTTTGTCAGATTCTTTAGGGTCAGCTAGGCCCCAGGAGTTGCCTCCATCTCAGTTAATAAAAGATTGAATAATCTAGATCTGCCATTGAAAAGTGTGGTTCAGGGCATTTTGGATATTACCAAGACTTTCATGGATCTGCAAGACAATAGATCTTTCATGAATAAGTGAAAGATCCATCCAAGTGTAATATGGATCAGTGTATTTTAATGTAGCAGCATAAAATATGTAAAATGTGGTTTCAGATTCTACCCAGTGATGTTACCTTTAAATAATCCATGTACACTTGAACTTGTATCCTGCTATTATTTGGTAGTGAAAAGTGAAAGTCGCGCAGTCGTTTTGCGACCCCATGGACCATACAGTCCATGGAATTCTCCAGGCCAGAATACTGGAGTGGGTATCCTTTCCCTTCTTCAGGGGATCTTCCCAACCCAGGGGTCGAACCCAGGTCTCCCACGTTGCAGATTCTTTACCAGCTGAGCCTAGAGTGTGTGATAAATATTAGGTCAAATTGGTTGATCGTATTGTTCAAGTTTTCTTTTACTTACAAATTCTCTGCTTTCTCAATCAGTGATTGAGGAACGGGTGTTGAAATCTCCAAATGTAATTTTTTTACTATTGATTTATTCCGCTGTGCCTTCATCATAGCACGCAGGATCTTTAGTTGTGGCATTCAAACTCTTAGGTGCAGCATGTGGGATCTAGTTCTCTGACCAGAGATTGAACTCAGGTCCTCTTCATTGCTAGCACAGAGTCTTAGCCACTGGACGCCTAGGGAGGTCCTCCAAATACAATTATTATTCAAGAGAATAACAGTTATCTTTTTATTTCTGTCAGTTTTTGCTTCATTTATTTTGATGTTCTCTTATTAGGTATATATGTGTTTAGCCTTGTTATGAACTTACAATAAATTGATCTCTTTATCATTATGAAATGACTCTCTTTATCCCTATTAATATTCTCTGTTCTGAGATCTACTTTGTTTGATGTTAATATATAGCCACTTTGGCTTTCTTTTGGTTACTGTTAGCATGGCATATTATCACATCCTTTTATTTTCAGCCAGTTTGTATTTTCATTTTTAAAGTTTTTGCATCCGGGATGTATTTAGGTCTTGCTTTATTATCCAGTTTTCTAATCTCTCTTTTAAAAAAAATGTTAATTTATTAATTTTCAACTCTGTTGGGTATTTGTTGCTGCATGGACTTTTTTCTAGTTTTGTCGAGAGGGGCCTCTCTAGTTGTGTTGTACAAGCTTCTCATTGTGATGGCTTCTCTTGTTGCTGAGCACAGGTTCTAGGGTGTGTGGGCTTCAGTAGTTGCAGCGTGAGGGCTCAGAAGTTCTGGTTCACAGACTCCAGAGCACAGACTTAATAGTTGTGGCGCACAGACTTAGTTGCTCCACAGCAAGTGGGATCTTTCCAGATTAGGGATCAAACCCGTGTCTGCTACATTGTCAGGTGGATTCTTTTACCACTGAGCCACCAGAGAAGCCCTATCTCTGTCTTTAACTTGGGAAGTTTAGACCATGTACATAAAATGTTGTTATTGATATGGTTGGGTTTAAGTCTGCCATGTTGACATTTGTTTTCTATTTGTTCCATCAGTTCTTGTTTTATGTTTTTTCTGCCTGCTTTTGGGTTGAGCATTTTTTATGATACTTTTTATAATTTTTGTTGTCTTATAACTATTTATTTTGTTTCAGTGGTTGCCTTAGGGTTTGTAATATACATCTTAAACTTACCATATTCTACTTTCAATTGGTGTTATAGCACTTCACATACAGTAGAAGTCTATAATAATATACTTTCATTTTTTCCCTCTGAAAATTCTCGTTGTGTCATACATTTTGTTTCCATATGTTATAAATTCCATAGTACACTGTAGTTGTTTTTACTTTGAATAATTGGCTGTCTTTTAAATGTATTTAAACAATATAAAGAAATATTTATATTTATTGACATAATTACCAGTTCTGATCTGTTTTATCCCTTTGTGTAAATCTAGACTTCCTATCCCTTGAAGGATTTCCATTAGTATTTATTTTAGTATAGATCTGCTGGTGACAGATTACTTTAGCTTTTGTATGTCTGAAACAGTCTTTATTTTGCCTTTGCTTTCGGGCAGCTAGTTTTAAGCAGTTTGTTTATGAAGTGACTTGGTTTGGCTTTGTTTTTGTTTCCTGTTCTTGGAACCGATTAAGATTCTTAGATCTAATGGGCTTATTAATTTTATCAAATTTGATTTCAATAAAATCTTGTTCATTATTTCTTAAATTGTTTTCTGCCCCTCATTTGGATTCCAAATACATGTATATGAGGCTACTTAGAGTTTTCCCAAGTATCACTGGTGTTCTGTTCAGTTTTTTCAGCTTTTTGTCTCTGTTTCATTTTGTATGATTTCAATCATGATAGCAAGTTTACTGATTTTTTTCTTTCTAAATATCTGATCTGCCATTATATATTTTTTTCCTGTTTCTTAGATGATTTATGCAGGATGGTAAATCTGATTACTGTTTTTCCCATCTATTTTGGAAGCAGAAATCTCGTCCATTCTCTAGAAGCCATATATTAAAGAGATTTGCAAAGATTCAAAACAATTCTACACTTTAAGCTATTTTTTTTGTTATGGAAAATGTTTTTTATAAAAATATTTAGATTAACGTGTAATTGATTTATTATCATTACCTTGAAATAAATTAAAAAATAAGTATTTAAACTTTTTCTGTTTTAATTTTGAACATGGTAAATAATGATAGATACAAGCCATGCAAGCAAAAATCTTTGGATTTGTCAGTAATTTTTAAGAGTGTAATGGCTTCCTTAGTAGCTCAGTTGGTAAAGAATCAACCTGCAATGCAGGAGACCCCAGTTCAATTCCTGAGTTAGGAAGATCCACTGGAGAAGGGATAGGCTACCCACTCCAGTATTCTTGGGCTTCCCTGGTGGCTCAGCTGGTAAAGAATCCGCCTGCAATGCGGGGGACCTGGATTTGATCCCTGGGTTGGGAAGATCCCTGGAGAAGGGAAAGGCTACCCACTCCAGTATTCTGGCCTGGAGAATTCCATGGACTGTATAGTCCGTGGGGTCGCAAAGAGTTGGACACGACTGAGGGACTTTCACTTTACTTTAAGAGTGTAAAGTGATTCTGAGACAAAAACAGTCTGAGAACATGTGATCTAAATGTTTGAAGTAGTTACAGTGGATTGCTTGAATCTACAAGTTGGGTAACCCTGGTGCTGAGGAGGGCATGAGTATAAACATGAGAAGACCCGTAAGCAAATAGAACAACAACAATAACAAACAAAAGTTAAGTCACGTAGCTCCCAAGAGACTCAGGGTAATGTAGATTTCTCACTTTTCAGCTGCTGTATAGACATTTGTAAGGCCCACTTATCCCTCCTGCCCTTAGGATTTTTGAGACAGTACTGAAACTAAATTCCATTTTTTTTTTCCTTTAAGGAGGAAAAAGAAACAGGAAGGGAAAATAAAACACTATGGTAGGCTTAAAAGGGAGACATTTTGAGAGCCCAGGGTCCTTTTGGAGTCCAGAAATTACATTTCTATGACAAAGGCTCTTACTGTTCACAGTGCTCATGGGGAGGCCAGCAGATTGCATGTATGAGGTGTAGAAAAGGAATCTCTAGTTTTATGATTCTGTGGTTATTTTCAGTATGCTGGTAGTTCATTGGCACACACTGGAGAATGAGGACCTTCCCTCACCTTATTGTCCAATCTGGGCAACACCTCTCTCGGACTTATTATAGTTTATCTGCAGTTACAAAGTTGGAGTCAGAAGCCTTTCTAGGTCTTTGTCTAAGTTGTAGAAACCTGCATTAAACTAGCTTTAAGCACAAAAGAGCATTTATTAACTCCTGTAACTGTGAAACCAGGCTGAGCTAGTGCTGGCTTGGATCAATTGGAGCCAAGTGTTCAAACTGCCATGTGGCTTAACTCTAAGTTCTCTTCCCTGTTCTTATTTCTTCCCATTTTCTGCCCATTCCCTCTACTTACCTGTGTTTACTTTGTTCTCCATTTAGCCACAGGATAGCCGTCAGAAACTCTAAGCTCATATGAACCTTTGAGCTCATGAGCTCAAATATAGAAACAAAGACGCACTCTCAGCAGTCACAGACCAATCCTTTGGAGACTCTTTCATTGGCTTAACTTGGGCCACATGCCTGTTTTCAACCAATGACCTTAGACAGAGCTAAGGAGGACCTTGGTTAACCAGACTGGGTCATATGCCCACTCCGTTGGCAGGGAGTAGTGAATAAATTGGTATTGGTATCCCATCAGAACTACCTGGAATAAGACAGAGGCAGCTCAGTGACTGGAATGGTGCTGGGCAGACTGCAGCCTGCATCTTCAAAGTGTCATGAAGTGAAGCAGACTGTGCCTATTAGGTGTTTATGAGTTAAAAAGAAATACAATCGTGTGGCTATTACAGCATTGTTGAGAATTTGGCATTTTCTTCTGGGTACCCTAATTCTCTTCTTAGGAACAGTGTCCTCTTTGCCTGTTGCTTTTCAGGTAGTTCATCTGCACACTTTAGAAATCATCTTTGCTCTAAAGCCTTTTACTAACTTTTGTTACATCGACAAGAGTTAGGTGCACCCAGAGCATTCCTACTCAGTGATTTTCCTTCTTGGGCCAACACATTCATGCTTCTTTTCAAGTCTAAATCTTTTCTACTTGAATATTTTCTTTAACTCTGATGTGTAACAGACATGTATAGTCAGAGTTGGTATTAAAAGTGTACAGATCAATAAAAAGGCAAAGAGGATGATCTCTTAATACAGAATCCTCATCAGATTTAATGTTTAGTTGAGTAATCACCTCGAGCCTCTTTGGGAGTGCAAACGCACAGAGTGAACACATAGGTGAAGGATTATGCACAGTGCCAGAATGTTTATTATATAATACATTCTGTTTTTTTCTGAAGCGGCAGCTTTTAGTAAAAAGCTTTCTCTACCAATCCACTTTAGAATCTCATTCCTATGTTTTTAAGCCTAGGAGAACTGAACAAAAATGTAGAGTCTGAATTTGTGCACTCATACAAGTAAGATCCACAGGGTCACAAAGAGTTGAACACGAGTGAGCAACTGAACAACCGCAGCAAAAAATAAGATTAACAGTGTCATTTTAGTTATGTTTCAGAATGTAGCTTATTACCTGCATGTTATATTTAGATTGGTACTATCACAATGAAAAGGCAACACACCAGGTGGTTATTAAATTCTAGAATATTCAAGCAAAGAAATTTGCATTTGAAATTAAATATAAGGCCTTGATCTTCCATAAGATCCAGCCAAACTCACAGTTCAGTAAGAGACAAGAATCTGGCATTCCCTTGTGTTTAAATGGGTAGGTTACTGGAAGAAATGCTTCAAAAAGTTATTGGAAGTTGTCTCTGAAGATGAAAATATGTGTGATATTAATTTCTTTACTGTCCAAGTGTTTTTGCAATGAGCACATACCACTTTCACATTAAAAAATACTATAGATATAAAGAACAAGTAAAGGCTATTCAGATCTTTGATATAGCAGGGGGTCAACCACTGTCACTTGCATTTTAGTGGAGACTCAAAGACAAGTAGAAAAGTGGGATAGCTTGATAGTGGAAAAAAGGGAAGGCCTTGGTTGTGCTGTGACTGGAAGCTGTTTGCATGAGGAAGCCATAGGTGGTCTAACTAGAAGCCTAAAACAGGTTATTTTATGGTTGTATGTATTTAGCTTTCTCTGACTGGTCCTAAATTGGAAGTGAGGATACAAATTAGAGAACTATCAGTTAGTCAAGTCCTTGTCACTTTGAGCAAGTTATTATAGAAGTTACTGTTTGGCTTCTTGGATTTTTATTAGAGATAGCAATCCAGTCTCCTGCAAGGAGACTTCCTGGCCTGATTATTGTATACAGTATAAGAGGGTTGGTTTCCTGGGCAAATTGCTGCATGCTGTGGGTCAGAGTTCTGTTTTTATACCCGGTTTGGTAATTGTCTCTTTGTATATTCAGTCTCTTACTGGGTGGCCCTGACTGCCCTTCTCACTGACTGCCTTTTTCTCTCTCGTCCATTATTAGTTCACACTGAGTCAATCAGTATCAGGTCCTCAAATAACTAAAGTAACTTTTACAAAGGCATGTTTCAGATGGTGTGATATGGTGATTTATAATAAGAAACATATGTTTGGTTTTCATCCAGCACATAGGTCTGTAAAAAATATTATTTTTTGGTTGTGCTGGGTCTTAGTTGTGGCACACAGGATCCTTTAGTTGGGGCATGTGGATCTAGTTCCCTGACCAGGGATCAAACCGGGGCCTCTGTGTTTGGAACATGGAGTCCTAGCCACTTTATAGGGAAGTCCCGTAGCACATAGCTTTTAAACCTTTGGAGTTTCTTAGGTATTGAGTGCCACTGGGAAAACAGTGGCTGACTTTATTTTTGGGGCTCCAAAATCACTACAGATGGTGACTGCAGCCATGAAATTAAAAGACGCTTACTCCTTGGAAGGAAAGTTATGACCAACCTAGACAGCATATTAAAAAGCAGAGACATTACTTTGTCAGCAAAGGTCCGTCTAGTCAAGGCTATGGTTTTTCCTGTGGTCACATATGGATTTGAGAGTTGGACTATAAAGAAAGCTGAGCACAGAAGAATTGATGCTTTTGAACTGTGGTATTGGAGAAGACTCTTGGGAGTCCCTTGGACTGCAAGGAGATCCAACCAGTCCATTCCGAAAGAGATCAGTCTTGGTTGGAAGGAATGATGCTAAAGCTGAAACTCCAGTACTTTGGCCACTTCATGTGAAGAGTTGACTCACTGGAAAAACCCTGATGTTGGGAAAGATTGAGGGCAGGAGGAGAAGGGGACAACAGAGGATAAGATGATTGGATGGCATCACTGACTCAATGGACATGCATTTGGGTAAACTCCGGGAGTTGGTGATGGACAGGGAGGCCTGGTGTGCTGCGGTTCATGGGGTCGCAAAGAGTCGAACACAACTGAGTGACTGAATTGAACTGAACTGAGAGCCATAAGGGTATCTTTGTTATGTTAATGAGATGACTTTTTTTTTTAAACAAAAATAATTGTTAAAAATTGCATCTGTGCTGAATTGGGAAAGTTCTTAGAAACCAAATTATGTTTAAGCAGGATACACCTACTGAATGAGACCCACTGACACTCAGGAAACTCTTTGGCTTGAACTCCTATCTGGCACTCTGATTCTGCCCTAATTCTGGGGAGTCCCAGTGTGGTTTGGCATGTGTATCCACCTCAGGACACTTTGTTGTGCCATTAGGGCTGCAGGATGGAGAAGGCAATGGCACCCCACTCCAGTACTCTTGCCTGGAAAATCCCATGGACGGAGGAGCCTGGTAGGCTGCAGTCCATGGGGTCGCAAAGAGTCGGACATGACTGAGCGACTTCCCTTTCACTTTTCACTTTAATGCACTAGAGAAGGAAATGGCAACCTACTGCAGTGTTCTTGCCTGGAGAATCCCAGGGACGGGGGAGCCTGGTGGGCTGCCATCTCTGGGGTCGCACAGAGTCGGACATGACTGACGCGACTTAGCAGCAGCAGCAGCAGCAGCAGAGCTATCTGACATAAGCACCATAAGGCCTCTTAGGATAAACCCAGAGGAAGTTTTGGAGCTTATGTTCAGGTCTCCAGTTGCCAAGATTTATGACTGTGTTGCAGAGAAGAGACATTTCCCCAGTGGAGAGGGAGTATATATATCACTTTAAGTGGAGAGGGAGAGACATAGGCACAGTGCCCTGAGAGCAGGCCTTCACCCCCAAGCCCTCCCTTCAAGCATTGACCTGGTCTACACTCACAGTGTGTCAGCAGGACCACTGGCTCATCTCTTCTGAGTAAGCTCAGTTGTCTGCCCACACACACAAACCCACTGGTGAAGAGTGCAGTGTTGTCGTGTCGAATCTCTGACCCAATCTTGATGTACTGCTTTTCCTATTTGGAACCAGTCTGTTGTTCCATGTCCAGTTCTAACTGTTGCTTCCTGACCTGCATACAGGTTTCTCAAGAGGCAGGTCAGGTGGTCTGGTATTCCCATCTCTTTCAGAATTTTCCACAGGTTATTGTGATTCTCAGAGTCAAAGGCTTTGGCATAGTCAATAAAGCAGAAATAGATGTTTTTCTGGGATTCTCTTCCTTTTTCCATGATCCAGCGGATGTTGGCAATTTGATCTCTGATTCCTCTGCCTTTTCTAAAACCAGCTTGAACATCAGGGAGTTCACGGTTCATGTATTGCTGAAGCCTGGCTTGGAGAATTTTGAGTATTACTTTACTAGCATGTGAGATGATGCTTCCATCTTTCAGATTCCTGGGATGACCTTTGTCAGCTTTGGGAGACTTAGGCCTGTTATTCTTAGGAAGTGCTATTCACAGGGCAGACTGTCATTGCTAGTGTTCAAAATGTATCAGATGTTTTGGAGTTTGTTTGTTCTAATGAGAAAAGAGAAAGCAACTCTACTGAGTCTACTAATTCTATAATGGAAGTTCTCACTTTTTGTATATTCTTATGTATATAAATTAATTTTGATATTTTATTTTTCTCTCTTAATAAAACTGTCATTGAAAAAGTTACTGGTCACCAAATCATTGTATTTCTCTAATAGAGTTAAACATGTAAGATATGATAGAAGTCTATGAGCATCTGGTCTTACTAAATATAATGTGGGCCTCAGTGGATTGGAGCAAAGAAAGGATAACCTTTGCAATTTTCATTACTTTATACACATTATATATACTCTTATTTTCCACATGCAAAGGTTAGGATAAGGAAATGGCTACATTCTATTTTTTCCAAAATCATAAGTCACCCAGTAATTTCTTCTTAGCAATCTGATGTTCAGTGTTTTATTGAATCTAAGATGTCATCTATTGTAAAATATATCATTATTCTGTGTATGACTAAGATAAAGCACTGTCATAGATTGAGAGATGTTAAATGTGAAAATGTGAGTCTTGAAATCAGTCGAAGATGGTATAGCCTTCTATGTTTGATGAGGTCTCTTTTTATATCCCTTGTGTGTGTGTGTTCACAGTAATACTTAAAGACATTAGTTGACCAGTTTGAGAGAATTAATCACAATTAAAATATATATTCCACTTTATACAACACAAATACAACTATTTACGGCTGGATAACCTGATCATAATATTTTAAGTACTAATGAAGCTAGTTTATATTTCTTGAATTGATGAAATAATACAAGGGCTCAGTCATCAGGCAGATTGAGACAGGGAGGACTGGCTGGGTCTTACAGTGTTCAAAGGGTTTGTAAACAGAAATGCCATTTTGTCATTCCTTCTGTCTTGCTCACTTGTTCCTAACAAATCCTTGGGATAATACCAGATTTCCCCCATCCCCACCTTTTAAAGAACCAGTTATAGAAGAGCCGCAGATTTTGGCTAATACTAATCAGCTCACCCCAGGCAGTTATGATACTTCCCTCAAGAGTATAACATGCAGAGTTATTTCAGCAAGAGACTTTGCTAGCAGAACGCTAAGAAAAAGCTCAGCAAGGAGAATGGTAGATGGAAAATGTCAGGAAAGAAATTGGTTTCTATTTTGAGGATAGTAAAACCATTACATTTTAATGCATTCAAGTTTGGAGTGATTCATAGCCAGTGACCGTGCAGGTTAAAGCCAGAGTGTGCACACTCCCACTGAGAGGTAGCACATTCACACTCTGCCTTTAAGGAGTCAGAGGACAGGAGGTAGGGACTTGATCCTTGGAAGCCTCGGTTTCCTCATCTCTGCTATTGGACTTAATGATATCCACACCCCTTTTAGTCTTTGATGCTGTGGTCTAGCCAGAGGTCATCGTTGAGCAGCAAAAGCAGGCCCAGGGTCAACCTCCCTGTGAAAGGAGGTTCAGTTCAGTTCAGTTCAGTCGCTCATTCATGTCCGACTCTTTGCGACCCCGTGAATTGCAGCACGCCAGGCCTCCCTGTCCATCACCATATCTCGGAGTTCACTCAGACTCACGTCCATTGAGTCAGTGATGCCATCCAGCCATCTCATCCTCAGTCGTCCCCTTCTCCTGCCCCCAATCTCTCCCAGCATCAGAGTCTTTTCCAATGAGTCAACTCTTCACATGAGGTGGCCAGAGTACTGGAGTTTCAGCTTTAGCATCATTCCTTCCAAAGAAATCCCAGGGTTGATCTCTTTCAGAATGGACTGGTTGGATCTCCTTGCAGTCCAAGGGACTCTCAAGAGTCTTCTCCAGTATCACAGTTCAAAAGCATCAGACTGAGTAATAGTCATGATACCAAGGACTTTAGGCATCAGATTGGCCCATAGGACCTTAGATTCTGGGTTCCTGGATGGTTCAGACTGAGATTGTTGTTTTGTCTAACTCCCTGATCTCTGTCAAGGTCAGGTCTGTACTCAGCTCAGGAAAGCGGGAGATAAGGGCCTAAGCATAGCAGTAGCTGGCAGGGCACTGCTGAATAGGGCAGAAGGCAAGGACCTGAAACATTGTCAGGTCTCCTGGCAGCTTAGAAAACTCTTCTGGAGGAGTTGACCTACCTGGTAGATAGTAAGTCTAACCATCTGCTTTTTTACCCTTGTCCTTTCTGTCTATAAACCCTTCCCAATGCCCCAGGCATGCAATTAAATACTATTTTTAAAATCACGGTTTATCTCAGCATCTTATAGGTTATCTCTGCTCCCACAGAGGTGCAGGAAACTCAGGCAACACACTAGTTACAACCCACTTGATAGGGGGCAGCCTAGGGAGCTGAGATGCACAGGGCAGCTGTTTTCTTGGCCCTGCTAGGAGGTTTCAAGATATAGTGCTTATCTGTTAAGTCTCTGAGATTTTTGTTGATATTTTCCCACAGTATAGAGAGTTCCCTCTATCACAGTGCTGGGGTAAGATGGATTTCTTTCTTTCTTTTATTTTAAACCATGCTTATTCAGGCTCTGGGGAATATAGTTCTTGGCACTTCAGAGAAGGTGCCCGTTTGACTCTGAATAAGGCATTTTTCTCTGCAATTAGAGACTTTGGCTCAAGCAAGACCTTTTCCGAGAAACCATAAGCCCATATTCTGGTACTTCAACATCTCATTCCTCATCCTGCCACCAGTCCTCACTAGGGTTCATACAGTCCTAGAAATTGAATGCCACCATGAAACACCCAAACAACATTCTTCCACTTTACAGGCCTAAGAAAATGAAGTTAAAAACACACTCCAAAAATTTCTACTGGAGCTTTACACCTACACCTAATATACATGAAGGACCTTTTCCAGAAAGAATAATAACTAGAAGCCACAAATCAAGCACTGAAATAAAATCCCCCTTTGAATTATGTATAAGCAAAGTAAATTAATAAAATCCAAGTGTACTTTTAAGAATAGAGATTTGTGATTTGCTGGGACTGGAGTTTATTTCATTATTGAAAAGTAAGGGGAAAAACAAGTAATAAAATCAGTTGTACTTATTAATACTATTGATGACAAATGTGCTTCACATTTTTGATGATCATCTCTCTAATCCATCAGTATGTTATCTGAGCTGCTCCTAGGTTTAAATTGTCACGAAGAGGAGAGTTGGGCTTCCCAGTTGCCCAGAGGTAAGGAATCTGCCTGCCAATGCAGGAGATGCAAGATGCGGGTTCAATCTCTGGGTCAGGAAGCTCCCTTGGAGAAGGAAATGACAACCCACTCCAGTATTCTTGCCTGGAAAATTCTGTGGATATGGGAGCCTGTTGGGCTATAGTCCATGGGGTTGCAAAGAGTTGGACATGACTGAGCAGAGGCACAAACACAAAGGAAGGCAAAAGTTATAAGACTTCCCTGGTAGTCCAGTGGTTGAGAATTTGCCTGCCAATGCAGGTGACGCAGGTTCAATCCCTGGACTGGGAAGATCCCACATGCTGCAGAGCATCTAAGCCCGTGGGCCACAACTACTGAGCCCACAGGCCACAACTGCTGAACCCTGTGCGCCTTAGACCCTGTGCTCTGCAACAAGAGAAGCAACCGCAATGAGAAGTCTGAACTTGAGCACCACAACTAGAGTAGCCCCTGCTCTCCACAACTAAAGAAAGCCCGTATGTTGCAGTGAAGACCCAGCATAGCCAAAAGTAAATAAATCTTTTTTTTTTTTTTAAGAGGTATCTCATTTGATGGGTTTGATTATCTCTTGAGCTGAGGAGATGAAATATGAAGGTCTAATTTTTCATTCTTCTGTTTCTTCATTCATTCATTTGTTCATCATGAAGCCCCTTCACTGCCTGGTACTGAGGAAGGACATTAACACAAAAACAGCTCCTACTCTTCAGGGCCTTCACTATTTACGAATCATGCCACTTGTCATATGTTTTCTTCATCAGATGACTGTGTGAGATGTTTAGTGGTTCTGTTTGAATTTCAAAGGAAAGTCACTGCTTCCTGTCACGGTAATCAGGGATAAATCCATGGAGAACAGTGGTTTAAACTGGGTTTTCAAGGATAAGTGAGATTTTGACAGGTGGAAATGGATAGGACAGAGGCACTTCAGGGGAGTGGGGAAAATGGGCTAAGTGTCTGGGAGATTCCAATAGTATTTATTCAGGAAGAGAGTCCTTTGGAATAAGATGAAAAGAGTAGTGTGGAGCTGCCCAGTAGAGGCCCTTGAATAAAGAACAGAGTTGTTCTGAAGAAGTTTGGGGCATGGAAGCCCTAGTTTCTTTTCTATCCTTGAAACTTCCTGTAGGAATTGTTCTCTGCATTTCAGTTGATGAGCTTGGTTCATGAAAATCCAGGGGGCTTGCTGTTGGATTCTTGCCCTTCCACATTTGCTGCTTTTGATAAACTCAAGAAACTTCCACTGTCAGGAGTCAGAGGAGCCAGAGTGACCTCGCGGGAGGCTTCCTGTGCAGAGAGGCTTCCTGCATGGTGAGGTCTGACCACCCGGTAACAGTAGTGCTGCTTGTCCATGTGGGTCGACAGTGGAAAAGAAGCCATGTGTAGCTGGATGGAGACACCCCAGATCTTTCTGTGAAATGAAGGAGTTGAACTTGCTCCTCTCTGAGATGACTTCTTTCTATGCTTTAGTCTCCCTGAACTGCCATTTGGTGGGGGAGTCCCTGTCTCATTTGGCATGGGTTTTGCAGGTCTCCAGGCTATGGTTTGCTGAGCTCATTTGCTAATATATATATATTTTTAAAAATTCTTTTTTGTTTCCCTGGATTGCTTGAATTTTAAAAATTTGAGTAGTTGTTTAAACAGCAAGGTTTAAATCTTGAGTCATCTTAGAGTCTGTGATTTCAGCTCCCTAGCCTCATTCCATATGTTAATCATCGAATCTTCTATCACATTGGATAATTAAAGGGATGTGGACATTAGGGAGAGAGCAGGCAGGGCGTAACATGTGACAGGCTTGATGAGTGTTGTGTAATTCAAGTAAGGTCAGCACAGGATGTTGTTAAAACTCTTTAAGTTCTGGTACTCTGTCACTGTGCATAGATACTCTAACATTCAGAGGTTTTGCTGCCCTTTGAAAGTTGTCAAACTCATAACCCAACTATGAGCATTAGCTTGTTTTATCTCAGAATACCTTTATAGATTTAGCCTATTTCATCCAAGGAAACACAGCTAAGAAGATTTTACGTGTGCTCTAGGCTACTCACAGATAAGGAGTAGTGCCTGATCAGAATCTCTTGGTTTGCTCTTAACCTTTACACTGTCTTACTTCCCCCAGAGAAGTGTGCAATGATACCTTCTAACTTTGTGTCTGAGGGTTTCTTTTCCTGATTTAAGCAGAACCAAGTGTGTAGAAACTACTTAATCTCTGAAGGTTTGGCCTACTGTGAATTTTCAGCAAAGGAAGGACCTGGGCAGGGTAGCAAGTGAAGGAAGATGATAAGAGAGGAAACGCTAACCTTTTTCTGTTCTTGTTGTGTATTATGAAATTTGAACAACTCTTTGAATTTATTTTCTTAAAAATTTTTTTCTGATTTAAAAATATAAGGAAGAAAATTAAAATCGTCCATTATGCCTCAATCAGGAAGAAACACTGTAAATATTTTTTGTGTACTTTGTTATTTCTGTGCATATACATACATATGTATGTATGTAAACAGACTGGGGTTTTAAGTACTGAGCCACTTCCTTTCGATGACAAGGTTGCACAGTTAAATTCAGAGTAAAATTCAAAATAAGCATTTTTGTTAATAGCTACCTGTGCCTTTGGTGCTTCCCAGGTGGCACAGTGGTAAAGAATCTGCCTGCCATTGCAGGAGACATGGGTTCGATCCCTGGGTCAGGAAGATCCCCTGGAAAAGCAAATGGCAACCTACTCCAGTATTCTTGCCTGGGAAATCCCATGGACAGAGGAGCCTGTTGGGCTACAATCCACAGGGTCACAAAGAGTTGGACACGACTGAGCAGGCTCATGCCCACATACACATACCTGTGCCATATTTGATGTTTCATTCTTTCTTGTACCACACGGAAAGATCTTTTCTTTTGCCAGGTCTTGCTGTCGTATCCCCTGCCTTATATTACAGTCTATCTATGCCCGTTGCTATTCCCATGTACAAGTCTTTTTACCTTTCTTCTTTTCCTTTCCTCCAAAACTGCTCTTAATCAAGGTCACCAAAGCTCTGACTGTTGATGACCCGTGGTGTCCAGTTTATCTATTTGTTTCTTTTTGCTTGTGCGTTTTGGTACTAAGGAACCACCATGGTCACGGAGGATTATGCCTAGGTTCTCTTTTAAGAATTCTGTAGTTTTAGTTCTGACATTTGAGTGTTACACAAGGCATTTATTAAGGGGGTATTTTATAGAATTAGGAGAGTTTTTAAGAAATGGCCTATAGCTCGAACTTCCAGGAACAACCCTCCAGACCACATTATAGAACTGTGTTGCCAAAGAGCTGCTGTCTTAACCGTGAGCCCGAAGCTGCACCCTGCAGCTGTAGGGCCTCCCGCACTTCTACCGTGGTCTACTACCGCTTTTCCTGTGAAGCTCAGAGCTTCAGTCTCCTTGTTGATAAACTGGGAGTGCTGTCTATCTCCAGGCTGTGTTTAGTACATTTCCAACCGGTGTGGCACAGGCACAAACCAGTGGTAGTGGATGAGGATTGTAAATTACTTGTTGGGACCAACTCATGCCAACCAGCTGAATATCAGCCCTCTTGACAGTATTGCAAGAATTAAATGAGCTTGGCACAGCAATGGTGTGTGGCAAAGGTTCTCCTGATGGTCCTGGGTGCATAGATCTTGCTACTTTGATTGACATTAGTCAAGGTACCAGTGGTCAGACTGAGGTCGGAATTCTTGGAACACCGTCACGACCTTAGTGAATGCTCTCACAGACAGAGAACAGAAACTGGGGATGATGGGGCAAGAGGCTGGCATCATGGTCTAGCACTCTACATCTGGACTGTCCACCTGAGTGCAGTGCCTGCACACACGAAAGGGGGCAGAGTGGGCTTGGAGTGGTAAGTCAAGGAGGAGGCTGCTCTGTTTCTCAGCTGTTTCTCTAGTGAAACAGGTGGACACATTTGAGCCTGAGAGGTAAGAGGAGAATAATTTGGAGCATTGGATTTTGGGGTCCCTTCTACATGATCTTCTGCTTCCCTGTTAACTCAGTTGGTAAAGAGTCCGCCTGCAGTGTGGGAGACCTGGGTTCGATCCCTGGTTAGGAAGATCCCCTGGAGAAGGGAAAGGCTAACCACTCCAGTATTCTGGCCTGGAGAATTCTATGGACTGTATAGTCCATGGGGTCGCAAAGAGTTGGGACACGACTGAGTAACTTTCACTTGCACTTTCTGCATGATAATGATGGTCACTCAAGCTGTCCAAGGGAGAGATGTGGACAGGAATAAACACAGCAGAGACTGCAGTCCAGAACCTTGAAAGCTTAATGAGGACAGTTAGTGAAGCAATACTTTGTGATTAATCACTTCAAAACATCACGTAAATCAAGTGGGATCATAGTGGAAAATGACCATTTAATTTATCTATCAAGGGACATTTGAAGCTCTGCATAGTGTACTGTGAGGAGAACTTGACTTCTAAATCCAGGCAGATGAAGGCCCATTAGCTCCCCAGAGTAGAGGACTTAAGATTTGAGCCAACTCTGCAGACCTGCTGCACCTGAATAGATGAGAAAAGACAAAAGGACATGTATCACAGGAACAGAGTCACTGAAGGTGGCTTGTTTGTTTTGCTTCTTTTTATTTTTTAAACATCTTACTTGAGGTCCTAAAAAAGTGATATTAAGAAAGGAAGTAACTGAATACAGGTTATTAGAGGGGATATTGTTATCATGTTTTGTGAGCATACTGGACATGTTATGTAAGCTGCAAGTTATAAAAGCTGTGTGCAAAGAGCAGACTTTAATATTTTAATCAGAAAAAATTGAGGCTTACAATTGAATGTACCTGATGCATATTTAATGAAGAACATAATCAAGGGATATTGAAACTGTAAAGGATCTGGCCAGTTGTCTAGTTTAGCCTCCTCAATTGCACAGATGAGGAATATGCAGAGATGACTTGAGAGTCCTGAGCTTACACAGTCATGATGAGTGTAACAGGGATTACCACTGGCCACTCCATTCTGTCCAGACCCATCCACTTCATCGTTAACTGTGCTGAAGGAGCCTTCGCTGTAAAACAGACACCTCATGTTTCTGTGCTGCTGCTGACTTCAGGGAGGCAGCTGGGAGAGGAAGAGTCAGACTGAGCCAGGGTTGCTCAGGAGATCCTGAAAGGCTATGGGTTTGGAACCTCTCTCTCTGAGAAAGTATGTCTAGGCTTCAGGTAACTGCCTGCTCACCCTTTGCTTCCACCTGCCCACCCAGGTGGCAACTGAACTTGGAGACAGTCTGGCTTGAGGGGGTGAAGGGATGGGTGCACTGCTGGTGAGTTACCAGAAAGAGTTCTCTCAAATCAGTGCCTTCCTCCTGGTGACCATCGTCATTTCATCATTCAAATGCCCTGTACCTTTTTCTTGCCTTACTGTCTTTTGAATGGCTTGCCTGTCCTTGCTTGTTTTCTTATTCCATATCCCCGTTTTCAATGATTGGGAAGTTAGACCTCTACTTTTACAGTGTTAGTGTTTGTCCTTGAAACTTTAATATGCACACTCATCAGTACAAATGTAATCAATATCTTAATTCCTTTAGAGACTTGACTGCTTTTAATTTAGATCCCCTCTCCTTACTTCCAAGCTATTGGTGAGTATTTTAATGTCTTTTAACCCCTAAGAATTAGACGTTGTTATTATTTTACATAGTTGTTTATAGTTACTAATAGGTTTATCAGTTTTCTTATTCAAGGTACTTTCTCAGTCCTGTCTTTTCTTCTGTAGGATACCCTCCTGTTGGTGGTAAACTCCCTCAGTTTGGGTATTTCACCTGTCTTCTTGAAAGGATACATAATTCTGTGCTGACAGTTATTTTCTCTCAGCAGAGATTTCCCCACCCTTTCCTGTCTTCCTGTATAGCTGTAGGCAAGTTGACTATTGATCTAATGTCATTACTTGTGACCAAGATGTCTTTCTTCTCTGGGTGCTTTTGTGATCATCTCTGTTTTTCTTGTTTTGTGGTTTTACTCCAGCAGATGTAGGTGAGAATATTTTTTCTTTTCATTTATCTATGTGCTTCTTGTCTATAGTAACATTTTATGAATTTAAAAAGAAACAAACAAACTGCTATTTCTTTACATTTTCTCTATTATTTCTTTTGAGTCTCCTTCTATTGAATCTCATTCTCTCTTTCATTTCTCTGTACTTTCTTATTTTCTATTTCCATGCCTCTATGAAATTGTGGGTAATTTCTTTGAATCTATCTTCCAGTTTGTTGCTTTTTTTTTTAAACAGTATATCTAATCTACTGTTTAATCCATTCATAATTTTTAGTTTTAATATTTTTCCTTTCTAAAATTTTCATATGAATCATTTCAAGTCTTTCTGGTTCTCTCTTTCTTGACCCTTTTCTGATTATATCTTCCTCTTTAAATATTTTATACATACTAATTTTGTTTCCAGTGATTCTAACATCTAGGGTTCTTGGAGATGTAAATCTGCTGTGTATTGTTTCTCCTGACTCCCACCCATGTTGTTTTATTTTCTTCTATATTTGATGGGATCATTTTTGATGGAACTTATTTGTTTCTCCAGAGAATTTGTGCTTGCTTCTGCTTAGGCATTAGGAAGTGTTACTAACCTGACATCACTTTACCACTCTATTATAATTTATTTTTTTAAATAATTTTTACTTATTTTATTTTTACAGACCGTAAGGGGAAGGGAGAGAGAATAAGGAAAGAGAAGAGACCATTCTGTCAGAAACACTGGGCATGCTTTGATGGATTCCTCTGGTACTCCCAGAGTTCAGTTCACGCTGTGTGGATTTATCCATTTAAGTAGTAGTGCCCTTAAAGATGCTCAGGGAAGAAGGGTAGACTAGAAAAATAGCAAATGAAATCTGAAGCTCTTAAATGTTGTGGTGGTTTTTCCTCTTTCCGAGAAATAGAAATACTGTGAGCTGCAACATAGTGAAGCAAGTGGGACTGTAAGAATGGCCCCACATGATCCTGCCGCTTCTTCCAGCAGTTCTTCATGCAGTTTGCTGGGTTTGGGTGGTCGTGATGAAACTGCCTGTACACTGTGCCTGCAGCAGATGGAGGGGTAAAGAAGCATGAATGGCAGGGCACCTGTGTGAGACGCTGGGCTTTGGATGTAGTTGTACTGGCCCAAGGAGCCACAGGTTGTTCTAGAGGAGAGGAGAGTCACTGCCAAATGACATGAGGTGTAGGAAGGGGTGTCCATGTGATTAATAAGAAAATAAGTCATTAGGATGGGACTAAACTCTGCCCAGAGGGAGTGCTATTTCCATCTTTAGTGCTCGGCTCCTCCAGGAAGCTTTCTAGGATAGCACCCCTTCCCCACAGACCCCTGAAGACTGAATGTGCCCCTCTGGTTTCTGCTCAGCCTGTCTCCAGATCCTGGTTTTGTCCAGGGGTGAAGGGAGGCCAGGGAGGTACAATAGCTCCAAGAAGAGGGGGTCCTGGCAGCCTCAGAAGTGACTGCTGCCTGGCCTGGGACCTGGGTGTGAGTTCCCAGGTGGAGGGGACTAGACCCCACCAGCTCCAGGGTTAGGAAGAGAGAGCAGAGCACCCACATAATTCCACCTGGAATTATGATGGAGACAGTCCACATTCTGTCTGGGTTTCCTCTGCTGGGAGGTGAGTTATTTTTCTGTCCTGAAGTCCCACAAAGGGTCTACTCCTCTTGAGAGTCCTTGAATCATTGTGAGCGTCTGAGGTTCACTTCCTCACTCTGCATGATCCAAGTTGGTCTCTGGTTCTTTGTGTGATAGAAGCATTGACCTTCAGGAGAAACCAAGTTTGTTTGTTTGGTCTTGTTTTTTGGTTTGTTTTTGGTTTTATTTTTCATTTACTGTCTGTAGACCTGGTTTTAGCTCACTGCTCCTATTTTGCCCCTTGAACCCGTATTTTCGTTTGAGCTCAGCAATACTTTGCTTTTCCAAGTTTTACTGTGATATAATTGTCATATAATATTGTATAAATTTAAGGAGCAGAATATAATTTGATATATGTATATACTGTGAAATGATTGCCATGCTAAGTTTAAATAACATCCATCACCTTACATAGTTACAGAGATTTTTTTTCCTTGTGATGAAAACCCTTAAGATTCACTCTTTTAGCAGTATACAAATACTGTATTATATATCTTTCACATATACAATACAGTATTGTTAACGGTAGTCATGTTTTATACCACATCCCCAGAACTTATTTATAACTCAAAGTTTGTGTTTGTAACTTTTGACCACCTTCACCCATTTCTCCCACCCTCAACCCTCCCTCTGGCAACTAATAGTCTCTATGTTTCTATGTTCTTTTTAGATTCCACATATCATTGAGATAGAAGAGTATTTGTCTTTTTCTGCCTGACTGATTTTACTTAGCATAATGCCTTCAAGGTCCATCCTTATTATCACAAACTGACAGAATTTCCTTCTTGTTTTCTTTTAGCCATGCCATGCAGCAGGCAGGATCTTAGTTCCCTAACCAAGGATTGAACCTATGTGCCCTGCCGTTGAAGTGCATAGTGTTCATCACTAGACGACCAGGCAAGTCCCACTTCTTTTTAATGGCTGAATAATACTCAACTGCATATATATACTGGAGAAGGCAATGGCAACCCACTCCAGTACTTGCCTGGAAAATCCCATGGACAGAGGAGCCTGGTAGGCTGCAGTCCATGGGTCGCAAAGAGTCGGACATGACTGAGCGACTTCACTTTCACTTTTCACTTTCATGCATTAGAGAAGGAAATGGCAACCTACTGCAGTATTCTTGCCTGGAGAATCCCAGGGACAGGGGAGCCTGGGGGCTGGCATCTCTGGGGTCACACAGAGTCGGGCACAACTGAAGCGACTTAGCAGCAGCAGCATATATATACCATGTCTGCTTTATCCATTCATCCATTGATGAACACTTAAATTGTTTCCATCTCTTGGCTATTGTAAGTAATTCAGCTGCACTTTAAAGAGTATGTTTATTATAATCCAGAATTTAGTATTCTCAGGGGAGGATTTTCATAACTGCAATCCATAACCTTACCAGAAGAGCAACCCCCACATGTGTATTGATCTATTCATTTTTCATACCCTATCCAAAATTATCTTAGGTGGCCTACAGATAGTGGTATGGTGGAGTCATCTTGTACTGGCTTATGAGAAATTTATTGTTAAACTTTTAAGACTCTTGCAAGCTGTCTGTTAAACACACCATCATTAAAAATTAAATTATATAAACTTACAATTAAATAAATTATTAAAAATGTAATAAATACTCAAATTTATCACTGATTATGTTACACTGTTACTTACACTGTTGAGGTTATTTATGTCCATCTATTTGCATGGTGAAAATGCTACAGAAAGATATCCTACTGTACATCTTCTCCTAAATCCACGTTGGACAGCCTCATGTTAGTATCTTGAAATTGGCCATGGTTGGGAGTATTTACACCAGGGAAATGGACACACATTACAAATCAACTCGTCATTTATTTCTTTATTGATTGTCTAAATTTCATATAGTGATGAAGAGAATGATAACAGTGCAGAGTAAGTACTAAAAGTATGTCATATCCACAACAGTTACATTCTGAATAGCACAAAAAGTTGAGAAAATACTCTTCCAGCATTTGGAAGCAGTTAACAAATTTAGCAGAAAAGTTGCTTACATGGGGAAGAGGGAGTGGATTTCTGACACATGACATAGATCTTTGTTGTTTCACTTTTGTCTTCCTTGTTAAAGTAAATGGAAATATCAGCCAACATTCATGTCTAGACTATTCTTATTTATTGATTGCAACCACAGGTTGGATAAAGGATTTGACAAAAATGAACAAAAGCATTCTATGAGAATCAATTGGCTGCTTGGAATTTATAATAAGTATTGTGTATTTTACTATTATTTGTTTACTGTGTATTATACATCTTTTACAGCAGCACGTTTGTAATATACACATACATTGTTTTCAGAGAAGCAGGTGTGGAACGTTGACCAGCACTCCTCTGCTTACAGAGACATATACAGATACACTAAGGTAAGATTTGAAGTAGATGAGAAAGGTCAAAGGAACAGCAAGGAGAGGGCCTCACTAGAGCTGGAGATGATGCTAACAGATAATTTCATATTATGGAGGGCAGACATGGGACATGATGGGCTGCAGGTTTCCCTCTAAGCTTCCTAGCACATCTTATTAATATATAAAGGGAAATTTGATCGTGTACCTATTTTTCAGTGTTTGGGTCAGAAATTGTGGCAGTTCTCCTAAGCCAAGTCTGGAAGGAATTTTACTCTGAGGCTGTGTGTACAATGTGTTTTTCTAAATATCAATAATATCCTTAAAGCAAACCCTCACTTAGAGTCAAAGGAATATTTTGGGAGAGCCCCTCTCTGAAGGCTGGACACTTCTTGCCAAAGTGCATTTCTGTAAGAGACATTATTGAAGTATTTGTGGATGAAATCATAAGAACTTGTTTTAAAGTTCTCTACAAAACAAAGGAATAAACAAACATCTGTTGAAGTGAATAACTAAAGCAAAAAGAGTGAAATACTGATAAATATTGAAGCTGGATAGTGGGCAATTGGGGATTCACTGAACTCTTGTCTGTGCTTTGAAACAAGACTGAATCTTATTAATGTAGTCTGTTATAACAGCTCCTCCTCCCTTCTCCCCTACATACCTTATCTCCACTTCTCCCTCCTTGATATTCCTGTGGTAGAACAACTGGGTCTTTTGTCCTTCCCAATTGTGGATTTGGCTGTTGCTACCTCATGGTGACAAAAAAAAGTATTACCTAACAGAAATCCATTAGACTTAGAAGTTATCCTACAGGAATGAGACAGGTCAGGGATGTTTTAATGAAAACAGAAGGGAAGGAAAATGAGCCATCTGACCCAAAGAAAGGAATTGCAGTAACAGGGGCACAGCCTACAGGGAAGGTGAGGAAAGTGGGGGCTGAAAAGCAGAGGATCTGCAAAGAGAAGCACTGGAGATAACTTTTGCCTGCTGCTGATTTCTGAATTCTTTGTCTTCGAGCACCTCCCCTTCTTCACCCTGCCACCTCAACCCTCAGGCAGGGTGGTAGGGCAGGGACAGCAGGGGAGGAAGGTGTCAGGGGCATTTCCCTCATTCTGGTTGCACTGTTGAGCTAAAACTTAAGGGATTTGAAAAAAATTATTTTTCTTGAACCACATGCTTTTTAAGGAAAAAAAAGATAAATACATTTAAAATCAAATCAGTTTTGAAGGGGCAGCATCTTTATCATCTCCCATCCTTGGGATTCATTTCACATTCAAATAAATAGAAAAGTACTTGCAAAAAGGCAAATTACACCTAGATTTACCCACAGGTGGTATTTCATGCCATGACTTAATGGCACTTCATCAACATGAGCTTTTCTGGGCTCTCTGATTAGTTCTTGCAATATGGAAACTGCCTTACCATAATTTTTCATTAGTTCACAAGTTATGCCATTTGGAACCATGTAAAGTAGCTAATGTTTAGGTGGTTTTCAAAAACACTGTATAACCAAGAAATTCAAGCACCACATGTCAGTGACTTAGGGACCATTTAGACATCTGAGATATGACTATGATTAAAGGTTAGTTGTAACAGTATTATGATATTTTAGAATCTTTGAAATGTATGAGTGCTTATTTAACTAACGATGATGAGCATCAGCCCCAGGCCCGTCCTGTGGCTCTGCTGCAGCCAGAAGCTGTGGTTCCCTGCCCAGGATCACTCGCTGTAAGCCCTCCCACTCAGCTCTTCTGTCTGCTGAGGTGATGCCTCTACTCTCCAGGCCTCAGAGAGGTGCCTTCCCTGTGTTCTCTAGGAATAACTGGTAGCAGTCTGCACCCGGGAGATGCTTGACAACTGAGAAAATCGATCTTCTTAGAGAATTCCCTGGAGGGTTTGTCTGACTTATCAGTGGGTCTTACCTAGTTTCTAAAAAAATGAAATGCAACAGGATGAAATAGAATGAGAAACCATCAGAGCATGTGATAAAGATAAGTACTATCTTATGAAAGCTTTGTTTCAATTATTTATGTGGGTGTATATGTATACTGAGACATAATGTGAAATGTATTTTTAAATGTGATTCAAGTCAAAAGGTCTTGAAGAGTGCTGCTCTCAGAATGTGTAATTTACCACTGGAGCAAGCCAGACTAGTAAGAAGCTGTTGCTTAGACACATCACAGTGGCTCTGAAAGAGTGCTTAAACATTTCCATAAAAAGTTTAAAACAATACACACCTTTCCTCTCATACCTTTACCTTTCTGAGATATATGTGAGCTTAGTGAATTCCTCTGTTCAGGTAACAAGAGTTAGCATCTATTCAGTATTCCTTCCATCCACAAACATTTACTGAGTGTTCCAGGCACTGAGAATATAATGATGGGGGGAAAATGGACAGGAATCCCTATTTTAGTGAAACTTGTATTCAAAAGTAGAGGACGAGGCAGACTATAAGCAAGGTAAATCAGTGAAATAGAAAATGTTATAAATGGTTATAAATGCCAGGGCAAAAAGTGAATCCTCCAGATTTGGGGGATATATTCTGTTTTTCTGCATAACATATTACTACAAACTTAGCCAGTTAAAACAACATATGTTTGTTATCTTACAGTTTCTATGGTTAGAGGAGTCTGGACGTGGCTTCGCTGGGTCCTCTGCCCAATGTCTTAGGGGACTGCAATCAACATGACACCTAGGCTGAAGTCTCATTTGAGGAATTAACTGGAGAATCATCTTCTTGCAAGCTCATTCAGGTTGTTGGCAGAACTTAATTCTTTCCAGTTGTATAACTGAAGGCCCCAGCTTTTTGATGGCTCTCCACTGGAGCTCACTTTCAGATCCTAGAGGCATCCCAGTTCCACTGGCCCTCTCACTATATGGCAGCTGACTTCTTCATGTCAGCAAGGAAGAGCTGTCGCTCCAGTTTCCTAAGATGGTGTCTTTTATCATGTAGTCTAAATATGGGGTGACAGCCCATCGCCTTGCTGTGTATTGTAACCTAATCAGGGAAGTGACATCCCATTACCTTTGCTCTGTTTTATTAGTTAGAAGGAATTAACAGGTTCTGCTCTCACCCAAGGGGAGAGGGATTCTAGGTGTGGCTCATCAGAGATCACCTTAGGGAATATCCAGACCCAGTGGGGTTGCAGTTTTAGGGTGGCCAGAGAAGGCATCCCTGAGAGGTACCATTTGGGGAAGGACCTGGGGAGGAGAGGAATAAAGTCATGTGGCTATACTGGGAAAGAGCATCTTCCCAAGAGGAAAAAAACCAAATGCAAATTTTCAAGGAACATGCCTGCCATTTTGAGACAAAATAGCCTGTGTGCCGAACAAAGTGAGGGACAAACGGTGCTGCAGGGGAAAAAGAATTGCTGGGTTGACACTTGCTAGTAGTAAAGACAAATTCCTGGTAAAAGTCTTGAAGGCAGAGTAAGTGGGCACATGTACAAGTGTAGACACAGTGATGGTAACGTCTGCTTTCTCACTGACTAAGAAACAGAGACAGCTGCTGAGATTGAGGACTAGGGAGGTGTTAGCCATCTGAGGGGGAATAAGAAGATAGGAAGTAGTCATCCATGAGAATGGGGTTAGAAATGGAGCCTTCCAGGGAATGGGGAGTGTCAGTCTGTTCACTTAGTAGCAAACAAGGCCCACCTGATCTTAGTGCTTATGAATTTAAGGAGAGACCATTCACCAAGCTGGAGTGTCTTTCACTGACCACAGTCAGTATGTGTGGAGACAGGCAATATATATGCAGAAAACTGGATTGAACAGGGCTGTGGTTTAGGTAAGTGAATGCACAGAAGCAGAGAGGGGCAAGGTGCAAGGGAGGAGCATGGTGAGTGACCAGGGAGTTTAAGCTAGATCAGATCCAGCTGGCAGGAAGTCAGTAAGGATGCAGTTGAATTGAACAACACTGTTATCAACTGGATCTATTTCATGTTTATACAGTTCTCTACTTCAGAATAGCAGAATATTCATTCTCTTCATGCTCATATGGATGAGTAAAACACATTCTGGGTCATAAAATATACCTTAACAAATTCAATAGAGTAGAAATCCTACAAAGTCTCTTCTCAACCACATGGAATTAAAGTAGAAATCAGTAATAGAAAGAAAGCTGAAAAATCTCAACATCGTTGGAGATTAAACATGACACTTTTAAATAACATATGAGTCAAAATGAAGCCATGGGAAAAATTTTTAAAGAATATTTTCAAGTAAATAAAAATAACATCATCAAAATTATGGAATGCAATAAAAACAAGGCTTAAAAGAAAATTTGTAGCAATGAATTCATATATTAGAAATGAATTATTGAGTCAGTTGACATGAGTTTTAAGACTAAACATTGCATAGAGGAGGATGGAAAGGTGCTGAAAGTGACATGAGATGTGAGAAAGACACTTAACCCTCAAAGAACAAGAGAAGTGGAAAAGAAAACTGCCACCACCTGAGAGCCTGCAGGGGAAGCAGAGTCCAAAGGGGAAGGTATCCAGTGACCACAAAGATTCAGAAAAGTTCAGAGAAGAAATTAAGGCTGTGGACATTTTGCTGATGATTTTCAAAGGGCTCTGTGGAAGAGCTTCAGGGAAGGGGATCAGAAAAAGGAGTGTCAGAAAGGGGTGGGATAAGGGTTTGAGGGTTAAAAGACACCCAACCAAAGCAAAGTTAAGGGGCATGATGATTTGGGGCAAGTTGTCATGATGCTACAAGAAGGAAGTTGTAGGGGTCTCCTGGGGACACACGGAAATTCTGTTGTCACACAACATTGAGGCTGGTGGTCTCTTGTGAAACCTGCAGAGGGCGCTCTTCCTGAGCAGGGGAAACAGTCCATCCCCAAGTCCCCCAGAAAGAGCTGGGGAACCTTAGTCAAAAGAGGGTTAGTATAGGGAAACGGGGAAGTAAGGAAGACAGGCAGCTAGACTTGCTAGTTAGAAGACTGTGATACATTTACTTATGTGTTAAAATTTGTGACCATGCTGACTGAGATTTTAATTATTTGTGAGATTGCAGTTATTTGTGACTGCTAATTTTAGTGTTTAATCTTTTTGTAAAACAGTTGTTCATATCTCTGTTTTTACTGTTACAGCTCATTCTCATTTCATGTTTTGAATTCAGATTCTGAGAGGATATCCAGTCATCTCCCCCAGCTCATCCACCCATTCCTTTCTGTCTCCCCCCCTCCCTCCCTCCCTGTGTCTTTCTATCCCTGCTCCCATCAGTGCATCCAGTCTTTAATTTATTTGTTCATTTAGCAAGTATTTATAACATCCAAAACTAATATAATACTATATGTCAATTATACCTCAAAAAAGAAGCTTCTTTCAAGACACAAAAAACTCAGGTATTTATGGAGCATTTGAAGATCCCCTGGAGAAGGGAGTGGCAGTCCACTCCAGTATTCTTGCCTGGAGAATTCCATGGACAGAGGAGCCTGGCGGGCTACAGTCCATGGGGTCGCAAAGAGCTGGACACAATTGAGCGACTAACAATGTTTCAGAAACTGTTTTAGGAGACTGAAGTGATGACAGCAGATAAAGCTTACATTTTTATGCAAATAAGCAAAGAGGTGCTTGAGAAGTGCTATGGGGACAAATAAAACAGTAAGGAGGAAAAGGAATACTGAGAGAGAGAGATCAGGAAAGAAGTCTCTGATAGTGACTTTTGAGCTAAGGCCCTGAGGGAAGTGAGGGAGGAAGGCATACAGAAAACAACAGGAAGATCATCGTGAGCCAAGGAAAAAGAAACTATTTCAGGAAGAACAAGGGAGCCAGTGTGGCTGGAATGAAGCGACAGGGAGAGTGAAAGGAAGTGAAGTCAGGTAGGTGTGTGTGTGGAGAGAGGGTGGAGGGTGCTGAGTGTGAGCCAAAGAGTGAGAGTCTGACTTGTTTCATTTACAGTTGTAGAATTTTATTCAGGTTCATAAGTGATTAATTTTCTTTCTAAAAGTCTTAATAGAAATCCTAGTCATATATAATTTTTTAATTCAAATACAGTAAAATTCACCTTTTTAGCATCTGCAGGAACACCGTGCCTGCAGAGAACAAAATCCGTGGATGCTGAGGTTCCTTATATTTACATATAATCTACGCAAATCCTCTCATGTACTTTAACCATCTCTGATTTCTTGTAATACCTAGTACAGTGTAAATGCTGTATAAATAGTTGCTGGGATGCTGTGAATTCAAGTTTTGTTGTTTTAGAACTTTGTCAAAAATTTTCTCTCCTGAATCTGAGATCTGAGGTTGGTTGAATTTGTGGATGTGGAACCTGAGGATATGGACTACATAGTTCTGTGAGTTTTGACAAACACGTGTAGTCGCCTGACTGTCATCACAGTCTAGATGTAGACCAGTTTCTCCACTCAGAGTGCACTGGGACCCCGTGGTCAGCACGGCCCTCACCCGGAGTCCCTGGCACCACTGTTCTCTCTTCTGGCCTTTAGCTTTGTCTTCACCGTTAGGCCTGTAGGGCGTCATATAAATGAAACTATATATCCTGTAGCCTGTGCTATACAGATGTGTGTTTATTTGCTGCACTGGGTCCTAGTTGCAGCAGGCGGGCTCTTCACTCTTGGTTGGAGCATGCAGAATGCCCCCTGCAATGGATGTACAGAGGCCTAACCACTGGACCGCGAGGGAGTTCCCTAGTCTCCTTTTTGCTGAGTAGCAGTCCAGTGTGTGCATGTGCCTCCATGTGTTTATCCAGTCACAAGTTTAGGGGCTTTCAAGTTTCCAATTTTAGATGAGTAAGAAATAAAGTTACTATATAAAGTCACATACTAGCTTTTGTGTGATCATAGATTTTCATTTCACTTGGATAGTTGCCTCAGAGTGAGAGTTCAGAGTCAGATGGCAAGCACATTTTAACTGTATAGGAAACTTTCATACTGTTTTCCAAAGTGGTTGTCTCGTTTTGCACTCCCACTACCAATGCATATCACTTTTAAAATTTTAGTCATTTTAGTTGGTATGTAGTGATGTCTCTTTGTGGTTGTAAGTAGCATTTCTCTAGTGACTAATAACACTGAGCATTATTTTTATGTAATTATTTGCCTTCTATATATCTTCTTTGATGAAATGTCTTTACAAATATTTCATGCCTTTGATGAATTGCTATTGAATTTTCAGAATTTTTAAAAATGTATTTAGGATATAATTTCTTTATCAAGTTTTTATTTTTCAGATATTTTCTACCAGTCTTTGACTCTTTTTTTTTCCCCATTTTTTAAAAAATAGGGTCTTTTGAATAGCAGATGTTTCCAGTTTTTACTTAAGTCCAGTTATCAGATTTTAGGTTTTACATTTAGGTCTGTGATCTATTTTGAGTTAAATTCTATGCAGTGTGAGGCATGCATCAAGGAACATATATATCTATTTCTTGAAAAGACTGTTCTGTCTTCTTTGAATTGCCATTTAGGCTTACGTATGGTTGTTTATGGCTCTTATCTGTTCGTTGATCTGCGTATATTTGCCAGGACCTCACAGTCTTAATTACTGTAGCCCATGGTTCTCCATGGCTCTGATGGTTCTCTTGAGGACTCTCAAGTGTTCTGCTTGTTTCTCCCTTGCACACTCATGTTGTGTGTGCCCTGGTGAGGGGCCTGGTGTCTGTGGTCAGAGCAGTGTTTCTTCCCCTTTGGCCACCTGCTCACTAAGGAGGTGTCATGGTGAGAGCATGCTTAAGATCTAGTCCTGGCAGATTTCTAGTGTACAATGCACTATTAGCAGCTATCCTTGCTTCCTTTGTGAGGGTGGTTCATCCTGGTGCTGAACGGTCTGCTGTATTGGACAAGAAGGTGAAAGCCTCAGGCTATCCTGTTCTGGGAGGAGCCTTCTGGGCCAGATTGCCAAAGATTAATGACCTTGCCGATGACTTTCTCTGATCCTGTGGTGCATGGCAGCCCTGACTGAGCAGTGCCCTTGGCCAGGATGGGCCTCAGAGCATTTGCTACACCTGTTCCAATCTGAAAATTTCCCCATGTATGACATTCATTTAACTATTCATTCTTTCATTTAAATGGGACATTTATGGTGCTGTGTTCAAAGATTATAATAAGGAAGGAGATAGAAATGGTTCCTGTCCTCACAGAGTTTACATTTTGGACAAGAGGCATTAAGTAGCTTAGTAAATACTCAGTAAAGTTTGCAACATGAACTATAGTCAGTTCTCCATACTGTTTATATAATGTGAATTAGTTTACATTTTGTCTGTGCTGCTTTTATGCTAGAATGGCAGAGCTGAGTGATTGCAGCCGTCACGGAATGGCCTACATACTTCATAATATTTATATTGTGACACTTGATAGGAAAAGTTTGCTGAGCCCTGGTTGGATACCTTAGATGTGTTCGGAAGATAAGGTCACTCAGGGATGCCCTCTGAGCTGAGGGCAAGGAGGGAAGCAGCACTGATGGAAACCATGTGTAGTCACAGACTCTTGCAGATAGAAGCCTTGTGGGGGCATCTTCTTGTCCAGTACTTTGGTCCACTTAGCACCAGGCTGGGCCACCTTCACATTGGAGGCTGCATGGCGACTGTAGTTAATGATACAGAATTGTTTACTTTAAACTTGTTGGAAGTAGATCTAAGTATTCTTACCACCAAAATCCATTAAAAAACAAAACAACAAAAGAAAGCTGGGAAAATTCCCCTGTCACTTTATTCCAAGACAGTTTCTAGGAGAGAGGAAGACATTTCTTTCTACTCATGGAAAAAAATACAAAAAGTACTCTGAGTCAGAAATGTCTGTCTACCAAAATCCGTCTCCCTAGTTCCATAGTGTGGTGTGGTAGCTGCCTGAGAGCTGTCCAGTCAGGACCTGCATGTCCCACAGTCCTTTGTGTCTAGTGTGCCCATGTGACTAGTTCTGACCAATGGATTGGGAATGGGAGTGACCTGTCATTTGCAGGCTGGGATTTTTAATGAAATGCTCACTTGAAAGCCCTCTGTCCCCTTCAGCTATCTGGATATAGAGGGCTCTGAGGTTCTGGAGCAGGACTTCTGAAACTTCTGTGTGTTTGAGTCACCTGTATCTGGAGATCTTAAAGCACAGGGCAGGTATAGTAGGTCCAGGGCAGGGTCTGAGACCTTGCATTTTTAACAAGCTTCCAGGAGATGGCAGTGCTGTTGGTGCTTAGACCTTTATTCTGTGATGGAGCCATAAAATTAAAGGAACCTGTCTCTGAATCACTTAAATAAGAAAAATCTCCTTTACTCAGCAACTCCTGATCTGTTGCCTGAGTGAGAAATAGGCCTATGCAGAGAGGTATGGGCGTATCTGCATGCTCAGTCACGTCCGACTCTTTGCAACCCCTATGAACTCTAGCCTGCCAGACTCCTCTGTCCATGGAATTTTCCAAGCAATACTGGAAAACGCTGGTTGCCATTTAGGGGATCTTCCTGACTCAGGGATCGACTTCACGTCTCCTGTGCCTCGTCCATTGCAGGCAGATTATTTACTGCTGAGTCATAAGGGAAGCCCATTTTAAAACCTGCCAAAGCCTTATACCATTAGCTCATTGACAATAGCAGTGGTTAAGGGGGAAAAATCTGGGTTTATATTTGTTGACTTGGATTAAAAACAGAGAGTGAAAATGTTTGGGATGGGCTGTGAATGATCTGCCTCATCTGGCGGGAAGGTTAGTGGAGAGCAGACCATGAGGTTCTTTGACCGTGAGAAGTCTCAGTGCAAGGAGTTGAGGTAGAGTCTCTTAAGCAAGGGACCAGCGGGTGAGTGCCCGGGCCCTGGTACAGGTTGCAGGGCAGAGGTTGGCTGGAGGAGCCCAGCCAAAAGTGTGGTCCCTCAAAGGCTGCTTGACGCCAGTGACAGAAGCCTGGGCAGGGAGGCAGATGGGATACATGGTATCTGAGTGTGTGTGTTATTGGAAAGAGTTGCAGTTGGAGCAGAGAGGCAGAGGGAGTCCAGATCTGCTCCAAGGTCAAAAGCCACAGGAGCCTTTTGCCTCCTTGCAGTGAACATTTACAGTGGGGAGGCCAAGTTCATCTGAGGAACCTTGACCGGCTGGACCCAGCGTGCTCGAATTCAGCCAAGGATGCTAGTGGGCTGTCTCTCCCAGGTGGTGAGGAATAAAGGCTGGAACAAGAAGGCCTGCCCTATCACTGTTGATATGGTCCTGACCTTACCTTCCTGAAATAAAGCCAGAGCTGGGTCTTCTCAAGGCCTGCTGACTTTGGGACAGAGCTGGGCCTGAGCAGGAACAGGAGGAAGTCAAGGGAAAATAATACTGATTTTGGATAAAGCACCTGGGTGGGTTGCAGAAGTTAGCCTTCATCCCATCTGCTGTTCAGATAACATCAAGCCCTTCTGTCAGAATTGTGTAGAAATAGCAGCAAACCTGAGAAGAATTGCAAGCTGTCCACTTTGACTAGTCAGGGTCATTTACCATGTTGAAAACCATTTATATTCAAGGGAAACTATAGGGGATTTAGACATTAGATCAGTTTTTTTTTAATTATCTGATGTTTAAATACTCACCAAACACCTATTGTATGTTAGGCACCATGAAGATTAATTGTAGAAATCCAAGGTGAGTTTTCATAACTTGATGATAGAGAAGAGAGCAGATTATAAGAATGTGAATCTGTGTACTGATTAGATACCTGCCCAAGAAAGCTCTTGGAAGACTTGAAACACATCTGGGGGCTGGGAGAGTGTGAGTTCCAGGCCAGCAGCCTGTGAGGGCCGCAGCCTCCAGCAGAGGATGGAGGGGAAGGAAGAGAGGAAGCATAAAGGTGGGCTCCACCCCAGCTCCGGGTTCTGTATGGGGACCCACGTCGTGTCAGGTCGTCCTTCCAGTGAAACCCATCAGTGCCTGGTGCTGCCTGGACGTGGAGGCCCACATCCTGGCCAGGGCCTGTTAGGCCTGTGAAATCTTCACCCCAGGGCCCCCAGCCTTCTGCAGGCCAGTTTTTGATATCCTCTGCCCCCAGGTGATGGGCTGCCATCAGGTTTCAGATTTGGAGCTTGGCCCCCAGGCCCTTTTCTTCTCAGGTTGCTGAACTGCTCCAGTTTGCCCAGGACTCGAGGTAGGGAGTGTGTTGCTTGGATACCCACTCAACAGTTTCGAAACCAGGACCATCCTTGTCAAATTGGGGGAAGTTGTCACCTTGTTCCTGAGGTCTGGACCCCCCCCCCACACACACACACACTGTTCCTGTCCTGATATCTGCACACATTGAGCCAGTCCCGGCTGTTTTCTTAGAAGCCCTGGGTATACCCCTCTTCGCCTCATGGGGCCTTCTGCTTGCCCACTCTGGCTCCTTCACTTCTCCTTTGTAACTCTTATTACATCTGCAAGTAACATAACTAGTTGTGGAATTAGCTTCCTGATATTTAAAGCCTGCACATCTCTGACAGATGCGTAGTGCCTGTCTGGTTTAAAGTCATAGTCTCGGCCCTCTGCACAGTACCTGTCACATGACTGACACTGATAAACATCTGCCGAACGAGAATTCCAGAGCACCACTGCAAACCATTACATGTCTCAGCTGGTAAGAGCAACAACTTAAAAATGTGTACATGTCATTGTATATGTACTCTGTGCTTGAGTCAGAGTCCCTGGCTATATCTTGGCACCCTTAACAGGTGCTCAGGTCTCCTCATTTCTCACCCGGAGGATGTCAGTGCCTGCCGGCCCGTCTCTTGTCTCCACTGCACCTGGACAGGGCTGCCAGGGCCGCCTCCCAGAGCTGAGTGCTGAGTTCATCTTTGCTCAGAAAGCTCTAATGACACTCGACTGCTCATAACAGCATTTGTGATCTGCTTGCCCCTACGTCTGTTATTCTGCCTCTCTGTCTCTGTCAGTCTCAATCAAAATAAACAGTACATTGTTTCTCTAACGTAACTCCAACTTTCTTAACTCTGACTTCCCTCATGCTGTTCTATGCCTCATCCCTCCCTTACCTTTTGAAATTCTACCCATCCTCCAGAGCCCACTAATAGACCCCTTGTCCAAGGTCAGTTCTAACTGCCTCCACCCATTTCTGCGTTCTGTAGAAACAGACATTCCCACTGTGTTAACTGTCTTGATCGTCTAACCAGAATATAGGCAACTTGAGAACAGGGACTGTGTTCTATGCATCTGTAATGCTTTATAGATAGTAGGTACTCAACACTATTCAAAAATGTTTGTTAAGCTAAGTAGGTTTAACTTCATGCTCCTTTTGTTTCATGTAGCCCATAAAATTTTATAAAAATTCTAGATCTGATTTCATTTTTAACTTGACACCTATTTTTTTTCACAAATTTAAATTACTGCCAAGGATATGTTTTTTTATATATGCTTTAAATGTATCTTATTTAAACCTTGTAGTTGCAGGTTTGACTCATTTAACTTATGGAAAATACCTGCTATATAATCTAACTTGCAAAGCTAATCCTTGTGATCAAGTCAGACAAACAGCCAAGCCACACATTCAATCAGAAAAAAAGGCTGACTTTATTTTAAAATTTAGATAAACGTGGGTGCTAATTCTTAGATAGGAACCCTACGGTGCTCTTGAACTGAAGGAAGGCATTGCCCGTGTAAGTGATGCTCTCTGCTTTGCTCTCCTGACTCCCAAAGGCTGCCTTCTCCAGTTGTCACTTTAATGCCCTAGAGGTTTTACACTTTAGGGGGATGAACAGAGTCAAATTTAGGTTACGTGATAAGTCCATCTTTCTTCCATAATGTGAAGGGTCCTTTTGTAGGGCAGATGGGAATGGACAGTGGGCAAACCACAGGCCTTGAAATGCATAAAAATGGAAGATGAAGTTCTGGAAGTGGATTCCAGGTAAGATAGGTCTCCGCTTGTGTGAGCCCTGGAAAGTCTGTGTGCCCTCCTGGGACTGTGTATTCTTGGCGTGAAGGCATTTGACCCAGGAGGAAGGCACGGTGGGGATCGCATCTTCTTTCACATGGACACACCTTGTGAGGGTTTTAGAAAATTTTCCTTCCACTTAATGAAGAAAGGTCACTTTGTTGCTTCACAAGATTACCAGGTGAGCTCATTCTCCAGGACTCCATTACATCAGAAGAAAAGATCCAATGAAACTCTCAGAATCTTTTAAAACAGATGCGGCCCTCATCTGCGGTTGCCAGCAATCCTCTCCCAGGGCAGTGGACAGACTTCAGCTTTCCTGGATCGCTGGGCTGCCGGGGTGATATGCCACCAGTGTGGCCCAGCAAGAGGTCAGTGTAGTTCGAGATTGTTGCTGCATCATTTATTCCCAAATGTTTACACACTGCAGCTGCTATTACCACCAGTAAGCATAAGCATCATCTCTACACATTTAATTGGTGCCCTAAGTAAACTTGACATGATGCGGAATGATGCACTACCATTGGACATAGTGCCCTTACTGTGTTAAGACTTGGAAAGCACTCTGGAGATTTTGTAGGCATCCCGTCTGGCGCTATGATTATCTGAAAAAGAAATCTTGTTAGTCCAACTTCTTCAGCAGTTAGGTCACTTGATTTTGCAGTGAGTTTGGCCTGAAAAATAATATCAGTTGGGCAGGGTCAGATTCATTCTAGGGGAGCCCCAAGCTTACAGAGTTTGGGAGAGACTCAGTAAGAAAGAAAATGTAAAATTTCACATGAACTTGAGGGCTCATGCACGCTTCAGTTCCTCCAGCTTCATAGCACACCCACCTGTCCCGTAGGAACAGTAGTCAGGTGGCTGGCAGAGTGCCTTGCACTTGGAGTACACACGTGAAGCTATTCCAGGCCTGTGTAGCCCCCAGGAGCCACACACTTCACCAGGTTTGGGTATGATCCACTGCTTGGAAGGGGAATCAGATCCTGATGAAAGCAAGGGGTTCTCTACTGAAAGCCTTGCTGTTGTTCCAAGACAGAGGCTGCAGATTGGTAGGCTGTGGGCCAGACTTGGTGTGCAGGTGGTTAGTTGTGGTAGAAGATAAGAATCTTGTTCAGTGTTTCTTACAAATGTGAATTAAACTTGTCAAACTTTAAAAACCATAAATCTGATATAAAAGCTGATTTCTTTTTTGTTTTCTTCTCTCTCCCCCCACTCCCCCCAACCCTTCTCATGAGGAACTGAAAGATAGTTCCAGTGACAGATGACAGCTTTAGAGGAGGGATGTGCTTATTGGTCCACCCAGTCCCCACCATGGCTATCTTTATGTTTATTTTCTGCCTGACCTTGGGAACTTGATTCATGATAAGGCCTTGTCCTTTGAGGCTCCTCACTTGCTCAGCCCTGGTGCTGCCCTGTCCCTGCCCTGATACCTTTGGTCTCTGATCTGTGATCTTTTGATGTCCTAATGATTTTTTTCCTTTTAAGTTGTAATTGGCTGTGCATGATTAATACTGACACCTCATTTTTTTACACTAAACACATTGTTTTATAGATCTTGCCTTTTCAGCTTGCACTTGGCCTTTCTCTGATTACTCCGTAAAGAACGACATACATTTATAGTAATTACCTCAATCTGTGTGCTTGATTTCACACTTTGTATTAGCTTCTTCACTTTTCTGAGCAATACATAGTAGGTTTAAATCTTGAAAAGAAAATGCCTACTGGAGTAAAAATGGTCAGTTGGGAATTTTAGGTCTCCTGTTGACATCAATGGGAAGTCTTGACTAGGGCTGAGAACTATTTCTTTGGATTGTAATCTTGATGGCACGGTTGCCATTATCCTATTCCTATTACTTCCTAGAGCTCTCTCCTCTCTGTAGTGCAAGTATTGTTTTATGTTGCAAACCGTTTATCTGGCCATTCATTTTGCACCTTTACACTGCTTTTCACAAAATCTTGGCTCTTGCATAAGCTTGGATTTTGCATGAAAAAATTCAGAATTAAAAGAAAAAAATGTGATGGAATTTACTGGTGATTGATACCTACCTTTTTGGGAAAAAAAAAGTCTCAGTATCAATCAGCATAGCAAGCAACAGAAACATAGTGCCAATTCATGAATGATGTCACTTGACAGGCAAACACCAACTAGAGTGTCTATGAGAAAACTGTTTACTAGGGTGAAAAAAGTCTACAGTTATTTTCCCTTGCAGTTTTACTGCATTTAGAGTCAACTTTCAAAGAAGTCCTATTTGGGCATTAAACTTAAATTTTGAAAAATCTAAGACAACTGCAGTTTTTAAAAATGAACTCAACATCTGGTAATTGTTTCCTTCAAATTAACACTGCCAACAAAAGAGTTTTGTGCATGGTTAGAACTGGCTAAGTTTAAAATAAATTTAGTGGAGTAAATGAATTTTAAAAGTAAGCTGGTACAAGACTTGAGTTTGGTTTTCATCTCTAAGAGACATTTTTCTTAAAATGTTGAGCTGTCTTTGATAACATATTTTTAAGTTTCTTTACCTTTTAAGTGATCTGATCTGTATTTGCCTTAGTCGCTAAGTTGTGCCCTACTCTGCAATTCCATGAACTGTAGCACGCCAGGCTTCTCTGTCCTTTAGTATCTCCTGGATACTCAAAGGAGTATCATGTCCTCAAACTCATGTCTGTTGAGTCAGTGATGCCTTCCAGCTATCTCCTCTTCTTCTGTCATCCCCTTGTCCTCCTGCCCTCAATCTTTCCAAGCATCAGGGTCTTTTCCAGTGAGTCGGCTCTCTGCATCAGGTGGCCAAAATATTGGAGTTTCAGTCACTTTTGTTAAGGGAATGTTATTCTGCAGTGACCTATGATCCTGTCTGACCAAGGGTTTTAAAACTTTTTGATAATTTTTTTAAACAAAACTTCCAAAATCAAATTCTAATGAATTTCTTTTGACCCCCTAGCTAATTTGGTGATGCTTCAAAGGGCCCCTGGAAAACTTCAGAGAGAGATATTAAATTAATTAGGTTCATTTGGTATGTTAAATTTCATGGGAAGTGTTGTCAAATGAGTAATTTTCTTAGGTTATATTATAAGGGCAAATGTTATTAACATAGATATTCCAGAAGTTGCATGGAATTCTTAAAATCTGATACTTCTGTTAAAATTATCAGTCATAATTCTAGTTATTAAAGTGTTATTTGTTATAGCAGTAGCCAAATTTTTTGTCAATTGTAATTTTCTTAGGTTATAAGGGGAAATGTTATTAACATAGATATTCCAGAAGTTGCATGGAATTCTTAAAATCTGATACTTCTGTTAAAATTATCAGTCATAATTCTAGTTATTAAAGTGGTATTTATTATAGCAGTAGCCAAATTTTTTTGTCAATTGCATTGTAGTCAGATTTTAAAAGTGCCATATGTCTTTTGTCACTATTGGCATTTATAGTTTTATTCTGATGCTTTTACAGAAATGCTTCCTCTTCAAAAAGATTTATGGGAAGAACATTAGGACAAGTATAGGTTTCTGACTTTCAGACAATAATGCTGAACTGGGTAAGAAATTAAGGAATTCTGAAAGGAAACCTAATGGCTTCATAAAACTGTTGACAATAGGAGTGAATGAACTGATGACTCTGGCTGTAATTTTTATGGTTTCTATCTGAAAAGTAACTTGTTTTAATCTGTGTTTTCCAGATACAAGGAAACCCTCCTCAACCTGATTATGACTTGTGTTTGGTAAATTATGCTTTTGTAAACTGAATTGAAACATTTATCTCACCTATTTGATCTCTCCAGAGATTGGAAGTGCCTAGGTTCCTAGTAGCTTTGTCTGATATATTAGGAAGGACATCTCCTAACAGATACAGGAGTCTCAAGGAAAGGAATTCACCCAAGTCTGTGAGACAGTCTGTGACAAGCCCTTGGGTATTGACTTTGCTATTTCTGAGAGGCCTTTTACAGGTTCAGTCAGGGACTCCTTATAAAAGAAGTTCCCTCAAAGCTATTTTTTAAAAAACCTATGCAATCAACTATATATATATAAATCATCAGGCCAAGTTTATTGAGATCAGACTTACTTTGGAAACAGATTAATCTTAATTTGGCTGAATTTGGTAGAAATGAGAGTAATTTTAGAAAAGAATTTTTCAGTGAGTACTAAATTCTAGTTGTGTTGAGGTCTGCGTTTACTAAGAAGACTCACTCCTCATATGGTTCCTTGCTGTTATATTAAGTTTATTTGAATAATTAATAGGACATCCTAAGTTTGTTTCTGAATCTTAATAGTCTAGAGGAAGATCAAGTATCCCACAACCTGCAAGCAATATTGTGTGTACTGGAAATGGCATCTTTTAAAGGACCACCTCCCACTTAGGTGGAAAGATCCTTATCAGGTACTCTGCACTAGGTTATGCACTGCAAAATTGAAATAATTGACTCTTGGATTAATATTTCCACTTAGAAAGGGCTCCTATACTGGATTGGTCTACAGAAAGGACTGCTGGTCTCAAATTCACCTTAAAACAACACTCAAACAGAGGAGAAACTACACTCAGACCAGGATGAGAAAAAGACAACATCAGAAGTAGACAGCTGACTGAAGATGCTGGACCTGACCCGTAAGATCATTTATTGTGTTTTCTTGACTTCTCAGACCTTTGTACACTCGAATCAGATGTTTTTCTATCATGGGCATGATCCTGTGCTGTTTTAAAATTCAATCCAGTTATTGGGTTTGTGACCAATTACCTGTGTTTAGTATTTGTGTGTTACCATGATTTCTCCTCTCCTTTTGGTTGGCTCTTAGGAAATTTATTCTAAAAGAAAGAAAGAAATTATAGTTCTGTTCTGGACACTATTGTTAGGTGATATCCCTTCACCTGGCCAATTAATAATACCTGCTGTGACTCTGGCCATAAGTAGACATTTTCAAGTTCAGTCAGAGCAATAGACAAAAAAATTTTGGGCCAAAGAATATAGCTTCCCACAATTTTGAGACTAATTTATGTAGTTAACACTAGGCTATATCCATTTACGTTTAAAGACTCCCTTATGTTGGGTACAATTAAACCATACTGTGGATAGCCAGAGCTTCCCAGGTGGCGAACGTGGTAAACAGTCCACCTGAAGGAGGAAATCGCAACCCACTCCAGGATTCTTGATGGGATAATGCTGGCAGGCTACATACAGGCCATGGGGCCACAAAAAGATACAGCTGAGCACACATGCACAAGGATAGCCAGCCTAGTAACACCAGGAAGTTGGGCTGGGTGCCTTATGGACAATGCCAGGATTGGGAAACAGACTAAGACAGCCTGGGGCTATACTGGGCTGCTTCTTACCAATACTGGTAGCTATATTATTTGTATATTGCCTGTTTTACAAAATTGTTTCTTGTGTTATCAAATGTGTGACTGAACCTCTGATAAAATGATGATTGGAAGCACTTGACCAGATATATAGTTCTCTCTAAATATATATATAAATATATATAAGATAAATGATTTTAATAGTATAACTCTAGATATGGGAAGAAGCAATAAGAGGGAATTTTTTTTCCTGGACCATAATAGACGAGTAAGACTGGTATTGTCCAGAGGCTTTTGACTACTGTTAATAAGGCCCAGTCCAGCAATAGCACACTGAGTGCCTAACAATGAAAGCTTCACCTGACCTAGGGATCCCTAGCACCATGGGCCAAAACAGTCACAAAATGCCTCCCAGTCCACACATTTACGACCATGAGGGAACTCTGCCAACTAAAAATGGGCACGTGCCATCTGCCTCTACACAGATGAGAGGCAGTAGTCACCGACTACAGTCACCACTGTAGTCACCGACCTTCAACACCTCCTGAATGGACGTCAGGTTAGAGATCAGGAATGGGACACTCTGTGCTCTGGCAGAACAGGCCTTTGGATAGTCAGATGTTCTCTGAGATTTTATGAGCTCAGTGCTTGCATCTCCTCATACCTAGAAAAGCACTAAAATCATTAAAGGTGACATCTGCTCCGCATGGCTAGCAGCAAGCCTCCACCAGAACGTGTGCTTGACTGCACATCCCACCCCTTCACTAAAAATCATACATAATACTGACCTCTCCCCACCTCTCTGAGGCAGTTTCTCAGTTTCTCTGAAATGCTGTCCTCTGGGTTATATATAGTCCTCATTTTGTTCCAAATAAGACTTAACTCACAACTCTGATGCTGTGAAATTTTTTTTCAGTTGACAACACACAGCCTATATAGTTGGAAAAAGAAAATATTTTTGGATATATATTTTATTTGACAGTGTTTTAGAATATCATACAGTAAACAAGATTTCTGTAAAAGTTAATTTATCCATAGTGGTGCGTTTCATAAAAATAGTTGCTCACTTACAGTCTTTCTGTGACTATTAATACATGTAATTATATTTATAGAGATACAGCTGTACAGGGTAAATTCACAGCTAACACTACACAAATATTACTTGGAATGGGGTTTAGATGATGTGCTGTCTTTACAGGTTATGGATTACAGCCGCATAAAGCAATTACTGCACAAGCAGTAGCTGTGAACTGTGCAAATTAGAGTTTATGCAAGCGTAATCTCAATTTTTTTTATCCTTTTGTAACACATGGAAAATAAAGGTCAGAGGATACAGTACCCGGACGTGCAGCTACACTACAGAAGCATTGTCCAAAACCAGATTCAATAACTTAATGGCAAAATAGACTGGATTTCTAGTCCAGGGGAGAAAGACTAATTGAGATTAAACCAAAAGTACTGTAAACTGCTACATGTGTTTGTGCTTTAGTTTATGATGACTAAGTTTCATTTTTTGGAAATTGCTTTTACAGGCTGCAAGACTCTTCACTTGAGGCTTTCAACTACATTGTCCTCTTGTCAAACAACTAAACTATGCCTCTGCCTGATGGGAATTAAACAGCTGGTGCTCAGGATACTGCACTTACAAAGAGAGGGAAAGAGGCAACCCAAGGAAACTGTTTACATGTGCCCTCTTGTGATGGACCTGATCTCCCTGTTTGACTTTCTGACTTCAAGTAGGGGAGGTAAGGCTTATTTGCATTTGAACTCCTGTGAGGGGCAGAGTATGGAAAGCCTCATTATTTCAGGTCACATAAAAGAGAAACTGCCCTCTGAAACATTTGCCTTTTAGTATGTGTAGCTACAAATAAGAATGCATGGATAATTAACTGAAGGTAAAACTTTAAAGATTAAAAATTAAAATGGCAGAGCAGAAAGGCAAGCATTGAAATTTTACTAGGTTATCAACCATGGGCAAGGAAAATAAACATCTAGACAAAAAAGCAAACCAAATAGAAATAAAAGGAGAAATAATAAGGTAAGCAAAAAGGAATGCTAAAAAGATCCGTGTTAATGAAAATAAATGGGCTATAATAGTGATTTTTTAATATTAGAGATTCATTGTAATCTGAGAAATACAGGAGGCATACTTTGCTCTGTCAAGGTGAAAATGTAATGGAAAGAGGAATCTTAAAAGACAACAAATGAGTGAAATATAACGCTGCTGTCAAAGAAACTCTATCTCTTGAGCCTGAGACGAGAGGAAAGCCTTCTCATAAAGGAACTGCAGCAATGCCAATCTCAATTTAACAAATTGTGGTCCTTCAGTTATAAAATTTGTATTGTAGATGAAAACTGATTAAGATCTATGAGCTAAACTGCAAAATTCTGACTTATGGCAAACTGTTCCCTAGAATACAATTTTTAAAACTTTTTTTCTACCACTGAAAATGTACAGAAACGTGATTACAGAAATGGCAGTACAAACGGCATCACACCAGTGAATTCACTAGGTTTCTAACTCCCCTGCAAGTGGGCAGGGAACACTGCTTCTAAGACTGGTGATGGGTGCCACAAGTGAGCCGTGGAAACAGGTCATGGGCGAACAGTTCTGAATGTTTCAAAGAAACCTTTTAACCCCTGTCTAGATAATGTCAAGAACAATTTATTTACAACTCTTCAGATCAATTAAAAGATATAATCTTGTCTCAGTTTCAGCTTGCTCCGTGCAGTTTGATTTTTAAGGCGATATTCCAGTTTGTGATTGCTCTTGTCCAGTTTCTTGAAACAAAGTTTGGATGACAGCCAAATCCTTCATGCAGTGGGGGAAATTTTTTTTCTTTTCTTTTCTTTTTTTTTTTTTAACTAAAGCTACACTGCATTCTCTGTGATGTTCTTCATGTTATTTTGGTTCTTCCGTAGCTGCCAAAGCCCCCACTGTGTTACAGGGGGCTTTAGGATCAGTTAGGTCTGCACTGTGGACACCGTCCGGACCATGCTTATTGGACACGTGGGGCTTCACGCCGGTGCTCCCAAGCCGTGGTGCCTCGTGGATTTATGCATGTGACAGTGGAAATAAATTAAAACGCCAAGAGATGGAACCTAAGAACGGCCTGCAGGTATTGAGGCGGGCGGCGGGCTCATCTCCCGGGGCTGAGGCGCCGGGTTTGAGGACGCCCGGCAGCTTGTCGGAGCCTGGCACCTTCCACGGCCCGGGCGCCACGGCAGCCTTGCGCGCAGGGCCACCCCCAGGGGGCCGCGCGCCTGCCTGGACCCCGCCCGCGCCCCCCGCCCGGCCCTCGACCTCCCGTGCGCCCCCGCCGCGGCCCGGGCCCACGAACGCAGGTGCCGCGCCGGGGCCTCCGCGCCGGCCGAGCTCGGAGCCCCCCGTGGCCTGCAGCCCCTCCTTGTTGCCGGCCCGCGCCGCCCGGCCACTGCGGGCCCAGGCGCCCTGGTCTCCGAGGAGGGCCTGCCGGCCTCAGGCTGCCCCCTGGCCGCCAGGCGCTTCCTCGAGCCGGGGTTGCACGGCCCTCTGCGGGCTGGCCGAGCGCTCGCTCTGCTCCCCAAGGCGCTGCTTCTTCTGGCTGCCGGCTGAAAGCTCCTTTGGTTTCCTAACGTCGTGTTCCCTTTTGATATCCCAAGTTGGGTCTGGGCTTGTCTGGTGGGAAGGGTCGGAGGGTGGGGCTGGATGTGATGGAGAGAATGGAGAGAGGACGTCCTCCAGGGAGACGCCTACTTCCGGCAGACCTGTGGAGGCGGCAGCGGGAGCACTCCAGGAGCCGGGTTCGTCTGTGGGGCAGGAAGCGCAGGCATTAGGGCCCGGCCGCACACACTTTCCACATCCCGCCGCCTCCCTCCACGTTGGGAATGAGAGCAGGTGGCCGGGGACCCCCTGCTCTCGAGCGCCCAAGCCACTGCCACCCCCACCCACACTGCCAAGAGGGCAGCTGACCTCCCCTGGGCTCTCTGTTCCCATCCTCTACCTCACCCCTTCCCCTCCTTGCTGGTTCAGGAAGGCTGTTACAAAGCCCAGGCCTAATCCATCCCTTTGCCCTGGCCCCTTCTAACTTCCTGGGGTGTCATCAGGTCTGATAGTCCTGTGTGGATATCTGACTTGGCAGAACGTAAATCACCTAGGGCAGCAGTGAAAAATACAGATTCTTCGATGGTCAGTCCCAGAGCTTCCAGTAGGATAGGGCCATGTAAGTCCTCTGCATGTTTAACAGGCATCCAGGTAATTCAGAAAATGATTGGAGAACCAGCGTTTGAGATATACTGGCCTGCATTCTCTGGAAGAAGCTGGGGGAGTGACCTCAGCAGTTCAGTGTCACTCAAGACATATTTCTTAGTGACCACCAGACACAGAATTTGGATAAAGACACCTAAAAAGGTTCATTTTTCTGGGGACAGGGGTGGGCAGTGGGACCAGACTGGTGTGGAAGGAGGGACCCTTCTATGAGGCTGTGCCTTAAAGTGTTAGAAATTTTTTCAGAGACTTTGACTTCCTAGATGGATACCCTCCAGCTTTCCTTTGGCATTACATGGTCAACCTGAGTTCCAAGATTGAAACAGGTAACAAAGTTGTCTGCTAGATGTTCAGACTTGTTAAAACACTATTTTATTCTGCAGGAACCTGAGGCGGTTGGAGACAAGAAGGCAGACACTTTGAGCTCCCCTCCTTTGTGAACATGCTGGTCACAATTAACTGTTGAACAGCCACTGATAAAAGACAGGAATCTACCAGAACAGGATATTCTGCATCCAGAGACATAAGAAGAAACCACAAGATAGTGGTAGGAGGGGCACACTCACAATATAATCAAATCCCCTTACCACCTGGGTGGGAGACCCACAAACTGGAGAATAATTACATTGCAAAAGTCCTCCCACAACCTAGAAGAAATAGGCATATTCTTAGAAAAGTACAGTCTCCCACGACTGAACCAGGAAGAAGTAAAAAAAAAAAAAAAAAACCAGCCCAATGACAAGTACTAAAATTGAATCTGTGATTTAAAAATTCCCAACAAACAAAAGTTCAGGACCAGATGGTTTCATAGGCGAATTCTACCAAACATTTAGAGAAGAGTTAATTAACATCTATCCTGAAACTATTTCAGAGGAAGGGAAGCTTCTAATCTCATTCTATGAGGTCAACATCACCCTAGGTTGAAAGATTCAGCATTATCCAAATGGACTATACTACATAAGGCAGTCTGCAGAGTCAGTGCAGTTCCTATCAAACTTTGTTTCTCACATGGGCTCCTACCATAACCCCGTCTTCTCTTTACTTCTACTCTTCCCTACCTCTGGTCTCCATGCAGCAGCCACAGCAGTGTCTCTGAGACATAAATTTGATCATGCCATTCCTTTGCTTAAAACTTTTGGTGGATTCTCAGTGCTCTTAGACTAAAATCATTAACAAAGCCCACAGAAGCTTGCCTCATCTGGCCCTTGCCAGCCTCTCCAGCTTCACCTCCATTCATCCCCTTTTCCTCATTCACACTGGTCTTTGTGCAGTTACTCAAACACACATGCTCATTCTGTATTATGGGGCCATACATCATTGCTGGCTCGTCTGTGCCCCACCATGATTCACATGGTGGGTTCTTTTTCATTCTTTAGGACTCCAAGAGAACCCCAACCCACAGTAGGTATTCTGGTCTCCTTGAGAGCTTCTTGTCTTTTTATTTCTTCGTAGTGCTTATAATTTGTAATTAATACTTGTCTGCCCCTTTGATTAACATAAGTCTCAGTTAGTAGATTGTAAGTTTCATGAGGGCAGTGACCATACTGGTCTTGTGTATCAGAGTGGACTTGACATCTAGCATAGTGCTTGACACAATAATACCTGTTCACTGTATATTTGAATAAAAATCTACTGCACAAATAGAAATGGAAGACTTTCCAAGGGGGAGGTTGGTGGTGAAATGATGATGATGACTGTTTGAAGTGTGAGAAGAAAGAAAGAAGTCTGCGGGAAGAGCAGAAGGAGGACACCAGTGACAGGCAGTCCACAGGGAAGAGTCTTCAGCTTTCCCTGGTGGCTCCTCGGATGCAGAGGGCAGAGAGGGTCCCGATCCAAGTCCATCTGATACAACAGATGTTCTTTACCTCTGTAATCTTCGCAGTTATAATGATAATGCCTTCGCTTAAAGGAACATCATCCCTATGGAAGCATGAATCAGCATGCCAGTGAATGTTCAGATTAGCCCACAGGTAAGACAGAACCGAAATGTCTTACACTCCCTTGAGGGAGAAGCAAACCCCTTTCCTAAGTTAGATCAACTTTATTCCCCTTGCTGTTATCAGCTCTAGTCAGTTTGGATCTCTCCTAGAAAACAAACCAGTGGATACACATTACATATTACTAGTACATGGTATACACACATTACACACTCAAAACACACACCATTATCTCTGGGTTAAAAGATGTATGACCTCTTAAATTATCTTGTGGGAACCTGCAATACTGAAAAAATAAAATGCTTTCACTTCATATGTACAAGCTTAAAAAAAAAAAAACTTATCTACTGTGCTTCAAGCACTCTTTTTATTTTATTGAATATCACTAGAGTGGCAATAACCAGAGAGGTGATCTGCTAGGAATAAACTACTTATTGTAGGAAATATCTGTATTATTGGTTTTCCCAGGTGGCTCTTACTGGCAGCAAAAATTTGTACAGAAGAGGAAAATAAGTCAAGGGAGAGTTGGTTTTTTTCTGTGCTGCAGGGTAAGGGAGACCATTGGAAGGAAGGAAGGAAGCAAGGGATTGTTGCTGGGTAAGAGGATCTGTCTCCTGCTATACCCCTTACCTGACAGCCTCCAGGCTTCCAGCATGGGCTGACTGTACCCCCAGACCCTGAAAAAGAGTTCCCACACTTCTCTCCTCCTCTCACTGAGGTCTGGGGGCCGAAGCCTAATAGCTGCCTTTTGGATTAGGGTGTCTAGGAAAGTAACAGTACTGTTACCACCGTTGGAATGACTGATATTGACAACAGCTAACACGGATTGAAATGCTTCCTTAGGTGCCACGAACTATTCTGAACTCTTAAGATGTATTTACTCACCTGTAAACTTGCACACTTACAGATGGGGAAACCAACGCACAAAAAGTTTACCTTGTTCAAGACTACAGAGCAGAAGGTAATAGAGCAGGGTTGTTGAATGACTTTCTGAATGGGGTGAAGTTCTACAAGCTCAGCTGGAATACTGTCACTAGCCTCCTTTGCTATCAGCTCTTTTGATTGGGGCTCATCTCTTCTAGGGCAGCTTGACAGGAACTCCCATCTAAAGCACTGTCAGAGGCAGATCTATTATTAATCCAAATAGTCTCTGAAATGCTATTTGTGTTTGAATCTTAGAAACAGAGGAACAGTTACCAGAGTTGGGGTGTTGTGTTGATCTGTGGAAATGCTGGGCATGTTATTAGCTAGAATCAGAACAGTGAGATTAGATATCTTAAGGTTGGGGATAATATTATATGTTTTAAAAATATCCCTCACGTTGTCACACCTTGAACCTGAATTGAACTGAAAAATCTCATCTACAGTGGAAAAAGTCTCTCCAAGTGGTGTTGGAAAAGTTGGATAGCTGCATGTAAATCAATGAAGTTAGAACATACCCTCACACCATACACAGAAATAAACTCAAAATGGCTTTTAAAGACTTAAATATAAGACATAACATTGTAAAACTTCTAGAAGAGAACACAGGCAAAACACTCTCTGACATAAACTGTGCCAGTGTTTTCTTTGGTCAGTCTCCCAAGGCAATAGAAAAGGAAACAAATGGGATAATCAATCTGAGAAGCTTATAAAAGATGTTCTTTATCACTAACTATATTAGAGGAATGCAAATCAAAACTACAGTGACCTCCTCACAGTGGTCAGAACGGCCATCATAAAAACTGCAAATAACAGGTGCTGGAGAAGATGGAGAAAGGAAGCTCTCCCACAGTGCTGTTGAGAATGTAAGTGGGCATAGCCACTGTGGAAAACAGTATAGTGGTTTTCCAGAAACCTCTAAGAAAACTAAAAATAGGATTAGTTACCTTATGATCCAGCAATCCCACAACCTGAATGGATAAAGATCTGGTGCATATATACGCTGGAATACTACACACCAAAAAATAATGTCATTTGCAATAACCTAGATGCAACTAGAGATTATCGTACTAAGTGGAGTAAGAAAGATACCATGTGAGGTCACTTCCGCGTGGAATCTAAAATATGACACAGATGCGCCTATCTGCAGAACACAGACATAGACAGAGAGAACAGACTGGCTGCCAGAGGGGAGGGGCAGGGGGTGCTGGGTCAGCAGATACAAGCGCTCAGAGATGGAATGGATAAACGAGGTCCTGCTGTGCAGCACAGAGACATTCAGTGAAAAACCACAACCGGAAAGTATATAGAAAAAGAATGTACATGTACTCACTTTCCTGAAGAACAGAAATTACCACAACATTGTAAATCAACTATACTTCAATAAACTAGTAAAAGGATAAATATATAGTAATATAAAAATATTCAAACTAGATATTAGAAACATCTTTTACATAAATACTTTTGCTGAAATGAATAAAATTTCTGCAAAGAGATTTCTGGATTTGGTTAAGTGTTGTTTCTTATAAATTGACTGGGTTAGAGAATACTGATATGGTTATACAGTAATAAATTTTCTTTAATTTAGAATATTACAAGAAAATATACATGATTAGATCAAAAGACAGTAATGTGAAGTCATTTTGGTATTCAGAAGAAAACTTGTTAAGATGTGTTCCAACCATAATTGCTCATTTGGATTTGTTCTACCATCGTGAAGATGCCTTGTTTTTTGTAACAAAATAAAATTAAAATGTGCATTTAAAAAAGTTTCAGAAAAAGGTATTTGATTCTGCTCTTTTTGAAGCAGTGTTTCCAGTCTGGAGGCACTGTTAATAGCCTTCAAATATGTTTCACCTTTATCATTAGAGAGTATAAACTAGGTGTTAATAGTCACAGTTTTTAAAGTTATTGATGTTTATATTTGTTTATTGATGTTTCATATCTGTACTCTTGCAAGCATTATCAAAGGTGCAGCACTAGTAAAGCCATGGCACAATTTACTTCCATGGTTGAGGGCAAATCTCAGTGCAAGGTGGGGCTATTAACAGTGGATCTACTGTTTACTGCATTCTAAGTATTACACCAGGTACTGCGCCATGTCACAATATTCTCTCTTAATCCTCACACCAGCTCTTAAGAAATGGTGCTGTCATCCCCATTTCACAGGTGAGAAAACTGAGGCTTAGCTAAGCAGTTTGCCAGGACCACTCAGCTAATGAGAATCAAGATGACTGACTACATAAAATTCGAGAGTCCAAGCCCCAAATGTTACTGTATTTTAGTGCTTCCAGTACTTTTGTGCTTCCTAACTTTTTCCACATCAGGAAACACATGGAAGAAGAGCTTATTTAGACGTTGCACTGGAGTAAACTGAAGAAGACAATCAAGGTCTACAGATAACAGCCAAGTGTGTCCCGAGAGCTAAAGAGAGTCCATATCCTGGTATAACCCATCAGAGGGGTATCATGGAGATCAGATTTTGAAATTCAGCTTTTTTTTTCTTTAAATAAGATACATATTGATAATCCAGATTGGACCAGTCTTAATTAGTAAACTATCTACAAGATAGAAGAGAAACATGTCGGTTTATTTATTCCAAGTATGTTTTAGAAAGCAATGCATTCTTCTAATTAAAATCTTAAAAGTGCAGTATGTAAAACAGATAAAAGCTGGACATCTTTGGTTGGCTGAGTGGAGCCACAGTCTCTCCCATTCACCCCCAAGCCCACTGCAGTGGCTCCTCTGGCCCATTCTCAGGAACATGGAAGCTCTAACGGAACAGTCTGAAAACCACTGCCCGTTAGGGGTGGGAAGGGGAAACACTCAAGGAAGATTTGTGCAGTAGGCTTTTTTCTAAGTGGTAGTAGCCAGGAGTTAGGCTTCAGAGGTAGGAGATAACTGACAGAAGAGAAGCAGGTGGATATGTCTAGCACACCTGGGAAGGACAGACTTCACCTTCCAGAATTCTGCCTGGGCTGCTGACCTAGAGCCTCAGTGCTCTGCTAAGTAGGAAGTGACCCCATCTGTCTTAAAGTCAGTCAGCATCTTGTGGAGAGAAGAGTATCCAGAGCAGGCAGGCTTTGAGCACTCCTAGCCCAAATGTGTGGCTCAGCTGGCAAAAAGAATCCACTGGCAGTGTGAGAGACCTGGGTTAGATCCCTGGAGATCCCCTGGAGGAGGGCATGGCAACCCACTCCAGTATTCTTGGCTGGACAATACCCATGGACAGAGGAGCCTGGCGGGCTACAGTTCACAGGGTCTCAAAGAGTCAGACGTGACTGAATGACTAAGCATAGCACATGTAAGATTCCAAAAACAAAGCTATCATATCATCCACAGTCCCACACCTGGGAATGTACTGAAGGAAATAAGGTAAAAGTACATGCCTCCCAACGTCATTGCAACACTACTTTCAACAGCAAAGACCTGGAAGCCACCAAACTGTCTTTTAGCAGATGAGTGAATAAGGATGTGGCACACGTATACAGTGAATATTGCTTAGTCATAAAGCAAGGCCGCTGGGGACACCACCACTGGATTTGGGATGATCGTACTGTGGGTAACAGGTCACACAAAGAAAGATAGCATATGATACCAGGTTGAGGTGGAAACAAAATGGATAGGAAAACACAAATTAACAAAAATAGACATAAGAAACTTTTGGTTACTAAAGAGGTGCAAGAGAGGGATAAATTAGCACCTTGGGATTAGCATATCTGTAGAGGTACTCAACAAGGACCTACTGTCCAGCACAAGGTATTCACTCAATCTGGAATAAGCTATCTGGGAAAAGTGGCCAAAAATGAGTACACATAGCCCTATGTATAACTGAATCAAGCTGCTTGACAAGGAAAACAAACCTAAGTTTATCAACTGTATTTCAGTAGAAATAAAAATGAAAAGTATAAACAGGAATGATGCCTAGTATATCCTCACACCTGGGTGAACAGAACTGGTGGGACATCCCTGGACCCTGAGCAGCTAGGGTCCTGAGGCTGGACTGTCCTAAGGCTGAGGGAGTGAGCAGGATGGGGCAGGAAAGGAACCCTTAGACCTGCACTGCCCGGTCCCTCTGCATGGACTCACAGGCCAGACCCAGGCGGGGCATCTGACAGCAAAGCCAGGTCTAGTGCGCTCAAAGGTGATGAACCCTGTGGGTTGCAAGACTTTGAGGGGTCACTGGGTCTCCACGCCTCCTGGTGCCCTCCAGCCTCCTTCCTTATAGCCACCCTGCCTACAGGCAACAGTTCCCTCATCACAGTGCTTTTGTAGGTGTTGGGATTTTTTCCTGGGTAAAGGGTATGGGGGTGAAAATGGTGAGACAGAAGCCCTGGATATTTGTTCTGGCACATTCAACTCATCTACAACCGCGGACTTTCCCTGCCTGAGCAACCGGAGGTGGGGAGGAAGAAATCCTGCTGCCCAGTGGTCATTTCCCAGAACTACAGCTGTATCTCCAGTGTTGGCACTGGAGATGCCCATTTTATGGAACCAGGTCAAACAGACAAAAATAGACACTATATGATACTAGTTTGAAGTGTAATCTAAAGATGGGTAGAAATACACAAACTGACAACAGAGAAACATGCTCAGAGACTTAGAAATTTATGGTTACCAAAGAGGAAATCTGCACAAGAGAAGCAAATTAGCACTTTGGGATTAACATGTAACGTATATCTTTGGCTTCCCTGGTGGCTCAAATGATAAAGAGTCTGCCTGCAGTGCGAGAGACCTGGGTTCAATCCCTAGGTCAGGAAGATCCCTTGGAGAAGGAAATGGCAACCCACTCTAGTATTCTTGCCTGGAAAATCCCATGGACAGGGGAGCCTGGCAGGCTACAGTCCATGGAGGTCACAAAGAATCAAACACGACTGAGCAACTTCCCTTTCTTTTCTGATATTTCTAAAATAGTCAACAAGGCCCTACTGTCTAACACAACTCTACTCAACACACTGGAAGAAGCTATCTGGGAGCAGAGTCCAAAAACAAGTAGATGTACTCCTATCTGTAACTGAATCGATGCCAAAACAAATGCAGTTTTGTAAATCAACTGTACTGTACTAGAAACTAAAAATTAAATGAAGATATCAGTAAAAGGAATAATGCCTACTGTAAGTCACCTCTTGGCTGTGTGGTCAGGGCTGGGGGTACTATCCCTAGAGCCTGAACCAGACTGAGTTGAAAAGCTCAACTGAGGGGGATGGGAAGGATCTGCCAGGAAAGGAAGCCCCTTGGGCCCACAGTGCCCGGTCCCTCCATGTGGGACCACAGTCCCCAGATCACATCTGGCCCTTCAACAGCAAAGCCAAGCACAGTTCACTCAGAGGATGAGGGACCCTCAGGCTGCCAGGACTTTGAGGAGTCACCTGGTCTCCATGTCCCCTGGTGCTGAGGTTCCCACATCCAGTCTCTTTCCTTACAGTCACCCCATGTATAGAGAATAGCACACTCAACACAGCACTTTTGCAGGGGTTTGGATTTTTCCCACATTGAAGGGCAAGGGGTGGAAGTGATGAGACACAGCCCTGGGTCTGTGTTCTGGCACAGTCTGCCCTCCTTTACAACCTAAGAGCAGGACTGTCCCTAATCATCCCCTCACCCTGGTTACCAAAGGTGGAGAGGATGGACTCCTGCCACCTTGTGGCTATTTCATAAACTACAACTTAAAATCAGTGCTTTGGGGAATCGCACTCATAAGGTTATATTGTCAAGTCACACCTGAAAAATATTTTTTTAAAAGGCCAACTTTCAAGACACTCATTTCAGGAGAAAAGTCATTTCAACTTTACTCATTTTTTTAAGTGTAAACTACTTGGAAAGATGGTCAACATCCCTCTATCAGAGAAATGTAAATCAAAATTAAAATGAGGTTATATCCTTGCACCAATTAGGGCAGTCGTCGTCAAAAGCCTACAGCAGTAAATGCTGGGAAAGGTGTGGGGAAATGAACTCTCCTGCACCGTGGGTGGGAATGTAAACTGGTAAGAGCCACTAGGAAGAGCCCTATGGAGGTTCCTTAAAGAATGAGGTAAATGCCACCACATGATCTGCAATCTCACCTCTGGACAAACACCCAACAAATCCCTAAGGGAAAAGAAGCATGCACCATAACGTCACGCCAACACTACTTTCAACAGACACGACCTGCCCATCAGCAGACGAGTGCATAAGGAAGACACGGTGCATGTTTACAAGGGAATAGTGGGCAGCCGTAAAATAGAAGAAATTAATGCTCCTTTCAGCAGCACAGGTGGACTCGGAGATAGCAGGTCACACAGAGGAAAAGAGCACACATATCACGCTCGGGTACAATCTAAAAATGGATAGAAACACATGAGTTGACCAAACAGAAATGCACTCAGAGGCTTAGAAAAGAAACCTATAGTTAGGAGAGGGAAAATACTGGACAGGGATGAACAGCATGCGCAATTATTACATGAAAACTGGCATCTGTAGAGATAATCAACAAGGACCTGTTCTGAACAGGGAACGCTAGTCAACACACTGGAAAAAGCTATCTGGGAGGGGGCAAAAACCAGTAGATGTATTTGTACGTATAACTGAATGCATGTGCTTGATGGGGAAAAGAAAACATCATCATCTCTGTTCCAATAGAAATAAAAATGATACAAAACTATGAAAAGGAATGATGTCTACTACATTCCCCTCAGGCTTGGGTGTTCGGTACTGGTGGGACATCCCTGGAGCTTGAGCAGCTAGGGTCCTAAGGCTGGACTGTCCTGAGGCTGAGGGGGCCGAGAAGGATGAGGCAGGACGGGAACCACTGCCTGGTCCCTCTGCATGGGACCACAGTCCCCAGATCCAGGCGGGGCATCTGACCGCAAAGTCAAGTCTAGTGCACCCAAAGGATTATGGACCCTGTGGGTTGCAAGACTTTGAGGAGTCACCTGGTCTCTACGTCTCCTGATGCTGCGGCTCCCACTCCAGTCTCCTTCCTTAGAATCACCCCACATATAGACGAAAGCTCCCTCACCCCCGCACTTTTGTAGAGGTTGGGATTTGTTCCTGGATGAAGGGTAAGGGGAGGGAAGTGGGGAGACAGAAGCCCTGGGTATGTGTTCTGGCACATTCAGCTCTCATTTACAACCACAGACTTTCCCTCATTTCCCCCTTGCCTGAGTAACCAGAGCTGGGGGAAAAGAAATCCTGCTGCCTCGCGGCCATTTATGCTTACCACAGCTATAAAATCAGTGCTATGAAAGCTTCCCTCAAGAAATGTGCTGTGGTAAGTAATCAAAAGAAAATTCAAAACACAGCTACTTTCAAGAAGCTCTTTTCAAGAGAAGCAATTTCAATTTTCCTTAAAAATCCTTAAAAAAAAACAAAAAACATAGACACGGAAAGATGCTCAACACTGCTCAATATCAGAGAAATATAAAACAAAACTAAAACGAGGTACCACCTTGCACCAGTCTGAATGACCATCGTAGAATAGCTTACAAGCAGTAAATTTTTGGAATTGCATGCAAAAATGGAATACTCCTATGCTGTGGGTGGCAGGAGCTATTATGAAGGATACCGCAGATGTTCCTTAAACAAAATGATAGCTACCACATAATCCACAGTTCCACTCCAGGGCATATATATGACAAAAACCCTAAGGCTAAAGACACACGCACCCCAACATAACTGCAAAACTACTTTCAATAGTCATGACATGGAAGCCACTAGACTGTCCACCAGCAAATGAACGCATAAAGACGATGTACACATACACGAATACAAGGGAGTACAGTTCAGACAAGAAAAGGAATGCAGTAACGTCACCGCTATAACATAAGTGGACCTGGAGATGATCATACTATGGGACGAGGTTAGATAAAGACAGAAAGCTTATGATATTACATTGAGGTGCAGTCTCAAATTGGATAGAAATATATGAATTTACAAAACAGAAAACCCCTCAGAGACAGAAAAAACTTAAGGTTACCAGAGGGGAAAGGTGTGGGAGAACAAATTAGCACATGGGATTAATATATGAACACTGATTTCTGTAATAGATACTCAACAAGGTCCTCCTCTCCAGCAGAGGGGACTTACTCAACACTCTGGAAGAAGCTATCTGGTAGGGTCTGAAAATGATTAGATGTATGCCTATGTATAACTAAGTCAAGCTGTGTGACACCTAAAACAAACAACATCAATCAACCATACTCAAACAGATACTGAATATTAGATGAAAATGTTAAAAGCAACGATGTCTATTATATTCACCTCCTGCCTGGGTGTTCAGGGCTGGGGGATGTCCCTGGAGCCTGAGCCGGGTAGGGTTCTAGGTTGGACTGTCCTAAGGCTGAGGGAGCTGGGAAGGAACTCTGACCCCAGTACCTGGTCCCTCTCATGAGACCACTGTCTCATGATCCACATGGGCTATGGCACAACTAAGCCAAGCCCAGTGCACCCAAAGGATGATGGACCCTGTGAGTTGTGAGACTTGGAGGAGCCACCAGATCTCCAAGTCTCCGAGTGCTGGGGTTTCCACCTCCAGCCTCCTTCCTTAGAGTGACCCCACCCAGAGATGTGGGTTCTGCCACATTGTGCTCTCACAAGCCACAGCAGGACCTGCCCTCATCTCCGCCTTAACAGAATAGCAAGCAGAGGTGGCCGCGAGGGCGGGGCGGGGGAATGGGGGGTGGGGGGGTGGGGTGGGGGAATCCTGACACCACGTGGTCATTTCCCAGAACTACAACTTTAAAACCAGTCATCCGGCCACGCCTTCACAAGGCCTGTGTGGTTGCTTTGTAGGTAATGCAAAGAAAATTCAAAAATGTATCTTTAAGAAGTCCATTTCCAAAGAGAAGCCATTCAATGTTACTCAATAATGCTTCTGTTTTTATAAAAGGACAGGGAAAGATGTTCAACGTCACTCATCACCAGAGAAATGTAAATCACAGCTACAAGGATTTACCAGAAGCCCTCATTCATTAACCTCCAATTAAAATAAATAAACATATTAAAAAATGGTCAATTAAAAAGGATTAATGTCCAGCATATATAAAGAACTCCTACAAGTCAATAAGAGAAAAGGCAAAAGCCCAGGGTGCTTAGTCGTGTGTTTTTTTATGTGTGTGTGGAAAGTGTGTGTGGAAAAAAACCCCAAAAAGTCTACAAGCACTGCTTTTGGGGACGGCATGGTGGAAAAGATCTCTACTATGCTCTGGGTGGGAATGTAACCTGGTAAGAGCCATTGCAAACGATACGATGGAGGTTCCTTTATAAACGAAATGAGAGCTACCACATGATCTGTAATCCCACTCCTGGGCATATACCTGATGAAATCTCTAAGGTGAAAGACACATGAGCCTCAGCGCCATTGCAACACTACTTTCAATAGCCAAGACGTGGAAGCCAGCAACCTGTCCATTAGCAGATGAGTGCATGGAGATGTGGCACATACATACAAAGGAGTACTGCCTACCTTTAAAAAAGGAGTAAAGTAATGTCACTTGGAACAACACAGGTGGATTTGGAGATCATCATACTATGGGAAGCAGGTCAGACAGAGAAAGACAGATAGCATATGGTATCAGGTTGAGGTGGAAACAAATGGATAGAAAAGCATGAACTGAAAAAACAAATACCCAGACATAAAAAGTAAACTTTTGGTTCACAAGGCCCTTCAGGTAAATAATAGCCTGCCCTGAAGAAATGTGCTGTGGTAGGTAATCAAAAGAATATTCAAAACAAGGCCATAATTTAAGAAGCCCATTTCAAGAGAGAGGCCATTTCAATTTTACTCAGATTGTGACTCAAAAACATTTTACTTTTTCTTTTTTCCTGTAAAGGACATAGAAAGGTGCTTCATATCACTTACTATCATAAAAATGTAAATCAAAACTATAATAAGGTAAAACCTAGCACTAGTCTGAGGGGCCATCATCAAAATGTCTACAAGCAGTAAGTGTTGCAGAGGACCTAGAAAAAAAAAAAAAAGGATTCTCTTAAGCTGTGCGTGGGGATGGTACCTGGTAAGGGTCACTACAGAGGACATTGTGGAGGTTCCTTAAAAATGAAATTACAGTGCCCAGAGGATCAGCAATCCAACTCTTGGGAATATACTTGAAAAAAACCCAAAGGTAAAAGACATGCCCTCAGACGTCATTGCCATAATACTTTCAGTCGCCAAGAAGCCAGCAAACTGTCCATCAGCAGCTGAATGCATAAAGACGATGCGGTGCATGCACGCAAGGGAACATCGCTAAGCCTTAAAAAGAAACAGTTGATGCCACTTGTAACAACTGAGGTGGACCTGGAGATGATCACACTGTGGGACGTGGTTAGATAAAGACAGATAGCCTATATATCATGTTCAGGTGGAATCAAAACATGGATAGATGCACCCTAATTGAAAACAGACACATCCTCAGAGACTAGAAAACTATATTTACCAAAGAGGAAAGGTAGGAAAGAGAGAAAAATTAATACATGGGATTAATATATGAACACTGATACGTTTAATAATCAACAAGCACCTTCTGTCCTGCACAGGGAACTCCACTCAACACTCTGCAAGATGCTATGTGGGAAATGAAGCCAAAAACGAGTAGACGTAGCCCTGTGTGTAACTGAATTGAGCTGCTTGACACCAAAAACAAACACAACACTGTTTATCAACTGTGTTCCAACAGAAATAAAAAGTGAACTGAAAATATAAATAGGAAGGATACCTACTACATTCCCCTCATGCCTGAGTGGCCGCAGCTGGGGTACACACCTCTGGCTCAGCTGGGTTGGGTCTTAAGGCTGGACTGTCCTAAGGCTGAGGGAGTGGGCATGATGTGCCAGGAGAGGACCTGCCTTAGGCTCACAGTGCCTGGTCCTCTGCATGGGGCCACAGTCCCCATATCCAGGCAGGCTATCTGACAGCAAAGCCAGGCCTAGTGCACCCAAAGGAGGATGGAGCCTCTGGGCTGCAGGTCCTTTGAGGAGTCACTGGTCTCCACGTCTCCTGAGGCTGGGGTTCCCACCTCCAGCCTCACTCCTTACTGTTATCCTGCCTATCGATGACAGCCCTCTCACCGCAGCGCATCTGCAGGGGGTCTGGATTTACCCTGGATGAAGGGTAAGGGGGTAGAAATGGTGAGACAGAAGCCCTGGGTGCACGTGTTGGCACATATTGCTTTCATCTATAACCCAAGGCTTTCCCTCATCTCCCCCTTGCCAGAGCAGCCAGAGGTGAGGAGGAAGAAATCCCGCCGCCTCGCTGTCATTCCCCATAACTACAGCTGTAAAATCGGTGCTTAGGGGAATTGCATTCACAAGGCTGCTAATGAAGACTCCCCTCAAGAAATGTGCTGAGAAAGGTAATGGAAAGAAATTTCAAAACACAGCCAGCTTTCAAGAAACCCATTTCAAGAGCGGAGCCATTTCAATTCTTCTCAAAAATATTTTGTTTTTTAATGTAGAAAGGCCATGGAAAGATGCACAACAATGCTCATTATCAGAGAAATGTAAATCAAAACTATGAGGAACCACCTCGCACCAGTCCAAGCAGCCATCAAAGAAAAGTCTATAAGTACGAAATGCTGGGGAGGGTGTGGAGAAAAAGAGCTCTCCTGTGCTCTGGGTGGGAATGTAACCTGGTACCAGCCACTACCAAGGATGCTATGGAGGCTGCCTAGGAAATGAAATGAGAGCTATCACATGATCCGCAGTTCTACTCCCGGGCATATACCTGAGGAAAATCCTAGGTCAAAAGACACATGCACCCCAATGTCACTGCAGCAGTACCTTCAGTAGTCAAGACTACTGTCTACCAACAAAGGAATGGACAGAGCTGGTGAGGTGCGTGTATCCAGGGGCATGTTGCTCAGATCCTACGCGTAGGTGGCTCTGGAGATAAGCACACTATGGGAAGCAGGTTAAAGACAGAGATGCCACTTCAGGGTGGAATCCACAAATGTACACAATTTTACAAAACAGAAACACACTCAGACTCAGAAACTTACGGTGACCAGAGGGGAAGGGTGCTGGAGAGGGGTAAGCTAGCACGTGGGATAAACACATGAACACTGGCACTGTAATAGATAATCAGTCAACAAGGACTTCCTGTCCGGCACAGGGAACTCGATTCAGCACTCTAGAAGACACCATCTGGGAAAAGAGGCCAAAAGTGAGCAGATGCATCCATACGTAGAACTGAATCGAGCTGCTCGGCACCAAAAACAAACACAACGTTGTTAATCTAGTGTATTCCAATAAATACAAAAACGAAATGACAATATGAACCGGAAGGATGCCTGCTCTATTCCCCTCATGCCTGGGTGACCTGGGCTGGTGGGACCTCCGTGGAGCCCGAGCTGGTTAGCATTCTAAGGGCGGACTGTCTTAAAGTTGAGGGAATAGGCACTATGTGCCAGGAAGGCCACCCTGGGACCTGTGGTGTCTGGTCCCTTTGCATGGGACCACAGTCTGAAGACCCAGTTGGGCTGTTGGATAACTGCACCCAAAGGATGACGGACCCTCTGGTTTTAAGACTTTGAGGAGTCACCTGGTCTCCATGTCTCCTGGGGCTGGGGTTCCTACCCCTAGCCTTTTTGACAGCACTCTCATCACAGGGTTTCTGTAGGGACTGGGATATTTGGGGGTGGGGGTAGAGTGTAAGAGGGTGGAAGTGGTGAGACAGAAGTCATGGGTGTGTGTTTTCTGGCACACTCGGCTCTCATTTTCAACCCAGGAGCAGGCCTTTCCCTCATCTGCCCCTTGCCCCTGTAACCAGTTGGGGGAAAGTGAAATTCTGCCGCCTGGTGGCCATTTCCTATAACTGCCGCTTTAAAACCAGTGTTTAGGGGAACGGCATTCACAAGGCCTGCTGGTTCTTAATGAAGACTGCCCTCAAGAAATGTCCTGTGGTAGGTAATTGAAAAAAAAAAAAAAATCGAAACGCAGTCCGCTTTCAGGAAACCCATTTCAAGAGAGAAGCCATTTCAATTTTCCTAAAAAAAAAAAAAAATTTTTTTCCCCTATGTAAAGGACATGGAAAGATGCTCAGCATCGCTCATGAATGGAGATATGTAAATGAAAACTACAATGAGGCACCACCCTGCATCAGTCCAAGCAGCCATCACAAAGTCTGCAAGCAGTAAATGCTGGGGAGGGTGTGGAGCAAGAACTCTCCTGTGCTGTGGCTGGGAACGTGACCTGGTAAGAGCCGCTATGAAGGACTCCATGGAGTGGAGCTTCCTTTAAAACTCAGATGAGAGCTTCCACAGGATCCTCAATCCCATCACTGGGCAAACACCTAACAAAAACCCTAAGGCAGAAGACAGATGAACCCCAACGTCACTGCAACACTACTTTCATTAACCAAGACCTGGAAGCCACCAAACTTTCTATCAGCAGTTGAAATCATAAAGAAGATGTGGCACTTAAATACAGGGAATGTGGCTTAGCCATAAAAAAGAATATAGTCCCATTTGCAACAACACTGGCGGACACAGAGATTATCATACTACGGGAAGGACGTCAGATAAAGGCAAATCACATATACCACCTTGAGGTGGAATCTAAAAATGTAAAGAAACACATGATTTTACAAAACAGAAACATACTGACAGTTTTAGAAAAGAAACTTATGGTTGTCAACGGGGAAAAGTGGGGAAGAAGGATAAATCAGCACATTGGGATTAACATACGAACACAGATACCTCTAAAACAGATAATTAAGAAGGGCTTCCCTGGTGGCTCAGCTGGTGAAAATTCCACCTGCAATGTGGGGGACCTGGGTTTGATCCCTGGGTTGGAAAGATCCCCTGGAGAAGGACATGGCAACCCACTCCAGTATTCTTGCTTTGAGAATCCCATGAACAGAGGATGCTGGTGGGCTACAGTCCATGGAATTGCAAAGAGTTGGGCATGACTGAGCAACTAAGCATAGTACAAGAAGGAATTGTTGCTCAGCACAGGGAACTCCACTGAACACCCTGGAAGATGCTATCTAGGAAAAGAATCTAAAAAGAGTAGATGTACCTCTGTGTATAATCGAATAAATCTGGTTTATGTCCAAAAGAAATGCAACATTGTTATTCAACTGTACTCCAATATTAACTAAAAAGAAATGAAAATATATGAACAGGAAGAATGCCTACAATATTCCCCCTTACACATGGGTGTTTGGTGTTGATGGTACATCCCTGGAGCCTGGGCTGGCTAGGGTCCCAAGGCTGAGGGAGCTGGGAAGGATGTGCCAGGAAAGGAACCCTCTTGGACCCGAAGTGCCTGGTTCTTCTGCACGGGACCATAGTCCTCAGGACCAGGCAGGCCATCCGACAACAAAGCCAAGGTCAGTGCACCCAAAGGATGATGGACCCTCTGGGTTGTAGGTCCTTTGAGGAGTCACCTGTTCTCTATGTGTCCTAGTGCTGGGGTCTGCACCTCCAGTCTCCTTCTTTAGAGTTGCCCGAGCTTTGGACCACAGCACCTTCAGTAGTGTGCTTCTGCATGGGTTGGGATTTTTGAGTATGAAGGGTAATGCTGCTGCTGCTGCTGCTGCTAAGTCGCTTCAGTCGTGTCCGACTCTGTGCGACCCCATAGTCGGCAGGCTCCACCAGGCTCCCCCGTCCCTGGGATTCTCCAGGCAAGAACACTGGAGTGGGTTGCCGTTTCCTTCTCCGATGCATGAAAGTGAAAAGTGAAAGTGAAGTTCCTCAGTCGTGTCCAACTCTTAGCGACCCCATGAACTGCAGCCCACCAGGCTCCTCCATCCATGGGATTTTCCAGGCAAGAGTACTGCAGTGGGGTGCCATTGCCTTCTTCAAAAGGGTAAAGGGGAAGAAGTAATAATACACCAGCTCTTGGGTGTTTTTTTTCTGGCACATTCCCCTCTCATTTACATGAGGAAGAGATCTTTCATGAAGGCTCCCATTGCCAGAAGAACCAGATTTGGGCATGAAGAAACCCTGCCACCTTGTGGCCATTTCTGGTAAAAACAACTTTAAAACCAGTGATTTTGGAAACTTCACAAATGGCAACTCCATTTGTGACAGAGGACAGAGGAATTTGGTGGGCTACAGTCCACGGGGTCACGAAAAGTTGGACACGACTGAAGCAACTTAATACACAAATTCACAAGGCCTGAAGGGCTGTTAGTGACAGTATCCCTCAAGAAATGTACTGGAGTAAGTAATCAAAAGAGAATTCAGAAGAAAGCAGGCTTTCAAGAAGACAATCTGAAGACAAATTGTATTCACACCATTTTTTTAAACATATGAAAAGATGCTTAACATTACTTACTATTAGAGAAATGCAAGTCAAAACTACAGTGAGATATCATTGGTCATCATCAAATCGAGTGGTCATCAACAAAAAGTCTACAAAGAATAAATGCTGTGGAGGGCATGGGCAAAAGGGTACCACCCTACACTGTTGGTGGGAATGTAAATTGGGAATAGGCTCTATGGAGAACAGTATGGATGTTCCGCAAAATAAACAAACTAAAAATAGAGCTATCACATGATCCCAAATACCATATCTGGGCATATACTTAGAGAAAACCAGAATTCAAAAACACATATGTACCCCAACATTGATTCCAGCAGTATTTACAATAGCCAGGACAAAAAGCAATGAAAGTGTCCACAGATACGTGGATAAAGAAGGTGTGGTACATATATGGAAGGGAATGTTACTCAGCCATAAAAAGAATGAAATGACGCCATTCCTAGCAACATGGCTGGACCTGGAGATGGTCATACTCAGTGAAACAGGTCAGAGAAAGGAAAATATCGTATGATATAAGTTATATGTGGAATCTAATAATAGACGGCTTCCCTGGTGACCTGCAATGTAGGAGCTCTGAGTTCAGTCCCTGGGTCGGGAAGACCCCTTGGAGAAGGAAATGGCGACCCATCCAGTATTCTTGCCTGGGAAATGCCATGGACAGCAGAGGCTGGCAGGCTACAGGCCACGGGGTTGCAAAAGAGGCGGACAAGACTGAGAGACTAAACAGCAATAACAGACATAATCGAACTTATTTACAAAACAGATGGACTCACAGCTTTCAAAAACAAAGTTATGGTTACTTAAGGGGATAAATTTCAGGAAGGATAAAGTAGGCTATCTCTTCAAGAAAATTGGAGATGCCAAGAGAACATTTCATGCAAAGATGGGCATAATAAAGGACAGAAATGGGAAGGACGTAACAGAAGCAGAGAGATTAAGAAAAGGTGGCAACAGCACACAGAAGAACTGAACAAAAAGGACTTATATAATGACCTGGATAACCACGATGGTATGGTCACTCACCTAGAGCCAGACATTCTGGAGTGTGAAGTCAAGTGGGCCTTACAAAGCATTAGTAAGAACAAAGCTAGTGGAGGTGATGGAATTCCAGCTGAGTTATTTTGAATCCTAAAAGATGATGCTGTTAAAGTGCTGCACTCAATATGCCAACAAATTTGGAAAACTCAGCATTGGCCAAAGGACTGGAAAAGGTCAGTTTTCAGTCCAATCCCAAAGTAGGGCAATGCCAAAGAATGTTCATACTACCATATAACTGTGCTCATTTTACATTCTAGCAAGATAATGCTCAAAATCCTTCAACAGCATGTGAACTGAGAACTTCCAGATGTACAAACTGGATTTAGAAAAGGCAGAGAAACTTGAGGACAAATAGCCAACATTCACCGGATCATAGAAAAAGCAATAGTATTCCAAAAAACATCTGCTTCATTGACTACACTAAAGCCTTTGACTGTGTGGATCACAACAAAATGTGGAAAATTCTTAACAAAATGGGAATACCAGACCACCTTACCTGCCTCCTGAGAAACTTGTAAATAGGACAAGAAGCAACAGTTAGAACCAGACATGAAACAATGGACTGGTTCAAAATTAGGGAAAGTTCATCAAGGCTGTATATCGTCACCCTGCTTATTTAATTTACATGCATAGTACATTATGTGAAATGTCAGGCTGGATGAAGCATAAGCTGGAATCAAGACTTCTGGGAGAAATATAAATAACCTCTGATATGCAGATGACACCACCCTTATGGCAGAAAGTGAAGAGGAACTAAAGCCTCTTCAAGAGGGTGAAAGAGAAGAGTGAAAAAAGCTGGTTTAAAACTGAACATTCAAAAAAATGAAGATCATGGCAACCGGTCCCAACACTTCATGGAAAATAGATGGGGGAAAAGTGACAGACTTTACTTTCTCGGGCTCCAAAATCACTGTAGATGGTGACTGCAGCCTTAAAATTAAAAGACACTTGCTCCTTGGAAGAAAACCTATGACAAACCTAGACAGCATATTAAAAGTAGAGATATCAGACTTTGCTGACAAAGGTCCGTCTAGTCAAAGCTATGGTTTTTCCAGTAGTCATGTATAGATGTGAGAGTTAGACCATAAAGAAGGCTAAGTGCCAAAGAATTGATGCTTTCCAACTGTGGTACTGGAGAAGACTCTTGAGAGTCCCTTGGACATCAAGATCAAACCAGTCAATCCTAAAAAGAAATACACCCCAGAATATTCATTGGAAAGACTGAAGCAGAAGCTGAAGCTCCAATACTTTTGCCTCCTGATGTGAAGAGTCAGCTCATTGGAAAAGACCCTGATGCTGGGAAAGTTTGAGGCAGGAAGAAAAGGGGACGACAGAGGATGAGATGGTTGGATGGCATTACTGACTCAACGGATGTGAGTCTGAGCAAGCTTTAGGAGATAGTGAAGGACAGGAAGCCTGGTGTGCTGCAGTTCATGGGGTCGCAGAGAGTTGGACATGACTGAGTGATTGAACAATGATAATAACAAAGGAGGAGGTTAGGCTTAATATACACCCAGTAATGCATATAAAACAAATAAACAACAAGGCCCTACTCTATCACACAGGGGATTCTATTCAATATTCTGTTATAACCTATATTGGAAAAGAATTTGAAAAAAAAAGGATATATGTAAGTGAATAAGTGAATCTCTTTGCTATACACCTGAAACTAACACAACATTGGAAACCAACCATACTCCGATATAAAATTAAAAGAAAAGTAAAATACATGGACAAAAGATATGCACTATCACTTCATCAAAGATGACATGTAAATGGCAAATGAGGTGAGGTGAGGTGAGGTGAAGTCGCTCAGTCGTGTCCAACTCTTTGCGACCCTGTGGACTGTGACTTACTAGGCTTCTCTGTCCATGGGATCCTCCAGGCAAGAATACTTGAGTGGATTGCCATTTCCTTCTCCAGGAAATGGCAAATAAGCAGATAAAAAGATAGCCAACCTCATTAATGGCAAAATCCAAATTAAAACTACAATGAGATGCCACGACACATCTACTAATATGGCCAAAACTGAAAAAACAAACAAACAAACAGAAAATAACTGGCAAGGATGTGAAGCAACTGGGACTCTCGCCTTTTTTGTTAGAAAAGAAAAGAGCAATAGCCCCCTTAGAAATCAGTTTGGAGGTTTCTCAGAAAGTCAACCATGTACTTCCTATATAACTCAGCCGTCTCACTCTGATATAGCCACACAAGTTAATGTTCAAATGAAAATCTAAGTAGTGCAAATTTTTTAAAAATTCAAGTATAGTTGACTTAGAATATTATATTAGCTTCAGATGTACAACATAGTGATTGTACATTTTTATAGGTAACACATCATACGAAGTTCTTACAGTATTATTCATGTCCAACTCTTTGTGAGCCCCTGGACTATAGCCCACTAGGCTCCTCTGTCCATGGAATGCTCCAGGTAAGAATACCGAATGGGTTACCATTCCCTTTTCCAGGGGATCTTCCCAACTCAGGGATTGAACCCAGGTCTCCTGCATTGCAGGTGGACTCTTTATTGTCTGAGCCAACAGGGAAGCCCGTACTTGACTATTTCCTGCTGAATGTAAATTTTTATGGTAGCTATATTTGTATCCACCAAACTGGAAACAACCCAAATGTCCATCAATGATCGCTGGGTAAACACACTGTGCTGCAGGGAGACAATACTCAGCTGTACAATGGAACAAACTGCTGCTGCTGCTAAGCCGCTTCAGTCGGGTCTGACTCTGTGTGACCCTATAGATGGCAGCCCACCAGGCTCCCCGTCCCTATTAATACTTATATACCCAATAAAAAGTTAACCCAAATTTTAAATGAAATAAGTCAGCTTCAAAATCTGATCGTATGTATGATTCCTTTTACTTATCACGTTCTAAGGCACAAAACTAAAGGGATTGAAAACTGATTAGTGGTTTCCAGGGCCTGGGGGTTTAAAGAGGCTTGACCCTGGTGGAGAATCAAAGAGTTTGGGGACACTATGGAACTGTTCTGTATCTTGACTATGATAGTGACTATATATAACCGTATGGGTTTTTCAAACTGGTAGAACTGCACCCTAAACTGGTGGTTTTTACTATATGCAAATTAAACCTCAGTTTAAAAATGTTAAAAAATTAACAGTGTTGATAAACTTTTTACACCTTATGGGAAGAAATCTTTTAAACTGGTTACACTTTTTGCAAATACTGTTTCCACCACTAATTTGCTTAGTCACTTCCCTCCCTCCCTCACCACTGAACTAAGTTAACTCTCAGCCCAATGAAACTGATCATGAATTCTGAATTCAGACAGTGGAATCTTAATTAAAGAGATTTTACTTTAATCTTTAGAAGGCATCTTTAATATCCCAGCTTTTCTGGAGTCATGTTCTTCATCACAGAAATATATCCCCTGTCTGAAGTGGCAGAGAGTGGAAAGAAGGGATGAGAATGATCCATCATAATGTACCTATTTCATGGGAGAAATGATGGAAATGGTAATAGCTGCCTCTCACCAAAGATGCAAGAAATGGAAACGAGCTACTCCGAGGATGCTCCTGTACTCTAGCTAAATCCACACCTCTGTGGTACCCAAACAAGCTTTTCTCCATAATCCTTTCCTCTACCTACCCATCCACAGAAAAGACTCGGGCATCACATTAACTCACTTCTAGACTGTGAGGCTCCACAAGTGATGTGCATCTGTATCCTCATAAATTTGTCCCCAGGGAACAAAGTCCCTTAACAATTCTGGCTGTTTAAAAGAAAATGTAGTTGTGGAAGCAAAGCTCTGTGTCTCCAGTCACCCAATTTCGCCGTCATCATATTTCATCAGACTATCCAGACAAAGCACTGTCCTCCCACTCATATCTCTGTCTAGGCCAGCTGCTCTATTCCCCCTTTTTTCTTTAAAAGATAAATTATTAAAATGATTTAAAAATAATGTATTCACTTCTGATCATGAATACACAGCAACAGCAATGGCTATGTCTGCAGCCACTTGGGTGCATATCTCGGCATGCCTTGCCACCACACCAGGCTCCATCCCCACAAGCATTTCTCTACATTCTGACAGCCGCTGAGGACAGTGTACCACCATGTGGGAAGTTTCAAACAGATGTCCCATTCACAATGCAGGTTTCCCTGCCGATGATGGTTTTACAGCTCACTTGTGCAAAACTGAAGTAACTAGTTCCTACCACTGATTTTCTAAAACCCCCTCATGAACAAGCAGGTCACAGACAATGTATGCCTGCACAGTTCTTACAGGTGCTTAAAGTCACTTTAAAAAAGAAGGTCTTTCTTCATCAGGAACAATAACCAAGGCCTTTTCTGTGACCCTAGCCTACTAAGCCCCAGGCTGCCTGTGGCCCCTGGATGGCTGCCCTCAGGTCCCCACATCCCAGGATGGTGCTGGGCAAAGGGCAGACAAGAGACATAGACTGCCATTACTGCGCTCAGCCCCAGAGTCCCTGGGTCTTGAGGATGTCTGCGGATGGACCGGTTTTCTTTTCTACATTCCTTTCAGCCTTCTCCTGTAGACTCATGAGCTGGTCTCTCCTCCAGTAAAGAAGCCTAGCCATCCTCCCCCTTCTTCTCCAGGTGCTATCACCTCCATACTCCCAGCCAGCCTGCTGGTCCTGGCACCCTGTGTGGACACACTTTCACAAAGCTTCCAGACACACAGTCTGGAGGGCAGCAGAATGACCACCTGTTTTCTCTTTGTCAGGGGTTGAGCGATCTTATCCAACAACACAGAGGTCAGGGCAGGCCAGGTCTCTTGGTCTTGTGGGTGGCATGCCTCCTCCATCCACCAAGGAATGAGAATGGGGCTGGAAGAGGGAGAGGCCCAGGGACCAATTGATGTTCATACACTTTCAGAGGAGGGCCAGGCACTTGAGCTTGTTTCTGAGAAACTGCCAGAAACGATGTTCATGCCCACTCAGCACATGACCACGCCTTCCCACCCAGAGGACCTTCTTGGCCACAAGGGGGCCTGTGGCCCAGGAGATGGCCCCAGCCATCAAGCAGACCTGCTCCAGACCTGCTCCACCGCCACCTTCAGCAGACGCCTGGGGGAAACTTTTCACTGAACAAACGTTTATGTTATGCAGATCTATGCCCTGAAAATAACACCTGTGAGGAAAGCAATATCCTGTCTTCATAGACTTTACTTTTAGAGTAGAAGAGACAGAAAATTGATACACAAATAGGCAACGGTAGCAAATCTGGTTTGAACCAGTACAATGCAGAAAAGTAAGGTTAGGCAAGGGACGGAGAGAAATTTGGGTGCTATTTAACATAAGGTGGTCAGAGAAGGAGCTTCCCAGGTGGTACAGTGGTAAAGAATCTGCCTGCCAATGCAGGAGACATGGGTTTAATCTTTGGGTTGAGAAGATCCCCTGGGGTAGGATATGGCTAACCACTCCTTTATTCTTGCCTGAAAAATTCCACAGGAGGCGGGCTACAGCCCATGGGGTCACAAAGACATGACTAAGTAAGCAGGCACGGTCAGAGAAGGCCTCTGTGGTGAGGTGACACTGAGCAAGGACTTGTATGCTGAGGAGCAAGCCAAGTGAGTAAAACAGAACAAGGGTAAAGAGAGGGTTTGGCATGTTCAGTTCAGTTCAGTCGCTCGGTCATGTCCGACCCTTTGCGACCCCATGAATCGCAGCACGCCAGGCCTCCCTGTCTATCACCAACTCCTGGAGTTCACTTAGACCCATGTCCATCGAGTCAGTGATGCCATCCAGCCATCTCACCCTCTGTCATCCCCTTCTCCTCTTGCCCCCAATCCCTCTGAGCGTGGAGGCATATAAATAGAGTTGGGAGGCAGAAGAGAGAAAATCTGAATCAATGGGGCTTCCGTGAGGAGTTTGAATTTTATTCTAAGTGTGACAGAAACCAGAGGTTGGTCTCAAGCAGGAGACTGATCTTTTAAAAGGCCAATGGGGCTTCTGTGTGTGGAATGGATTATCAATGGAATCAAGACAAAACCAGATAGGAGGCTACTGTGGGGCCCAGGCAGGATATGATGGGGCTTGGACTAGGGTGGTAGTGATGGGGGTGGAGGGAAGGGGCTGAACTCTGGATCATTCTGAAGATAAATTAGACTGGACCTGCTGATGGGTTGGATATTGGGTGGGAGGGAGAGAAGAGCCATGGAGGACTCAAGGATTTCTTCTGTATTTATTCATTAGAAAATGCAATGACCTTTATACAAGCACTGGAGAGGGAAAGATTGATAAGGCACAGTTAGTGCCTTCAGGGAGCTGAAGTCAGATTTCTAGACTTTGGGGGGCAAGTACAATGTGCTGTGAGGTGGGCAGGATGAGAACAGCTTGTTCTGTACTTGAGACTTAAGGGAGGTTTTAGTTTGAGCTTGAAGGCAGAATAAGAGTCTACTAGATGCAGACAGTAGGAAAGAATAGGAGGATTGGTTCAAGATGGCAGAGTAGACGGATGTGCACTCATCTTTTCCTGCCAGAACACCAAAACTGCAACTAGCTGTGGAACAACCATCAACAGGAAGACACTAGAACCCACCAAAAAAGATAAACCCATCCAAGCACACAGGAGAAGCTGTAACAAAATGGTAACAATGACAACAAAATAAAATCCTATACCTGCCAAGTGGGTGACCCACAAACCAGAGGACAATCATATTCAAGAGGGTCTTGTACCATTGTCAAGATGATGGGGTTCTGGCCAGGGGACTGGAAATCCCCAGAGAAGCTGATGTTGAAGGCCAGAGGGATTTGATTACAGGAGCTTTATGGGACTGGGGGAAACAGAGACTCCACTCTTGGAGGGCACAAACAAAATCTTGTGTGCACCAGGACCCAAGGGAAAGGGTCAGTGACCCCACAGGAGACTGAGACAGACCTACCTGTAAGTGTTTGAGGGTCTCCTCAGAGGCATGGGTTGACAGTAGCCCACTAAGGGGCCAGGGGTGCTGGCAGCAGCAGTCCTAGGAGAGGGGTCTTGGCATAAGTCCTCTTGGAGGTCACTAACAGCCAATAAACTCCAGGATTGGGTTACTTCAGGCCAAACTAACAGGGAGGGAGCACAGCCCCACCCATCAACAGACAACTGAATTAAAGTTTTCCTGAGCACAGCCCAGAGAAGGCGATGGCACCCCCACTCCAGTACTCTGGCCTGGAAAATCCCATGGATGGAGGAGCCTGGTGGGCTACAGTGCACGGGGTTGCAAAGAGTTGGACACGACTGACCAACTTCACTTACACTTTTCATTTTCATGCACTGGCGAAGGAAATGGCAACTCACTCCAGTGTTCTTGCCTGGAGAATCCCAGGGACGGGGGAGCCTGGTGGGCTGCCGTCTATGGGGGTCGCACAGACTCGGACATGACTGAAGTGACTTAGCAGCAGCAGCAGAGCATAGCCCTACCCTCCAAGCAAGACCCAGTTTCCCCCACACCACCCCCTCAGCCAGTCCCTCCCATCAGGAAGTTGACACAAGCCTCTTATTTATTCTGTCTGCCCTCTGGTGGATGAGGATAAGAACTACAACCCCATCAGCCTCCATGATTAATACCACAATCACAGAAAGCTACCCAAAATGAAAAGAAATAGGATTATGTCCCAGATGAAGAAACAAGATAAAAAGTTGTTTTTCCCTAGAAAAACAACTAAATGAAGGGGAGATAGGCAACCTTCCAGAAAAAGAATTCAGAATAATGATAGTGAAGATGATCTAGGATCTCAGAATAACAATGGAAAGATTCAAGAAATGTTTACCAAAGACGTAAAAGAACTAAGAACAAACAAATAGAGATGAACAATACACTGAAAGGAATCAACAGCAGAACTGAGGCAGAAAAACAGATAAGTGACCTGGAAGACAGAATGGTAGAAATTAATACTACAAAACAGAACACAGAAAAAAGAATGAAATGAAGACAGCTCAAGAGACCTCTGGACAACATTAAATGCACCAAGATATAGGGTCCCAGGAGGAAAAGAGAGAAAGGACCCAAGAGAACATTTGAACAGATGATAGCTGAAAACTTCCTGAAGATAGGAAAGGAAATAGCCAGGAGCACAGGAGTCCCAGGCAGGATAAACCCAGGGAGGAACACACGGAGACACATTGTAATCAAACTGACAAAAACTAAAAGACAAAGATAAAATATTAAAAGCAACAAGGAAAAGAAAGGCAAATAACTAACACACAAGGGAAATCCCATAGGATACTAGCTTATTTCTCAACAGAAATGCTACAAGCCAGAAGGGAATGGCATAATAAATTCCAAGTGATGAAAGGGAAGGACCTACAACCAAGAATACTCCACCCAGCAAGCATCTTATCAAATTCAATGGAGAAATCAAAGCTTTTCAGACAAACAAAAGTTAAGAGAATTCAGTACCACTCAACCAGTTTTACAACAAAGGAACTTCTCCAGGCAGGAAACACAAGAGAAGGAAAAGAGCTACAAAAATAAACCCCAAACTATGATCAAAATGGTGACAGGATCACACATATCTCTAGTTACTTTAAATGTAAATGGATTAAGTGCACCAACCAAAGACATAGACTGGCAGGGTGGGTACAAAAACAAGACCCATATATATGCTGTCTACAAGAGACCTACCTCAGACCAATGGGCACTTACAGACTGAAAGTAAGGGGGTGGGAAAAGGTATGTCACACAAAAGGAACTCCTAAGAAAGCTGGAGTAGCAATAGTCATATCAGACAAAATAGACTCCAAAACAAAGACTGTTTTAAAAGGCAAAGAAGGACACTGTAACAGGAGGGAAAATGCCAGGGCACAACTTCTGAAAGAGTGACATAGCCCAGGGATGCAGCACAAACAGATTAGAATCAAGTGGGAGCAAGATGGCAGACAAGACTGGACCTTGATCCTCAGTCAGCAAGTGAAATGACACACCCAGAGGTGCCGTGGCACTTCCAGGGCACTGTCAAAAGACCAAGGAGTGGGTGGAGGCCCCAGTGCCGGAACTCTCTGCCTCTTCCCCAGAATAGCTGGAATAATCCTCCCACTCATTAGCGTATGAAATTGCTCAGCCTATAGAAACTAACCACACCGCATTCTGCAGCCACACTCACCCTTTGCACGGCTCACACTCTGTGGAGTGTGCTTCTCTCTGAATCTGAGTAAATCCATTTTCTTACTTATCACTTTGTCTTTCACCGAATTATTTCTGTGAGGAGACATCAAGAATCTGAGCTTTATTAGGCCCCGAAACCAGGTACTGTGGGTTTTGGCTGGGTCTGAGTCCCAGCAGATGGGTTCAAATCCCGACCGGAGGTAAACAGCTTCAACACTATATGATGATCAAGGGTTCAATCCAAGAAGATATAACAATTATCAATATATATGCACCCAACATAGGAGCACCTCAATATGTAAGGCAAATACTAACACACATAAAGTGAGAAATCAACAGCAACATAATAAGAGTGGACATTTAATACTCCACTTTCCTCAGTGGGCAGATCATCCAGACAGAAATTAATAAAGAAATGCAGGCCTCAAATGCTACTTTAGACTAGTTGGGCTTAATTGGTATTTGTAGAATATTCCATCCAAAAGCAGCAGCCTACACATTCTTCTCAAGTTCACTTGGAGAATTCTCTAGGATTAACCACATGCTGGACCACAAGATGAGCCTTGGTAAATTGAAGAAAATTGAAATTGTATCAAGCATCTTTTCTGATCACAATGCTATGAAATTAGAAATAAGCTACAATAAAAAAAACACAAAACTCTAAGAAACACAAACACATAGTGACTAAACAATATGCTGCTAAACAACCATTGGATCACCGAAGAAATCAAAGAAAAAAAAAAACATAGAGACAAATGAAAACAAAAGCACAATAGTCCAAAACTTATGGGATGCAGCAAAAGCTGTTCTAACAGGGAAGTGTATAGCCATACAATCTTACCTCAAGGAACAAGCAAAATCTCAAATAAACAGTCTAACACCTAAGACAATTAGAGAGAAAAGAACAAACAAAACTTAAAGTTAGTAGAAGGAAGGAAATCATAAAGATCAGAGCAGAAATAAATGAAATTAAGACAAAGATAATAATTGTGAGGATCAATGAAACTAAAAGCTGGTTCTTTGAAAAGATGAACAAAATTGATAAACCTTTAGCCAGACTCATCAAGAAAAAGGTGGAGAGGACTCAAATCAATAAGAAATGAAAAAGAAGTTACAACTGACTCCACATAAATACGAAGGATCCTAAGAGACTACTATGAACAACTGTATGCCAATAAAATGTACAACCTGGAAGAAATGGGCAAATTCTCAGAAAGGTACAGTCTCCCCAGACCGAACCAGAAAGAAATAGAAAATATGAAAAGACCAATCACAAGCACTGAAACTGAAACCATGATTAAAAATCTCCTAACAAACAAAAGTCCAGGCTTCACAGGCAAATTTTATCCAAAGTTTAGAGAAGAGTTAACACCTATCCTTCTGAAACTGCTGCAAAAAGTCACAGAGGAAGGAAAAACATCTCAATTCATTTTATGAGGAAACCATCACCCTTATACCAAAACCAGACAAAGATGCCACAAAAAAGAAAATTACAAGCCAGTATCACTTATGAACATAGATGCAAAATTCCTCAACAAAATACTAGCAATCTGTATTCTACAATACATTAAAAAGATTACACACCATGATCAAGTGGGATTCATCCCAGGGATGCGAGGATTTTTCAACATCCACAAGTAAATATGATATACCATATCAACAAACTGAAGAATAAAAAAAACATGACTATCTCAATAGATACAGAAAAATCCTTTGACAAAATTCAGCTCCCATTTATGATAAAAACTTTCCAGAGAGTGGGCATAGAGGGTACCACATACCTCAACATAATAAAGGCCATATATGAAAAACCTATAGCTAGCATCATACTCAATGGTGAAAAGCTGAAACCATTCCCTGTAAAATCAGGAACAAAACAAGGACGCCGCTTTTCACCACTTTTATTCTACATAGTTTTGGAAGTTCTAGCTACAGCAGAGAAGAAAAAAGAAGTAAAGGGAATCCAAAGTAGAAAAGCAGAAGTTAAACTGTCACTGTTTGCAGATAACATGATCCTACACACAGAAAATCCTAAACATACTACCAGAAAACTGCTAGATAGAACTCAATGAGTTTGGTAAAGTTGCAGGTTACAAAATTAATACACAGAAATCTGTTGTATTTTTATACACTACCCATGAAAGATCAGAAAGAGAAATTCAAGAAGCAATTCCATTTACCACTGAATCAAAAGAATGGAATATCTAGGAATAAACCTACCTAAGGAGAAGGCAATGGCACCCCCACTCCAGTACTCTTGCCTGGAAAACCCCACGGATGGAGAAGCCTGGTGCGCTGCAGTCCATGGGGTCGCTAAGAGTTGGACACAACTGAGTGACTTCACTTTCACTTTTCACTTTCACACACTGGAGAAGGAAATGGCAACCCACTCCAGTGTTCTTGCCTGGAGAATCCCAGGGATGGCAGAGCCTGGTGGGCTGCCCTCTATGGGGTCACATAGAGTCAGACATGACTGAAGCAACTTAGTAGCAGCAGCAAGGAGGCAAAAGACCTGTACTCCAAAAACTATAAGATGCTGGTGAAAGATATCAAAAAGACTTAACTAGATGGAAAGATATACCATGTTTGTGGATTGGAAGAATCATTATTGTCAAAATGACTATACCACCCAAAGCATTCTACAGATTCAATACAATCCCTATTAAATTACCAATGGTATTTTCCACAGAACTAGAAGAGAAAATCTCAAAATTTGTACAGAGACACAGAAAACTCCAAATAGCCAAAGCAATCTTGGAAAAGAAAAATGGAGCTGGAGGAATCATACTCCCTGACTTCAGACTATACTACAAAGCTACAGTCATCAAAATAGTGTGGCACTGGCATAAAAACAGAAATATAGATTAATGGATCAGGATAGAAAACTTAGAAATAAGCCCAGCACCTGTGGTCAATTAATCTATGACAAAATGGGCAAGACTACACAATGTTGGAAAGATAGTCTCTTTAACAAATGCTGCTGGTAAAACTGGACAACCATATGTAAAAAAAAAAAAAAAAAAAAAGAAATTAGATCATTCCTTAACTCCATACACAAAAATAAGCTTAAAATGGATTAAAGACCTAAATTTGAGACTGGCTACTATAAAACTCCTAGGGAAAAACACAGGCAGAATGCTCTCTGACATAAGTCACAGCAACATCTTTTTTCAGTCCATCTCCCAGAAAAATGGAAATAAAAGCAAAAATAAACAAATGGGACCTAGTTAAACTCAAAAGCTTTTGCACAACAAAAGAAATAAAAAACAAAATGAAAAGACAACTCACAGATTGGGAGAAAATATTTGCAAATGATGTGACTAATAAGGTATGTCTCCAAAATTTAATAGCATTAAAACAAACAACCCACTCAAAAAATAGGCAGAAGAACTGAATAGTCATTTCTCCAAAGAGGATATACATATGGCCAATATGCATGTGAAAAGATCTTCAATATCGCTAGTTATTAGAGTAACGCAAATCAAAACTATGATCACCTCACACTAGTCAGAATAGCTATCATCAGAAATATCCAGAAACAAACAAATGTTCTTTTTACTTAGCCATTTAAAAAATGAAACAATGCCATTTGCAGCAACATGGTTGGACCTAGAGTGTCATACTGAGTGAAGTCAGACAGAGAAGGAGGAATATCATATAACATCCCTTATATGTGGAATGTAAAAAAAAAATGATACAAATTAACTTACAAAATTAGAAGAAATGCACAGACTTAGAAAACTAACTTATGGTTGCTGGGGAGAAGGGATAGTTAGGGAATTTGGTCTATTTAAAATGGATAACCAACAAAGGCCTATTGTATAGCACATGGAACTCTGCTCAATGCTATGTGCCAGCCTGAATGGCAGGGGGTGGGGGGTGGGGGGGTGGGGGGTTGGGGGGAGGGTGGTTTGGGGAAGAATGGATACACGAATATATTTGGCTGAGTTCCTTCGCTACTCACCTGAAACTGCCACAACATTGTTAATCAGCTATACCCCAATACAAAATGTTTTTTGCTGTTAAAAAAAAATAAAAATAAATGTAGTAAAGAATATTCAAGAAAGTGGGATCAGCAGGAGCTCAGCGGGTTGTGGAAATGGTAAGGAGTGCCCGCCTGGGCTCGCGATGGAGAAGGAGGTTGGGAAGGCAGGTTGGGTGCCTAGGAACCGTGGGTATCAACCAAGAAGTGAAAACTTCAACCTACAGATAGTGGGGAGGGTTTACATGCAGGAAAGTGACAAGGGTGGGCCCCCCTCCTTCACTAACAAGTGAGTCAATGCACTGACGCTGGAACTAAAACTTACTGTCTGCTGCCTCAAATCAGAGTATCAAGTTGTTTTAGATTCCTATATCACGAAATGAAATTTCTTTTTATCTTACTGGTTTTGGCAAGGAGAAACACTATTGCTCTCAGGGCAGACAAATACTATTAACCTTGCAGTCAATTAATAATAATGGAACATCCGCTGTGTGCCAGGCACTGTGTTGTTTGCCGGGAATCCAGAATCAACAAGGATGATGGTCTTTCCCTTAGGTACTTGTTATATGAGGCAGATACAAAACAAATGATTTCAAATATGATGCATTATCAAATGAAAAGCATAAAAAGTGAAGGCTGCTACCGAAGCATTTAATGGGGGAGCTGACCGCATTTAGGGGTTCAGGAAAGCCTCCCTGCCAAAATGGTCTTCAAGTGAAAACTAGATTAATTATAGTTTTATTATTAGCAGCAATATCATCCATTTCCTTAATAATTAGCCTTTTTCTCTCAAGTGGTTGCTTCTCTTCCACCTTCAATCATGTTCAGTTCTTGCCTACTTTGGAAAAAGGAAGAATAAGTATACACACCAAACTAAGCTCCTCTGTTTTTCAGAGTCAGCCACACAAACCTGACTCCTGTGCATTCAGATTTGCACACACTTATTTGTTTGCTCAAGTTTTGTGCTATGTGCACAGTGTATGAGGGGCTCCAAATAGTCTATCCAAGCACGTGAGGAGTAGAGTAGTGGAAGAGGAGGCGATGGCGAGCTTCTTCATTTGCAGGCACGTGAAGGAGTTCATTCACTATTCAGGTGTCGGAGAACCACTGGAGGGTTTGAGCCCAACTTTATAATGTCAGTGTTCATGAACACCCGTGAAAAAGCATGGATGGAGATCTAGACTCGAGGTGGTGTAGAGTTAAATCCTAGCTTTACTGTTGACTGGCTATGTGACTTTGGGCAAAGTACTCAACTTCTCTGAGCCTAAGTGATATAATAACTTCCTCAGATATATTCTACGAAACTTAAAATTACCCAAACTTTTGTAGACATTAAACAAGCATCTATCACAGCTTTTTGGCACATAGTAAGCACTTGTAAATAATAAAGAAAATGGTAAAAAACAGCTAACATTCACTGGGCACTTACTATTGTGCTAAACGTTGTATGTGCATTCTGTCATTCAAATTTCACAACATATCTTCAATGTAGATACTGGCATTATCTCCATTATACAGATGAGGAAACTGAGCCTCAGAGAGGTTAACTGGCTTGTTCAGAGATTGTCCTCTTCCACCCTTTTAGCTTTTCTGTAACTTTTACAGTTCCCATGAGGAACAAAAAGGCAAAGTGAGTTTTATCTCGTTTCTCACATATCCTGTAGAAGATGCTGAGAGCACAGCTACAGCCCCAGAGGGATGAACAAATACAGACCCTAGTAGATCCATCTCCTGGATAATTCACCTGAGACGGAACCAGAGCCCACAAGGAGGCATCCATCCACACAGTGTTTGGCTCCTTAAAAAGATAGTTCTCAATGGGTTCTGAAAAAGACTGTCTAGGAATTTTTACTCTGCACACAAAGTCCCTGCTCTTCCTAGAAACAACAATAAGTATCAATTTCTGCAGCATTTTGGCCTCATACATAATGTTCAATTTCCAGCAGGTTTAATTTTGTTTTAGCAAGATAAGGCTCTTTTGTTGGAGTCTCTTTTTCAGAAATGAAACTGAACTGAGAAGAAATACTAGAAACTCTATTTGGCTCTCACTGCGGTGGATGGTTTATCAGCCCCCAGATTTTCCCGCGTCTGTGCACAAGGAGAAAACCGCCACCCGAGTCAGCAAGCCTGCAGGGGGCGCTAGTGCAGTGGCTGGATGGGGCTGCTGACAGGAGGGGACCAGAGGCTGGCGGCGAACTGCGAGCTGTGATGCCGACTTGGAGCTGAGGGCCAAACTTGTGCAGCGGCTCCTGCTCAATACCCACTTGCTGCCAAGGAAGGAGCGTCTCCCCGGGCCATGCACGCAGCTGGAATCCAAACACTCGGCCGCAGTTGGTTCAGCTTGAGTCTTCTCCTCACACAGGCCTCTCTTACCACTTTGCCCAAAGGGGCCATTTTCTTTATTTAGGCTCCTTTTCTTCTTCCACAGTGTTTATCCCAATTTGTGTGTCTCTCTTCCTCCAATACTAATCCTATTAGACAGTGATCTGTCTTGTTCACTGCTACAACTTCATTATCTAATACAGCTGTGGGCTCATACTGGGTGTTCAATAAATAGTCCATTAATGAAAGATGAATATCACTTAGAGATCACTCACTCTCCTCTTCTAAAGGTATAACTGCAGCCAACCACTGTAATTTAGAGAAATGTGGAAAGCTGGTATACTTGAAATAAATGTATATGTATCAATGTCTGAATCTATAGGTAACATCACTCAATATTATACAACTCTTATTTAGTTACATTTTATTGCATTACTGTCTTGTTAAATGAAAAAAAGAGTAAAGATATTCCATGTCATGTACAATATGTAGGAAAAATTTTGTACGAATTGCTAGAACCTTGTTATTCAAGCTGTTCCATGGACCAGCAATATTGGCATCACCTGAGAGCTTGTTGAAAATGCAGAATCTCAGGCCTCAATCTCAGATTCAAGGAATAAGAATTTGCATTTTGAAAATCAGTCCTTTGTCACTTGTTTCATTTGCTATTATTTTCTCCCATTCTGCGGGGTGTCTTTTCACCTTGTTTATAGTTTCCTTTGCTGTGCAAAAGCTTTGAAGCTTAATTAGATTTCACTTATTTGTTTCTGTTTTTATTTGCATTATTCTAGGAGGTAGGTCATAGAGGATCTTGCTGTGATTATGTCAAGGAATGTCCTGCCTATGTTTTCAGCTCATGCAGCTTACTACCAGAAAAACAACCCAAACAAAATGTGGGCAGAAGACCTAAACAGACAATTCTCCTAAGAAGATATACACATGGCTAACAAACACATGAAAAGATGCTCAACATTGCTCATTATTAGAGAAATGCAAATCAAAACTACAAAGAGATATCACCTCACACCAGTGAGAATTGCCATCATCAAAAGATCTACAAACAATAAATGCTGGAGAGGGTGTGGAGAAAAGAATCCTCTTGCATTGTGGTGGGAATGTAAATTGATACAGCAACTTTGGAGAAAAGTATGGAGATTCCTTAAAAAAACAAGGACTAAAACTTCCATGTGACCCAACAATCCTACTACTGGGCATATACCCTGGGGATACGATAAATGAAAAAGACATATGTACCCCAATGTATATTGCAGCACTACTTATAATAGCTAGGACATGGAAGCAATCTAGATATCCACTGACAGATAAATGGATCAAAAAGTTGTGGTATATATACATATAATAGACTATTACTCAGCCATAACAAGGAATAAACTTGAGTCAGTTCTAAAGAGGTGGGTGAACCTAGAGCCTATTATACACAGGGAAGTAAGTCATAAAGAGAAAAACAAATATCATACATTAATGCATATGTATATGGAATCTAGAAAGATGGTACCTATTTGCAGGCCATCAGTGGAGAGGCAGACATAAAGAACAGACTGTGGACACAGTGGGGAAAGGGGAGGGTGGGACAAACTGAGAGAGCAGTATGGAAACATACACAGACGTAAAACAGATAGTAGGGCATTGCTGTATGTCACAGGGAATGCAACCCTGGTGCTCCGTGACAACCTAGAGGAGCAGGATGGGGTGGGGTAGGTTCAGGCAGGACAGGATATAGGTATACCTATTGCTAGCTCATGTTGATGTATGGCAGAAATCAACATAATACTACAAGCAATTATCCTCCAATTAAAAAAAAAAAAAAAGAATCTGCATTTTAATGAGTTCCCTAGCTTGAGAAACTGCTCTCATTCAGTTTAGCCTGTGAGATCATTCTGTGAACTGAAGGGGGCGCTTTTCTAAAGTTGAGGAAAAGTAATAGTGGTGGCCAGTGGACATGGAACAACAGACTGGTTCCAAATAGGAAAAGGAGTACGTCAAGGCTGTATATTGTCACCCTGCTTATTTAACTTATATGCAGAGTACATCATGAGAAACGCTGGACTGGAAGAAACACAAGCTGGAATCAAGATTGCCAGGAGAAATATCAATAACCTCAGATATGCAGATGACACCACCCTTATGGCAGAAAGTGAAGAGGAACTAAAAAGCCTCTTGATGAAAGTAAAAGAGGAGAGTGAAAAAGTTGGCTTAAAGCTCAACATTCAGAAAATGAAGATCATGGCATCCGGTCCCATCACTCCATGGGAAATAGATGAAGAAACAGTGGAAACAGTGGCTGACTTTATTTTGGGGGCTCCAAAATCACTGCAGATGGTGATTGCAGCCATGAAATTAAAAGATGCTTCCTCCTTGGAAGGAAAGTTATGACCAACCTAGATAGCATATTCAAAAGCAGAGACATTACTTTGCTGACTAAGGTCCGTCTAGTCAAGGCCATGGTTTTTCCAGTAGTCATGTATGGATGTGAGATTTGGACTGTGAAGAAGGCTGAGCGCCGAAGAATGGATGCTTTTGAACTGTGGTGTTGGAGAAGACTCTTGAGAGTCCCTTGGACTGCAGGAGATCCAACCAGTCCATTCTGAAGGAGATCAGCCCTGGGATTTCTTTGGAGGGAATGATGCTAAAGCTGAAACTCCAGTACTTTGCCCACCTCATGAGAAGAGTTGACTCATTAGAAAAGACTCTGATGCTGGGAGGGATTGGGGGCAGGAGAAGAAGGGGATGACCGAGGATGAGATGACTGGATGGCATCACCGACTCAATGGACCTGAGTCTGAGTGAACTCCGGGAGTTGGTGATGGACAGGGAGGCCTGGCGTGCTGTGATTCATGGGGCCGCAAAGAGTCGGACACGACTGAGTGACTGAACTGATCTGAACTGAACTGAATAGTGGTGGCCAGAGTGATGAAGTGAGTGATGGTTCAGGGATGAATAAGAAACTCTGTGCCTCCCAGGTAGGCTTTTGCTTGTGAATGCTAGAGAGAGACTACTGGCTAAGTTAGCGGTGTTTTAACCAAGCATAAGTCATGGCATGTTACTGGAGTATTAACTCTCAGTGTTTCATTCAGGGCAGGACAGCAATCATCCCCGTCTACTCCAGGTATGACTGGAGAGAGGGTATCTGAGTGATGTGTTGATAGACAGTGCTTTTTAATTTTTATAAATGATTTGATGGTTAATACTAATAGGACCTGTTAAAAAGGAAGTTAGCTAGCTCTTGTTATTAAGAACTTGAGCCTGTTTATCCAGTTAATATATTCCTGAGGCCATCAGCTGTTCAAAAACCACCCCTCAGCACCTGGCTCCTGTCATTTTCTGGCAACCACTTGAAGAAAATGGTGACAGGCTCTTCCCTGAAAAGCTGTTACCAAAAAACCTCAGTTCTCTAAAATGGTAGATGTGATCAGTGATGGGGATAATAAGTGGTCTGATCGCTCGCACTTGAATTGATCGATTAAATAAGCATTTGTTCAGTGCCCAAAGGTGCCAGTGCTGGGGATCAAGACTAATAAAGCCAGATTCCTACCTTCAATGGAATTATGTAACATCCAGGCAAATCTCTTCCTGGCCTGGTGAAAAACCGGGAATTCCCTCTCTCTTTAATCAATGTACTCTGTGCCCTAGGTCAACAGGAAGATCAGTGGCAATGAGAAAATCTTGTTCTTTTTCATCTGGAAAGTTAAGCCTCCTTCCCAAAATGTCCTTAGTCACTGATCCTCATCAATGAGGATAATCTTTCCTTTACTCTGAGCAGGCTGTTTTTATTTTGCAGGCCTTCAGAGCAGAAAGAAAAATCATTTCTGAAGCTTCCTTTTCTGGTGAATGTGCCTGGCACACTGGTGCTAAACAGGCAATAAATCATAATAAATGGAAATAGTCGCTCATGGCATGATCTGATTGAGTCGTTTAAACAATCACTTTGTGTTGACAAAGGGTAGGGTGATTATGCCAGAGGAATTCAAAGGTGCTTGAAACAAATGAACTGGAGAAATTGCTTGAAAAATGTAGGGAGGTCCTTGCAGGGCAACAGCTTCCTGCATTCTGGCTCAGCCTTGAAGTCTATACACCCTGGTGGATGAGTAACTAAGATGCTGCTAATTCTTTGGCCTCTACCCTTGGTGGAGTGGACCCAACCTCATACTTGCCACCTGAGATTTGCTTTCTGAATCTGCAGTTTTGAGAGATGAACCTTATAGTGACCTGCTAATACTGTTACACAGGTTGGGGGACTAATCCTCACAATAATGTGTCCAGTCATTTACAGGACCACTCCCAGCATATCTGTTCTAATACAGATATTAGATTTCAACAGGCAAGTTATTATTCACAATGATAATAATTCCTGCAAATGGGCTGCTTTTGCCGGTACCTTCCCCAGCCATCCCACTGTTGCTCTTAGGGCACTTGTCTAGGGCTCGTGGGTAAGTTGTTTTTGTATGTATTTTGTATGTATGCATTCCCAGACAGCAAGTGACTTCCTTGGGTCACCTCCCATGCAGGAAGGCGTTAGAGCAGAGTGCTAGTTCTTTCCCATTTGCTCCCCAGGCCATCACACAGAATGCGCTGCGTGGCCTCACGTGGACTGGAGGAGGACAGGCATCCCCTGGTGGACTCCTGGCTGAACCACCTCCTCACATTTCAGTCCTGGGGTGCAACCTGGGTGCCTCATTCTACGTTTTGCTCAACTTTCCCTGGGTTGGAAAGCTCACCCCCTTGAGTTCTTATGGTGGTTCCTACACTGGGAAGGTCAGGTTCAAGGTCAGGAGGCATGACCTCATCCAAGGTAAGGAGCAGCGGCTGCACTTTGCTGGAGCAGCCGTGAAGAGATACCCCACGTCCAAGGTAAGAGAAAGCCAAGTAAGACGGTAGGTGTTGCAAGAGGGCATCAGAGGGCAGACAAACTGAAACCATACTCACAGAAAAATAGCCAATCTGACTACACGGACCACAGCCTTGTCTAACTCAATGAAACTAAGCCATGCCTGTGGGGCCACCGAAGATGGATGGGTCATGGTGGAGAGGTCTGACAGAATGTGGTCCACTGGAGAAGGGAATGGCAAACCACTTCAGTATGATTGCCTTCAGAACCCATGAACAGTATGAAAAGGCAAAAAGATAGGATACTGAAAGAGGAATTCCCCAGGTCGGTAGGTGCCCAATATGCTACTGGAGATCAGTATAACTCCAGAAAGAATGAAGGGATGGAGCCAAAGCAAAAACAATACCCAGCTGTGGATGTGACTGGTGATAGAAGCAAGGTCCAATGCTGTAAAGAGCAATACTGCAAAGGATCTGGAATGTTAGGTCCATGAATCAAGGCCCATTGGAAGTGGTCAAACAAGAGATGGCAAGAGTGAACGTCAACATTCTAGGAATCAGCGAACTAAGATGGACTAGAATGGGTGAATTTAACTCAGATGACCATTATATCTACTACTATGGGCAAGAATCCCCTAGAAGAAATGGAGTAGCCATGATGGTCAACAGAAGAGTACAAAATGCAATACTTGGATGCAATCTCAAAAATGACAGAATGATCTCTGTTTATTTCCAAGGCAAACCATTCAATATCACGGTAATCCAAGCCTACACCCCAACCAGAAATGATGAAGAAGCTGAAGTTGAATGATGCTATGAAGACCTACAAGACCTTTTAGAACTAACACACCCAAAAGATGTCCTTTTCATTATAGGGGACTGGAATGCAAAAGTAAGTAGTCAGGAAACACCTGAAGTAACAGGCAAATTTGGCTTTGGCGTACAAATGAAGCAATGCAAAGTCTAATAGAGTTTTGCCAGGAGAACGCACTGGTCACAGCAAACACCCTCTTCAAACGACACACGAGAAGACTCTACACATGGACATCACCAGATGGTCAACACTGAAATCAGCTTGATTATATTCTTTGCAGCCAAAGATGGAGAAGCTCTATAGAGTCAGCAAAAACAAGACCAGGAGCTGACTGTGGTTCAGATCATGAACTCCTTATTGACAAATTCAGACTTAAATTGAAGAAAGTAGGGAAAACCACTAGACCATTCTGGTATGACCTAAATCAAATCCCTTACAACTATACAGTGGAAATGAGACATAGATTTAAGGGACTAGATCTGATAGACAGAGTGCCTGATGAACTATGGATGGAGGTTCATGACATTGTACAGGAGACAGGGATCAAGACCATCCCCATGGAAAAGAAATGCAAAAAGCAAAATGGCTGCCTGAGGAGGCCTTACAAATAGCTGTGAAAAGAAGAGAAGTGAAAAGCAAAGGAGAAAAGGAGAGATATAAGCATCTGAACGCAGAGTTCCAAAGAATAGCAAGGAGAGATAAAAATCCTTCCTTAGCGATCAGTTCAAAGAAATAGAGGAAAACAATGAAATGGGAAAGACTAGAGATCTCTTCAAGAAAATTAGAGATACCAAGGGAACATTTCATGCAAAGATGGGCTCAATAGAGGATAGAAATGGTAGGGACCTAACAGAAGCAGAAGATATTAAGAAGAGGTGGCAAGAATACACAGAAAACTGTACAATAAAGATCTTCACGACCTAGATAATCACGATGGTGTGATCACTCACCTAGAGCCAGACATCCTGGAATGTGAAGTCAAGTGGTGCTTATTAAGCATCACTACAAACAAAGCTAGTGGAGGTGATGACATTCCAGTTGAGCTAATTCAAATCCCGAAAGATGATGCTGTGAAAGCGCTGCACTCAATATGCCAGCAAATTTGGAAAACTCAGCAGTGGCCACAGGACTGGAAAAGGTCACTTTTCATTCCAATCCCAAAGAAAGGCAATGTCAAAGAATGCTCAATCTACTGCACAATTGCACTCATCTCACATGCTAGTAAATGCTCAAAATTCTCCAAGCCAGACTTCAGGAATACATGAACCATGAACTTCCAGATGTTCAAGCTGGTTTTGGAAAAGGCAGAGGAACCAGAGATCAAATTGCCAACATCCGCTGGATCATGGAAAAAGCAAGACACTTGCAGAAAAACATCTATTTCTGTTTTATTGACTATGCCAAAGCCTTTGTGTGGATCACAATCAACTGTGGAAAATTCTGAAAGAGATGGGAATATCAGACCACCTGACTTGCCTCTTGAGAAACCTGTATGCAGGTCAGGAAGCAACAGTTAGAACTGGACATGGACCAACATACTGGTTCCAAATAAGAAAAGGAGTACATCAAGGCTGTATATTGTCACCCTGCTTATTTAACTTATATGCAGAGTACATCATGAGAAACGCTGGACTGGAAGAAACACAAGCTGGAATCAAGACTGACGGGAGAAACATCAATAACCTCAGATATGCAGATGACACCACCCTTATGGCAGAAAGTGAAGAGGAACTAAAAAGTATCTTGATGAAAGTGAGGGAGGAGAGTGAAGAAGTTGGCTTAAAACTCAACATTCAGAAAACGAAGATCATGGCATCTGGTCCCATTGCTTCATGGGAAATAGATGGGGAAACACTAGAAACAGTGGCAGACTTTATTTTTGGGGGCTCCAAAATCACTGCAGATGGTAATTGCAGCCATGAAATTAAAAGATGCTTCCTCCTTGGAAGGAAAGTTATGACCAACCTAGATGGCATATTCAAAAGCAGAGACATTACATTGCCAACAAAGGTCCGGCTAGTCAAGGCTATGGTTTTTCTAGTGGTCATGTATGGATGTGAGAGTTGGACTGTGAAGAAGGCTGAGCACTGAAGAACTGATGCTTTTGAACTGTGGTGTTGGAGAAGACTCTTGAGAGTCCCTTGGACTGCAAGGAGATCCAACCAGTCCATCCTAAAGGAGACCAGTCCTAGGTGTTCATTGGAAGGGCTGATGCTGAGGCTGAAAGTCCAATACCTTGGTCCTCTCATGTGAAGAGTTAACTCATTGGAAAAGACTCTGATGCTGGGAGGGATTGCGGGCAGGAGGAGAAGGCGACGACAGAGGATGAGATGGCTGGATGACATCACCGACTTGATGGACATGAGTTTGAGTAAATTCTGGGAGTTGGGTGATGGACAGGGAGGCCTGGTGTGTTGCGATTCATGGGGCCGCAAAGAGTTGGACAAGACTGAGTGACTGAACTGAACTGAACACTGGGAATGAGGGGATCCTCCTCCGCCTGCACTCGAAATATGGTGGGTAGGTTTCTCCCTCAGAGAGGCACCATTGACCAGTCCCTGGGCTCTGGAGATGAGACTCAAATTTGAGTTCTTGTAAAGCATGGTAGGTGATTCCAATCAGCAGGTAGAGCAAAGACCTGCTGCCTTAGAAATGGTGACTGGAAGCATTAGTTGGTAATAAGAATCCCTTTTCATCTGAGAAGACTAAGCTCTTTTGTATTTACATCACTGCTCAATAAGGTTGGACTCAGGTGATCTGCCTCCAATTAAACAGCTTAACTACTAAAGCTGATGGGGTGGAAAGTGAAAGTGAAGTTGCTCAGTCGTGTCCGACTCTTTGCCACCCGTGGATTGTAGCCCACCAAGCTCCTCTGTCCATGGGATTCTCCAGGCAAGAATACTGGAGTGGGATGCCATTTCCTTCTCCAGGGGATCTTCCTGACCCAGTGATCGAACCCAGGTCTCCCACATTGCAGGCAGATGCTTTAACCTCTGCACCACCAGGGAAGCCCTTAAATACAAGAATCCAAGTACTAACATCAAAGATTTCAAGGGAGGAAAGGAAGCCAGGTTGAAAGAAGGAGGGGGAGGAGGCGGGAGGAAAGGCGAAAGGGGTGGCCTTACAGACGTCTCCTGCCACCTACAGATGTCCAGGCATTATGGGACTTTTCCCTGGGCCTCCAGAGAAGGGAGGACTGGAACTCAGCCCTACCAAAAATCAGACCAGACCAGAACCAGAATTCGAGTTCTCTGCCAAGAGGAGTTGATCAGTTTCCAATCATCGGCTCAGGCTGAGGGCCCTGCGTCCAGGACCGGGGGACTAGAAAAACAGGGAAGGATAGGAAGGGTTAAGGAGAGGAAAGAGAAAGGGAACGGGAGAGAGGGGTGGGGTGGGGGTGTTAATCTTTCAGGGGTCTTTCAGGAAGTCATAGGGTCCAAGGATACTGGAGGAGCCTCAGGTATGCCTGTGGCTCCCACTGTGCCTAAGGTAGAGGGAGAGCAGCTGGGAAAATGCTCACGCCTCCCCACCCTCCCACCCCATCACATACTCTGCATCTTTTGATTCCACTATCAGCTGCTTTGCTGAACACACAGTTATTGGGTGAAGACAGAACCATCTCAGGCTGCTTTTAGCACCAGAGACCATGTCACTCCTCACCTGAAACCTGCATGCTTTAACCCAAGTGCCCTTGGAAAGAAAAATCCACCCACCATGACCCCTCAGGGCCAGTCACTAGAAACTAATGCTGCTGGTGGAGTGACCTCTGTGGCCAGTCTGCCATGCAAAGCTGCTCAAGAAGGCTCTTGTCAACTTAGAAACCCAGCCCTGTGAGTGCCAGTTGGCCGGCTGAGGTCAGAATCTACCCGACTCCATGCCCTGCTGTCCCACTCAGCGGCTCCTTTAAAGGGCCTCGCAGAACCTGCTTCAAGGGGGTGAGGCTGCTGTGCGGAGGAGCTGAGGAGGCCTGGAGGGGATGCAACGAGCAACGGAAGGCCTGAGGAGGTGCCGCTGCTCCTTTTGCCAAGGCCTTTTTCAAAGCAATGGATGACTCCATTACGCATACTCAAAGCAACTGTGAGTACCAAAGACACGGGTCCTAAATGGCTCCTTCTGACCTCAAATCAGTACATTTATTTCAAGTCTTTATCTTTTCTTCCTCTGATATGGTTTTTAGAGAGTTTTGCTCTTGACTCCAAAGAGTCAGGGCCATGGGGCCTTTGTTCAGGCTCCCAGTGGTTGAGGAATATGTTCTTTGGCTACATTTACATGGCTCGATAAATGACCCAAAGAAGAACTGGAGGGTAGTTTCACTGTGCTAATAAAACGGCAGCTCTTCCCTGTCCTGGCAAACACTGCAGGCCATAAGCCAAGGGGGCTGGCTGCTGTCTTTTAGGACAGTATTCTCTATACAGGCTGCAAGTCTGGTTAAATTTCAGGAGTCTCTGGAGGGCTGGGACTGATTAGAAGGGCATGGATTCCTCTGAGCTGTTGTAACACATCTTTTAGAAGTCTGGACTGTGGAGTCCAACTGCCCTGATTCCACTCTCTGATCAGCCTCCCCAGTCAAGGCCAACCAGCACTCTCTACTCTTTGACTTTTTCTTAGGAAAATGAGAGGATGGGACTTTCCTGGTGGTCGAGTGGTTAAGAATCCTCCTGACAATGCAGGGGACATGGGTTCGATACCTGGTTCAGGAAGTAAGATCCCACAGGCTGTGGGGCAGCTAAGCCCATGAACCACAAGCACTGTGCCTGTGTGCCCTAGAACCTGTGCCCCACAACAAGAGAAAGCATCGCAATGAGAAGCCCATGCCCCACAATGACTGCTCGCCACAACCAGAGAAAGCCCAGGCACAGCAAAGAAGAGTCAATGCAGCCCAAAATAAATAAGTCAAAAAAAAAAAGAGGAGTTGTAGTGCCCAACTCCAGAGCTGTTAGAAAGTTTGAGGGAGCTCAATAACCACGGCACCAGTTAGAGTGGCAGACACATAGTCGATACAAAGTAAATGCAAAGTGAATTAAATGTTGCTGTTACTATTGGTTGACCACAAAGACCCTGTCCTCTGGAGACTCTCTGAAGGCCTGACTGGACTGAATTGCCTGGAATTACTCTGAATGATGCTAAAGCTGAAATTCCAGTACTTTGGCCACCTCAAGCGAAGAGTTGACTCACTGGAAAAGACTCTGATGCTGGGAGGGATTGGGGGCAGGAGGAGAAGGGGATGACAGAGGATGAGATGGCTGGATGGCATCACGGACTCGAGGGACATGAGTTTGGGTGAACTCCGGGAGTTGGTGATGGACAGGGAGGCCTGGCGTGCTGTGATTCATGGGGGTCACAAAGAGTCGGACATGACTGAACGACTGAACTGGACTGACTGACTGACTCTGAATGAGTCAGCTTTATCCATATCTACAGTATTACAGGGGGTGAACCCTGGAGATGTCAAGTGCAGTTAAATGACACAACTGCCAGACCCTCAAGACCAGGACTTCATCAATAGATCAATATATACAGTATGCAGGAATATACCAGCATCCTCCTAAGCTGAGTAAAGCCTCTGAATCAGGGCAGCAGGACACAGCTGAGTGAAAAGAACACTATGCTTTGAAATCGGAAGATGGGTTTAAGTACACTGCTTATTGCTTACTTGCTTTGTGACCTTGGACGAACTTATCTGGGCCTCAATTTTCTTAACTGTTAAATATTAATTACTTTCCTTCTTAAAGTTGCCTTGTATGAAGTAAAGATGCTATACAAATAGAGAGTGGGATATATTGTTTTTCTTATTTGTATTACCTGACAAGAACTTTTTTAAAACAGTAAAAATTTGGGGAGCTACATTTTAGCAAATGGAATTGCTATAAAAGGCTTTGGATGTCACCAGGTAAGCTGGATGGACCCTCCTGGTTCTGTGTGTGGCAGGTGGAGTCTGGGGCGGGGGTGGGTGTGCATTTGTGTGGGGAGCTTGTGCTCTGGAGCTTCTTATCAGCCTTAAAGACCAAGAGAAAGTTGCACGGGGAATTAAGTTTTAGAAGAATTTGTTTTAAAAAGTATAGATGCTCTACTGACCACTGGGGGTAGAATGGATTGGTCAAGATCTCCATTTATAGCCACTTGAAATAACCAGCAGAGCTAGATTAGGCTTATGGATTCAGAGAGCCCTGGAGGGTGGTCTGTTAGCACTTTCCTCTTTTGTAGCATCTAAGTTTGAATGAGTCAAGCAAGTCAAAGATATTTTAACTTGATGTCTGACCACTGTCTTCATGGTCAACTTGCCACATTGCTGTTTTAGGAAAGAGTGAATGCTAATTAGCCTTGCACTTTATTTTTGGCAGTGCCTTTCCCTAGGACACAGGCATCCTCAATTTACTGAGAAGTATAAACCTTAAGAGATGTGCATTTGCCTCAAAAACTTAAAAATTGAGAACCGATACACTCTGGTATAACTATTAGTTTCACCAAGTTTGATTTTTGCCAAACTCTAACCTAAAGCAAATGCAAAAAGAATGACAATTAATGGATCAAGACAATTACTTGAGTATAAATCTTCTCTCTTTCAAGTTCAAGCTCATTCTCTTTACTTTTTCATCTTCCTGGGGGTAGCTTGATTAAAGGTAAATGGGGGAAGAAGGTAATTTGTGTCATAACTTGTACATCTATTATGAGGAGGTTATTTTTATTCCATTATTGTATGAGAACTGTTTAATAAAATAATATGATTTCTCCTCTCTAAATTTATAGCGCTATTATTCCCTTTCAGGATCCAAACTTCCCTGGGCATTTTTTCTCTTAGTAAGACTGATAACAGTTATTTCTACGTGGAAATACTGCTTCTTTTAAGTAGGAGGTCTTTGTGTGTATGTGTTGTTGTTTAGTTACTCAGTTGTGTCTGACTCTTTTGGAACCCCACAGACCCCACCAGGCTCCCCCATCCACGGAATTCTCCAGGCATGTGTATGTATGTGTGTATTATTAATAGAATTAAGCCATATTAAGTCTTGAGATGGTATCACAAATATGCTAATAAAATGTTCTTCCCAGATGAAAACGTATATAAACTAAAATATTTAGGAATCACTTACTGCAATGTTAGTGAACAACATTAAATATATTAACTGGTAATATAAAGTCATTTAATGACATTTTGCATCACTTGCTAAATAGTCAGGTAACTGCTTATCCATGTTTATAAAATATATAGACCAGATCCCCATCGACAGGATTTAAAATTAGGATACTGATGAGTCAGAGACTGGGCCCTTTTATAAAGAACCAAGGAATGAGCTGTGTCTATCATCTTAATAGGGAAGGAAAAGAGATTAGGGCAGGATGAATTAGATAACCTGCAAATACATTCTCCTGTGAAAACTTAAAATGGGGTTGGAGGGAGAAGAATTTTCTTTACTAGGTATATGTCTAGCTCAGCTGTCTGGAGAAGCTCTGGCGTGGAACTGCCTGAAGAGAAGAAAATGAACGGGATTATCTCCTGGTGAGCCTGTAAAAGCGTCAGCCCAGATCCTGTGTGGCAGCATGCTGCCTTTCTGGAGGCTGCTGAGCCTCCCCGGATTCACTAGTGATGAGCTGCCGCTATCCGACTCCCTGCTTTCTTTCCTCTGCCAGTCAGTCACTCAGGAGCCAAGCCTCAGGGTTGTCCTCTCCCAGTTGCCCGTAGTAAGGTACTGGCAGTTCCCCTGTGCCTGCCTGCCTTTCCACTCCTGCCCTAGACGAGGCCCTGGAGTCTGCCTCTCTCTACAGCACTGTGGTGGCAGTCACGTGGCATCGCTGCCTCCACCTCCAGCCTCTCCTTTGCTACCCCACTGCTGTGTCTTCACTGTCTAGCCTCCATGGCATGGCCTGAGGCTGAATGGTAGGCTTTCCGGCTTTCCTTCCTTCCCATTGTTTCTCAAGCATGCACCTTACCTTCCAGTCAAATTGTTTTACCTGCTTTAACTCTCAAGCCCTCGCTTTGATTGATTTCACCTATGACTGGATTGCCCCACTCCCTCTCTGCTTCCTAAAAAGTCAGCCTATTCGTTCAAGGCTCCACCACATTCTGGAAAGTGTTCTTTAATAACCTCACAGGGAAAGATGCATTTTGCTCATCTCTTCTGAGCATCTGTTGGCTGATATTTACTTTTTGATAGGCTTTTTTTGGGTCATGCCTACTATGTAGGAAGCGCGGCTCATTCCTCTTCTGTTCCTCTCAGTGGTAACTGCCTTGCACCAAAAACTTTGACTTAAGGAATTAATCAGTTCAAGAGAAAGCCTTGTCGGTGACATTTTGGAATGATGGCTCTGCAATTCAATGGGTAACAATGTGGATATTATAATGTCCTCACTGGAATGTCTCCTATGTGCAGAGTACGTTAAATTGGGGTACTGCTTTGCTTTTTATAGGGATAGTATTTCAGAAAGAAAGCCTGGGTGGAGAACATGGCGATTCCCCCAGGGGTTGCCTGAAAGTCCTTATGTATATAACTCATGTTCTCACCCATACATATATCTACATATGATAATCAACAGAAATTAATCAGTCACCCTCTGAAGGAGTCAGCCTCTCATCTTCCTTCTTCTTGTTCTCTGAATATTAAAATATATTAGAGACACTTTGGACAATATATAGAGGTGTAAAATCTGGGCAGTATTTCTTGCTACTCAGAAAAAAATACTGTTAAAATCTGAATTTCCCTCCAGTTTTTTTTTGCTTTCTATGACATTTCTCCTTGATACCCTCATATTTATACAAACTAGATTTTCATTTCATACTGATTTTGTGTTGGAGGAGTGGTTTATCCTGGGATCTCCATTATACTGGGTTCTCCATTCACCCAAGAATGGATCTCAAACATAAATAGTTTCATTGAATTCTTCTCTTAGTTATGAGGCATTCTGAGGAATTTCCAGTGAATATAATAAAGGAGGCTGGGAAATTTTTAAAAAATGGTTTCAAAATTATTTTTTAATTTATTCTGTCCTCTCCACTTCAAATGTTTGATGCACTGTTTTTAAGGACACAATGTGATGATAAAGAGACCCTGTGGAATAAAAGATGTGAGGCAATCTCATAATCACAATAATCTCATCACTGCCACAGTCGCCAGTCTGACCTGTAAAGGGCTTTTCCTGGGAATGGTCAGTGCAAACTGTAAACCAGGTCAAAGATGAGGAAGGAGAGGAGGTTAAACTTATCTCTGGCTCAGAACATGTAGGGCTAAGGCCCGTGGCTGAAGTTTCCTCCTTCTAGAAGTTTCACTTCGTGCTCACTCCTTGGCTAGTGCTTCTGAGCCAGTCCTGCTCGACTGAATTCCTCTCTGGGCTGTTCTTCCACCACAAATCACGGTGGGGGCTCTGTCCTCATGCCTGTAATCAGCTCTAGCTTCTAACAAATGGTTGCAGACAGAACTGCAATTTCATGATGTTTTAGTGGCTGGCAGTCAAGCACCTAACAACTATTACTGTCTCCTCTCCACCCGGATCGTGGAGGTGGGTGGGTGGAGGATCCATTTGAACGTGATAAACAAAACCCATCGGTTCCAAGGATACAATCTGTCAGGGTTGTGCCTGACGACATCCTCTATCAATATCCCTGACTGAGAAAAACTCTCAGTGTGATGCCTTCTTTATAACATGGCAGGGATGTCTCCATGTTTTCTTATTCATTTCAGAAGGGGAAAATGAGAACTTCAAGTATTTAGGGTCTCACTGAACATCGATGTGCTTCAGAATTTATCTCTGTAATTTTCTACACATTTATGCTCCTGGAAAAACTCACTCTAAGATCTTAGGGTCTTTTGGCCTCTGAAAAATGCCACTATTTTTCTCTTTAAACACCATTTTATACATTGGGACGGATAAGGAAGGCTGTCTAATACCTATGTAAAAGGCCAACAAATCTTTCACGATGAAGAAAATTGCTTATATTACCAGGTAGAAGTTGTCCAAATTTTCTATATTAGGAAGTTGTCCCAACTCTCTTTGTTAGCTATTACATATTTATTAAGTGCTGCAGCTTGTCCTTGAATAGTTTTTAACCCTTAGCCATCAATCTGTTTCTATAAGAAACCTTAGGGATCTTATATTTAAATTGCCTGATGGTTTTAGACCAATGTTACTGAGCAGTATTCAATTCATTTAGTTACTCTTGCCACCCTCCCCACTATAGGCTCTTCAAATTAAGCCCATCTTGCTAAAAAACAAGACAGTGGCTATTTAAAGTGAAGACTAAATAGGAATGAATATTCTCAGCTCAGTCAAGGTGCTCCACAAGACAGCTCTTTTTGGAAGTGCCAAGGGTGTCTGTGTTGGACAGCAACTAAATGACACAGGAGTATTTCCCATCGGCTGCTGTTGCTCAGCTGGAAATATTACTGAATGAATGCGGAGAAGGCAAGGGAATGGAAATGTTCATTTCTACCCTGGCGTTGTAGGTTAGTGTGATCAGAAATTCCTCTTGCATCTTAGATTTCTGAACGGCAAAGTGGAGACGATTCTCCCAGGGGTCTGATCTGTCTTGGTCTAGTTTAAAGAATTCTCGGAGACCTGCTTGCTTGAAAACATCATCTCATAAGAACTTTCTTAGTGAAATAGCACATATTTTGAGGTGAAGGCACAGTTTACCAGGAAGAGTGATAGTTAGATACAATGGGCTCCACGGGTCCCCTTAAATAATACCACCTCAGCAGGTTCCCCAAATGGAAGTATTTCCACACTTGAGTCAACAGGAATGGGCCTCAAAATCTGCTGTGCCAGAGGACAGATATCTCTGAAGTCAGAAACCACGGCCTCCTGCTGCCGGCCATCCCTGGCTAGGACGTCAGGCTGCTGGGGTTCTGTCGCCGCTACTGTGCTACAGGCACAACAAGGCCAGCGCCACAGGCCAGGCCGCCGTGGCGAGTGAGCCACCCAGCACTCACTCTGAGTGCCTGCAGAGCCCCTACTATCCAGAACACTTTGGAAGAAACCCAGAGGAATGTCAGTGGTACCCTGCGCCTGGGCCTCCCCTTGACTAATTGCTCTTCCCCAGCGTAATATGATACACAGACGCACACAACTTCTAACTTATCGGAGAAGGCCTATGATTTTTTTGAACTGTCAAGGAAGTGTATTATGAAATTGCACACACACAGCCCTCGGCTTCTCTGAGAAATATCGCTAGTGCTGTTTAAAAACAAACTAAACGAAATGGAAGGGACAATAACAGTAAAACAAAATGCAGGTACACATAAATTCGAAGCAATTGTTGGGCTGCACTCTGTTTTCCAGTTTTGAGTGGAGTCTTCTTGTGCTCCAGCCTGAGGCTTGGTCAGGGAACCTGTGGTTAAGCCTAGTCACCAGGTTATCCATGAGCTGTGGGAGCCCCAGAGAGCAGGGCTGGGGGCGCTTGAGGGGTTTTGCGGGGTGTGTGGGGCAGCCTGGCCTTCCTGCTCAGCTCTGACTCTCAGCTCCTGGCACTTTTTATTAGATCACAAGGCTTCTGCTAGAGCTCATAAATGCTTGGCTATGGAAAAGATACTTTATTATAAAGTTTACTTCATCACCGAGGAGTAGCTCCCACATGGGTCCACGTGGTTCTCTGACTTCGTCTATCCTCCTGCCCCAGTGGTTTTACTTTCCAAAGTTATCCTGAGGAACTAAAGATACATGGGCAGATGTAGCTACTGCTGTTGTTTAGTCACTAAGATGTGTCTGACTCTTTGCGATTCCCTGGACTATAGCCCGCCAGGCTCCTCTGTCCATGGAATTTCCCAGGCAAGAGTACAGGAGTGGGTTGCATTTTTCCTTTTCCAGGGATCTTCCTGACTCTGGTACTGAAACTGTGTCTCTTGCATTCACCTGCCAGTAGGAGACTTGGGTTTGATCTCTGGGTTGGGAAGATCCCTTGGAGAAGAAAATGGCAACCCACTTCAGTATTCTTGCCTAGGAAATCCCATGAACAGACGATATAGCCACAAAGATACTCTTCAGTAATTTTCACAACAGTGGATAAATCAGAAAAAAAACAAGAGAAGTTCAAATAGGAGGTTGGTTGAATGATAAACCTTTATAACAAAGTGCTAAGCAGTTATGCAAAATGATGTGTAGAAGGGTATTTTCTATTGTGGAGAGGCAAGCAGATTGGCAAATGAATCAAGCAGGTTTCCAAACAAAATGGTTACATTTTCAATAGAGAGGAAGAAGTTTTTCCTTCTTTTGATAATTTCTTTGAGATATTCTATAACTAGAGTATATTATTGTGTTAAAAACAGTAAAAAGTTATCTTAAGAAATGATGCCCTTTGCGGCATCACTGGAGGATAAACGCAGCCACAGAATGACAACAGGAACAGTTTCACAATTGAGATTTAAGATTCATCCTTTTCTTAACTTCTGTTTTAAGAGTTCATTTCTGAATGTTAGCCGTTCATGAAGGCAGTACCCTGGAACACTTGGTCAAGAGACCCAATACAGAGGGAGTCCCAGGGTATGGAGCCTCTGAACTAGCAAGTTTCCAGGCGAGGGTCCCACCTCTCCCCCTCCTCTGACTTTCCTGGTAACACTGGTCCCAAAGGTGGGTGAAGAGCTGGGAGGACAGACAGGCCAGGTACCTGCCGCAGGAACGTCTTCTGATAGGAGATGGGAAAGTGAGGTTAAATGTATTCTCTTAGGAGAAATCTACTAACTAGGAATTTGGAAAAATATAGCTGACATCTCCCTGTATTTTTTCCTCTTGAGTCTCTGGCCTGGGCAGCAGTTTGTGACTCACTCCCCCACACCCTGTCCTTTCCCTGCTTTGAAGTGGAAGCATCCATTTTCTGGGGTGGGTGGACTGAGGACAGATCAGATGGAGAAGGGTGATGAGAAGTGAGCAAGCGGGGGAGAAAAAACTTTCTGCTGAAATTGTTTACCCTTTGCTAGGAAATGGAGGTGATCGGGTTTTTTTGGCGTTCCATTCAGCTATCCAAACTGTACTTCCAGTTGCTGTGAGGTGTTAAAGGATAAGTTCTAGCTTTTTGAGTTTTCAAGCACACACATCCTCCTGTGGGGTCTGCCTCAGAATCAGCTGGATCCAACACCATGTTCTTTACGAATTGAGTTTACTTTGCACTTTCTCTTACATATATATCATATGTATGTATATATTTAAATAGAGAAGTTTAGTATAAACATACGCAAAAGGTATTGCAGTTGGTTAAAAGAATGTATTTTACACAGACTGGAAGGGTAGGAATTCTCTTTAAAAAAAGTCTCCCACACACTCAGCTTACTCTTTTGGGCATCCTCCTCATTTCAGTGTGTGTATGTATAGTGTTCTCATTACTTTTAAGTTTCTTCCCCTTTTTGTCTTTTTTCCTAATAGACCACAACCTCCTGGAGGGCAGGGCCTGATGCTGCTGTACGTCCGTCCCAGTCACTCACTCACTCACCCACTCATTCAGACAGTGCAGCGCAAGGCACCATGGGTATGAAGTTCAGACCCAGGGAGCTAGCGGCGCGGCTTCAGTCCTCAGGAGGTAAACAGTTCCCTCAGGGGCCCGCGATGGGGCTCTGGGCTTGCTAACTGATGAAACGAAAATAATAACCTCCCCAAACTTTCATAAGCAAGGTCACAGAAAGGCACAAAGGATGCCATGCTCTTCACAGCACATTTTGCAATAGCCAGATAACCTGGGAAGGCGTTTCCACTTCCCTCACCTGTCACCGCGGTGAGGGCTGCGGCCGCCACAGGAGGCTCCTGACAGATGGGAGTGCTTTCGCCTTGTCATTGAGTCACTGAGCCTCTGGGTGGGGAATGAGGGCTGTGTGTTCTATTAGCATTTGTCTGTTTTGATATCCCGGCTGGCAGGACAATTGATATTCCTCTTCCCCAGTGAACCTAAATATTGCCTCAAAGAGGTCTTCTTGAAGAGGTGGGATGCAAAGGAACAGAAATGTTTAAATGATCTCTGAAGTGTCACGAGACTCTGGAATTTCCTTTTCTGCACGTGCAGTCCCCCTTCCTTATTGCGCCAGTGGAACCCCACTGCTGCCCTATTCCAAAATGAACCAAAAGCAAGAGCCTAAACAGCAGCCACGAGAGAAGCAAACCAGAAAACTCTGTAGAGAAGGGGTACTAATGTCAATCCTACTGTAACAAGCTCCTCCCCCAACTGACGGCTCCTTTAAGAAACGTGAAGCTTCTCATCTAATGGTCCTGAGGGAAGCACACTTCAGCACATTTTACAAAATAAAGCTCAAAGAGACCTCCTCTGTGTTTTGAATTACTAAGCCTTACAGATGCTGGCTCTTATAAGAGCCCTATGTGGCGCTTTTTTTTTTTTTTTTAATTCGTAAAACTGATTATCTTAATAATTTTAAATGTACACTATGGTACTGTACATCCTCTTCATGGATCACAGGCTTGTCATAGTGAAAGGGCTTGTGTAACTCAATAAAGCTATGAGCCATGGTCTGCAAGGCCGCCCAAGGCAGATGGGTCATAGTGAAGAGTTCTGACAAAACGTGATTCACTGGAGGAAGGAAAGGCAAACCACTCCAGTATTCTTAACATGAGAACCCCATGAACAATATGAAAAGGCAAAAAAAAAAAAAAAAAAAGATATGACACTGGAAGATGAACCCCTCAGGTTGGAAGGTGTCCAATATGCTACTGGAGAAGATTGGAGGACAATTGCTAATAGCTTCAGAAAAAATGAAGAGGCTGGGCCAAAGTAGAAATGACACTCAATTGTGGATGTGCCTGGTGATGAGTGTAAAGTCCGATGCTGTAAAAATCACAAATCAAGGTAAATTGGACACGGTCAAGCAGGGGATGGCAAGAGTGAACATTGACATTTTAGGAATCAGTGAACTAAAATCAATGGGATTGGGCAAATTTAATTCAGATGACCATAGTATCTACTACTGTGGGCAAGAATCCCTTAGAAGAAATGGAGTAGCCTTCATAGTCAAACAAGAGAGTCCAAATTGCAGTACTTGGGTGCAACTTCAAAATGACAGAATGATCTCAGTTTGCTTCCAAGGCAAACCATTTAACATCACAGTAATCCAAGACTATGTATGTCCCAATGACTGATGATGAAGAAGCTCAAGTTGACCAGTTCTGTTAAGACCTAAAAGACCTTCTAGAACTAACACCAAAAAAGATATCCTTTTCATCATAGAGGATTGGAATGCAAAAGTAGGAAGTTAAGAGATACCTAGAGTAACAGCAAGTTTAGCCTTGAGTACAAAATGAAGCAGGGCAAAGGCTAACAGAATTTTGTCAAGAGAACACTGGTCATAGCAAACACCCCTTTCCAACTACGCAAGAGACAATTCTACACATGGATATCACCAAATGATCAATACTAAAAACAGAGTGATTATATTTGTAGCTGAACATGGAGAAGCTCTATATAGTCAGCAAAAACAAGACCTGGAGTTGACTGTGGCTTAGCTCATTAGTTCCTTATTGCAAAAATCAGGCTTAAATTGAAGAAAGTAGGAAAAACCACTAGGCCATTCAGGTATGACCTAAATCAAATCCTTTATGATTCAATAGTAGAGGTGACAAATAGATTCAAGGGATTAGATCTGGTAGATAGAATGCCTGAAAAACTATGGACAGAGGTTTTTAACACTGTACAAAACCATCCCAAAGAAAAATAAATGCAAGAAGGCAAAATGGTTATCTGAGGAGGCCTTACAAGTAGGTGAGAAAAGAAGATAAGTGAAAGGCAAAGGAGAAAGGGAAAAAACACACCCAACTAAATGCAGAGTTCCAGAGAATAGCAAGGAAAGATAAGAAAGCCTTTTTAAGTGAACAACATAAAGAGATAGAGGAAAACTATAGAATGGGAAAGACTAGAGATCTCTTCAAGAAGAGAGATCTCAAGAAAGTTGGAGAGATCAAGGGAACATTTCATGGAAGAATGGGCATGATGAAGGACAGAAATGGTAAGAACCTAACAGAAGCACACTTGATTAAGAAGAGCTGGCAAGGATACACAGAAGACCTACACTGAAAAGGTCTTAAAGATTTAGATAACCACAGTGGTGTGGTAACTAACACAGAGCCAGATGTTGTGAAGTGTGACGTCAAGAGGGCCTTAGAAAGCATTACTACAAACAAAGCTAGTGGAGGTGATGGAATTCCAACTGGGCTATATCAAATCCTAAAAGATGATGCTGTTTAAAGTCTGCACTCAGTATGTCAGCAAATTTGGAAAACTCAGCAGTGGCCACAGGACTGTGAAAGGTGAATTTTCATTCCAATCCCAAAGAAGGGAATGCCAAAGAATGCTCATACTAACATATAGGTGTGCTCATTTTGCATGCTAGAAAGGTTATGTGCAAAATCCTTTAAGCTAGGCTTCCTCAGTACACGAACTGAGAAATTCCAGATATACAAGCTGGGTTTAGAAAAGGCAGAGGAACCAGAGGTCAAATTGCCAACATTTGCTGGATCACAAAGAAAGCAAGGGAATCCCAGAAAAAAACATCTAAACTACTTCTTCATTGACTACCCAGAGCCTTTGACTGGGTGGATCATAATAAACTGTGGAAAATTCTGAAAGAGATGGGAATACCAGACCGCTTTACCTGTCTTCTGAGAAACCTGTTTGTGGGTCAAGAAGCAACAGTTAGAACCTTACATGGATTGTATGGTAGTTCTGTCTTTAATCTTTTGAGAAATCTCCATGCCATTTCCATAGTGGCTTCACCACTTTACACTCCCAACATCAGTGCACAACCGTTCTCATTTCTCTACATCCTTGCCAAAAACTTGCTATTTTTTTTTTCCAAATAGTGGCCAAACGGATATGAGGCAATATTTCATTATGGTTTTGATTTGCATTTCCTTGGTCATTAGTGATGTTGAACAGCTCATCATATGCTTATTGGCTATTTGTGTATCTTTGTGGTCCAAACATAACACAACCAGGGGTTTTTACCTAGAGCTTCTGTGGGCCCCACAGCTTTGGGTATGGGAAGACTGGGACTTGGTTTCACTGTATTTGACAGCTGAAAGGCAATCAACATTTCACTTCTATGCTGAATAAGCAATGAGGTTTTTTTTCCCCCTCATGGCCATTGCCTAAAATTTCACTTTGAAAACAAGCTAAAGATATTGATTTCTGTATGCCCAGGGGTGATAAGCTATTGATAGAAATAATAGGAAAAGGCCAACTGAACAGATGTATTTCACTTGTAAAATATAATTTTTCTCCCTCCTGGCACTTGATATGAAAACACAAAGACATCTTAAATATAAAAAGAGCTATTAAGATATCTTGCTTTTTTTTTCTGTTAGTAAATTTTCATAATTACAAAATGATCCAATTTAGTTTTCAAAGGCACTGTTAATAAGAGGCGATCTTTCTCCAGAAAAACCTTGTATATGACAGCAACTCCAAGTAGTCCTGTGAAAAATGATTGTGTCCATGCATTAAAGGTGAGGTGATAAGGGACAGCAGGCACTGTGTCCCTACGCACCAGTCACAAGGTAAGCAAGCCTGGAGCAGGTGAAGAGGCAGATTCTATATTCTCAGTCTCCTTTCCTGACCTACCCTTCAACCCCAATTTTCTGGGCTCTTCCTGGAGATCCCATCTGCTGAAGCCACAGGACTCTGATTCACTTGCTTGTTGTGAATCACTATTTAAATGTCCACACACATCTTGAAATTCCATATGGCTTTTTATCCCAGATTAGTTCATTCACTTACTTTCAATGCTAAAACTTGAAAGGAACTGAGACATCCAAAAACCAAACCCTGTGATTTGTATGGGCGAGGAAATGGAGGCCCTGAGAAGGTAAGTAATTCTTGAAAGGCCAGCCAGTTTGTCAACGGCATCATTTCTGAATTTTCCCGTTTTTTTCCCCTTGACAATGTCTGTGCCATCTTCCCCAATACGTGGGATTTTGTCTGGGGATAATTTTTGAGTTCTCCTAATTCTTATTCCCTTTACGTCAACAGTCACCAAGTCTTAATGATTATTCTTTCAAGACTCTTGATATTGTCACTTCTGCATTTTACTTCTATTTTCAACACCTCATTACCCCCTCCCTGAATTCCCTAAGTTAATGTAATAGCCTCCATATATAATATTCCTACTTATCTGATCTATTGGTGATTCTCCACTCAGGCTGCTCAGTAAACTGACCTGAGGCATGTTTCAAAAAAAAAAAAAAAAAAAAAAGGCAGCATACCTTACACTATCATCACTCCTGGCACCAGCCTGTTTTAATTGGTTTGGGGAGGAGCCTCTATTTATTGAATGAAGTCCCCCAGGTGATTCTAATGAGTAGCTGGATTGACACAGGTCACAGTTACCCATGTGAAAGAAAACACATTATAGAAACAAAACTTAGGGTGAAGTGAAGGGAACTGAAAGTTGCTCAGTCGTGTCTGACTCTTTGCAACCCCATGGACTATACAGTCCATGGAATTCTCCAGGCCAGAATACTGAAGTGGGTAGCCTTTCCCTTCTCCAGGGGATTTTCCCAACCCAGGTTCCCTGCATTGCAGCTGGATTCTTTCACTGTCTGAGCTACCAGGGAAGCCCAAACTTAGGTTAACCAGAGACAATTACCTGGAACATTCAGTTAGCCAGTTTTTCTCCATTCAACAGAAAGCAATACATTACAAGAAAATAAGTAAAACAAACAGGAAATTATTAACAAACATAAACGTCTGTTTCTGATTTCAGTTGAGATGGTCACTGGAAATTTGGGCCGTCCTCCTATGCCTCCAATAAAAGCCTGTGTAGAAATTTGCTCACTTCCTCTCACAAGTGCACCAAAATAACAACTAACTGCTGAAGTACTATCAATCAAAAAGACTGGAATCTACAAAAAAAAAAAAAAAAAAAAGATATTCTACATCTAAAGACATAAAGAAGAAACCGCAAGATGGTAGATGGGACACATGTGTGATATAATCAAATCTCATCCTCTACAGGTGGGTGACGCACAAACTGGAGAACAATTAGGTCACAGAAGTTCTCCTATAGGAGAGAGAACTGAGCCGCACGCCAGGCTCCCCAGCCTGGGGGTCTGGCATTGGGAGGAGTAGCCCCCAGAGCAGGGCTTGAGCACAGGGGTCCCCCAGGAGCAGGGGAAACAGAGACTCCACTCTGGGAGGGCACACACACTCATGTCTGGGCCAGACCTACCTGCTGGTCTTGGAGGGTCTCCTGGGGAGGTGGGTGCAGCTGTGGCCCTCTCTCTGGGTTCATAAAAGCTGGTGGTGGAAATATCAGTGAGTGTTCGTCTGCTTGAACTCTTAGTGGAGGCAGACATCCAGCTGGAGCAGTTAGGACCAAGACCTGGCCCCACAGAACAACACTTAGGCTCATGCTGGGACTTCTCAGGCCAAACAACCAATAGGATGGGAACACAGCTCCAACCCAGCGGCAGACAGGCTTATTTAAGACTCTGCTGAGTAGACATGCCCCTAACAAGGCCCTGCCCAGCAGAGGGCTAAGATCCAGCCCCATCCACCCGTGGGCCAGCACAACCTCTCCACCAGGAAGCCTTTCACAAGCCTCTAGACCGGCTCTCCAACAAGGCGGCAGACACCAGAAACCAGAAAACCACAACCCAGCAGCTTCCGGAATTGAGTCTGGAAACACCGGAGACAGGCTGGTCCCTGGGCCCTTGAGTGATCGAGGGGAGTGCTGAGACATACAGCACCCCTCTACAGAGGGCCACTTCTCCAAGGCCAAGAAATGCAAGAAACCTTCCACATGCACAAAAATACTCAGACCAAATGAGATGGCAGTGGAACAAGATAAAGCTCCAGAAGAACAACTAAGTGATGCAGAGATAGGCAATCTACCCGAAATTTGATATAGAATGATGACTTAATGATACTGCAAGACTTATTTACTCATTCATGTATTTGTTCACTCTCTCTGCAAAGCACTGTTATAAGAACCCAAGGTAATATCCAGTATTTGAATTCCATAAAAGGGAGAACATGTGAACACCGATAACTGTGTTGCAAAACAGAGTGAGAAGGAACAGAAGAGATGTATGAGGAGCGATGGGACTTCAGAGGACTAAGAAATTACTTCTGATTGATGGATTGGGGTAAGGATTCATGGAGAAGGCAGCCTTCGACCTGGTTTTTGAAGGAGGACATGGTTTGGGGAAACGGTTTTCCAAGGTAAAGGATGAGCATGAGCCTAACCATGAAAGTGGGAACACAGGACAATGCCAAGTGTTTCCGCAGCACAGATGGGTAAGAGGATACTGTGGGAGAGGAGAGAGAAGACAGATTTGAATGGGGCTGCATCAGGGATGCTCTGAGGACTCATTTAACATCGTGTGTGTGTGTGTGCGAGGAAAGTCTCCAAGTAGGGCGGTCCTTTAGGACAATCAATTGCTCTGGCATCAGTGATCAGGGAAGATTTACCATAGTAGTAGGGGCTATTTCATCCTGTAGAATGGGCCTGAACAGGAATAGAGTGACAGGAGGAGAGGAGGAGAGGAGAGGGCCCTTATGAGAAATGGGGACGTAAAATCACTTGAATTTGGGAACTGATTGTATATATATATGTATGTATACATACCTACATATATATATACATACACATACATACATACATACATATATATATACATATATATATATATATATGAGTGTGAAGGCACTCAGATGGTTTTGAGCTGGGCAACAAGGAGGGTTGATGGTTTCTTAATAGGTGATTCAAGAGGAGGAGTTTAGGAGGAGAGATCATAAATAATTTTGAACACACACATGTGGGGCATCTGGAGAGAAATCTTGAGCGGGCAAGTGGAAGTCTTGGGAATGAAGTCAGAGATGGCAAAACAGACATCAGAGTCATCTGTATGGTGGTGACAGGTGGGGCCATGAGAACCGATGAGGTCCTGAGGGAGGGGTTGGGGATGGGGTGTCACCGCATGAGAAGAGAGTTGAAGGAGACCCCTGAGGAGCAATCAAAGAGGAAGGAGAAAATTCAGCTAATACACTGACCACTAGTCTCAGCTTACAGGCCGTCCCAAGGGGATGAAGGGTTGACTCCATCACTGGATGTTGTTACTATGGTGAGGCTGGTGATCACTTCACTGGAGTCCTGATGATGAAATCCAGATTTCAAAAGCCGAATGTGTCAGGGGAAAAGGGAAACTCAAGAGCATGCCCATTTTCAGGATACTGTGTGCCTCGACCCAAGAACATAAAATAGTACCTTTGAGGATGATTTCACCAAGATGATGATTAAAGAGTGTTTTTGTAAACAATGAGCACTCTGTTTTTCTTAAACATTCCCTACATACTGAGTTCCTTCAGAGCAGAATTGGTTTCTTATTCATCTTTGTATCCTACCTACCCCTGCCCTCTGAAAAACCAAACCGGAAGAGCCCGACCTTTGCCCCATGACTGGACCTGAGCAGCCACGGTCTCGCTGGGGGGTCCCAGTGTGGCTCCAACCTGGGGCAGCCGCGGGGAAGGCCTGCAGGGAGGCCCCTGCAGAGGAGCAGCTGGAGGGCCCTTCCCGCAGCCTCACAAAGTTAGCGTTAGTGGAGCGCTGCTGCGCTGAACCGGCAGGCTAGGCCCTGCCCCTCCCCTTTGTTTCCTAACTGCCTCCATTGCCTTTCTGCCTGTGGACTCCCTGAACCCCCACCCTGGCTCCCCTCCGTCTCCTCTTCTGGAAGAGATCCCTGGCTCTCAGACCGCCCTCGCTTGCCACTTAGATGTGACTGTGCCTGGCAGACTCTCCTCTCCTCTCTGATTATACTCTCCTCTGCTTTCTACGCAGCAGGGTCTCTTGGGGAGAGCCCACCCCATTCCAGGATGGCCCCTTCCAGGTCTCCCCAAATGCTCCGCTGTTGAGCACCACTTCCCTACTGCCCTGCGCTAGGGCTCTTCCCCTGAGGCTCCTCCAGGCACCAGAAACTCACAAATCTGAAGCTAACCTCATCACCTTTGTTCCTGAGCTTGCTCCTTCACCCACGCACCATCATCTTCCACTTAACTCTGCCCACAGCTCTGCTCCCTGAACCCTTCCTTTGTATTCACTGTTGACCAAGCTTTATTTCCATCAATGAAATGCCTGCGGTATCTCTGAAATCTGTTTCTAACCTGCTGTTTCCGTCACCATTTCCCTAATTCTGGTCCTCACATCATTTGCTTCAACTTTTACAATAACATTTTAATTGTCCCCAGCTTCCTATATAAAGCCGTTTTAAATACTGTTGAGGCACAATTCCAAATACAGATAATTTCACCCTTCCACTTAATTTTTTGATGACATGGTAATATAAAATTCAAATTCACTTATGCAGCATAGAAGGCCCTTTTCACCGAGCCCCATTTTTAATGTTCTTTCAGTCCGACCCTCTCCTTTTCCTACTTCTCCGGTATAAGAGCCACTGTGCCTTCTGCCCACACAAGTGAAATCATACTTGTCACTCGAGGCCCAGCTAACATGTCACCTCTTAGGCGGAGTAGAATCTTCTACAACTCTGCTCCGCAGAGTTCAGGTGCTGTGTCCCTTGGGCTCTTAGCCTTCCTTGCTGATACTATCCTTACTTGTCCCCTTACCTCATTCTCTCCCCATCACTCCTCCTTGTGTTCGAAGGCATAGGGTAAGAGACTCTCTCATTAATCTTTATCTCCCTAGAACCAAACAAGGTGCCTGATAGATGGTGGTGGAACTGAACTGAGACCACAAAGAGCCCTCTAATTCTTTTGTTGGTGGGTTTTAGCTAATGACTCTAGTGAATTGAGGACACCTTACCTGCATGGATTGCAAACTAGTTAAAGTAAATTATATGACAAGCACATACATTTCTTTTGTCAGAAACAGAAATCGATACCTCTTTAAAGCATGGTCACTGGACTAGATGTCCCCAGTAATGATTCCATGGCTTTTTATTTTTTCCAGTACATTGCAACTGTCTTCTTTATGCCCTAATTTAGGTTCCCCCTGATCAATAACTTATCCTTGAGACACACTTTAGAGAAACGATTCATTTAAAACTTATGTCTTTGTAGACATCTTCAGGAAATGATTGTGACAGGGGGTGTGGTGTGTGTGTGTGTGTGTGTGTGTGTGTAGACACATATCCACATAAATGTATTTGATAAGGAAATGTTCAATAGGCCAATTCAATAATTCACTTAGAGAATATTTCCTTTCATCCTTAATTCAAACCAGTCCTAGATGGCAACTAGCAGGGTTATTAACAATTGAAAAATATATTTCAGAAAACATTCAGAAGGCCAACTTAAAAACCTTTGTTTCAGAGATGCTTAGCCATGGCTGGGAGAGTGTAAGGGGCGGGGGCGGGTAGAATCAAGTCAGAACTGAGAAGTGTGTCAGTCTGACTCCTGTTTCCATGGCAAACCATGGGAAAACCGAGCATGTGTATCAACTCATTCTGAAAAGTTAAACCGACATTTTAAAATTGCAGTTTTCAAAAACTGTGCTGGTAGTCACAGATCTACTGCAAGATTTGACAGTGGACGTGGGGGCTGCTCTAGGGGTGTAGTTAAGGGGTGAAAAGCTGCTTGAACTATATTTGCAAAGCTGTTATTTATATTTTGCTTTATTTCTGTGTGTGTGTGTGTATGTAACATACAGGATGTTTAATTTCCGTAAGAATTTTTACCAAATGTTACGCTAAAATATAGCACGAGAATGTTCACTTTGAAATCATTAGATACAAACTTAGGACTACTTTAAAAAATCATAACTGTGTTTTCCCCTTAAACTTGGTGCATCACTGAGTATGGAGAGGGAGAGTTAGAAGATCTGGTCCTTAATGAATAACCGGCATACACAGGTCGGAGGATAGCACAGCACTGGGGGCAGTTCTGGGTTCCCAGGGCTAACATGTCTGACGACTGTGGCTCTCTCCGTCTGGTGTAGAAAGAGTGGCCTCGTAGGAGCTGGCCAAACCAGACGTGGGCTGAGAGAAAAGACATTTTGTTTTTCTGCACTGACGCCCAGGGACTGCTTTCTGAAGTGTGTGTGCGGAGCTCACCCACGGCTGCCTCTGCTGTATGTCCCCTCCCAGCCCTGCCTTCCTGTTGGGACCATACTGGGCTAGAACCCAGGAATGCGTGCATCTCTAATTTTCCTGAATCCACAAATCTTATCCTCACCACTTATAAGGTCTCAGCTATAAATATTTTCCAGAGCTCTAGCAGTAATTAGACAAGCTACTATGAAAGACAGAGCATTATACATCAGTTAAAAACATATGCAAAACCAAAGCTCATTAGAGAAAGATAATATTCATGCAGATTTTACAAACCGTGTCTTTAGGGTGGCCCAATAAGTAGAAATATGGGGACCCATGCTTGTCACTTTTCATGCACATGGAGAGACTGGAAGGTACCATTCCTAAAGGAAGGGGAGGAACAGCCTAGGACCAATCATTAGAATTAACAGAACCAGTGACAAAGATATAGTATTACTGTTAGAATCAAGATTGCTTAGTACGTTTAGAGTAGCTGAATAAAAATTATCTAGGCAGTAAGAATAAAGACTTTAAGTAAAGCTGACCCTATTGAGCATGCAGCAAGTGAAATTAGTGAAAAGACTGAGCTACATGTGTATTCCAAAAACAGATTTTTTTTTCTCAAAATATTGAGGGCATCCTGAGGTGCTTTTAAGGAGGCACAAATGTTTAAAACATCTTGAAATCATAATATCAGAATTTTTGCAGAATTTTCTCATAACTAGAGTGTTTCAGTGAGACCAGCTGTCATTTGAGAAGTCACAGTAATCATGTTTCTAAATTTTGAAAAGCCCTCAAAGCCATGGTTTGCCTATGTTTATGTTTTGTCTAATAATCTCATGAATTCTTATAGCTTGTCTCTTCTGTAACAATTTGCTCATTTAGATTCAAACTGCACAGCTGACTTGCTGGCCGTATTTGTTTTCTGGAAAAAAAAAAGAGCTGAAGCAAACACAGCCAGGTTTTGCCTGTTCTTCGTGGCTGTACTCGCCTGTCCAAGGGCTGTGCTCTGAAACCTGCCTCTTAGCAGCTGCCTTGGTCTAGGCCTGTCTCAGCTCCTGGGCTTCAGTTCTTTGCCGACATAAAGACGGTACTAGAAATCCTGGGCTGTCAGTGACCTCCACCAGCCAGGCCCTGGGAGACGCAATAGCCAGCCCCTGCAGCACTCGACGCCATGCTGTCTTAGCTGCATACAGTGTGAGGCAGAGGGTGACGTGGGGCTGCTGGATCAGAAGCACTGACTCCACATAGACCAGACATTTGGGGGCCTGATCCCCGCTTTGCCAGTATATTCTTATGATACCACCCCCTCCCCCAGCCCCCATCTCAATGCCTAACTTGCTCCATGCGCTTCAACACACAAAATAGACAGTGCCCCCACATGGATGTCTCATTATGTCCCCCTCGACCCCTGGGGTGTTTTTCACTACACAGCTGTGCTGAGGGGTGTGCTGTGCTAAGTTGCTTTAGTCGTGTCTGACTCTTTGGGACCCTATGGACTGTAGCCCACCAAGCTCCTCTGTCTATGGGATTCTCCAGGTAAGAATACTGTAGTGGGTTGCCATGTCCTCCTCCAGGGGATCTTCCCCACCCAGGGATTGAACCCACATCTGTCAAATCTCCTACACTGGCAGGTGGATTCTTTACCACTAGCACCACCTGGACAAACAATATGAAGTTAAAGGGAAAGTAGAGGCTCTCTGTGGTGTGGAAACTAACGCTTAACAATGAATGTCAGGAGGGAAGTGAAGTTTCAGGATTTATTAACAGTTTACCATTTAGCCCCGCCAAGATGCAAGTAATTTTGTACAAAAACATCAAGTGGTTTTACTATCAAGCACAAAAGGGTCTCATTTAATTCTAAACGTGGCCTTTACTGGGCTTGAAAGACACATGTGCTAGGAAACGTTGGGGCCAGAGGGTCAAACAAAAGAGCCCAGAACATGGTGGGGGAAAATAGCTGTGAAAACTATAACAGAAATTACGGTGAAATGTGAAAAACAGAGTTGCATCCTGTGCTCGGCATATTCAATGCATACGTCATGCATCGAAACCCACTTTCAGTCTGAAAACCCAGGGTCCTGATGAGGATCACTCTTTGCTGCAGACTGTACCAAGAACACCAGAGACCTGAGACAGGAGTGTAAATGCAGGCTCCTCTCTAAGCAAGCGTCTGAGCTGCCTTAGAGCAAACCGCTGTTTAGTCTGGGCTAAGTTTGTTGTTTCTATTAAACATTTTTTTGAACCCAAACAGCACGTTGAAGAGTGTGTGATTCTCATCGTTTATAGAGATTTTGCTACAATTAGAGCATATAATTCAAGCCTGGAGTAAGGCATTATATAATCTTATTTTGGTCCTGTCTGAGGGAGTTCAGCTGAAAAGAAAACCTGGGAAGTCTTTGTCAGAACAGGACATTAGGGTAACCCTATCTGTGAGCAAATTTGTAGGCAGAATTCTAAAATAACAAAAAAAAGTCCAATCTTATGGACTATTTCTTTCACTAGAAATGAGGGGGTTTTATTACTTTACTTTAAAATGAATTATTTGCTTTGGGAACACTGGGATAGGACTTATGGACTCCAGAGCTTAAGGACTGCTCTGGAGACTTGACGTTTGCTGGTTGTGGCGGTTGGCTGGATCTACCCAAGAATTTGTCTTATGATATTAAGCTCCACTCTGAGCACCTGGATAACAGGATGTTGTCAGCAAATTCCCTCATAGGGGTCAACATCTTTTTGAGACAAGAGAACAATCAGACAGTGGAGAAAATGGCTTTGGCATTTAGCACCCGCTTTGTAATGGGTATAGTTGAGGGGTCACAAGCTTGACTTGAATCCACACCATCATGCTATGAACACAGGTCAGACTGTCTCAGTGAGAAGGGACACTGAGCTGAGTGGGAGCTGAGCTGAAACTGTCACAAAAGCTTGAGACTGAAAAAGGGAAGACAATCTTGTCTCCTTTCTTTAACGGTTGCAAGCCTGAATGGAGAGTGATTCAGATCTGATGGCCAAGGGGGAGCCAAGTTGAGGGGTGAGGCTCATAGAGCAAGAGGTCCACAAAGACACAGAGAGACCAAGAAGTAGAAACTCCTCAGGTCTGTACAGGAGAGCTAGAGGAGACAAAGCCAGCCATCTCCATGGCATGAAATTACCTGGGATGATACTTGAAAAATACAGAGTCCTGGGCCAAATTGACCCAATCCTCTGTGTGTGTGTGTGTGTGTGTGTGCATGGGCACATATGGTGCATGTGTGTGTGCAGATGGAAAACCATGATGTGAGCCTTCTTTCCTCTTAACCTTAATACTTCGATCTCCACTCCTACCCACTCTCTGCTCACCATGTAAACAAACAAACCAACCTTTTCTTGATTCTGTGACTTCTCTGAGATCCATTTCAATGGTCTTACGGAACTCATCAGCATTTCATCTAAGAGGCTGCCTTCTCCCTGGACTGTGGTGGAAGCAGCCCTTGCCCAGGAGAGCTCAGCTTCATATTAGGGGAGGCAAGAGAAAGTTTTATCAGAACCTAAATCCAACTGTCCAGCATGAGTTACTGGAGGAGGTGGATTTTTAGGTTTTCCAAGATGCATGTGGAGTCCTTCTCAGTGGGGTTTGGGAAAGATAGCTGTTCACTCATTTGTCTCCTCCAACAACGTACTGTTAAGGAACTGAAAGGAGGTCAGACCTCAAGAGCAAAACTGGTTTTTCTTGCTTGATTTCTTGGTTACTTCATGGTCTAATATATTTTATCAGAGTCTTAAATACCTAACAAGTGTCGACTGGGGGAAGTGGGTCACTTAATATGTCCTGAAAGAGAAGAGTGTATGTTGGAAAGACTATCAAGAAGGAATATCATCATAGTCCAGGGTTCCCAATAAAACAATATGAAGAAATGGGATTTCACCCTCAATTTTAAAGCACGTTAATAAACGAAGTTTTGGCTGAGCAGTGGGGAAAAGAATTTCAGAGTTGGGCATCCTTCAAGGAAGCCTCGGGGTATGATTCCATGAAACAGAAACTTACCAGAAGTTTCATGGTTTGAACATTTCCTGGGATTCCCTAAATTCTGAGGAGAGCAGTCTGGAGCCTTCTAGCCAAGGAAGGACTCTGTTCTCTGCAGGATGCAGCCAGAGTACTGCCTGACTGCCTGTCCTCTTCCCTGGTCTGGCTCAGTCAGGGTGAACTGGAGTGATTTGTGGAACCACTCATGGAAAAGGGAGATACACTCAACCATGAATGTCAGAAGCTGAAATTAAATTTCAGAATTTATTATTGAAGCCAGCCACCTTCTGCCCTATTAAAAATGCAGGTGAAATAGTGCAAAGGCTACGGAACCGTTTAAAGTTCCCATAAACGTGGTCTCTGAGGAAGAGGCAAAGGCAGCAGAGACTCTCCCCATGTCTGCACCACGGGCACCTCAGGCCGTGAGGTCACAGTGCTCCAGGCTCCATGCTGAGGGCCACGGGAAGGGAAGAGCAATGATTAGCAAATTTGCTCAAGAGAATTCTATCTCACTAACTTGGAACTGAGAATAATTTAGCCAAGGTATAAGCAGAAATTTATCCATACTCAGCGAGTTCTTTCTTCAGAAAAAGTACAAATTATTAGTATAAATATTTCAAAGGAAATGCTTAACAGACAAAAGAAGCCAAGGGCTTTTCAAAGATTCTTAACCCTCTAGATGTATTTATTAAAGCCACATATAACTAGTAAAACTAATAAAAAACTAATAATTTTTTCATTAGAGTAGATCCTTTGAGACATTTTAATCAGTCACCCCTCTATTAAAATCAACTGTTACACATATCCTCATTTCAGACTGTGAGCTCACAGAAGGCCAGGACTGTGTCTCACTTTCAGTGCCTGCAAAGTGCCTTGAACATAGTAGGTGCTCAGGAAAATCCTGATTTAGTTGAGGAAATAGTAATGATATTAATTAATGATATTAATTACAGGATCTGCCTCACCTCACATGGAATATTTATTTGGTAGGAGTACAATGTCTAGAGTTGACCTTTGTATGATCAGAGGAAGAAAGGACTTGAACAAATAATTGTTAACAAGATTATAGGAGCATGCTTATAATAGTCACATGCCAATGGACATTGTTAAAGAAGAATACATGAAAAAATGTTAATTGCCATATAAGTAGAGACTAGTACTGCTTAATCTGTTGCTCTGATACTACTGTAAATCATTTTCATTTACTGATTAAAGGAAGACCTTTAACTATTTAGCCCATTCATTTCTTCAGCTAGAGTATGAATGCAGTATGGTTCAAACAGATCTTTTCTTACCTAATGCAGCTTTATTACACTTGTAAAACGTAAAAAAATTCATTTATCATAGGCCTTATATTAGACAACACCTATCAAAGATGCAATTAACTTTGAAAATGGTCCTGCAGGCAGAAGTCTAACTCATGGATTGATGATTTCTTTCCCCAAAGGGAGATGTGGGCATTAGTGTTAATTGTCCCTGGGCATTCTGAGAATTGTGCTTCCTCTTGGGAACCCTGTCTGGCCTCCTAAGACCATTGAGGCCATTTACAATCAAACTTGCTTTGGCATTCTTGCCATACAGACTTGCAATGCTGCTTAAGAGAATCAAGAGGCCAGACCACCAACCAAGAATGAAAGGCATAAACATATATATATTTTTAAATTTTGATGAGCTCTGAACAGCAAGTATTACCAGAGGAAGGCTCTGCACTGGCCTGAACTGCCGGTGGAGGACATTTTTTCATCCAGTTGCACTTCTGTTTACCAAGGCCCTGGCTTCGCGGCTCAGTGTGCACGTCAAGTGAACGTTCCTTACAATCCCTGATGCTGATGAAGGAGTTAATTTGCATAATACATTCCTAAGCAGCTTTAGAATCAGGATCCCTGTTTTCTTTTCTCTTAGACTTTTTAGATTTAATTGGAACTGCAACAGTCAGTTTAAGGAGGGCACTGCTTGCTTCTGCTGCATCTGTTTTTGATCCTTTCCTCAGTATGGTGGAGTCGAATTGCCTTCTTCCTGCCAGGTGTTGAGATGTATGTGTCACGGGATGGGGAGGGGGGCCCAAGCTCTCATTGAGTTGACAATCAACAAATTCTTATCCTGAGGACTAGAGTGCAGTTGAAGTGCCTATCTCCTGAGCTGCTCTTTCAAGGACTTAACTATGAAAGCAGCTTCTTCGAAGCCCTTATGATCCTCTCTCCCCTGCCACAGCTGCTCAGCCACCTCTGCGAGCAGCCAGTATGCTTGCTTGTCGCTGCCTTTGCTTATTCTTGCCTCTGGATCCGCTGAGGTGTGTCTGCCGATTAGTCTCATGGTAATTATGGATGGCATGTTTGCAGTATATTTATTCTCTTCCTCAGCTCACTTGGCTTCACACTGACTTTGTTTAGTCAACAATCTGACAGATTACCTGGGGTAATTTTTTCTTCCCATTGTACCTGTGCTTATCTCTCTGTCACAAACTACCTTAAGGACTCTGAACCAGAGTTTTCGTATTTCTCTTGACTGAGATCAGCTTTCTCCTGACATGTCCAAAAGTCCAGATAAGGGACGGCTTCAGAGCTGTTCTGAATTCTGCAGGTATCAGAGGTAGGGCCGAGGGTTATTACCTAAACCCCTTCCTAGCCTGCTGTTCGCCAGTCTCTTCACCTTCAGAGTTCACTCTCGCCCCGGCAGGGTTAAGCCTGAACACTTCCCTAACTGGTAAAGTCTCCTCTAGATTCTGATAAACTCCCTTTAACAATCTTTTGAGACTGGATTTTATGCCAAGTTTCAGATCTTAAAGGGCAAACAAAGGAAACAAACATAGGATTAAGCTCATAGTTGACAGAGAAATCAGTTTTCCTGTCATTAGGGTGCATTTGGACAAGGTGGATTATATTTTGGTTACATCTACTATAAGCCCAAGCATTTTCTTTCACTGATCTTGTTGCTATTATTTTGTTTTGTTACCTGCACCCCCAGCCACTCCCCCACTTTTATGTCCAAGATAGAGTAGAGTATATTTTAATAAAAATTTTCATAAAAGTACCTTAATAAAAATATACTCTAGTCTATCTTGGACAAAAATTCTTTGTCATGAGACAGTCGATTTAACTGATCCTGGAGGAATTGCGATATTCCTTAGCTTCAAGTACAGACACTGGGGGCATCTATAGAGTCTGTGGATGTGGCCACTTTGTGGTTTGTTCCTGGTACCGGAATGCATTTCCCGAGCAGGGCTGTGACTAATACCTCAGAAAGGCCTCCTCGCCAGTCTGGTCCTGGGCTGGCATCCGGGAATGTGGCTGGTAATACGTTCCCTCACTAATATAAGCCTTTCCTAAGTGATACAAGTCTCTCACTGTATATCAACTGTTTGCACAAGCAATGTGGTTTATGCTCGGCACCTGCTGTCCTTCTGGGAGTATGGGATTCTGGTATGTGCCAGGCAGAGGGCGCCAGCATGACTGGCCTCCAGGAGGAACCATGGGCACTGAGTCTCTTATGAGCTTCCCAGGGCAGCCATACCATCAGGGCAGCAATATTATTACACATATGCTGCTGCATTCTTATTGCTGCATGAAGAATGTTCTCTGGGTGATCCCTCATGGGAGAGAGAGAAAGCAGAAGGAGGCCTGCATGTGGATTCCTCCAATTCTACCTGTGTTGTTCTTCCTTATGATTCTACTGGGTATCCTTACTATTAATACATTAGTGTCATAAATCTGAGCTGTGACCACAACAATATTCTGTGTCCCAGGAGTCTTATAAGCAAATACCTGAATGTGAGGTGGCCTTGGGGACCCCTAAAACAGCCCCTTCATCAGGCACTGTGAGATTTCAGAAATATCATTTGATGGCATTATCCTCAAAAATGCTGATCTGATCCCTACCCTCTTGGTTTTTCACGCATAATTTTGGTTTAGAGTTTGCTAAAGAACTAATGTTTACTTAGTTTATAACTATTCATTTACTTCCCTAAAGGAGATTGCTTTACTCTATTAAATTTGTTCTTTTATGACATAATCTCTAAAATTACAGTCACAATCCATGTCAAATCTAACTTCAAAAGTAGCTGACCAGCTCTACTGCTACCAGTGTGTATGATTTTATGTTACATTTTAGAAGAAATTTTGCAATACTGCTAGAGTTAACAATATTAGTTAATATTCAAAAGTGTGTCCAGATATTTAACAAACTCTCTTTGTTGGTTAATTTTAGAATTTAACTTTAACAATATTTTCAGATGATGTTAAGAATTAATGGGATAATGTTGACATGGTCTGGAATTTTCATGTTGTTCAGAAACATATTTTTATTTTTATGCCTTGAGGCAGCTTCGTGCTGATGCATCACAGTCTGAGTTATGCCACATGCTGGTCGACAGACTGTTTTAACTGCTCTCTGCAGAGCAGCAGCTGGTGTGGTGGGTGCTCAGAATAAGGACCAAATAGTGATTCTACAAAAGAATAGGAAGTTCAGGACAGCCATGTTATTCAGATTAACTTTTTAAAGATTAATTTGTTAGAATAATAAGAACAACATTAATTCTATGAGAATTCCTGGGTATAGATAATAGGTCTTGGCATGGAAGGAAACACACCTTGAAAGCAAGGTCTTTTGTAGAAGTGATAGAATTTCACTGGTTGGTTTCACATTACTGAATCCCTTCATGCCCAAGGGTGCAAGAAATGATTCTATTTCAAGAGTTCAGATTCTTTACAAAGGGAAGAATGCCAACACCATTGAACAGGCTCAAGTCTGTGCTTACTGATAATATTAATAATTAAAAATATTTTATTAGATCCAAGTATTAAGGATGGGAAGCTGGGATGAAATATTTCCCTGGGCATATGGCCAGTCCTAGAAACTTCTAAATGCCGCCCTACTGTTAATGTGAGGACTTGCCAGCCCTTCTTGTAGGCTTTCAGTATGTTTAAGACCCTGGAAACATAAAGTATTTAAGGGCCTTTGAATTAAGATATTTAAACTGAATTCAGGATTATATCTGTTCTGCTAAATAAGCATTCAGTAAGTTATTAGGTAACTTAGGCAGAAAGCACAATTTAAGAGGAAAAAGTACTACTTAAATTTTCAAGAATGGAGGAGTGAAAATGGGAGTCAATTTAATCTAGATCAACATCCTCAGCTACTTATTCAGATCAGTGGTTAGATCTTATTTCCCTAACCTGGACATTTATTATCGGTACTACTCTTGACTGATGTCTGTCTGTCTCTCTGTTACTCCTTGAGATTAAAGACAAGCCACGGTTTCTCTCTTTCTCATGTTTCTGATATACTAGGGTAATGATGTTGGCTGTTCCTTAAACGGGCTTTTGGGAAATAACACTACAGACTTCTGAAGGCAAATCTATGAATTAAAATGCACTGTAAAGCCTTCCTCACAAGCATCTAGATACATAACATAAGAGTGAACTTTTGGAATATCCTTGAACTCCAAGGCAATGCAACCACTGCCTGAACTGAAGTTTATGTTTTAATCTTCATAGCCTGAAGATTTGGTCTTGCTGGTCCCTTGGCCCAGGTTACATATCCCACAGGACAGTCTGATGCATGAGTCATTTAAGGAAATAATTGATAAATTACTGTGGACTCAAATGAACAGAGGACTATCAGTCAAATAACAGAAGTTCTAATATATAAATTTAGCCAGATCTCCCAGCACACTCAGAGATGCCTTGAAAGGTCCTACATTTGCTATTTTCAACATTACCTAAATAAGAGAGCAAAAGAAAGAGCTCACAAACATATAATATATACCTTGTCCTTAAATATACACATGTGCATATGTGTATGTCCACTGATCACTAAATAAATATTTAGGTAGAATTAGAGAACTTTTGTAGCTTTATAAATAAGCATAGGCATTTATGGGCACAGAAGAAACAGAAAAACATGAATCAAAATGTGAAACGTACCATACTCTGGGACCTGTCCCGTCCCGCGCTTCAGTAGTAGCCTCACTCTCCTTCCACCTGATTTGATGAGCTCTATTGCTCTGGCATGGGTCATGTCTCTTGTGCTCTCCCCATTGATTTCAATGATCTGATCTCCTACCTGTTAATTAAAGACACATCACATTAGCCAAAGATAATTTTATTCAAGTTGCATTTCCAACAGAGAAGCACCCATAGATGACCAGTTTCCAGAGAGCAACAGAAAGGCTTGGTTGCAGCCTGTTGCTCCTTAGTAGAGGCTAATCCTTGGCTGCATCCTGAATCTGACCACCAAACTTTATTTATCTTTGTAGAAATTCAAATATTAGACCATGAAGGTTGTAATGGTATGTCACTTATATTTAGCCAGTATGACAGAGGTCATAAGTAAACTATTTAGGATTTTCTTAAAAAATTAGGAGATGTGTTTGATGCTGCAATTCAAAATAAGCTGGCATCTTCGCTTTGAGTCAAGAATTAAATATTTTAAGGACTTTTCATTGAACACAGGGCAGGATCTAATTCAGTGTGCTGGATGGAATGATTGGTTTTTGGGCTTCTCTGAGAATTTTTGTTATGCATCATTTATTTACATTTCCCTGGGTGATTCTGTGATATTGCCTTCTTTGTAAATAGTGGTTGGTTGATATTCAAGTTTGATGATGAATTTCCTATCACAGTCCTTTGAATTAAAAATGACTCCATTCTCCATACATGACTAATGCCCTTGCTAAATCTTTGCCATTCTCACATCTGACGGCCAGAAACTCTTTGGTTAAATAACAATTCCTCTTGAATTGTTGACAATACCTAGGCATGTCAACCCACTTTAGTAATCTTGCCTGGAGAATCCCATGGACAGGGGAGCCTCGTGGGCTGCAGTCCATGGGGTTGCAAAGAGTTGGACACGGCTGAAACAACTGAGCATGCATGGGTTCCATAAGCAGCTCCCATTATCCTCTGTGAATAGATATTTGGAATAAAAGAGGTTCAACCATGAGCACACACCATGTAACTCCCACAGTACTATTACTGTCAAGAACCTTTGAATTAAAATATGTTTCATTTCAGTGCAAGTCACTTAAGACAAATTAGCCAGGAAAAGCACAATGAGTTGCTTTGCAGAAATGCTATTTTAGGTGGGTTCCTGAACTTGATAATGCAGACAGAACTGCAAATAAGCCCTTTTAAGGGAGCACTATCAAAGTGAGTGCCATAGGCTGGACCAGAACAGGAACAAAAGTTGCTGTCACAACAGCCAAATGGTAGAACATAGTGGGGGGAGGGGAGAATAAACATGTGTTTATTATAGCAAAGAAGTGATGTATGTGCTTGTGTGTGTGCTATGTCACTCCAGTCATGTCTGACTCTGTGCGACCCTATTGACTGTAGGCTCCTCTGTACATGAGATTCTCCAGGCAAGAATCCTGGAGTGGGTTGTCATGCCCTCCTCCAGGGAATCTTCCTGATTTAGGGATCAAATCCACATGTCTGCATCAACAGGCAGGAAAGTAGGTTCTTTACCACCAGCCCCATCTGGGAAGCCCACGGAAATGATGCCTCTACCTAAATAGGATTCCCTAAGGGGGAAAGGACTTCAATGTAATGAAGGTAAAGGCTCCCCACTTTGTATACTCGGTGGCCTTTGGAAGCACTGTTTCAAGGCAGTGGAAGAGGTTGGCCTCAATGGCACAAATTCCACATAGAAGAATCACTAAAGACAGGACAAAAATTAATCTGTTTTAGGGCCAAGGTTTGCACCATTTTTGTTCAGGTCTCCTTTACGGTCTCCTTTCCCAGGGAGGCACTAGGCACAGCCTGAAGTCCAGCAGCTAGCCTGAGGTCAGGTATAAGCCAGAGGCAGAAGTGGGACCAATTAACCCTCTCTCAGCAGTCCTCGCCTGTGACTGAAATCCCAAGGCCCAGCATCACATCGTAGAAGTAAAGCACAGGTTTCAGTGAAGCTGTTATAATAGAGTCTTCATTCTTGGCTACTCTCTTCAGGTTCACATACCTGACTGATTGCTAAACATCTCCTCCACTGGGATGTCCAGCAGGCCACTCCAGCTCAACACCAGCCGATCGGGCTCACCATCTTTCTCCCCAGATGGTCTGTCCTCTCAAGTCCTCATCCTGGACAACAGTGGCACCATTCACCCAAGCTAGAAACCTGGGGGTCCTGCTGAGCTCCTAGTTCAGTTCCTGCCTTCCTCTGGATTATTGCCACCTATATCTTCACATGGTCACCAGCATCATTCTTCTGAGGGATATCTCCCCAGAAGCATCATACTCACTGAGGCGGCTAGGGCCTTCCATATGCCACTATTCCCTTTCCTTGTCTTCCCTACAGGCCTGGTGCCTTCCTAATCTTCCCTCAAGGCCAACCCAGGCTCTTCTCCCCAGGGATGACTTCCTAGACCCTGTCTTCTCCTCAAGCAGAAGTATGCAATCCCTCTGCTCAGTTATCACTGCACCCCACTCTGTTATCTATCACACTTCATTAGGGAATTATGTCTCTTTGTCTTCCCTCTTAGATTTTGAACTTCTTCACTCACCAAACAATTTCTGAGCACTTATTATGTCTTGGACAGTCTACTGGGAGATAGGATAAATAGTGACAAAAGTATAGTTTTTATTTACAACACATTCACAGTCTAGTTGGGTGAGAAAGTGGGTAAATAAGATAGTTACTATTCAATATATTTTTGCTATGACAGAAGTGTACACAAAGTGCTAATGAAAGAGAAGGGAGGGGCATCTAAATTAGAATAAATGTGGCTGGTAGTCAGAGAAAGTTTCTTACAGGTAGTGACATCTTAACTGGATTCTGAAGTATCAGCAGGAGTTCCCTTGGTAAAGGAAGAGGAAAAACATTCCAGGTAGAGAGGACAGCTTATGCAAAGAGCCTGAGGTCTGAGAGCATGGTATATTTGGGGGAACTGCCAGCAGTTAATTCTGCTACTCAGGGGTTTGGGCTTTATTTTAAAGGCAACAGTAAAGCACTGAAAATTTTGAACAGGGGGCAAGCTGACCAGGAAAACAGAGTGGTGTTTAGAACTTTCCCTGAGACATCAGTATGAAGAGTGGACTGGAGAGAAAGTAGGAGATTGAGGAATGGAGCTGAAGTTGTGAGGTGGTCATGTTGTTTATTCAGATGAGAAATTGGAAGACGTGGGGAAGGAAATCATAGGATAAATGAGGGCAGGGACTAAGTTCCATTTGAGTATTAATCTTGTATAGGGTTCACTGTACATACTTGTAAATGAATGAATGAATGAATGAATGAAGCATTTCCACACAGCTCATCTTGAGACCCACGAGGGGAGGGGGGTTATACGTACTCTTGATACAAAATTCAAACCTTGACAGACACCACTGCCTGAGGACACTTCTCTCTCAAGACTGACATTTCAACAAGAATTGCATAGAAAGATTCTTACGGTGTGATAGAAACATTAATAGCCATACTTAGAAAGTGTGATGCTTTCATTCTCTTGCCTGTTATTTTCCCTTTCCCTTACAAAGAGCCACGAGAATTAAGGGAGGAATATGGCCAGGGAGCGGTGGTGAGTTGGAAGATTGTGTAGGAGTTGGAGGAACAGAGGGTTCAAGGGCTTCATGGGGCTGGACGCGGTATGTCTCTAGCGTGGGATTTTCAGGACTGGGCTCTGGGACGATTTTTACTGAGTTTTTGGAAGTCTGAGCTGACCTCTTGGCTTGGCAGCATTCCATGTGGGATCCCTCAGAAGAAGAAAATAACCCTGATGCTGGTTGGACTGAAGGTCTTTAGCCCTTTGTCTAAGATTTTCAGTTTCTCCCAAGCCCCTGTCCATTCCAGGGAGCCAGGGAGCCAGTTTTCCTGCCTCACTGGGAGCAATGGAAGTTTGAAACAGTCCAAGATCTTGGCAAATTCAGGAAAAAAACTTGGTGGTGGCGGCAGTGGGATAGATGCTGGTTGGGCAATGAGATGGAAATACTGCCACTGTTGAAGATGTGAATTTTACAGGTATTCTGGGCATGTTGCAAAAGTGGTTAAACTCATTTGGACCTAGTGTCAGAGGTAACAAACAGTCCAGGCCCAGCCAGGAGATGTCCATCTATCCTTGTGAAATGACACAAATGCTGAAAAGGTTTACTCTTCACTTTCAGTCCAATATCAGTCTTATACATGGTTATTTGACGTGGAATTCCATAAAGAAATTTGAGAAGTGATTCTTTTCACTTTCATCCTGTGAGCATCCAGATGAATAAGAAAATGAATTTGTCAGGGAAGGAGGAGGTTCTCATTACCTTCTGACTTTCATTCAGCAGCCGGGTGTGGCTAGTTGAGGGGTCCTTTTCCTATATGGCATGTGACTATTTGGGGGAGTTAATTTGATAATGGAATATTACTCAGCTATTAAAAAGAATACATTTGAATCAGTTCTAATGAGCCTATTATAGACAGTGAAGTAAATCAGAAAGAAAAATACCAATACAGTATATTAACGCATATATATGGAATTTAGAGATGGTAATGATGACCCTATACGCAAGACAGCAAAAGAGACACAGATGTAAAGAACAGACTTTTGGACTCTGTGGGAAATGGAGAAGGTTGGGATGATTTGAAAGAATAGCATTGAAACATGTATATTACCATATGTGAAATAGATCATCAGTCCAGGTTTGATGCATGAGACAGGGTGCTCAGGGCTGGTGCACTGGGATGACCCTGAGGGGTGGGATGGGAAGGAAGGTGGGAGGGGGGATCAGGATGGGAGACACATGTACACCCATGGTTGATTCATGTCAAGGTATGGCAAAACCACAATATTGTAATTAGCCTCTAATTAAAATTAACTAATTAATTAAAAAATAGTTTTCAATGCAAGAGGAAAAAAAAAAAAAAGAAACAATGGAAAACATGCAGGTTGTTCAGGGATGAAGAAAAAGACCAGGTGTGACCCTAACGTAGTCTTCTCTTTCTACACGCTTCACCACGGAGCTATCTTCAACTGAGTTGTGGTACTAAATGAAACTGAAGATCTCCTCTACTTGTTCTTAGAGAACTTTTAAAGTATCGAGTTTGAGTTAGAGTTGAGAGAGGCATGAGGGAGGAGAGAGAGAATGGAGGCAGTGGGGATGACGAAGAAACAGACAGACGGCCAGACAGCCATAGACATAATTCAGGAATGTGCATATTGTTTTATGGGGATCAAAGAGATGTTAAATGTAGGAAACTAACCAAAGGATATAACAAGAATTCTAGGCATTCTTTTTTTTTCCCCTGTGAAAGAAATACTTGTATCTGTGGTCCCCTTGGGAAACTGACAACCTCACAGTGGTGTCTTAGGGGCAAGGCAGAGTGAGAGAAGGCTGCCATCTTGGCTCAGCCTACAAGTTCTGCATTTCTACGCACACATTTCTATTCACATCTTGGCAGGTTTTTTTCTCCTAACAAAACTATTACTAAGCACTTGAACTTGCTTGAGGCTCTGCAGGTAAAACTTCTCTTATTGGAACACCAAGGCAGGTAAAGGTAAAATTTCAATATATCCATATATATTGGCCGTGCCATATAGGATCTTACTTTCCTGACCAGGGATCAAGTCTGGGCCCCCAGCCATGAAAGCATTGAATCCTAACCACTGAACCACCAGGAAATTTCCCAAAGTTTCAGTATTTCTTAAGCAATTAATAGTCCAGGTTGTAAGAAAAAGAAAAAAAAAAGCTCTATACTGTACACATTTTTATAGACAGTATTTGGTTCGACTCAGTGAAATCTTTATAAGGACTATATTAATTCTGGGCTTACTGCAGCCCCTAAACATGGTAGTTTCCACTCAAGGCTTCCTCAGGTTTCTCCACAAACATTCCTGGCTGGTTGCAATCAGTTCACTGCCTTTATACCACAAGAATCTATTTCATATGATTATGCGTGACTGAAGTGATCCTAGATTATAACTAGGTGTGAGGAATTGAGCTTCTTTAGAATTTTATGCCAAAAATAGTTGATGCCTCTATCTGCTGTTTCATGAAAAACTTAGCTGTGGACCATTTGTGTGGCTAATGGTCTGAGGTCACAGGATAGTTTTGTCATAATTCTTCCCTTAGAGGCTGGTTTCTCCCACTGACTCTAGATCCCTCAAGAGCAAGGAAAGCGCCTCCTGCCTCCATGTCATCTATACCTGTCACAATTCCCAACAAGTAGGCCCTCGGTTAATCATGTTTGAGTAAATGAATTTTAGGTTTGCTTTTCAGTTATAGTAACCATCTTTGTTTTCATGACACAGAAAACTCAGCTTTCGAGCACCTCTGCACACCATAAAACTGTCTTGAAATACTGCCTTAGGCACTTGCAGCCAAATCACAGCAATTTCAACAGTATTACAAGAGACCGAATGAGGTTTCAGTAAAGGTGACCTATAAAAATTGCTAGAGACAGGTATGTTATTGTTATGGGAAACAAATGCTAAAGGATCAAGAGAAAGAAGAAAGGAGGCTGAATCTAAATAAAATCAGAAAAAACAAAATTAGAATTCGGGTCTTCGCTTCTGCCAGAGGCATTGTCACTGGGTGCTATGACAACAGGACACCTGCTCTGTGAGGGCCCTGCTGGAGCAAAGGACAGGCTGATTTTCACCTTAGTAGTGACCTGTACTATATTATGGTTTTTTTCACAATTAACCTTTGTTAGATATTATTTAATGACTATTACACTATAAATCTTTTCCAAGGGGTTACACTGACTGCTTTGGTTCTCTTTCCCATGTCTTCCATGAGACTGTTGATTGAATTAGACAGGATCCAAGTGTCTATTACAGGACCTGGCTCTGGTTATAAACTGTGGTGCACAATTGCCTCAGCAAGGCACAGGAGCCCATTAAGTCAGCAGCTTTTCCTGAAAAATCTTCTATCCCCTGGAAATTGAAGTACAGATTGAAATTGAAATTTTGACAACACCAAAAATCTGTGGATTTTATTTGCCTCATTTATTCTATACGTTGAAATCTGTCTAAGACTCTAAGTTTTGACTGTAATCATTTAAAAAGAAAACATTTCTTATAAAACTTTATCCAAAGAGAAGTGTGAAAAGCCCTGGTGAATCTGCAGAAAAGTTCTTCATCAGGGTTATACCTGCGCCCATACCTGCTTGGAAGGGTCATGAAGGTGAGAGGAACCAGAGCAGAACAAGAAGTTGAGTCACTGCAGAGCTTTGATATGAGTGGGGTACCTTATTCCACATTTTTCTTAATTTATCTTCTCTTTAGAAAAGATTCAGTAACAGCTCAAAAAATGTTCAGTCTTTGACTTGGGCAGGGGTGGTGCCCTGGCCACTCACTCAGGGGGTCGCTTTGGTGGAGATTCAGGGGGAGCTCCTTATTCAACAGTTTTCATTTCTCATTCTTAGTTTTACAATTCTCTAAATTAAAACACGGAAATGTATGTGAAATTTAAAGATGACGCAGTAGCCCAATTGTGGAAGTCAATTCTAACTTATAATTTGGTATCTTTATCACCAAAACTTCCCTTTTCCTTTGTCAAATATTACTAACACTAATCTCATATAGGGGATATTATTAGATTGCTCCCCGCCCCCCCGCCCCCCGCACTCCCGACCCAAATCTCACTCTTCTAGGGCTTTTAATTGGTGTTGATGTTTCCTTCCTCAGGTCACCCATTTCCTGCCTTATAAATACTTTCCAGGTGGAGTTGTTCTCTTTATGTACCTTTACACATGTGGTTTCCTTTTAGAATCTGCCTTTCCCCATTCAAACAACGACTAAATCCTACTCAACACTTAGGAGAAACCTCAGGTATGCCTGCATACAGGAAGCCTTCTATGATCCCATAGTTTGGGTTGGGTACCTTTTCTAAGCATTTCTTTAAAAGTTGGCCCTCCATTTCCCTAGGTGTTAGTGTCAAATAGATATATATTTTTAATTCCAGAAAGTTCCAAAAAGCAAAATTTGAAATTGGCATGCCTGGTTATTATTTACCTAACATTGACATTGTATTTACAGTTGCTTATATAGCATTTATATTGTACGAGGTATAATGAGTACTCTAGAGGTGATAAGTATGATCACTGATGTATATAAGTAGTTTATATATTTTACATGCAAAATACATGCAAACATATTGTATGTAAGTAGTTTATATGCAAATATGATACCATTTTATATGACGGACTTGAGCATTCTTGGATTTTGGAGTCTGCAGAGGTCCTCGAACCAATCTCCATAGATACCAAGGGATGGTATTGACCTTTGCCTATCATAACACTGTAAGCTCTCTAAGGGCAGAAACTCCATCACATGGGGAATACCCATATATATTGCTTCAATGGATGAAGGAAAATTGAAAGTAGGAGTTTTTCAGAAGCTGTGTTCTGACTCCATGTTCCTTATTGTTTCAATCAAGTTCAGCAAAATGTATAAAAAGTTTTAAATCTGATTTTGTGATATGTGTCAGCCAGACTTGACCATGATCAAATAATATAACATGTACATAAATGCCTTGTAAACTCTATTTAAATATTAACTTTATTATTAATTGTAGTGTGTGTGTGTGTGTGTGTGTGAAGTTGCTCAGTCGTGTCCGACTCTTTGGGACCCTGTGGAGTGTAGCCCGCCAGGCTCCTCTGTCCATGGGATTCTCAAGGCAAGAATACTGGAGTGGGTTGCCATTTCCTTCTCCAGGGGATCTTCCCAACCCAGGGATCGAACCCAGGTCTCCTGCTTTGCAGGCAGATGCTTTATCTTCTGAGCCACAAGGGAAGCACATTAATTGTAGTAGCTATCATCATCTTCATAATGGTAGAAGAGAGAAAAAAATGAAACACAATGGTACGTTCTTCAGAATGAATCTAGGGAGCGAAGCCCCTGAGGGGTTGAAAATGTATTTAATGGAGAAATGAGGGAGGTGGTTTTCTGAAAATGAGAGGTTAAAGACTCCCCAAATCTTGATTGGTTTGCTAAGTACTGCCTTTTAGGAATTCCTATAGGATGTTAATGCTCCTTTTATTCTATGATTTTGACAAATAGTTCTTACAAAAAGAAACCTCCTTGAATGTTGAGCAGATAATCCAAACCCTAAACCAGGACAGAGGGATAACTGCTTGTGTGGCCACAAACAGAAATGCAAAGAAGATTTTAAAGACAAGCTGGTTGATGCAAAATATTTTTACGAAGCAAAAATAAGCACAACAACCATTCCATTTTCATACACTGTTTTGACTGCTCAGGCAAGAAGAGGAGACTGGGGAAATATCTTAAAATTATCTGCCTGAGCAAGAACAGAAAGCTATCATTGGCGGCTCAGCTAGTGGCTTATTCATTTTCTTGGAAATCACTTATATTAGGTCATGAAGTCAGTTTCCCTGGTTGATTGAAAAATAAACAAAAGCAAATCAAAAGAAAACTTTCCATTGTGGCCCTAATATAGGCTGTGATTTCCCTTCCCTGGATGTAATTGAGAGAAAACGAGGGATTATTATTCTGCATACTTATCTAATCAGATAGATTTATTTTTCAGATGCAAGCATTGGTCGTTGTGTGGTGACTGCTATATAGGCAGAGGATAACCAATTCTTGTTTTCCTGAAGCTAATCTGTTTGCAAATTGCCTTTGCATTTACTCTGTGTGTGTGTGTGTGTGTGTGTGTGTGTGTGTGTGTGCGCGTGCATATGTGCCCATACCAATTCCAGATCTGATGTTTACAGTGTGAGTTACAGTGAAAGGTATACCCAGATGGGTGTATCAGTCAGCTGGGATTTTTGAAGAGAATTTAATGGTGGGACTATTTCAGAAGTGTAAGCAGGGTTAAGACAAAGAGGGCAGATACCAATAGCATCTATTCCTCTGCCAGAGGAATAGAAAATTACAGGGGCATATGAGAGCTCAAACTGTGAGAGAGGGGCCACCCGACTAGAGTTGCTGTGGTAGAGGAAGGGGCACTGCTGGGCCCAGGGCACCAGGGCAGGGGCAACAGGGGTAAGAGCGCATTACCGTTTCTGAGGCCGACGGAGTGACATCCCCCAAAGACATCGACATCTAGGCCCTGGAATCTGTGAATATATTACTTTACATGGCAAAAGGGATTTCATAGACGTGAATATGTTAAGGATCTTGAGATGGGAGGGCTATCCTGCTTCTCTGAGTGGACCCAGTGTAATCACAGGGGTCAAAGTCTGAGAGAGAAGAGATTTGGGACTGAAGCAAAGGTCAGGGATAAGGAAAGATGATCTGCTGCTGGTGTTGAGGATGGAGGAAGGGGCTACAAGCCAAAGAATACAGGGGGCTCCAGGAGCCGGAAAGGCAAGGGAATGGATTCTTTCCTAGATCCTACAGGAGGAAACAGACCTGCTCATAAGACAACTGGATTTTAACCCACTGAAACTGCTTTGGAATTATGACCTCTAAACCTTAAGATAATACATGTGGGCTGTCTTAAGCCAGTAAGTTTGCAGTACTTTGTTACAGCTGGAATAGAAAGCTAACACACTGCCCTCGGATTTCCTACTGGTGCTTCTTATCAGCCTAATCCAACAGGAAACCAGAGGGCAAGAGAGTTTGGGTGCAGAATAAGGAGGGAAGAGACTAGATTTGGGAGGAGGTAAAAGAAAAGAAGCACCAACACTTGGGGTGGGGTGCGTGTGGGATGGGGATAGACTTTAAAGCTATGGATGAATATGACATGACATATGAAGGCTCCTGTGATCTGAACACTTGTATCCCCCACCTGGGTCACACGCTGAGATCCTAGCCTCCAAGGTGATGACCTTTGGGAGGTGATTAGGCCCTGAGAGGAGACCTTCATGAATGGGATTCAGTTCAGTTCAGTTCAGTCGGTCAGTTGTGTCTGACTCTTTGCAACCCCATGAATCGCAGCACACCAGGCCTCTCTGTCCATCACCATCTCCTGGAGTTCACTCAAACTCACGTCCATCAAGTTGGTGATGCCTTCCAGCCATCTCATCCTCTGTCGTCCCCTTCTCCTCCTCCCCCAACCCCTCCCAGCATCAGAGTCTTTTCCAGTGAGTCAACTCTTCGCACGAGGTGGCCAAAGTACTGGAGTTTCAGCTTTAGCATCAGACCTTCCAAAGAACACCCAGGGCTGATCTCTTTTAGAATGGACTGGTTGGATCTCCTTGCAGTCCAAGGGACTCTCAAGAGTCTTCTCTAACACCACAGTTCAAAAGCATCAATTCTTCAGCACTCAGCTTTTTTCACAGTCCAACTCTAGCATCCATACATGACCACTGGAAAACCGTAACCTCAACTAGACGGACCTTTGTTGGCAAAGTAGTGTTTCTCTTATAAAAGAGACGCCTGAGAGGTCCCTTGTCCTTTCACCTTGTGAGGATACAGGACCAGTAAATAGGCTCTCAGTCAGTCAGTTCAGTTAGTTCAGTCGCTCAGTCGTGTCCGACTCTTTGCGACCCCATGAATTGCAGCACGCCAGGCCTCCCTGTCCATCACCAACTCTCGGAGTTCACCCAAACTCACGTCCATCAAGTCTGTGATGCCATCCAGACATCTCATCCTCTGTTGTCCCCTTCTCCTCCTGCCCTCAATCCCTCCCAGCATCAGGGTCTTTTCCAATGAGTCAGCACTTTGCATGAGGTGGCCAAAGTAGTGGTTTCAGCTTTAGCATCATTCCTTCCAAAGAACACCCAGGACTGATCTCCTTCAGAATGGACTGGTTGGATCTTCTTGCAGTCCAAGGGACTCAAGAGTCTTCTCCAACACCACAGTTTAAAAGCATCAATTCTTCGGCACTAAGCTTTCTTTACCATCCAACTCTCAGATCCATACATGACCACTGCAAAAGCCATAGCCTTGACTAGACGGACCTTTGTCGGCAAAGTAATGTCTCTGCTTTTGAATATGCCATCTAGGTTGGTCATAACTTTCCTTCCAAGGAGAAGCGTCTTTTAATTTTATGGCTGCAATCACCATCTGCAGTGATTTTGGAGCCCCCAAAATAAAGTCTGACACTGTTTCCACTGTTTCCCCACCTAATTCACATGAAGTGATGGGACCAGATGCCATGATCTTAGTTTTCTGAATGTTGAGCTTTAAGCCAACTTTTTCACTCTTCTCTTTCACTTTCATCAAAAGACTTTTTAGTTCCTCTTCTCTCACCAGACATTAAATCTTCTGGCACCTTGATCTTTTACTTCTGGCCTCCAGAATTACTGGAAATAAATTTCTATTGTCTATAAGAAGCCGCTCACTCAGTGGTATTTTGTTATAGCAGCCTGAAGGGACTAAGACAAAGGCTTTATAAAATAATTCAAGGACAAGACATAAAAATCAGGTAGTGCTAACTTTGTTCACATTGGAGAAGCTATTTTTGAAAGGCTTTGTTTTAATATTTCATTTTTATGTAGATAGTCTCTTGAAGTGAAGTGAAGTCGCTCAGTCATGTCTGACTCTTTGTGACCCCGTGGACTGTAGCCTACCAGGCTTCTCTGTCCATGGGATTATCTAGGCAAGAATACTGGAGTGGGTTACCATTTCCTTCTCCAGGGGATCTTCCCAACCCAGGGATTGAACTCGGGTCTCCTGCATCGGAGGCAGACGCTTTAACCTCTGAGTCACCAGGGAAGCCCAAGATAGTCTCTTAAGATAATGTTACAGAAAGACAAGTGGCATCAGGGTTACTGAATTATACCTACTTTTTTAAACTGCTAAAGATTTCCGAGTTGCCTTTGCATCTAGTCAGTTTCCAAACCCCATCCACCCTACTCCCTCTAGGTCTCCAGCCTGTCGTTTCTCCTGCCTTCATCCTCCATTCTCTGTGTCTCTCCTCTGCCTCCTCTTTTGGTCCTTGTGGCTGCCACCATCATCTTTTGAAGCTCACCTCTGCTGTGGTCTCTCTCCTTTTCACACACCCACCCTCCTTTCCCAGACTTCCTGAATAGAATCCAGACCCTTAACATGGTGTGATGAGCGTCCAGGATCTGGTGCCTCCAACCTTCCAGCTCATTCCTGCCACTCTCTCAGGTTCAATCTGGATGGCTTCTTCTTCCGCCATTCTTCACTGGGTGCTCCCAGCTCTGCATATGTGCTCTTGCTATCGCCTCTGCCAGTTTTTCTTGCTGTTCCCCCAACTCCTCTTGTCTTATCTTGCAATTGTACCCATTCTTTAAGGTTCTGCTCAACTCCTCCATGAAGCCACCTCTGGTCCCTCCAAGGGGAGATGTCACCACCTTTCTCTAGGCGTTCACTGCATGCTGACTATGCCTCTCTTACAGGGTAGAAGTCTCCTGGCTATGCCTCTCTTATTCTCATCATATCTGTATTTATTCTCCCCACCATGTCTGTACCTACTAGAGTGTACACTCCTGGCAAGAGGGATTGTACCTTTGTTCCATCTACACTGCCTTAAAAACAGCAGATAATAAAACTTGCAGCAAGGACAGAAGTTATTACTGTGTAAGATATAAGATGATTAATGGGAGGAGGAGAGTTCTTGAGGCGTTGAGAATGCGGGGGAGTTCAAGGGGGAGTGGCTCTGGGGTCAGAACCCTTTGAGGGCAGTTCTGCGCTCACTCATTTTTCCACTGTTGGCTGAGGTGACTAGCACAGGATAAGAGCTTCATTAGCATTTCTCAAGTGAATGAATCAATGCTGCCCACTACGTTTTGGCCAAGGCTAACTCTGAATTCCATGAGAACAAGGACTAAAGAGAAATTTGTAATCTCTGTTATAATATAAAGGAGAAAAAGTATATAAAAGTAAAAATAATACAGTCTTCTACTTGCCATGAAAAGTAAGCTTAGCAATAGCAGGGTTTTGCCAGGAACAAGCTAAAGAAGATCCAGCCACAAGGTGGAAGCAACTCTTTTCTTTCTGATATAACCATGCCTGTGCTGGCAAAAGCTGGCTAAAAGCAGCAGACATTATTATTGTGTTTACTGAGTTCTATGAGAAGCACTGGACAATAAATTCATATGAGACATAATTATGCCCTCCCAAAGTACACCATTCGAGTGCAGAGATCATGATTTACACTTCTACAATATCCTCTATAGCATCTAGCAGTACTGACTGTTGTATGTGTGAGAGAGAGAGAGAGGAGGGAGAGAGGGAAAGAGAAATGATTGGCTAATTGACTTGGGGGTAAAGTAAGTCAAGGAAGCATTTGCTAACAAGACACCCACCACACACACTAAACCATATACAGGGCCACTGAGGGCACATCTGATTAGTCCCTTCCTCTCTGGTTTCTACTATCTTTACTTTAAGGTGAGGTCTCTGAGCTTGAGGGAGGAATAGGGCTTTCTGAAAGGCCACATGGCTCATAAGCAGAAGTCACAAGATGAAACACAGATTCCCTCATTCCCAAACCCACAGCTCCCTGTTCTTCTCAAGTTGCTTCAGCATCACTGAGGAGGGGAGAGTGACTCACTTGTGGGTTTTTATTTATTTCACCGTCAAAGGTTCCTTCTATAGGAACAAGAGACCATGTAAGATGTTTGAGATTTATTATTGACCTTTGGGCTATTGTTTAAAAGTATACACAAAATCATGTGTCATAAATAGTTCGGAAGTCCAGGTTCATTCAAGCACGAGTAGGATGAGAAAGGTCTGATGAATGGTGTAATGAGAACAACCTATAATTGTAAATAGATCTAGTTAGTACTTTACATTCTGGACTTCCCTGATCACTTCAGGTACTTTCTCCATGAATAAAAATTAGTCTTTAGCATCAAAGTTTCAGATCAGCAGAATAATGGATGTCCTTGGGCCTGATTTTAATATGCAAAAGGAGTCTGTACACAAGGCAGAAAAACTCATGTCTCTGGGGTCGACTGTCTTTGTTTGGTCATATTGAAAACACCATCTTTCTTTAATAGCTTAATTTTAAGACAGCTCTCCAGAGGGTCTTTACTCATCGCTGCCATATTCAATTATCCTGGCACTGAATGTGTGGATTACAATAATTTTTCTATTGATATGCTAACACTGAATAGATAGAATAGCAGTGTATTACTATTATTTTGATGCACAAAATAAACATTATCCAATTTTCTTTACTACTTAAAGTCACATATTAATTACTTAAAATTTACAACTAGGAATGAAGCCGAGTGTCTAAAAATCTTGTTCCTGTTCAAGTTAATTCAGATTGTCCATCCATGCATGAGAACAGCTGAGCTATGAAATTGGGCAGCATGTTTTCTGGCAATAATAAGGAGATAACATTCCTTAGGAGTATTTAAGTGACATCAGTATTGATAGGTTAATTGGAAATAAAAATGTAAAGCTTTCGTAAATTGCTAGAATAAAAAGTCTCTGGTTTATTGTAGCTTCGCAATGCACTTTTTGAACTCTCCCCACTTTGCAGTTTAAGTTAATAACTGTCTGATTAATGTAGCTGGGGCGGTACTCAGAATTCCATGGCCATCCCATGGTAAATCAGCTGTTTTCAAAAACAGACTCTCCCACCGATATCCTGAGTCACAGTCATGTTGCTCCCTCTAGTCCTTTACCAAATTCTTAAAAAATGACTCCACATGGGATGAAATGCAGAGAATATTGGGTGGAGAAAAGAAATGCAATTTGACATAAGGTCATAAGAGCTGTGTTTGAGAATCTGATATAAGAGAAATCCTACATCTTCAGAGTTCAGGATACCACTTGGTGCTATCACATAATTAGTAACAATTAAGTCTCATAATTAATTATTTTGAAAAAGGCAAGTAAAGTGATATTATGCTATCATGCATCTTAACTAGACTCAAAATTATTTTCAGGTCTCTGTGTGAGTATTTACACTGACATTTCTATCTGTATACTAAACTCTCAATTAATTGTCCAAGATTTTGTTACAGTTGTGAACCACTCATGAAAAACTGGACCCTTCACATTAATTAACACTTTTTGAACAAAGCTTTATGCCAGATACTTTCTAGGCATATTAGAAGCATTATTTAATTCACAAACAAATAAACAAAGCAAAGCTACTCTCCATGAGCTAGAGAAAACAAAGAAAATTTCAAATAAACTTTGGGAAATGAAATCACAATGTTTTTTTAAATTGGGAGCTGATTTAACGTATGAATACTGCATGCTGAGTGACACTGATGCCAAGACAGCAGGTCAGTCTCTACATGGTTATTTACTTGAGCTGTCCCATGTCATCAATAGTGCCCCTTCATTTGGGTTGGCCAGCTTCCTTTAACTGGAGAAGGAAATGGCAGCCCACTCCAGTATTCTTGCCTGGAGAATCCCAGGGATGGGGGAGCCTGGTGGGCTGCCATCTATGGGGTCGCACAGAGTCGGACAAGACTGAAGCGACTTAGCAGCAGCAGCAGCAGGTTCCTTTAATAGTTCATGCGACTGGACATTCAAGAATGACTCGGATCTACTTCATTATGCTTCCTCTGATCCTGTTTTCCAATTCCAAGTACATTTTCTATGTTTTTGTCCTTGGTTTCTGCCTTAGACTATGATCTTTGTCATCTCTCCAATTCGGTTTATTACACTTTCTAATAATCTTTAGTGATGGCCCCTCAAATGCATCTGAGGTCATCATTATACCGATGCTTTTGGAAGCTGATATTTCCTATGTTATCTCTGTTCAGTCTTGCATTGTTATTGATGTGAGGCCACTTAGTCATTTGACAAATATGGGCCACTTGTCACCAAAAGGACTGAATATAAACATGTGAATGGAAACATCCAAATTCATCATCATCCCTAGAAAAACAGTTCTGTAGGGTTGTCCTGATGGAGAATCCTTCTTTTCTAATCACTTATGTTTTCCAAGGATATCACATTATTAATGCAACTTGTTTGGCTGAAGTGTTTCTAGTCACTGAGGTATGGATGTGAGATTGGTTTATTTTTCCAATAACTGCTGCCAACTGCTCTGTTAATTCCCCTTGCCCTTCCCTGCTGGGTAGTATTCCATTTCCATTATTTTTCAGCACTTTTAGCTATTGAAAAGTATAGTACAGTTAGCACTGCAAGCTCACCTTCAGTTAAGAACTTCCCCCACCCCTGCCCCACTAAGCCGAAGGCTTGAGGGACTTGAGCAGGTAAATGATCTTGTTCTCTTCTCTCCCCAACTCCTCACTCTTCCTCATCTCTCCAAGCTGCTGGAGAACCTCCCGTGGCAGGGTTATGTAAGAGGGGCGACATTCTCTTTGATCAAAAGTTACCCGTGGCTCTCTTTTTTCTGTTTCTGTTTTCCATGTGGCAGATCGTAATCTGAATTTGGTGTTCACTTTGTGCCACAAACTGTTCTAGGTGCTGGGGATATGGTGGAAATCAAGGAAGAAAAGATTTCTGACCTCTGGGAATTTTGATTCAAGGATATCCAAATGCTGCCTCTCTCTTGAGGATGTTTTGGGTCACTTGTTTTGAAGACTTGATATATCCCCAAATTGTGAGACACAGTTGAGGCTCTTCTCATTCTTTTCCACTTGGCATCCCTTTCCTCCACTATGGATAATATGACCTATAGCCTCTTTCAGCAAGGGTCCCTCTGTGCAGAAAATATTCCTCCAGAAAGATGGCTTATGCCTCAAATCACCTTCTGTTGTGTCCACTCAACCCACAGGAAATGGTGGGAGTGCAGGTTAACCCTCCTGCAGGTTCCCTCTCTTTACATTTCATCGTTCCTCCCCCGCCCCTTTCCAGGTCATCTACTGATTCAAAAGCTCAGTCACTTTAAAGTAAGAAACAATCATGAGTCTCCCATGGGGTACAGGGCCAAGATGGTTTGCACATCCCCAACTCTGAAGGAAGGCAACAGGACACGTCTGATATCTCTTTCCCTCATTGGGGGGTAGGCAGCAGCACAGAGAGAATAAAGATTAATGCTTCATAAACCCTGTTTTGTTTGCAGTAAGAGCTCTCGCTTCTCTCTCCCCTGGAGGGGAGGACACACCAGAAGGGCTGGTCCTGTGAAACAGCAATTCCCAAAGCAGGCCCCACCAATCACCCCTGGTGATTCTCTAAATGTAGTGTAGGGAACTTAGTCTTTTATCCTCAGCTATGGCCTGAGTCACCATTTCCTAGATAATTGGAAAGATCCAAGCTGGCATCTTACATCATCATACCACATGGAGACAAGTAACAGAATAAAAATAGGGGGTTGGATGAAGCTTGTGGATTGCCTATTAATTGTACTTACTCAGCTACATTCTGGGTAACTGGAAAGTGACCTTAGTTTCATTTCTTTTTAAAGTCTTTATTAGTTAAGAGTGTCTAAAAGAAACAGATTACTAAAATGTGTATGTCTTTATTATTAAAATCTAATATACCAGGTTTTATTCTCACACAATGTTTCAATTTTTAATTTGTGATTGTTTGCATTAGATAATTTATGTAGTGAAGGCATGATGGACACTGGAGATGGAGTAGTGTAACAATGGGATTAACGGTACAGGCTTTGGGGGAATTAGGAGCCCTGGGCTTGTGTTTTATGATTAACATCACTTATTAACTCAGAAAAGTTAGACCAATCATTTAACCTCTGTTAAGTTCCAGTTTCCTCATCTGAAAATGGGGATGATAATGGTGTCTGTCTCATGGTGATTGTCTCAGAAATGTTGAGAAGTTCACATGAGAAACACATGCAGACTTAGTACTGTGCCTGAGCCATGGCAAGCATTCAATGCACATTAGTTCTGTTAAATTTTACTCAGTAGGAGACTTTCAACCTCACTTTAAACTTGAATATATACAATACTAAAGATTTGGGTTATATCCTGTACCGAAGGGGAAGGAAATGGCAATCCACTCCAGTGTTCTTGCCTGGAGAATCCCAGGGACAGAGGAGCCTGGTGGGCTGCCGTCTATGGGGTCACACAGTCGGACACAACTGAAGAGACATAGCAGCAGCAGCCTGTACTGAAAGGTAACATTTGGGATTTTGGGCTCTAAGAATTTAGAGTAGGGGTTGGCAAACTATGGCCCTTAGGTCAAATTCAACCCACTGTTCTTTCTTTTTTAATGTAAAATTTATTAGAACACAGTCATATTCTTTCATGTGCCTATTGCCTATGGTTGCTTTTATACTAATATGGTATGGTTGAGCTGTTGTATCAGACACTCTATGGTCCACAAAGCCAAAAATATTTACTCCACGGCCCTTTATTGAAAAAGTTTGACCACCCATGGACCTTTAAGTTTAGGAAAGACAACTGCTTGTCTTGGATAATTTGTATACTAACAGATCTGTGTGTAGGGTGCAGTTCACGCTTGACTTTTTGAGAATTTTTCTCTAGTTAATGAATCTAGGATAAAAATTTTCTTTTGGTTTTATTTAAATTATGTACTATTTAAAACATTTAAGAGTTGAGAGTAATACAATTTCTACCCTTGCACTCACCAACCAGATTTTAATCAAGTTAATATTGTGTGACATTTGCTTCTAATTCTTTGGCATAAAAAGAAAATCTTATGGATAGAGTTTAAGTTCCCTGAATGGTTTCTGATTTCATTCCTCTCCCCACAAAGGTAACCCCTAATCTGTAGTTGATGCTCATTCTTTTTTCATTTTTAGGACTTTTACTTCATATGTATATATCTATAAATAATACATTATATTGCAAATGTTTACATTTAACATAAGTATCATTACATATGTAATTCTGCAAGTTGGTTTTACACACCATTTTGCTGTTGAAATTTATTCATGTACTGGATATTGTTGTTGTTCAGTTGCCAAGTTGTCTGATTCTCTGCAACCCCATGAGCTGCAGCATGCCAGGCTTCCCTGTCCTTCACTGTCTCCCTGAGTTTGCTCAAACTCATGTCCATTGAGTCAGTGATGCCATCCAACCATCTTATCCTCTGTCACCCCCCTTCTCCTCTATCCCTCAATCTTTCCCAGTATCAGGGTCTTTTCTAATGAGTCGGCTCTTTGTATCAGGTGGCAAAAGTATTAGAGCTTTAGCTTCAGCATCAGTCCTTCCAATGAATATTCAGGGTTGATTTCCTTTAGGACCGACTGGTTGATCTCTTTTCAGTTCAAGGGACTCTCAAGAGTCTTATTCATCAGCACAGTTCAAAAGCATCAGTTCTTCAGCGCTCAGGCTTCTTTATGGTCCAACTCTCACATGCATACATGACTACTGGAAAAACCATAATTTTGACTAGACAGACCTTTGTCAGTAAAGTAATACCTCTGCTTTTTAATATGCTGTCTAGGTCTGTCAGCTTTTCTTCCAAGGATCAAGTGTTTTTTAATTTCATGGCTATAGTCATTATCTGCAGTGATTTTGGAGTCCAAAAAATAAAGTCTGACACTTTCCACTGTTTCTTCATCCAATTGCCATAAGGAGATAGGACTGGATGCCATGATCTGAATTTTTTGAGTGCTGAATTTTAAGCCAGCTTTTTCACTCTCCTCTTTCACCTTCATCAAGAGGTTCTTTAGTTCCTCTTCACTTTCTACTATAAAGTGGCATCATCTGCATATCTGAGGTTATTGATATTTCTCCCAGCAATCTTGATTCCAGCTTGTGCTTCCTCCAGCCCAGTGTTTTTCATGATGTACAGTGCATATAAGTTAAATAAGCAGGGTGACAATATATAGCCTTGACATATATTGTCCTTGGACTCCTTTCCCTATTTTAAACCACGCTGTTGTTCCATGTCCAGTACTAACTGTTGCTTCTTGTTCTGCACACAGGTTTCTCAGAAGTCAGGTAAGGTGGTCTGATACTCCTACCTCTTTAAGATTTTTTCATAGTTTGTTGTGATCCACATAAAAGCTTTAGTGTAGTCAATGACACAGAAGTAGATTTTCTTTTTTTAAAATTTCTTTGCTTTTTCTATGATCCAGCAGATGCTGGCAATTTAATCTCCAGTTCCTCTGCCTTTTCATATCCAGCTTGCACATCTGGAAGTTCTCAATTCACATACTGCTGAGGCCTGGCCTGAAAGATTTTGAGCATAAGCTTGCTAGCAAGTGAAATGCGTGCAATTGTACAGTAATTTGAACATTCTGTGGTGTTACCTTTCTTTGGGATTGGAATGAAAACTGACATTTTCCAGTCCTGCAGCCACAGCTGAGTTTTCCGGATTTCCTAGCATATTAAGTGCAACACTTTAACAGCAGCATCTTTTAGCATTTGAAATAGCTCAGCTGCAATCCCATCACCTCCACTAGCTTTGTTTGTAGTAATGTTTCTTAAGGCCCACTTGACTTCACACTCCAGGATGTGTGGCTCTAGGTAAGTGACCACACCATCATGGTTATCTGGGTCATTAAGAACTTTTTTATACAGTTCCTCTGAATATTCTTTCCACCTCTTCTTAATCTCTTCTGCTTCTATTAGGTCCTTGCCATTTCTGTCCTTTATTGTGCCCACCTTTGCATGCAGTATTCCCTAGGAAGCTCTAATTTTCTTGAAGAGATCTCTAGTGTTTTCCATTCTATTGTTTTTCTCTTTTTTTTGCATCGTTTACTTAAGAAGGCTTTCTTATCTGTCCTTGCTATTCTCTGGAGTTTATTCATTCCAACTACTATATGATACTCCATTATATAAACATTCTTTAGTTCGTTTTGTTGTTGTTCTACAGATGCATATTAGAATTTGTCCAACAGCCCCCAATATTTGCAATTAAAAACTATGCTGCAGTAAACATGGTTGTAAACGTCTCCTGGTGTATATGAGGAAGAACAGATTACATGCATAGATCAGTGGAGTGCTGATATATAGCATATCGGAGCATCTTCAAATGTCTTTGTTGTTGCCAAATTGCTCTGCAAAGTGGCAGCAAAAATTAACTTTAACATCAGTAGTGAATAAGAGTTCCCAGTTCCCCACATCCTTGCCAGTGTCTGGAACTGCCAGACTTTTCAACATTTGCCAATCTGGAGATAAAGTGCTCTTACTGCTTAATTTGCTTCTTCCTGATGTTGAACATCTTTGCAGATGTTTATTAGTCATTTTTATTTCTTCTTTCATAAATTATTCATCATGTACTTTGTCCATTTTTTGCACTGTATTATCTTTTGCTATTAATCATAAAAGCTCTTTGTTATTTACATGTTTCAGGAGAGCATACTTTTGTCACTTTCATGTATTTCAAATATATTCCCTTAATGTGAGGCTTGTCTTTTCACTTGTTTCATGGTGTTCTGTCAGAGAGATGCTTAAAATTTTAATGGAATCACATTTATCAGTAATGTTCCTTGACGGTGGTTTGGGCTTTTTATGATTTGTTTAAAAAATCCTTTTTAAGCCACACAAAATACAAAGATTTTCCTACAATTTCTTTTAAAGCTTTTGGTGTTTGCTTTTCACACTTAATCTTTAATCTACCAGGAGTTGACTTTTGTGTGTGGTGTGAAGTAGACTTATTTGTATCATCATGGGTAACCATTTGTCCTAGTTCTGGTTATTGAGAATCTGTCCTTCACCTCCTGTTTGCAATGCTGCCTCAGTCAAATGTGAATCTCCACTCCTCCACTGTTGGTTTGCTAAGCTTTCCCTGGTGTCCTCTAGTTAACTTGGCCTCATCAGTGCCAACATTCCCATTGTTTTGATTCCTATAGCCATAGACATAAATCTTGAAATCTTGTAAGATTGTATGTTTTTAGAATCTTACACTTATCTTCATTTTCAAATACAAATGATCCCTAACATCTTTAGGTTATACACAGTGAATAATTATCAGAGTTTCAGGTTTGAGAGTAATACCTACACTTAATCTTTTCACCTCACTTGTGAAATATTATGAAACACATTAGGAACCAATTGTTACCTCAAACATTTTAATTGTGATTTGCAGACAAAGGTTTACTAGAAGTTAATCTACAGCTGTTTAAGAGGTCTTTAAAAATTAAAAGTATTTTTAGAAAGACAAATCATATAAATAAAAGTGGAACTATTTTAACCTTGTAATTTTCTTAGTGAAATATTTAGGAAACAAATGAGTTATGAAGGATTAACTTTTTTTTTTAACTTACATTGTATATTTTACAATAGTGATCAATTTATGCTCAATTGCTATTCCAGCCTATTTAAAAGTGGGTTTTACTCAGGGGTATGCATCAGAGTTACCTAGGGAACTTTTTAAAGCCATTCTGCCCCTTTCTGAATTAGATATCCTCAATAATTTCTGAAAGCAATGACATGCCATTAAAAGATAGGGTTTTGTCTCTCTAACAGAGCATTTATGTCATCTAATATGGTCTATAAAGTATGAGTTTCTCTAAACTCTTATTCCATAAGCCTCCTTGCTGCATCAAGAAGCACTATTTTTGTTAGCACAGAAAGCTATAATATACTTTTTTGGTCTCATTTTTCTAACTGTGGCCATGTTCTCTTGGGCATTTGCAATTTATTTCTATTTTCTAGTTTACCTTTTCCAAATTGAGTTTTATTGCCACTTGATATCTAAGAGCTAAATGGAACATTTACATGGATTCATTCCATTCCAGGACACTTTGATGTGCCAGTGATAACAGTGTGGCTAGTTTTAAAAAAGGGCCAGCACAAATGAGTGGGGATACAAATAGCCAAGAGCTTAAAAACTCTGGGATTCACTGATTCCTAAGCTCTTCTTAGAATGACAACATTCTTAGATGATGACATTCTGTGTAGTTTCACATATGACACATATGAGTTGCTTTTTTTCCTCTAGAGGCTTCTCAACTTACCTTCAGAAATGTAAGAAGTTTAGACATGAGACACAGCTATCCCAGAGGAGCCTGCTACTCAGTGCATCCCTCTGGGGCCAGGCTGGGAGGCTGCCTGTTGCATTGTGTACATTTCTGACCAGCGCTCCCCCTTGGGGTATCGACTGTTCAAGGTCACTATCTCAACTCCGAGCTGACATTCAGAAAAACTTCTCTTCCCCACAAAGAGTCTAAGCCACAATCTGAATCACAAAGCTCTGCATTCAGGGCTGGGTTGTACTTGCTCTACATTCTTCTTGAGCTCCCTCTCTTCAAAAAAGTTTGATCCTATCCTCAATAATATCCATGATACTGTCGACCTCTGTCCCAAGTAGGACTCACACAATTTTGCACTACAAGTAACTAGAGAAAAAGACATCAAAGAATCACCAAAAATACCACACTGACTAGTTACAGCAAACAAGGCAAAGGCTAAGCATATACCAATAATGTGGTTCCCCCTCTTTTCAATAAGCAATGGAAAGTCTTTCACAAATGAAATTTCACTTCAGAAAGGCATACAAAAAGCAAAGCTGCTTTGCGCATGAAAAGTGCTCAATATCACTAATTATAAGAGAAATGTAAATCAAAACTAAATGAGGTATTGCCTCATACTACTCTGAATGGCCACCAACAAAAAAATCAACAAACAATAAATACTGGAAATGGTGTGGAGAAAAGAGAACCCTACTACACGATTGGTGGGGATGTACATTAGCACAGCCACAATGGAGAATGGTATGGGGGTTCCCTAAAAAACTAAAAATAGAACTATCATATGATCCAACAATCCCACTCCTGGACATATATCTGGACAAGACCATGATTCAAAAAGACATATGCATCTCAGTGTTTTACCACAGCACTATTCACAACTGCCAAGACTTGGAAGCAATCTAAATGTCCACTGACAGAGCAATGGATAAAGAAAGTGTGGTACATATACACAATGAAATATTACTCAGCCATAAGAAAGAACAAAATAACACTATCTGCAGTGATGTGAAGTGAAGTGAAGTCGCTCAGTCGTGTCCGACTCTTTGTGACCCCATGGACTGTAGCCTATCAGGCTCCTCACTCCATGGGATTCTCCAGGCAAGAGTACTGGAGTGGGTTGCCATTTCCTTCTCCAGGGGATCTTCCCGACCCAGGGATCAAACCCAGATCTCCTGCATTCCAGGCAGATGCTTTAACCTCTGAGCCACCAGGGAAGCCCCATTTGCAGTGATGTGGATGGACCTAAAAATTATCATACTGAGTGAAGTCAGACCCAGAAAAAAATATGGCATCACTCATATGTGGGATCTAATTAAAAGTGATACAAATAAACATATTTACTTATTTATTTGTGAGAAACAGCCTTACAGACTATGAAAACAAACTGTGGTTACAAAAAGGGAAATGGCAGGGAGGGATAAATCAGGAGTTTTAGGATTAATACACACATCCACTACTATATATAAAATAGATAATCAACAAGGACCTACTATATAGCACGGTGAGTTCTGCTCAATACGCCACAATAACTTACATGGGTAAATAATCTGAAAAATAGTATATGTATAACTGAATCAATTTGCTGTATACCTGAAATTAACATAACATTATAAATCAACTATACTCCAGTAACATTTTAAAAAAAATTGAGAAAAGCAAAGCCGCTTTGATGGAACAAAGAGGCAGGGGTGAGGTGGTACTCAGGTTCCTGCTCACTTTACCCCTGCCTATTTTCCCAGCTTCCTGTCTTACCCCAGAGGATTCTCTGGAGTCCTGAGGATTATCTACAATATTTTCTATATGATAAAAAGGCATCTGGGGAATATGGCCATGTCATCCAGCCTGTTTCATGACACTTTCTCTGCTATCTGGAATTCCTCCTCTTTCCTCATAGCCACCTGTTGAAAGGACATCAGGACGCCATTCAAATATCATCATCCCTCTAAGAAGATGTCTTCTCTATAAGACAAAACTGCCTTATGGCAAATGATCAGTGCTTCTATTACAGTTTTAGGGACTGCTAGTCTCAGATATTCTGAAACAATCCTGATTTCTAACACTAGATTCTAATATACTCTTGGATCCATTTATTTGTCAAACCACACTTCAGTTTTTGGCTTGGAAAATATGGTTATAATTACAGCTCTTATCACAGTCAGCTTTGTTTCTGAGTTATTGATCCATGTAGTTATCATAAAGTATGCATCTCCAAAGAGCAGACATTGGGTCATTTCATTACAATTAATCATCATTCCTCCCTCCTCCCTCTTGTTTTTATTATCATCATCCTTAAATAGTTTATTCATTACTGAGAACACACCAGGCTGGGTTGTGCACTTATACTAATTACCTTGTTTAATTATTATAAAAACCCTGCAAGGTAGGTATGTCTTGATCTCCAATTTTGTGATGAGGAAGTTGAGGTACTCAGCTACTAAGTGACTGAGCTGGGATCAGTCCAAACCCAAGCTCTCTCCTTCACACTACTCTGCCACTCGCAGGGTTGCTGAGTGTTTCTCTGCATGTTCTAGAAACGTTTATTCTGACAAATACTGAATAAATATATGCTCAACTGTTCAGAAATGAAAGCATGGAAAAATCACACATGGATAGAGGCTGGGAATTGAAGTATTTCCCTTTCATGCCTGTATGATTCAGAAAAGAACTTCACACTTGTATTTAGTTCCATGTTAACCACTCTGGTGGTTGAAAAGCAAAGCAAATCCATTGGGATTTCCATTTTGCTGCCAGCCTGTGGTTAAGGAAACTGGCACCTCAAAACACAACAGATACTTCTCCATGATTTGTGATGTCTAAGCCATGCTGGATTATCTGAACGCAGGCTGGGATCGGTTCCACAGTGCTGAGGCCTGTCCCTGGAGTCCTACAATACTCCTGGGAGGTGCACTATTAGGCTGCTGTAGCCAAAACAAAGCTGGCTGGCCACTGAACATGTGCCCTGATAACTGGAAGTTCCAATCTCTGGCTGTGCACATGTGGAACAGAATAAGGGAGCAGCTTATAAGAACATCTTCAGTGGGTGGGATGGAGAAGGGGAGGTGTCTGATAAGACAGAGAAAAAGCCACTATGCTCCTTGCTATAGGGTCTTCTTCCTAGTGTTTGTTATCAGAACACAGTGTAAGGACAGATGCACTGGAAGGCATCCAATGGCTATGATATTCTGGCCATCCTGAGTAGCCACTAGGTAGAAAGAGTTGTACTAAGACCATGGAGGACAGATGGATGATTATGATACAGTGTGACACCCCCAGGTGTTTACAATCTAACATACTAAATTTAACTATACACTGAACTGAACTAAGTGTTGTGGTTAAACATCTCTCAGGATGAATCTCTACCTCATGACATATACAAAAATGAATTCCTAAGGGGTTTTGAATTTAAATGTGAAGGGTCCAACTTTAAAATTCCTAGAAAAACTATGACTGTGAGATAGAAAAGGATGTCTTAAATAACCAAAATGCAAGTAATTCAGAATATTGATACATTTGATTATACCAAATTTAAGAATCTGATTTCATCAAAATGGGCCATAAAGGAGAGGGAGATGCCAGAAACTGGGAAAAGATATGTGCAATGCATATAATCAACAGAAATGCAATATCCATCATGTATAAAAATCAATAAGGACAAAATAACAACAACAATAGAAATATGGGCAAGATATATCAACACACATATCACAGAAGAGGAAAATGAATAACTCAGACACATAAAAAGATGTTCATTAGTAATCTGAAAGAAAATTAAAACCATGATGATATAGCATGTCACATCTACTATACTAACAAAAATTTAATATTGATTTTATATCAAATCTTGACAAGAATATAAAGCAACAGGGAGTCATATGCAGTATATAGGAGTAAATATAGTGGTACCAACACTTAGGAAATTTTTCTGGGGTTATTTAGTCAATCTGACGTTGCTCAGAATCCAGGACTCTGAAAATCTACCCGTAGGAATAGATGCAGGAGTTTTTCCTGATATAAAACCTTGCACATGTGTACCAGGAGACCTTTATATGCATGCTGATAATAGTGATGGCTCTGATACTAAAAATCTGGAAACCACCTCAATGCTTATCAATAGGAAATGAAGAAATAAACTCATATTCATATTATAGGAAACCACGCAGCAGTGAAAAGGAAAAAACTACATTAATACACACTGACATGGGTGACATTCACAATGCTGAGCTAAGAATTCCAGGAGCACCTAAAAAATTTAACTCTATGTGGATAAAGTTCAAAAATATGTGAAGCTGAACAGTATATTGTTGAGGGCTATATCCACATGTGGTAACTTATAAAGAAAAGCAAAGGAATGATAAACACAGATGTCAGAATAGAAGTTACCTGAGGCCGATGGTGGCATGGAGGGAGAGGAGACAGAGAAGGCTTCAAGTATCTTAGCACTGCTCTATTTCTTAAGCTAGATATTGGTCTGCAGGTTCTTATTTTATCTTCATTGTTAAACCACACACATATATGCTATAATTTATTTTCTATTTTACTACATCTCACAATAAAAGGTATTCAAAAGTGTGTGATGGGAGTACTTTATCTGAATGAGAGAGTGAGAAGCAGGACTTAGTGAAGGCTTCATGAGCTGGCTCCTGAAAGATTCATAGGGTTTGATGGACAGAAATAGACAGAGGGAAATTCCACATGGGAAGAAAAGATGAGGAAAGACATGAAAGTGTGAAATGGCATAGCGTGTCCGAGAATTAGCAATGGTTAGAATATAAACTGGGGGATAGAGTAGCATGTTAAGATGGAAAACTGTAGTGGAAAAAACAGCCTTCCAAGAGACAAAGAGAGAGAAAGAGAGAGAGGCACCAAACACAAAATTTAAAAAACTAAACAAAAAGTCTTAACACTCTTAGATCTAATGCTGTAAGCAAAGGGGAGTTGTTGAAAACTGTTGAGAAGACGAGGTCAGGGCAGAGGCCGAGAGGAGCTACCACAGGCCTGAGGTCAGGGATGGCGGCTGAGAGGAGCTACCCCACACCTGAGGGTCAGGGGAGGCGGTCGAGAGGAGCAACCCCACATCCAAAGAGCGGCGGCTGCATGGGCAAAGGAGGGCCGAGAGGAACTACTCCATTTCTAGGTCAGGAAGGGCGGCCGTGAGGCTATACCTCTCATCCAAGGTAAGGAGTAGAGGCTGTGCTTTGCTGGAGCAGCCTTGAAGAGATACACCATATCCAAGGTAAGAAAAACCCAAGTAAGACAGTAGGTGTTGTGAGAGGGCGTCAGAGGGCAGACACATTGAAACTATAATCACAGAAAACTAGCCAATCTGATCACATGGACCACAGCGTTGTCTAACTCTGAAACTAAGCCATATCGTGTGGGGTCACCCAAGATGGGAGGGTCATGATGGAGAGGTCTGATAGAATGTGGTCCACTGGAGAAGGGAATGGCAAACCACTTCAATATGATTGCCTTGAGAACCCCATGAACAGTATGAAAAGGCAAAATGATAGGATACTGAAAGAGGAACTCCCCAGGTCATTAGGTGCCCAATATGCTACTGGAGATCAGTGGAGAAATAACTCCAGAAAAAATGAAGGGATGGAGCCAAAGCAAAAAAATACCCAGTTGTGGATGTGACTGGTAACAGAAGCAAGGTCCGATGCGGTAAAGAACAATATTGCATAGGAACCTGGAAGGTCAGGTCCATGTATCAAGGCACATTGGAAGTGGACAAACAGGAGATGGCAAGAGTGAACATCGACATTCTAGGAATCAGTGAACTAAAATGGACTGGAATGGGTGAATTTAACTCAGATGACCATTATATCTACTATTGTGGGCAGGAATCCCTTAGAAGAAATGGAGTAGCCATCATGGTCAACAAAAGAGTCTGAAATGCAGTACTTGGATGCAATCTCAAAAACGACAGAATGACATCTTTTTGTCTCCAAGGCAAACCATTCAATATCATGGTAATCCAAGCCTATACTCCAACCAGTAATGCTGAAGAAGCTGAAGTTGAACGGTTCTATGAAGACCTACAAGACCTTTGAGAACTAACATCCAAAAAAGATGTCCTTTTCAGTATAGGGGACTGGAAAGCAAAAGTAGGAAGTCAAGAAACACCTGGAGTAACAGGCAAATTTGGCCTTGGAGTATGGAATGAAGCAGGGCAAAGGCTAATAGAGTTTTGCCAAGAGAACGCACTGGTCACAGCAAACACCCTCTTCCAACAACACAAGAGAAGACTCTACACATGGACACCACCAGATGGTCACCACCGAAATCAGATTGATATATTCTTTGCAGCCAAAGATGGAGAAGCTCTATACAATCAACAAAAACAAGACCAGGAGTTGACTGTGGCTCGGATCATGAACTCCTTATTGACAAATTCAGACTTAAATTGAAGAAAGTGGGGAAAACCACTAGACCATTCAGGTATGACCTAAATCAAATCCCTTATGATTATACAGTGGAAGTAAGAAATAGATTTAAGGGACTAGATCTGATAAACAGAGTGCCTGATGAACTATGGATGGAGGTTCGTCACATTGTACAGGAGACAGGGATCAAGACCATCCCCATGGAAAAGAAATGCAAAAAAGCAAAATGGCTGCCTGAGGAGGCCTTACAAATAGCTGTGAAAAGAAGAGAAGTGAAAAGCAAAGGAGAAAAGGAGAGATATAAGCATCTGAATGCAGAGTTCCAAAGAATAGCAAGGAGAGATAAGAAAGCCATCGTCAGTGATCAATGCAAAGAAACAGAGGAAAACAACAAAATGGGAAAGACTAGAGATCTCTTCAAGAAAATTATAGATACCAAGGGAACATTTCATGCAAAGATGGGCTCGATAAATGACAGAAATGGTATGGACCTAACAGAAGCAGAAGATATTAAGAAGAGGTGGCAAGAATACCCAGAAGAACTGTACAAAAAAATCTTCATGACCCAGATAATCACGATGATGTGATCACTCACCTAAAGCCAGATATCCGGGAGTGTGAAGTCAAGTGGGCCTTAGAAAGCATCACTGTGAACAAAGTTAGTGGAGGTAATGGCATTCCAATTGAGCTATTTCAAATCCTGAAAGATGATGCTGTGAAAGTGCTGCACTCAATATGCCAGCAAATTTGGAAAACTCAGCAGTGGCCACAGGACTGGAAAAGGTCAGTTTTCATTCCAATCCCAAAGAAAGGCAATGCCAAAGAATGCTCAAACTACTGCACAATTGCACTCATCTCACATGCTAGTAAAGTAATGCTCAAAATTCTCCAAGCCAGGCTTCAGCAGTACGTGAACTGTGATCTTCCTGATGTTCAAGCTGGTTTTAGAAAAGGCAGAGGAACCAGAGCTCAAATTGTCAACATTGCTGGATCATGGAAAAAGCATAAGAGTTCCAGAAAAACATCTATTTCTGCTTTATTGACTATGCCAAAGCCTTTGACTGTGTGGATCACAATAAACTGTGGAAAATTCTGAAAGAGATGGGAATACCAGACCAAATGACTTGCCCCTTGAGAAACGTATATGCAAGTCAGGAAGCAACCGTTAGAACTGGACATGGAACAACAGACTGGCTCCAAATAGGAAAAAGAGTCCATCAAGGCTGTATATTGTCACTCTGTTTATTTAACTTATTTGCAGAGTACTTATATGCAGATTTCCGGGAGAAATATCAATAACCTCAGATATGCAGATGACACCACCCTTATGGCAGAAAGTGTAGAGGAACTAAAGAGCTTCTTGATGAAAGTGAAAGAGGAGAGTGAAAAAGTTGGCCTAAAACTCAACATTCAGAAAACTAAGATCATGGCATCTGGTCCCATCACTTCGTGGCGGATAGATGGGGAAACAGTGGAAACAGTGTCAGACTTTATTTTGGGGGGCTTTATAAACACTGCAGATGGTGAGTGCAGCCATAAAATTAAAAGATGCTTACTCCTTGGAAGGAGAGTTATGATCAACCTAGATAGCATATTGAAAAGCAGAGACATTACTTTGCCAACAAAGGTCTGTCTAGTCAAGGCTATGGTTTTTCTAGTGGTCATGTATGGATGTGAGAGTTGGACTGTGAGGAAAGCTGGGCACTGAAGAATTGATGCTTTTGAACTGTGGTGTTGGAGAAGACTCTTGAGAGTCCCTTGGACTGCAAGGAGATCCAACCAGTCCATTCTGAAGGAGATCAGCCCTGGGATTTCTTTGGAGGGAATGATGCTGAAGCTGAAACTCCAATACCTTGGTCCTCTCATGTGAAGAGCTGACTCATTGGAAAAGACCCTGATGCTGGGAGGGATTGGGGGCAGGAGGAGAAGGGGACGACAGAAGATGAGATGGCTGGATGGCATCACTGACTCGATGGACATGAGTTTGAGTGAATTCCGGGAGCTGGTGATGGACAGGGAGGCCTGGAGTTTTGTGATTCATGGGGTTGCAGAGTCGGACATGACTGAGCGACTGAACTGAACTGATATTTGATTATACCTGCAATTTTGGAATATATAATTTGGCTGGTAGTATGAAGAATGAACAGGAGAAATGGGAGACAAGTGGAACCTATCTGGGACATTTTGGGCTAACAAAGATGAGGGTCAGTATTGTGACAATGGCAGTGAAATTAAAGATGAGAATGTATAATTTGGGATTTGACATAAGGATCCTTGAAGAAAGGGCATGGTACATCCAACAAAATGAAGAGTTCCAAAGACTCACAGAGAGACAAGAAGGCCTTCTTCAGTGAACAGTGCATAAAAATAGAGGAAAACAACAGAAGGGGAAAGACCAGAGATCTCTTCAGGAAACTTAGGAATATCAAGGGAATATTTTGCCCAACGATGGGCACAATAAAGGACAGAAGTGGTAGAGATCCAGTAGACAGAGAAGATTTCAAGAAGAGATGGAACAAACACACGAAGAACTATACAAAAAATATCTTAATGAACTGGATAACTATGATGGTGCGGGCAATCACCGAGAGCCAGACATTCTGGATTAGGAAGTCAAGTGGGCCTTAGGAAGCACTGCAGTCAATAAAGCTAGTGGACATGATGAAATTCCAGTGGAGCTATTCAAAACCCTAAAGGATGATGCTATCAAAGTGTTGCGTTCAATATGTCAGCAAATCTGGAAGACCCAGCCAGCAGTGGCCACTGGACTGGAAAAGGTCAATCCTCATTCCAGTTCCCAAGAAAGGTAGTACCAAGGAATGTTAAATGATTGGACAATTGCAGTCAATGTCCATGCTAGTTTAAAGTCATGCTTAAAATTTTGCATGCTAGGCTTCAGCATTACATGAACCAAGAACTTCCCGACGTCTAAGCCGGTTTAGAAAAGGCAGAGGAACCAGAGATCAAATTGCCAACATTTGCTGAATCGTAGAGAAAGCAAGGGAATTCCAGAAAAACATCTACATCTGTTTCATTGACTACGCTAAAGCCTTTGACTGTGTGGATCATAACAAACTGTAGAACGTTCTTAAGGAGATGGAGATACCAGACCATCTAACCTGACTGCTGAAAAACAGTATGCAGGTCAAGAGGCAACATTTAGAACCCTATGGAACAACTGCATGGTTCAGGGTTGAGAATGGCATGTAACAGGGCTGTGCTGCCACCCTCTTTATTCAACTCATATGCTGAGGACTTCTTGAGAACGTTTAGGCTGGATGGGTTGCAAGCTGGAATTAAGATAGGCGGGAGAAACATCAACAACCTCAGATATGAGGATGATACTACCTTAACGGCAGAAAGTGAAGAGGAACTAAAGAGCTTCCTGATGAGAAGAAGGAGAGCGAAAGAGCCGGCTTGAAACTAAATATTGGAAAAAAAAACAAACAAACAACTAAGATCATGGCATCCGGCTCCATGACTTCATGGCAAATAGAAGGGGAAAAGGTAAAGTAGTGACAGGTTTCCTCTTCTTGGGCTCTAAAATCAGTGTGGATGGTGACTGAAGCCATGAAATTAGAAGATGATTGCTTCTTGGCAGGAAAGCTGTAAGAAACCTAGATAGTGTGTTGAAAAGAAGAGACCCTACTTTGCTGACAAAAGCCCATATAGTCAAGGCTATGGTCTTCCCTGTGGTCACTTATGTTTGTGAGAACGGAACCGTAAAGAAGGCAGAGTGCCAAAGAATTGATGCCTTTGAACTGTGGTGCTGGAAAGGACTCCTGAGAGTCCCTTGGACAGCAAGGAGATCAAACCCGTCAGAAATAAACCCTGAATATTCACTGGAAGAACTGATGCTGAAGCTGAAGCTCCAGTATTCTGGTCAACTGATGAGAACAGTCAATTCGATGGAAAAGTCCCTGATGCTGGGAAGGATTGAGGGCAGAAGGAGAAGAGGGTTCAGAGGATGAGATGGTTGTACTGTATCAATGAACATGAACATGGGCAAACCTTGGGAGATGGTGAGGGGTGGGGAGGCCTGGCATGCTGCAGTCCATGCAGTCGCAAAGAGTTGGACATGACTGGGTGACTGAACAACAATAACATCCTGGAAGTATATATCCATTTCCAGAAAGACAGATTGAGGCACTGTACTCTGGCTTCCTTCATGCCAGCCTCTGCTCAGGACCTAGCTCTGAGCAGCTAACTCCAAGCACTGACTCAGCAGTTTGCTCCCCAATTCCCTTTGGTATCAGGTACACCTCTCAGTTTTCCTTGCTTTTCTCTCTTTAGCTAGGAAGATGATATTTGGAAATGACCCACTTTTCAGTAGTCATTAATACTGCCTGTCTTTGCTTTTTACATTTTACCTTAACTTCCCTTTCTGGGCTCACTCACTCTTCTCTCCAAGAAGAACAAGGCAAAGTCACCCTAAAATGTTGAAGAGTCCCCTTTACTTCCTGCGAGAGACTAATACTGCTGACGGTGTCCGAAAGACCAGTGGTATAGTCACGGCTTTGGCAGATCATCACACAAAGATGTGAGACTCTAAGATGGCACTGTGTCAAGAAGTGGTGGCTGGCTTGAAATGGAACACGAGTGCCTTGGACATCCAACAGGCAGTCAGAAATTCAGGTTAGGCATTTAGAAGGGATGTCAGTCCACAGTTCCTAAGGCTGGCCAGTTATGAGACAAGCCTGCCTAGGAGATTGTGCTGTTTTACACAGGATCAAAAGTTCAAAAGCCACCAGCACCACAGTTCAAGCTGGTGGCTTCCAATATACAGAAGAATTTACTGAAAAACCAGTATCTTGTCAAGTTGAATCAGTCAGGAGCCAGACACAGTAACTACCTTTTAATCCCAGAGAAGGAGGCAGCAACCTTCTGCAGGCAGGAACAGAGGCCATTTCTTTGTTCAATAGTGCAGGCACCAGGCAGCAGCCCCAGGGAATGAACAGGCTGTGGACTGAGGATGCTGGTGTTGCCAAAGGGCAAGACACCAGGGCACCCCGGAGAAGAAGCATGAATGACCTGGACGCACATTTGAAGACAGAGAGGCTGGCTCTTGAGAGCTTCTGAATTGCTCTGCTGTTCATTTGACTGTAGCTTCCCTTTCTGCGCTCAATTGTTTTTCTCTCAAGAAGAATAAGGCAAAGTCCTGTTAATAGGCTGAAGAATTCCCTTTACATCCTGCAATAGACTAATATTGCTGACAGTGTCCTAAAGATTAGTGGCATAGTCACCCCTTTGGCAGATCATCACACAAAGACATGAGACACTGAGATGGCATTGTGTCAAGATAAGGACAGATGTGTTTGCTCTGCTGTGCAAAGTCCTGTGTGCATAAGGATCAAGATGTATTTTGTGTCCATTTTCCTGAGTAAAAGAGAAGTAGAGGAGTAGACAGAGCAAACTGAGTGGCGCTCTACCTGCTCAGAAGAAAAGCTTTAGGTCGAGGGGAAAGAGGGATGACACACACACAAATCTCAGGCAGAATACCAATTTGCATAAACACTGGGAAGACACTTCGTAAAAATGAAGAGGGAAGAAATCTTGATTTATTCTCAGATACAGACGGAGAAATGATGATTTAGTAGAAAAGAGGAATCTATACTCACAAATCCTCCTCTCACTGAAGAGGCAAGTAAAATGTGTTTGTCAAATCACAGCAGTGGTTTGTAAATATTCTCATTTTTTTCCATAGGCAAAAAAAAAAAAATTAAAATGAGAAGATTCTCCTAACTTCCAATTTATTCAATTTTTTCTATGTCTTTCCCCACCAAGATGCAATCCTAATACTAACCCTTTGATTCCTTATCAAACCTTTAACTAGACCTCATGGGAAGCTGCTTTTGAAATGGTTCAAAGTTGGGCATCGCATAGAAGAAGAAACAGGGCAGAGAAACTGGAGCCCTCCCCGAGTGGGATAATGAGCCTTAAATAATTGACAATGGAGTCTGAGCCAGTGAGCCGGCTCTGCTGCCTATGGCTCCTTCTCTAATCAAGGCAACGCTCTCCCTCATTCCTGAAAGGAACTCGCATAGCACATTTAACAGTGTTCATAGGTCAGACTCTGAAAATAGAAAGGTAATGGATTTGATCTTTGTGAGGGGTTTTCTTTTTCTTCATAAAAAGCACGGAGCAGAATCAAACAATAAAGGGAAAGCCTCACTTTTGCAGATGATCTGAAGGGTGATTCAGTGTGACAGCTGAGACGATGGGCGGCTGAGTGAAGAGGGCTGTGATGCCATGTCTAAAGGCTCACGCTTCATGCAGGATAAGCTTTCCGTGTTTACTGAGTGTCAGCGCCCGAAGGTGACGAAACATCGGGTAGATGATCTTTATCAGGCAAGGTTCCTGAAATGATCTACCTGAGCCCAGACAACTGCTTTGATCTCAAGTTGTACCGCTTTATTCCTCTCTTAAGCACTTGTTATCTCTCTTCTCTCATGCTCTCGATTTTATCAACTCCTTACTTCATTTATCTGCACTGACCTGATAGGAACTCAGCTCTGCAGATTTGGAATATTCTGCCAAGCTCTGTTGCTCCCATCATTCGGCCAACTATGCTGCTCTCCTGTGGACCTTTTCTAATAGGCTCCAGCAAACTTGCCTTGTAACCCTTTATTCTGTCATGTTTCACATACCTCATGCTTTTGAGGTTCTTCATTATTTCCTGTTTGACCTTATTTTACCTTATTTTCCACTCTTACCTTGTCATTTCCATTTGGTGATAAGGAGTTTACAGATGAGGAAGGCAAGACATGAACTGTCATGTAATTTAAGATTAAGGGTATTTAAATAATATTAGGCACAGTAAGCTTTTACATATACCATCTCCTTGACACTGCAAAATCTGTAATAATTAAATACAGCCTCAAAACCATGGTGCATTTGCAAGAAGACACTAGGGCATAAGAAGCTCACCATGAGTTAGACTGAATTTGCCCTGTGTATTCACATACTTATGAAATCCCACGGCCTGGTCCATCAGGTGCCTTTGTGGTCATGTACTTAATGTTAGGTAGTTAGAATAGGAAAAAGGAGCCCAGAATGGCAGTGATTAAAAGACAAGGAAGGGAAAAGCTTGCAAAAATAGAACAAAGGAAGGTCCCAGGAGGACTGAAGTGAGGACCACAGGTAAAACAAACAGCACTCCTGGCTAGCCCTAATTTACATAGGGGAGGCCCAGAGGGAGGAGAAAAAACATAAAAGAGGAGCCAAAATTGGGACAGAGGCCTCTCTTCTTTTCATGTCTTTTGGGTCGGCTTGCCCTCATGCCTCGAGGATGTATTTTCCTTTACTTTCTAAATAAAACTGAGCTGTAACACAGAGCTGTAACACTGGTCCCTCCATCTCTTCAAATTTTTGTTGCAATGAGACAGAATCGAGGAAATTATAAACTATCCCCAAACTTGGTGAGCTTGCTTATTGTATCCTGCCCTTCAAAGGCTTCTGTTCATGCATTCATTCAGCAGCAAATGTTTACTGAGCATTCACCATGTGTCAGGCACAGGGGTACAGTGGGGAGCACAGAGCAACGTGGCTCCTGCTCCCACAGAGCTTATATTCTAGAGAGACAAACGTCATAACATAATCACACATAAATGTAAAACAAGCAGTAGGAAAGATGCTATGAAGCGCCTGTGACAGGCAGATGTGACCTGATCAGAGAAGGGAGAGGAGAAGCTTTCTCTGGGGATGAGATGTTTGAGCTGGGATGAGAAGGACAAGGAGGAGACAATCTGGTGAAGAGGAGAGGGAAGCACGTGAACTATCAGAGACTGAGAGAGCCTGGTTGTCAGCTGCATGGAAAGCAGGGGAGCCCAGGTGAGCCGAGCTGGGAGGGAGACAGAGCTGGGCATGCAGGGCATGGATAGTCTTGGGTGGGTCTGATCTTTACCCTGAAATAAATGGGGTTATACTGAAGGTTTTTAAGCACTGGGCAGATAGACCCAAAAGGAGCATTTTCAAAAGGAGCCACTTTATCTAACAGACAAGGAGGTAAATACATATTGATCTTTATTTTCAAAGCTTTCATGGCCTCTTGATCTCCACATTTACTTAAAAAATGCATTCTGTATCTCCAGCTTAGACTATTGAGTATTTTAATAGAAGCATAAGCCTTGAGGAGGAGAAAGAGAATGAACAGATGGACGCTCAGGAGTACTGAAGCAGGCACTTTCCCCTTCCTGGAAAATATTTTCCCATTTTAGAGATGAATAAAATTGATTCTATTAAATAACTTATGGGATATGTGGACATGCTATCATTCTATGGGTTGCTACGGTTGATTCAACTGGTCATGCTGGCTAGGAGGACACTTTTTCCCCAATGTGTGTACCCCTGAAGCTGCCCACAGGAGGCCTGGTATTTGGTTGGAGCTATAGAAACAGCTGTATGACAGGGTAACTCATCCAAGGTCAGAGCTAGATAGGCAGTGAGTTTTGAGCCCATGTTTGAATATCAGGTCTTCCAGGCTCCTGCCATTTTTAGTACCCCATATTTCCTGATAAGGGAGGAGTAGACAGAGGAAGAAGGAAAGGGAACAATGTAGAGAGTGGCCTAAGAAGTCACTAAGACAGATAAGAACTTCCCTCTAAGCCAGCCTTCAAGGTAAGGAAGAAACTGAGTGAATTTAAGTGACAATAAAAGTATCTTAGATTAGACAGTTAAACATAACTGAAGTGAATGTAGTTCTTCACAGACATATGTCAATGACCAGAGGTAGACTCTTCAAGCTAAGACCCATGGATGGGTGTATCTCACTGTTTTTAATCTTTTTCCTCCTGTGGGGAAATTCTGTGTGAGAGAGTCTCTTGTTGCTAAGAGAGACAGATTCTTTGCTTTGTTTCTCTAGACTCAAGGGCATATTCATTCAAGACAATATGTCATGCTACTCAAAAGGGCTCCTCCTCAGATTCAGGCAGCTATGCAAGCCCATGCATTCACAGCCTAGACAGACAATATTGGTGCATGGAAGACAAGGTTGGGCTCTTCTGCACGGTCAGCAGGAATATGCACCCTACTAAACATGGCTCCTCTCAGAACTGATTTCTCTAGGATCTGGCAGGAGATGACAAACACAAAATCATTTTGGGCCATCAAAATAAGTTTTCTAGGAGTGAAAACCATCTTTAAAATTTCAAGTACAAAGAGGAGGCAGAAGATCAAAATTTTCCCAAGATTTTCCTCACCATGCACAATACTGAAACATTTTGAGCAGTCCTACATTCGCTTCTCCTAAAAGTTACACCAGTAATACTGGAGTAAGAAAAACCAGAGTACTAGTTACATCAGCATACTACTGGCTGACTGCACTGGGTCCCCAGACCCTGGGTCCCTAGAATAGGAGCTGCTTTCCCATCCCTGCCCTCAGCCATTCTGCCTCCCCCCTTGTTTTAGGATCTGTCTACAATAGAGGGCAGAAATGGGGTAGCTGTGAACCTCACACTTTCCGGGGGACTTGTTTGGGTTGTGCAGGTTTTTTAAATGAAAATTTTTTTTCAAGTCTAATTCTTAAGAATACAGATTTTTGCTTTCTGTTGAAAGTTAGAAGACTTAAAAGGAGGAAGACAGCATTCCCACAGATTCACAGTTGGCCTTGGCAGTAGAAGCTGCTCCTTAGGAAGGCCAAGGGCCCTGTGTTCTTCACTTGTTCTGTTCCCTACCTGGTTCCTGCAGGCAGTAACCACCCGTAAGCTTTGTGAGACTGTGGGCCAATTAGAGCTACTGGAGTGCAGAGGAGGCAAAGAGTGGCTGGGGGTGAGGAGGGAGCCATGCTTCTCTCTGCCCAGAACCCAGCAGAGTGCACATCACAGGGGCTAGACACCTTGGGCCCACCCAAGGGCCAAGCTGTGGAGGTCTCAGCAGGGCTGGAGCAAGAACTCATCAGTGGCTCTATGGGCAGAGGGCAGTGGAACTGGAGTTGGAGAGGAAGACAGGCTACAGAATGGCTGTAGCTGGCACATGTAGGGTAACCCCTGGGGTTCTTACACAGAGACCCTGAAAGGGAGACTAATCGCCAATTGTAAGACAGGAGATAGTTTTAGCAACCATAACTTGGTCATTAAGAATATATGTGACATAAACTTGCTTTAGCAAAGTGCTGGGTTCAGCTCAGTCGTGTCTGACTCTTCGCGACCCCATGAATTGCAGCACGCCAGACCTCCCTGTCCATCACCATCTCCCGGAGTTCACTCAGACTCACGTTCATCGAGTCCGTGATGCCATCCAGCCATCTCATCCTCTGTCGTCCCCTTCTCCTCCTGCCCCCAGTCCTTCCCAGCATCAGAGTCCCTTCCAATGAGTCAACTCTTTGCATGAGGTGGCCAAAGTACTGAAGTTTCAGCTTTAGCATCATTCCTTCCAAAGAAATCCCAGGGCTGATCTCCTTTAGAATGGACTGGTTGGATCTCCTTGCAGTCCAAGGGACTCTCAAGAGTCTTCTCCAACACCACAGTTCAAAAGCATCAATTCTTCGGCGCTCAGCCTTCTTCACAGCCCAACTCTCACATCCATACATGATCACAGGAAAAACCATAGCCCTGACTAGAGGGACCTTAGTTGGCAAAGTAATGTCTCTGCTTTTAGGTTGGTCATAACTTTTATTCCAAGGAGTAAGCGTCTTTTAATTTCATGGCTGCAGTCACCATCTGCAGTGATTTTGGAGCCCCCCAAAATAAAGTCTGACACTGTTTCCACTGTTTCCCCATCTATTTCCCATGAAGTGATACCCCAAATTACCACTGCTGAACAGGCAAGAAACTAAAGGCTCCTCTGATGCGAAAAACAAATTAAATGCAGGTAGGACTATTAGGAGGCAAACAAATGCCAAACAGAGTTTTAGCTTTTTCTGGGAAACTTGTTTCCATCTTGATGGATGGACATCAACAATAGAAAATACAGCTTGGCACTATAAATGAGGAGTTAGGTAAGAGATACCTGCATAAACTGGAAACCCAAAGACTTATTCAAAGTAAGCTAAAAAGAACAAAAAGAGTGAGACAGAAAAGGAACAGAATAAACAATAGGATCAAATAAAGTTATTAGTAATCAAAATTAATGTAAATTTACTATAATGATTTAGTGAAGACATACTGCTTTAAAAAATACAAAAATAGATACACAGACCAGAGAAACACATAAAATATAAGGACACAGAAAGTTGAAAGCAAAGGATAGAAGACACACCAGATAAGGAAAACTAGTGTACTTACTAATATCAGACAAAACAGACTTGAAAGTAAAAAGCACTGACAGAGATGTGATAGGTTGCTGCATATGACAAAAGATTCAATTTACCTGGAAAATATAACAAATATCTGAGTACCAAATAACACAGTAAATATAAAGTAAAGCAAATATAAAGTAAAGCTTGACAGATCAAAGAAAAATGTACAAGATTTTTAACAAAAAAATGTTTAAAGTACCTAGTTCAATATATAACATATCAGATAGGCAGAAATTATTGAGAATAGAGACTATTTGAATAACACAATACGTAAGCTTCATCCAATAAACACAGCTATAGAATACTGCACTCAATAATTACAGAATGCACATTCTTTTCAAGCACATATAGATCATATAAAAAAACCTGAATACAAAAGTGCGAAGAGTAAGCCACAACAAATTTGAAAGATTAAAATCATATAGAATATATTATCTTATGGCAATGGAATTGCATTAGAAATCAGAAGAGACAACTAAGCAAAAAATTCCCATACTCTTAGGAATAAATCCAAACACATCTTTTAAATAATCCATGCATGAAAAAAGAAACAGTGGAATGAGTCATAGTGGAAATCAGAATATATTTAGAACTTTTAAAAAATGAGCATATTATATATTGAAACTACAGCCTTAAATTTGTACATTATTAATAGAAATAAAGAAAACTTCAGAACTACTGATCTAAGCATTTAACTTAAGGAACAAGAAAAATAAGAAGAGTTGACCCAAAGAAAATGGAGGCAAGGAAATATCAAATATAAAAATAAATGAATAAGCCAGAGAACAAATATGTAAGTTGGTTCTTTAAAAGAATTAAAAAAAATGGCCAAATCCCCTGACATGATTAACAAAGAAAAACAGAAAGAATACATATATATGCAATAGTCAGATAAATGAGAAGGGAACATAAACATAAATCTTTAAATATTAAAAATATAATAAGATAATATAGAAACTTTGAAAATAAAGATGAAATAAATTATCAGAAAAAATGATCAGAACTGATCCAAGAAGAAATAGAGAATCTGAAGAATACTCTAAATATTATAGAAATGTAATGTAGTTTAAAAATTTCATACAAAGAGAATACACTAGACCTGGATGGATTTACAGGTTCGTTCTACCAAACAGTCACGGACAATTCTCAACTTACATAAGCTTTTCCAGATAACAACAATGATGACAATAACAAGAGAGATTATTCTTTCTCACTTAATAAGACTAGTATAACACTAATGTAGAAATTATTCACCCACACTTCAAGAAAAGAAAATTACAGGCTAATCTTACTTAAGAATATAACTGCAAATAGTTTAAAGGAAATAACAAAAGATTGAACGGAATGATGCATCAAAAGATTACTGTGAATAAATATAGCTTATCTGAGGAAATCAAGAATGATTTAACATAAAATTCCATTAATATATGAATAATATTATTAATTATATTAATTAGCATATTAAAGGGAAAAGATTATATGCTTTCTATGGATGTACAAATAGTTCACAAAATTCAACATGTATTCATAATTAACTATCTAGCAAACTAGTAACAGAATGGAATATTCTTTTTTTCAATATATTTTTAATTGCTTTAAGATGTGTTGATTTCTGCCATACAACAATGTGAATCAGCCTTGAGCATACATATATCCCCTCCCCCTTGAACCTCCACCCCTCCCGACCCCCAGTTCTACCCTTCTAGATTGTCACAGAGCACCGGGTTGAGCCGCCTGTGCTGCATAGCAACTTCCCATTAGCTATCTAGTTTAATACGGAAATGTATATGCTTCAGTGCTACTTTCTCAGTTGGTCCTGTTGTGTTCACAAGGCTGTGCTCTGTGTCTGTGTCTCTATTTCTGTCCAGCAAATAGGTTCATCAGTATCATTTTTCTAGATTCCATATATATGCATTTATATACGATCTTTTCTCCTGACTTACTTCTCTCTGTATAATAAGCTCTAGGTTCATCCACCTCAGTTCAACTGACTCAAATGTGTTCCTTTTTAAGACTGAGTAATATCCCATTATATATATGTACCAAAACTTCCTTATCCATCGAATGGAATATTCTTAATTGATAAAGCTTATTTATATAAATTCATTCAACATTATGCTTAATGGTGAAAGCATTACCTTTAAGATTAGAAATAAATATGAATGTTTATTTGACCACTTCTATTTAGCATCATACTGAAAATCAAGTAAATAAATATATAAAATAATAAAAATAAATAAAAGGACTTAAAAGAAAGACAGAAAATTTGAGTATCTATGTAGAAAATCTAGAGGAAGTTACAGATAAGTTATTTGAATTAATACAAATTCAGTAATTTTGTATGATACAGCTGATCAATATACAGAAATCAACTGTTTTTCTTTTCATTGGTACAGTTAATTTCAATATTATATTAAAATACAAGAGTAAAAGTATTAAGAAAATGTGCAAATGCTTTGAATCAATCTATGAAAGTTATGGAAAATAGTATGAAACTTTAAGCACTTTATAGAAAAACAAAACAAATAGATTACATCATGTTCACAGATAGAAAGACTCTATTATAATGATATAAGGTTTTCTACTTTTATTTATAGATTCTAAGCAATTCCAATAAAAACCCCAATAGGACAAGAAACTGCTAAAATTTTATATGGAAGGGCTAAGGTCCAAGAAAATTGAAACACTCCTGAAGAATTAAGATGTACGTCTGGGGATGAGGGGATATGAAGTTTCTCCATCAAAACTCAAGACTTATTAAAAGGTAGATAAGTATAGTACCGATGTAGGCATAGACAAACAGACCAGTAGAGCAGTGTGCTGCTGCTGCTGCTAAGTTGCTTCAGTCGTGTCCGACTCTGTGCAACCCCATAGTCGGCAGCCCACCAGGCCCCACTGTCCCTGAGATTCTCCAGGCAAGAACACTGGAGTGGGTTGCCATTTCCTTCTCCAATGCATGAAAGTGAAAAGTGAAAGAGAAAGTGAAGTTTCTCAGTCATGTCCGACTCTTTGCGACCCCATGGACTGCAGCCCACCAGGCTCCTCTGTCCATGGGACCCTCCAGGCAAGAGTACCGGAGTGGGGTGCCATTGCCTTCTCCGGAGAGCAGTGTAAGGAATGCATAAACAGCCCATCATGTTTACTATGGAGCTGTCACCGCAGATTGCAAGGAAATGAGAGGATACCCAATAAATGATGCTGTGACAGGTGGTTATCCATATGGAAAAACTGCAATTGGATTTCTTCCTTTTTCCACACACAGAAATCAATTCTGCCTAATTAAAGACAGATATGAAAAAGCAAAATTATAAGACTTTTAGAAGAAGATGTAGGGGGTCTTCAAGAATATGACTTAGGGAATGATTTTTCATAGATGACACAGACAGCAGAAATTATAAAAGAAAAGGCTGATTAAGTCAATTACGCTAAAATTAAGATCTTCTGTTTATGAAAGGGCATCATAAGGAAAGTGAAAATATAAGCCATAAGGTGGAACAAGATATTTGCAACACATCAATTAATGAAAAACCATCATCAGGAACATATAAATACTTGGCTCAAAATCAATATGAAAACATGGAATGATTTAACAGAAGATGGGGTAAAGATATGAATAGACATCTTTATTTGGGAGGAAATAAAGCCCAATAAACCTAACAAAATAAAATAAATATTATTTATAATCAAGAAATAGGTTTATATTTGCATTTATATATCATTTTCTACCTGCCAGAATAAGAATTTAAAAGCCTGAAGTACAAGTCTTGTGAGGATGTAAAGTAAGGGAAACTTTCATATTGCCAGTATGAGTATAAATCTGTACAACCACCTAGGAAAATATCTTTGTATTATTTAGTTAAATATATGCTCTCCTAGGTATATAGTCTAGTCTAGAGAAAGTTGTGCATATGTGCAGCAGGAAGTATATACAAGGATAGTATTAGTTGCAAAAAAAAAAAAAATTGGGAAAAAATCCAGCGTCCACTAATACAGAAAACAACTCTCCATTTATAACTAATGGAGACTATAGCATATTCATACCATGGAATAATTTACATCATCATGCATCAACTTGGATGAGTGCTATGAACATAATGTATAAAAAGTAAACCACAGAGAAGAACATGTACAGTAAGATTCATTCATGTAAAGTTCACTAGGTATACAAAACTAAATGATATAGTTGAGAGGTACATACATGTGTGGTAAGACCCGAAGGAATGATAATATTTAGGGTGCTGGTTACCTCTGGGGGCTGGAGAGTGGGAGGAGAATTGGAATCATGGGAGACTGGAGATGTTCTGCTGTTTTAAACTGGGATAAGGGCTCACAGGTGCCTGAATCATTGTTAGTGTTTATACTATTACATATGTTAGAAATGTTCTTCTGGTTTTATGTTTAATTAAAGCAATATAAAGTAGAATACTTTCTGTAGTCACAGGCTAGCCATGTCTGGTCCACAGGAGAGGTGAAAAATTTAAGAGAAGCTGCGATCAGGGAAGCTGCTTTTTCATTAAAAAGAAAGAAAATGATGGGGAAGCAGTATCTTTTTCACACATTGCTCAGTCTTACAAATTTTTGTAGGTGATTCCAAGGCCCACTGCTGGTTGACCTTGTCACATATTAGTTTCAGGAAGAAGATAAACCATTTTATAAATCAGTTTGCTGCTGCTAAGTCACTTCAGTCGTGTCCGACTCTATGCGACCCCGTAGATGGCATCCCACCAGGCTCCGCCGTCCTGGGATTCTCCAGGCAAGAACTCTGGAGTGGGTTGCCATTTCCTTCTCCAATGCATGAAAGTGAAAAGTGAAAGTGAAGTCGCTCAGTCGTGTCCAAGTCTTAGCGACCCCATGGACTACAGCCCACCAGGCTCCTCCATCCATGGGATTTTTCAGGCATGCAATGCTAAGTAGGCACAGATAGCTACTACCCAGTTATTAAGGTGGCGAAGCGAAAGAGATATTATTTCTTTAAAATAAAAAAAGCATTTTATGGAATAGGAAATGTATTATACTTTTATGGAAACAGGAAAATAGTTTACCTTTTCAAGGTGAATATTCAAGGAAACATTTTACCTTTCAAACTTGATCTCTTTTCAGATGTCTTCTAACTTGACTCTCAATTTTTTATTTAAGCACTATCTCTTGCCTCCAGAAGTCTCTTGATTTCTTAGATTTCTGCTTCACTGAGCTTCACCAGTAAATTACTTCATACATTCATTATTCTTTGCCTCTGTTTTCTATTTTTACTCAGTTTTTAATTAGATTGTGTCCCTTAGAGCTTTGTACCAGAGATTTATTCATTAGTTATGAACATTTTATCCCTCTCAACTTTATTAGACTCTTTTATAAACGTAAAAAGTCTTCTTTTAAAAACAGATTATTAATATTTTCTAATCCTTAAACTTTTCCTTGAAATCTGAATGTCATTTGTGTTTCTCTTCTGATGTCACCCTTCTTGGATGACTAAGGAAGAGCAATCAGACAAGATGATTATGTTTCTATTTCCCATTCCCCTTATTTTCTACATTTACAGATTGTTTTGTGGGTTTAATTTTTATTACACAGTGTTAAAACATTAGCTAGTAATTAAAGTCAAAACTTGCTACACTCTAATTTTTAAAATAAAGTCAGTATTTCATGAAATTATGTTTCACATTGTTTTTCTTAGCGTTTATTCTAATTGCACTATGCTATTCAAGTTCTATTTCATGACATATTCTCATGTATAAGTCTCTCAATAACATAAGTCACTCATAAATTAATACCTCCCTTCTTTGTCTTAATAAGAAAAATAAATTCTATTTCCTGAGAAACTGCCTACACTTTCCCAACAACTCTATATTGTATTAATAGATATAATCCTTCCTGTTTCATAGGTATTGATGTTAAATGGTTGTTGGTGGCGGTTTAGTTGCTAAGTCGTGTCTGACTCTTGTGACCCCATGAACTGTAGCTTCTGTCCCTGGGATTCTCTGGGCAAGAATACTGGACTGGGTTGCCATTTCCATCATGTTTGTTTATTTTGGAGACTGAGAGCAGGGCTGTGGGTTTAAGAAGGGATCAAAATAGTTATATTTTTAGTAAATCTTTAAATTCACTTATTGTTACATTATATGTTTCTGATAAAGGTGTTGTTAGAACCTTTTAAAATAAGCATCAAATTGAACTTCTGAAAAAGATTTTCTTATCCTCTCCCCTGTATCTAGACTTGCCTTGTAAATTTGACCCTCAGAAAGAGTCATTATTTTCCTCGCTACTTTCTGACTGTGGTTTGCTTTTGGTATGTTCTCTTATTTTGAGGGAATCCATTGACCTTACTAGGAAAAGTACTATCAGGATGCTTGTCTGATCTGACTCCTGTTTCATCAAGTGGAAAGAAAAGTGTTTATTTCACCAAAAAATTGAGTAAGCGTATAATACTTTCCAAGGAAGAAGAAAAAAATAAAAAATCATGTTCTTTGCAAGTACTTCTTAATCAATTTGAAAGTCAGACAGTCTAAGTTGTCAAAGATCTCTGCTAAGATAACTGTCTCTGCTGCAGGTACCCAGAAAGACTAGAGTGAAATAATTCACCTGGGACCTACTTTTGGGCTATGCCTACCTGTCTCTCACCAAATCAATGAGAGAACCCCTGAGGAGGGAAGATCTTTGGCATTTCTCTTGGATGCCCAGGAGGTCACTCGGATGCCTAAACACATTCTTTACAAATCCATATCTGTGGCATCAGTTATTAGACTCCCCTGTGTAAGGGGGGATGCTTTCACACTGGTGCTAGCCACCATCTTTGACTCTCACTTTACCTGGCTTCTCTGTAATCTCAGCAAAGTCCTGTACTACTAAACTGGCACAAACCACCACTGTCCTACAAGCAAGACTAACAGAAAACACCCAGGAAAAGTCTCAGGTTCAGAGGCTAATACCTGTGCATTAACTCAGTGTTCAAAAGTAGTGTTACAGCCCTAATCCTCAGGCACAGAAATTCATTAACTGTTAAATGAAATGATTTTTCAGAATCATCCGGCTCTTGTGTAATTCCGAGTTGGGCAATTTTACTGTACTGAGTTTAATCTAAGACACCCTGCTATTACCAGATACTTCCTGACTTTCCCTTCTATTTCCGATCACAAAAAAAGGTGGGGGCAGCTATACACTGTGTTCCAAAATTACCTGATCACGAAGAGCATGTTTAGTCAATAATGCATTAAGAATGAAGGTGAAGAAATCACAATTAACAAGGAGAAATGTGCCTGATTGGTTTAAAGGTTGGGAAAAACCTGTGCTAGCTTCTCATCTTGAACTTATTTTTAATGTAGCTCATGCATGTCTAGTTCACCTACTTTTCTCAGAGGTCTTGGAACTTTCTAAACCAAGCCATAACACCCATGGAATGAGCAGCTGCCTTATAAGAATCATCTGCACAGATTTTAAAGATACATATATCAATATGTAGATCTTACCACTGCTGCCCAGATTCATATATACACAGATATAGATCTGGGCATCAATGGTATAAACGGAGGATGTTATAGTAAGGTGAAAAATGAATTCCTAATTACTTTTATTTGTTAAATTCCCATATTGGTATCCTATATGTTATCCAGTTTATGCATGATTTTAAAGTAATCAAACCACTGAGTTGTGCAAATATTAATCTATCCTGTTCCTTGTTGAAATAATTTAAACATATCTGTGAAATAAACATTATTGCTAATTAGTAAATACTAATGAAGGTAGAAAGGATTAGCGTTAAGTGATGAAATTTGATATCAAATATGAAAATAAAATCTGAATTAATTATGTGCTATGAAAGAACAATTGCTGATCTTTAATTTTGCAGATACAAAATATTTATGAAATTCAAAGTAGCTAATACAAGTACTTTTGGACTTATATGGTGAAGTAGTTTCCTTCCCTGACATGGAGTTTGTCACCCTATACAAGTTCTCTGTTGGTGCTATAACAATCCATGAGTTAAAAAAAAAAAAAAAGTCTGAATATTAAGTATAACCATAATAGCAGTAAAAATCATCCATTCATTCTTGACAAGCCCTAGCCTTATTTTAAAGATCAGAGATAAAATCAACCAGTAAAATCTGATACACAGATTTTCTGTGACTCTCAAGTGACTTGTTTTCCTTGAGAATTAAATGTTAGAAACATATATGTATATAGTATTCCAAAATAAAGGCCCATAATATCTAAAACTGGCCATAATAACTTCTTTAGGACAGCTTGTTCACAGGAAGAATACGTTGCTATATAAAAATGACACCGAAAATGAGGAAATATTGTTGATTTTTATAATCGCTGACAAGGAGTGAAAGTACCATTTTTTGAAACCCAGGTAGAAGACTCATTTTTATCACCTGCCAGAAGAAAAACAGCTTTCATAAAATTGAGCACCTGTCTACAGAACTCTAAATCTGTGTTTACATGGATTTAGAGACCAGAGGTAAACCAGTGGACAGGAAAGCTCCCTGGACAGGATCTAGGGGGAATGATCAGAGCCTGGGTTACACACGTCCTCACTGTGCCGCACCTATGTCAACACAGCTTCCCTCTAGCTCAGTGGTTCTCAAACGTCACCTTGTAGCAGACTCAGCGGGAGATGGATCGCGCGAACACAGCCTGGTGGCCTCAACCCTGGAGCTTCCAATTCAGCGGCTCTGAGATGCGCATCCAGGAGATGCGGCTCCATGCTGTGCCACTAACTAACGTGTCCCCTCTAGCGGAAGCTGATGCCAGGGAACCACACAGCAGAGAACTACTGCTCTGGTTTAAATTCTACGAGAAAAAACATTCATTTTTACATGAGAGTGCTTCTATATGTAGGCTTCTGTGCCTTGGGAGAACTGAATATATTGAAAAGTCAACTACACCATTTGTTATAAAACGTGGCCACCTTTTGGAGCCCACAGCTCTCATATCCGCTCATGGGCTGGTGGTGGGGGTGGTCCCCTCTCACGGAGCTCCGGTCATTTTACTTCAGCTTCTGTGCTGAGCTGTGCTCACCTGCACAGCAAGGATTAATTTCGTTCTATTGAACCACTTGCGAGTTGGCTTTGCAGCATGTTAAGAAAGTGCCCTTCTGTTTAGGGAAGCTGGGAGCCAAGAAACCAGGTAGAGACTAATCCTAAAACCACACGCAGAGGATGTTAAGAGGAGGTTGGGGCTAAATCAGGGCAGGGGCTGTTATTCTTTGCAGTCAGCCTTGCCTGGGTTCAAATTCCCTGGAGACTCCCCAGTTGTCAAAGGATTGTGAAGGGAAGGAGAAAAATAGACACATTTGCACTTTCTACTTTTGCACTGTGGATGATTCACTGACTCGAAAATGAGACTACAGAAATGGCAGACCTGGTGGCAGGAATAACAGGCTCATTCCATTGCCAGGAGCAATTGGTTGGTAAAACAGTAGAAGAATCTGAGGCTCTAGAACCCAAGAACCACAGCTTTTCTGTATTAACTTAAAGGGCAAGGAGGGAGGACAAGAATAATTCTAGATTTTACTTATAATAACTAACCTTTATTGTGTGCTTCCTGGGTGACGTTTTATAGAGAGACTGACTAATGTTCTATACTTCTATCAAGTGTTGCTTTGTACCCCTAGGTGAAGAATTAGTTTCACCTCAGAGTAACTATTATATTAAAAATCTACCCTCAACTTACACTCTAATTGGAAAATTTTTGGCTGCTACCATTTTAAGGGCAACATGTATCCAAGAAGCTTCATCCCCCCTTTCTCCTGCTTCTTTCTGCCCAAAATCAAACCCAAAGTCAGTCAACTCAAAAGGAATATTTCCAAAGAAACACAAAACCATATGAAGAAAAAAGCATGATGCTAAAAATAAATTTCAAAAGATTCAATCTCAGATGAAAACTCAATCCTCAAACCACACAAAAGATTATAGAGCCACATTTGCATTTCAAGGTCTCTCTTAGACTTGTTTACTTTGTCCATTTTCTTTAAGTTGCTCTTTAGAGAAACATATACATAAGCCATCATACTGAGAGTTGTCAATCAGAAGACATAAGAAAGAAAATGAGAGAGAAGTCTTAAACAATGTTTGGCCAAATCTTTAGAATACTGGACTGTGAAATGGAAAGAAGGCAACATGTAAATCAAGTCAGTTTGCTTAATAGTGGGCTTTAGCACTGCATCAATACCACAATAGGCTTTTCTTTCAGAATTAAGCAATTCTATAAAAAGAGAGCATTCTTACCCTCATCCTTCCATTCCTTATTGCTGGCCCATCTTCTGCTAATCTCAGCACATACAAATCCATTTTGTACTCCCTTCCTCCACGAATGCTGAATCCAAATCCTTTGGCTCCTTTCTCCATGTCCACAGTGAAATAATCAAAATCCTTTGGGGTTGGGGAGAAAATGGAATGAACACTTGTTTAATATCAGAGAAGCTTCTGCGGTCAGTCCCTCTGTTCTCCTCTCTCATAGCTACTGTGATCCAACTGACAAGATATTGTGAGGAATATCTGACTTCAAGACAAAATTCCAAAGGTCTGAGCAGATCAGAAGTTTCCTTGGTCATTAAAAGAACTGCTGCGTAGCTTGTGGACTTTAGTTCTTATCCGTTTACGTGGAAAACATGGAACTCCTGCACATAGGCCTCAGTGGTATTCTCTCTCTGAATTTTCTCATTCATTGCTGCTGAGCACCACAAATAAGACAATTATAGGTCTGCTGATTAGAAAAATGAAATAAATGCAGTGGGGTCTTTGAGGTACCTGGGGCTGCCTGTAGTCTGACAGAGGGAACTGCCTGGTATCCGGGGAGTGCTGCCTGTAGTCCAGTAGTGGAGGCTGCCTGTAGTCCAAGGGTGGGGGCTGCGGGTAGTCCCCTCCTGGGGGTTGCCTGTAGTCCAGTGGAGGCTGCCTGTAGTCCGTGAATGGAGGCTGTCGGATGTCTGGTTTCACATCTTGCCTTGCTTTTACTTCTGACCTGTAACTAGATGAATGGAAATGATACTTGCTTTTGGTATCTCAGGATTCTAAAGAGATTAGAATAATCTTAGGATCTTCAAGCATGTATAGGCCACATGCTTGGTTCCTTTGCATATTCAGGATTACAAGAAGATTAAATAAATGATAAGCATTATTTTAAAATCTTTGACAAATGCCATATCATATACTTTTCACTCGGCCTCTTAAGAAATCAAAGTAAAAGTGACAGTCAATCAGAACTTTGTGATGGCCAACTTATCACTTGGCCACTTAAGAAATCAAAGTAAAAGTGATGGTCAATCAGAACGTTATGGACCGCCTTCTTTGACTTGGCTGTTTAAAAGCTGTGCCCCTGCAGCTTAACTCACATACTTAACTATACATACCCAAACAGCAGATTGTCTTAATATCAGTAAACTCTGAATTTTTTTCTTTCTCTCCCTCACACATACACAGCATTCATTACTTCATGAAAAGACAATTTAAGTGATCTCTAAATACCCTGTGCTGTGTGCTTATTCTCTTAGTTGTGTCTGACTCTTTGTGACCCCATTTTAGACCACCAGGCTCCTCTGTCCACAGGGATTCTCTAGTAAGATTACTGGAGAGGATTGCCATGCCCTCCTCCAGGGGATCTTCCCAACTTAGGGATCAAACCCAGGTCTCCTGCACTGCAGGTGGATTATTTACCATCTGAGACACCAGTGAAGCCCTACAAACATCTAATTAAAGGTTAGTTTAACCTGTTAGCTTGCAGAATTTTGAGTCTCTTACAGAGGTGAAGGGAGTGAAAGTAAAGTATAATCACTAACTACAAATCAGGCAGAAAGTCACTGTTCAGTTCAGTTCAGTCACTTAGTCATGTCCGACTCTTTGCAAAAGAGGCCCAAACTAGTTTTTTAGTTCTGTTTTGTAGATCCAACTTGCTCTAAAATGAGGAGTTTCCAGGTCCCAAAAGGGCTGAAGCAGTCAATGCCTACCATTATGGGATCATTAGTAAGATAAAAAAAAAAATTATTACCATGTGTAGAGGCTACTGAACTCTATAGTTCACTGCCAATTGCCAGAACAGTGTTCCATACAATGAGCTACTTAGGGATATAGGCTGATTAAAAAAATGCATTCTGTATAATAATAATTTTATCTAGAGTTAATATGGAGGATTTGAGAAAATGTTTAGCAACAAGGAAAAACTCAAATGTCTCAGGAAAATGGGTTCAAAACCAGCAGAATTTTAACCTCTCACCATCTAAGACTAGATGAGTTCTGGTTTTATTTGTTTTTTACTGGCTTATGTTCTGATGAGTATTAAACATTTTAAAGAATGACTCACCTGAACAACTGCCATTAGTGTAATCTAAGATATGTTGAGGACACACTGACAGTAAATGGCAATAGATGTGTTTTTATTTGGGGCTTGGAAGGGGTTTAGCAATGCAGTTATTTTAATAAAGGGTTAGTAGTTCCCATTAGTTGCTTAACTAACAGAAGTGACACTTTCCTTTTGCAAGATGCATAATTCAAACTTTGCTTTATACCTCAGCAAGCTGTCCATTCACCTACTGAGAGTGTGCATGCTGAGAACATAATTATTTAAAAGACGCTTTGAAAAAGACACTTCACTATGCAAATGCACGAATTAAACAAAAGGAATTAGATGGTGACATTCGTTGGCGGTGTCGGTTCCTTTCTAGAAATCACTTGCTTGGTGGTTTAGATGTCACATAGTTTTAAGCTATAGCACAGTCACTTTATTTTCATTATCTCTGTGGTGCTGGTATGAAATATCCATTATGAGCTTCCTTTCCAACCAGATGTGTCATGAAGTACAGCAAAAGAGGGTGAAATGTTGAGTCTCCCCAGAGCCTAGAAATAGGGACAGTTAGAACTTGTAACAGCTGCCATCCAAGCCTGCCTCTCAGCATTCAGATTTCATTCGACAGTGCCATGTGTCAGGATTTTACATTGAACAACACACTGAAGAATTCTCTAATAAGAAAAAATACACAAATTTTTATGAGTATTGCTAACTTTTAAGTGAATGATATACTAGTTAGGGCAAAAAGTTGTTACTCTGAATTTGTGAAACAGTTTATTTTAAGGAAAATTCAGGATCATTATTATTATTTTTCAAAGTCTCTTAAGAGTTCCTTTACTTCAGTTCAGTTCAGTCACTCAGTCATGTCTGAGTCTTTGCGACACCATGGACTGCAGCATGCCAGGCTTCCCTGTCCATCACCAGCTCCTGGAGCTGACTCATACTCATGTCCATTGAGTCTGTGATGCCATCCAACCATCTCATCCTCTGTCATCACCTTCTCCTCCTGCCCTCAATCTTTCCCAGCATCAGGGTCTTCTCCAATGAGTCAGTTCTCATCAGGTGGCTGAAGTATTGGAGTTTCAGCTTTATCATCAGTCCTTCCAATGAATATTCAGGACTGATTTCCTTTAGGATGGACTGGTTGGATCTCCTTGCAGTCCAAGGGACTCTCAAGAGTCTTCTCCAACACCACAGTTCAAAAGCATGTTTTTCGGCGCTCAGCTTTCTTTATAGTCCAACTCTCACATCCATACATGACCACTAGAAAAACCATAGCCTTGACTAGACAGACCTTCATTAGCAAGTAATGTCTCTGCTTTTTAATATGCTGTCTAGGTTGGTCATAGCTTTTCTTCCAAGGAGCAAGTGTCTTTTAATTTCATGGCTGCACTCACCATCTGCAGTGATTTTGGAGCTCAAAATAATAAATTCTGTCACTGTTTCCATTGTTTCCCCATCTATTTGCCATAAAGTAGTGGGACCGGATGCCATGATCTTAGTTTTCTGAATGTTGAGTTTAAGTCAACTTTTTCACTCTCCTCTTTCACTTTCATCAAGAGGTTCTTTAGTTCTTCTTCACTTTCTGCCATAAGGGTGGTGTCATCTGCATATTTGAGGTTATTGATATTTCTTTTACTGATGATAGTTCCCTTACTTATGAAAGGATAACCTTTGTAGGTTGTATACTAGTATAACTCTTTGTAGTTAGTAATTACATTATTAAAGAGACTTTAGAGATGATAAAACCAGATTGCTAATGGTAAATTCTAGGAGAATTTTATGGTATAAGTTCCAGAATCAAAAATGCTGCTCATGTGGTAGGGGATATTATGGTGAGATTTTGCCTCATGTGGGCCTTTCAAGAATTGCTTCCAGCCTTCAGCACTGAGTGTATAAAGTCTCTGAAAGAAGTCAATTTCAAATGCTTTCCACTGACCTTGATATTTAAAACATGTAAATAATGATTGCTTTTGCTGGGAAGGTGAACTCTGCTATTTATACTTAGTTTTTGAATACATTACACAAGGGCTTTTTGTTGTTTTCAAAAAATGCTTCTCCTTGAACAATGTTTTGCTTATGTTCATATCAAAATTATTTTGTTTCCTGAGCACACACTAAAAGGATGTTAAGAGAGAAGTGAATAGAGGTGTGCAGAATGTCAGGAGAAAGCCAATTCAAGAGTAAATAAGACAGGGTAAAATATTCACTTCTTCTAACTCATAAGAAAATTTGCAAGCAGATTGTCATTTTATTTTATCTCACTTTAACATGGAAACTGGCTCAATTTGACATGTAGGTGGGCACTTGTACAAACGAACTAATAGGAAATTCATACTGTGCTTGGCAACAAGTTGCCTTGCAGACATCTGTAGCCTGATCTAGAAAAAGGCAGCGTTTCTCTCTGATACCATGAACATCTTGAAATGAAGCTAGAAAAATGGTTCTAGAAAAATGGTTCTGTAAGATTTTAGAATTATTTCATTCATTTGGAAAAGATCTGGCTACTAGCAATCAAAAAGTTAAGCCAGGAAACGTGAGTCTCAGGAAAAGGGCCCTAGAATTGGAATGGGCATGTTCCAGACGTTTAATATTACTGAAGCAAAACAGCTAAGAATCCTGGGTATATCTGTTAGTAATCTATAAAACAAATTGGATCAATCTGTTAATCCCAGAGTTAGGAAATATTTTATCCTGAAGTCAGGCAAAAAACAAACAAACAAACAAAACATCCACAGGCTGCTGTTTCTGTGACAGGGACTGAGTCCCTGTTGAAACCAGTAGCTGATGGGGACAGGGTAGCAGCCTCTTTCCAGTGCCATTCTCCCCGCTGAACTATTACACTCCAGGATGAGCTTACCCACCCCCAGGCCAGAAGCAAGAGCCTGATTCCAGCAAAGGCTAATCCACAAAGGGAAGATGGAATTGTGTCTGGGAAGCTAATTGGCAGAGGCAGAGCCAAGAAGCAGCAGCGTCTGAAGCTGGCTCAGGAACTGCAGGAGCACTTGGAGCCCTCCTCCCAAGTCTAAAATGAATCCCGGGGAAAGTCAGTGTGATCTGTCCAAAGCATACACGGTGAAAGCAAGCACATCGGGGACTTATTACCGAGGCACCCAGGACATACTCCTCTTATGGACTCTCGGATTCTTGCCTCTGTATCATTTACTTTCTGGGGCTTAGTCTTTGTTCTTCTCTGGACTATATTAAAACCATAAACAGCAGAGGACAACAGACATTTACTTCTCTGAGAAAGGAAATGGGAGAAATCAGAATAGGACTGGGCTTCATGGAAAGAACACTGTGGCACAGGGAAAATATTTGCTTTGCAACATTCTGAGTGATAAACCTAGAGAGTTCTGGGACTCAAAAACTGGGTCTCACTTCATCTTCACTAACGGGAGGCAGGAGATGGGTAGCAGATGTTCAGAAAACATTAAAATCATGAAAAGGACCAGTGAGGGTTTTGTTTTCAGAGATATTCCTGTGGGTTGTTCTATTTTTCTCCTTTGAAAGGGTGAAAACAACATGGGAACACGTCCTCATCTCTTTTTTTAATGGCTCCACCTAGTTCAGGCTCCCTGTTACACACAAGTCTCAATAGGAAGACAGCATAGATTTTCTACGGCATCCTTTTATTCTGGAAGTTCATAGCACCTGATCACATTTGTTCATGATGTGAGATGGAAGGATCTCATTAGACTGTGGATCAGGTGGACATAAGGTAAAATGCAGTGAAAACACTAACTTATATTCATGCTCACAAATTCTTCAGCATTTCCCCCTCCATGCTACCGTTATTCTCTGGGCCATCAGCAACTTGATGGACATGGTGGCCACATCTAACCGTATTCATCTTGATCAGCCTCCAGTCTGCTCTCTAAGGGGCCAACTGAGAGATAGTCTTGCGAAGCTAATCCAAGGATGTCAGTCCTAAGCTTAAGACCCTGTAAAAACCTCTTCGCTACACTTAAGATAAAGATCAGAATCTATAACAGGACTATAGCACCCTTTAGGGTGGGTCCCCCTGACCCATGCACCTGCTTCCTCACTCCCTACACTGGCCTTATTTCCTCCCTCATGCTTGCATGCTCCCTCCTGCCAAAGGGCCTTACTATATGCTACTGAATACTGTATATATTACTCTCTTTAATGTGCTCTTCAGCTAGTTAACCCTTTACTTATCTGCAATTATGCCCTGTTTACTCAGGAAAGCTTCTCTTATTGTGAAGGACAAACATCTACATTTGCTAACGAAACTATGTTTATAACATACGCAATCTCGAAATCACGCAAAGGTGCACGTGGTAATTTTTACTTTTTGAAAATCTCTCTCCTGTCTGCATTCTGTCCTGTCCCAAACTCTCTCCTTATACTTCTCTCACTATTCAGAATTAGAAGAAACAGAGGAAACTTTACCTATTTTCATGTCCTTGAGGCTGAAGTGGCTGAGGCGGAGCTGGCTGGGCGATGGGACTGTTGGGAGTGGCCGGGCTGGGCTGGGCCAGAGGGCTCTGTTGGGCCAGGGGGCTGTGCTGCTGGGCCATGGGGCTCTGCTTCTCTGAGCTGGGTGCTGAAGCAGGGCTGTTGAGTTCTGCAGTGGGAAACCAAAGAGGCAAATGAAGTCAGGTTGGCATTTGATAAAGAGCAAGAAGTGGCCAGAGATGGTTCCTCTGCCTGCTCACATGACTCAAGGCTATGGTTCTTCTAGTTTCTGTTGGGCTTTAAGATAACAGCTTAAACTTAGCAAGTTCTAATACCCTCCTATAATTAGGATTCTTTCATAAATGATAAGGCTGCTGAACAAGGTTATGAACAAGAATCTCTCATCTTTTGTCAGAAGAAAAGATTACAATAAAAAGTATTAAAACTACGAAAAATAATTCAAAGGATTCTAAAACATATTCTACTTGTTTTAGCATTACTTGCTGAAGCAAAGCATTTTAGCCATTACATTTTGGTTGTAATGAGAAGTCCTACCAGTATCCTAAAGTTTGGATAAGGAATTAACCACAAGAAAACAAAACGCTTTTCACATTCCTTTCTTCAGTTCCTTGTTAGTCTTATTTCCTAATAACCCTCTTTGTACTTCATGGTTCTCCAGAAAGACCATTCGACAGAGAAAAGTTAATAAGTTGTTCTTTGTTAAAACTGCTTCTTGGTCTTTCTTGTTATAGCATCAAATTTTCATCTGAAATTATCCCTCTGTGTTGGATTAAGAGCAGGAAAGACGTATTTCATACAGGAAAAGGGAGAAGCAAATCAGGTTTTTGCACCCAATTTTGCTTGAAGTTGACTTCTACTGAATATCTGATGCATAATGTTGTCTGCATATAACAGGTTAAAATGGTTATTTTTTTTTCCCTGGGTGACAAAAAAGTGATATATTAGTGTTCCCTTATAAACCACTTTCCTTTTTCTTTGCTCCCATCCTACATTAAAAAATTTATTTTCCACTTGTATCAGCCTTGGCACCATGGACACTTGGAGCCAGATGATTCCAGGCTGTGGTGGGCTGTCGTGTGCTCTGTAGGATGAGTACGGAGGAGCATTCTTGTCCTTTCCCCACTGGAGAGCAGTAGCATCCCCACCCCAGACATGACAACCAATAAGGTCTCCAGGCATCTCCAAATGCCCCCTGGTGGGACAAGATCATCTCTGCTGAGGACAGCTGTTTTATATTTAAAGTCAGGTGGCTACTTGATGCCTGCTTGTTAGATAGTCCCAGATGAAATCAGGAGATGGAGGAAACCAGAGGGGTCCAAGGTGACTGAGCCCATCCCTCTGCATGTGGGACACTGTGGTCCAATCATCAGTGAGCTCCAAAGACTGAATCCTCAAGTATCAGTACTGAGTTAGCAGCCTCAAACTAGTAATGAAACCAATGTGTCTGGAAATAATGAATTGGTGGTGAATTGATGCTCAGAATTTCTTTGCTCTTTATGGCATGGCTGTAGGTTGTGATGCTTACAACCCCTCAAGCCTCAGGGGGAGTCCTTGTACAGAGAAATTCAAAAGGCTAGGTGGGAATTTAAATTCTTATCAGATGCAACATTTTCTAAATGAGCTCTCTTTATACCACAAAACTTCCTCAAGCTTTTCAAAATCAATCTGACTTTGAAGAATCCTCCAGAGCTTAAGTGTTAACATGAATATTTTTTTTTCTTTCAGATTTGTAACTCTATCATCTCTGTTGAATGGGTTCTGGCTTAATATAACCATAAAGACAGTACTCCAGGGACCAAAGGGAATGACTGAGTAACCCGGTGCCTTGGGATTCACACTAGTTACCTATAACACCATATAGCTTGATCTTGGAATCACTGGTAATGAGTAAATAGGATATGGGTTGCCTCAGACTGTTGCCTTTTGCAAAACTGGATAACAACTTTGGACATTCTGATATCCCTGACTGCAGCCAGGTGAGCTCTGGAACCCCTGCTCAGGCACTCACCCTCCTGAGGAATGATGCGAAGGGTGACACTAAGACCCGCATCCTTGATGAGCTTCACGATATCTGCATGAGGCATGTTGATGATAGACTGGCCGTTCACTGCCAAGATCCGGTCTCCCACTTTTAGCTTTGCACAGCGATCTGCGGGACTCCCATCAATGATACGTCCGATTTTATGTGGCACAGCTACAAAAACATCCCAGACAGAAACAGGTATCAGGGCTGTTACCAGTACAAATTCCGCCTTTGAGTGCCTGCTGCATAGGAAACAACATGATGTCAGAATTCTGCCTTCTGTCAGTCCCTCAAGACTACAGTCTTTTCTATCAAATGCAGCCCTGTGCATATAGCTGAGACCAGAGTTTCTATAGTCAAGGATAAATTCAGTGATGGGCCAATTCCAAACACATGCACCAGAGATTCTCAAACTTTGAGGCAAATTATAATCACCCTAGGATAAAAAATATAGCTCTTTGAGTCTCCTCCTAGACCTTGTGAATCAGAATGTTTAGGAAGAAGGGGAGGATAATGGATTTTTAAGAAGCTCCTCAAGAGATTCCAATACATACAAAAAATTTAGAACCAGGGATGTAGAATATAGTACCCAAAGAGCTCATACTCTAAAGACAAAAATACAGTTTAGAAAAACACAATAAACCTGAGAACTTATATCTCAGTTCAGTTCAGTTCATTTCAGTTGCTCAGTCGTGTCTGACTCTTTGCGACCCCATGAATCACAGCACGCCAGGCCTCCCTGTCCATCATCAACTCTCAGAGTTCACTCAAACTCATGTCCATCAAGTCGGTGATGCCATCCAGCCATCTCATCCTCTGTTGTCTCCTTCTCCTCCTGTGCCCAATCCCTCGCAGCATCAGGGTCTTTTCCAATGAGTCAACTCTTCAGGTGGCCAAAGTATTGGAGTTTCAGCTTCAACATAGTCCTTCCAATGAACACCCAGGACTGATCTCCTTTAGGATGGACTGGTTGGATCTCCTTGAGTTTGGAAAACTCAGCAGTGGCCATAGGACTAGAAAAGGTCAGTTTTCATTCCAATCCCAAAGAGGGGCAATGCCAAAGAATGCTCAAATTATAGCACAATTGCACTCATCTCACACACTAGTAAAGTAATGCTCAAAATTCTCCAAGCCAGGCTTCAGCAATACCTGAACCATGGACTTCCAGATGTTCAAGATGGTTTTAGAAAAGGCAGAGGAACCAGAGATCAAATTGACAACATCCGCTGGATCATGGAAAAAGCAAGAGAGTTCCAGAAAAACATCTATTTCTGCTTTACTGACTATGCCAAAGCCTTTGACTGTGTGGATCACAATAAACTGTGGAGAATTCTGAAAGAGATGGGAATACCAGAGCACCTGATCTGCCTCTTGAGAAACCTATATGCAGGTCAGGAAGCAACAGTTAGAACTGAACATGGAACAACAGACTGGTTCCCAATAGGAAAAGGAGTACGTCAAGGCTGTATATTGTCACCCTGCTTATTTAACTTATATGAGAGAACTTATATCTACCCTCTTCTATTTTACTAAGAGAAGAAAACAGGAAAGGGAAGAAACACTTACTTATATGGGAATTATCCAGCTGATGAAGAAGTTATGACCAACCTCTTACCCAACTATTAAGGTTAAAGGCTGATGTGGTTTTCAACTATTACTTATTCTTTCTGATTCAGTGCAAGTGGTGCTAAGATCTTGTTAATATCTGGTATATAATGTAGTTCATCAGATTTAAAATTCCACTAAGATACACCTTTCTCTTATGAACCACAAGAAAGAAAAATAAACAAAAACCAAAAAACAAAAAACCTCTAGCATTGAAACAGTAACTCCATTTGACATAGCATGTTCTCTAATTTTTGAAAAGTTATAATGTGAAAAATGTGTATTACAATTAATGGAATATGGTATATGTCTCTAAAACAGTGACAATTCATTTGTCATCATTCATTTATATGCATGGGGAGAGCCAGGTTTGTGGGGATACAGATTTTCTAACAGGTTGACTTGTGTTCACTGTCAATGTCTGAGTTCCTAGAGGTTAACTATTTTGCCTGGTGTCCTTATGCATGCTCTCCAGGTGCTGACCATATAGAAATCTGTTTCTTTTCCTTTTTCCCTTCAAGACAGGAGCCCAGCGAGGAAACTGCCTGTCAATGACTTGTTGCACTCCCTGTGGAAGTCAGGGACTGATTTCATGTGCATAAAGAGGCAAAGATACACTTCGCCATTCATTATGCCCCAGGGATGTCTGTTCCTTAAACTCTCAATCTTGTGTCTGAGACAAAGCGAAAGGCAGAACATCAACTAATGACCATGGTAAGGAAGGACAATCAGAGAGTTAATGAAGCAGTACTTTGATCAGATTTCTGTTGTGAAAGGTTATAGGCAACATATGAAAATATTGGCCAAGCTTGTGTCTCTGAAGTGAAACTCATCATGTTGGAAGCTCAAACACATTTTTATTTACCATAAGCATGGATGGCTTTAATGAAGAACAACTTACTTACAGCATACTGATGATCATCTGAGAATCTTAGGACAATATAGTGCTCAAGCAGAAATGAAATGAAAACTCATTTATTTACTAATTGTGTAGCATGATATGGGTATTGCCAGGTGTCTGGCCTTCAATCATAAATAGAGTGAACTTTCATTCCTGTTTTTGCATCCTTTCATGGTCAAGAGTATCCTGGATCAGTCAATAAATGATAAGATCTGTCATACTATGTAATATTGTTATCTATCCTGATCTTTAAACAACTATATGACCTCTCTGACTTTCTGTATTTCAAAAGTAAAATTAGGATAATAATACAGTTGAACTCACAGGATGGTTCTGAGAATTAAATGAGTTATCATACATAAAATGACTAAAAGAGTCTTTGGCATTAAGAATTGCTCTGTAAGTATTAACTCTTCATTCATTCTTTCTATTACTGTTATTTTAAAGTGACATCACTATTGATATGTATGTGCTTAAGTATTGGCACCAGCTGAAATTCTGTCTGCATGGGGCAAACCTGTAACACAGCTAGAATGGAAGGAATACTGCTTATTACAGAGCAGTATCAGGGGAAAACAGCTTCATTTGGGAAAGAGAGGTATGTTTCATGGAAAATAGACACACCAGCTGAGGTCAAGAGTCCTGTTCCCTTTTCTGAGGTTTCACAAAAAAAAGGTGTTGCAACAATCTCTATAGGAAAATACTAACTTACAAGTAAGAGTTAATTATCCAAAGGAAAATGAGTATAATACAGATCTCTTCTGTATATGATGCATTATCCACACTGAACTGCTCACACACACATATACACACTTACAACTACGTTAAAATAAATATAACTTTATCTTCAATAAATTATGAGCTACCTGACAGTGTTATTATTGGATGTTTACAGCGTAGGAAACTGAGGCATTAAACAGTCTGCGGTCTGCCCAAGGTCACATAGGCTAACCGGGGTTTAGAATTCCAGACTGTCAGATGCCACAGCCTGTGTCCTTAACAGAGCCCAACACTGCCTCTCTCACCTTCACCAGCTCCTCCCTCCACTCGAGAGCTCCCTGAGCACCTGGCGCTTTGATTTGGTGCGTGCAGGCTGCCCCTAAGGAGAGAGTCGTAAATGCTTCACCATTGGCCCTGATCCGGAGGAGGGTGAAAGGCAGGAGGTTTGCTTGAAGCGGTTTCTTTGCAGGCAGCTCTTTTGAAAGGCAAGGAAGGAGGAGAAAGGAAGGGGAGAAGAGGGCACCAGGGAGAGGAGAAAACAGGAAAATTGGACAGCTCCTCAGATCCCATTTAGCAAGGACTTCACACTGCAGTGTCATTCCTATGAGGCAATTTCTCTGGGTATTAGAAACAGTCACATTTGAAATGAAATGAAAAAATACATTTCAAAACACATACAAATGATATCTAGATGATTTGTTGTTTTGAATTATTCATGCCTCTGCTCCCCACCATTACTGTGCATCATTTAGAATTTACTGGGCATAAAACTCCAAATGTTTCAAAACAAAATTTCACATACACACACAGGCACACTATGCTACTATTTATTAATTTCCAGGCACTGTATTAGGCACTTATTTTAACTCCTTACAGCTTCAATGTGAAAGAGCTGTAAAATTTTAATAATCATGCTTATTTAACTGTTGAGAAAACAACAATAAAAAATGTCAAAGCCTGTGACTTGGAAACTTGGGGTTACTCCCTTCTTTTTAAAATATGTGACAAAGTGAAAGTGAAAGTTGCTCAGTCGTGTCCGACTTTTGTGACCCCCTGGACTATACAGTCCATGGAATTCTCCAGGCCAGAATACTGGAGTAGGTAGCCTTTCCCTTCTCCAGGGGATCTTCCCAACCCAGGGATCGAACCCAGGTCTCCTGCCTTGTGGGTGGATTCTTTACCAGCTGAACCACAAGGGGCTGAAAGCAATCTGAATTATGAGAAGTGAAGGACTGCCTGGTGAAACTTAGCTTAGGAAACCATGCTTGAGATTTTAAGATGAAAGTTTCATTCTAAATATGTGGATGGTGATAATTATTTCAAGCTCATTTTCACTTTATTAGGGCAGGTAGCATAAAAACTAAAAACCAAGATAAAAGAATGAAAACTAAATTCTATGACAATGTCCTGGAATGACGGAGTGGCTTACATAATATCTGAATGAGTATACAATGCAGAAATGGATGCCCCACCCTAAGTGCCTGGAATGGCTTTATTCAAATAGTTTGCTATTGGCATTTACTGTCATAAAACCAGTACTTGAAACTCTTGGCAGGTGCAGACAGTCTCACTTCCCTTTACCAGCATTTCCCCTCCATATGTAAGGACATCAACTGCTACTGTACAACAAGGGGTATGCTCAGAGAGGCTCCTTCTGGAAACAAGATGCAGCTCCACTCACTCAGTTATGAGGTCTATAGAGCTTGTGACCTAAGTACTTTCTGTGCATAGTTAATGAGATTACAGAGCATGGAAGAGGCCCTGACCTTGATTTCTATTACTGGGATGAATGGTAGTCATTAATTCTCTGAGAATTGATGATTAAGGTAACTGCTGGAGTGCAGTCCATTTAGATGGCATCCTTGCAGCCATCATCTGTCAGGCAGCAACATAAATCAAATCTTTGGATCAGGCCTCTTGACACAGTGTTCTTAAGATTCACAGATATTTGGGAAAAGCTGCAATATGTCACAAGGTTTTGGGCATACTGACATTGGAAGGGAGACAACATATTACTAGTTGGAAATTTTCCTTTAATTGCAAATCATGTAAATTATGGAAAAAAGAAACCCATCTTTTTCTTTATTTGTTTTTGGGTAAAACACTATTGTGCACTTACATGGCAATACGTTTCATATTTTCCTGTAGATGAAGTGAAGCTTTTGGCAATGCTCAACACTGCAAACTTGTGTTAGTAAGAATGTTCAGACAGAATCAGTTGGACCAGATGGTCTCTAAGTTAGCTCTAAGGGTCTGGATTCTTTGGGTGTCTAACCATAACCACTACAGGAAGCCACGATCCTCCCTTCTGGCTGTGGGTTTCTCTTCTGGGACCTACTATGGTCTATCCAGACACCTTCAGTCAATGGACAACCAGTGAGCCCTTGGGTCAGTTCCCATCAGAAGGTGGGAGGACTTTTCTTGCTCTGGTGGTGTATATTTTCAGAATCTTTTGGTGATGGATTAGTCATGGAATTTTTAGCTGCGTCATCCTACTGAAGGGAGAAGTGGATTTTCCTCCCACCTTTCCCCCAATATTTCCTTGTTGTTTTATATGTATCTCATTTCAGAAGAGGAAGAGCCTGTGACTCATGTTTACATTTAATTATTTCCTTCTTAACAGACCCCATGAAGTAGACTTGTATATTGAGGAAAGCATTAGATAGGGAAAGTGAATTCTGCATCATTCATGTCAGACTTACAAGGGAGAAGTTTCTGAAATGAAAGTGACAAAAATAAATACTTCAAAGGCAACCAACAGTATCAATTCTCATTAGCTCACAATTCCACTAATTTATGAAGGTTAAGCAACATGTCATTAGCTTAAAGAGGCGACAGAAGTTAGTCTGTGTTTAGAATCTATGATCTGACACGAAAAGAATTTTTTAAACTAGATGATTCCAGTTGGTTTTCTTAAAATCACCTGTGAAAATCATCTATTGCCTAGTTTTAAAACTGTGGGTCAGTCAGTCAGTCAGTCAGTTCAGTTGCTCAATCGTGTCCGACTCTTTGCGACTCCGTGAATCGCAGCACTCCAGGCCTCCCTGTTCATCAGCATCTCTTGAAGTTCACTCAGACTCACGTCCATTGAGTCCATGATGCCATCCAGCCATCTCATCCTCGGTCCTTCCCTTCTCCTCCTGCCCCCAATCCCTCCCAGCATCAGGGTCTTTTCCAATGAGTCAACTCTTCGCATGAGGTGGCCAAAGTACTGAAGTTTCAGTTTTATCATCATTCCTTCCAAAGAAATCCCAGGGTTGATCTCCTTCAGAATGCACTGGTTGGATCTCCTTGCAGTCCAAGGGACTCTCAAGAGTCTTCTCCAACACCACAGTTCAAAAGCATCAATTCTTCGGCGCTCAGCCTTCTTCATAGTCCAACTCTCACATCCATACATGACCACAGGAAAAACCATAGTCTTGACTAGACGGACCTTAGTCAGCAAAGTAATGTCTCTGCTTTTGAATATGCTATCTAGGTTGGTCATAACTTTTCTTCCAAGGACTAAGTGTCTTTTAATTTCATGGCTGCAGTCACTATCTGCAGTGATTTTGGAGACCAAAAAATAAAGTCTGACACTGTTTCCACTGTTTCCCCGTCTATTTCCCATGAAGTGATGGGACCGGATGCCAATCTATCAATAACACATTCATGCACAGTATCTTCTGAGTAAAAGGCAAAATGCTATGTACAGTGGGGAAGACAATAATAAAATAAATGCATGGCATTTGCCCTCAAGAATCTCCCAGTACAGTTGCATAGACCAGGGATAATCATATCAAATATTTAAAACAAAACACTAGTGGAAAAATCTGTGGTGCAAGTAACATACAAGAGTAGAAAGGTGGGATGGATTGTTGAGTCCACGTGTGGACTTACAGAGTGATAAGGAAAAGGAAGCCACTCTAGGGAAGACAGAGCACATGGCCCCTAGGCTAAATGGCAGCTCCTTTAGTGAAAAACTCATCATAGTAAAGGGGGTGCCATCATATCCATGAAGGGAGATGCACAGAGAAGATGCTTTGTGGATGGGGTCCCTCCAACCATCATTATGCTTCCATGCTTCCCTGAGAGCCCAAATATGATGCCTTTGCCCAGCTTCTCGAAATATACAGAACAACAGAAGAGTAATTGTCACAGGACATGTCTAATATATGACGATGGATTCTGATTTTTTTTGGGGGGGCCTTCGGAAACCTAAGCCTAGTGCTAATCTTGCTCATTTTCCACCTCCCTCCTTCCTAGAAGTCCTGAATGAGAATGTTCTATGGTGACAAGCCCATTCAACTAGATTCTCTCCCTTCCTGCAGTGTGACACAACGTCCTTCGAAAGAGATTTTCTAGGTTGTCAGGGGGTGAAGATATGGGGAAAACATGTGTTTGGTTTTTTTTTTTAATTGTGATTAAAAAAAAAAAACACCAGACTGCATGACTTGTTTTCCTCTAGAAGTCTGTAAAATTCAGATTTCCAAAAATGAAAACGTCTTCTCTGAATTTCGTAGCCAAATAACTTGCAATCCAAAACCGAGCAGCTGGTGTTTTAAGGACTGCAGATTCCAAACGTGCACTTTCCCCTCTCCAGCTCCCATGAGTCATTCTCTTGTGGTTGAACAGTTTAGTTACCCTGCAGTTGGTAACAAGCAAGATAGTCAGATGAGAGAATGGAAAGAGGGCCCTACCACTGGCATTTTGGGAAGCTAGCTGAACTCTTGTTTCAAGGGGCAGAAAGACCACCTAAAAGTTAACCACATGGTTGAAGAGGAGTAGATGCTCATCAACCACACATTACATTTATGCTATTATTTTCCTGACAGTGAACTGGTAATCAAAGAAAACTCATTGCATTAGGAAATGCAGCTAGCTATTACTTGACCATCCTATCCTGGAACACGAGGTTGAGTTAGCAACCTCATCTTGTTTGGAAAGATTTGGTGAACTTGTAGGCACAGGCCTAGTTTCATGCATATGTGACCTAAGCACAGATTTCTACACTCAAAAGGGTCTTGTGTTTGGTTCAGTGGTGTACTTTCAACATCCTCATCTTCTTAATAATTTCTAAATAAGGACATCATGTTTTCATTTTCCACTGAAAACGAACATGGGTGCTGAAAATTATGTAATTGATCAAATCCGCTATGAATATACAATGGAGGTGACAAACAGATTCAGTGGATTAGATCTAGTAAACAGAGTACCTGAAGAACTATGGGCAGAGGTCAGTAATATTGTTCAGGAGGCAGCAAACAAAACCATCCCCAAGGAAAAGAAATGCAAGAAGGCAAAATGGTTGTCTGAGGAGGCTTTACAAATAGCTGAGGAAAGAAGAAAAGCAAAAAGCAAGGGAGAAAGGGAAAGGTATACCAAACGAAATCCACAGTTCCAGACAATAGCAAAGAGGCCTTCTTCAATGAACAAAGAAATAGAGGAAAACAACAGGAAGGGTAAGACTAGAGATCTCTTCAAGAAATCTCTAGACTTCTTGAAGATCTCTTCAAGAAAAGTGGAGCTATCAAAGGAATATTTCATTCAAAGATGGGCACAATAAAGGACAGAAACAGTAAAGACCTAATAGAAGCTGACGAGATCAAGAAGAGATGGAAAGAACACACAGAAGAACTGTCCAAAAAGATCTTCTTAATGACCTTGATAACCACGATGGTGCAGTCTCTCACTCAGAGCCAGACATTTTGGAGTGTGAAGTCAACTGAGCCTTGAGTGAAAGTGAAAGTGAAGTTGCTCAGTCGTGTCCTACTCTTTGCTACCCTGTGGACTGTAGCCCACCAGATTCCTCTGTCCATGGGATTTTCCAGGCAAGAATACTGGAGTTGGTTGCCATTTCCTTCTCCAGGGGATCTTCTCAACCCAAGGAATGAACCCAGGTCTCCCGCATTGCAGACAGATGCTTTAACTTCTGAGCCACCAGGGAAGGCCAACTGAGCCTTAGAAAGCTCTATTGCCAATAAAATACTAGGGAAGGTGATGGAATTCCAGCAGTTATTTAAAATCCTAAAAGATGATGTTATTAAAGTGTTGCACTCAATATCTCAGCAAGTTTGGAAAACCCAGCAGTGGCCACAAGACTGGAAAAGGTCAATCCTCATCCTAATTCCCAAGAAGTGTAGTACTAAAGAATGTTCAAAACATTGGACAACTGCACTCATCTTCATCTCATGCTAGTAAGGTTATACACAAAATCCTCCAAGCTAGGCTTTAGCATTACATGAACCAAGAACTTCCAGATGTTCAAGCTGGGTGTAGAAAAGGCAGAGGAACCAGAGATCAAATTGCCAACATCCGTTGGATCATACAGAAAGCAGGGGAATTCTGGAAAAACATCTACCTGTTCCATTGACTATACTAAAGCCTTTGATTGTGTGGATCATAAAAAATGTGGGAAAACTCTTAAAGAGATGGAGAAGGGGAATATCAGACCATCTTATCTGAGGAGCAACAGTCTCTGAATGGAACAACTGAATTGTTCAGGATTGAGAAAGGAGTACAACAAGGCTCTTTACTGTCACCCTGTTTATTTAACATATACACAGAGCACATCATGAGAAATGCCAGGCTGGATGAGTAACGAGCTGGACTCAAGATTGCCAGAGAAATATCAACCTCAGATATGTGGATGATACCACTTTAATGGCAGAAAGTGAAGAGGAACTTAAGAGCCTCTTGATGAGGGTGAAGGAGGAGTGTGAAAAAGCTGGCTTAAAACTCAGTATTAAAAAAAAAAAAACTAAGATAATGGCATCCAGTTCCATTACTCATGGCAAATAGAAGTGGAAAAGGAGGAAGCAGTAACAGATTTCCTCTTCTTGGGTTCTCAAATCACTGCAGATGATGACTGCAGCCATGAAATTAGAAGGCAATTGTTTCTTTGCAGGAAAGCTATGACAAACCTAGACACTGTGTTGAAAAGCAAAGATATCACTTTGCTGACAAAGGTCCATATAGTCAAGGCTATGGTCTTACCAGTAGTCCTGTATAGATGTGAGAGTTGGACAGAAAAGAAGGCAGAGCATTGAAGAATTGATGCTTTTGAAATGTGGTGCTCGAGAAGACTCTTGAGAGTTCCTTGGAAAGCAAAGAGATGAAACTAGTCAGTCTTAAAGGAAATCAACCCTGAATACTCATTAGAAGGAGTGATGCTGAAGCTGAAGCTCCAATACTTTGGCCACCTGATGCGAAGAGGTGACTCACTGGAAAAGACCCTGATGCTGGGAGAGATAGAAGACAGAAGGAGAAAGCAACAGAGGATGAGTTGGTTGGATGGCATCACTGATTTAATAGACATCAACTTGGGCAATCTCCAGGAGTTGGTGCAGGTCAGGGACGCTTGCGGTGCTGCGGCCCATGCGGTTGCGAAGAGTCAGACACGATATGGCTGCTGAACAATAACAACAACGTGACTATATTCACAGTATATTTCATCTTCATACCACTAGGTATCATTTCAGTGTTTGCAATGGAAGGTGTAAAAGAGAATATGGTATGTTATCAAGAAAAATTATCACAAAGGATGGTGGAGGGAGGGGCAAAAACAATTTTTTCTCCAGTGGTGGCTGCATTTCTCATTCCCATGAACATCATTAGAAGAGACAGTCCAAATAATTGCAGCTATTTATATTCTTAAAGATCTTTGATTCATTACGTGTTGATTCAAGAGGCCTAAAAATTACCTTAATTCTCTTATTTCATTAAATATTCATATAAGTCACTTATTACTGAGCATCTACTAAGCATATATCCTTCTTTCTCTTTCTTTAAATAGGTTTTTACTGTTACAGACATTTTAGGGCTTCCCTGGTGGCTCAGACAGTAAACAATCTACCTTCAATAGGAGACCTGGGTTCTCATGGGCAGAGGAGCCTGGTAGGCTACAGTCCATGGGGTTGCAAAGAGTTGGACATGACTAAGTGACTAACACACCACATTTGAAGGAGTTTCTGTATTCTTTGCATACTATTTATATACCTCATCATCTGACAAAACATCTAGACATGAGAGTGGCAGGAGCTAAAGAAACTTCAGAATAGTCATGCCCCTCAAATCTGCAGGTGGCCAGAAAGGCATGCATGTGGGTATGTGGAGGTGGAGAAGGAGAAGATAGGGAAACACTTCCATTCTAGATATTACTGTAAAAATACAGTTCACTTTACTGAATATCCCAAGAAGTCCTTTTTTCCCTTGCTAATTTCTAGGCAGCTGGGACCTTCTTTTTATTACCTGTTTTGGTCTGAAACTGATATAGAAAATGTGTCCTTCTAAGTCAAATATCAACTCTACTCAACAGTTTTTGTATTTCCCTCCAAAAATTCTGAAAAGGATACATATTTCCATCACTGAGTTAAATCAGTGACCCAAGATTTTCCTGTTATGGAGTAAAAACTAAAAATAGAGCTACTATATGACCCAGATATCTCACTCCTGGGTGTATACCTGAAGAAAACCATAATTTATAAAGAAACATGTACCCCAACGTTCACTGCAGCACTATTTACAATAGCTAGGATATGGAAGCAACCGAACTATTGAGAGAAATGGATAAACAAGATGTGTTACATATATACAATGGAATATCACTCAGCCATAAAAGAAACACAGTCGTGTTGCTTACAGAGATGTGGATAGACCTAGAGCCTATCATGTAGGATAAGTACGTCAGAAAGAGAAATAATATTGCTTACATGTGGAATCTAAAAAAATGGAACAAATGAACTTACTTGCAAAGCAGAAACAGAGACAACAGATGTAGAGAACAAACTTACAGATACCAAGGTGGAGAGGGGTGGTGGGATGAATCAGGAGATTGGGACTGATAGATATACACTACTATGTATAAAAGAGATGACTGGTGAGAACCTACTGTAGAGCTCAGGTAACTCCACTCAGTTCTCTGTGGTGACCTAAATGGGAAGGGAGTCTAAAAAGAGGGGACATATGTATATGTATAACTGATTCATCTTGCTACATAGCAGAAACTAACACATTTTATATTTAAATAAAAATTAGAAAAATTAAAGTTTGAATTTATTTTGTCAAAAAAAACAAAAAACAAACAAAAAACAAACCCCAGGTGAATTCCTTTTGTTCTCCAAGGTAGAATACACAGTCAGTAAATCCTGAGTCTTTTTTTGATGCACTCTTTCCTTTTGCTAAAGCACATCCTATAGTATCTTCCTATAGAAATTATACATGGGAGAAAGTAATGGTTTAGTATTTAATGTTTAAAAACTTTTTCAGTTTTACTTTCTTATTTGAAATAGAATTCTGGCTTTGAATTCTAGGTTGTATGAAATTTGAGGCTGAAAAATTCCCTTTTCCTTAGAAATTTGCTGGCATTGCTCTACTGTCTTTGCTACTAAGATGTCTGAACTCCTTAGGAATTTTTTTTCCCTTGTATATAACCTACTTATTTTTCTGTTTCCTTTCAGAAATGTTTATGATTGTCCTTGTACATCTTGTGTTCTAAAGTTTTGCAGTGATGCATTTTGTTTCATTTCAGTATGGAGACATTTCTTTTAGTGTGGCTTTAGGGAACTTTTATTATAATATATCTTTGATAACTTCCATTCTGTTTCTCTGCTCTCTCTTTGTGAAACTCGTAATAGTTAGATATTGACTTCCTGGATTGATCTGTTAATTTTATCATCTCTTTCATACTGTTTCTTTTTGTCCTACTGCCTGTGAGATTCCCTTTACTCTAACTTTCAATCCTTCTGCTGAATTTTTAACTTTAGTCAAGATATTTCCAATTCCTAAGAATTCTTTCTTTAATCATATCATTCTTTTTTTTTTTTTTTAATAGCATCCTATACAGTCCATGGGATCACTAAGAGTCAGACACGACTGAGCGACTTCACTGTCACTTTTCACTTTCCTGCATTGGAGAAGGAAATGGCAACCCACTCCAGTGTTCTTGCCTGGAGAATGCCAGGGATGGCGGAGCCTGGTGGGCTGTCTATGGGGTTGCACAGAGTGGGACACGACTGAAGTGACTTAGCAGCAGCAGCAGCATACTTATTTTATGATGGTAATATTCTCTATGTATGTAAGTGAGTGATCTTTGAAGTTTGCTATTGTTCTATTTTTCTTTTATTCTTTCATTAATTTGCTTGTTTTTCTGTTTTCAAAATACAAATTTCATGTCTGGTGGCCATGGTTGTTGTTTTCCATTCTTCCCAAAGTTTTCAAAGTTCTGAGCTGGTCTGAGTTTCTAAAAGAAAATGGGCAGATCAGTGTTATTCATTTCTCTTTTTGGTTTCCTTTGTCTTACAAAATGAGTTGCCATATTTTTGTCTTTAAAGTACCTTCCCCATCCATAGCCATCCCTTCTTTATTTACCACCATTTTATTGGTGTCTAAGAAATGGGAAAAGATAAATATTAACGACATCATTAATTAGAAATTGAAACTATCTTCTGTAAATTTTATTTTTGCAATCAATATGTTGGTGCACCAGTTAAAGATCTGGAATCTATTTGGGAAAAGAATATCAATATTTTATGGACCCAAACTTTAAAAGTCCTGCTGTTTCCTGTAGCCCTGACAGATAAAATATAAAAGATAACTGATTTCTTTTCAAGAGTTCAGAACATGTCATAAAATTACATTTCATCGACCCTAGGTATTGTGTTAAAAATGTTCAATGAAACCACACTTTCTTTCCTCTGTATGTCTCGACTGCCTTTGAGAATTCACACCCATCAGTGTACTTGGCTTTCAGTAATTTCTCAGCAGGCCCAATAGAAATGGTTGATAGTTACAAGCAGGTGTTGCTGACAAGTCATGTTTCTCATCTTTACAGAGACAGTGTATTCTATCTCTGCCATCTCCGTTTTCCTTTTATAGCTTCTGAAATTGTGTTTTGTAAAAAGTCACTTGGCTATCTTCACACAGTTTCCCTGTTACAATAGGTAAATGTCAAAAGCAATCAGGTGCAGTATCAGCTTTTCATTGTATTCCCCTAAGCCCTCAGGTAGATAATAACTTCTTGCAATATTTTCTTAATGTAAACGGAAACAGATACTAACCCAGGCAAATGATCCCTCCTGAGCCAGCTGTCCTTTTCAATATGTTATCCAGAAGATTACATGAATATTTATTGGCTGCTTAGTTTCTCACAGAAGCCAAAGTTTCACTACCAAGGTATATCATGTTTTAACTTGAAATAACGCAATTTCGCATGACTGGATAAAACATGAACAGACCCTCAAGTTCAAGAGCTAGAAGATCTTGATCATATATTAATTTGAAAACAACTTTCAGTGTGACCTCTGAATGGCCAAACAAATCATGTCAGTTTCCTTATTTGAAATGTGAGACCATTACTGCATATAATTTTCCTTTCTTATCCTTGTCTTTCTTATCCAGCCATTACACATTTTAACTTCATTTGAATTTCAGCTTATATGTATTTTACCTAATCCCTTGTACTTTAAAGTATAGCAATTATATGTATTTTCATTTTTACTAAGCAGACATACATCATAATACCTTCACTTGAGATCATCATCATAGGATGATTTTTATTATTCTACCAAGAGAAATGATTGAGAAGTGAAAAAACAAAGGCTGAAGAACCTCAAAATGTGTTCCCTTGTTCAAAGTGAAAGACCAATTACAGTCTACAGGGAAGAGACCAAAAGTGAAAAAGAGGGTATGAGGATGGCAAAAGTGTGTGAGAAAAGATCCTCAATACCTTTAGTTTTAGAGAAGAAATGTAACCTGAAAGCACTATACACCTATTGGAAAAGCTAGAGAAAAAAAAAAATCAATGAAGTCTGGAAACAGCAAGTCCTGGCAAGGATGTGGTTCATCTGGAGCCCTCATCCAGGGAAGTACAAAATAGAACAGTCATGCTGGAAAGTGGTACCACACGAACCAGCAATTCTACCCCTGGATATTTACCCAAGTAAAACAAAAACCTATTTCCACACAAAACCTATATGAAAAGGTACATAGTTGCTTTATTCATAATCATCCCAAACAAGAAACAACCAGAATATCTTTCAACTGGGAATGGATAAGCAGGCTGTGGTACATTCACACAAAGGAATACTATTCAGCAATTTAAAAGGATTTGATATTGACACATGAAACAATCTGAATGTATCTAAAATGCATTCTGCTACGTGGCTACATACTGAGTAATTCCATTTGCATGGAAAAGGCAAAATTACAGAACAGAAAACAAATCCGTGGCTGCCTGGGCTGGGAGTGGGTAGAGGGCTTGGCTTCCTTGGTTAAGGGAAGTGGTTGTAGTTACAAAAACACACACAGAATTTGTCAAAATTTACAGACTATAGACTAAAAGGGTACAATTTACTATCTATAATTAAACCTTAAAAATGAGAGAAAAGTAAAAAAAAATCAGGGAGTGATAAAGAAAGGGTTCTGGGTGGAAATAAACAGACAGCAGGTAGAAGAAGTACTGTTGAAAGAGCAGGAGAAAGGAGGCGGGAAGAGGACGGCAGAGGAGAAGGAAACGCTGCCTCGCGCGCACTGAAAGGGAACAGGACTCTTCCAGGTGGGCAAGGGTGGGGAGGGCATCACAGTCCCAGGTGATGCGACTCGCAAAGGCACAGGTCTGTGAGTCTGCAGTGTGGGTACAGGGGTTGCCACCAGCATAAACAGTTGAGCCTCAGGAAGAAGGTGAGAGAGGATAGATCATGGCAGGCCTTAGTGGTTGTGGCCAAGGGTTTAGAATTTATTTGAAGACCAAATGAGAAGTCACTCATGATGTAGGAGAGACATGATATCATCAGACTTGTTTTAGAAGGAGCACCAGAGCGGAGGTATGAAGGGTGGACTAAGGGTAGGAGGGTGGGAAGAAGGCTGGAGGCAGGGTGGACATATAAAGGCCACTGCAATGCTCAGAGCTGTGCAGCCCAACATGGTAGCTACTCGCCACAAATGGCCATTTCGATTAATTGAAAGACAATTAAAAATCTAATTCCTCAGCCACAGTAGCCTCATTTCCAGTGCGCCATAACCACATGAGCATGGCTAGTCGTTACAGTACTGTTTAGTACAGGACAGAACACTGATATCACTGCACAAAGTTCTACTGCAAAGTGCTAATCCAGAGCCTCTTCTAGGCCTTGGCAGTGGCAGTAGGGAGGTCCTGATGTATTCAAGGCATTTTATTTGGAAAACATATTTGGGTAATAGCTTGCATTAGTCTCTCAAGTATGGAAGATGCAGTGTGTATCAACTCAGCTGGGATATGAACTTAGGTCCTAGGAGGCCTGCTTTACAGCTTGTGAGTATATACACTGATTGGAGCTGAAAGTATACCTGTTAGCCTTCTCTTAACCACTAAGCCCCAGGAAGCATCACTATCAGTGACTAACTTTATACTAGCAACTGGATGTTTGTGTCCTCTCCAAATTCATATGTTGAAACCTAATCCCCAAAGTGACAATTATTTGGAGATGGGGCCCTGGGAGGTGATTAGGTCATGAGATTGGAGCCCTCTTGAATGGGATTCGTGCCCTTAAGAAAGGAGCCACCCAGAGCTCCCCTATCCCTTTCACCATGTGAGGGGCAGTGAGAAGGCACTGTCTCTGAAGCCAGCTCTCACCCGTCTCTGAATCTGTCAAGTGCCAGGATCGTGGACTTCCCAGCCTCCAGAACTGTGAGCAATATATTTCTATAAACTGGTGTTTACAAGCTACCCGTGTGTGCCATTCTATTATAGAAGTCTGCACAGGCTAAGACACTTGGCAAACAATACAATAAAGGTTTCACTGTATTAAATTTAAATACAGGAGTTTAAACTATGTTTCATCTTGCTGTTCATCTAGCAAGTCTAAAACACATTTGAATGAAGACTTCTAAGTGGAAATATTCTTCTGCCTCATGTCCTTTCAACTGTTCTCTATCAGAACACCCTTTAACCTATGTGCTCTTGTTTACTGGGAGACCCTCCTCTATAATGAGTCCATAAAAACATATCTATATTGTGAACAGTCTCCGAACAGAAGGTTTTGGGCACCTCAGCCTTGAGAAAGCAGATGGGGTCATCAGGTGCCCAACATCTGGGCATGTTTGTGGAGCAAACTGTTGCCTGGCTTAGAGAAAGAGGATCTGGAAGAGATCAGAGTGGGAAATGAATATGCCAATAGCAGGCCCCACTATTTAGTTCATTTTCTTTGGCACAGTGTACACATTTGGAATGCCTAGTGATCATCAACCCAGAGGAGGCTGGCTGATTAATCTTTAGGAATAATTCTAACCAAAGACTGCCAATGGTTTGTTTGGGGAAAAAAATCCAGCATGAATGTCAAAATTATTGGTGGTCAAGTGAACAAAGAGAACTCTTATCAGGATTTGGTATGGCAGGGAGGATTGGGGTATAGGCATTCTCTGAGTCCTTGGTGAAAGCAGGGGCACAAGAGAAATGCTATTTATCCCAGCCCAAGTGGGAAAATATTCCCTAATGACACTCTTTCAATATAGCTAGAAAATGGGGATTAAATAACAGTACTGTGTTCCCTTAACAACATGCTTTTAAAATAGTTGTCTTTGTGGAATCAGCTTTTTTATGTGGTTGATTGTTGGGAAAAAGAGGAAAAACAAAATCACAGAGAATTTAATCCAACATGAGGCCCTGAATGGATTATAAAGAAAATATGCCTTTTGCAAAAGTGAACTGTAGGCTCAGAATTTATTTGAACCTCATGGGCATCTTCTGCTGGTAGAGGCACCTCCTGTACACCTAGTCTGGGCTCTTTTCACAGCTGCGATCCCCCTGTACCATCCAGTGAATAACAAGGACCTGCAGGACATAAGCTCAGAGGAAACAACAGCTAAGAAGACATCCACCTTCTGCTGCTGCCTGGAGAGTCTTTGAACGTAATGATAAAACCCTCCTGAAAAATAATTCCTAGTGGGGAAAAATTATGATTTATGAGCTCCATTCAGATAAGAAAAATGGTCAAGAATTAAAAAAAAAATGCAACGTGAGCACTCACAGATTTTTTTTTTTGATAGGCTGCATTGTTCCCCTTCTTGAAAATAAATAAGAATGATGCTGTGTCTCTCTGGGTTTATTATCATTATTCTACAGTTTAATGATCTTTAAATTTGTTAGTGCTAAGAAAATAAAATGCTTACATTTGTTTTTGCATTTTAGTCAATATATGTGTGGATGCTTGGGTATCAGAGGACTTAAGAGTTTGATGCAAAATCTTTTCTCGTTTTTGTTGTTTGCCAGTCTGTTTACTGTTAAGACCTAGGCAGCCGAGTTTTAATTTGGGAACAAACTAGTCATGTGCAGGACTGAAAAAGAGTTGAATTAAGTGGTTCTAGTCATCTGGTTTTAGTTGGGTATGATCCTATGAAGAACTGATGTGATTTAGAGGTCGTTCACTTGGAACAGAGAGGGGTTACTTTGTTAACGAGGACTGTGAAGTGAATAAATAATTTGAAGTCATACTTTTTCTAAGGATTTTGGGCTGCCATCCAAACCTTCCTGCTTAGGATGGTATCATTACCATGAGACGGTGTTCATACAGAGGGATGGCCATTCCAGGAACAGTCAGTGCCACGACGAGGGGGATCAGGGAGCACACTGAAGCCCGCAGCCTGGCCCTTCAGAGCACAGGGGTTTGGCGACCCAGATACTCATGATTAGGTCTTCCTGGGGCTCCTTCCTGGTTCACCAGGGCCTGATTTCTTAGAAGGCTCTCTCACCTAAGACTTCACTAGGCCCTTAGCTGCTGTGGAATCATTTACTTAGGCTAAGCACAACTGATGGGAAATCTGTATAGAATCTGGGACCTTGCTATAGTCCCATGCTCTTATGGTATAATTTCTCCAGGCTGCACAAGGACCAACTTGCAAACATTTCCTTTCCTGAGTTCTATGCTCATTCTCAGAGATATGTCGTGCTGCCCTTCAGGGACAGAACAGCCAGGTTTAGGTACATAGAGAGTTGGAGCAGAGAATATTCACACTTTGATGACGGCAGGGCTAGATCACTATATGAGAGTCCAATCCAACCCTATCCCACCAACATAAATTATGTGACAAATCCTTGAAGAGCATACTACCAGGAACTGTGAGGGATTTAAAGAAATGTCATAATTTCTTGCCCTTAAGGAAATTCCATTTAGGGTTAGCAAAACATATGAAAAGTAAAACGACAGTGAGAGTAATAAGACATGATAAGATAAAGGAAATCACAGAGCACTCAACAATCAAGAGGTTAGAAGACAAAAAAAAAAACCCAACAAAAAACAAAATGAAGAAGAATTTCAGATAAGAACTGCAAAAACACTTAAGAAAGAAGGGTGAGGCTTCAGGCAGACTCTCATTCAGAAATTAAGAAGAGATTTTTGAGCTGCTTGTAAGATATGCTTATTGTTTGGGCAGAAGTCTCTCCCTCATGGGCTTCCCTTGTGGCTCAGCTGGTAAAGAATCCGCCTGCAAGGCAAGAGACCTGGGTTCAGTCCTTGGGTTGGGAAGATCCCCTGGAGACGGGAAAGGCTACCCACTCCAGTATTCTGGCCTGGAGAACTCCATGGACTGTATAGTCCATGGGGTTGCAGAGAGTTGACTGACTCTTTGACATGACTGAGCAACTTTCACTTCTCTACCTCATAGGGTTGCTGTGAAAATTAAACATAGTGGAAGATTCTTAGTACAGTACCTGGGGAAAAGCTTGATAACATTTATTAGTGGATAAAAGAAGGTATTTCAAGTGGCAGCAGCCAAAACATGGAATATGGGGGAGGAAAGCAAAAGTTGTGTTTCAGGGGTAACTAAGCCAGCTTTGATGGAGCAGAACTGTCAGGAGCTACTGGTAAAAAGTGGCTGCGTTTACATTACTTATAGTCTTGCATGTAAGAGACGTGCGTTTGAGGTTTACTCTGCAGATACTTTTTTTTTTTAATCAGGGTATTATGATCAAGGGCTCATTATGGGAAGATTGGATTATACACAGAAAGTGCCACCTTTCTGGATGAACTTTGCTTCATTAAAAACTGCACTCCACTCAGACCCTAGCCCCTGGCTACGTCCTAAAGTAGAAATCAAGTCACACATATAAATGTGAAAAGGTTGGTTTGCCTTAAAACATATGTACATCAATGCAGACTGAACACCTTATTATATTTTTTATGTATTAACATGTAGATTTTCTAGAAGATTATGAAGACATTCGCTTATCATATGGTTTCATGAGTTATATTTAGAAGCGGATATTTGAGGGAAAACTAGTGTTTTATATATAGTTCTCTGCTCTACCATATTTCTTCTGTTACAAAAGCACCACATTAACGGTGTGGGTGACACCATCATACCTCCTGAGTGAACTACTTTCAGCATAAAACTCAAAGCAAAAGGCACAGTGTCATTAAAGGAATTCAAAGTGGAGATTTATTCAAGGATTAAGGGAATATTTTAGTTTATCATGAGAAACGCTGGGCTGGAAGAAGCACAAACTGGAATCAAGACTGCCGGGAGAAATATCAATAACCTCAGATATGCAGATGACATCACCCTTATGGCAGAAAGTGAAGAGGAAATCCAAAGCCTCTTGATGAAAGTGAAAAGGAGAATGAAAAAGTTGGCTTAAAGCTCAGCATTCAGAAAATGAAGATCATGGCATCCAGTCCCATCACTTCATGGGAATTAGATGGGGAAACACTAGAAACAGTGGCAGACTTTATTTTGAGGGGCTCCAAAATCACTGCAGATGGTGATTGCAGCCATGAAATTAAAAGACGCTTCCTCCTTGGAAGGAAAGTTATGACCAACCTAGACAGCATATTCAAAAGCAGAGACATTACTTTGCCAACAAAGGTCCATCTAGTCAAGGCTATGGTTTTTCCTGTGCTCATATATGGATGTGAGAGTTGGACTGTGAAGAAAACTGAGCACTGAAGAATTGATGCTTTTGAACTGTGGTGTTGGGAGAAGACTCTTGAGAGTCCCTTGGACTGCAAGGAGACCCAACCAGTCCGTTCTAAAGGAGATCAATCCTGGGTATTCTTTGGAAGGAATGATGCTAAAGCTGAAACTCCAATACTCTGGCCACCTCATGCGAAGAGCTGACTTGTGTGGCCCTAAATGGGAACCCTTAAAAACAACGGGGCTAGCTTTGTTGTCGAAAACCTAAGATGGTGCCTGGCAGAAGAGATGGGGGCGTGGTCAGTGTTGTTTGTCAAAGTTTCTTGATTGGCTCTCTTGATGTCCATGCATGTAGACAGTGTGTGATCTCCATAGATTCCTGTTATAATGAAGGGACATGACAATTTGACCTTTAACGTGATTGGTGCAACTATGGAAAGTCCCTCCTAAAATCCCTCTGTTTGTCTATATAAGCTGGGAGTTTGCAACAATAAACCAGAACTGCTTCCACAGAACCCCTGTCGCGTCTGATTGTCTCTCTCTTGCCGAGGGACTGGGTTGGCGGACAGCAGGCTCACCTCTCCTCGGGAACCCCTCGGCTTTGCTGAGGGCAGTTCCACTGCCTCTACTCTTTCTGCGGAGTGCTCACCTCTCCCCCCCGCATTGACTCATTGGAAAAGATCCTGATGCTGGGAGGGATTGGGGGGCAGGAGGAGAAGGGGACGGAAGAGGATGAGATGGCGGGAGTTGGTGATGGACAGGGAGGCCTGGCGTGCTGCGATTCATGGGGTCACAAAGAGTCGGACACGACTGAGCAACTGAACTGAACTGAAGAACTCTGAAAGGGAACTTGATTTTGCAAACCAATGACAGAGAAACCAACAGGATTCACTTTCTAATTCTACTGCATGGGTATAACTTCAGAAACCTTCCGGCAACGACTTCTGGGATATTGTTGATTTAGAAAAAGCCAGGGTCCCAGCAGTAGTACAAGTAGCACCAGTTGCCTCTATTTTTAAGGTGATCACTGAACAAACCTCAGTATAGAGTTTGGAAGAGAATCCACTGCTATAACCCAAAACAATACAATGTAAGATGGGCTGCTTACTGATTGCTGATGTTTGTGTGTCTGTGCTAAGTCACTTTAGTCGTGTCTAACTCTCCGCGACCTTATGGACTGTAGCCCGCCAGACTCCTCTGTTCATGGGATTCTCCAGGCAAGACTACCGGAGTGGGTTGCCTGGCCTCTTCCAGGGATCTTTCAGACCCAGGGATTGAAACGGCGTCTCTCAGTCTCCTATATCGGCAGGAGGATTCTTTACCACAGTGCCACCTGGGAAGCCCCTCAAAGCCTCACTTGGTGACTATGGGACATTAAAGTGAGTGTTCCACTGAAGGTTCCAGCTGTGCCGAGAGCCGCTGCTTCCTGAGGATGGCCGGCTGAGGTGAGGGGCAGAGCCCGGTGGCTTGGCTGTCTTTTGCTTCCATCGGCCTCATTCATTTTACCTCAGTGCAATACATAAAGGCTATAATTTTATAAGTGAAAGAAGGAGGGAAATCTTGCCTTAAAATGCCTTAAAAGGGGAGCTAGTTACGTATGTTGAAGAGCTTAATGTTTAAGGTATGTTTCAGATCATTTCCTGACAAAGGATAAGATGAACAAAAGAAAGTGTGAGGAGCATTCTAAAAATATAACAAAAATGAAAGTAACAGAAGTTTAAAGTGATAACTGAAGGCAATGAAAAATATAAGCCAGGCCTCAAACGTATCCAAGGCTTTTCACACACAGACAAACCTAACCAAATACCTTATTTCCATAGAGCTGAAAGAGTCTATTAAGACCATTTTTCCTGATCACGTACACAAGGAATGGGCACAGGAAAACCAAGTGACTCATTCAAGGGACACAATAGTCAGTGGATGAGCTGGAGAGAGGCTCGGACTTGTTGTCCAACGCACTTTTCATTTATTTTGAATCTCTGTGTGTTAGGGCAAAACTATAGATGTCTTGGTTTTAGGTTTTAATTTGTACCTCTCCTAAACTCAAATAACTATTCAATGACTGCATGGTTGGTGGGATGAGTTTAGGTGGAAAAAAATTTCTTTACTGATTGTTCAGTTTTATTTCATCCTTTTGGTAAATTACACTTAAAATGTCACAAAAGAGCCACTGGATAAGCTTCTGAATCTCTAGAATAACTTTTCAACCCAGGGCCTATGGATATCATTAAGAACTTTGCGAGTCATCAGGGCATTCTACCAAAGGTAAAACTAACTTTCCCCTAGAATATCAGATTGTAGTGGGCATTAGGGAAAGTCAGCAATGACCTAGTCTGTACTCCCCACCTGTGCCAGAGAAAGTTCACATGCAGGAAAAAGATTTTCGACTCTCGCCCAGAGCTGAAAGATGAAGAGCCAGCACTGTGCTGACCAGTGAGGCATTTCCAGTAAAGACACGGAAGCCAGTTGATGACACTGGGGCAATGTGAATAAGGGAAAGAAAGGCTGAAGTGCTTGCTCCTCTACTGCTGCTGCCTGGGTTGGGTTACGGTTGCTGTCCTGAGCATGCTTGACCTTCAGTTTGTTTGCATCTAGGTTTATGAATTCCCTCAATAGGCTGCCGGCCTCCACCACCGATGTCCAAGCTGCCCAGGCATGTTGACTCCATACATTTCAACATAACCTTCCTCACAGGTTTTATAAGAGCAGGACACTAAATACCACTTTATTTCATCAGTTGTGTCAAAGCCCTTCTTGGGAACTGCTGGTGGGAAAACAGGTTTTGAGGTCAGAGCAGGAAGCATCTGTGGTGACAGGTTATAGCTCTGTAATAAAACCAGGATGTCAGACTCAGACCTTTCACTGGGGAGGCCCAAAGACTGACCTGTCAACCCCACTGCACGTGGCCACTGGGGCATTTTTATAGAGCAGGCATCTGATCCACTCTGAGTCAGAAGCCTACCTGAGCCTTCTTTATCCTGGGTACAAAACCTCAGCAAGCATGACAGGAGAATCAGTCATGGGCAGCAAATGCCTTGAACTTTCCAAATATACCAACGTTTCCAGTTCTGGAGAAACTTCTAACATTACTTCCAAATTTCAGTGTTCATTAATAACATGGCCATGAACAGCTTTCTATATAAAATTTTTTTTTTAATCCTCTCAAACACTTTTAAGTGCAAATGCCTGTTACAGTTCACTGTTACCCTAGGTTCCGGTTTGCAAACCACTTTGTTTTCCCTTGAGTTCAATTTTAAGGTCTGAAAAACAAAAACAGTATTTGGGATAACGGGACAAAAATGTTCAGGAAGCTTGCTGGTTTTCAAAGTTCCCAACTGGTTAAACATCTGGCCTCCCTGACAAAGTTGTCACCTGGGCTGAAGAAGCTGAGGAAGGCAATGCTTTCTTTGTCTGGAGGGCAGGGAAGCTTACACAAGGTCTCCATAGCTCTACTCTTCTTTGATACAGTCAATCGAGACGTTAGGTTTGCAGGATATTCTAAAAGGTACAGCCTTGAGTCTGATTCTGATGTCTGCCACGCCTCTTCTAGTCCATTGGTTAGTGAAGTCTGGGGAGACTCCTACCTGAAGCCTCAGCAAGGTCTGCTGGTCTGCTGTGGCCGTCGACACTGCTGCTCTTACTGCCCCTACTGCTGGCCCAGGGGATCGGGAAGACTCTGCACCCAGAAGGTCAGCATGGGAGAGGGGGTGCTGGCCCTCAGAGATGCTCATCTGTGGTTCAGATTTAGCTGCTTTGGGAGAGTGGGGGGCACTGACAAATGGCAGACTGAACTGACAGGCAGCGTGAACTCTGCACTCCGAGAAGAGTGAGCTGATTGCAGTGATGATTCCTAGCAGCAAGGTGGTCAAGGCAGCAACAAGGGCACACTCAGTGCTTACTCTGCGCCAGGGTTTTTCTAGGCACATTGTATGTACTAATTCACTCAACCCTCATAGCAACCTGAGGACACAGGTATTAGAATTACTTTCTCTTTTCATTCAAGGAAACTATAAAGTCCAAAAATGTTGTGAAATTTCTTTAAGGTCACACAGCTAGTAAGTGACAAGCCAGGTTTCAGATGCAGGCAGTATGATTATAGCCACGCCACTTCCTCGCCTAAATGTGATGGTACACCTATCAAAGGCATAAATAACAGCGCCTGTCCGTTAAGGAAAGCATTTCAGTAGCCTTAAAAATAAACTACAAATGTGTTCAAGATCTTGTGCTCAGATAAGAAACTAAGAGAAACATGACACAGCCCGCGGGAATGACTGTGACTCCTGACAGCATCAGATTCTCCTAGTCTCCCAGAGCCCAGGAAACCCTGATCTTCTGACAGTGGCTGTGTGGCACAAGAAGGAGGTGCTTAGCCTTGCTCTCCAAAATTGGAGTTGAAAATTATTATGAAAGTTAAGTATAAAACAGTATTAGGTCTAGGAACCTTTTAGCTGCATGTTGCAAATTATAGGCTGTAAACACTGTGTGCTCTCAGTGTAATAGCTACTCTTCCCATGGAACATAGGGACAGTGTGTGTTTCAATTTTCTTAAATTGAAAAGAAATAAATATGTGAAAAAGAAGCAGCTAAGAAGTATCTAGTATGAACGCTAGAATCTATTTCCACTCTCCAGGGTGATATAAAATAATACCATTTCAAAAAGGAGTAGAATTACTCTTTTGAGGTCAGTCTAACGTCACTTGGCACAAAGAAAATCCACATTTAATTGTAAGCACTGGTACCTGGTATTCTCCAAATCTGTCCATGCATGGATCTTCTCTGCAAGAGAGAAATCATCCGTGGCTTCTTTACGTAATAAGTGCATGTGTGTACGTACACACATCTTCCTATACATTTAGAAATTATGCTGTTACACTTCAAACAAAAACGAGACCTTACGTACATACTTAACACTCTCACTGTGGCAGTATACTTTGTTTTATTGCAGTCCTTTAGGTATCCTGTCCCGACAAACAATTTGAATGACTGGAATAGCTACAAAAGCTCTCTGTGTTTTTCCCAAGTGTAAATCATTGGAAAAGTATTTATACAATTCATGAAAATCTTTAGTCTTGTGTCCTTTTAATCTTGGTGAATCCACCACACTGACAGAATCCTGCTTTTACTCTACGCTTAAAGACTGGATTTATTTCTTTGGCTTATCATGAAGAAAAAGATAAGTGAAATTGTACTTTCAGATGTATGCAATTTAGCTTCCATACATATTCAACGAGGTTTAATGCTTCTATAGTTTCCACTCTTGAATTTGTCAAAGCTAAAGCTAAACAGGGAAATTTTCTGGCATTTAGTCCTGGTAGTATTTTGTGAACATTAACTTTATCATAAAAGTTCATATTCATGCTCAACAATTTGATTTCTTGGGCATTGTTTGACATCTGCACCCCCTGTGATGTGCTGGGAACAACCACAATTCATACAAAATTTAGGACCACAACATGACTCAATTATTGTTTTTTTTTCCCTCTTATTGCCCTCTATTATGGTGTTTCTATTCACACCATTTTGGGCTAAATCACTTCAACATAAAAATTGAACAAGTTTTCCTATCACTTCCGTCCTATTGCTTGCTGGCTGACAAGTAACTTTCAAAATAGTGTGGCTGAAAGGCAAACCACTGCAGAAGCTGCGAATCTGCAAAGATGCTTGATCAGAAGAGAAATATAACCTCTGGCTGCCACCTGCTGTACAGACTCTTGGAACCAGAAATTTGGAGGAACCTCTGAAGGTGAAATCATCCACTTCCCCCATTCCACAACTTCTACCCTAAGGGAAGGCACTAGAACCTCTGGACCTCCAGGGCTGTCTTGTTATTTACTTACTGTAAAATTTATTTCTTTATTTTTTTACTAAAATATAGTTGACCTACAATAATACATTAGTTCCAGGCGCACAGCACAGTGATTTGATATTTTATCCATTACAGAATATCAGCATGATCCACAGGACTCTTTTAAAGGCCTCCTCACTGTGTCTCACACTTCCACTCCAGCTCTCTTTCCTCTGATTTCATTTTTAACAAGTAGCTGGATTCATCTTTAAAAATATTAAGTTAGATATCTGTCTACCATTTAAAACCTTCCAATGGCTCCCAAGGATTTAATCTATAATCTACACTCCTTCCTAAGGATGTGTGAGGCCCTGCATGCCTAGCTCTTGCCAAGTTCTATGTCTTAGTCTCATTCTATGGAACAGGAGTGCCCCTTTCCTCACATCAAGACTCCTACATCACTCTGCTTTATTTTCTTCCCAGTATAAAATGAATGAAGAGCTTTCATGGGGGTTGTGGGTCTGGGGGGACATCAGTGGTAGTCTTGCATTCTTTCTAAGCCAAAGTCAGCAGTTTGACTGGTCAAGTGTTAAAGATGCCTTAGTTGTGACCGTAGCCTGTGTCTTTCAGGCTGCACATTTATTTATGAACACACAGTTCTCTGGCCTGCTTGTCTAGGATCCCCGCCATCAGACAATGAAAAGATGACTTCTTATTCAAAAGCAGGGAGAGCAGTCACTTACTTATAGTGGATCCAGACTCTGGCCTGTTCAGGGAGCTGATGATGACAAAGCCGAAACCCTCATTCTCTTTTCGGTGAATGACCACGTCGCTGGTCTGCAGGCTGTGGGAGGCGAAGCCTTCGGGGGGGAGAGGCGTTGCTGGTGGGGACGGCATGGTTACTGTTGCTGTAGGTGTTGGTGTAGGTTGCGTAGTCACTGCGAGGAGAACTGTGGTGGGTCGACACGGAGCCTGGACTCCTCCCATTCTCTGGGCAGGGCTCCCCTGGAACACACATCATACACAGGTACCCGGTTATTTAGCCAGAGTCTGAATGAACAAGCATCTCCTGGGCACTGGGCACTGTTCCAGACACCAGCATCATTAAGAGACTGGTTGATTGGCTTCTAGTCTCCCAGTCTCTGGCTATGATGAGTATTTAAAAGGCTTTGAACCTGGCTAAGGAGGCCCTTAGGTCTTGTCCCCTTCCACCCTTCTCAGCAAATGCAAGTAAAATCCCTCCTCAAGTCCCCCTGTGCTGTTACTTGTTTATAAATTCTCCTTGGTAAAAATACAACTCCCTTAGACAACACCTAGTTTGAAATATAGGGCTTCTTAGTTTCATGATAATAATTGATCTTAAGACAGATCATAAAAGGCCATCAAACAGGTAGACAGAATCCTAAACTGTACTACACATAAAACTTTAAGAACTAGTACGAAATACGCATCTTCAAAGTCCACCCAAGAAGTTTTTTCAGTAGATAAATGAACAACTGAGCCCAGGAATTTAGATGAGGTTTCAAGGTCACACTTTGAGAAATGCTGATTGTAGCTGGGGCTAACAGGGGATGTCCATGTAAGAGACCTATTGCAATTTTACTAAACAGCCATGTTTTTATTTAGTATTGTGAGACCCTGTTAGCCTTGAAGTGTTAATTCACTTTGTATAGGTGGGAAACACCTTGCTCACTCTAGGATCAAATCTAACAATGATATCAGGCTAAGGAATGATGAACTTTGAATCTCTAAGGGAAGTGTTAGAAGCCTTGTTCATTTACATTCTGTATTATTACAAAATACAGTTTATATCAGCCAGATAAACCAAGCCAATACTTCCAAGAGAAAGTAAGTATATTTTCAGGGGAAATGACAGAAAGTTGGCAACCAAGAGAAGCTAGGTTTTAAATTGAAAGTTGATCTATCATCCAAGAAAGAATTTTGTTATTTTACAATAATACTTAGGTTCCGCTATTCTGATGGAAAAAAACCTTAAGCAGGCATGTAGAATGCTGTAACTAGAAAAAAGACCATTTCATCTCCATCTTACAATTTGATTCAGTTTAGTCACTCGGTCGTGTCTGACTCTTTGTGACCCCATGGACTGCTACACGCCAGGCCTTCCTGTCCATCTGTACTCAAAAGATATTTATGGAATAGAGGGACATTAAGATTGAAAATAATGATAATTAATTATTCCTTTTGGGTCTTTAGATATGGTTTCCTATTTAGCATACTGGAAGTTGTCTCATATGGCAAGTTAAAAATAATTAGCCCAAGTTCCAATGAGGGCTTCTTACTTAAGCTGCAATGAAAAATCATTTCATTTCAAAAATCAAAGTCAGTTCAAAAATCAGGGAGCAAGAGCACTGACTATAAGAGATGTTTTGTTACACTGATACCTACAGAAAAGGGAACTGCATTTACTAAAATACTTAGTTTTACAAATGATCTTTACAAAAATGTATTCATTTCTCATGTGTAAGTACAAAATGAAGAAGATCCAGGCTGCTGCTTATTATCACTTGATAAATTTGAATTTTCTGTGATATTTACTCAATCAGGTTTTAATAAAATAAAGCAAATAGATGCCATTCATCTGTAAGAAATGTACTGAAGTGATAAAAGAAAAACAACAAAAAATGTCAGTGTCAAAGCTTTTTCCTCTTTTCTACCAGAATTTCAAACTGCCTGTAAAATGAACCCTCTCCACCAGAAAACATCATCCAAAGACAAGCTGTTATTGTCTTGGTGAAGCACACACGTCCTTTATCAGTCCTTGCACAAGTTGGAAATAAAGTGATTAGAGATAGTCAGGAAGAAGAAAAACAAACAATTATTATGCTGCTACATTAAATTGAAAAGCTCTCCGAGTTACTGGACCAAATCAGTAACTAAATGTCATAGGCAGTGACAAGAGAGATCTCATTTTCTGGTTGTCATATTTTAGGGGGCTGAGAGCTGCAGTTATTGGTACAGCAGCAACAAAGAAAAATTATCTGTCTTTGCAGTAAATGACTCACAGTGGCTCTGCCACTGGTTCTAAAGGGAGAAAGAAAGACAATCATTGTCTAAGTCAATGCAAGTGGTCCCCGGGTGAGTGAAAGAGTCAAATACATTAACAGAATACATTTCTATTGCTTCTGGATGTCTCTTTCATCCTCTCCAACAACGTTCTTTATCTTTAACACCACGAGCACATTTAAAACCAGGGAGTTAAGATGACTTCTAACGATTGGCTTTGAGGAATAGAACTGATTCTACACGATTTTTCTACCTGGCTGTCTCTAGACCCAAATGAGCCTGTCTTCTTTTCAACAACACTTCCTGGTATGGAGCATGAATAACATTGTTTTAGAATGATTTAGTAAAATGTCAGAAAGTGACTGAACACCATGTGCATTAAAAAAAAAAACAACTAATTTCCAGTATCTCTGACTCATCCTTTTGGCTTACGGCCAAATGAGTATACAAAATTCAGTCACTTAATATCTACTCAAATCAAATAATTAATTTTGAGGTTTAGTTTCTGTTTGTCCTCACCAGTCATACTGGAAATCATCACTGTGCTTACTGGGAGAGAGAGTCTGTTTGGGAAGGCAGGTGTCATTGATAGTGTCCTCCAGGTTGAGGTAGTTTTGACAAGAGCAGTCAAGTGCTGGCCAGGAGCTGCTCCTGGGCTGCAGACCTATTAATGATTCCTGCACAGTGCTGGCCTAGAGTTCATTAAGTGATTATCAAAATTAGTTGGCAATATTTTTAAATAGGGAGATTTTACAGAAAGCTGGATTTCTAGTTTCTCTTGAAATATTTGGCCCCTCTGTCCATGGGATTCTTCAGGCAAGAATACTGGAGTGGGTTGCCATGCCCTTCTCCAGGGGATCTTTCAGACCCAGGGATTGAACCCACGTCTCTTTATGTCTCCTGCATTGGCAAGTGGGTTTTTACCACTAGCACCACCTGGGAAGCTTCCAATAATCAATCAATTAGAATTGGGCAATTCCTGCCCCCTGACTGAGTATGAAATGTGCAAGGCCCCACAGTCTCAACTACTCCCCAGGGTCTCCTGTACATTCCTGATTTACTCATTTACCCGCGGAGTGAGGAGCATGCAGGGCCAAACAACCAGAGTCCTTGTTTCCTTTCAAGATCACCCGCTGGGTATCAGAACTCTCAGACTCTGTAACCAAGCAGCCCCTGCCTGCTTTCAGGGTGTGCTGGGTCTCTTCTCAGGACTGTCCCCTGGAAGTATGACAGCCTTGCAGACGTGTGAGTCTTAAAGCGGCGGAGGCAATGGGGTCTGTGCGTGGTAGAGCTTAGAATACGCTAGAGTGTCCACAGGCATAGTGCACCCCTGTGGTGCCCTTCCCATGTCAGGGGCTGGCCCACCCTCAGGCATTTGATTTTATGTACTCCTGCTTTATGCTCAATAGGGTGGACAACTTATTTAAATGCTTATAGACCAAGAATAAGAGACTGAATTTAGAACTGACAAAAAGTATAGCAGTCAGGAGCTGTAAATTCACCCCAGTAACTGACTAAACTTTTCACCCAGTTGTAAAGAAGACTTTTCCCTTTCTCAGCATCGGGCCAAGAATCATACTTTCCCTTGAAAGAGAAAGTCGCTCAGTCGTGTCCAGCTCTTTGCCACCTCATGGCCTAAGGCCATGGAATTCTCTAGGTCAGGATTCTAGAGTGGGGAGCCTTTCCCTTCTCCAGGTGATCCTCCCAACCCAGGGATTGAACCCAGGTCTCCCACATTGCAGGCGGATTCTTTACCAGCTGAGCCACAGGGAAGCCCATACTTCCCCTTAGGTGTTAGCGAGAAGATGCTGATAGATTTAAGATGGACTCTAACAAGTTCTGATCGAGTCATAAAACTTTCTTGTACATCAGCTCTAGATTTACACTTTATGAAACTCCTCAGAGACACTCTCCCCTCAGATGAATAGTATGTATTCAAAATAATGTGTCACTATGTCGAGCATCTCAAAGCTGAGACATATAAATATTTATACTTTCAATGTAACAATTAAAGCCACTCTTCTACTATCCTTTGGGAAAAAACAGCTAAACACTGGAGCTAGTGGCATGGATAAGACAAATCTCAAAACTAATTTAAGGTGCAAGATCTGTGCTACAATTATCTGATAAAATTGGATACATCATTGGATGTTTTCATCCTTTACTCCACAATTTCTCACTTTCGAGTGTCTACTTTACTATTGTCTAATTGAAAATTTTGCCTTTCTATCTTTAGTGTGCTATGAATGTAACATACATAATGTATATGTTAACATTCGAAGCAGGTTTCTCTGTTATTTTCACTTTTGCCCAATGTAACTAACTGGTCTATATTTCTCATAATCAATGTTTTTTTTTTTTTTTCCCTCTTGAGCATCAGCTAGGAAACCACTGCCTAGGGTCTTCTGAGGTGAAGCAGGACATTTGAACAAGTCGAAGCAAGCATAAGGCTGAAGGGTATAATCTCTATGACCTTCTTTCAGATCTTTTCCATTACAGTGCTCCTTTACACAAGAAGTGGGTGACACTGCCTGTCTTCTTGCTCATCTTCGCCTCCACTTCGAACCATCTCATCATAAACCAGGCTTGCACCTCCACTGCATTGGCTTAGGAAAGCATAATAATTTTAACCATGATAATAAGAACCCCAGAAATGACATCTCCATTCCCATATCCATTTGCAGCTATCTCTTCTCACTGTTGAAGAAATGGCAGCTATGATGAAAGGCTGTCTTCCTATGCATATTTTAAAAATCTGTCCCATCCTATTTCGAGGCACTGACTTTACTATCAAAGTATCCTTTGCTGAACTTAATCGTTTTTAATACTCATAAAGCTTTCAAGGAAGAGTGGGTTGAACTAACTTGGAAACTCTTCTGGTGTGAATGAGCAGTCTGCACTAGAACGTTTTCAAAAATTAAATGCACTTGAAATGCACTTGAACACCTAAATGAGTAAAGTTGGTAAGAACTGCATCAAAGAGCATCTTCATGGAAGTCACACAATCCACAAATTGCAAGAATACATTTTTGCAGTATTTGGCATACACTCCAATAGCTTGGGTTGATTAGAACAAAATTTAATTTGCAATGATCAGCTGGTGGCAAGAAGAGCATGAAATTATGTTGGTGCACTGGTTTTTGCACTTTGCAGTGTATTTCCTTGTAAATCAAGTATCTTCCTAATTTATCTTTGGGTTACAAAACATATAACACAGCAAACGTTTTATTAAAAATCATTCTGGAGGGTGAGAGACAGTTAAATGTTAACCAAGCAAACACTGTCTTCCCTTCTGGCACCTCGCCCAAGGATAAGCCATAATTCAAGGTGCTTTACTTCATTGGGTCAAGTGGTCTGCCATGAATTTCTGAAGACAAATGGCACCTTTAGCAAAGCCTCCATATGATACAAGATCTACAGCAGTCTCTATGGGTAACGGCTAACAGTACTTCTGACTTAGCCTTTTAAGTGATGGCTTTTGTTCTAAATCTAGTTTCTAGAAGACTCAAAAGGATTTTTAATTTGACTAGCAAACCTTATCTTCTTGAGTGGTTTACAGTCTGTAATTAGCTGGTGGCCTTTTTAAAAATTCAAACGTGTGATGGTAATAGCACATGTAGCAGAGTCCTTATGTTAGGGAGTGACATTTGCTAAAGGTTGGTCTAATGTCTTTGAATTCACTGGACATGGGGTTGGTTGTAGAGTGTGGAAGGGAACGGGAAATGGTATAAAGAAAGAAGCCTTGGCTGGAGAGATGGGTCTCTGCATGATCACTGACTCACTGCAGACCACAGGGTGATCTACTGAACCCCTGGGCTTTGATTTGTCATCTGTTACATGAGGGATTTCACGTTGCTCTTTCTACGGTCCCTCCCGATTCTTGCATTGATCATTCTGTATGAGGAGCAGTAGGCAGCTGAGCAAAGAGGCCAGCAGACTCATGGGGCAGGTGACAACAGAACATCTTTGGTGCTGTCTCCCCTATAATTCACAGAGAAAAACACTTGTGATTTGGAACTATATTCCCAATGTTACTGAGTGCTCAGATGATAAAAAGTATAATGCTTGTAATGAACATAATTCTTACAAATATAAATCTTTTTGGGGGAGTTGAGACATGATAAAGAGAGATAAACTGAATCATCATAATATGACTAAGAGGGCTGATTTTGAAAGTATTTCTTTGTGGATTCTTTTATGAAGCTGAGAAAATGGTTGCAAAGGGAATAATTACTTTTAATTTCTCTGTTTCATATCTTTGAAGTTATATGAACTGTGTTTTCTCAGAATGACATATAGCTGTATTTTTCTAAATCAGGGTAATCATTTTATTGTTACCTTCTATCAGGCTCTATAAAGGAAGCTAGTTTTCCATCCTAGTTGCCTTATTATGGTATCAAAACACCTAGGTTTTTGGCTTGTAAATGCAATGAAGAACATTTTCAAAATCTATATTTTTCACTACTATAATGTTCTTCTTATAACTAGTACCTAATAAAAAGCAAAGAGCATACACATCTTAAATTAGCCCCAGGCTTTGCTAGGAATTTTTTAATGACTCCATGGAAAATGTCAGCCTCAAAGACTGCTTAGAGGTGAAAATCTGCCCTTTCAACTTCATTGTTACATGTGGAATATCTAGGTTTGTCTTTTCCCTCATAATATGGAAACTGATTTAAAATGTTGTTTCCAGTGTCCTGACCACGACTCACAAAGCATTACATCACCTAACCCCCAACTCCTGCTGCTGGTTTGAGCTACCTACCTCCACATAGCACCTTTCTTCTCACAGTGAGGTTGACCTGCCCATTCCGGGCTGCATGGTGCATAAGGTCAATGACATAGCGGTGGGTCTTTCCAGCCACTGGAATTCCATCCACATAGACGAGCTCATCTCCTGGGTGTAGGCGGCCATCTCTGTCAGCTGAGCCCATGGCGATGACGGCGCCAATCAAAATCTAGAGAAGCAGTGAGAAGAAAATAACATTTATGTTTTCAACTTTCTTTTTCCTTCCTATGTATGTATGTATATGTATGTAGTAATTTGGTGGAAGATTTTACACTCTCTACCCTCCATCCTAAAGGAGATCAGTCCTGGGTGTTCACTGGAAGGACTGATGCTGAAGCTGAAACTCCAATACTTTGGCCACCTGAAGAGTTGACTCATTGGAAAAGACCCTGATGCTGGGAGGGATTGGGGGTAGGAGGAGAAGGGGATGACAGAGGATGAGATGGCTGGATGGCATCACCAATTTGATGGACGTGGGTCTGAGTGAACTCCAGGAGTTGGTGATGGACAGGGAGGCCTGGCGTGCTGTGATTCATGGGGCCACAAAGAGTTGGACACGACTGAGTCACTGAACTGAACTGAACTGAACCCACTGAGTATGTACTTGAAAAATGAAAAATGAGAGGCTGAAAGGATGCTCTTCTAACACTTCCAGGTTGCTAACTCCTCTTAGGGAAACAGATGTTTGAACTTGCTCTTCATGGCCATAAAGTTTGGGGGACACTTGCTAACTGGCTCATTACCACCCTTAACTCCAAATGTCTGATGCTACTAGCACTGCACACGGGCTCTAAAATGAAACAAACTAGGGATGAAATCCTACCTCCAGTTCTTTATTTGTGTGGCCATGGGCAAGGCCTTTGCACCTCTGCAAGCCTCAGTTGCTTCACCTGCAAAGTGGGAAATAAAATTTCCCTAGGTCCCTAGGTCCTAGGAATAGGACCTATTCCTATTTTTGGAACTGTTGGGAGATGTGAAATAAACAGCACGTGGGAAGCATTTAACTTTGCTCAGGGCACATAGTGAGCTCTTGAAAAGTGTCAGGGGAAACTGACTGCTATGTATTATTAAATTCAGATAAAGGTTCAAAATGCTTTTCATCTTTTAATTTTTATTTTGCTTTGAAAAGCTGGAGGTAAGGAGAAAACAAAACAAAACAAAGCAGAATTCGTAGTTGACTTCCCCTGGACAGTTCATTTCAGTTCAGCTCATTTCAGTTGCTCAGTCAAGTCCGACTCTTTATAACCCCATAGACTGAGGCACGCCAGGTTTCCCTGTCCATCGCCAGCTCCTGGAGGTTACTCAAACTCACTTCCATTGAGTCGGTGATGCCATCCAACCATCTCATCCTCTGTCGTCCCCTTCTCCTCTCACCTACAATCTTTCCCAGCATCAGGGTCTTTTCAAATGAATCAGTTCTTTGCATCAGGAGGCTAAAGTATTGGAGTTTCAGCTTCAACATCAGTCCTTCCAATGAATATTCAAGACTGATTTCCTTTAGGATGGACTGGTTGGATCTCCTTGCAGTCCAAGGGACTCTCAAGAGTCTTCTCCAACACCACAGTTCAAAAGCATCAATTCTTCGATGCTCAACTTTCTTCACAGTCGGACTCTCACATCCATACATGACTACTGGAAAAACCATAGCCTTGACTAGATGGACCTTTGTTGGCAAAGTAATGTCTCTGTTTTTTAATATGCTGTCTAGGTTGGTCATAACTTTCCTTCCAAGGAGGAGGCACATTTAATTTCATGGCTGCAGTCACCATCTGCAGTGATTGTGGAGCCTCCCAAAATAATGTTTCTCAGTTGAACAGTTTATCTACTTTAAAAACTCAGTCAAATCTTCTCCAGGGACTTCTGTGGTGATTCAGTGGCTGAGACTCTGAGCTCCCAGTGCAGGGGGCCTGGATTTGATCCCTGGTCAGGGAACTAGATCCCACATGCTGCAAACAAGAGTTTATATGCTGCAATGCAGGCTGAAGATCCTGCATACTGAAATGCAAAACAAAACAAAAAACAACTCCTCCAGATTTTTGCTCTGTTTCTTTTTATATTTTCTAGGAGCACATCCCTACACAAAGGATATCCCCAGTTCTGCCTGCTGCCTGCCATGCTCTGCTGTTTAATGACAACTATACCAGGAAGTTTGGAGGTACACATTTGGGAAACGTGCATACTGTCATAAATCCCTGATCTGGGGATTGCAATGAAAGGCACAACAGGGTACATTTTCTTACTTCCCATTAGAAACACTCCAATTAGTGTCCATTAGCAAGGATTTTTTTTTTTCTGTCACAGAAGAAAGACAATAGCACTAAGTATTTTAGTTTTGCTCTTAAATCTACAATTTTTCCAACTCATGGACAATAGCGTTCAAAGGAGTAGATTTTCTTTTGCCAAGCAGCTTAGGCTCACAGCATCTGAAAGCAGTGGCTATCATTAGTCTGATACTATTACAGAGGCTATATTCTAGGTTGTATTTTAAGTCTTTATAAAATGATCCTTTGTTCACAGATTGATGTTTTTCAGGCACTAATTTCTCTCAAATCTCAAGTCTGTGGATTCCAGTTAATTTGCAGCTGGTCCATCATGACCAGCAGGCTTACGTGTTTTTCAGGTTTGTCTTCCTACGTGGTCATACTGCTCAGTGTGGTCTGTCAACACAGCCACCAGACTTGAATGTCCAGGCCTTCGCAGTTAATGTGCAAAATTATGGTCCAGAGAGTTTTCTTTTTCTCCTGAAGACTTCATAGTCTTGGTTCACTGAACAGGAATGAAAATCCAACCCCCGCACAGCTATTTTTTCCCTATTCCTGGGGGATGGGAATAGGGAAGTGGGGAGTAGGATTGCTCCCATGTTGAATATTGGTGCTCTGATGACTGATTCATTATTGCTGTCATGGGAATCCCATCTCTGGCCTTGGATTGACTGGGCTGTGCCCATTTGCTGTAGGCCAGCAGTCAGGCAGGCCTTTGATATTTTCCATTTTCCCTTATCATCATGCCAGCCTGAATTTATGAGTTTCTTTCTAAAGAGGGTCCAATCTATTCTTCAAAAGATTCAACCCACTATGGAGCACTTCAAAGATTTAGTAAGTGCTTTGTGCAAACCAGTGAAAATGAATGTTTATGTTTTTCCACTGCCCTGTGAAGAGCTGCATTTGGCTGGGTTAGCCCAAAGGAAATGCTTCAACCTTTAACTTTCCTGTGTGCCTCAGTGGGAGAGCTTACAGCTAGGAATAGAGTAAAAATGGCTAGTGAAATTCTTAGCTTAATTATCACCATTCAGCTATAACTTTGATTTCAACTCATGAAAAGGAGTAAAAAAATAGGTTACAACTAAGAGCTAACATTGCAATTGTGCTCTCTACAAAAGAGCAAAAACAAAATTTCACATCGGAAAATTCTCATACCTCTCCCGCAGTGGGAAAACAGCAAAGAAATACTCTTGAAGTTATCTTCTGTATGACTAGTTTAATAGCATCCATTAAACAGAGAATCCCAGTAAAACATCTGTTTTGTCTATTTGCTTGCTGTGATATGAAGTACTCTCCTCACTAAGTAATTCATTTATCTAGCAAATATTCATGGGGTCTAGGGATGCTTCTAGGTGCTAGGAACTCTTCAGTGAATGATAAACAAAAACCTCTATCCTAAAGAGTCATTCCAGTAGTCAGACAGCAAAGAAACATAAGAAAAGTATGTTGTGTGTTAGTGGGCATGTACTGTGGAAAAAAATACACCAAGGTAGGATGTTGGGTGGGTGTCAACTTTGTGGCTGAGGTGGTGTTAGGGCAGATTAGAGCAGGACTCATTGAGAAGCTGACATCTGAGCAAAGACTGAAGTTCACTGGACACACTTTTCTTTTAAACTTGAAGGTTTAATCTTCAACCTTTGGTTTGTTCCACCAAATCTTACAAATTCACTTAAGAGTGTATTCAACATAATACTTCAACATAGCTTATTATATATACTGCATAATTATTATATGCATATATATTATTGTATAATTAGATTGTATAATCCATCTTAACTTGTTTCAAAAAAAAGTTGCTATGGTTAAGAAACAAGCTTGAGCTAAGCTGAGCACGGGGACTGGAGTGGCGTTAGGGCTGCTCACCCATGAGTCATATACAGGAGCCCCACTCGCTCCTTCCTTCAGGAGCTGCTGCCTTTGCTGGGAATAGGCTGACCACCTAGCTGTCTTTGCTTCTGGCTCTCACTGCTGGTGTCCTTAAGCCTTTGGCCAATTTGCACCTTCGTGTCCTGTGTTTCACTGCTGACACAGAGCCAGCTCTGTGCATCTATTCAGGAAATAAAATAACCCACTTTTTTTTTCCCTTTAATTCAAATATGCTTTGTACACTTGACACATTTGAGTAGTTTATTTCCTATCTGCCACTGGAACTGCAGGGACTAGATAATCTATGATTCCTTCTTGCACTGTAACTCATATTGACTTCCATATATATATATATATATATTCTTATGTTCATCTAAGTTCTTGAAAACATACATCAGAATATCTGATCCTTTAAATCAGTAGTTCTCAAACTTTACCGTGCACATGAATCACACCGTGAGCTTGTTAGAATTCTGCACTCACCCTGAGAGCCTGATTCTACAGGCCTGGAGTGGAACCTGAAATTCCGCATGCCTACCAGTCTCCCAAGAGGTGCTGGGTGCCTCTGGTCTCTAAATCGGACACACTCTGAGCGGTAAGGTTCTGAGTGTTCTCATTTGGTCTGGTGGCCACAGAGTGATACAGTGGTCATCGTCTATGCTCACTAAAGGACCTTCCCTCTGGTGCCTGGCTTGAGCCTCCTGCCCCATCACACTGGTCACTTTCCAGATTTGCTGAGAGCATGGTCAGGGATCCCTAACCCATCAGTCTATATTTTCCTTCTGGCCTTGGTGACTCCTGGCTCCACTGGTTAGTGAGCCTTCCCAGCAAACACTCCACTCCTTACTTCCCTCTGACCTCACTGGACCCTTCAACCTCTGAGGACACTTCAGCCCCACTCATCAGCTTTCTCATTGGTCTTGAGAGAGTTCTTTATCCTGCCTCTCTTGCTTTGGCCCTGAAGAAACAACTCTGCAGAAAAACAGATCAAGAAAGACTCTCTTCTTCCCCAACCCTCCCCCCACCCCTGCCCCCACCCATCCTCCAAACAACTGATCTGGCCTATCAACTGTCTTCTCTAAAAAAAAAGGAAAAGAAGCAAAACCTCAACAGGTCTACTTTGTCTTATATGCTGTAAGGGCATAGAACAAAATGAAGTATTTGATATGAAATACTAGCAATTCACATTCAAGTGGCTGATATCCCCGTAAGCCAGGAGAAAACTCCACACACACACACACACACACACACACACACACACACACACACACACAGAACAAAAACTAAGAAACAAAGCCCAAACCACCTTCGCAGTCCTTTGAATTAGGCTTTAATTCTTTCCCAATACTACCTAATGTCAGTCTAAACCCAGCAAGTCTGATCTGCAGTAATTATAGCCCAGGGCAACTTGACAAGGTGGCAAGCAGATTTCAGGCTCTTGCTTTCTGAAACTCTTTCACAAGTTTGCACTGGACCCTCATGCCAAGGCCTATGTCTACCATCGGCTCTTTCTTCCCATGCACAGTTTTTCTCCACACAGGCCTTTCTCCACTGCAGTGTTTTCCAAGCCTTTTCATCTTGATGCCTTCCCATCTCTTTTCAGATCACAGCTGGAAATCTCATTTTCATTCCTTTGTGGCAATTTTTTCTTTCTTTCTATTTCTATTGTTATTTAACTGTGAAAAGTATTTCCTCTTGCAGGAAAAATGCCCATACACTTTGTTTGAGCTGGGGTCCTGCTGTTCATTATTTGCTGAAAGCCGTGCTGTCGTGTTTAATGTGCACCATGAGATGTCAATACCATTTCATCTACATGGAGGCAGAAACCCGTTTGATATAATTTATGAGACCTCCTGTGGTTCAGGACCAAGTCACCTCACACGCCTCTCCCTTTGTAGCACAATAGCAACTAAATGAGGCTAGTGTATTTTGTTTGCATGTTATCTCTGGACTTACAGTGAAGGAAAGCAGGAAGGAAAGGCACACGGGAGATCTTTAGGGTAGATTCACCTTTCCCGACATGGTCTTTCAGAGGTGCAACATTCTGGCCTTCAAGACATTACATTATGGCTTTGAATGCAACAGGGAGATTTAGGCTTCTACTTTATGGTTTACTGTAAAATTGTAACTTGCAGCCTGATTGTGTTTTAAATTATTCAAATGAAAGAATAAACCAGAGTAAATCCAAATAAATGCAATAAGGATGACCAGCAAAACTTGTAATCTGAGGAGGCTTATCATAAATACTGGATGCCTGCCCTCTGGAGGGGAGAAAAGACAGGGAGCACAAAGTCAGTGTTCAGGAGGGTTGGGAACCTGATATCCTGTCTTCTCGCCCAGTAGAAAGCTGTCCTGAGGCCGGATGGTGCATACCGCACTCACACACCTGAGCTTCATTCTGAGCCATGTGTGTTTCATTTGGGTAACAATTCCATTGCTTCTGTTGTTACTGCTCTTGTGCCAGGCTAAGTTCAACTAGGCCTTTCCTTTCTTGAAACAGCGGATGCTATGCCTTCCCTGTGACTTAGTCATGCAATCCCTTCTACCTCTCAAGAAGGGGAGACGTGTGAAGGGAATACGGTGCTGTGAATATGGTGCTAGTTTACCCACAAAGCAGACAAGCATGAGCCTATAGGGGTAGGAGTGTCCAGCAAAGTAAGAAGTAAGAACTGTGTATCTCAAAGACTGTATTGAAGTAAGCATTATGAGAAGAAGTTGAATTTTGTTATTTCCCCTTACATTTATTTTGCAGTTTAATCTTTTACTTGCATTTATATATAGGAAATGACTTGATTGTATTTCAGGGCCTAAAGACTAATTATGAACCTTTTATGAACTGACTTAGTCTTGTGTGTGTGTATTAGTTGTTGGGTCATGTCCCACTCTTTGCAACCCCATGGACTGTAGCCCCCAGGCTCCTCTGTCCATGGAATTCTCCAGGCAAGAATACTGCAGTGGGTAGGCATTCTCTTCTCCAAGGGATCTTCCCAATCCAGGGGCTGAAGCCAGATCTCCTGCATTGCAGGCAGATTCTTTACCGTATGAGTCACTAGGGAAGCCCAACTTAGTCATATGAGGTACTATTTAAGGTACATCCTTTGTATCATAAATCACAATGAGTGTTTTATGGCTGTTATTTCAATACATGTTCAGAAGTCTAGCTTTGTTTTTTCTTCTGTATATTAATGAACACTGTTATTTTATGTTATCACTCAGATGTATTTATACAGAATTTCTTCAGAGCCCTTTCCAAATCCCCAATATTGTGCCAGCTGAAGCTGAGCTCGTGAACATCCTCTAACTGTAATCACTTAATTCAAATCTGGTGGGACTCTGCAGTGTTGAACTTAATTTAACTTATGTTGATCCCCATGTTTTCTCTCCCCTGTAGTTCTGATTGAAAACATACACAGTTCTGTGGTTCTGAGTCATCTCCTCACATATATCTTCTGTCATATTGCATGTTTATCTGTGAGCTGCTGCCCAAAGAGACTGGGGATCCAATACAATTAAATAATTGAAATATTCAAGAGGAATCCAATCCATTCTAAGAAAGAGTAATGTCTCTCTCTTAATGAAATGTGCATTGATGTATGATGATATACTGGCATGGAAACACTGGCAAGTTTTGGAAACTTAAATAGCAAGAAACACAAACCTCAGGAATTTTTATGTGAGTCCTAAATGGCTTTCTTTTTTGTATCACACTGAATGGTATTTCATCTCAGCCAAACATATACAATATAACCCAAAGTGTAGAAATACAGATAATTCAACTCACAGGCTGTCCAGGCTCATCTCCCCCGAGGATTCTGAAGCCAAATCCAGACTCCATCCTTCGAAGGTGAACATCCAGCTCCTTATAATCTGGACCTGGCATAAAGGAGATCCCATTGAGTAATGAATACTGCCTTTTCCCCACCCCCTGAGGAACTAGACACACCAATGATAAATTAATTTTGTGGATGTGATTAATGAGAGTGCTGTTAAGAGTCAGTGACGAGCATAGAAATAAAAATATATATATTTATATATATATGGTGACAAAAAAGTACACATTCCAAAATTAGATAGTCTCTGGGTTAACAGTGACCAACCAAGACATTACTAGCGTATTGCCATAGGCAGAAAGAGCACACACATTTTCTGAGTCAGAAAAAAAAAATCAATGCCTCTGAAATTCTTTATTTTCCTGAAATCATTGAGATTGCCCTCGGAGATTGGCTGCTACTTTGGGGATGTTACTCTGACTAGGATGATTGTTTTAGAAGTATGAGAGAACAGATGGCAGCACCCTGGAACAACCTGGTAAAGGATAGTCTAGTAATTTACTAATAGCTCTTTATGATTTGATGTGTCCCACTGAGTGTGTGTGTGTGTGTGTTTGGGCATGCACGCACGTGCATGCTGGGGGGTATAAACTTATACCTAATAGAAGTTGTTTCTTTTAAAATTTCTAAAGTTAGAAAACATAAAATTGAAACTGTTCTCTATTGAGGTTTGAGTGAAGTTTTAATTTCCTGAAAAGCTCCTTTAGGTTTCTTATAACTTATTACTAGAAATTTATGAAAGTCTAAGTGAACTCTTATCCCTCAAACAATCTAAAATGTGAAGCCACTAGTAGATTGACTGCTGACTTCATAAACACTTTCAAAATAAAGTTGATGAGGGATACTTTTCTGTAGTTAGCCGAAAGAATAGAAATGTACTTAAAAAAAGCCGAGAAATTCCTCTGAATGTCATTTTCAATTCTAGAATAAATAAGCTAAAACCATAAGAAATCTTGACTTTTAAAGGAGCATATGATTTAAATAGGATTTAAGCTTCTCCCTTGCCCCTGGCCCTTTGAATCTTCTTCAGGGGCAAATGTCTCAATCACGACTGGGTTGTGTACACTTTCAAGTCACTGTTAGGCTGTTAATCAATAATCAGCAACTTTGGGGAATACTTTTAATGCCATCCTTTGCTTAAGAAGTATTTGTGATCTCTGGGCCTTAATGGTTTAAAGGAGGTATTAAAACTGACAGAAGCGATTATTCAGTTAAATGTTAAATTATTATTTAATCAGGATGGTTTTGGAAATTGGGATGGGACTTCAGATGAGACTCCTCATGGGACAGGAAGCTATGTCTTAGTCATTTGGATGTACGGTAGTAGTCATAGTTGGTGACGGCCTGGTAAATCTTTTCTAGAGTCTATAGTAAGTGAAGCTGAAGTGAGACAGGAAACAAAGTACAATGACATGGGGCTTGCCTTTGTGCCTCCAACCTGGCTGTGATTTCCCAGTGATACGAGGAAGGCAAGTCACTCACTTCTGAAATTTAAGCATACGCGTGTGTCTAGTGCTCTCAAGGGGAAAGAAAAGCTGAATCAGGCACCTATGTACATATGTATATATCATCCAAGACTATGACTTTCACGTCCTTTTATGGCCAGATGCATGTAGAACCAAAGGCTTTCCCAGTCAACGGTGAATATAAAACTCAAGAGTTATAACCAACTGCATTTCCACAACCATTAGTCATCCTTTATGAACTGTATAATCATTCATATTTTAAAGATAAGACAACTTAGCAGAATTCAGTTCCTATTAAACAGTTAATTAGACTCATGTGGTAAAAGGAAAACGAAACCTTTGTCCTATACTCTACGAGTCTCAGTTGACTTTTGAGCTCAGTTTATCCTGAGGTCTAGAACATCATATATGAAATCACATATTGGGGAGTGTGCTAAAACTTCGGGACTCTGGGGCAGGTGGAGCAGCCCTACAAAACCATAGCAGGTAGCTATACTCTTCCCAGGGGAGGCAGAAAGCCAAAGGGAGATGACAGACGATGCCCAATCACTGTACAAACCTCTAAAATTTTGTTACGGTATGACTGGTCACATCAATCTCTTCTCTAGGTTACTTTACACTTAGTGGACTCTAGACCATATATACATATATATAAATTACAAAGAGAGCATGATATACTTTTGTCACTTAAAATGACAGAGCTAGCATATGTTTAACCAGAACCTGCCTTCTAACTGCAAATATTCTCATTTTTGCATCGCTGCTGAGTATGGTGAGAAATTGTTCCTCCAGTGGCTTCAGTACCAATCCATATTGCATGAGGAGCGCTAAAAGGAGTTTACTGTGTGATCCATTTTATGTGCTAAGTATAACTTGCCCCCAAGGAAATGCTGCAAGTGTACAGTCCTAGTAATGGAATTTTGAGATGTGCCAATGTACATGGGGGTTGTCTCGTGTCAGAGAATCCTGTGATTCCTGGGAGAATTGGAAAGCTTTTCCTTAATGAACGATTCAGGACTCTTTTTTAATTATGAGAAAAATACAGATGTTTGCTAGTTAGTTTTATTGAACTCTGAAGAAGTAAGCAGAGCACATATTTTCTTTCCCCTGTTCTTTGTGTGCACTTTGGTGACATTGCGATCCCTGTACTATTGCTCTGACTGCTCTGATTTCAAACATGGGGCAAAACACGCCAACCATGTCATCTTCACCTTCCATTCTTCCAAGCCGAGATGACTAGTCTCATGGTACATGTACGCATAGAGAGAGGCAAAGAGAGACCCATTAAAGAAGTCTGCCACAGATGTGATTTATTTTTAGTTAATTTTGGAACACAGACTCAGAGGCTGCAGGGCATGGAAACCTAAGAGAAATAGTCAGTGGATAAAAAAGTTTAAATGATAGATTGTGCCTTAAGGCAGTAGTATTTTATATGGGTGGGTGTGTGTGTGTAAGGAAAATAAGAGTTTTCAGAAAGATAATTTTTCTTTGGTTTCTCCTTCCTTCCCCCTACCATTTGAGTCTGGCTTTAGAAAGTAACTAAAATTACATGCACAAAGCTTGAAATGTTTCTCTTTCTCCCCACTTTGTTAGCTCTCTTGAAAGATTATGATGTTTCTGATACTCTTCTTCAGTTGCTCTTCTGGTGTGATGACATGTTTAAAATGACTGTAACATGCTTTATCTCTTCCCCTGCCAGTGTAAGGACTTAAAGCAAAGAAATTCAAGGGCCACTCTTCATCCCACTGTTTCACAATCCTCACTTCTCTCTCCAGTTGGTTTACGAACCGTGTACCTAGCAGGTGGTTAGATGAGGGGGTTGGGTGAACACTCAGTGGGACCTGAGTCACTCGATGTCACTCAGTCATGCCCTCACCAACATTCTTTTTCTTTCTTTTCTGCCTTATTTTTTCTGTATTTGCACTCTTTTTTTTTCTTCTTCTTTTCCTCTTCTTTTTCTGTTTGAAAAACCATCAGAGGTCTCTCAGGCATGGCTTGGTGCAACTCAAGATGAGGCAGTGGTTGTGAAGAAATGGACTAAAAGAGTCAGAAAACTTTTTGGATACTGGTGTTCAATGGCTAGCCATGGCCAGTGTTGCTGGTTCTTTAGAGGTGGCTCTTGGGATCCTCAGGCATTATGAAATAAAACATCTGAAGATCCTTGTCCCAGGTGGGACTTTGCATGACCTCTGGGACAAGCTATGGGGATGGAATTTACAACTACTGATTAATCCTGGGATCTCACTAATATTGAAAAACCAGGTAGAAGGGCAACCTCTGTCATAATAAAGAAAAGCATCATTTCAAAAGCTGATTCTTATTTTGCATTAAGACTCCAGGAAGACTTCACATGCTATATATACCCTTGGTCTAGCTTCTGAAAGACATGGCTTTATGCACAGTTTCAGGGAAAAGGATGGGCGACTGAACACAACTGATTAATTTTGTGAATGTATTCAAGCTTCAAAAATGCAAAGAATGGCATTTTTATGGATTAATTTGGCACATGGGATGCTGCTGTAAACATGTCAATTAAATTCTGGTACTTGAATCCCCTTTCATGTTTTTTTTTTTTTTTTTTTTTTTTTTTAAATTAAATTTATTTATTTTTAAAATTACAATACTGTATTTGTTTTGCCATACATTGACACGAATCAGCCATAGGTGAACACAATCTCCCAATGCCGAATCCCCCTCCCACCTCCCACCCCCCATCCTCTACTTGAATCATCCTGTGCATCAGCCCCATGCATCCTGCATCCTACATTGAACATAGATTAGCGTTTCGTTTCTTACGGGAAAATATACATGTTTCATTGCCATTCTCCCATACCATCCCACCCTTTCCCTCTCCCTCAGAGTCCAAAAGTCCACTCTATACCTCTGTGTCTCTTGTTGTCTCACATGTAGGGTCATCATTACTGTCTTCTAAATTCCATATATATGTGTCAGTATACTGTATTGGTGTTTTTCTTTCTGGCTTACTTCACTCTGTATAATCGGTTCCAATTCCATCCATCTCATTAGAACTGAGTCAAATTTATTCTTTTAAGGGCTGAGTAGTATTCCATAGTGTATATGTACCACAGCTTTCTTATCCAATCATCTGCTGATGGACATCTAGGTTGCTTCCATGTCCTGGCTATTATAAACAGCGCTGCAATGAACATTGGGGTACATGTGTCTCTTTCACTTCTGGTTTCCTCAGTGTGTATGCCCAGCAGTGGGATTGCTGGGTCATAAGGCAGTTCTATTTGCAATTTTTTAAGGAATCTCCACACTGTTTTCCATAATGGCTGTACTAGTTTGCATTCCCACCAGCAGTGTAAGAGGGTTCCCTTTTCTCCACACCCTCTCCAGCATTTATTGCTTGTAGACTTTTGGATCGCAGCCATTCTGACTGGTGTGAAATGGTACCTCATTGTGGTCTTGATTTGCATTTCTCTGATAATGAGTGATGTTGAACATCTTTTCATGTGTTTGTTAGCCATCCGTATGTCTTCTTTGGAGAAATGCCTATTTAGTTCTTTGGCCCATTTTTTTATTGGATCATTTATTTTTCTGGAGTTGAGCTGCATAAGTTGCTTATATATCTTTGAGATTAGTTGTTTGTCAGTTGTTTCATTTGCTATTGTTTTCTCCCATTCAGAAGGCTGTCTTTTCACCTTGCTTATAGTTTCCTTTGTTGTGCAGAAGCTTTTAATTTTAATTAGATCCCATTTGTTTATCTTTGCTTTTATTTCCAGTATCCCTTTCATGTTTTAATTAAACATAAGCACCATGGGCTTATTACCACAGTCTGGCACAGAGAATGAATTCATTAAATATTTTTTCTACTGGAAAAAGTGTTTTTTTGCTTTCCTCATAAAGAAATCCAGGAAAGACAGTACTAGGAAAGAATCAAAGGTAGTTTCCAAAGAACTCCAGATACAGAATAAGTTAAACAGGAATTAAATAACTTTTATTGCTCAAATCTAACGGTACCAGATCAATAACTAATACATGTCTGCCTTAAAAGAATCACTTCTCTCCACTTTTTCCCCTTTATAACCTTTGGTGATATGAACATGGCCAGACATAGTTTAGCCATAGTAGAAGCCATCTCCCACTCTTCATATGGTTCTCTTCAAATAGCCAGAGTTTTCAAATTAAGTCAGATTTTCCCATCCTAAAGACTCCCCTGCTCTCCCTATCCTTTTCTCTCTTGGACGCAAGCCTTACCTCTTTCCTCTCTGACTTACTCCTGCCAGTCTGGTTTCTGTGCTCTTGGCATTACTGAACTGCTCTAAGGTCACTGATGACATCCTAATGATCAAATCCAGTGGCCATTTTTTCTTTGTTCATTCTGCTTGATTTCTATGTCTCACTTAATGCTGTTGACACACCTTAATGATCCTTGATTTCTTTTGTTTCTAAACAAGAAAAGATCTCCTTTCAGAAGAAATTTCTAGTCTTGATTTCTGTGATACTCCATATCCTGGTTTTCTTGTCTTTGGGTGGAGCTGTCCACTCAGAGGTCCTGACTATGGATTCATTGTTTCTTAACATTCTACCATGGTGATGGCATAATTATCTTTGTTTATAAAATTCCATTATGAATAGCCTGCACGAGTTGCTAAATAAATGTGTCTTAAATTTAATTGTTTCCAATCTAGTGAACCTGATATACCACAACACTATTGTACTATTGAGATTTCACTTAGCTTCCTAATTACATTAGGACTTCCTACCATTAATTTTGCCTAGGCATCTTATGCAGTTAAAGTTAGCAATATACCTTACAATTATTAAATAAACAGATCCAAGTCAAAATCATGACAAATTGCTTGATAAAGAACATTTTATAAATATGAAAAGTAGTATAGAAGATCTATTTATTCTGGTTGGAGTCATAATTTTCCAGAATAGTTTCCTAACTTGTGTGGACACTTAACAAAATATTTGGATTGGTTCTTAACCCAAAAATCTGGATCGCATGGTAGTATAATACATTCAAACTATATTAAAAGTTTCCTCTTTCAAATATTATATATTTTGGAATCATTTTGTTCATATATCAAGGTTATCTAAGTTATTACATAAACATAGTTCTCTTTCTTCTTTTGGCTTTAAATATAGTACATTCAGAAGCTGAGAAATGCAGAAAATGTGCTTGTTGTGGCCATAAGCTAAGATTCAGAATCTCAAATTAAATCTTGCCTTCATTTTGCACCTGTAATTACTAGGTCTCATTTTCCCTCTGGTTCTAAGATACTCTTAAAAACTACAAAGATTTTATAGTTGGTATAAAATATATAATATATATATAAATTATGTTTAATTTATAATATAGTATATATAATTATATCTTAAAAATTTCAGACACAGCTAAACCAAATACTTTATACATTATCTGGACAAAATGCTGAGCAATATCTTCCATATTTTCTACAAATCCAAAACAATGACATGGAAACTTATAGAATGAAATGATCTCAGGCACATATATTCTCCAAGGGGTGTTAGAACATGCTGAGATGGATAATGAACTGTCATCATGGACACACTCTAGAGATGTATGCTGTGAGCCCAGAGGCCTGAAATAGTACTATTATTATGAAACATTCTTTTCTACAATTGTTTCAGTATTCTAGCTTTCAATCTAGTGGTCTAAACAGCTGTTCAAAGTACTTCTTAAGAGTAAGAAGATCTAAATCTTCCTTTTCTTCCTTTATTTCCATAAAATTAAATATTTCAGCCTAAACCAAATTAATAAATATTTTTTCAGAATAATTAGGTCAAAAATATTTAAGTAATTTAATTATTACTAAAAGCTCTTAAGCTTCAAACTATTCTATTCTAACTTAAAATACTTTTAAAATGTAGCATTTTATAACTGGCATGGTTTAAAAAAATAAATGATTATCAGTATTTAACTGATGTGAAAATAATTTCATTCTATATTAGCAAAATTTCTAGCAATTTTTAAGTAATTTTAAGTAATTATGTATCTTTTCAGATACTCTTATTTCAATTATCTAGTCCAGTGCTGTTCACTGTAAACAAAACATGAAGCTACATAGGTAATTTAATTCTAGTAGTCATAGTTTAGAAAGCAAAAGAAACAGATATAATTTTAATAATATGCTTAACCTAACATATCGAAAATACTATTTAAGCACTAACACAATAATTAGTGAGATATCATACATTTCCTTTTTTTTTTTTGGTACTAAGTTTTTGAAATTCAGTGTGGATCTTACACACTTCTCACAGGACATCCAGCTCAGAGGGGCCACATTTCAAGCACCTAGAAGCAACAAGTGTCTAGAAGCTTCTCAACTGGATAGCATGACTTAGTCAATCTGATAGCTTCCTTTGGTATCTGGTGTTTTAATCTAGTCTTTTACTAAATCATCTTGTGAAAGAACTTAATGAATAAATGATTGTTTTCCTTTGACTTTTGTTTGTTTCCTTGGCTGCCATATAGGTCAAATTTGGTGAGAATTGCCCTCTACCTTAAATATATGCTTATGTGGGTGAGTGAAATTAGCATGGTGATTATATAGTAAAAAACTGATACTACTCAGAAGAATGATTGTTACACAAAATGGAAGACGTTTCATTCACAGGACTGTGAGTACTGAAGAATACTTGCCAGAAGAATCCATTCGAAAACTGGTCCTTGGTGGCACTTGTTCTGGATGGGAAAATGGGGAATTAAAGTTGAAATTCATTTATGGCATTTAAAAATTCATCTTTTTTTTTTGGTTGCAATTAGAACTCACCCTCAGTCTTTTTCTTGTGTTTCATGATTTTTTCTCTAAAATCCATGAAATTAATGGACAGACTTACCCTGTTTTACGTATATGAATATGTCTATAAATGTATCTCTTTCACATGCAGGAAAATGTCTGAATTCTTTTAGATCAGAATGGAAAAAAAGATCACCATTTCCAAAGACTAAGCTTTGATTCTGATGATAAGAATGCTGATTTGAAAGTAAAGTCAATCCAGAACCCAAAATATGCACATATTTTTGAAATCACATTATGATATTGTGTCATCAAATATCAAAATGGAAAGTGAAAACTTCAATAAATAATTATGCTGATTTATGTACACCAGTCCAAATATTTTGATCCTTATAATTATTTGGATAGTAAGTTATATATAAATAGTTGAATAAAATTGGTTTATTTTAGCAATAGGGATCCTTCATGAGAACTATGATACCATAACATGTTACATATAACATAAAAGTTTAGGGACATAAGTGTAAAATACTATATATATTCTATAGTGTGCATATGAAATACTATGGAAAAAATGGGTATTTTATCATTAAACTTAAAAATTAGAAGACCGAGTTCTGATTGCTTTCTGATTAAGCTTTGTTTGCTTCACTATTCAACACTGAAAATGAAATAGAAGCCTCTTGAGGGCGATGACAAGGCTTCCCCAGGGTACCCTGCACAGCTAGTCTCACTTGCTGTGGGGAGAATGAACCTCCCCGCTAGGCAATCTGCATTTTCACAGGAAATAAGTTCTCCAGCAAAACTGCTTAAAAAAAAAAAATTTCCCTGTTTAGTGTAGCTGCTTAGGATTATGAATTGCGAAATTTTCTTTAATCATAAAGATGGAGCTATAACAGGGATGGAAGACTGTGCCCTTCTAAATACCTCCATTAGTTGTAAAAGTGACATCATAATCTTTATACTATCCTGATCTCACTAGGACCTACTTGCCATCCAGCAGTTACACTCAGTTTACTGCAGCCGTGATGGACTCATTTTTAATCATGAAAGTACTTTGGGTTATATTGTCAACTTGTGCTACCACTAAAATGCTCTGACAAACTAACTCTCAATCAAGGACTGATTTTAGAATTTACTTCTCTAATTTCCATCCCCTTTATCCCCTGTCTGAGTCCCAGAGCATTAAGTTTTAAACTAGTGAATTAAATGAATTTATAAGCTATCAGATTGAATCTAATTTCTAAAATACAGGGGAAAAACATGTCTCCAACCTAACTTTTATTTCACTTTCATTATTACTTAGTTATTTTTTCTCTATTAAAAGGAACCTATTAGAAACATAATACCATAGTTATTTACAAAGTTACTGAAAAATATTATTTTGAAATTAGATTTCCAAAATAAAATATACATATGAAAAACAGCAAGCACACTTAACTGGATTTACTGACTCCTTTACCAACATACTCTAACTGCAAAGTGACGCACAATGTGATATATCAGAAACTCCAGCTGAAAGGCAATTTTTTTCACAGATTAAACTGTAATAAATTATATTAAAGACAGAAATAATGATTTTCCTGAACAAGGTACAGGAAATTAACCTTCATTGTACAGTTGTGGATTTTTTTAATGCTCATTTCCCCCATGGAGTGTTTTTTTTTCTTTTTAAATTTTATTTTATTTCTGGCTGTGCTGGATGACATATGAGATCATAGTTCCCTGACCAGGGATTGAACCTGCATGCCCTGCATTGGAAGCATAGAGTGCTAACCACTGCATTGCCAAGAAAGTCCCAATAGAGAATATTTTAAATGATGATGTTATTAAATTTTTCTGGCTCTTTTATGATTTTAATGTTAAAGTCACTGGTAAAAGTGTCTAAACATTTACATACCATCCTATTTTGATTTTTCACTAAAATAAGGTAGTGTTCCAGAGAACATTTGTGGGTAGTACTGGACTACCCACAGGCCACTGGACATCAGCAATGTGCAAGCATATGTGGCCAGGGCTTGATCTAGCTGTGTTCAGACATGTGGGTGTTCTAGAAACCAAGGTAGTTGTTTATGATTACTGAATAGCTGCCTGCTGCTATGGAAGCCATCACTTTATCTAAAGCTTCCCTAAACTGTTGGTGTTTCCAGTTTGACTGTATTGAATAGTTAGTCAGAAGGGCAAAGGAGACTGGAGACCAGAAGGCTCAAGCAGAAGCACGTGCATGGGCTGTGGAGCTCCGGCTCTGAGCTCAGTCCATCTTGTGCCTCTACCTTGCGTGCGGTGGTCCACACCACTGGCTTCCATTTCGGGTCTTAAGTGATGTGCTGCAGTGAGTAATATTTTTACACTACCCAGCTTTCCAAATGACTCTGCCAGTAGGATGGGAGACAGTGCTAACTACAACCCTTGCTCACTAATAACAAGGAAAGAGCAGCAGAAAAAGAGAAGATCGTTTAGAAATACAACTACCCATTTAAGATGCTATGAATTACATGTGCATTATAATCCCAAAAGAACTCCACAATGAACAACAAAAGTGCAGGATAAAAGCCATAGATGTGAAAAACACAATGGCCCATTTTTGATCAGCTATGAACTATAATTTCATTTCAAATAGAGTATTAAAAACAGTCTTGTAGCCTTCCTTCATTATGCTATTTAACTGGCCTGTGGTTGCTCTTGATTGCTACCTTCAGCACAAAGCTCATTGCTTATTACAGATTAATGCTTCCTCATTTCTCGAAAGAAAAATTGATTGTATGAGCTCATTTTGAAGAAATTCCAGAGGAATTTCTATTCTAAGGAGGTCCTGCCAGAAGGCACATTATACTAGATGGATCCCTCACTTTTTTACAGTCCTACATTTGAGTGATGTCTTACTGCAAAGGAGTATGGACATATTGTACCTCATAAATTGTTTATTTATAATAACCAAGGTTCAACGTGAAGAGAAAAAAGTTTGAACAACTTCAGTCATAATTCCTACTAAGGGACAGAATCATGAGAGAAGAGTTTCAGGGAACAAGGGGTTTTCTTCTCTGTTTCTTTTTGTTTTCATTGGCTTGCCTGCTCCAGCTTCTGAGATTGCAGTGTGGAGTGTGTTCAAGAAATGGCCCCATGAGCTGAGGGGACAAACTCTAAAATAAGTCTAAATTAGTGAAAAATGAAGCAGCAGGACATGGCCCTCATTCCTAAATTATCAACTTCCTTGGCATGATTACAATCTTATTTTGTAAGATTCCAAAGTGAGCCACACTCATTTCTTTGGGAAGCACTTTGTATTCCCTTGCACTAAAAGAGGAGCCAGTATGGCCATTTTTTTGCAGTTATGTGAATACAATCTGTCTTAGGAGCAGAAAGACAGACAAAGTTAACTCTTTTTGGTTCTGTGATTATTGCAATGATGAATCTGATTTATTCTCTGTGATAAGAATGAGAAGTTCTCTTCACTTAGGCTAGTGAAGCCTCACCACCTACTTTTTCTACTTAGTTTGCCGTGGTCTGGACTTGTACATTTGCTTAGTTTTCTGGGTATGGAAGGAGTTCTCTAGGTGTTTGGCTACCAAGACAAGTCACTACATATATCTTTACCTCAAATTAAGAATAAAAGATGTATGGACAAAAATTCAGGGAGCCAAATAAATCAGTTTAAAATAAATTATTTATCTGATTAGGCTTTAAAATTTGTATTCACAGCCTGTATATTTAGATATATGCTTTTCTTGGACAGTAATGATGTCTATCTCTTTAACAGACTATGTAGTAAAGGAAAGTCATATAATTTATCATTCAATGAGCACAATCTGCAGTGTTAAAGGGAGCTATTAATTATACCAGGACAACACAGAGCAGGGCTCTCCCAGGCAAATGGCATGCACAGTCACTCTAGATAGTCTTGGGGTAAGTAGGACATTACAAACTGTCTCCTATCATATTAGAAATATGTGGTTGAAACAATGATGTAAACACATATAGAGAACAAGTGGCAGGAGGAGATGGGAGGGCAGAAGGCAGGAAGGATCCTTAGAAATAGTCTTTTCCCCTCAAAGTCAGAAATGGTGTATGGAGCCCAACATTTAGAATGTTCGCATAGAAACTGAGACAAACCTTTCATCTTGTGACTGCAAAGAAAATTAAAGTCCATCTTTCATGAGACTTATGGAAAAAAAGACAGAGAAGGGAAAACTTAAAAATAGCATGGCTTATCTCATTACACAACGGTGGGTATTTTCCTCTGCTTTCAATTTTAAGAAATCCAAGTAATGGAAACAGCAAGAAGTCAATTATCAACAGAGACTGTTACACAAAGGGCAGTGAGATTTATGTAAAAGTCTTGGATAGAGATGAGGGTGGGTAGATTTTTGCTGTTTTCTGAGAATTTCCAGTAACAATACAGGGTGTCAGCACTTGAAAAACCAACATGAAAACTCAGAAACCCCACTGGTCAAAATCTCTTTTGGGACTTTTTAGGCATGGTTCTTCTAGTATGCTTATAAGCTTATGTGGAATGAAGTTAATCAGGAAAATTTTTCTTTTTGCATAGAGCTTGCAGTAAGAACTAATGAGATTTTGATAATTAAAAGATGTTTCATGCAAGACATTCTTCTTTTTTGGTATAATTTTTATTTATTTATTTTTTAAATTTTATTTTTACTTTATTTTACTTTACAATACTGTACATTCTTCTGGTTAAATATCAGTTCTGAACATGGAATGAAAAACAATGGGTCTAATTATCTAGTTATATTTAAACTATTATCTGTATCAATTGCAACATTTTGCATGTTAAAATACTGATAATTATTCACTGCTACATAACAAAATGTCATTCAGGAATTGCTTTCCTGTTTGTGTCCCTACTGTCACTGCAAGCCTCACGTGAGTGGAAATTATGTCTGGTGATTCTTCTTTCATGGAGTGCACAGCAGAGTTCCAGACACACACTGTGCTTCATACAGTCTTGTTGATTGATGCGGAGCCTGGAGCTGCCACCTCTGGGCACTCTGCCTGCTGCTGTGCAATTAGAGGCATTGCCTGGCCTGCTAGATGGAAGAATCTTCTTTCTGTCAAGTCCCATGTAATCATAAGATCTTATGAGGACCCGAGGTGTTTCTAGCTTTTCCTTTCATAAGCAAGTACCTGCCATGTTCTGTTTCCTGTGGCTCTAGTATCCTATGGTTGTCTTTGTTTATTTAAAATCACAGTATTGTTTCTCCCAGGAATACATCTTTATTAAGATGTCCTGTGCATGCACATTAAAATGTCAGCATAATCTAATTATGAGCCAAATGAGGCACAGCACCATTTACATCATTTGATAAGTTTCCATCATTTGCAGAGGACTAGTAATTTGAATCCAAATACTTCTTGACAGACTGGATGGAATAAACATTCTGTAGCTCTGTAGAGTAGAAGCTTGTGGGTGCAGGTACACTCTTTTATTTAGTAACTGCAACCTAGTTTTAAACATGAATTTAAAAAATCTGCTCAGCATTAGATTTCATTGTAAAAGAGGATACCATGAGGTCATTACAGGTCAAGGAAAATGTGAAAAGATGTGATTTAGACACTTTGGTTAGGATTCCCTTCCATACTTTCCTTGGTCCCACTGATTTTTCTCCTAGGAAACAGTTCGGAGGTACAGAATAAAAGGAGTTATACCTAAATATTATGCCTGTAATTCCAAAGAACAGAGTGGCTCAATATGGGTCTTTTGTTTGGATGCATACATTTTACAATGGTTGAAAAAGCCAAAACTATTAGATGACGAGAAATACTCCCTCTGTTCATTAAAAGAATGTATTTTTGGCAATTTTCTAAAAATTTAAAAGAGATCATGAGGCTTTGTCATACTTGGAAATAGGATATGGATACAGGGCAAAGGTCTATGTGAAGCTGAGAAAAGCAAAGCGAACTGATCAGCTATCCAGAAATTAGAGAAAGTGGTGCCATGTTTTGGTTTTTTTGTTTGTTTGTGGTTTTTTTTTTTTTTTTTGGTTTCCTTAATCTTCAGAGCAGAGCTTTTCTTACCTTGACATGATTTCTGTGTTTCATTCACACTCCATTTAGTGTTACAAAATAACAGGACAGAGAGAGAAGAATCGGAAAGAAAATGGCTCTTTTGGCTCCTAAGAGTTGTGACCCTGAAAACATCATTGTGTCCTTGGAAACATTAGAGAGAGCTGAGAAAACAAGAGAGAGGCGGTGGGGGTGGGGGGTGGGGAGGGTAGCGGCAGTGAAAGAGGCCCAGCAAAGGCACGGGCTGGGCTCTGGTGGAAGGGCAGGGCATGGGGCGGGCAGTCAGGATGTTTGTTGTTCAAGTGGCTGCAGACACAAAGGGGTACAGAGCTCCCGGAGGAAGACAGAAAAAGAAAGTCACGGAGGTTAAGGCGATTGCTTTGCGAGGTTTGTCACAGGTGAGGAGCGGAAAGGCAACGGACAGAAGGGGCATTGCAGGGGCTGGATAAAGAAATCAGAATTTGTTCAGGGTTAAAGAAGGTCATACACCATTCCTTTCCACAAAGAGCATTAGACGCCATAAAGAAAAGAGACTAAACAGCAACACTGCCTTTGTCTTGAATAATAAAGCTTGCACTGGTCAGGAAACCACAAAAGGATGGAAGCAAATGACTAATGAAGGGACAAAACAGGAGGAAGCATCTCTTGACTTTCCCTAAAGGTAACCACAAAATTCAGCAAGCAAGGACAGGAGGGTATGTTCCACCTTCTGAATTAGGACTTCTGTATCCTGATCTCTACTCGTTTACCCTTAGTTTTCTTATCTCCCAGTTAGTGAGAGCAGGACATAGAACTCAACTTGGGTGTCTCCTCATGGTGCTAACGGTCAGCTTGATTACTGAAGTAGAAAAGGTATTAAGAACTGTGCTGAAATCATTCCTATTTTTTCAGTATAATGACGGTTAAGATCATGAATTCATACTCTGTATTACACAGTGAAAAAATTTTTTCTATCAGAGCAAAGAAATTCTAACAACTACTACTGCTACTGCTAAGTCGCTTCAGTCGTGTCCGACTCCGTGCGACCCCATAGACGGCAGCCCACCAGGCTCCCCCCGTCCCTGGGATTCTCCAGGCAAGAACACTGGAGTGGGTTGCCATTTCCTTCTCCAATGCATGAAAGTGAAAAGTGAAAGTAAAGTTGCTCAGTTGTGTCCGACTCTTAGCCACCCCATGGACTGCAGCCTACCAGGCTCCCGGTCCATGGGATTTTCCAGGCAAGAGTACTGGAGTGGGGTGCCATTGCCTTCTCCGCAGAGCCCTTTAAAAACATTTTAGTTGTTCAGCCAGGAGAAAAGTGAAATACACTAGCCCTGACGCAGCCAATTATTTTTAAAAGAGTGGCAGGGGTGGTGGTGGCAGGGGAGGTTCATTTTGATGAGAGTGATTTCTCAATGGCCTGCTGTCCTAACTAGTTCATCAAGTAAAATTACTTTAAAGAGAGTTGTAGAGGATGGGGAAAGGGTATTATGTCTACTTTCCCTTACCAGCTGGGCATATAATTCTCAGCCCCTGAGCTCATCAAAGAGTAAGCAGATTTGAGATCCTCTGAGATCACACACAATTTAAAAGTTGCTATTCATGCTTCAGATGATAAAGGTGGAAAGAAGACACTGGTGGAATACCGAAACAAAGGAAATCAGCAGACTGTAAACAGGAGCACCAGGAACCAAACCCTGCTCTCCAGGCTAGTTTTCTCAAGCCATTACTCAAGTTCATATCATACTGTGCATTTCCTTCATAGATTATACATTCAAACCATTTGGATTCCTGTTCTTTAACGTTCAAAAGAGATGACCTGTTAGGTGGTGAAAAATGTCTCAGTGAATGCATATGCAATATTAAAAGCCTTTGTTTTCTAATATTTATAAAGTGCAACGAAATGATTTTAGAAGACTTTTAAATAGGGTGACAAGTGACTACACAATATTTTATGACTCAGCTTTCAAATGGGCCCCAGTGCATTAAACAAGAAGCAGAAATTTCAGGTAGAAATGATTGGCACCTGCTCTTTGCTTCTTTTAGAACCATTACTTTCACCATCATGAATTGGAAGGACTTGGTTGACATTTTAATCACATTCCTAAAATCTTCAGTGACTACATTCATGCTCTAAGAAAATCTATGCTTCAGACTAAGATCAGATTAAACATAAAAATCCTAACTCTTCTTATTATCTGGTGGCTTAAATAAAGCTAGTCGTCTCTTTTTCTACTGCCTACCCTTTGCCCCCCTTTCCCCACCACAGTCCTGGTTTTTTTGAAGGATTTAGGGAAAAAAGGAGGAAACAAAATTTAAACCCAAAAGATATGAGCTCTTTTGAGTTGACATAGTTTTTTTTTCTTTTTAAGGAAAAGTTTAGATCAGCTGGCTTTACTTTAGAGATAGGTTTTGAACCTCAAAATATAAAATCACACCAGATCATTCCAGCCTCAATAAATCCCCTGGCAGGGCTTCAGCTATTTGTAATGCACTTTTGTTTTCTGTGGCTTTCACTTACGCCTACTTTCATAAATGGCTCTCGATTTCTCGTAGAGCTCATAGGGGTCAGGCTTCCTTGGGTCAAAGGCCTCTGTTGAGTCAGGAAAGGAACTCCTGTGAAGGGCGGGCGGGAAGGGCAGGTTCTGTGGTATGGCCGGAGCAGATAAACTCGTCTGAGGACTGCCTTGGTTCTCCCATCGGTCCATTATCTGTAAAGCCAAAGAGAACAGAGAAGATGACTGATGACAAACTCTTTCTTGCTGTTTCCCTGTCACACACCACAGCCCTCACATTTAAGTTCGACTTGCTTGTCCTGCACACTTTTCTTTTACAAAACATTCAAAACTTTGGTAGAAGTATTGAAAGAAAAAATTCCATTTCTATATAATAAAGCACCATGCTAAGTCGCTTCAGTCGTGTCTGACTCTGTGCGACCCCAGGGACAGCAGCCCACCAGGCTCCCTGGGATTCTCCAGGCAAGAACACTGGAGTGGGTTGCCATTTCCTTCTCCAATGCATGAAAGTGAAAAGTGAAAGAGAAGTTGCTCAGTCATGTCCGACTCTTAGCGACCCCATGGACTGCAGCCCACCAGGCTCCTCCGTCCATGGGATTTGCCAGGCAAGAGTACTGGAGTGGGTGCCATTGCCTTCTCCGAATAAAGCACCATAGATGGTTATAAATACATGTGCTGCTTGACTTTTGAATGCAAACTTTCATAACCTTGTCACATACCAGGTAGTAATTTTCAGTGAATCACTTAATCTCTTTGAATCTGTTTTTTTCTCTCTATAAAATAAGACACTGTATGTATTTCAAGATAATTTATCTGTAAGCGCTTATAACTGTATGGTATTGTTCCTTTTCTAAGATGGCTCCAATTCATGACACCATTTTTACTGAAGAAGAAAATAGCCTGCAGGTATTCATTTGACACCTATATACATCCAAACCACTTCCTATACTTGAATATTCAATCAATTTCCTCATGGTTGATAAGTAATTATATAACCCTTTGGGGTTTCTGAATTGTTCAAAGTCTTTTATGAAGTTTCATTTACTGCTGATCTAGTGGTTTCCTCTCCAAAATGCTGCTGCTGCTACCATCATGATTTATTAACAGTGTAGAATACTTTTTAGTTCACCAAGTTCTTTCATTTACATTATCTTCTTTGATCATCACTATATCCCCATGAGGTAAAGTGAGGACTCATTTCTTTTTATCAAGGAGAAAGACACGTTCACCAAGATCACCTATTTACACAACCAATTTAAACAGCCAATCTATTTCTCTTTCAAATTCAACTTCAGCTTTTCAGTTTTGACTAAACCTATTGTGTGTAGAATGAGGTTAGGATACCCTCTTGTTTGAAATTCTGCTCTAAATGAGTGTAGTCCTCAGGACAAATGCCACTTTCTAGTGGGGCATGGCGGCTCTCCAGCTGATCCTCTTTCTCATCTCCACTGGTGGTCCCTCCTCTCATTCCCTAGAACCCTACAGGTTCTCTCCCTTGCATATTTTATTTCTTTTTCTGCTTGCAAAGTTTACCTATTTTGCACTCTTCCATCTCTCATCTTCATTATACCTGGCTACTAGATTCAGGTGAGGTCCCTCCCCCAGAAGGTCTTTGCTGACTGTTCCTGATCTGGTTACTTGTCCCTCCTGGGTGCTCCCATGGTACCCACTACCTACCCCTCACACTCAAGTGGAATTGCAAGTCCACCGTTGTCACCACACATAGATGATTCTGGGGACAGAGACTGCAGGGGACATAGTCTCTCTCACTGTTACATTATCAACACACAGCAAGTACTCAGAAGATGCAAATTTAGTGAATGGATGAAATCAATAAAATATGGCCACCTGTTCTTTCTTGAAGGCCAGTTTTGATATACACTGTTTTGAGCCTGGCAGGATTATAACTTTCTAGTCTCTACCTCACTGTCACTGCTTTTGTTTTCATAACAGCTATTGTTTGGTTAGGGCTTCACTGCCAGCTGCCACCTATCAACAATATATGTTTTAAAGCTGGAGAGGATGTGAGATAGCATCTAACACAAAGGTCCCTGTGACCCACTTATGTACCTCGGATTGTGGCAGGGGTTGGACCATTCAGCAAACTGGGCAAGAAATGGGTCACTGACCCTCCTCTCAGTACTACTGGAGATAAGGCCTGAATATGTGAGCTTTTGAAATTCATATATTGACATTCTAACACCCATGGTAACACTACTAGGAGGAGGAGCTTTGGGGAGATAATTAGGTCATGAAGCTGGAGCTTTCATGAATGAATTGGTGCCCTTACAGAGGAGACCCCAGAGAACTCTGTAGTCCTAAGACCCAGGTGAGGTCACAGCCATCTAGGAGGTGGGCTCTGGCCAACGCTGAATCTTCTGGTGCCTTCATCTTGGACTTCTAGCTTGCAGAACTATGAGAAATATATTCCTGTTTTTATAAGACACCAATCTATTTTACTATAGCTTTCAGAAGAAACTAAGAAGACACTTGGCTTCATTTTAATTTATTTACTTCATGTGCTACTGACCAAGATTTCATTTGAACAAGGTTGTACAATGAACAAAGATGGAAAACCCTTAGCTGAGTTCAACTCCCTAATATTAAACATGATCCCTAGGAGCACAGAGAGGTCCAGCAGCTGTCAGTGCCCGACCCTGGGTCAAAAACAAATCTATAACTATAATGGGAGTCCTTTTTTTCTTTTAACATAGTAATACATTGAGGGGAATAATTGGTAACTTTGCTTTGAGTCCTGGCTAATTTTCTGCTCAGTGACCCTTTTGTTCCCATTTAGTAAAAATCTTTAAATATGCACTTCATAATTCCCTTGGAAGTCAAATCTGCCTAGGAAGCCACTGTGGGTTCCTTTGGTCAGCCATTCTCTGCACTTGGGCTCTGACAGGAAGACCCACACTGTGGTTAAAGGCATATGCTTTGTTATTTTTCATTTTAACTGACTTCAGGCACCATGTGGGTGCATTTTGTCTGTGACTTTCTCCCTTCTGTTTCTAAACATAAGATACTTAATTCTAAAAAAGTAAATAAATTAGAAATATGGTCTGAATCACTGAGTATCCTACTTGTCTTCAAAGGGCTTCAGCAAATGTCTATTTATTTCTCCTATCTTCCATGGAGGGTTGTCTGATTCTCCCATAAGTCTTGCTAGTATATATATTTTTCATGTAGTCACTGGAGTAAACATGCTTCAGGTGAAATATTAGTTTTCTAAAAACATTCTTAAAACTGCAAAATAAATAATGCTTTGGGCACTGTTTAGGAAAGTTTCTGTGGCAGATAGAAAAATTCTACAATGTCTACAGCATTGAGATGGAGAAATTTGTTGAGTTCAGTTCATGCTTAGTAAAGCATTCACAGTGTCTTGCTGTGACATTAATCAACCCTCGAGTCACTCTGTCAGGGACTTGTAAGACTATAGGGCAGATAATCACAGTGCCCATGAAATTACTGAAAAAGAAGACTCATAGTCCTTCACTCCCCCCCACCCTCTTATCATTTGAAGTTCAGACCTAGAAGACCATGGTGGAAACCCCGTGCTGTGGGATCACCACCCCCACCACCCCACCCCTAGTCTCTGGAGCTGATGTGCTGATCTGACAGCATCTTTTTTTTTTTTTTTTAGCTGAAGGATAATTGCTATTGGAGAATTTTGTTGATTTCTGCCAAACATCTACATGAATCAGCCCAAGGTATTAAGGGCTTCCCTGGTGACTCAGACAGTAAAGAATCTGCCTGAAATGCAGGAGACGTGGGTTCTATTCCTGGGTTGGGAAGATCTCCTGGAGAAGAGAATGGCTACCCACCCCAGTATTCTTGCCTAGAGAATACTATGGGCAGAGAAGCCTGGCAGCCTACAGGCCACGGGGTCGCAAAGAGTCCAACATGACTGAGTAACTCAATTGACTTCTCAATACTTTCTTAGATACCTTGGTCTCTGCACTTTTGCCTTCCAGCTGGGTTACCTTGTACTCATTAGTTCCTCTCAATATTCATGAACCACATAGATTCTTACCCCAAGTTCTTATTCCACCTAAGGTCTTCTTGGCCTTGACCTCTGAAAAGCTGTGTTACCTGCCAGGCATTTACCTGTCAAAAAGTCTTCTGATTGGAACTTTCCACAGTCCTAGCCATGTCCTTACCTATGCCAATATTTATAAACACTTTTCTAGAGTAAGGAAAAATGGAAACAAAATTGTTTTCTTTATCTGGGAGAAGACTTGTATTTCTGTTCTCCTTGATGAATGAGTGAATGTTTTAACAGTATGAAAATATAGTCACTGAGATAGCAGTGGACAGAGTGGACATATAACCCACATGGGATATGAAAGAGTAAAACAGAAAAAAATCGATCATGGTGTGGTCAATTTTTTTAAACCCACTTTCTGATTCTAGGATGCACATTGAGAATAGAGAGCTTGTGAACAAGGTTAAGTTGTCCTTCCCATGAAAACTAGAAACTGCTTGCTACCTGTAGAAGTTGGGATAGTCTAAACACACTTCCTTACTATTTTAGGGCAGGGCTGGGAGATGAAGACATTTGGCTTGATTCAGTACTTGAAGAATGAACTTGGATTCCTTCCAGATGAAGAGAACAAGAACTCACTACAATTAGTGTATTACTTGTTAAACAGAAGTGACTATCTTGGTGTGGATTAGTTTTAGATGTGGATCAGTAGGACAGAAGAAGATCAAGAAGTGACAGGACCAGGAGAAGGGGGATCTCACTCAGGATAACATTTCCTTATCCTGGTGAAAAATGTCATCAATCCTCTTCAAAGGTGAGAGTGTATAAATCCAAATACTGTGGGTATGTATTTATATATTTGTTTAAGTAAATAGTTTTGCAAACTATGTTCATTCATTGAGTGATTAATTTGTTAAGAGTTTATTCGTGGAAGGTCTGCTTTCTAGAATTACAGTATTTTATATTTTGAGCATTTCAGAGGCTCTGCTTTAAGCACCTTACATGGATTAAGTCATAGACTCTTTACAATAACCATGAGAGGAGTATTATTATTATCCCCATTTATAGATGAACTTGAAATAATGAAAGCTTACGCAGCTAGTCAAAGGCAACCTAGCTAGTAAGGAGAAGCACAGTTTGCATACAGGCAGTAAGCCTTCAGAGTCTGCACCCTAAACCACTGTACACATGGCCTGTCACCAGAGTCCCTAATCTGAAGAATTTCTGGCAGATGCTTGGAGGACATTACACTGACAGTCCTCTATCTTCATTTAGCTTAGGACCTGGAAGTCCAAGCCCTACCTTTGGAGAGATGCCTGGGTTCAGGGTTAATTTTAAACTGAGTTCTATGAAATTATTGAGTGTGGATGTAACTAGTATAATGACAGCAGATACTATAATTATGCCAAATGGCTTCATTTGTGTAAATGTGGTCCATATAAGGAAATCAGTAGATTACATAATTGTAGCACCATGATGAGGTTGCAAGATTCCTTCTTAAATTAGATAAAGATATGTGTAACCACAGAACACAGATTTTTAACTCTGGTGGTGAAAGGAAGGAATTATTCAGATTTTGGTCAAGGTAAAACAAATTTCATTTTAAATATTTTTAAATACTTCTTTTCAAAATCACATGGATCACTAAATAGTTTAACTAGGCCCAAGGAAGACTAGTTTTCTCATCTGATATTCTCTGTGGACCAGATGAGCTGAATCCCAAATGAGGACACGCTTGGTGTGAAAGTTCTGAGAGCATGGGCCTCTTATCACTAGCTCCCAGTTTTCTCATCTCTCTTTGAGAGAAACCTGGACCTCAGGCATACTCCAGGGCTCAATAATATTTTATTTTCACATGTCTTCAAATAATTTTAAAGCCATGTTATTTAACTAACCCAGTTATTGCACTTGAAAAATATGCAAAATAATATTATGTCCATTTCTAAAATGGGAAAATGAAGCTCTCAAATATTCCTTCAGTAAAAGGGAGAAAAAAGGAGCATAAAATTAACCCAAGAAGTCCCTACTCACTGGCCAAACTAGGGGCCACTGGTGTCAGAGCTACTTACTGTGAGAGGAAAGAAAAGTAGGTGTTAGATGTGAATCCCTGAGATTTTGAGTTTTTTTGTTTTAATTTTTTGTTTTGTTTTTTGTTGTTAACTTGAATCACTTTGCCACAGCTCTCTTCCACTTGTGGGTTTTAGCCATCTCAGTTAGGGTCAGCTATTCTAACACAGCATAGAATGGGACCCCAGAAAGCTAGTCCCAGCTCTTGGGACTTGGACAAACTAGTGCCAGTCTAATGGCAAGTAAAGATCATCTCCAGCTGGGAAGGCAACTTGGCTAAACTTGTGTCACAAAAGATTAATAAAATACCAGTCTCCTACGTTAGCATCAACATCTCAGGACAGCTGATATAGAAACTAGGCTCAGAGAGACTAGCTGACAGCAGAGATCACCAGTTTCTGAAAATTCAGAGCACCACTTTGAGTGACTGTCAGTTATGGTGGAAAAATACAAAGTTTTTCACAGATACATATGTATTTAGCTCTGTATGCATTAAAATGTAAATATAAACACAAATACATATACAGCTAAATTTTCTGAGGATCGGATTTAATTTGTAGGTCAAGACATCTGGGTCTATAATTTGTATTGTTTTAAAAATTCAATGCACTAAGAAATGATGATATTTCTGATGGTAAAAACAAAGGTTTCTAAAGAATTTTCAGCACACTATACTGAACAATGTTAAAGCTTGTTTTCTAAAAATGTTTAAAAAAACAGAACAATCTTCATAGGAAAGTAAGACAAGTTACTTTTTCACAGAGAATTTGTTCTTTTGACATCAAAAATCTCAAAGGAGGAAGGGATTTTGAGGTTACTCAATTCAAATCTTATTTAGTGGAATTGTAATCATAACTAGTAATAAAGAAGAAGAATTTCAACTTACAGGCTTTGGGGTTTTCCATGGAGAAAAGAAACCTGCAATAAAGAAAACAACATATGAACTTTGAAAATACATTCCACTCCACTTACAGGTAGCATGATATTAAGACAACCACAAGTACTTTATATAAGTTAATAGTAAGCAACAACCCATTCTACCTGGCTGCACAGTTTTTTTTTTCAAAGGGACCAATTTTATTGGAATTATATCAATGATTCTAGGAATATTTCTTTGTTTGGCAGCTGAGGATTCTGAAGCCCAGCGATAGTGAGGAATTGTGTGGCAAAAGATCAGTCACTTTACAAGAGCTAAGGCTGAGTCATCCTTTGGGATTTCTGTGGCACAGCTTTAGCTGTGTGTGGGTGTGGGTTTGGGTGTGGGTGGAAAGAGAGAGAGGGAGAGAGAGACAGAGAGAAAATGAAAAACAGTGAGGAGGGTAGATAGGGACACACAGAGAGAATATAGATAGAAATTAAGACTTTTAAAGGTTAACATCTGTGATTAGTATAACAAATAATTCTGCTTTATGTACCTGCTTTATGTGGCTAGAAATCAATCAACAAGCCTTCATTAATCCTACATTTATAAATAATGTACATACTTATATCATGAATAGATTCTACTATAACTGCATATGAGCTGTTCCTCCCACTGACTTCTCTACAGCAGATATCTATTTTATTATCCTTCTGCTCTAGTGACAGCACAATGTTTTTCATGAAGAAGTGGCTAAAAATGTTTGTTAATTGAGTGAATCATGTATCATCAAAGACAGGATTTTTTCAACTCATTGAGCTCTTTTAATGATCACAAATGGATGACGGCTGAACTGACTTTGTTTGATCTGAATGACCTTTAAGATAATTAAAAGTAAAGGACAGATTGATTCCTTTTTCCTTTATTGTTATTATTTTATCATATACTGACCCCAGAAAGCCAAAACACAATCTAGCATACAGAACAAAACTACTTTCTTCTCATACCATCTCTCCCCTCTTTCAATGACTTCACTCATGTTAATATTAGGTGGTGTCTGATAAAATACCCAGTAAAAAATGGAATGTTGAAAATATGCCATGTAATGTTTATTACTTTTAAAACTTGGACTGGCATAGAATGGGCCATGGTTTTCAACTATTTTCATTCATAGGAAATATCCACAGAAATCTAGACACACACTTATCTAGATGCTGAAGTAATCCAACTCAGGCAGAGTATAAATACTAATTTAAACACTAATTGCACCTCAACACAAACGTTGGAAATAGCTGATGCTGCATTTTATGAAAAGAGTGAAAGCATGTAAGCCATCATATTCCTCAGTTTTCCTTGGAACATAGAGTTAAATTTAATGCTGAAGTATAACAACTATCTTACCTAAGGAAAGGGGTGAAATTGGCTTACTTTCTCCTACACTCTGTATGTATGTTCTTATTTCTCTTTCCAACTATTAAAAAGTTCTAATCAATGTGTGACTTGATTATAATTTAATTGCAAGGATTTAATCACATCCTTTTTGATAATAGCTGAGAGTAAAATTGCAGATAAATAAATATATTTATCTCTTTGACTCATTCTGTAAAAGGCCAATAAAAACAATTTGACCAATAATTATAAAAGTGAAAAGCATTGTGACCTATTGGCCAAATAACTATTATTCTCATTGAAGAATAAGTTATTTGCTGTTTAAATAAAATTTATTTGCTGTTTCATGGAATTGTCAGCAATGGTTCTTTTGAGAAAAGATGTCATTTGCACATTCTCACAATGTTAAAACATTCAGTGATTTCATCTGCTTCTCTGTGTTCCTCCTTTTTCTTCTTCCTGCAGTGCCAGAATGGATTTTGAGTATTAGCTGCTTTACATTTGCTAGGTGCTGGGAGTTTCTTAGATTTACAGATGTATTGAAAATGGTTTCTTTTCATGGAGCTTTCATCTCCACATGGCGCATTATCTTAAAAGATGATTATTCCTCCTGGGGAAAATGTATAATCATGAGACTTCTTGGCAGTTATGGTGCCAGAACTGAAATGGCATAATAGGGACGCTGGTTAAGATCAGGGAAGAAGAGAGGGCCATTTAATTTGACCACCTGTCATCACTGGCGTGTTGGCTTCCTCTTCTTTTGAGGTTGTTTTATTCAGTCTGACCTCAGACTATTGGCACGACCCAGGACTTCTCCACTGTGCCCATTATGGCAGTTTCTGAGATATGCCTAATGCTGAGTTGTAAGGAAGAGGCTTCAATCTCCGAAGCAATAGCTTCACTTCTTGAGTCATTGTCAGAGAGAAGCTGCTTGTTTCAGAGTAAGTAATTTTAGGTAGCAGAAATAATATCAGAATAGATTTCCTTAAAAATAAATAACTTACGTGAGTCTTAGAGTTCCTTTGGCAAATTAGCACTCATGCTTTAAGCACTTAAATGAAGATGAACAAAATATTTATTTTGCAATACAACATTGTAAAGCAATTATCCTACAATTAAAAATAAATTATATAAAAAGATACAAAATTCTTCTTTAAAGATTTAATTGGTTGGCAGTTTGCTGTTTTGATAATTGTGTAAAATAAAAACGCAAAAGGAAGAAAAGAAAACATCTATTTTGGGTATACCCAATTTGGCCCAATTAATTGATAAAATCGCTTCTACATGATTAATCTCCAGTTTTCTGCTCGGCTTCATTGGAATAACTCCATAAATACTATAATAGCATGGGTCAAATAATGTAGGTCAAATGCTATATTAATTTGGTTCAAATGATTATAAATGTACAATAAATTTTTGTAGGGATTACACCTCTAAGAAATCTAGTCTATTGCAATTAACATAAAATACCCCTCAAAAAATAAGAACTTTTAAATCCTTATTTCTGGAACTTTTCTTTTTCTGAAATCATTCTGGCCAAAACAGATCACAGAAGGAAGACAGGTTAGGTTTGTTGAGACAATTACTTTTGGGTGTCTCACCACCTACACTCACAGGGATACAGGATAAGGAATATAGACAGTTTTTTCTTAAGCCTTTCAGAGCTGATAGTCCTTTTACAAAGGCAAATTCATAAAAAGAGATTTTTGTTTAAACTAATAAAACTTGCTTTACATTTTAGTTTATTTCTGGCCTTTATTTCCCCTACTTCTACAGAAAGTAGAATCTTATAATTCTCTTATAGAATTAAAATTTATTTATTTAATTTATTTATTATAATAACTTGACCTGTTTTCCATACTGATCATTTACTGAAGTGTGTTGATGTGTCTGTGTATGAATCCAAACATTTATTTAATTCTAACTCTAAAGACAATAAAAGTGAAAGACCTCAAGAAACAGTTATAAGCTAACTGAAACATGAGTAGGGACATTTTAAAAAGGAAAAAGTAAGAGAATAAATGGGAAAATTTAGATGCTGCCAATAGGGAAGTTTCAATGCATTTAATATGAAGCACAAAACTGAATTAGATCTCTAAAATCTGTCTTATTTAGAACAAGAAATAAAGTTAAAATATATTTTTAATTCCTCATGTAAAAGCACAATTAGATGGGCAGAGAAACAGAAACACAGTACAAACAGCTTAAACAAGAAATTCTGATGCTTAAAAATAGAAGAGGAGAGAAGGCAAAACCAGTTTCATACTGAAAATTAAATCAAATTTACATATCAACTAAATACAATTTTAATAAATTATAGGACTATGGTTGCCCAGTTAAATATGAATTTCAGATAAGCAATGAATAACTTTTTAGTATGTTCTGTAGACTGACTGCACGAGACATATACTGCATAGGACATACTTATATTAAAAATTACTTGTTTATCTGAAATTCAATTTAATTGGGAAGTCTACATTTTCATTTCCTAAATTTGAACACCCTATATAGGGAACATTTTATATAAGACCTGGGTAATGAGAGTTGGACTGTGAAGAAAGCTAAGCACCAAAGAATGGATGCTTTTGAACTGTGGTGTTGGAGAAGACTCTTGAGAGTCCCTCGAACTGCAAGGAGATCCAACCAGTCCATTCTAAAGGAGATCAGTCCTGGGTGTTCATTGGAAGGACTGATGTTGAAGCTGAAACTTCAGTACTTTGGCCACCTCATGCGAAGAGTTGACTCACTGGAAAAGACTCTGATGCTGGGAGGGATTGGGGGCAGGAGGAAAGGGGACGACCGAGGATGAGATGGCTGGATGGCATCACCGACTTGATGGACATGAGTTTGAGTGAACTCCAGGAGTTGATGTTGGACAGGGAGGCCTGGAGTGCTGTGATTCATGGGGTCTCAAAGAGTTGGACATGATTGAGCGACTGAACTGAACTGAATGAGTTAAAAATGAAAACACAATAGCAATGTCTACTCAATTAAGTAAAAATCCAGAAAATATTTAGTATTTCCCATTTTTGCACCTTCTCCAATGTTTTATTGTTAGGAACCTTGCTTTAGGAAAAACCAGAAAACATTCTATGCACATCATTGGATTGTGTTGGTTTTTTGTTCATAAGGAATAATTGTTGCCTTATGTCTCACCTCAGGTGATACAAACTCTGTGTGGCCAATGTCAGTGCCTCAAAGAAACTTATTCAAATTGTGTGATGACTGGTTAGCCATAGTGCCTTATCATAAGAGAGTTCCACAAAGTGGCTTTTTTTTCAGAAACTATTTCTGACACATGATACCCCAAATGAAAGAATATCAGTATATTTACTGCAGGTCTGAAGGAGAGTCACTTTCTAGCATACATCTGTGAGTTGTTTGGTAAGAGTTTTGTTGTTGTTGTTTTTAACTATTTTCACAGGGCACAAGATGATTAACTTTCTTAAAACTCCCACTTCAAATAAGGGCTCAAAATACAATGAAGAGCAACTTAATCAGAGAATATCATCATGATATCTTCACTTTGGAATTAGGCCAATGCAATTTTTGGGGATTTCTCAAATAGGACTAAATCTTTCAATATGCCTCTATAGTCTGTTTGATATACTGAACTATCATTTGCAGAATGTGAGATGATTTTTTTCTTTAACTGAAGTATTTGGTACAACATATGACTATGGCTTTGAAAACTATCATTAATTTCATACATTTTATAGAAAATTCCATTTACCACAAATGACAGAGAAACACTTCCTATTTCTCTTTTTCTTTAAGCAACAGAAAAGGACTAGGAACTATTTTGAACTAAAAGCCTGTTTTAGCAGAGATGTCCATACTCTGAGTTACTAAAAGCTTTGTTCTGGTTTGCTTGAAAAATAAGATACAACAATTGAATATACCTAACACGACTCTTGAGAGTCCCTTGGACTGCAAGAAGATCCAACCAGTCAATCCTAAAGGAAATCAACTCTGAATATTTATTGGAAGGACTGATGCTGAAACTGAAGCTCCGATACTTTGGCCACCTGATGCAAAGAGCTGACTCACTGAAAATGACCTTGATGCTGGAAAAGACTGAGGGCAGGAGGAGAAGGGGATGACAGAGGATGAGATGGTTGAATGGCATAACTGACTCAATGGACATGAATTTGAGCAAACTCTGGGAGATAGTGGAGGACAAAGGGGGCCTAGTGTGCTGCAGTCCATGGGGTCGCAAAGAGTTGGATACGAACGAGTGACTAAACAACTATACACTTTAAATATAGTAAATCTGGCAAATGTTATGTCACATGTATATATTTTATCATAATTTAAAAAGTAAATAAGTAAAGCAATAAAAAGAGGAAAAAGAAAGGGAGAATAAAAGTACACACATATCACATGAATGTCAGAAAAAAAAGAGAAAGTGAGAAAGATAATTTTTTTTCACAGTCCTTTGGCTTAAAGCTTAACATTCAGAAAATGAAGATCATGGCATCTGGTCCCAATCACTTCACGGGAAATAGATGGGGAAACAGTGGAAACAGTGTCAGACTTTATTTTGGGGGCTCCAAAATCACTGCAGATGGTGACTGAAATTAAAAGACGCTTACTCCTTGGAAGGAAAGTTATGACCAACCTAGATAGCATATTGAAAAGCAGAGACATTACTTTGCCTACAAAGGTCTGTCTAGTCAAGACTATGGTTTTTCCAGTGGTCATGTATGGATGTGAGAGTTGGACTATGAAGAAAGCTGAGTGTCGAAGAATTGATGCTTTTGAACTGTGGTGTTGGAGAAGACTCTTGAGAGTCCCTTGGACTGCAAGGAGATCCAACCAGTCCATTCTAAAGAAGATCAGTCCTGGCTGTTCACTGGAGGGACTGATGTTGAAGCTAAAACCCCAATACTTTGGCCACCTCATGTGAAGAGTTGACTCACTGGAAAAGACTGTGATGCTGGGAGGGACTAGGGGCAGGAAGAGAAGGGGATGACAGAGGTGAGATGGCTGGATGGCATCACCAACTCAATGGACATGAGTTTGGGTGAACTCTGGGAGTTGGTGATGGACAGGGAGGCCTGGTGTGCTGTAATCCATGGGGTGTCAAAGAGTCAGAAACGACCTAGCGAATGAACTGAACTGAACTTGGTACCTGGCTTGAGGTCAGAAAACCCACCTGGCCACTTGAGCAGACCCTCTCACCTCTTAAATAATCATTTCTTATAAAGGATTGTGACTAATAAAGAGATTCATGTCCCTACTACTTCCTGAAAATATTTCAGGGACAGTGAGAAATTCTTCCTAGAGAGGAAATCATCATTTTTCCTTTCTTTTTTTTTTTAAGTTTCCCAAAGGGGAGAAAGGCCCAAGGTTTTAAAAAGCCTCCAGTTAAGGCTAATTTAAGGGAGAAAAATACCACTAATACAGTTAATCTTTAATTTAAAGATCCTCCCACTTTCCCACAGCCTGGCAAATTTTCCATCAAAAATTCAGCCTTTAGTAAATGTAAGCCAGCAGGGTAATGAGCTAATTTCCATTAAAACTAGTTCAGTGTTATTCATTTTATTCCAGGTTTTTGACTGATCATGTATTTCTTATTAAAATTCATTAAATGAGTTAAACCCTGCAGTTACCTTAGAAAATTTGTTTAAGCTGTTTCATATCAGTAAAAGGGCACTTTTTCTTAATGAAACTGACCTAGGTTAAGAAACAACCTTACCATTAAGATACTGCTGGTGGTACCCTAACCTCAACATCACCATGTTTCAGTCAAGCAAATTATTCTGTCTGCAAAGAAAATTTCAAACTAGTTGCCATCGTTGGCCTACAGAATCCATTTTTGTGTGAAGAGCTGAGGTGTTCTCTGCAATGCTTTTAAAATGATCTTTTCCGCATCTTTTAAATAAAAGTGTTTTAGTTATAACCACTATAAACCTGTTTTTCAGAAGGCCATTTCCCCCAGGGCTTTGTTCTTTATGGAGAAAGCAATCTGACCATTTCAAGTTTTCCCAGCAAGTATCAAGAAAGGATAAGCCTGCACATGTTGTCTTCTAATAAACTCGGTTACATAAAGAATACGTTCAAAATAAAGCAGGCCAGGTAGACAGCCTTGAACAGGCATAAAACAACACACTGGAAGAGGAATTGTGTCAGCGAGGCTAAAACTCAGACTGAGGAGAGGCTTGCTAAAAATATTAGCAACTACAAGAGCAACTACTTGTTTATGCTCTGAACAAGACGGAGGGCAAAGCAGAGAGAAACCACTCCATGTGCTTATGGTGAGCTGTAAACAGTTGGCAATATAAATGTGGAGGGATATCAGTCTTGCAAACAGAAAAGTCCATTTCTGAGAACAATTTTCTTTATAATAATGGGTATGCAGCATTAAATTCTCTTCTATTGAGAAACCCATCTAGAAACATCTTTAAGTAATTTAAAAGAGATTAAACACCTTAGTCATTAAATTACACCAACATTAAATAAATATTTATTAAGTTGTGAGTGTGTCACAAGCACCACAGACTCAACATGGCAAAATAGAAGCTTCGGCCTTCCTCCTACTTCTTGTTTTATGTGTTCAATATTTGGGAAAATTTCACCTGCCTTTCCAAATTTTAAAGGCAGGAACCTGAAGTCATTCTTAATCTCTTTCCCTCATTTCCTTATCATCAACTTTTGTCTATTCTACCACCAAAATCTATTTCAAACCCACTTCTCTCCATCTCTACAGTTACCATTATAATCCATGCTCACCATCATTTTTACCTCAACTGAAGCTACAGTAAATTTGCTGATGTCACTGAATCTGATCATGCTTAACATCCTTAAATGGATTCCCACACATTTATGATAAAACACAAAACCTCCAAGGACTTATATAAGTTTGTCCCTATCACTCCCCTGGAGAAGGGAATGGCAACCCACTCCAGTATTTTTGCCTGGAGGACCCCTTGGACAGAGCAGCCTGGTGGGCTGCCATCCATAGGGTCACAAAGAATCAGACATGACTGAACAGCTTAGCACACACACACTCTCCCCAGAATTATTTCCGCCATGGGTTATTTCCTTTCACTCACTGAAATTTGTTGACTATAAGCCAGGCTTCTCTAATCACAGAGCCTCTGCATAATCTCCTTTATTTACCTATAATTTTTAACTCTCCACCAAATCATCTCTGGCTCCTTCTTTATGTGTCAGCTTAAACACTACCTCCTCAGGGAAGATGCCCCTGACCTTTCATCTTAAATCTAAGTCATTCACAATAATTTTTCATTGCATTCTCTATTTTTTTCTTCATATGGAATTTATCACTATTTATAAATATATTGGTGAAATCATATTTATGTAATTGCATTTGTGAGGTTGTTAGTTTAATGCTCATCTCTCCTTCTAGAGCATAAATTCCACTGGGGGAGATCATATCTACTTTGTTCACAATGTATTCCCAGTACTTAGCACAATGCCTGACACACAGCATATACTTCAATAGACATTTTAATGAATTAATAGTAGTAGTGAAGAGTGAGGAGGTAGCAAGAAAGAGAGTCACAAGATACTCAGGATTATTTGCTTGGTGTGGAGGAGTATAAAGGATAAGATGAAATCCGTGATGACTTCTAACTTGGGAAACTGGGTGGTTTCATTAGCTGAGATACAAAATACAGGAAAAAGGTTTCTTTGAATGGAGTCTAGAAAGTTAGGTTATGGGCAAAATGAGTTTGAGGTGCCTTTTGGAGTTTGCATTCAAATGTAGTCAAACTACATTTTGAAGTCTCAACCTTCGTGAATTTGGGTTCAGGTAAAGTCAGGTAGTAGCTGGCTTTCTTGTCTGGAGCTTAATAGAGGTTATCAGGATTAGAGATATAATATGTTAGGTTAAACTTAAAACAAGACACCAAAATTGTGTGGCATGAAAAGAGACCACTTCATGGTATGTAGAATGAATGAAAGTATCTGAGATGTAACTGAAAGTGAAGTAAGAAAAAGGTTTCAAGAAGTAGTAAACAGAAATACTCATAAAATAAGGCCTTAAGAAGTTTGTCAAACAGGAGGGTCACAGGTGGCCACAGTGGTGGCAGTTGATTGCTAGAACAGAGGCAGAAATCAGATTTCAGTGGGTCTGAATGAATGGGAAGTGAGGAAGTGGAACTGAGAAGTGTCATAGTGGCTACGGGAAGAATAAAGCTGCCCATAAAGGGAAGATTTCCTTTTGGAGAAACATGCATTTAGATGAGATGGTACCTGAACAGAAACACAGTCTGAAGATTGAGGAGAAAAGGAGATAACTGGTGGAATTATTTCATGAGGAGATAAGAGGTGGGATCCAGAGTACAAAGGGGAGAAATTAATGCTAACTGAGAGAGCACCAGCATCCAAGTCCTTATCAAGACGCCAGAGCAGATCTTTGGGGAAAACCTCCAGGATCGACCTCATGGGGCAGGGATGGGACTGAGTAGGAGAATTTACTCATAGTGGCTGAGAGTGGCAAAAGCAGTGGGGGTTTGTAGGGGCTCTGAGTATGCAGGGAAACTGGAGGAGAGAATAAAAGTAACCTGTGTCAAAATGTTTGGTTTATGGGATGAGACAAAGAGAAGAACAGAAAAACAACTTCTGGCACAGCACAGTGGGAGAGGTTGTACACACAGAAAGGGGGATGATGCTGACCTGGGCTCTAGTCCCAGCTCCACCTGTCACTAGCTGTGTGGTCACACACATGCTTGGCAGGGCATGTACACCAGGATCAAGCTCCGGGCTCTGAGTGAGGCTCTGGGTTTGCTTTATGGCTTATGCCCAGGTGGCCGTTAAGTGAGTCCCCTGATCAGGGTTCAGACTCCTTATCCGTAACAAAGATGATAGTAATAGGGCCTACTGCAGTGGGAACTAGATAAACGTGCACTTTGCGTCTCACCAATTTAAAATGGCGCATTGTTCCACTTAATGGCTTTGATGTGTTCTGAATCCTCTTTCTGCAAAAGAGAGGCCCACTTTTCAGAAAGGTGTTCAACAATTTATTGTCACAATGGATGTATTATTTTCTTCTCGTAGTTGTTTTAAGTTTTTTGCTCTTTTAACATTCCTTTTTAAGGTCTTTTAAATTGTATTTTAAGGTCTTACAATTCCCTGTTGCTATATGAAAGTATGAAAGTGAAAGTCGCCCAGTGGTGTCTGACTCTGCGACCCCAAGGATTATACAGTCCATGGAATTCTCTAGGCCAGAATACTGGAGTGGGTAGCCTTTCCCTTCTCCAGGGGATCTTCTCAACCCAGGGACTGAACCCAGGTCTCCTGTATTGCAGGGATTCTTCACCAGCTGAGCCACAAGGGAAGCCCCAAAATATGGAGTATGGCTTATTTTGCTTTGCTAAACAAAGTAAATAGTTATTTTCATCCTACTATGATTCTCCATTAAGTTCCTTCTAATCTGGTTAGAGAAGTAAGGTGGCCCACTTTTACCTCACTCTACAGGCTTTTGCTCTATGTAAACTGTATCCCCGGTTTACAATGATTATATTCAATATCATGATTTTCAAAATGTTTAAAACTGTCCCTAGATTTACATTTTCCTATAACTATTTATATAATAATTACTCAGACTTAATCAACTAACCTGTTTTTAATGCTCATCTATTCTTTTTGTTTGGGCTTCCCCAGTGGTGCTAGTGGTAAAGAATCCACCTGCCAATGCAGGAGACACAAGAGATGTGGGTTTAATCCCTGGGTCAGGAAGATCCCCTGGAGTAGGAAATGGCATCCCTCTCCGGGATTCTTGCCTAGAAAATTCCATGGGCAGAGAAGCCTGGCAAGATACAGTCTGTAGGGTCACAAAGAGTTGGACATGGCTAAGCACAATTCCTTTTCTCAGTGTTCAGTAAGATATTCTGTGAGAATTGTTCCACATGTGGATGTATTTTTGATGTATTTGTGGAAGGTCAGTTCCATGTACTTCTCTTCCACCATCTTGATTCCTCCTCCTACAGTTCCTTTTATACCATTATAACCATGGTATAAAAGGATTAATAAAACTATTTTGGGGTTTTGAATTTTGGTTGTCAGTATACATGTGTAATTTTTTTCAGAAATAGCATTATGCTTGATTTTGCAGGTACAATAATGGCCTCCTACATTCTAGTCTTTAAAATTGGTTACTTTACATGGCTAAGGGGATTTTGCAGATGTGATTAAAGTTAAGGATCTTGAGATAAGGATCAATATTACTGGTAGAAGAGTATTGTACATGTGATTGCTGTTAAGATGGGACAAAGCTGAAGATCTACTGTTCTGTAACTGGGAAACTGCTCAATTGGGTCTCGACACCATTAACTGCTTACAGTATCAGTTCTACAGGATTCCCTAGTGGGTTAGTGGTAAAACAATCCACTTGCTAATGCAGGAGATGCAGGTTCGATCCTTTGGTCAGGAAGATAGCCTAGGAAGGAAATGGAAACCCACCCCAGTATCCTTTCCTGGGGAAATCCCATGGTCAGAGAAACCTGACAGGCTACAGTCCACAGGGTCCCCAAAGAGTCAGACACAACTGGGCAACTAAACAACAACAATCAGTTCTACATTTTACTGATTCTAGTGAACATAATCTTCTGAGATGATTGCAGTCCTCCAGGTTTGTTTATTAGGACCTTCTTACTTCATTAAGCATCACTTTGCTTGATTTTTGCATTTCAATCTGCTCTGTCCGTTTCTGTTTTTTTTCAAATGTCATACCTTCTAGCATTGGAGGATTCCAAGCCTGTTTTCTCAGTTTCTTCTGTTGTCTACAGTAAATCTATTTCAGTGTCATGAAGGTTGATCTTGAAGGCTAGTTATAATTATCCCTTTCTTACATGCTTAGCTTTTTGTTGTATGTTCCATGCTGGGTGTTACTTTTCTTTTTTTTTTTTTAAGGGAAGATTTATCCAGATTCAGGTTCATGGCCTGATTGCTGCTTACTCAGTTGTGTGAAATAATGCCCATTTTGGAGTTCATACAACAGTGAACACATGTGCACAGCTTGTAACCAGACTTTCACTGGCAATGGTGTCACTTAGCTTTTCTGGACTGTAGGAAGCCTTCTCTTTGACACAACTTTGTAATTTTGTTTGCTTGATTTGGCAAGAAACATTTGTGCTATAAAACTGTGAGATTGTCTCTATATACTACCCTAAAGGCTTCTTATAGTTCTACCTCCATCTTTGGTGCTTAATGTAATTGTATCACTGCCCCAGGAGGCAATTTTTCATCACCCTTGCCTCTCTGCTTTCTGTTATGCTATGTTCTGGTATTTGAGACTTCAGAATTTGCTGAAAGAGAGTTGTAGGGAAATGATAGTGATTGTTCAGTAGGGAAATGAGAGTGATTGTTCAGCAGGGAAGAGGTTTAAGCACAACTGAGCAGTATCTCAGCAGTCTTATAAGTGCTAGAATCTGTGAATCCCTGACATTTTCTTTTCTATGTATTCTTGGCACTTTACTGAGCAATTCAGAGAAAGCATAGAGACAGTTCATTGCCCTGATGTGATTTTAAATAGAACTTCTTATAAAGAACAATATTATCTCTATTTGTCTATGAGTGATATATACAAATATAACATTATGTATTATTTATTTATATATTATTTATAAACTAATATCTGAAATATAGAGAGAACTGATGCTTATCTCCTGCTCTAACTTAACAAGCTAAGGCTCCATCTTCATTTAAAGTTCTGGCATCCCTAATTAGCATCACTTAAGCAGTGCTGGCAGAGATAAAGTACAAATAGGACTGTCCTTGGAATGTATTTTTCAATCAATCACAAAACAGATAAAAATTTTGTTTGCTTGTCGTAGGAACTGATGGTGCAAGTGAGTTTGTTTCTTTCTATCCCTCTCCGCCCATTCTCACCCCTCAGGTTGTCCTGTGGGACTCTGCATGAAGGACACATGGTTTGACTGGGTCTGCTGTGGAACGGAGGGTCAGAGTCCGTATCTCAGTCCAAGATCATTAGGATTGAGTCTGTGAATCAATGTTTTACATAACATGAAGACAGAAGATGCCCATTTTAGTTTGGGTTTTCCCAAAAGCAGGCCCTGATGTGAGGACTTGGGTTACCCCAGGAAGCAAAAATAAAGAATGTGGAAAGTGAACTGGGGACCAATCTGGGACTCCCCTGCGGCTCTTCTGAGCCCTGGGGAACACATAAGAACCTTCCCCTGTGGAGTGGCGCGGCCAGGGCATTTGGCCCTGAGCCTCCTCTCCCACTGGGCAAACGTTGCTCCTCACTGAGTATTGCTCTTCCAGGGTGCTAACTTTCCTGCATTTCTGGGTTATCCCTGTGTAAGGCTGTGGAAGCCCCTGTAGTGCCACAGAAAGTTCTGGGCTGGAGAATAGGAGACACTGTTGCTTGAGGCAGGACGGTCAGCTGACTGGAAACATCCACAGCTGCCTGTCAGCTCAGGTGGGCTAAGAAGCCAAGGACCAAGAGTCCGTGGAGATGAAAGCTTATCTTTGGTGGGAGGAAAAACTAAATAAATATGCCCTTAGAGTAATTGTTTTGGGGGAAACAGAGGATTTACACAGCCTTAAAACAGGGATGACAGATAAGCTCCAACTCAACTGACTGCCTAGAGAGCTGTGTTGAGGAGGATTCTCAAAAGCCTCAGCAGAAAATCATACTTTATCAATTAGCATCCCAAACATGGAAATGGGAGGACAGAAGGGTGGCATGTGAGCCATGTTGGGCATGTATTTGCCACCCTGCTTTAAAGTGGAGACTATTTTTATTCATATCAGTGCTGAGATTTCCTTAATGAAATACAATTCTTTCAGAGATTTGACCTTTCAAAATGCACAGCATGTGGCCTGCCTTCGGTTAATGAAAGAATTCTCCAATTAATGTTATGAATAAGACTGGGACAAACTTCAAAGGCACAGCAGTTACAGGCATTAGCCTTGTTATTCTGCTACAGGTTTCAAGTAAACATGCTATTTTTTTTCTCACTGATATATAAAAAAAGTAAGAGTCATAATATTAACTGGAAAAAGAGATCAAAGGCAGATAGTGTTCAATAGCATTAGTGCTTGGTCATGGTGTCAGTGTTGAGAAAAGTATAATTTTTGTGGGGAGTGAGAATATTTGAATTCTCTTAGCAAATTTCATTACACAATACAGTGTTAACAACTAGGGATGTGTTAATTAACTAGACGGGGAGAAATCTTTTCACAATGTATATGTATGTCAAATCACCATGATGTATAATTTATTTGTCAACTATACCTCAATAAAACTAAAAAAAAAAGTGCCTTAGAGAAAAATAAATAGTTATTAAATCAAGTAGGGAAATTTTGTAAGTACTTTGTCATAATGTCTTGACAAGGAAAAATTCACCATTTACCCTGGCTCATGGTTTGAACTGTTGATTCAAAGAATAAGTACAGTATTAAATATATCTCAACTTGTACTACTGCAATTCAACTTAATTTTAAGTCCTGTGGTTACCACTTCCTACTTTTTTGAGTTTTTAGTTTTTGTGTGCTCAGTCATGTCCACCTCTTTGTGACCCCATGGACTGTAGCCCGCCAGGCTCCCTCCATCCACAGGATTTTTCAGGCAAGAATACTGGAGGGGTTGCCAGTTCCTCCTCAAGGGGATCTTCCCGATGCAGGGGTTGAACCAGTGCCTCTTGCACCGCAGGTGGATTCTTTATCATTGAGCCATCGGTTCAGCTCAGTTCAGTCGATCGGTTGTATCTGACTCTTTGTGACCCCATGGACTGCAGCACGTCAGGCTTCCCTGTCCATCACCAGCTCCCCGGGCTTGCTCAAACTCATGTCCATCGAGTGGGTGATGCCATCCAACCATTTCATCCTCTATCATCGGGGAAGCCCATTATTTCTCAGTTCTCACCTCCAGTGATATATCTGAACCTGCACATGCATGCTAAATCACTTCAGTTGTGTTGGACTCTTAGCGGCGCTATGGACAACAGCCCATCAGGGCTCCTCTGTCCACGGGATTCTCCAGGCAAGAATATGGCAGTGGGTTGCCATGCCCTCGTCCATGGATCTTCCCAATCCTGGTCTCTTAGGTCTCCTGCATTGGTAGGCAGGCTCTCTGCCTAGCACCCACCAGGGAAGCCTCGTACCAACCTACCATTGTTAAGTACTGCCTGAACTACTGCCACTTTGTTCCATCTTTTACACACAATATAGTCACAGTAATCTTTTTCAGAGCCTAAATCCTATCATGTTGTGCCTATACTTAAAACTTTGTAACCAGCTCCCTGGTACTGGAAAGAGCAAAGTGAAAATTGGTTACAGAACCTGACTCTTGTTTCCCAACCATCTTTTTTAGACTTCACTTGGTCTGGACTCTCACCTCCTTTGCTTTCTCTACTCTAGTGTCAGGAACCTTCTTTCAGTCCCTCAGATTGTCCAGGCTCCCTCTCACCATGAGGTCTCTGCAGCTGTTTCCTTCCCTCAGCACTTGGTTAACCCATTTATTGTTTAGATCTTGGTTCCTAGGGTTACTTCTTAGGGCCTCTCTAGACCAAATCTCATGACTAGGGGACATTCAGCTCCATGAACCTCTCAACACTCCTCTTCCCTCCCATTTCCATGGCTAAGGTCACTAATTGGGAAGAATATTGCTTCTGGTGATAAAGCTTTCTCTTCCCCATGAGTTTAAAATTTCCCTGATGACTGGGATTGTATCTGTAGTTTTGTTCCTGCTGATTCCCCAGTTCCTAACACAGCACCTAGCATATAGCAGGTGCCCGCTAAACATCTGTTGCATGAATAAAAGAAAAATCAAAATGAATTTTTACTAATACTAAAATAAAATAATTTCTGAGAAAAAGTTTATTTCTTCAGTAGTTTATAATTTAAATGGCAGTTTGGGGTATACTGCCATATATTCCTTATGAAATCCCTGGGGAGAAGGCAGGGAAGGAATGATTACATGCGTCTGACAGAAGAAGCAGGTTCTGACAGTGTTCTGCCTACAGGCATGCAAGAGGGAGGTGGCAGAACCAGTTCAAGCCCCCATCTTCTCTGACCCAAAGTCTAGAGTTCTTTTCCAACAAACAGTGTATCACAGAACAATGACAGATTTTTATGCAATTTTAATTTCTATGATCTTGTCCTAAGGTCTGCCGGATGAGCAAGTAGATCTGCAATATCTACTTGGGCATTACTTATTGGTTTTATAGTCGATGGGAAAGAAACAAGCAGCAGCAGTGACCCCCTGGGGGCACATGACACTGTGGGCTGTTGGGGTTGAAAGTTACCACACGCATCGTGACTTAGCATGTTCTTATACATACCTTAGAGACACCACTGCTGCTGCTAAGTCGCTCAGTCATGTCCGACTCTGTGCGACTCCCATAGACGGCAGCCCACCAGGCTCCCTGTCCCCGGGATTCTCCCAGAAGGGGCATAATCCCAAGGTGCTGTTCTAGCTAGGGAAGGAAGTTAACTCAGAGACCTTGTGAAGGCCTACAAGGATAGGTTGGAATAATTGGAAAGGGTAGGATAGAAAAAGACATTCGGAACTGAAGAAGTCAGATGTGCTGGGCAGAGAACAAAGCCATTCACAACTCTAAAGTTTTCCAAAATGTCATCGTTTCATCCTATTTCAGAGACAACAGGATGAAATGAAGACTTCTGGGTTGCCAGCCGTTGCCATGCTTAGTTCCTGAAAACTGTATTATAAGTTGATAGCACAATGTGTGTGGAGAATAGAGGACCCTCTAGCCACTGATTTCTCATTTTACAGATGTGGACACAGGATGTGTTTCACTGTATCATCACAGAGCTGATGACTTAACTGCTATCTGTGCATGAACATCAGAAGTGATACAGATCTTTCAGAGAAGGAGGTAAATCAGCTCTTAAATTCTCCTGTCACTAGATGACCTCTGAGCTAAAAAAAAATCACGATCTGCTTTGGTTTTAATCTTAAGGAAATTAGCGAAGGCAAGGATCACAATTTTCACTGGCAAAACTAAGAATTAAGAATTATTGCTAAGAATTTGTTAAGAATTAATTCCTAGTGACCCCACAATAAATACTTTTCAGTTGAACAGAATTCCATTAAGTTGTCAGCTTATTTTTGAATAATTTCCCATTATCTTTAAGTCACTTATAAAAAAGATACCTAGCCTCCAAAATGGAAGCTTTCAGGTTTCTAATGACCTCATTATGTAAAGATAAATAGGGTTTGAAAGAGCTTGAACCACCTTCTGTCCCCTGCAGAGGACAAATAAATCATGTTGATGTCTCCTAGACCCACTTAGGAACTTGGTGGATCTAGTTTGCTTTCTGAAGACTCACTGGTGCTGTGGGCTCATGCTCACCCCTGGTGCTGCTTTAGTGGGGAGTGGGAAGGCTGCACCTAGATTTTTCCTAATGGAATTAACCAGTGCAGAACCATGTTTTACGGTATGACTTAGCATGTTACCTGGCTGGTAACGTGCTCCTGCTGAACCTGGCACTACATCACAGCTGACATTTCATCTTCCTCTATCTTCATCTGCCTCCCACGTGAAGGAGAACCAGAATATCATCTTCCCTCTGTGAGGATGAAGGTCACACTGTGGCTACAGCCGCTGCTCCTGCTGATGGGCTGCTCTGACTAATGATGACTAATGTTTTGCAGAGAAGCGTGGAGAGCCTGCAGCGTCTACCTTTTAATGAGATCAGTGTGTACCCCTGAGTCCTCATTTTCTCCCTTTACACCTGTTCCCCTGGGGTCTCCTTCACTCTCGTGGCTTTAGTTTCCGTCTGCGTAAGAATAACTGGCAGTGTTGCCTTTCTCACCCTGACCTCTACTATCTCCACTTCTCAGCCCCATGGTTCCCTTGCTTCTCTGTTACTCACTCGTTCATTCACTTACTCATCATGAAACCAACAGCTATTGGATGAGAGCTGCAGGAACAGCACAGTGTCTGTCTGGACAGCTGACTTGCTGAAACAGGTAGTCGTTGATGCTGCTGAATCGGTCACACCCGTTTCCTCTGTCCTTGCCCCCTTTCTTCTTACTGTCACACTCCCCGAGGTGAGCTTATTTATCCCCAGGGCCCCTCCTGTTTAAGATTTCTAAATCTGCTTCTAAATTAGCCCATCTTTCCCTGAGGCCAAGCCCAAGTGTCCCATCTGTATCTGCACTGGCCATTCTATAGGACTCTAATAATGCTAGTCTCTCTCCTGTAAAGCCTGCTTTACCTTCAACAGTCCCTGAATCTGTAAAAGGCATGAACAATCAATCACCCAAGCTGGAAGTCTTGGACTTGTCCCATATTATCCTTTTCCTTCTCCCTCCATAGTCCATCATTCCTGAAGGTGCCACATAACCTCCTGCCTACATTACTCTAAATTATCTCTAAAACAATCATTCCTTTCCTTTACTCTTGTCCTCTCTAACCATTCTCTCTATTGAACAAGGTCATAAGAAAGACCATAAGAAGTTTATGATTCAAACTCAGAGAAAGGACTGCCAGGTTTTCCTCAGATCAGTATAGAGGCTATGATGAAATCAGAGCCCTGGGTCTGTCAGATACCACAGTCTACTCTGTGCTGACTGGAATATCAGAATATAAGTCTCTTGAGGGCATGGGTCATATTCTTACCCTGGATTGAAGAAATAATCAGAAAATAATCAGACAGAAAAAAAGCCTACCCCATGAAACATGATCATGAACAATACAAATGTTGAAAGCTCTGCAGATCATCAATAACCCAATCACTGCCTGGGGAGTCAAAGATGTGAAGCAGACATCCCTCCCCCTTCTCTCACCCTTCACAGCATCTCTGGGTGTGCAGCTGCCACATCTGGGATTTGTGAGTCCTCAACGGAGAAGGAAATGGCAACCCACTCCAGTATTCTTGCCTGGAGAATCCCAGGGACGGTGGAGCCTGGTGGGCTGCTGTCTTTGGGGTCGTACAGAGTTGGACACAACTGAAGCGACTTAGCAGCAGTAGCACCTTATATTTTTAATGACATCATTCTCTCTTTAGGAAGATTAGAAAAACATGTATGCTTTCTCACTCTGATCCCTAGACCATTTATTATGTCACCTTTAGGTAAAATGTTCTCTCCTTTCAAGAGTCTTCTGTACTTAAAAAAATGCTCTCCCATACTGGACCTATGAGTCTGGAGAACCATGCAGAGAGGTGTGTTTTCTTTCTTCCTTTCTTTTTAAAGAGAGTCAGCTTTGAGATTTCTGTAAATAGGAACTCTTTTCTTAAATTACTTATAAAGAGGGAAGTTATAAATGGTGGTATAACATTCCGATTTAGAAGAGAAGATAACTTTCAAAAGGTCTGAGACTTTGAAGAAATAGTAACAAAGAATTTAAGGAATATATTATCAAATAGTTTAAGGAATATTAATCAAGTGAAAGAGGAGAGTGAAAAAGTTGGCTTAAAGCTCAACATTCAGAAAACGAAGATCATGGCATCTGGTCCCATCACTTCATGGGAAATAGATGGAGAAACAGTGGAAAGAGTGGCTGACTTTATTTTTCTGGGCTCCAAAATCACTGCGGATGGTGACTGCAGCCATGAAATTAAAAGATGTTTTCTCCTTGGAAGGAAAGTTATGACCAACTTAGGCAGCATATTAAAAAGCAGAGACATTACTTTGCCAACAAAGGTCCATCTAGTCAAGGCTATGGTTTTTCCAGTGGTCATGTATGGATGTGAGAGTTGGACTGTGAAGAAAGCTGAGCGCTGAAGAATTGATGCTTTTGAATTGTGGTGTTGGAGAAGATTCTTGAGAGTCCCTTGGACTGCAAGGAGATCCAACCAGTCCATCCTAAAGGAGATCAGTCCTGGGTGTTCACCTGAGGGGGCTGCTGTTGAAGCTGAAACTCCAATACTTTGGCCATCTGATGCGGAGAGCTGACTCATTTGAAAAGAGCCTGATGCTGGGAAAGATTGAGGGTAGGAGGAGAAGGGGACAATAGAGGATGAGATGGTTGGATGGCATCACCAACACAATGGACATCAGTTTGGCTGAACTCCGGGGAGTTGGTGATGGACAGGGAGGCCTGGTGTGCTGCCGTCCATGGGGTCACAAAGAGTTGGACACGACTGAGTGACTGAACTGAACTGAATCAACAATTTAAAAACAATATTAATAAATATGTTGTATAATCAAAGAACATCATTAAGAATGTGATAAAGACCCAACTTCACTAAAACCACTGAATGTTAATGCCACAAGTCTCTCTTTTTTTAAAGATTTATGATTAGTGTTCTATACTGCCCCTCCTTTTTCCTTTTTTTTTTTTTTGCATTATGATGAGCACAGATATATATATGGTATGAAAGTCAGCAGAAACTGAGCACAGAACTTGTTCATTTTTGAATCAATAGCTGGGAAGGGATTGGGTAAGTATAAAATATCACTGTTGTATGTGTCATTATTATTGTGTATGTGCTCAGCTGGTTCAGTCGTGTCTCTTTGTGGCCCCATGGACTACAGCCTGCCAGGCTCTTCATCCATGGGATTCTTCAGGCATGAATACTGGAGGGTTGCCATGCCCTCCTCCTGGGGATCTTCCCAACCCTGGGATCAAACCCACGTCTCCTGCATCTCCTGTATTGCAGGCAGATTCTTCACCCGCTCAGCCATTGGGGAAGCCCTCCATCATTAAGTCTATTCTTATCACAGCTACTGCTTTTTCCAGTGTTCTTGCCTGGAGAATCCCAGGGACGGGGAGCCTGGTGGGCTGCCATCTATGGGGTCGCAAAGAGTCGGACACGACTGAAGCGACTTAGCAGCAGCAGCAGCAGCAGAATACTATTTTAAAACAAAACTGCCCACACACCTTTTAAGCTGACAAAGACTTGCTACAACTGACGTGCAGAAGCGACTGCCCTTGTATGTTTACCAACTCTTGATTTAAGGACATGTAAAGCCCCAGACTGCCTGAGTCATAGGCAATGTTAAACAAACACTGAGCTTCTCTTATTCTCAATTACTGAAGAAGAAAAAGTGGACAGATTTCACTGTGAAACAGAAGCACTTGTTCAGTTGGTATTTTTATGGCTTTGGATTGTTCTGTTTCATCTAGGGGTGGAGCAAAAACAGAGCAATTTATACAGGAGCAAAATAAATAATTACTCTTTTCTTAAAATAGTTAGAAGGAAAGCTTTTACCCAGAGACAACTTCTAATATGAGTTATTATTTTGTGTGGGCGAGAGAGAGTGATCTCCTTTCATTATTCTTCATAATCCTTTTCATTTTACAGAAAGAGTAATAAATATACTTTTGGCTTCATTTCATCCAGTATGTTTTTTTGGGTGGAAGTATATTAGTAAGTAATTGCATAGTGTTCCTTCTTTTGCCTTGTTTCAAGAGTCTGAATTCCAAAGAGTCAAGGCCTCATGGTGAGTAAGTTTCTGGAAATTTACTAGCTGTGTGTGACTGTTTCAAGTCAACACACTGCAAGTCATGCAACAATGTACCCCGGACCCTAGTCTGTCATCTCCAGCTGGGTAAAGGTCTACTTTCCTTCCGTGCCCACTTCCCACTTACTAAGAACCAGCTCAGCTGGCCCAGTCCCAACATGTGTCCTGGAAACAAATGACCTGCTGGTCTGCGTTTCTGAGTATGGCAGCCCTCAAGTCCCTTTTGGGATGTTCCACTACTACTCTAAGACTCAATATTGGGACTTCTCCAGTGTCCAGTGAAGACTCTGAGCTCCCAATGCAGGGGTCCTGGGGTCCATCCCTAGTCTGGGAACTAGGTCCCACATGCTGCAACTATGAGCTCAAGTGCCACAACTAAAGATCCTGCATGCCCAGTGAAGACAGAAGATCCCACGTGCCACAACTAAGACCCGGCGCAGCCCCCGGCACCTCCCCCCCGAAACAATCTTGACTACTCACCCAGAAACCAGTTGTCAGGCCACAGCAGACCTCTGGCTTGAATTCTTTCCCCTCTGTTTGCTGAGATCTCAACTTTTCATTTACCCACACCAGCAGGCTTTCGTGTCAGTCCACCAGGAGGACCACCGTGCCTCTTATCATCAAGAGACTCAATCCAGACAGCAGGCTGCTGAAAGTCCTTTCCACACTAACTTTCTTAGCATTTATAAAAAGAATACTTACTAAAAAATATTTTTGAGCACTTACTATGTGTCTGGATCCAAATGCTCATCTCTCTGTACCTCAGAGTTTCAGAAGTAGAGCTATTTTAGGGCACAGTTCCTAAAGCGGAACAGCGTGATTGGTTGGGGTAAGACTGCTTCAAAACCAAATCCATATTTGATGAGGGCTGCCCAGAGAGGCTAATTTCTTCTCGAACACCCTGACCTACAAAGCATTCTGGGCAGTGGCTTCATTTCATCATAGTCCACTCTTCTCCATGTGACTAAAATATTTCTAGAGAAGTTAAAATTCTTTCAGTTCTTTGAGTGTCCAGTGGCAGATCTTGGTTTCTGCACAAATCCTGGGGACACTGTTCACATGATAGAAGGTCTAAGATAAGACAGTGCTTCTCAAGGCTCTCTGACAAATGACCATTAAAAAAAAGAATTTAATCCACCAAAAATTATTAGAAAATTAAAATAAAAATATACAAGGCCCTGGTAAAAATATTTGCTTCAACAGACATAAAATGATTTGAGTTAGTTTGCTATTAACAAGTTTTAAATGCTTATTTCATTTCCTTGCATCTTTTTTTGAGCTTCTGGATGATACAGGTCCCTGGTGTGTATTCTGACACTCACAGGTCTAGGACATAGATTCTATGTGAATGGTGCCCCTAGCCTTGTCCAGGCTAGATCCTGCCTGGTACCTGGCATTTTGAGTTTAACTGTCTGTCAGAGAATGAGGAAAGGAAGTATGAGATATATATCAAAAAGACAAAAAGAAGGGGGGTAGCAACAATTCTCACAGAGACTTTGGTATGGTAGGCAAATTAATTGGTAATCCATGAAACACAAGGCTTCACTGTCCTTATATCAACTTTATACCTGAGCCTTTCACCAACTTAAAGCTGGGACTTCACATCCATTCTCATTAGTGATCTGATGCCACCTCCAGGGAATGAGACCATTTTCAGTTAATTCAGATATTCTGGCCAAAGTCCAATTTGGGTAATTGTGTCTGTCTACATGAATGTCTCCCACTACTGAAATTATACTTTCCTTGCTAAACTACTGTGTAACATCACATTCTGCCTTTGAATAGCTACCATCATAAACTTTAGAGGTAACTACCTTTTTCTGCAAAGTAAAAGAATTAAAAAAAAATCTTGTGTGTATGTGTCTTCTTCTGCAAGGTTTACAAACATAAAAGTGGCTTTTCAAGGAAAAACTGTTAGCTCAATGCACAGTTAAGACTCCTATCAGAACAGGAATTTAACTCGATATTTACATGCAAGGCTGGAGGATCAGAGAACCTAGTCTCCTGTAAATGAGGACATGAAAATATAAAAACTGTGGGGTCTGGAGAGGCATGGTCAAATACACTGGTTTAAAAATCAGCCTGTAGCTTGATTATAGATATTTTGTGGGACACCATTATTAAAAGAGAGACTTGAAAGATCTTTTAGAAAAGTTTAGGACATAAGTCTATTTATTTAAAGCTTCCACCTCTCTGCACAGTTTTGGTCTTATTCTTTTCTTATACAGTTGGTGTAAAAGGGCTATAAAGTATAACTGAATATTCATTGAAAAATAAAAATAGACTTCTTAGCTTCTTTTTTCCCCTTTTTCTGAATCTAATTTCACATTGTTGCCAGAGCCATTTTCCTAACACATGTTCATCACATAGTTCCCTGGATGAAGCATCTACATTTGATCATCATTTCCCACCAGAAGAAGTCTTGGCTCTCCTGCTGGGTTAGTAAAACCCTGCAGGCTCTGTCTCTGTTTTACTGACCCAACATTATCTCTAATTACTTCCCAGCATGAACTTTCACTGGAGCTGGGCTGATTCCCCAAAGTTCCCCCTAACTGGCTGTAGGTTTTCTCATTTATAAGCTCTCATGGCTCACAAAGCTATTCCATGTGGGAAGTCTCTTTCCTCCTTCTCTGCCTTTAAGTCTTAAATCCTTGTTCATTTTCACTCTTACCTTCAGATAATTCTTTTCCTTAAGCCCTCTAGCTTTTATTTGTATCCCAGGATTTATATTTTAAGTAAATATAGCCTGTATTCTATTATTTATTGGTTGTTCTGTGTATTTTAGCTCCATCTCCTTAATGAAATGAGGCAGAGTTCACAGGTAGGCACCGTTTTCTCTTGCACATGGTGTGTGAAGCCTCCTCCCTCCTCCCTCCCTCTGACTTGGCGCCGCTGCTGCTCTCCTGTCACCTCTGAAGATGTGCCAAAGAAGCATTGCAACAACTTCTTTCTCAGCTGCCTTTAAAAATCCTTAAGAACAAGCATCACTAGTCACTGTGAATACCTAGATCAGAGGCTGGTCAACTTTGTTGGTACAGGGCCAGATAAATATTTCAGGCTCTGCAGGCTATGTGGTCTTTGTTGCAATGACTCAACTCTGCCACTTCAGTGAGAAACAGGTCAAAAACGATACAGAAACAAACGGATGTGTCTCTGTTCTAACAAAATTTTATGGACATTGAAATCTGGATTCCATATAATTTTTACATGTCAAAAATAGTGTTCTTATTTTTAAACAGCTAAAAATGCAAAAACTGGATTTAACAAAACCTAACTGTAGTGATCACTTTGCAATATATACATATATAAAATCACAACATCTCAAAGTTACACAATGTTATATATCAGTTGGAAGTGATAGTGTTAGTGTAGTGTCCGATTCTTTGTGACCCCATGGATTGTAGCCTGCCAGGCTCCTCTGTCCATGGAATTCTCTGAGCAAGACTACTGGAATGGGTAGCCATTCTCTTCTTTAGGAGATCTTCGTGACCGAGGGATAGAACCCAGGTGTCCTGCATTGCAGGTGGATTCTTTACCATCTGAGCCACCAGAGGAGCCCACTATATGTCAATTATATCTCAATAAAGCTGGAAAAAATTAAAAACTATTCTTAGTTCAAGTGGTAGACCAAATTTGGCTGGTGGGTCATAGTCTGCTGACTCCTGGTCTAGATCTTTGTTCCCAAAGATACACTTCTTAGACCAGAATCAGATTTGCCCTGGGCCTGGAGTTTATAGAAAATAGAAATTATGGACCCAGTGAAGCAGAATTTCTGATCACGTTAAAGAAACTAACAAAGAGCTATGAATTGCCACATCTACAATGGCTAAGATGTTTTAATTTTTTGAGTCAGTACCGCAGAGCCAGGGAGTGAAATTCTAACAGGAAGGGGGGACTGACAGAACAGGCTCCTTAGGAATCGATTTTATAAGACTTGGAACCAAAGGGGTGAATATCAACAACAGGAGCTCTATGCTTTTAATCAGCATTTTAGAATCTTTTCAGATGCAGAAAATTAAAAACCTGGGGATTCTGAGTGTTTGCATTCAAAATGCATGCTATTCAGAATATCAGTAGATGCAGCAAATTTTTATTTAACTTGAACTCAGTAAAAATAGAAGTGTATTCATGGGGAAGAAAAGAAATTCACACTCCTTATTAAATATAATGTGTACGAGACTAAAATGTAAAAAGAAAATAGTCTTTACGTTTCTGCCCCCAAAGAAAGCCTCTGTTGCTCAGGCCTTTGCTACTGATGGCAAATTCAGGAGAGACAATTTTTTCTTTATCAGCAATCAGTTCTGAAGGGCAGATATAAGGTTTTTCTCAAGGCTCTATATAAATTCATTTAACACACTGGATTAAGCAAAAAGCATCTTAGAGGAAGAACTATCTGGAAAACTGTGCCCACAGGGGCCCTTTGCCTAGAATATGACCCACCTGAGAAGACTAAGTCTGGTAGTTTCTGATCTATGACACAGGCCATCATCATCTGTATTTTGCAAATTATCCCCAAATTCTAAAGGTAAGGAGTAGACGGGGAAAACAAGGACTTCTAACTTCCAACATTGGCCAAAATTTAGTGAGTAGCGCTTCTATGTCACATGCTGTGAGAAGCACTTTATGTGGATTTCCTTGTTTAATCCTCACAACAAACACATGAGTTGCTACATTTTACAGGTGAGAAAACTGAGTTTTGGAGATCTAAAGGAACATGTTCAAGATCCCCCAGGTCAAGTTAAGATCTAGTTTGTGCTCAACGCCTGTGCTCCTAACAACTATCCTGGGCCACCTCCCAGCACCATCACACTGAAACAAAACCAGGTTGTGGTGGGGTTTCCTTCACTCTAGATGGGGTGGAAACCAGAGGCAGGGCTGTGTGTAGACTCTGGACAAATGGCTAAACCACCTGACAAAGAAGCCATCACTTTGGTGTGGCCTTGTGTGAGGTCAGGAGAAGGCAACCCTCTTGTCTTGCTAGGACAGCTCTGTGTCACCCTGCCAAGGATGGGGACAATGTCTTTTCCTCTTATGTAATGTTTGAGAACCAGCAAGCCAGGTTTCTAACAGAAAGAGACAATAATAGCAAAGCAGGATCCTTGGGAATAAATCTATCTTACAAGACCTGCACCCAAAGAGGAGGACATCCACAGGGGCCACACTGCATATTTCTTCAGAGAGGAAGCCTGGATTCCGGCAGACTTCCCAGGTGGCATTAGTGGTAAAGACACAGGAGTTTCCCACCAGTGCAGGAATTGTGAGATTCAAGTTTGAGCCCTGGGTCAGGAAGATCTCCTAGAGGAAGAAATGGCAACCCACTCCAGAATTCTTGCCTGGAGAATTCCATGGACAGAGGAACCTGGGCTACAGTCCATGGGGTCTCAAAGAGTTGGACACGACCTAAGTGACTTAGCATGCATGCACTGGACTCTGGGGAAATGGACAAGGACATCAGATGAAAACTAGGATTCCAGACACAGATTTTTTTCTGAGCTGAGGGTCCACCAACATCTAGTGAACGGGGGCTGGTGAGCCCCAGAAAAATGATTATTTGCGTGTGGCAGTGTTTAATGTGCCTAAATTAACTGCTTGAGAACTGCTCAGATCAACACACTTTTTTTCCCCTTTGGTCCTTATTAATTTCCCAAGTTGAAGAAAGCCTTTAAGTTTGGTTCAGGGGAACAGCACTGGGATGAATGAGACCAAACCCTGTGCACACATCTCCTCACGCCTGATGAAGTATCATGGCTACATCCTTCCTAACAGCTGGAGCTTCTGCTTTGAATTAAAGAACTTTCAGACATTTCAGATGTAGAGTACCAGGCTACTTTTTTGATATAACCATAACAATTTAAAGTATAACTACGTGTGGTATGTAGAGCCATTTTCATACCATACAATTTTCAAAGGACAGGAGCGATAAGCACAATTTCTGATCACTTCTTTAGGCAAGGTTTTATTTCTCTGTTAGAATTAATGTTGTTTAAGCATTTTATAAGAAGTGGATATGAGTTTCTTTTGCTTGTTCTTTTTTAGCAAATGTATCATTTATAAACAAACTTTATGTTACATATGTAAACTACAGTTCACAGTTTGCATCTATCAATCAAATTCCTGTTTTTAGTAAATAATTTCCCAATTTTCTGGAGTAAATTTAAATTCTAGGTTCTCAAGCAAAATATCAAAAAGGGTATTTTTATTCAGTGAGACTTTCAGGGGCATTGGTTTAAAAAGGAACAATTGGGAGGCCCCTGATCCCTTCATCTGACATCAGCTCAGATTCTGGGCATCTCTTTGTTTGAGTGAAAACCCTCGAGCATGACTGCCCCATGGGCCTTGCTGTCTCAGGAGTTTACCTGCACAGAGATTCCTTCTGTGCTTTCCCCAGGCAGTCTTTCAGTGTGTTAAGACATGTGCCTCACAAGGGTCATTAACCAATTTTCATAAACTCCCGTGGTTCAGGGACATTTGCTGAGCTTTTCTCAGGAGCCTTTGGGGAGGTCTTTATTAATTTGGCGTAAATCTCTTCTAACAAATTAGGAGATGCTGTCACTAGGCCAGGATCAACCATTCCACAGACAAAATTGCATATTTGAGGAAGCAAATTTTAATTTGAATATGATCTCCTGGGAGATGTAGTTAAAATGCAAAACATGAGGTTTGAGGTGGGACATGAGATTACAGGGTCTCAGAGGCAATGGGGATGGCGGCCCTCAAGCACATTCTGAAGAGCGAGGGGCTTGCTGCTCTCTGGTTACCTGAGAAGTCAGCAGGCTCTGCCAGTGGCTAAAAGAACCAAGGGAACATGTGCAGAGAAGATCCCTGGTTGTGGCAGCCAGGATATTCTTCAACAGAAATACTAACTGGCATTTTGGATGACATTTTTGGACGTGTATGCCTATCCTTTACAGCGGTAGCTTTAGCATTCCTGGCCCCTGGGTGCTAAATGCCAGTCAGGGCCCAGTTGTTATGGTAACTGATGAAGAAAAGTAGCCTTAATAACAAACAGAAATTCAAGTCATGTATTCTTGAAGTTAAAATTGCAACTAAAATTAATGTCTTCTCTGTCAGACAAGCACTCTAACACTTTTATGTATCCTTAAGGATTTATTGAACAAATCTAGTGACTTCTTCCACTGATGTAACTGAGACTTTCTTCAAAATAGTGTTCCTCAAGTTGCTCACCTAGATGACAAAGCTCTCTCTCCTTCTGCTCCCATTACATCACAAGACCTCCTTTCCCATCCTTAATCCTTTTCCCTTTGTTGAACGCAGAGCAATTCTCTGTGCTAAGGAAAACCTGTAATTTGGATTATGTTGAGAACCAACGTGATGGAAGTCCAGCTATTGACTTGTGAGTACTTGCCTTCTTTGAGCCTGCAATGCAGGTCTTATAAATAAAATTTAAACTGAGTTTGATTTCAAACTCTGATCCTGAGGACTTTTTTTTCATAATGTAGTCTGAAAATGACCCTGTATCAATACACTTCTGGAGACAGGAGTGGATGAGACAGACTCCAATGGGAACCACTGTTAGAAAACCACAAGAGAAAATCCACAGAGGAGAAAAGGAGGGAACAAGAAATCATGGGTTATTATATGTTGGAAAGCATGTAGCTTCAAACAATATTGGCAAGCAAAGTCATGACCGTAATAGTCTTTTTGAACCAAGGGCATATGTGCTAAGTAGCTGAATACTACTGGCTAAATGCTAATAGGTGTGTATGGAGGAATCATATCTTCTTGCTTGTATCTTTCATTAAAAGAATGATCCTTAGTTTATGAAAAAAATAGAAGTTAAAAGGAAAAGCGTGACTGTGTTGCTGGATTTGTATCTATTTTTTAGAATAGTATTATAATTAGACTAACAGCAGAATTTTAATACATGAGAATCGTATACTAAATTTATTCATTTTTCACAATATATGTAAGCAAGGCTGTTTGAAGCAATAAATGATCCCCTTCACTATGCCAGGAAAATGATGTATGGATTATTAACAGAGTTCACTGACCAACCTGTGGACTAGCAGTCCACTTATAATTGATTAAAGGGCACGCTGGCTCTTTCAACCTGGAAGGAATAATGAGTCTTTCTGGGATTCTCCTGATAAATTCTGAAGAGGGATAATGGTAACTCCAATGCCATGACTTAACCGAAAATTTTGACCTGAAGTATTTATAAAGCTTCCAGGGGAAATGCAGAAGGCTGGGAGAGTCATCCTAGAAATATATTATATTAACATTTGATCTGAATTCTCAAAGGTAAACAGGAATTTGAAAATAATAAAACCCCAAAACAGAAGGTATCTTTCATGTAGAAAGAAATAATTTTCTATGATAATGAACAATAAAACAATAGTTTTATATTGTTAGGAGGATATAAATTCTATGAAGGCAGGGATTTTACATCTGTTTTATACACCACTGTATGATGGAATTTCAAATGGTGTCTGAAACATGGCAGATGCTATTTGTGGAATGAAGAATGTGACATGAAGCTAAAGAGGTTGGTATGGACCAATTGATGAAGGGTTTGTATGTAAGATAAAGAACTGGTCTTGGTTCTCTAGAGATCATGGAGAAGCACAGGAGGGCATTAAGAGGAACATAAAACCATAAAATTCAGTAAGATCATGTAGGTGGCTGTGGTGGTGGTAAAGCTATAAGGTTAAGAACAAAAGTATTACAAAGAACAGAATCTGGGAATCTCAGTTTTTGAAGGATGAACAAAGAAATAGGATTCATTAAAGGAGTCTGAGAAGAAACAGAGAACTGGAAGACAGCTAGAAGAGACTAGGGAGGAGAGATCCTGAAAGATAATAAAAGTGAGAAGTATTCACTGGACACACAGGAAGTCACTGTTAGCGTCAGAGCATTTTCAGTAGCGTAACGGGAGGGAAGCCAGAAGCAGCAGGTCAAAAGGCACTGGGGCAGTGAGAAAGTGCAGCTGTTAAGTGAAGCCTGTTCTTCTAGGAAAATGATCTTAAATGACTTATGGAATAAGGTGGGATATATGTCAACACATATAGGGATGATTTCAAAAAAATTATCTGAGAATTGAAGAAAAGAGAAAGAGCCATGGCTGAAGGGTAATGCAGAATTTAAAATAGGTTCTTAAAGTATAGGATAAATTCCAGCAGGTATACAGGCTAAGGGTAGGATGCCCAAAGAAAAGTTATAATAATGTCCATGATACAAGATGTGAATGAAGCCATTCTCTGAGTGGATAGTGGTGGCTTCTTGGAAGAGCAAGGTGAAGCTGGTGGCTTTGAATAGAGGCTCTATAAAGAAAATCCAGAGATGAAGAAGAAAGGATGGGCCTATGTAAGCTAGTTTCTGAGAACTGAGAGAGGAACTTATCTATACACACTTGGAATGATGAATATTAGATTAGGTTCAACTAAATGTGGATCTAAAGAATGTATTTAATGGCACAAATGTTTTCATTTTCATTTGATTTCTTTATATAGGAGTGGGGATTTACATGCCAAGTGACAAGGTATTCCATATGGGATTTAGCAGACCTCAAACTTATGTTAGATTGTTGGCATATGTGGTCTGGGTAGGTTTTAAACATAGGGAAAATACACACAGCTAAAATGTTATATTCATCATAAGTTTATAGCCATTTAGCTGAATTGGATTCATCTATGCTACGGTTTTTCCAGTGGTCATGTGTGGATGTGAGAGTTGAACTGTGAAGAAAGCTGAGCGCTGAAGGATTGATGCTTTTGAAATGTGGTGTTGGAGAAGAAGATTCTTGAGAGTCTCTTGGACTGCAAGGAGATCCAACCAGTCCATTCTGAAGGAGATTAGCCCTGGGATTTCTTTGGAGGGAATGATGCTAAAGCTGAAACTCCAGTACTTTGGCCACCTCATGCGAAAAGTTGACTTGTTGGAAAAGACTCTGAAGCTGGGAGGGACTGGGGGCAGGAGGAGAAGGGGATGACAGAGGATGAGATGGCTGGATGGCATCACCGATTCGATGGATGCGAATCTAAGTAAACTCTGGGAGTTGGTGATGGACACGCAGGCCTGGCGTGTTGCGATTCATGGGGTCGCAAAGAGTTGGACACGACTGAGCGACTGAATTGAACTGAACTGATGCTTTCCTTGGGCTTCCTAGGTGGCGCCAGGGTAAAGAACCCACCTGCCAATGCAAGAAACATAAGGGACGCAGGTTCAATCCCTGGGTCAGAATGATCCCTGAAGGAGGGCACGGCAAAACACTCCAGTATACTTGCCTGGAGATTCCCATGGACAGAGAAGCCTGGCAGGCTACAGTCCACTGGGTTGCACAGAATCGGACACGACTGAAGCAACTTAGCACGTGCTTCCCTCACTAAGTTTCATTCCATATTTTAAGTGGATGTCAGTCTGGTGTAAGTCTTCCCAATCTACCAGTAGAAGATTCTTTGTAACATAAAACTGTTTCTGAACTGAAATGTATTCTAGTGCTCATTAAAACTCACTCTCCTGAAATGTAAAACTGATTTATCTAACGTACTACAAAATTCTCCATGAATGTACCACACATTGTGAAATAATGTTAATTAGAAGGAGAGGCAAAATAATACATTTTCTTTAAATTTTAGGGCAATTATCATAACTCTCATTAACATGGTGTAATAACTATAATTATTTTCATTTGTACTTTTGATAGAATTTATATTCATTAAAAGTCTATATTTGTATTCTGAAATATGAAAAAAATGAACATGACATTACAATGCTTTATAGCAAGATAATGCTGTAGGTGATTTCATTAATTTATTCAACAAGTAAGAGCCTACATGCAGGTGCTATGATTCAGCAGTCTTCATGACAAGATTTTCTAAGTTTCCCGTTAGGAATTCTCTTGCACGGAACTTTAATTGCACTCAGTCCACTTAACTTTCTGCTTTCATGCATAAGCAACTAGCACTCTAGGGAGTGAGCACATTTTTGACATGATCAGCATAAATTTCTATATATAATATATTACATTATAGCAGCAAAGAGTGAGGAATGTGTGTGTATGTGTGTGCATGTATGTTGGTTACTTATTTTAAGATTTATAAAATCAGGGGACTTTGAAACTTACTTAAGTAAGCTTATTGTATACTGGTCATCTTCAGATTTGAAAGAAGTCTTAATGAAAAGACCCTAATATTCTCTCCTCTCACACAAAAATAATTTGCATGAACTGATCTAACATATTCCACATAATAGTAAATGTTATCATCTTTATGAAGTTTCTGAATTATTGGCTATAGCCATCCTCACTTTTTCCTTCTTTCCTCTGACATTTCTCAAAATCCCTAATTCTACTATTGCCAAGTTTTGTAGAAAGTTAGTAAATGTTTGGTTTGTAAGCTCAAGGAAATTATGATAGTAGATTAGAAAGAGGCAGGAGATATGTTTAGAGATATCACTTGAAAAATAGAACTAATTTTCACATCTCCTTCCTCCTGGTATCCCCAGCTAATGAATGAATGTAGTTATAGCTGAGTAAGCTCATGATTCAGAAACACTGAGAATTGTAGAGTTTCTGAGAAAATATGGACATTACAGATTCTTTTCAATTTATACACAGGGAGCTGGTACCCAAAGAACTTAAGTGACACATTCAAAGTAGCCATGTGAATTAGTAGCACAGATTATACTAGAAGCCTGGAATGTTGATTCTAGTTACATGAGCTTTTTCATCATTTAATGCCGGTAAGCCTGTTTTGTTTCTGAGTGAAGATGTTGTATGACAGGTTTTATAGTCATATAACTCACACAGCTGGTGGGTTAATTTACAGGATTCACCTGTTATTACCCATTAGATTTTAAGTAAGCTCCCTAAGATCAAGGACTTATTTTGTTTACTGGATGTCCCCATATTTAGAACAGCACCTGTGACACTTGTGAACTAAATAAGGGGGAGAAAAGACAATTTAGGTAAAGGCATGGTGCGTGACCAAAGAGGAAGGAGAGATGTTAAGGATGTTTAAAAGCCTAGACAGGAGAAAATAATAGTTCTGTCCATTTTAGTACACTCAGCTGCATTATCTGACTCACACACGCATGTTCCTAATTTTGTTTTATAACTGTCCTTCTCTTCCTAATGTCATAATAGAATAAAATAACATGTATACTCGCCAAGCTCTGAGGAAAAAGTAGGGGAAAAGATACAGTCCCTGCTTTTGAGGGAAATTAGCTAGTGTTTTTAAAAAATGAGTAGTTTCCCTGAATTGGCATTTCCATAAATCTCCATTAGTGCAATTATTTATATTTATACTGGTGAATGTGGGGCTATAAATCTTAATACACCCTTTATGTGCTTGAGAACGCTCAGTCGTGTCCTGTTTTGCGACCCCATGGACTGCAGCCCGATGGACTCTGCCCATGGGATTTCCCAGGCAAGAACACTGGAGTGTGTTGCCATTTCCTTCTCTAGGGGATCTTCCTGACTCAGGGATCCAATCTGTGTCTCCTGAGCTTCTTGCATTGTCTGGTGGATTCTTTACCACTGAACCACCTGGAAAGCCCCTTTCTGTGCATGTAGGGTACCTCAAATTAGAAAATAGAGTAAAAATGGTAAATACTAGGTCACAATAACTAAATTATATCCTGTCATATGTAGATTATATTCACCATCTACAGACCTTTTGTCCATTCTTCCATTTATATTTATAAATGGCCAGATATGTTTTTAAAGAAAACAAAATGATATATTAAGTTGATTATTTGATACATATATATGGGGTAGCATGGGATAATTTTTGTATGAAATAGAATCTGCAGTTTTAAAATCTGTATTTTTATAGTACTTGAGCTTTATGATGAGAAGTTGAAAAAGTCATTCAGCTCCAAGAATCTCTTGGATACAATGAATGCTACCTCCTACTGCATAAGCCCCAAATGAAAAGCTCAAATGGTAAAGAATCTGCTTGCAGTGTTGAGAGACCAAGTTCAATTCCGAGGCCTGGAAGATCCCCTGGAGAAGGGCATGGCAATCCATTCCAGTATTCTTGCCTGGAGAATTCCATGGACAGATGAGCCTGGTGGGTTCCATGGGGCTGCAAAGAGTCGGACACGACTGAGCAACTAACCCATACATGTAAAATATTATGCAGTATAGCAGCCACCTCTCCCCACCCCCAACTCTTTTGGAACCTACCACAGAACTAACTTGTATACAGCACAAATAGGGATGCTAGTTCCTGGTGATAAACACTTGATCTCACATGAGTTGAATGGCAGAAAATAAAGATAATTTAGGGTAATTATGGGGTTCCCCAGGTGGCGCTAGTGGTAAAGAATCCACCTGCCGATGCAGGAGATGCAAAAGACATGGGTTCTATTCCTGGGGTGGGGAGATCCCTGGCGGAGGAAATGGCAACCCACTCCAGTATATTCTTGCCTGGAAAATTCAGTGGGCAGAGGAGTCTGGTGGGCTACAGTCCATGGGACCACAAAGAGTCAGACATGACTGAGTGACTGAGCACAGTTCAGTTCAGTTCAGTTCAGTCGTTCAGTCGTGTCTGACTCTTTGCAACCCCATGGACTGCAGCATGCCAGGCCTCCCTGTCCATCACCAACTCCCAGAGTTTACCCAAACTCTTGTCCATTGAGTCAGTAATACCATCCAACCACCTCATCCTCTGTAATCCCCTTCTCCTCCTGCCTTCAATCTTTCCCAGCATCAGGGTCTTTTCAATGAGTCAGTTTTTCGCATTAGGTGGCCAAAGTTTTGGAGTTTCAGCTTCAGCATAAGTCCTTCCAATGAATACTCAGGACTGATCTCCTTTAGGATGGACTGGTTGGATCTCCTTGCAGTCCAAGGGACCCTCAAGAGTCTTCTCCAACATCACAGTTCAAAAGCATCAATTCTCGGCACTCAGCTTTCTTTATAGTCCAACACTCACATCCATACATGACCACTGGAAAAACCATAGCTTTGACTAGACAGACCTTTGTTGGCAAAGTAATGCCTCTATTTTTTAATATGCTGTCTAGATTGGTCATAACTTTTCTTCCAAGGAGCTAGCGTCTTTTAATTTCATGCCTGCAGTCACCATCTGCAGTGATTTTGGAGCCCCTCAAAATAAAGTCTGTTACTGTTTTCACCATGAACTTCCAGATGTTCAAGCTGGATTTAGAAAAGGCAGAGGAACCAGAGATCAAATTGCCAACATCCATTGGATCATCGAAAAAGCAAGAGAGCTCCAGAAAAACCTCTACTTCTGCTTTATTGACTATGCCGAAGCCTTTGACTGTGTGGACCACAACAAACTCTGGAAAATTCTTAAAGAGATGGGAATACCACACTACTTGACCTGCCACTTGAGAAATCTGTATGCAGGTCAGGAAGCAACAGTTAGATCTGGACATGGAACAGACTGGTTCCAAATCAGGAAAGGAGTACATCAAGGCTGTATATTGTCACCCTGCTTATTTAACTTATATGCAGAATACATCAGGAGAAATGTTAGGCTGGATGAAGCACAAGCTGGAATCAAGATTGCTGGGAGAAATATCAATAACATCAGATATGCAGATGACACCACCCTTATGGCAGAAAGTGAAGAGGAACTAAAAAGCCTCTTGATGAAAGTGAAAGAGGAGAGTGAAAAACTTGGCTTTAAACTCAACATTCAGAAAATGAAGATCATGGCATCTGGTCCCATCACTTCATGGGAAATAGATCGGGAAACAGTGGAAACAGTGACAGACTGAGCATGGGGTAATTATAAAATGTAAACATATACTTTCCTTCCTTGGAATATTTACCATTAAATATTAAAATATTTAACATTTTACATGCAAATAAATGCACTCTACAGGTTCAAATATGAAAGATGCTTTGTTTCTATGAGACCAAAACACTGATGCTGATTTCTCCACAACACATCAAGAAACAAAAAATTTTCTTTTAGTTTTTGGTATTTCCCCCATTGATTTGAAAGGTCATGTAAACTCAAAATATTTGATACTGTTGCCAATCCAATATTAAATTCTGAGCCCTGTCTTACTCAGCACTTGATACAATTGTTCACACTTTCCATCTTGAAAAGTTTTCCTTCATAAGACAATCAGTACCCTTATTTCACAAGTCATGCTTTCTTAACATTTGGCTGCTCACTCCTCCTCTTCATGACTCTAAAGTCGGAGGTCCCAGGCCTCAGTCCTCAGAATGTTTTTGTTTTTTTCCTCATACTCAAGCCCTAGGTGTTCTCATTCAGTATCCAGCTTTAAACACCCTGCACACACCAGCCATCACCACTTGGAAAGCTACAAGGAATCTCAAGTTTAGCATGCCCCAAACTGGATTCTTGATTTCCCTGCAGCCCTGCATGAGCATTTCCATCCGTCATACCCATCATATCCAGCTGGCTAGGTCAGAAACTTTATAGTCTTTTATTCCTTTCTTCAATACTCCTTATCCAATCCATCGGCAAACCCTGTGACGTTTCCTTTGAAATATATTCAGAATCCAATTCTTACTGCCTCCACCCCTACCATCTTTTCCACCCTCCTCATTTGTCCTTGGATTGCTGTGAAAGCCAACACTTTTGTTTGCCTGTTTCCATCCTTGTCTACCCACAGTTTCTTCTCAATGCAGCAGCCACAGTGAATCTCTTAAAATCTTACATCACATCCTTCCTCTGCACAAACACTCCAAAGGCTTCCCATTTCACGCAGAAGCAGAATCTAAAGTCCTTTCTCTGGTCCATGGCTACATAAGGCTCTCCATTATCTATCTCTCTACAGACTCAACAATCTGTCTGACCGCAGCCAATCCTGCATCTCTTCCCCACCCAGCCGACACGAGCTTCCTTGCTATGAGTTGTCTACACCAAGCACAGTCCTGCCTCAGGGCCTTCCCTCTGCCCAGAATGTTCTTCCCTGGATATCCACATGGCTGTCTCCCTTGCTTTCTTTAGATCTTTACACAGATGTCTTTCCCCGACTACTGTTTCTAAAACAAATGTTTCTTCTTTCCCCACCATTCTTCTTTCTTTTACTCTGCTCCTCAGTTTTTCTTCATTCTTATCCCTAACATATATTTTTTTCTTTATTATCTAATCCCTGCAAGAAGATAAGATTCTTGAGGCAGGGACTTTGTTTTGATTACTGATATACTTCTAGCACTTAGACCAGTGCTGAGCACACAGTGGGTTCTCAATAAATACTTAAGTGAATAAATAAATCCTGCATATCTAAGCAAAAGCCATCAAAGCTTGATGTCCATAAAATTTTGGGAAGCTGACATAACGTAACACTCACTGATACAGCAGTCAGAAAACGAAGATTGAGTTCTCTTTTTGCTACTTGTAAGGGGTGTGACAACTGTATAAATATTCTCACCATCCTTTCTCTCTCTCACTCTCTCTCTCTCTCACAGTGGGTCATCTGTGCAACACGGTCCGTGTTTGGTGTATAGATTGTGACATCCATGACATTTTCCACATTATGATGAGGTACCCTGTCATTGGTGTTTATTCATATTTCTTATATTTAGGGACCATAAATTGTCCATCCCTCTGTCTACACATGCATTCACTCAACTTGAGCCAGTTACTTAATACTGAGTCTAAGTTTCTTTACTTATGAAAGTTGATTTAAGGAGGGAAATGTGAGTAGACCTTGTGACCTTTAAAACATATGCTAATTGCTTAAGTATACCTGAAAAGCTTGAAATGAGTCATATTACAAAACCATGTTATAAAAAGATTTCATCTCACAGTTTGGCATAATCCGTAGTTATAATCCCTGATGTGCAGGTCAAGGTGCAGGCAGCATATCTGAAATATCAAGGGCAGAGTATCTACTATGTGTGTGACCCCAAACCATCCCCTTATTCCTGGGCACACAGAAACACAGCCTGTCCCAGCTTCTGATGGTTAATTGGGCCAAAATTGAGTTCTGGTCAACTAATTGTAGGAGAAAGTGATACACACACCCTGTGGGGCTGGGTCCACAGCCTCCTGCATGATCCTCTGTTCTTTTGTTTGTGCTTTATATGCCAGGGGGTTAGAGAGGACCCGGGGGGGGGGAGTGGGGCTTCAAGGCCTTAAAGCATGAACAAGGGAGAAGAAGCCTGGTTCCCTGAGCCACTGTATGGAGGATAGCGGCCTAGAAAACCTGCGGTTCAGGAATGTGTAGTGCTGGAAATCATATAAGTGAGAAATAGACTTTTACTGAGCTTCTGAGGCCCAGGGCATATTTGTTAATACAGCAGCCAGGAAGCCACGGTCGTTCACACCTCATGATGTGGATTTGATTTTTGTTGTTGTGTCATGTTTATTGTTTCTGTTGACATCAGTGGAACAGCAGATTACATAATATTAATTGTGTAATATCCACTTTTTCACCTAATCTCTGAAGAGCACTCTTTTCAAATAATGAGCGCTCCTCTCTCTCAGAGATATTCCAGTGACAGATCCTTATTATTGCTGAGTATTGACTTTCTCTTATTTTAGTCAAAATATCTTTTGATGACCTCTTAAGTCTTTCATTGCTGTGGTAGTAATGATAGTTTTAAACTTCTAAGTGTTTTTTTAAAAGCATCTTTTATGATTTTAACTAACTAGCTGTTAATACATTTCTCCAAAAAGTAGTGACATGAAATAAACACTGAAATATCTGGGGTCATGGGGCATGATGTTTACAACTTAGTATTAAATGGTTTGGAAACATACATTCACCAATGCACAAACACACATACACACACCCACATTCAGAGAACTGGGCAAAATGTTAACAGCAGTGTGGGTAAGTGGTATATGATGTTCTGTGTAATATACTTGGAATTTTCATGTGAATGTGTAACTATTTTTAGACAAACACATTTGTTTTAGATAAAAATGTTAGTAATGTTAAAAATGTCAATACTACTTATAGCTTTATTTTTAACATTTCTCTGTGCAATTTAAAACTTGTTATTACAGTGTTCTTGCTTTTGAAATTTCAAAGCAGGAGTTCTCTAGATAGACATAATTCTGTGTTCATGATTTTTAATGCTTTGCCCTCAAAGTTTTGGTGTAATCTATGCTGCCTTTCAAATACTCTGAATTTTATTTGAATGTAAAGCAACGGGAATATGTGCATTACTAATACTATTTATTATTATATTGTCAGCATGACAAGGGAATATTCTGATACAGTGAAAACTTCTGATATCATGTTTTCTAGAAAAAGAAGAAAAATTTTCAAATATTAATCTACTACAGTTTATGGGAGGCTCACAAAGTAAGTAGGAAACTTTGTTGCATTTTAATATAAATAAGAATAAAATATATGATGAGGGATTAGTAATCACTCTGGAGTTGCTTTATCCCAAACATCACATAACAACCTCCTTGGGCAGAATATGTAACAATACCCTACCATACTAGGCTGAGCACCAGCCAACAAATTATTTATAAATAAACTAATATGTTTCTTGAACCACTGAAACAGAAAAACTGTTAGCCAGTCTGTAATCAAGATAATTGCATCTATAAGACATGAGAATAATAGAAATAGTCTTAGGTCAAGGGGAAAATGGAAGAAAAAAAAAAGAAGATACTTGATTCAATTCTATTTAAATGCATTTGAAAACATGAGTAAAAGAAACAATTTTGTAGGCTATAATATATATTGTAAAACCAAGTCCATTCAAGACAGAAACTTTAAGAAGATTAATTACCACAGAAGAAATGGAGAAAGTTTTAAAGGGTATCTCTCCCTTTACAAAACCAAACCAAGTCAAAACCAAAATCCAACCCACTAGAAGTAGATAATTTTAAAGGTGTATTAAATCATTGCCTCAAGAAATGAGACTGTGTTCACCTGTGGCTGATTCATGTCAATGTATGGCAAAACAAATACAGTATTGTAATAAAAAATAAATAAAAATTAAAAAAAAACACAAAAAAAAACAAAAAGAAATAGAAAACTTCAATATTACTTAAATTATTTTAGAGCAGAGAGAGAAGGAAAACTATTGATTGCTTTTATGATACCAGTATAACTTTGAACAAACCAAGATAATGCCCTCATCCCCTAAACTTGGGACAGATTTCATTTACTAATGTTGATGCAAAATTACATATAAATAAATAGAATTTAGGGATGTGTTATATGTATAATACATTTTATTCTAGGAATGAAAGGATAGTTCAATACTAATAAATTTCTTAATGCAATTTATTCACAAAGATAATTCAAAGGAGAAAATAATGATTATACCCATAGATGCCTTCTGGGTTTTTGATAACATTCATTATCCAATTTTGCCAAAGATTCTTAATGAAATCAGAATTGAAGCGTACTTCCTGGGTTCGATCCCTGGGTCAGGAAGATCCCCTGGAGAAGGAAATGGCAATCCACTCCAGTATTCTTGCCTGGAGAATCCCATGGACAGAGAAGCCTAGGAGGTTACAGTCCACGGGGTCGCAAAGAGTCGGACATGACTGAGTGACTTCACCTTGCCTCACCTCCTTAACATAATAAAAAAGTCAATATTGTGCCTATATAAAATGAGACAGTTTTCATATAATATGCCAGGGATAAGAATTTTTATAGTCATCTTCGTTAACTAACAATGTTCAAGAAATAACAGTCAGATGTATTAAATAAGACAAAGCAGAGGTATGCAGATAGGAGAGGAGGAGGCACAGTGACTGTTATTTGTAGGTAGTATGATTATATGCGCCCATATCCTATGAGATGAACTGAAATAAATATAAGAAACATGAAGATAACTTGAGGTAAATAACTGATTATAAAATTAATATTCAAGAGTAAAACTCCATGGCATAAGGAGGTATGTGACAAATAAAGGACAAATTTATGTGGACACATATTTATCTATTTATTTTTATCTGTCACCCTCCAAAAGAATGCCAACTGCATGGAAAAATGATGTGACTTTGTACACTGCTCTACCTCCAGTCCCCCAAAATGCCTAATACATAGTGGGCACTCAAGAAATATTTTTGAAAGAAGGGATGAATCTATAAGATAGATTTACTCTTTTGTGTAGAGATAGATGTGCAAAGATACATTACTTTTTAATAACAGATAAAAATGGAAAGCAACTGTAATATCCATTAGTGGTGATTAAATAGCTATTAAAAATAATGAGGTGTATTTCTGAATATATAAAACCCTCTAAGATAAACTGTTAAGTTAAAAAAGTAAGACACTAGTCCATAATACAAGTCTCAACACATTTAAAAGGACTGAAATAATATACAATATATTATCCTCCCAGTATAAATCTTTAGAATCAACAGAAAACTGGGAGATCCTAAATGTTTAAAAAATAAACAACATGTTTCTAAGTAACCTATGGTTTACAAAATAAATCACAAAGGAAATAAGAAGATATCTTGAGCTGAATAAAGAAAACATAAAAGACAAAAATTTATGGAATTCAGCTAATGAAGTGCTTACAGTGAAATTTATAGCTTTAAATAATTTTATTAGGCAGAAAGAGAGTCATTAAGCTTTTACTTCAGGGTGACAGAAAAGGCAAAGTAAATCAAAGATAACATAAGTAGAAGAGAAAAAATTAAAGATCAGAGTGCAAATAATTAAACTAGAAAATAGAAAAACAATGAATCCAAAAATTAGAATAGACCTAAATTGATAAAATAAATTTAATTAGTAATTAAAAAATCTTCTGGGTAAAAACCCAGGCTAGATATCTTCACTGGTGAATTCTATCCAAACTTTTAAGGGGGAAATAATATTAATACTACACAAACTCAGAGAACAGAGGGAAAGGCCAATATCATCTTGAAAAAAAAAAAGCAGATAAAAGAAAATTACAGAAAATCTTCTATCCATAGGTTCAAAGATTCTTAATAAAACACAAGCAAACACAATCTAGCAACATACTAAAAGAATCATGCACCATAATCAAAGGGGGTTATCTCAGGAATGATAAATTAGTTTAATATCTAAATAATTATATAACATATAGCACTTTATTAATGAAGAACAATACTACATGATCATAGCAATAGTTGTGGGAAAAATATTTGGTGAAAGTCAAGACATGTTGATTATTAAGAGTCTCAATAATTTACGAATAGAAGATTGAAATTTTCTCAACCTGATAAAGGGCATATGTCGAGATGCACCCCACAGGCCTGTAAGTCTGTTGCTTACCCAGCTTTAAGACGTAGGGAAACAAACAGGAGTCAGCAACAGAGACATCAGTGGTTTAATGGATGGCGGTGTTTACATGTCTAAAGCAAGATTCTAGAAAGATATCTCAGAGAAGACAATGGCACCCCACTCCAGTACTCTTGCCTGGAAAATCCCATGGACGGAGGAGCCTGGTAGGCTGCAGTCCATGGGATCGTGAAGAGTCAGACACGACTGAGCGACTTCCCTTTCACTTTTCACTTTCATGCAGTGGAGAAGGAAATGGCAACCCACTCCAGTGTTCTTGCCTGGAGAATCCCAGGGACGGGGGAGCCTGGAGGGCTGCCTTCTATGGGGTCATACAGAGTTGGACATGACTGAAGCAACTTAGCAGCAGCAGCAGAAAGATATCTAGGGCTCCCCGGTGGCTCAGATTGTAAAGAATTGCCTGCAATGCGGGAGAGCTGGGTTTGATTCCTGGCTTGGGAAGAGCCCCTGGAGAAGGGAACGGCTACCCAATGCAGTATTCTGACCTGGAGACTTGCATGGAGTCGCAAAGAGTCGGACACAACTGAGTGACTTTCACTCAGAGATATCCCACTGTGTGTGGTTGATGGCAGGCAGGACACAGTGGCAGTCTTCATTCTTGCAAGAGCAGGGAGGAGATGAGGTTACAATTTACAGGAGTGGGCTCACTAGTTACCAGGAAACCAGTAGAGGGGCATGACCCTCACCACCCGCTTGATAAGAACAGTCACCAGCTGGGGCCTCCGGCAAGTACAGAGGAAGATCAGTCATGTATATACGGTTTAGGTGAAGCAGGCACTGGTTGGGTAGACACAGATGACAAGAGAATAGTCCTCTTGAGTGCAGGGCACTCAAAATATAAAAATATAAAAATTACAATTAAAAAAACTACTTAATGGTAAAAGCGAATGCCTTATCACTAAAACCAGCAGTGAGATAAGGGTGTGTGTATGGGTTAGTTGCTCACTCGTGTCTGACTCTTTGCAACCCCACGGACTGTAGCCCGACAGATTACTCTGTCCATGGAATTCTCCAGGCAAGAATACTGGAGTGGATTGCCATGCCCGTCTCCAGAGGCCCTTCCAGACCCAGGAGTTGAACCTGGGTCTCCTGCATTGCAGGCAAAGTTTTTATCATTTGAGCTACTTGGGAAGCTACCCCTCCCCCACCTTTTTTTTTAAATTGAGGTAAGGATGTCTCTCATAATTATTTCTATTCAACATTATACTGGAAGTTCTAGCTAGTGTAGCAAGTCACAGAGAAAAAAATTGAACACATAAAATTGTAAAGAAGAAAATAAAGATTTACTATTAGATGACATAATAACTATATAGAAAATTTGATGGAATTTACAAAAAAAAAAAGGCCCAGAACTAAAGTGAGTGTAATAGTCCAAGATCAAAACAAAAATATATATTTCTATACATTAGCAATAAACAATCTGAAAATGACACTGAGAAAACAATTCACATTAATTTCAAGAAGAATAAAATAGGTAGGAATAAGTTTAACAAAAGAAGTACAGATATGTACATTAAGGACTACAAGCCATTGTAAGAGAAATTAAAGGGAGATTCAAATAAATGAAGAGATATACCACATTTATGAATGGAGAGGTTCACTGGCGATTCTTTAAAAATTGTTCCATAGATTCAATGCAACATTAGAATCTCAGCAGGCCTTATATTAAAAAAAAATTTTTTTTAAAGTTGACCCTAAAATTTATATGGAAATGCAAAGGGTCTAGAATAACCAAAATAATTTTGAAAAAGGAGGCAAAAGTTGGAGGACTCATACTGCTTGATTTTAAGACTGTATATAAAGCTGGTCTAGAGAGTGTGGTATGACCAGGAGACAGACATATAGGTCAAGGAAACAGAATAGAGTCTAGCAATAAACCACATTTATGCCAATTCACTTTTGACAAAAGTGGCAAGGAAATCCAAGGGGAAAGGACAGTTGTTTTTTTTTTTTTAAATTTAAACAAATAGTGCTAGAACAATTGGAAATCTATAGACAGAAAAATACACTTAGACATTACCTTGTTCTATGCTCAAAAATTATCTTGAAATGGTTTACAGGTTTAAATGTAAGAGTTAAAACTAAAAAGTTCTAGAAGAAAGCAGGGAAAACTTTGTGATCTTGGTTTACACAAATATTTCTTAGATCTAACACAAAAGAAAGATTCATAGAAGAAAATAACGATAAATTGGATTTTACCAAAAAAACTTTTGTGCTTCAAAAGGAAGCATTAAGAAAATGAAGAGACAAGCCACAGAATAGGAGAAAATATCTGCAAATCATTTATCTTTGAAAAGACATGAATTCAGAGTAAAAAAGGACTTTTACAACTTAATATGATGACAAACAGCTCAAGAAATATACAAATGAGCAAAATGTTGAGTAGGCATGTCACCAAAGAAGATAATTAATGTTAATAAACATATGAAAACATACCATGGTAAACATATGAAAAAATTAGAGAAATGTAAATTAAAATCAGAAAAGGCATCATTATACCTAAAGAAGGCTATAATCAAAATGATTAACTGTACCAAACATGGGCAACAATGGGCAGAAACTGAAAACCTTACACATTGGTATGGGGATGTAAAATGGTATCGCCATTTTGGAAAACACTCTGGCTATTTCTGAATACTTTAAATATATACTTATCATATAACCCAACAGACTCCTAGGTATTTACTTAATAAAAGAGAAAATATATGTACTCACAAATACTTATACGTAAATGTTCACAACAGTATTATTTATAAATGTCAAACTTGAAAATAACTCAAATGTCCTTCCACTGGTGAACAGATTTTTAAAAATGTATGCCCATACAATGTAGTCCTACTCAGGAATAAGAAGAAACAAATTATTCATTCTTCTCCCTGCATGGGTAGATCACAACAGCATTATGATAAATAAAAACTAGTCTGTAAGATTCCACATATAAAAATGTCTAGAAAAGCAAAACTAACCACAAAGCATATTAGTGAATATCCAGGGGCTGAGGGAATTGGGATGATGGATGTTCTGAGAATTATGGTGATTGCTGCACAGCTAAATCACTGTAGCAAAACCTACTGAAATATATACTTATATTAATAATTGAGGCTTCCCAGTGGTGTAGTGGCAAAGAATCCACTTTCCAAAGCAGGAGATGCAACAGACATGGGCTCAGTTCCTGGACTGGGAAAATCCCCTGGAGCAGGAAATGGCAACCCACTCTGGTATTCTTGGCTGGGAAACTCCATGGACAGAGGAGCCTGGTGGACTCCAATTCGTGGGGTCTCAGAGTTGGATTGAGGCCACTCAGAGTTGGTCTTAAGACTGCTCAGACCACTCACAACTCAGAGCTGACTGAGCCACTGAGTACACACATAACTGGTGAATTCTATGGTATGTAAATAATACCACTATGACGTTTGTTAAAAAATAAGATATACCTTAATAATCAAGCTATTCAGAGCCAGACATGTGTATGTATAATATCATTCCATTCATGTTAAACACACTAAATATATTAACATACATGCTAGTTAAGACCACAAAATTTTTGGAAATGTGTGTATATAAACGATATGGTTACCTCTAGGAAGAGGACTAAAGTCCTGGGAAAAGAGAATTACTTTTCATTATATACCTTCTGACACTACTTGTTTGAGAAAATTAAACCACATAACCACTTATAAATAAAAAAATCCTATAAATAATTTAAAACAATTGGCGATCCCGATACAAAGATCTAGGTACATGAATTTGCTCTTGAAAATTTATGCTTATCTGAGTGAGGCTATAAGCACTTATGAGTAGCCTATGGTAAGACAAAGTGATTTTCATCATAAAACATGTTAGTTCCTATTAATTCCAGAGAGCTGAGTTCAGATAGTAGGAATCAGGAAAACATGAGAGGTTTTTTGATCAGAAGTACTTTAAACATCACAGGGTACTACATTCTTCAATTCTACACTAGCCACAAAATAAAAACAAATTCCTCATCCCAAACACAAACAAAATGGAAACAAAACTTTGAAAACTCGATTTCTATATTCATCTGCAAAAATACTCAATCACTATACTGTACTGCTCAGTGAGTAAAGAATCCACCTGCAATCCAGGAGGCACACGAGACACAGGTTCAGTCTCCCCAGGTTGGGAAGGTCCCCTGGAGGAGGGCATGGCAACCTGCTCCAGTATTCTCGCCTGGAGAATCCCATGGACAGAGGAACCCGGCGGGCTGCAGTCCAAAGGGGTGCAAAAGTCAGACGCGACTGACTGACTGCACACCAACCCCCACACCCTCCCTACACACTGTACATCTGAAACTAAGGCAATAATGCAAATCAACTATGTCTCAATTTAAAAAAAAAAGAAAAAAAACAAAATAAACTTAGAATACATGAGGATTAAATGGAGATGCTGGAGAGTAGAAGAAAAGAATAGGGTGATCTGCTGACAGCTGGCACACAGATATGTTTTCAGTAAAGGTATAAATAGCACCAATATGAGTATATATTATGTGTGCATACTAAGCTGCTTAAGTTGTGTCCAACTCTTTGCAACTCTACAGACTGCAGTCCACCAGGCTCTTCTGACCATGGGGATTCTCCAGGCAAGAATACTCTGGGGGTTGCCTTGCCCTCCTCCAGGAGATCTTCCCAACCCAAGGGTTGAACTCGCTTTGCTTATGTTTCCTGCACTGGCAGTCAGTTTCTTTACCACTAATGCCAGCTGGGAAGCCCAAATATTTATTATATATATGGGCATATATATGAAAAAATGATTTCAGAATACTTTTTCTGCCATATCATGCCTTTTAAAAAGGTATTACACACAAAAATTTGTCCAGACTTGTTTCTATGACTCATACAGAGGATACTGCAGTGATTTTCAGCTATACCATTTAATATCAAGAATCTGTCTCAAAGATTTAATTTTGATTGCACATTATGAAATTATGGCTTTTTAATTAAGGGTATTTGTTTTAATCTTAAGCAATGCAAAATCAAAATACACTGTCAATATTGAATTATCAAGTTTCAAGTGCAATTTTGTAATAATGCTTTAAGGTCATATTTAAGACTTCTGCTATCATATTAACTTCTTTTTAAAGACAGGAACATAGCACTTTGTGTTCTATGCCTATTTGTGAAATACTATGCCTAGTATTTCATATCCATTTTCACACAAAAATCAGTAATGTAAATACTTCTATAAGGGGAAACACCTGCAGAAAGGGCAAAAAACATCATAAAAGGTGCTTCTTTCAGCTCTGACTGCTTTCATTTGCATTTCAAACTGTCAGGGCTTTCCTGCTGTTTTTAATGCTTTGAATAGACAGTCACATACATTTGCCACATGTGTGCTCTTCATGCAAGAGTTCCTCACAGTACTGCCCCTTCTGACCCACTGCTGCTGTAGCTCTGGTGGTAATCTACAGACAACAGACATTTAATGAGCACCTATTGTGGGCCATTTCACTAACAACAGTACCATAAGCATAGGTAGTATTATCATCAGAATATAACAGATGAGACATCTCAGACTCATGGAGTGAGTGTCTTAAGTCCTCATATTGGTAAGTAGAAAACCAGGACTTGCCAGAACTCCTTCATTTATACTCTGTTTTCAAGTACTCTCTCTATCTCTGACCCGCCCCTCTTTTTTCTTCCTAGTTTCATTGATAATCAAGAGCAGAGTAGCAGAGAAATGAAGGAGGTGGCCTCCGCCTAGCCCCATTCCCTTCTTCACAGAGCAGGGGGAAGGTAAGAAACCTTCAGGGCTTCTCGCTGCTTCCAGTTCCACACTTTTCCTGGGACACCTCGCCCAGAACTTCAGCCCCAACCCTGCTCCATAACTTTCTTCCCAGGTCACAGAAGGTGCTACAGGTAATTATCGATGAAGTGCTCCTGTAAGTAATGGAAGAAGTGTCCAGAGTAACCCTATTCACCACTCTGAAAGATATTTTCTATTCGGACACCATTCCCATTGGTCCTTATGGGGATTATCAACACTGCGTTTGAGCTTGGAAGGAGTTCAACCAGCTTCTACCTGCTAGCATGCATGCCTATGGGCAATTCAGAGCCTTGTTTCTTTCAGAAAAATCAAGTTTCTTATTTTAGTCAATGGAAACTAGTCTGAAGCTCCACAACTGATATGTTAATAAAGTTTTGGAATATAACCTATTCACACTCGAGAATCCAATCTTTACCCTCTCAGTTCACAGCAATATATATATACATATATATATAATATATATTTACAAACACACACACACACACACAAACACATTGTACATAGGCCTATACATAGGCCTCACCTTACAGCTTGCGGGATCTCAGTTCCTTGACCGGGGACTAAACCTGTACCCTTGGTAGTGAAAGCTTGGGAGTACTAACCAGTGGACTGCTAGGGAATTCTCCATAGCAGTAGATATTTATAAGACTGAAAGCACTATTTTTATTGTGTTTAATATAAAATAGGTAAAATGTTCTCAAAATTCAAAAGCATAGCTTCGTAGACTCATATTTTTCTCTATTACTCTTACCTTTGATGTTTAAAGTATGATTTCAAGGCTTGTGGTTGCCAAAGGAGAGAGTTGGGGAAGGAAAGGACTGGGGATTTGGGATTAGCAGATGCAAACTATTATATATAGAAAGGATAAATAACGAGGTCCTACTGTATAGCACTATATTCAATATCCTGTGATAAAGCATGATGGAAAGGAACATGAAAATGAACATATATATATCAAACTGAATCACTGCTTTACAGCAGAAATCAGTACATTATAAATCAACTATATTCAATACAACTTAAAATTAAAAAGTACAATTTCATTCAACCCCAAAGAAACTTTCATTTTTTCAATATTATTATAGAAGTTCTATAATTTCACCTGTATACTGATTGCTAAGCCAGCCTTTATCTTACCTCCTCGATGAATAATCAAAGAAGTCTCACTTCCAATGGGACAGTCCTTAAGTATATCCACTACTTCCGTATGGCTCAGGTTCTGTACATTCTGCTGGTTGATCTCAATAATGAGGTCGCCTTCACACAGGCCAGGGCATCCCTGAATGTCAAGTATTTGTTTCACCCGCTGTCCTGTAGGACTGTCTGCAATGGTGAAGCCAAAACCCTGGGCACCTTTCACAATGGTTAAGGTCATAAGTTCAGCTTGGGTGGCCCCAGATGAAGCCATAGATACATTGTCGTCATGGACGGGTGGCGGATACGTGCCATCTGGCTGGCCATCAGCTGGCATTAACTGCAAAGTATGAGGCGGCCGATCTGTTATATCTGGAACCGACTGTGAGGTCCGAGAAATGTATTCCAAATATGTTTCATAGTTATGTCTTCCATTGACCATCACTGGAGGTGGCCTCTCCATTATTGCAAGGGGTGGCACCATGCTGTTAGCAGGATCTTCAGGATCAAAGGGCAAAGGATAGCCACGACACAATACCAAGTTGACACTCTGACCAATAGGAACAGACTGGAAAAAGTTTGACTACATCTGCATGAGTGTGTCCAAGGACACAAACTTCATTAATATAGACAATGACATCACCTGCAAGGGAAAAAAAGAAAGAGATTGACAACATGAGGTAAGTTCAATTAACATTGACATAGAGAAATGGAATTATTTGTGAGACTAGTGAAAGAGGTGCTCTGTTTCTCAGTAAGCAGTGAGAAAATCAATTAGAATAGTATCTAAATACTTGCAAGTGACTCAAGGTTACAACAGGTCTGCCAACAAACATAGTGATCAAATGCTGAAAAGAAAACACTATTTGGTTATTCCTGAAGTTCAGATACAATTTCATATACAGGAATATAGCTACAGAAACGTTTAGAAGAATGTGTACCTTGAAGAAGGACACATTCTTTGTTTCTTTCTCATCTTCATTTTCAGTGCAATTCAGTTAAAAGAATTTTCAAATTACTGAGAAGTGGTAGAAACAAGTTTCAGATGATAATCAAAGCCCAGTATTTGGGTTTTTGAGCATCATTTTACTGAGTCAACGGTCTTTTTTCCCATTTATTTTATTCTTCTACAGTAAACTACAATTGCAAAGGTTCCATGTGAACACAGGTAGATGTCTAGAATATAGATTTTGGGTTCAGGGATCTGACTCCATATCCTGGCTCTACTACTTAGCAGATCTGTGCTGCTGGGCAGGTGACTTACCTGCTTTGAGCCACGGTTGTAAAGTTGTGAGGATGAAGTGAGATGATGCAGAAAAAGGGCTTGGTGCAATGCCTGACACACAGTGAGTGTGATAAGTATGGACAATTATTAATATTATTGTTGCTAAAATAAGATGAGGCTTCCCTGGTAGCTCAGCTGGTAAAGAATCTGCCTGCAACGCAGGAGGCCTTGGTTTGATTCCTGGGTCGGGAAGGTCTGCTGGAGAAGGGAAGAGCTACCTACTCCAGTACTCTTGGCCTTCCCTGGTGGCTCAGATGGTAAAGAATCCACCCGCAATGCAGGAGACCTGTGTTCAGTCCCTGGGTTGGGATGATCCCCTGGAGAAGGGAACAGCCACCCACTCCAGTATTCTGGCCTGGACAATTCCATGAACTGTATAGATCATGGGGTAGTGAAGAGTAGGATACTACTAAGCAACTTTCACTTTCACTTTCAAGATAAGATGAAGAGGATTTCAGACTCTGGTCTTAAATAGGAAGCTGCCATAGATTCAACATCTGATCTCAGATAACTTGATATTTCTGTAGATCTTTTTTAAAAAGGCATTTGTCTTTTCATCCTAATGAATTTTTAATATCTTATTTGGCTGTGCCATGTAGCTTGTGGCATCTTAGTTCCCTGACCAGGGATTGAACCCAGGCCCTCAGCAGTGAAAATATAGAGTCTTAACCACGTGACAGCCAAGGAATTTCCCCAGTGAATTTAATCATGGAGTTACTGAAGACCACTGGTCAGAACTTAACTTTATGATATTAAAATTGTCCTGAATTTAAACAGTTTTAAAAACAATTCAATCATGTATAAATAATATTTTTAGAGCACTGTTTTACCATGGATTGGTATTTTTATCCTTAAAAACCATAACATTTGAGAAATGAACTTGCAAACTGAGACTGTGTCTGATGATGCTGGAGAGTATGTGAGATATGAAAAGACATATTTTCACAGATTGTCAAGTGAATAATTCAACAGATATCAGTTTATCAGGAAAATTCTGAAATGGGTAGTATAAATGGCTAGAAATTTCATTCTGAGACATCATTGCCCATCAAAAAAACAGGTGAACTTTCAGAGTTAAATACTTTTTGGCTTCTCTCAGTTGTCTGACATAAAATGATTTCTCCACTAAATACATTGTGTGTGTGTCAGTTGCTCAGGCACATCAGACTCTTTGTGACCCCATATACTGTATCCTGCCAGGCTCCTCTAGCTATGGGGATTCTCCAGGCAAGAACACGGGAGTGGGTTGCCATTTCCAGAGGATCTTCCTAACCCAAGGATCAAACCTGGGATTCCTTCATTGTAGGCAAATTCTTTATGATTTGAACCACCAGGGAAGCCCAAAACACATTTTAAAAATAAGTAATTCTATGAATAGAACAGTCAGTAAAATGCCCTTAACTATATACACTCAGTTAACAATTACCAAATGCTAGAAAACTGCTTGAAAGGGTTAAAAGATACAGACACAGAAAAGGAAAATCAACCAAACAAAACAAAATAGTATTTTCAGTGATCCAGTTTAGGTCTGATTTTGGAAATTGTCACAGACCATATGACTGGTCAGATGGAACTTCACTCTTCAGCTGCATCTATCAGAGAGGGTGCTGATGTCATGACTGGGACACTGGGCCATGACTTAGGACTGAACTGAGATGGACATTCACTCTCTGCTACTATGACTTCTCAACAGACTGGAGCCATGAGGACGCTTTGGCATCATTTTAAACTGGTTAGGTCATCCTAGAGTCTCAGAGATGTATTTAAACCAGATATTTTTTTCATCTTCCCTCTTTTATTTTAAAAGTTGTTATATATATTTACACACTGAAAGGTGAAAGAATATAAATACTTGTGCACTATCATCCAGCTTAGTGATTAGAACATTACTCATATTAGTTGAAGACCCTCTCGGTAGCACTTTTTCCCACTTGCCTTTCCTTACTGTCCTTTACAAAGGTAACCACTGTCCTTTACAAAGGTAACCACTGTCCTGCATTTGAGGTTTGTTATTCAAATGTCTTTATATTTTTATGATATACCTAGGTACCCATAAACAGTACCCCTACATAATGTTAAATCTCTAGAACAGGGGGCCATGAGGAGATACACTACGTCCAAGGTCAGGAGTGGGGGCTGTGAGGAGATATCCCATGTCCAAGGTCAGAGAAACTCAGTAAGACACTAGACACCAAGAGGGGGCATCAGAGAGCAGACAGACAGAAACCACAATCACAGAATACTAATCAGTCTAATCACATGGACCACAGCCTGGTCTAACTCGAAGAAACTATACGCCATGCTGTGTAGGGCCACCCAAAACAGATGGGTCATGGTGGGGAGTTCTGACAAAGTATGGTCCACTGGAGAAGGGAATGGCAAACCATTTCAGTATTCTTGCCTTGAGAACCCCATGAACAGTATGAAAATGGAAAAGATAGGACACTGAAAGATGAACTCCCCAGGTCAGTAGGTGCCCAATATGCTACTGGAGATCAGTAGAGAAATAACTCCAGAAAGAATGAAGAGATGAAGCTAAAGCAAAAACAACACCCAGCTGTGGATGTGACTGTTGATGGAAGCAAGGTCCAATGCTGTAAACAGCAATACTGCATAGGGACCTGGAATGTTAGGTCCATGAATCAAGGCAAAATGGTCAAAGTGAACACTGACATTTTAAGAATCAGTGAACTAAAATGGGCTAGAATGGGTGAATTTAACTCAGATGACCATCATATCTACTACTGTGGGCAAAAATCCCTTAGAACAAATGGAGTAGCCATCATAGTCAACAAAGCAGTCCAAAATGCAGTCTTAGATGCAGTCTCAAAAACGACAGAATGATCTGTTTGTTTCCAAGGTGAACCATTCAATATCACGGTAATCCAAGTCTATGCCCCGACCAGTAATGCTGAAGAAGCTGAAGTTGAACGGTTCTTTGAAGACCTACAGAACCTTCTAAACTAATACCCAAAAAGGATGCCCTTTTCATTATAGGGGACTGGAGTGCAAAAGTAAGATGTCAAGAAACACCTGGAGTAACAGGCAAATTTGGCCTTGGAGTACGGAATGAAGCAGGGCAAAGGCTAATAGAGTTTTGCCAAGAGAACACACTGATCATAGAAAATACTCTCTACCAACAACACAAAAGAAGATTCTACACATGGACATCACCAGATGGTCAACACCAAGATCAGACTGATTATGTTCTTTGCAGCCAATAATGGAGAAACTCTATACAGTCAGCAAAAAGAAGACTGGGGAGCTGACTGTGGCTCAGATCATGAACTCACTATTGCCAAATTCAGGCTGAAATTTAAGAAAGGGAAAACCACTAGACTATTCAGGTATGACCTAAATCAAATCCCTTACGATTATACAATGAAAGTGGGAAATATATTTAAGGGACTAGATCAGGCACTAGAGTGCCTGATGAACTCTGGACGGAGGTTCATGACATTGTACAGGAGACAGGGATCAAGGCCATCCTCAAGAAAAGGAAACGCAAAAAAGCAAAATGGCTCTCTTGAGAAGGCCTTACAAATAGCTATGAAAAGAAGAAAAGTGAAAAACAAAGGAAAAAGGAAAGATACACCCATTTGAATGCAGAGTTCCAAAGAATAGCAAGGAGAGATGAGAAAGCCTTCCTCAATGGTCAGTGCAAAGATGGGCTCAGTAAAGGACAGAAACAGTATGGACCCAATAGAAGCAGAAGATATTAAGAAGAGATGCAAGAATACACAGAAGAACTGCACAAAAAGATCTTCACAACCAAGATGATCACGATGGTGTGATCACTCACCTAGAGTCAGACATCCTAGAATGTGAAGTCAAGTGGGCCTTAGTAAGCATTACTATGAACAAAGCTAGTGAAGGTGATGGAATTCCAGTTGAGCTATTTCAAATCCTAAAAGGTGATGATGTGAAAGTGCTGCACTTAATATGCCAGCAATTTGGAAAACTCAGCAGTGGCTACAGGACTGGAAAAGGTCATGTTTTCATTCCAATCCCAAAGAAAGGCAATGCCAAAGAATGCTCAAACTACTGCACACTTGCACTCATCTCACATGCTAGTAAAGTAATGCTCAAAATTCTCTAAGCCAGGCTTCAGCAATATGTGAACCGTAAACTTCCAGATGTTCAAGCTGGTTTTAGAAAAGGCAGAGGAACCAGAGATCAAATTGCCAAAATCTGCTAGATCATCAAAAAAGCAAAAGAGTTCCAGAAAAACATCTATTTCTGTTTTATTGACTATGCCAAAGCCTCTGACTGTGTGGATCACCACAAACTGTGGGAAATTCTGAAAGTGATGCGAATACCAGACCACCTAACCTGCCTCTTGAGAAATCTGTATGCAGGTCAGGAAGCAACAGTTAGAACTGGACCTGGAACAGTAGACTGGATCCCATTAGGAAAAGGAGTATATTGGCTGTATATTGTCACCCTGCTTATTTAACTTCTATGCAGAGTACCTCATGAAAAACACTGGGCTGGATGAAGCACAAGCTGGAATCAAGATTGCTGGGAGAAATATCAGTCACCTCAGATGTGCAGATGACACCACCCTTATGGCAGAAAATGAAGAAGAACTAAAAGCCTCTTGATGAAAGTGAAAGAGGAGAGTGAAAAAGTTGGTTTAAACCTCAACATTTAGAAAACTAAGATCACGGCCTCCGGTTCCATCACTTCATGGCAAATAGATGGGGAAACAGTGTCAGACTTTATTTTTTTGGCTCCAAAATCACTGCAGATGGTGACTGCAGCCATGAAATAAAAGACCCTTACTACTTGGAAGGAAAGTTATGATCAACCTAGACAGCATATTAAAAAGCCAGTGACATTACTTTGTCAACAAAGGTACATCTAGTCAAAGTGGTCATGTATAGATGGGAGAGTTGGACTATAAAGAAAGCTGAGCACCAAAGAATTGATGCTTTTGAACTATGGTGTTGGAGAAGACTCTTGAGAGTCCCTTGGACTGCAAGGAGATCCAACCAGTCCATCCGAAAGGAGATCAGTCCTAAATGTTCATTGGAAGGACGGATGTTGAAGCTGCAACTCCAATACTTTGGCTACCTGATGCAAAGAACTAACTCATTGGAAAAGACCCTGATGCTGGGAAAGATTGAAGGCGGGAGGAGAAGGGGACAGAGGATGTATGGTTGAATGGCATCACCGACTCAATGGACATGAGTTTAGGTAAACTCCGGGAGTTGGTGATGGACAGGGAGGCCTGGTGTGCTGTGCTGCAATCCATGGGGCTGCAAAGAGTTTGACACAACTGAGCAATTGAACTGAACTGTATTGAATATCCACCAAGTATGTTTTTGCATATTTTAAACCTTTTAAAAATGGTATACATATTAATATACATTATATTTCTCAAAATATATTTTTGATATCTATCTCTTTTGATATATTTACCTCTAGCTCAATTCTCATTGTAATATAATCTCTATTGGGTGACTACATCATTATTTATTAATGTCTACCATTCTTATGTTAATGGACACTTGGATTCTTGAGAATTTTTGGTTATTAAAGAAAACTCTGCTATGAACCTCTTTTCATGGCCTTTGTGCACAAGTGGGAGAGTTTTTGTCAGGTATCTACCTGGTGTAGAATTGTGGGCATAGACCATGTGCATCTTCAACTTTGTTAGCAACGAGAAATGGCTGACAAAACAGATCAAGCTGGTTTACATTCCCCTCATTAGTGTATCAGAATTTTCATTGCTCCCCATCTGATACAATGCTTGCCATTCTCAGATTTTTAATTTTCGATAATCTAATGGGTGTGATCATGGTTTTAATTTGCATTTCCCAGATTGCTTGTGAGAGTGAGCATCTTTTCATATGTTTATTGGCTATTTGGGTTTCCTCCTTAGTACCTTTCCTTTCCCCATTTTTCCTTTGGGTTAGTCATCTGTTTTTAAACACATAGACCATTTTCTGCCCATCTCCATTCTTGACCCAACGTCTTTTGTAGGTTTGGAGGCTCCATGGTATAAGCAGACATGACATAGAATAGAGAACCAAAGTCTTTGGACTGCTTCCCCACTCCATCACTTACTAGTTATGTGACTTTCAAAACCAACTTAAATCATCTGTGACTCTGATTCTGCAGTAGTAATGAGGAACAATAATCATAGCAACTTAGTGTGTTATAGGAAATAAGAAATGAGATCATACAGGTGAAAGTGTTTGTAAGCTGTAAATTGTTATGCAAAAGATAATTGCTGTTTCAGGAATTATTATCTGTCCTTGGTTATACCTGTTTATAAAATCAGGACAGTCCCACCAAGATATTACCACCACAGTCATAATTAAGGTAGATATGAATTTCTAAGTGGGCAAGGCAAAGGCAGGAGAGTAACAAATGCTGTTCTCTAAGGCTCTCCCTAATTTTAATCATAGTTAAACTCCCCAGCCTCCACGTTGCTTTCTTCTTCCCTCTACTATGCCAGAAAGTCACAGAAAAAAAAGAACTAAGGGTAATATTCTAAGCTCTCGTCGTTCCCTGCCAGGTCTAAAGAGTAGTTACTTGAATTATAGTGATTAATGTTATCTATTTTTGAGTTTTAATGTGATCTTGCTATTTAGAAATAGAATGAGAACTACTTGTGGTTCTTAGTGAGACTGCCTTCTAAAATTTATGGATATTTTCCACTCAGAGCAATTTTTCAAGTCATCAAGCAAAGTAAGTGCAAAAGAACCCTGCAACAATATCTTTATGGAGCTACCCAGAAGATTTCTAAATATAAACGATTAGTGGTCAGTTATGACATCTAATAACCTGACACGACTTAACTGCTCATTTAGAAAAGTAAATGGATGCCTAGATATGGTGTCATGCCAAAGCTGTTGTTGATAGAGATGTAAGCAAACCTTTGCTTACTCAAATAGAACTGATTGGGTAATATTTATAGATCATGCTGTATGAATGTCATTTACATGTTGTGAAATAAAAATATGAGTCACCTGGTATGTGCCTTCTGACGGTGCCATGCTAAGTCCTGAGACAGACTGGGCTTACGTGCACAGACATGGACATCATTAGGAAAACTGGCTCCAGATCTAACCCTGTGGGCCTGCTTAAATGGGAGAATTGAAAAAGAGTCACTTGTTTGCTTCATCTCTCATTCATTCTTTTATAAAATGAGAATGAAAATATCTCCTTCATTTCCTCTTTCACAGGACTACTGTGAGAATGAGATCATGCTTGTGAAAATACTTTTAATTTTGCCAAAGGAAAGTTTTCCATAATAATATGATGATGTATTTCTTTTGAGAGCCAAGCACACATTTTTATCGCCATATTGCCTGTGAGGTTAACTGTTTTCTAGGTGGCCATTCGCTTCCGGCCCTATTGAGGCCAGATGGTTTCAGGGTTATTGCCTTCAGGTCTGTCAGTCGACTCTGGTGTGACTAATGAGCTTGGTGTCCCCAACAGGGCCAGTCTCATAATGTCCTGATTCCCAGTTATGGGATTTCAAAGTGAAAATGAAGGAGAATGAGGCTGATGAAGCGGGAAGTTTAAACTGCTGGCCTCTATGAGAAAATGTTCTAAGATAATTGGTTTCTTTCTTAGTCATGGAAATCAAAATACAATATTGGCAATCTCTTGGGTACTTCATTATTTTGGATAAAATAGAGCACTGTGTGTAGAGCACTGCTTAAAATGGAGATATTTTTATACCTCTTTTCTCTGCGCCCACATTCTTTGAGTCACTGTGGCTAAAGAATATTCCTTTTCAGCTGCTCTCACTTACCACCTGGTGTCTATCTCCCTTAACCACCACCTTGGACCAGACTAGAATGATTCACTTCACACTCCATTCTCATCCTACAGTCTCTTCTATTAACTTCAGATTACTCAATCTTCAGACCCATTGCTTAACACTCTTCACCACTAGTCTTTCCGATTTATTTTTGTATTCACCCCCAATGAATTACCTTTCTGGGGAAGCTGGGATCGTTACTGTTCACAATTCATAACCTGATAATTTGTCTTTTAGTTGAATCCTGCTATTCTTCTACCCCTAAGTGCACGTCTTTTCTCGGTATAATTTCATCCAGATAATTCATTTCTTTCCTGACTTTTTCAAAGAAATCCTTCATTATTCCTACAAAGATTGCTCCTGTGACTACAAACTCTTCTTAGACTTTATTCCTTTGTGAGAATTTTCTACCTGTTCCAAGTTTTTTTCCATAAAATATACAGAGTATCATTACTATACTGAGAGGTCTTTAGGTATTCAATAAGAATAACAGATAGAAAAAAACTGGAATGGATTTCATTCATTCATTGCCTTTAAGCATTTCTAACTTGTTTTGCCAACTCATATGAAAAAGAAAGTGAAAGTAGCTCAATTGTGTCCGATTCTTTGTGACTCCACGGACTATACAGTCTGTGGAATTCTCCAGGCCAGAATACCAGAGTGGGTAGCCTTTCCGTTCTCCAGGGTATCTTCCCGACCCAGTAACCAAACCAGGGTCTCCCGCATTGCAGGTGGATTCTTTACCACCTGAGCTATCAGGGAAGCCGAGTCATATAGATTTTTGTTAAAAGAAAAATAATTCTCACTGACTACTCCCATCCCACCAATTACATGTACTCTACATTGAAAAATTACTATTTCTTGGTTTTCTTTCCAGCCAATACAATTTGACTAATTTTTCTCCTTTCTGAAGCTTATTTTGGTTTCTGTTTTTATAATAATAATATATAATTGTATTATACTAGGTAATTTTATTGTGATATTGAATATTCATTTTCCCTCTGTTCTATAACTCCCACAAAGATAATTAATTTTGACATGTATTTTTGGGAGTCTGCTACTCACCACTTTAATTAAACTGAAAATAACTGCTCTTAATAAAATGTATTCCCTTAAAGGAAGTACAGTGGTATGTTAGATAGACAAACAGAGTTGAAGCCAGGTCTCTGGGTTGCTCTTTGAAGAAGTAATTCATCAGTTTCCTCATCTACCAACCTGGAGAACAATAGCTGTTCTACCTATCTTATAGCAAAGAGATGTCTGTGAAAGTGTTCTGCAAATTACCATGATACCACATATATAAATATATATTTTAAAACTTTTAAACAAATGACTGATAAAGATTGGAAATTAAGAATATCTTAAGAAGGGGGAAAGAATAAATAGTTCAAATCTTTAAAAAGAAACTGCTGGATTTTATCAAATTATTTGGCAATTTGCTTGGAGGAATCTGAGAGGACAGATAAGTTCATCTTTGCAGCTGAATATGATTTCACAACAAGGAAGGCCAGTCAGTGCCTCATGAAAGCATCCTGAGATTCCTCATTTCCTTCTAGAATGTAGGTACAATGCAGTTAGGGCAGAGGGTCGGAAGGCCTGTGGCGCTGCAGCTGTGGTGGTGGGAGGTGGGACTTAGAACACCCACGCTTCAGGCTCTTGGCATATTCTCAACTATGTCACAGAGTGAAAAGGTCTGATGATAAGTATCCACCAAATAAATGATCTCTTGCCTTTCTCAGTTTTCCAGATGAATCTGTTACAGAGTTCTATGCCTCTTATTGCCCCAAAGTTTTTCCTTACACCTAAATCTAATTTCTTTTGCTAAAGATCATATTTCCTCAATTTCCATTCTCATGGAAGCATCATTGTTTCAGAATAATTTAAAACGGTTTCTAGAATTCCCAAATGGTCTCTTTAGGGTACTAGTTATAAAAACAGCCATGCATTGGGGGAGATTCCATCTTAGATGTTCCAGAACTAACCATTGTCTATTTAAACATCTGTCTTGCAGACAGCATTATTGCAGACACCACCAAATTGTGCAGAAATGCAAATACTTAAGTTATGGAAGGTATAAGAGACAGGACAAAAGCCTTCATCAGAAGAATCTGAATTTGTTAATTCTTATGCGCTACCTTATAAATGACATTGTGAATGAAAATGAGGTGAACTGATCTATAGCGATAAAATAAGTTGTTTTAAATCTCCCTCTCTCTCTTTTTACTTTAAAACACCAAGTATGCCATAATGGAAAGAGCACTATTTAGGAGTCAGAAAGTTTACATTCTTATGTCAGGTATGCCAATAATTCGTGGTATCAATCTCTGGGTCTTATCCCTCATTATTAATTTATGCAGCAAGTATTTATTATACTCAATAGCAACCATGAGTCAGGGACTATGGCATAAACAGAGAAGACTGAACTGGACGATCTCTAAGTCCCTTGGAGTCTACCTCTCAGCTGTCTCTGCAACTGTTCCACCACAGAGGTTGGGAACTTGCCTATTATATGAATTTCTGGAACAGTCCCTTAGCTGGTTTTCTTCATATATAGAAGGGAAGGAGGGAAAGAGGAGAGCCTGGCAAATGGAATGACTCTGAATCTGTGGAATTATGGGGTTCTATAATTTCACCCCTTATGACTAGGATTACAAGGGATGGCTAATAAGCCCCCTCTTCTGATCAAACTGTCTCAGGAACCAGAAGAGTATAAATATTCTACAGGTCAAGGGTATTAGTTTCAGGTTCTCGAAAGCCCTGGGCACTGCCTTCTGTCTGCCTCCCTGTCAACTTACTTTCATACCATACTCTCTGATGTCCTTTCGACTTAACGTCCTTTCAATGCCTGATCGAAAGAGAACAGAGTCCAAGTTCTCTAGTTCAGCAAACAGGGCTCTCAGTCTACATTTTTACTATCTCCTGCCTTTTCCTAACCCACTCTGTGCTTTAGTTGGGGTAAGCTCAGGCCTATGTCCTACACATGCTATGTTTTCCTGTCCTCCCATTTCTCATGCTTTGTCCCCACTAATAAACTCCTAGTCACCCTTTCAGACCAGCTTAACCTTTCTGATCATCTTGCTGACCACCTCTGACCACCACAGAGCTCAGTATTATTACCTCTTCCTGTGTGTTACCCTTCATGACACTTTAATTCTTCAACCTCTCTAACCACATTAACCCCACCTAGAGTTTCTCTGAACATAGTGACTACCATTTAAATATATTTAATACTTATCTGGCATTTGCAAATTCTTTTTTGTGTGTGTGTGTTTTATTAAATAACTTGCATTAGCAAGTTATTTTTATTTTTTAATTAAATTTATTTATTTTTAAATTACAATACTGTATTTGTTTTGCCACACATTGACACGAATCAGCCATAGGTGAACACAATCTCCCAATGCCGAAGCCCCCTCCCACCTCCCACCCCACATCCTCTACTTGAATCATCCTGTGCATCAGCCCCATGCATCCTGCATCCTACAATGAACACAGATTGGCGCTTCGTTTCTTGCAAGAAAATATACATGTTGGCATTTGCAAATTCTGTTTTACCTAATCTTTAAAAATTCCTCTGAGATTATTACCACTAAATTTCATACATGTGGAAACTGAGCCGAGGAGAACTGAATCTTGGTAGTTAGGTTGAGATTTAGGAGTTGAACCCAGGCTTTAACTCAAATGTTAAGAATTTCAAAGAGGCCAGGACATATTTTGACTTGGGACACTTTTGTGTCCCTCCAATTGTATCAGCTGGCATGTTGGGTAAAATATCTTTAATTGCTGAATATGAAAATTGAGATATGAACTGCAATATTCTTTTGATTAGCCAAGTTAATAGAGGGAAGCAGTGAAGCAAATAACTGCAGTGGGGGAAGCTGCTGCAATATCCCAGTCCACTTGCTGCCGTGCTCCAAAATAATCTGTTTGCAAGAGGACTCTTCAGAGCTGGAGGGTGACAGGGCACTGTGACAGAACTCTGTAGCCATCATAAGCTACAGTATAAATTATTTCAATAGTTGTGTGATTTGGCAAGAAATTTAACTGTGTTTAATCTAGCTTCTTTCAACGCATGAAAAGTCAGGAAAGGTAGTTTCTAAGGTGCAGTTTTAGAAGTTCCTACATCTGATGAGAATGTGAAAAGCTCTCCTACTTCACTCATAGAAGGCATTGGGAAATTTCAGTGGTGCAGTTAAACAGGTAAGTGACCAGCCTTTGTGGGCTCACCTAAAGGATCTTTGATTTTGGAAAAGCAGCCAGTGATGCTAACATTTTATCTACAGGCAAAAATATACCAAGCATGGCCCCTTATTTCTCAAAAGAATGAAAGCTTTTTAAATCATATTTTATAATTGCATCTGTGTGACCTGGTGCAGATGCCTAATTAAAAGCTTGGTTAAAAAATTATGTTTAATCAGCACGCATCCAACAATTACTCTCTGGCAGATGTGGATCAGCCTGACGGTATATTTACATTTCTTTTGTGGTAGCAGGGAGTGGTAAGATATATTTAAATACTTGCATTTTACTTTGTTGGAAAGGAGGAAGAAAGAAATACATTCTGACAGAATCTAAAGGCACTGATTATGTGCTGATCTGGCAGAGATGAAACAACACTTTAGATTAAAACTATAAGTAAAGCCAAAAGAAAGCATAAAAGACTGTTTTTTAAAACTTTTTTCTAATTTTTTTGCACAGCTCCAAAGAGTAGATGCTTTCTAAATAGCTGGTTCACTTCAGGAATTCAATAGCATAAAAGGGTCAGTGAATCTATTTCCTTAAAGAACTTTAAACAATGACAAGAAAAAGAGACAAATATGTCATCGGAAGGACTCTATAAAATGAAAATAGGTTCCTGAATCTAAAGAGACCTTAAGATTTTACTAGAAGACAATAAAAACAAAATAATTTTTAAAATATCTTAAAACCTTTGTAGGACATGAAAGTTTATGAGAGTGAGACAGACATGCATTCCAGAGTTTTCCTGTGTGTATGGACACACATGTGAGCAGATGAATGACAGAAATATGTTCAGCTACTCACAACTCCCCAAGAAACCCAAGCTACAGAAGTATCTTATTGGAAAAAGTCACCATTTTACACGAACAGAAAGTGGTGTGCACGTTTATTTTCAAACAGCATTAACTGTATTCCTGAACAAGAATGATTCTTTTTAGCATAAATGACTCCTAGGGACCAGCATGACCCAGTGCCATCCTCTGAACTAACTCCAGCAGTGTATAGAGTGGCTGTAAAACCTCCTCTGAAATGATGGGGGACAGCTGGCCGAGGTGGAGCCAGGAACTGGGCACGGGCATGCTTTCCAGCAGTTTATTCTACTCTACCTGCAGCTGTCGATTATCAGCCATCCTGACTGAACAAGATAACTAAATAACAGGAGGAGAAAGAACAAGAGAGAATGAAGAGGACTAGAGCACCCACTGTGTTTCAACAGCGGGCTCCTGCCAAATGGGGGAAAGTGTGTGAAACTCTGTGTGTTTGCTATCTGATCTACATACCTACATGCACTTTTAAGATGGGTAGAAGTGATTTTTCAGTTAGAGGAAAGAATAATTTAGTTTTTGATACTGTGAAATCGATATAGAAAAGGGAAAAAAATCCTCTTTTTTTCAAGGCTCCAGATAACCTTCAGTGAAGTTATTTCCTTGAATTGCTTTTGAAAAATACATACCATTTGCTCTAACATGAGCTGGGGGCTGGTGCTGAGGATCCAGACTGGGGATGGGAGTGGGTCTGTTACTGGGGCTACTTGGCCAAGGGAGATCTCAACCCTGGATGGCTGTCACCCTGTGTGATATTTCTGGAAAGTGTCTGGCTAGTGCAAGCCAATCAACAATCCTTAACTGGTAGTGTAACATATCAGGTTATGCTGATCTACTTCTCTACTCCCTTCTTGTGAAAAATTACAGGGCCCCTGCTGCCTTACTGAAACAAGGGCTGCCAGGATATTTCTCCCATATGGATTTCTGAACTGGTGCAGCATTAAGTTGCTGAGCTTCATCAAATGGCCGGCAGAAAGAACAAATGTTCCATGCTAAAAATGTGTCTGTATATTGCATACACACTGGTCCAAGGTTTGATGAGAAAGCCCTTCTAACTTGTTAAGAGGGAAACAGGCTTGGCAAATGTAACTCTTCACTGACAGATTTTGATCATTCAAACTTGGCTGCTTTTATTTCCAATTTCAGTTTCTGAAAGAGCAATATTTTATACAAGTATCAAGAAGTCAGTCTGCTCATTGGGCCATATACACCAAAGATCGCCAATTAAAATTCCCACAAATACATGGCAAAGGAGAGAAAAAAAAATTTTGTCCTGGCTGCACTGAAATTTTGGAATCTAGAGAAAGTCTTTGCTTTACTTGCAGAGGAAGGGAAATCAATATGTATCAGACACCCAGAACTTCCTCCAAAGGGCATATACTCTGCCACTACCCTATCTATGATCAACACTGTACAATGATTCTTTTGAGGATGATTAATATTACTAGGCTAGAAGTTTCAGGAAAATATGCAGCAACTTTTCTGCAGACAATGAGAGATTATTCTATTAGATACTACAGACAACTGGCACAGAAAAAACAATCTAATCTCCTGCTGTTCCTGATATTAAAAAATTTTATACCATACTGAAATCAACTGGAATATGTTACTAGAGAATTATCATCAAAGATTTTAAGTTGTCCTCTCCCTCTTCTACCACCAGAGACTATATATCTACATGAAAATATATGTAAATATATCCACATGTGTATATGTTAATTTGCTTATTTAAGGGTTACAGTTTACATTCCAATCAGAATTACTTAATGACAGAGTCAGAAACAATGAACAACTCTTGCTTTTTAAAACTAAACCTAAATCTAGTAATGATTTTATAATTATAGTACTTGTACTTTATTTTTTCAAGTTCTCCAAATCACAGTAAAAGGCAAGAACCTTAATGATATAGTTCCAGGTAAATCAATTGAAAGTGAAAGTATTATACTAGATCTCATCAATGACTTTGGTAACTGCAGTTACAAAATTAATGAACAGAAATCTGTTGCATTACTATACACTAACAATGAAAGATTAGAAAGAGACATTCAACAAACAATTCTATTTACTATTGCATCAAAAGAATAAAATACTTAGGAATAAACCTACCTAAGGAAACAAAAAGACTTGTATGCTGAAAACTATAAAGTGCTGATGAAAGAAACTGAAGAAGACATAAACAAATGGAAAGATATGCCATGTTGGTGCATTGGAAAAATCAATATTGGCAAAATGACAATACTACCCAAGACAATCTACAGATTCAATGCAATCCTTATCAAATTGCCAGAATTTTGCATTTTTCACAGAACTAGAACAAAAACAAAATTAAAATCTGTAGGGAGACACAAAAGAGCCCGAATAGCCAAAGCAATCTTGAGAAGGAAAAATGGAGCTGGAACAATCAGGCTCCCCGACGTCAAACTATACTACAAAGCTAGTCATCCAATCAGCATGGCACCAGCACAAAAACAGAAATACAGATCAATGGAATAGAATAGAAAACACAGAAATAAGCCCAGGTACCTAAGGATAATTAATCTACAACAAAGGTGGTGTGTCTACACAATGTTGGAAAGACAGTCTCTTCAATAAATGATGCTGGAAAAACTGGACAGCTATGTGTGAAAAAAAAAGAAAGAAAGAAATTAGGTCATTCTTTAACTTCATACTCAAAAATAAGTTTAAAATGCATTAAAGGCCTGAATGTGACATCAGAAATTGTAAAACTCCTAGAGGAAAACATAGGCGGAAAACTTTCTGACATAAATTGCAGCAATATCTTTTTCAATCTGTCTCTCAGAATAATGGAAATAAAAACAAATAAATAGGACCTACTTAAAAGCATCTGCACAGAGAAAGAAACAATAAACAAAACAAAAATACAACCTACAGATTGGGAGAAAATACTTGCAAATACTGTGACCAATAAGGGATTAGTCTCCAAAATTTACCATCGCTCATGGTAACAAACAACTCACTCAAAAAGGACAGCGGAGCTATATAGATGTTTCTCCAAAGACACTGATGGCCAAGAGGCGCGTGAAAAGATGTTCAACATCACTAATTATTAGAGAAATGAAAGTCAAAATGACAATGAGACATCACCTCACACTAGTCAGAATAGTTGTCAGCAAAAATTCACAAAGAATAAATGCTGGAAAGGGTGTGGAGAGAAAAGGATCCTCCTACACTGTTGGCAGGAATGTAAACTGATACAGCCATTGTGGACAATAGTTTAAGTGGGTTCCTTAAAAACTAAAAATAGAGCTACTCCACTCCTGGGCATATATGTGAAGAAAAGCATGATCTGAGAAGAAATATGCACACCAATGTTCACAACGGCTAATACATGGAAACAACATAACTATCCATGGAGAGAAGAATGGATAAAGAAGATGTGGTACATATATTCAATGGAATATTACTCAGTCATAAAAAGAATGAAATAATGCTATTTGCAGCAACATAGGTGAATGTAGAGAGTGTCTTAGTGAGTAAAGTTAAGTCAGACAGAGGAGAAATATCTTAGGACATCCCTTCTGCATGAAATCTAGAAAGAAATGATACAAATGAACTTGCTTACAAAACAGACTTACAGACTTTAAGAACAAGCTTATGGTTGCCAGGGTAGAAGGGAATGATGGAAGGAAGAGACAGTTAGGGAGTTTGAGATGGGTATGTGCACACTGCTATATTTAAAATGGATAACCAACAAGGACCTACTGTATAGTACATGGAAATCTGCTCAATGTTATGTGCCAGCCTGGATGGAGGGGGTTTTGAGAGAGAATGGATACATGTATACGTATGGCTGAGTCCTTTCACTGTTTGCCTGAAACTATCACAACACTGTTAATCAGCTATACCCCAATACAAAATAAAAAGATTTAAAAAAGAAAGTGAGAGTTTTACATAGTTTCTTTTCTTTTTCTTTCTTTTTTTTTTTTTTTCTGGTTTAGATAATGCAAAACAGTTCATTAAATCTTTTCCACTGAGTAGAAAACACTATTGGAGGCTACATTGCGGGTGGTTGTGTCTGACTCTTGCAACTCCATGCACTGTGGTCTTCCACGCTCCTCTGTCCGTGGGATTCTCCAGGCAAGAGTACTGGAGTGAGGTGCCATTTCCTTCTCCAGAGGATCTTCTCAGCCCAGGGAATGAACCCGGGTCTCCGGCACTGCAGGCAGATTCTTTACTGTTGAGCCACCACAGAAGCCCTGCTGAACCACCAGGGAAGCCCTTTGGAAGTCACAACAATAGGTATTATTTATGTGCTAAGAGGGGTAAAACTGTATGCCAAGAACTCTGCCAAGCACTTTAGAGACTGAACCTTTTTAGTCCTTAAAATAATCTGATGGAGAATAAACTGTCCCATTTTATAGAAGTGACTTAAAGAAGTCAAGTTTTATATTTACAGAGTAGCAGAGTTGTCTTATCTCTAGTGTGTTTGGGGTTACTTTTAGGCTTGTCTTCTAACTACATGGATGTTTGGTTATATAAGTTCATGAAATTTCAAGATTCATTTCAGTTATTTACTTGGAACTTTTAAGACACAGACCTTAATTTATCATTTGAAATTTTATTTACCCTAACTTCACATTTTTGACCATCTGAATTGAATAGGTATTTTGGCATAATGGAAACTTGCATGATATTTTACTGTGAGGTAACAATCTTGTTTTTACTCACGAACTATAGCCCATACAAAGAAATCACCCAGTAATAGAAAAATCTATATTTAAATAGACTTGTCAGCTTGCCCAAGTGTTAAAAGAAGCAAATCAAAACAGAAAATCACAAGCTACCAGGGAAGATCCCTGAGGATGCAACTTTGAGGTCGTAAACATTTAGCAACTTCAACAACAACAAAAAACAATGAACATTAATTTAAGGTATATTGTAAAACATTTAAACTTTGAAAATCTGGCTTTCATGAATTCTAGAAGGCAGAAGAACCATTAGAAACAGGATTGCGTATCCCATTTAACTGAAATCAGAGTGGATATTTTAAATGAATTCAAATATGGGAGGCCAATTAGCTCATTAGCTAATTCTAAAAGGAGTCAGTTTCTAGAACATTTGAAACAGTGGGGTAATATCTTTTCCTCACATGCTCTATTTCCAATATTAGTTACATAGACATGTTAACTTTTCTACATAAACAATAATCATGATGTGACTGTTACCTCTTCCATTATGAATTCTACTCATGAAACTGGCACAGAGAAAGCATAATGTCACATTTCACATTCCTAATTACTGGCCTACAGAAGCAAGAGATCTAAGGATTTAGTCAATAAATAATATAAAAATACAGTCAGCAGATTATAAATATTTATTAGTACATCAAAAGTTTGCTAGACAATTTTTCAATGATTCCTTCCGCATAAAATACTTGAGTCAGACTTAGCTCTGAAAGGACAGGAAATTGGAACTATCTCAAACATTCTCTGCCATAAAATATCTTTATCTAATTTTTGTCTTAGTTTCTTTTTTTTTCATATAGATTTGATTGCAGGTTCTGAAATTTATTCAGACTTACTAACCATACAATTATCGTTTTAAATCTGACAAGGCATCTACCTGTATTGTGGAGAAAGCATTAGAATTGAGGCAGAATTTTGTGTTTTTTTGCAAAAACAAAACTAAAATAAACTTCAGCATCTTTTTCACTTAACTTAATATTTTTCTTTGTTCTTTTTTTTCTCAGAAATTTTTCCTTCTTTTAAACAGAAAAGACACACTAATACTATTTTAGTATTGTTTTTAATTGTAAACTTACTATGATTGATTGAATCATCAAAATATGCAAAAGATATCTGTAGTTACAATCTACCTTGTATATTCTGTGTATACAAAATATACAGTAACATCTTTATTTTCAATATCAAGAAACATGTTAACTTTCTTATCTGTGAAAATGATCATATTATTAGTGTGAGTGGAAATTTATGGTAGGAAGAATATAAATATTGATTTGTTCTTGGTAAATTGAAAGGTACTTTGTGAAAGGGACTTGAAAACACAGAAGTGAGGGGCTGGAAATACTAAATTTGGAGTGATGAATATAGAGATCTAGGTTCTACACTTTCACTCAGATTCTTTTGTTATTTCTCTATGGATTTTGTTTTAAAATAATTTTTCAATCTCAACTTTTTATTGAGAAGTAATGAATGAGTTGTATTTTCACTAACTACTAATCAAAGTAACTCACATTTGGTTGATATATTTTTACTCACAATACAATAATTCTGATGTCTTAATATTTATTCTAGATATTTATAGGGTTCCTACCATGCACACTGGGAAGGGACCAGAAGACACAAAGAGTAAGATACAGTACCTAACCTCGAAACATTATGACCTATAACTTAAACTAACAAAGAAACCTAGTTGATATTTCCTTTTCAGTATTTCAGTGAAATATTAAAAATAGCCAGTGCTCTTAAAAGCACATTACAAAACAAACAAACAAAAACATAAAATGTTTAGCCCTTTTCTTTGGAGTGCTACAGAAAATAGCTATCCTTATTTCTCATTTACCTAGTTGGCATCTAGTATAGCAAAGGCACAGAGTAAGAGCTCAGGACATTTGTTGAGTGTAGAGATTAGGAGTCATGCAACATTTTAAGAGAGCATGAGCTAGCCAAAGAAGAGCTGTCGAAAGGTGCAACGAGTTTTGGGAAATGGGTATTAGCTGGGAGGGGGATGTCCAGGGAGGAGAAATCAGTGAAGGAGAAAGGAAGAGTGCAGACTGGCCATTGGTTTCACCAAGTGGGTGAACCCCAGAGACACTTCCAAGTTGTGTTTTAGTAGGCTTTTCAGGATAAAAATAATAATACAGGAAATTGGAGAGAGAGGAGTAGTGAGAAAATGGATATAGTGCTTGTCTACCTACTACTAAGAAGTCTGGAGGTGAAAGGCAGGAAATACATAGAAAAGTAGCCAAAAGAAGAAGCCATCCCAGAGGAAAAGATGAGGAAAAACTGGAATGACTGAGAGGGATGGTATGGGGAAGGAGGTGGGAGAGGGGTTCAGGATTGGGAACACACGTACACCTGTGGCGGATTAATGTCGATGTATGGCAAAACCAATACAATAAAAATAAATAAACAAAAGGTATTAGATAAGGATCCAGAGGCTGCAAATTTGAAAGTTTAGCTAGAATTTTAGCTTCAGAATAAGGTAAGAACATCCTCTTTTTTCCCTGACTCTAGAGTGGAAAACAAGTATAGCGTGGGCAATAATAAATATTACCTTCATCTTCCTTTATGAGGAAACCCATTATCTTTTCCTCATTTATGAGGAAATTAATCATCTCAGCAAAGCAGGGTGAGAGATGGTTATCTTGGGGAGCAGGGCAATGATACAAAACTATAGACTCCCTGAAAATACTGCATTTAGAGATTTCTCAGTGTTCCATGCTGTCATCATGTAAATACCATTAATTAGCTGATTTCACAGCACTACTGTTCCTCAAGGACAGGTCTGGTACTAGGAGAGAAACAACGTCTAGTGCACTGAGGTTGGCTGGCTGCGCCACCAGTTCAGACAAGTAAAAGCTGGTCATTCAAATATTTCAACAATTGCCCAAACTCCTCACCTTGTGTTATGGAGCTAGATCTATATGGTGTTAAGGAATACAAATTAAAGAAGAGATCACTATTCAAACATAGATGTGAAAGATTTTATTTTCATAAGGAGGCTGTGATGATTAGCTTCAGTGTCACTGTGACTAGGCTATCAGTTCAGTCGCTCAGTTGTGTCTGACTCCTTGCAACTCCATGAATCGCAGCACGCCAGGCCTTCCTGTCCATCACCAACTTCCAGAGTTCACTCAGACCCACGTCCATCGAGTCCGTGATGCCATCCAGTCATCTCATCCTCTGTCGTCCCCTTCTCCTCCTGCCCCCAATCCCTCCCAGCAGCAGGGTCTTTTCCAGTGAGTCAACTCTTCGCATGAGGTGGCCAAAGTACTGGAGTTTCAGCTTCAGCATCATTCCTTCCAAAGAAATCCCAGGGCTGATCTCCTTCAGACTGGACTGGTTGGATCTCCTTGCAGTCCTACGGGCTCTCAAGAGTCTTCTCCAACACCACAGTTCAAAAGCATCAATTCTTTGGCGCTCAGCTTTCTTCACAGTCCAACTCTCACATCCATACATGACTACTGGAAAAAACATAGCCTTGACTAGACGGACCTTTGTTGGCAAAGCAATGTCTCTGCTTTTCAATATGCTATCTAGGTTGGTCATAACTTTTCTTCCAAGGAGTAAGCGTCTTCTAATTTCATGGCTGCAGTCACCATCTGCAGTGATTCTGGAGCCCCCAGAAATAAAGTCTGACACTGTTTCTACCGTTTCCCCATCTATTTCCCATGAAGTGATGGGACCGGATGCCATGATCTTCGTTTTCTGAATGTTGAACTTTAAGCCAACTTTTTCACTCTCCTCTTTCACTTTTAACAAGAGGCTCTTTAGTTCCTCTTCACTTTCTGCCATAAGGGTGGTGTCATCTGCATATCTGAGGTGACTGATATTTCTCCCAGCAATCTTGATTCCAGCTTGTGCTTCATCCAGCCCAACATTTCTCCTGATGTATTCTGCATATAAGTTAAATAAGCAGGGTGACAATATACAGCCTTGACATACTCCTTTTCCTATTTGGAACCAGTCTGTTGTTCCATGTCCAGTTCTAACTATTGCTTCCTGACCTGCATACAGATTTCTCAAGAGGCAGGTCAGGTGGTCTGGTATTCCCATCGCTTTCAGGATTTTCCACAGTTGATTGTGATCCACACAGTCAAAGGCTTTGACATAGTCAATAAAGCAGAAAGAGATGTTTTTCTGGAACTCTCTTGCTTTTTCCATGATCCAGCAGATGTTGGCAATTTGATCTCTGGTTCCTCTGCCTTTTCTAAAACCAGCTTGAATATCTGGGAGTTCATGGTTCACGTATTGCTGAAGCCTGGCTTGGAGAATTTTGAGCATTACTTTACTAGCATGTGAGATGTGTGCAATTGTGCAGTAGTTTGACTAGGCTATAGTACTCAGCTATTCAATTAAACAGTAATCTTGGCATTACTGTGAAGGTATTTTGTAGATGGGATTAACATCTGTAATCAGCTGACTTTAAGGAGATAATCCTTAATAATTAGTGTGGACCTCATCCAATCTGCTGAATGGCTTTGAGAGCAAAACTGAGGTTTCCCTGAAGAAGATATTCTGCCTCAAGACTGAAGCATTAGCTCCTGTCCTAGAGTTTGCAGCCTGCCCAACTGCCCTATTAGTTTCAATTTGTGAGGCCTCCCAATTTTCATAAGCCAATTCCTACTGATTCTGTTTCTCTGGAGAACACTGACTGATAAAGAGACCAAAGCTCAAACTTTCCTGAAAAATAGTGGCCCTGATCTCCTATTTCTGACACTATACAGTGTTATCTATCAAAACTAAGTTTCATTTATTAAACTTATTGAAAGAAAAATAAAGATTTGTTAAATATTAAACATTTATTGTGGGGTTTCCTAGGTGGTGATGTTCTGGGTGGGGAATATTGCCTGGTGGAGGGCATGTGGCAACTCACTTCAGTATTCTTGCCTGGAGAATCCCATGGACAGAGGAGCCTGGTGGGCTACAGAACATGGGGTTGCAAAGAGTTGGACATGACTGAGCACGCATGCAAACGTTTATTGCATTGTGGGGTTGAGGAATTTATTTAAAATTGGGTCAAGCACCTGGTTACCTTTAGGTGAGAGGTAAAAAATAACTAAAAAAAAAAATGACTTTTTGAGTTTTAGTATTGAGAAAGGATATAATTTTCATCAATTTCCCCTATTTATGTTCTACTAATATATATTAAATAGATAGGCATTGGCTTTCAAAATATCACTTTGAAATCTTTGGAGTTACTTTGCTGGAACAAATTTATTGTTTTCAGGCCAATTACAGATACTACAAACTACAGCAATAACCATTTTGGAATAGTCATGCATACTATAAAAGGCTCCAATCCATGATTTAATTGTTTATCTGAGTAAAACTCAAGATTTCATAGCTATTCTCTTCCATGCAATATGAAATTTAAAATATCCTTTCAGAGAAGCACAAAATTGAAAGGCATTTATTATAGTCATGAAATGCTAATGAGAACATTTAAAAACAGTGGTCTGGCTACTCTGTCACCATGCATTTCATAATTTATAGGTACATTTTATTTATTCAGGTTAATAAAGGATGTGTTTGACATATTATCAGACTGACCTTGCTTCTTGGCAAATGCTATCTGGAAGTCTCTAGAGTTAATTCCATTGCCAGCCATTCTTTTCAAGGACAGCTTCTTATTATTCTCTTGGAAACAATTAACAGACTGTCGTACAGAATAACATGTACTTGGTCCTGAAATTCTTTATTGAAAAAGGCCCAGAAAACAAAGTGGTTTTAAACTTTGACTCTTGAGACTCTTAATTTCCGATAACTTTTCTCTGCACTTAAATTTTAGAATCTTCAACTATTATGAAAGCACATTAGCTAGGAAAATTATTTTAAAAGGAAAGCCAGAACATGTTTTAAGTTAAAGCTGGGATTCAGCCTAACCTGCCTTATTATTTCCACTAATATTTACTTTGCTAGACAATGTGATTTGATGCTCAGTTTGACATGAACATTAAATTATCATTAAACATATGGTTTTATTCAGTAAATAAGGTATGTTTTTATTTATCTGGAACTTATTAAGGTTGAAAATCAAGCAGAAACATTACGGATTCTCTTTTCATGTTGATTTTTAAAAAAATCAATAAGATTTGAAATCAACAAGATTTTCTAGCTAAATATCCTAATCCAGCTTTATCAAATCATTTTGGACTATTTTAGAATAGAGAAATCGTGTTAAAGGAATTATTTACAAATAGATTTACTTTCTATCTAATCAAGCACAGAACTGAATTAGGAATTGAGTGCAGAAATTATATATCAACAAATTCCCCCCTTTTTCTAAAGCTTATAGTCTAAGGCAGGGGTCATCAAACTCTTTCCGGAAAAGGCCATACAGTAAATATCTTCTGTTTTTATATGCTATATGTCTCTGTAGCAACTACTCAACTTTGCCACTGTAGCACAAAACTAGTCATAGACAATGTGGAAGTGAATTCATCTGGCTGTCCCCCAAATATTTATTTACAAAAACAGGCAGTGGACCAGATTTGCCCATGTGTCATAGATGGCCAATCTTTGTTCTAAGGGGCGTTCATGGCAAGATAAGTAGCATTGCTTCATTGGCCTTTGGAAAGAATGTGGCATAAAGGCTCCAGGTGGTATCAGAACTATGACAGAGGATATTAAAGTAAGAAAGCATCACCCACAAAATGAGTTTTACATTGCTAGGACACTGATGTTATAATTTTTTTCAAACATTATCAATAGTACTATACACAACTTATAATTTATATAATACTTTCCCACATACTAGTACTTATCAGAAAGATGATTATGTCTATTGTACAGAATAGATGATTATTAGTCAAAGTAATTATGCCCATTGTCCACATCTTCTAATTCCAAGTATTCCAAGTTTAAACTCTTAAAAAGAACTCACAGTGCAAATTCTTTAAGAAATGAGGGTGAATGGAAGGAATCTTGGAACATGAAAGCCTGGCAGGTGGCCCAATTTAAATGGAGAAAATGTTTCTAGAAACTACAAACAGGTAAATAAGATTTGTTAATCTTTCAACACAGTGTTAGAAAAGTTGTTCATGATCATTTTGAAAGGAAGTGAAGAATTACTAGAAGCTAACATACGATGACTAAAAACTAATCACTTAGCTAACTCTTTCCTCTATGCTATAAGGTTATCAGGGCTTCCCAGGTGGCACTAGTAAAGAATCTGCCTGCAATACAGAAGATGCAGGTTCAGTCCCTCGGTGGGGAAGATCCCCTGGAGTAGGAAATGGCAACCTGCTCTGGTACCCTTGCCTGGAAAATTCCATGGACAGAGGAGACTGGCAGGCTACAGTCCATGGAGTTGGATATGACTGAATCCAAGCCAGGCTTTGGCAATGCCTGAACTGTGAACTCCCAAATGTTCAAGCTGGTTTGAGAAAAGGCAGAGGAACCAGAGATCAAATTGCCAACATCCGCTGGATCATGGAAAAAGCAAGAGAGTTCCAGAAAAACATCTCTTTCTGCTTTATTGACTATGCCAAAGCCTTTGACTGTGTGGATCACAATCAACTGTGGAAAATCCTGAAAGCGATGGGAATACCAGACCACCTGACCTGCCTCTTGAGAAATCTGTATGCAGGTCAGGAAGCAATAGTTAGAACTGGACATGGAACAACAGACTGGTTCCAAATAGGAAAAGGAGTATGTCAAGGCTGTATATTGTCACCCTGCTTATTTAACTTCTGTGCAGAGTACATCATGAGAAATGCTGGACTGGAAGAAACACAAGCTGGAATCAAGATTGCTGGGAGAAATATCAATCACCTCAGATATGCAGATGACACCACCCTTATGGCAGAAAGTGAAGAGGAACTAAAGAGCCTCTTGTTAAAAGTGAAAGAGGAGAGTGAAAAAGTTGGCTTAAAGTTCAACATTCAGAAAACGAAGATCATGGCATCCGGTCCCATCACTTCATGGGAAATAGATGGGGAAACGGTGGAAACAGTGTCAGACTTTATTTCTGGGGGCTCCAGAATCACTGCAGTTGAAATTAGAAGACTGCAGCCATGAAATTAGAAGACGCTTACTCCTTGGAAGAAAAGTTATGACCAACCTAGATAGCATATTGAAAAGCAGAGACATTGCTTTGCCAACAAAGGTCCGTCTAGTCAAGGCTATGTTTTTTCCAGTAGTCATGTATGGATGTGAGAGTTGGACTGTGAAGAAAGCTGAGCGCCAAAGAATTGATGCTTTTGAACTGTGGTGTTGGAGAAGACTCTTGAGAGCCCGTAGGACTGCAAGGAGATCCAACCAGTCCAGTCTGAAGGAGATCAGCCCTGGGATTTCTTTGGAAGGAATGATGCTGAAGCTGAAACTCCAGTACTTTGGCCACCTCATGCAAAGGGCTGACTCACTCGAAAAGACTCTGATGCTGGGAGGGATTGGGGGCAGGAGGAGAAGGGGACGACAGAGGATGAGATGGCTGGATGGCATCACAGACTCGATGGACGTGGGTCTGAGTGAACTCTGGGAGTTGGTGATGGACAGGGGAGGCCTGGCGTGCTGCGATTCATGGGGTCACAAAGAGTCAGACACGACTGAGCAACTGAACTGAACTGAACTGAACTGAGTGACTGAGCATGTCCACAGAAGGTTATTAGGACAGTTCCTAATACTCCTAAGAGTATTGTGCGTTGAGCAAGACATTTAACAAAACACTCTTGATGAAGATAAGTTAGAGAAATATCTGGAAGACACCTCCCATGATTTACAGTTTTTCTTAAACTATTTTATTGAGTTGTGATTGATGTACAGATTTAATGTATACAACTTGATGAGCTTGGAAATGTGTCTACCCATGAAACCATCACCTCCATCACCACCAGCCACAATACATACTTATCATCTCCAGAAATTTCCTCTGTATACAGTATTCCTAAGTATAAAAACTATTCATTATTATTTTCTTTGATAAGGACATTTACTATAAGTTCTACTCTTTCAGTGAATTTTAAAGGATTCAACACAGAATTGCTACCTACAGACTCCATGCTCTGCAGTAGATTTCTAGGATTTATTCCTTTTTATAATTGAAACTTTGTATGCTCTGACTAATACCACCCGTTTTCACTCTCCTCCAGTTCCTGGCAACCACCATTTATAGTTTTTTTAAATAGCAGAACCCACATAAGTTTATAAATGGATTAATGTCACCGTGCCGTTAGACTCCATGAGTAACTGCATTTAATGTATGTGTTGTATATATAAAAAAAAAAAAAAACAACAACAGCAGTAGATCATGCTTGAATGAATAATGAGAAAGCATGCCCATCAGATTTGTAAATTATAAATCTGGGAGAAATGAACCCGGATTCCAAAGGATCTTAGACCAAAAATGAAAATACTGACCAAAATCAGCAGATGAAATCTAATAGGTATAAATGTTGAGTTTAGATGTTAAAAATGAAAGGAATAGAAAAAAAAATGACACCTGATGACTCGACTCACTGAAGAATGTCAAGAAGGAGATTCTTTTTTTTTCATCCTTTTCGTCATTTACTGAAGAATCATTTATGCTTGGTTTCAGACATCAGAATAAAGATTAACACTGCACTATGTTTAGTAATTACAAAACACGTTTTCATATATTTAGTCTTGTGATTTAATTTTCACAACTCTATGAGGCTGACAAAGAAGCAAATTTATTATTATATTAATAAATCTTAAGTTTCAAGACCCTTTGCTGAATGGACCCCTTCCTAACTCTGTTAAGGGGTCCAAGTGATATATTCATACACACACAAAAAGACCTTTTGTTAATATGATGGTTTCTTTACACTTCACTTCTAAAGCATTGTACTTCCCTTAAATGTCCATGGGCATCATTTCTAAATAAATACATATTTTGTACCCACCCAATTTGTATTCACAATTTTGTATTCTTTTGTTTAAAAAGAGTCCCCCAAAGAGGACGGACAAGAAGGAGATTCTCATTCAATTTAAGGAAGACCTTTGAAGACAATGGGCTTCAGAGATTTAGAGCATTGTTTCTCAACTTTAATGTGCCTATAAATCACCTGTTAAAAACTGATAGAAGGCAATCCCTGAACCAGTCAGTCTGCAGTGGGACTTGAAGTTCTGTATTTCTAACAAGCTCCAGAGATGCTGTTGTTGTGGCCCACGATTGCCCACAGGGCAGCCAGGCTTTAAGGAATGGACTTGGCAGTCCTATATGTCTGGTTCTACCACTAACTGCTAGGTATCCTTGGAACTTAATGTCTCACTCGAATCTTTCTAACCTGTTTAAATGGAGATAATAGTACCTGTGGGCTTTCCTGATGGCTCAGGAGTTAAGGAATCCACCTCCTAATGCAGGAGACCCGGGTTCAATCTCTGGGTCGGGAAGATCCCCTGGAGAAGGAAATGGCAACCCATTCCAGTATCTTTGCCTAGGAAACCCCATGGATAGAAGGAGACTGGTCAGCTACACAGTCCACAGGGTCACAAAAGAGTCAGACGTGACTTAGTGACAAACGACAATAACACCTATATCTCATAGCACTCTGATGAGGGTTAAACATTTTATATGTTGGCACATAGCGAGCATTAAATAAATGCGCATTCCCTTTTGTCCTTCACATTCTCATCATTAGATATATTTGAGCTGAGGTAGGATGGTCCTGTTAAGAATTCGAAATAGAGATTCCTACATTTTGTAGGTCTTTTACAGACAGTATGTTACAAACTGGAAAAACTGAAGTCCAGTGGCTCTCCCCTGTTCTTTCCAGGCTTTAAAGTAGCTATATACATATTTGGTATCTACCATTCACCACAACCTCCCTCAGTATCCACACATTTGTCTCTGTGAAGAGGGTATTTGTGGGTGGGCCACAGGGTAATGGGCCTTTAGTTTAATTAGATAAGGAATTTTCTTCTCCCCAAAGGACATTGCTGCTCCGAATCACAGTCACTCCCTACTCCTGCAGCATCATGGAGCCTTTTCAAACCTCCTGGAACACTATCCTGGGCAGTATGACATTTCCCTTTGCCTCAGAGACTATTCTGCTTCCAGCTTAAATTCTCAGCTCTCTCAGAAACCACTCTGAAACCTGCAAACTCACCATTTTTCAGCTAATGTGTAGGACTGCTGTTGGGTTTGATGACTCCTCCAGGTGTCCTATGTGAGGGGAGTCTTATGCTTTTGGTTTTTAATCTCCCTATTGATAGTAGTTAAGCTTTGTCTCTTTCAGTTAATGACTGCTCCTGCCATTGGAGCCAATAGAGCAAGATTTTTTTGTTTTTCTGCATTGTGTCTGTGCTCACTAAAACTGTAACTGTAGCACTGATGATGGAAGGGAACACTCTAGAAATGAGCACATACACACACACACACACATGATTTTCTCCCCACTCAGAGGGATTGGTACAAGGAACCATGGGTCAGGCTCCTTTCTGTTGGCTCATATCTATCAATTTAAGCTCACTGGTTCCCACTTGACTTCTCTCTTCTTACTTTCCTAGCTTCAACTAAGATGCCCTGAAGGTAATTTAATTTAGGATATAATTCACTTGAGTTTAACTAGAGAAGGAATTTTCTTCTCCTCAAAGGACATGGCTGCTCCAAATCCGAGTCACTCCCTATTCCTGCAGCATCATGGAGCTCTTCCAATGCTGCTGCAATTCTAGGCCTGATGTTCAGCCTGGACTCTCTTGCCAACTAAATGTACTTTTTAAGAGCCAGTTCTTAGGGTTTTTTTTTTTTTTTGACATTTTAAAACTGAAAAATAGCCAATTCTATTTTAAAATAGAGAACTGTGCAGTTTTATTCCTAAGTTACTATACCATCTAGGCTGCTCTGTCCATGGGAACTTCTGACAAATGTAACTATATTCATATGTCCACTTTCCTGTTTTCCTCCATCCCTGTTTGGGCCAAGGAAAGTCTAGCTCATTTTATCCTGAGAATCCTTCATTTTCTGGAGAAGCTGGTCATGCTTATTTGGCCAGAAGTCAATGAAACATATTTATCAGGATCTAGCTAATCTTCTAAAGTAGTGTATTCTCTTTATATATTCTTTGTCCAGTTGATTCAAATATGATTTTTCAGGCAAAAGGGAATAAAAGTTCACTTATCAATGGGGCAGATCTACTTTCACTCCAGTTGTGGTTTGGTCATCTGGAGAAATCTGGCTGCTTGTCATCAAATGGGAGCAGAATCAACCATCAGTATGTCCATTAATTAAGAGACCTTGATTATATGGTGAAGGGATCTTCCTAGCCTCCACCCCACCCAAAACTATCACTCTTCAACAAATGGCCAAGCAGAATTCTCTGAGCAAAATCCTGTTCTCAATTACATGCCAAAAAAAAAGGGGGGCATAAAATATATACTAAGATTGATATGATTTACAATTTTATTTTTTTAATATAAATTTATTTATTTTAATTGGAGGCTAATTACTTTACAATATTGTATTGGTTTTGCCATACATTGACATGAATCTGCCACGGGTGTACATGTGTTCCCTATCCTGAACCCCTCTCCACCTCCATCCCCATACCATCCTTTTGGGTCATCCCAGTGCACCAGCCCAGAGCATCCTGTATCATGCATCGAACCTGGACTGGTGATTCGTTTCACATATGATAATATACATGCTTCAATGCCATTCTTCCAAATCATCCCACCCTTGCCCTCTCCCACAGAGTCCAAAAGACTGTTCTAGACATCAGTGTCTCTTGCTGTCTCGCATACAGGGTTATTGTTACCATCTTTCTAAATTCTATATATATGTATTAGTATACTGTATTGGTGTTTTTCTTTCTGGCTTACTTCACTCTGTATAATCGGCTCCAGTTTCATCCACCTCATTAGGACTGATTCAAATGTATTCATTTTAATGGCTAAGTAATACTCCACTGTGTATCTATACCACTGCTTTCTTATCCATTCGTCTGCTGATGGACATCTAGGTTGCTTCCATGTCCTGGCTATTATAAACAGTGCTGCGATGAACATTGGGGGTACACATGTCTCTTTCAATTCTGGTTTCCTCAGTGTGTATGCCCAGCAGTGGGATTGTTGGGTCATATGGCAGTTCTATTTCCAGTTTTTTAAGGACTTTCCACACTGTTCTCCATAGTGGCTGTACTAGTTTGCATTCTCACCAACAGTGTAAGAGGGTTCCTTTTTCTCCACACCCTCTCCAGCATTTATTGTTTGTAGACTTCTGGACCACAGCCATTCTGATTCTGACTGGTGTGAGATGGTACCTCATTGTGGTTTTGATTTGCATTTCTCTGATAATGAGTGATGTTGAACATCTTTTCGTGTGTTTGTTAGCCATCTGTATGTCTTCTTTGGAATGTCTATTTAGTTCTTTGGCCCATTTTTTGATTGGGTCATTTATTTTTCTGGAATTGAGTTGCAGGAGTTGCTTGTATGTTTTTGAGATTAATTCTTTGTCAGTTGCTTCATTTGTTATCTTCTCCTGTTCTGAAGGCTGTCTTTTCACCTTGCTTAGAGTTTCCTTTGTTGTGCAGAAGCTTTTAATTTTAATTAGGTCCCATTTGTTTATTTTTGCTTTTATTTCCAATATTCTGGGAGGTGGGTCATAGAGCATCCTGCTGTGATGTATATCAGAGAGTGTTTTGCCTATGTTCTCCTCTAGGAGTTTTATAGTTTCTGGTCTTACGTTTAGCTCTTTAATCCATTTTGAGTTTATTTTTGTGTGTGGTGTTAGAAAGTGTTCTAGTTTCATTCTTTTACAAGTGGTTGACCAGTTTTTCCAGCACCATTTGTTAAAGAGATTGTCTTTTCTCCATTGTATATTCTTGCCTCTTTTGTCAAAGATGAAGTGTCCATAGGTGTGTGGATTTATGGGCTTTCTATTTTGTTCCATTGATCTATATTTCTGTCTTTGTGCCAGTACCATACTGTCTTGATGACTGTGGCTTTGTAGTAGAGCCTGAAGTCAGGCAGGTTGATTCCTCCAGTTCCATTCTTCTTTCTCAAGATTGCTTTGGCTATTCGAGGTTTTTTGATTTATAATTAAAAAAGAGCACTTTATAGTTTAAATTCTGATAGATATGAAGAGATGCTGGAGGATAAACAAGTTTTGGCCAACTGAGTGCGGACTCTATAAATGGCTTGAAGTGAAGTGAAGTCGCTCAGTCGTGTCCGACTCTGCAACCCCATGGACTGTAACCTATAAGGCGCCTCTGTCCATGGGATTTTCTAGTCAAGAATACTGGAGTGGGTTGCCATTTCCTTCTCCAGGGATCTTCCCCACCCATGGATCGAACCCGGGTCTCCTGCATTGTAGGCAGACGCTTTTACTGTCTGAGCTACCAGGGAAGCCCTGTAAGTGGCTTAATGGCCGGCAAAAGTAACTCTGAAAACTTCCAAGTTAGTTTTTATGAGCCAGAGCAAAATGAGCTCACTGAAGCTGCTAGTTCAGTGCATCAATTTACAGAGATATTTAGTAAAACTTGTACTCCACTAAGTACCAAACCTTGCAAATTAGAGACTGTTAACCACAGGAGAGACAGACTGGATTAGGCATCCAAAGAAATCCAGGTCTATTCTTAGAACCCCTTTATATTCTTAGATTTTTGGTAAACAAATTATATAATTTAATGAGTTATCTCACCTCTCTGAGTCTCCATTTGAAAAAGTGAACAGCACAATTTTTGAATGCCTACTACTTGGCAGTCATTTTGCTGGCACTGAGGATAATACTTGGGTAACACTTAGGTTTCCCAGGTGGTGCTAGTAATAAAGAATCTGCCTGCCAACGCAGGAGATGCAGGTTTGATCTTGGGTCAGGAAGATCCCCTGGAGGAGGGCATGGCAATCTACTCCAGTATTCCTGCCTGGAGAACTCCATGAACAGAGGAGCCTGGCGGGCTACAGTCCATGGCGATGCAAATAGTCAGACATGACTGAGCACGCATCATATTGCCATACTGAGGATAATACAAAGAAGTGATGCTAGCTTCTTCCATGTTATGTGCCAGGCTATCTGCCAGGCATTGTGAAAAACCTTTAATATGAATTATCTAATTTAATTCTCACAGGAACCCTATAGAGAGAATACTATCACCAAACCTGAAAATAATACTGTTCTGTGCTTGTTTGGGAGATGGGGAAACCAAAGCAAGGAGAAGTTAGTAACTTGGCTGCAGTCACCACAGCCCACACTTTTAACTGTTAGGTTTAACTGCTTCCGTGTCCTCTAAGCTGAACGTGCCTCCTAAACTTTAATGTGTTTACAAATCACCTAGTGAGTTTGTTAAAATACAGTGTATTTTTTTTTTACATGGACAAAAATGTTTATAATAGCTTTAGTATAATACAGATTGAGACATAGTCATATGATAGAATATGAAATGATATCATTCAGCAATATGAAATGATAAATCACTGATACTGATAATAATATGGATATATTTACATATTTACTATAGATTCCATTACTAGGAAGTTCCAGACCAAGCAAATCTAATTTATGGAGATCAATGAATAGGATTTTTCTCTGTGGGATGCAGACTGCCTATAAGGTGGCACAAGAACACTCTGGAAGGAGGAAAATACGAAATATTTTGGCTGTGTTAATCTCATATGGGTATGTATTTCTTTAGAGAGATCAAACTGCACATTCAAGTTATATGCATTTCACACTGTAAATTTTATCTCAATCTTAAAAGAAAGTGGGGAAAATGGTGAATTTTTAAAAGATGAAATATTTCCTCTTAAAATTTAAATTGTTACTACTATCAGCCAAAAATATATCATGTTCTAAATAAGCTTTTTCTTTTTATTGCCACACTGTCAAATCAAAAGCATGTTGTTTTTGGTGTTAAAATATGCTCCATCTCCAGATTATCTACACTTTATTAAAATGTTGACCTTGAATTTCAATGAATTTCAAGAACTTTAAAAAATATTCTGGAAATTTTCAGCAATCAAAAACAAAGTGCTACTATGTGGGAGAGATATGTTAATTAGTTTGACTGTAGCAATTCATAGTCCTATACATATTTGCTCTTCCCTGGTGGCTCAGACGGTAAAGCGTCTGTCTACAATGCAGGAGACCAGGGTTCGATCCCTGAGTCGCGAAGATCCCCTGGAAAAGGAAATGGCAATCCACTCCAGGACTTTTGCCTGTAAAATCCCATGGAGAGAGAAGTCTGGTTAGGCTACAGTCCATGGGGTAGCAAAGAGCCGGACATGACTGAGCGACTTCACTTCACTATACATATATGAATATTTGTGTATTATGGAATATTATATTGTACACCCTAAATATATAGTTTCAAGTTAATTTTTTAAGATTTAAGATAAAATGCAGTTTTTGCCATATGACCCAGCAATCCCACTGCTGAGCATACACACTAAGGAAACCGTAATGGAAAGACACACGTACCCCAGTGTTCATTGCAGCACTGCTTACAATTGCTAGGACATGGAAGCAACCTAGATGTCCATCGGCAGAGGAACTGATAAGGAAGTTGTGGTACATGTACACAATGGAATATTACTCAGCTATAAACTAGAACATATTTGAGTCAGTTCTAATGAGGTGGATGAAACTGGAGCCAATTATACAGAGTGAAGTAAGTCAGAAGGAGAAACACCAATATAGTATACTAACGAATATATACGGAATTTAGAAAGATGGTAACGATGACCCTATACATAAGACAGCAAAAGAGACATGGATATAAAGAACAGACTTTCGAACTATGCAAGAGAAGGCACGGGTGGGATGATATGAGAGAATAGCATTGAAACATGTATTTTCCCATATGTAAAATAGATGTTCAGTGCAAATTTGATGCATGAATCAGGGCACCCAAAGCTGGTGCTCTGGGACAACTCAGGTATGGGGTTGGGAGGGAGGTGGAAGGAGGACTCAGGATGGTGGGACACATGTACACTCATGGCTGATTCATGGTGATGTATGGCAAAACCCACCACTATATATTTTAAAAATAACATTGTAAAATTAGCCTCCAGTTAAAATAAATTAAAAAAAAATGCAGTTTCTGGTCAAGACATCTGGAGTGAAGTCCAAGAATCTGCATTTCCAACAAACACTCAGTGATGGCGATGCCCCTGGGTCATAGTCTGAGTAGCAAGATTGTAGTCCTGCAGTTCACATCCTGCCTTGCAGATTAGAAATACCTGGGACAGCGATTAAGCCATTTCTAAGTCCAGGCCACATTTCATGTCAATTAAAGTTCTGGGCTGGAACTCAGACATGGAATCATTTTTTAAAGAGCCCCAAGTAATTCCAATACATAGCTGCTCTCAAAGTCAATTTAGTAGTCAATATTGATATTAAAAACAATAGAATATAGAACACTGCATACTTTTTATGTTAGTTTTTATGTGTATGTCTATTTATGTCTGTGATAGTGTACTGAGTTCTTGCTGTAAAATGTATTCCTCATTGTGGGTCAAGGTTAAAAAAGAAGAAAGCCATTCTATGTGCTAGAAGGAATACAATTTCTTTTTTCTCTCTTTCTCTCTGTTCCCAAATTTTAAAAGGATTTAAAGGAGATTTCAGACAAGATCGGGCATGTTCAGGGTGGTATGTAGACTAAAGCAGATTTCAAACATCTATGTGTCATTACAATACTATCCTTGTCCACAGAAGTTAACATCTACTAGAGAACCAGATGTTTTACAATACAAAAGGGTTATGTACTATATGGAATATATGGTGAGATGTCCTGAGTAAATAAGGAAGGTTGTGAATTACTATCTAAAGAATTCAGAGAAGATGTCATAGTAAAACTGACACGTATCTGTTATAAATGGGTATCTGTGTCATGAATGAATGGGAATCTGGCAGAGGGAGAGGAATTCTGAGGAAAGGCATTCCTTCCACCTCATACAAAGTTAAGTCATGCTCTGGATTTCACCTGCATGCTGAGTGTAAATCTGGAGATGACGACTACTATGAAAATATGTGTTGAGGTGAAGCATCCTGAGAGTTCTAGGGGAAGTATTTATGAGAAAGCTACATGCTGGAATGACTGAGAGGAAGGTAAGAAGCTGGAGCTCACAGATGGAGAAGCACCACCAAGAACTGGTTCTAAAGGAATAAGATGAGGAGAAAACAAAGAATCATGAGATCAGGAAGAAATACAACCAGAAACTGATGATGAAGAGAAGTCTGAAATTGGTTGACATGACTGGTTTAGAATAAAGAGGAGACACAATTCATGAACATCAGAGATTATGTGGGCTTTATACTTAAGTAGACCAGAGATCAAATTGCCAACATTCGCTGGATCATGGAAAAAGCAAGAGAGTTCCAGAAAAAACATCTATTTCTGCTTTATTGACTATGCCAAAGCCTTTGACTGTGGATCACAATCAACTGTGGGAAATTCTGAAAGAAATGGGAATACCAGACCACCTGACCTGCCTCTTGAGAAACCTGTATGCAGGTCGGGAAGCAACAGTTAGAACTGGACATGGAACAACAGACTGGTTCCAAATAGGAAAAGGAGTACGTCAAGGCTGTATATTGTCACCCTGCTTATTTAACTTCTATGCAGAGTACATCATGAGAAACGCTGGACTGGAAGAAACAGGCTGGAACCAAGATTGCTGGGAGAAATATCAATAACATCAGATATGCAGATGACACCACTCTTATGGCAGAAAGTGAAGAGGAACTAAAAGCCTCTTGATGAAAGTGAAAGTGGAGAGTAAAAAGTTGGCTTAAAACTCAACATTCAGAAAACGAAGATCATGGCATCTGGTCCCATCACTTCATGGGAAATAGATGGGGAAACAGTGGAAACAGTGTCAGACTTTATTTTTTGGGGCTCCAGAATCACTGCAGATGGAGACTGCAGCCATGAAATTAAAAGATGCTTACTCCTTGGAAGAAAAGTTATGACCAACCTAGATAGCATATTGAAAAGCAGAGACATTACTTTGCCAACAAAGGTCCATCTAGTCAAGGATATGGTTTTTCCAGTGGTGATGTATGGATGCGAGAGTTGGACTGAGAAGAAGGCTGAGCGCCGAAGAATTGATGCTTTTGAACTGTGGTGTTGGAGAAGACTGTTGAGAGTCCCTTGGACTGCAAGGAGATCCAACCAGTCCATTCTAAAAGAGATCGGTCCTGGGTGTTCTTTGGAAGGAATGATGTTAAAGTAGAAACTTCAGTACTTTGGCCACCTCATGAGAAGAGTTGACTCACTGGAAAAGGCTCTGATGCTGGGAGGAATTGAGGGCAGGAGGAGAAGGGGATGACCAAGGACGAGATGGCTGGATGGCATCACTGACTCAATGGACGTGAGTTTGAGTGAACTCCAGGAGTTGGTGATGGACAGGGAGGCCTGGCGTGCTACATTTCATGGGGTGACAGAGTCGAACACAACTGAGTGACTGTACTAAACTGAACTGAACTAAGACAAACTTCTTTGCACTGATCGCTGAGGAAGGCTTTCTTATCTCTCCTTGCTATTTTTTGGAACTCTGCTTTCAGATGCTTATATATTTCCTTTTCTCCTTTGCTTTTCACTTCTCTTCTTTTCACAGCTATTTGTAAGCCCTCCCCAGACAGCCATTTTGCTTTTTTTACATTTCTTTTCTAAGGGGATGGTCTTGATCCCTGTCTCCTGCACAATGTCACAAACTTCCATCCATAGTTCATCAGGCACTCTATCAGATCTAGTCCCTTAAATCTATTTCTCACTTCCACTGTATAATCATAAGGGATTTGATTTAGGTCATACCTAAATGGTCTAGTGGTTTTTCCTACTTTCTTCAATTTAAGTCTGAATTTGGCAATAAGGAGTTCATGATCTGAGCCACAGTCAGCTCCTGGTCTTGTTTTTGCTAACTGCATAGAGCTTCTCCATCTTTGGCTGCAAGAATATAATCAATCTGATTTCAGTGTTGACCATCTGGTGATGTTCATGTGTAGAGTCTTCTCTTGTGTTGTTGGAAGAGGGTGTTTGCTATGACCAGTGCATTCTCTTGGCAAAACTCTATTAGCCTTTGCTCTGCTTCATTCCGTATTCCAAGGCCAAATCTTCTTGTTCCCCCAGGGATTTCTTGACTTCCTACTTTTGCATTCCAGTCCCCTATAATGAAAAGGACATCTTTTTGGGTGTTAGTTCTCAAAGGTCTTGTAGGTCTTCATAGAACCGTTCAACTTCAGCTTCTTCAGTGTTACTATTTGGGGCATAGGCTTGGATTACTGTGATATTGATCCAACCAGTCCATTCTAAAAGAGATCAGTCCTAGGTGTTCACTGGAAGGACTGATGCTAAAGCTGAAACTCCAATACTTTGGCCACCTCATGTGAAGAATTGACTCATTGGAAAAGACTCTGATGCTGGGAGGGATTAGGGGCAGGAGGAGAAGGGGGGATGACAGAGGACAAAATGGCCGGATGGCATCATTGACTCGATGGACATGAGTTTGAGTGAACTCGGGGAGTTGGTGATAGACAGGGAGGCCTGGTGTGTTGTGATTCATGGGGTCGCAAAGAGTCAGACATGACTGAGCAACTGAACTGAACTGAGAGAAACTTCATGAAAGAGAAGCTGAGAGAGTTCAATATAGGTGTAATAAAACTAGTGCCATATAAGGTGCAATGGTGAAGTGGGACTTTACAGTGGAAAATATTATATTCCTAGCCAAGGACTTGTTTTGTCTGTTTTACAAATCCTGAGAAGTTTATATGCGGAAAGTGGCATGATCAGTTTTTTTTTGTTTGTTTTGTTTTGGTTTTTTTCCCAAGATAAGTCTAAGAGGTAAAGTTAGGTTTCATTACAACTCACAGTGGCTAGTGCATGACTGAGATAACACAGACAATGAAGTCCTGAACAAAGCAGGAGCTAAGAAAGGAGTGGATTTCTGGAAAGGAATTGTCAAAGCTTATTGAATATGGAGTTAGGAGAGAAGGGGACATTTTGGAACCAATGTTTAGGTTCTAGGTTGAGAATGGGATCCATAAACATTCTCTTAGCCCAGACTGAGAATTCAGGAAACATAGAAGTTATAAAGAGGAGCAGGATAAGTGTATGGTGTTTGTGAGGTATAGAGTCTAGTCAGCACGTGGTAGAAATACTGGGTCTGATGGAGGAGAAGCACATCAAGTAGACCAAGAGAGAATGAAGGGATTTGAACAGACAATCTCTAAGACTTGAGGCAAGCCTAGCATCTTCTATAGGCTACATGGCAGGGTGTGGTTAAAACAGCAATGAGAACTTTTAGCTCTCAAAACTTTATATTTCTCAGTCATAAAGGGAATCTGCATAAATGAATAGTAACAACAGAGTTCTCAAAAGTCACTTGAATAAACTTTCAACAATTTCCTCAGGATATAAGGCAGGATTGTAATGTAGACTACAGCTATATAGCTTCTTTCTGTTAATCATACAGGCTAGAATAGTAATTTTGGTTTCATAGCAATCATTTTAAAGTGTCATTTTTTTTTTTACAGAGACTATTTTATATGTGTGTGTGGGTTGTGTGTGTGTGATATGTTTTGTTATATAACATAGAAGCCAATCTATTTTAAGTAGAGTGACTACTAAGTGACAGCTTTGATAAATTCAGCATCAAGAAGCATTGGTAATCTACAGTATTTTCAAAATTTGCAGATTTGAGGTCAGTTGTTTAAAATATCGGTCCATCAGGATATGCTTTAGGCTTAACAAAGGTATCCAAATTATCACTTAGAAAAGAGAAAGAGAAGAAACTATTATAAATATTAATACTGTCATTTTCCTTTCCTTAAAATAAACATGCAAGATAAATCCAAGTGGTTGAATTTTCAGTGGGGGTTTATTGTCCCAAATGAATGAAGCCACTAAATAAACAGAAGAGACAGTGCCAGGACTGTAAAATCCAGCAATGCATCGCTCATTTTATGAGATGGATAATTTCAGTGGGAATTCTTCTACCATGAGACAGGCAAATTCAATACATAAATTTAACATGACAATGTAATAATAGGCTACATGAAAAATAATGTTTAAATAATAAAATCATGCCTTGCTCCAAATTGAATCCATTATTCATATTTTCCCATTAAACATCAACATAAACAGAATAAAAATGTTAACTCAAAATTAATTATATACTATTTAAGTTCTATGTGGTAATATACACATCTCTGTTTTAAATGCTTACTCTTTTCCTAGGTTCCTTATTTTAATTCTCTAGGCAATATTTGTTATTTTCTCTATGTTTTATTATTGGTATGTTGTGAATATTTCAATTATATGTCATTACCACACTGTCCTTTAATATTTGTGTTTCCCTCACTAGGCTGTAAACTTCCAGGGCTGAGGGGTAGATTCTGTGCCATTATTGCTGAATCAATCAATAGAACCAGCATAGTACCTTGGACAAAGAATTTTACAAGAAAGGATTTTATTTTTAATATATTCCAAGAAGGGAGGGAACTATCAAAACAGTCATCAAGGAAGAAACAAGAACATTGTTAGGTGTTCTCATCCTAGTTTCATTATTTAGCATGATTTGCATTTTGATTTCCATAGGAGCACCATTATCTTTTCAATGCTTAGGAACTCTAAAGTTCTTAAATTCTGTCCTGTGTTTCTTATTCATTGTTATGAAATTTATGACTTTCATACCAGGATCCAACACTATAAGGTACCTTAAATGTTTGTTGGATGAATAAACCTTCACATTTGAAAGTACGTTTTGCTGAAGGCAGAAGATCTTAGGACAAGTTTGGTAACACTTAACAAATACAGTCTTTCTCTTTTTAACTTAGTGTATACTGAAATCTCACCACAATGGCAACAATCAGCTAATCTACCAAGCAGCCAGCCAGTCAACCAACCAACCAACCAACAAAAATGTATGTATTGAGCCTCTACTATGTACCCAGTACCATGCTAAGCATTAGAAGATGTATAGCATGGTTCCCCTAATTAAGAGACTGAACACTCTTTGGTTATATGATAATCAAACTTAAAAGGTTGAATTGAATTTAATGACGTTCTTTTGGTACTTTAATTATTGATACCAATGGATGAACATTTTGTTCCAAATACTGCACTATGAAAAACAAGGTTCTGGGATAATATTTCTGCATTTGACACATGCATTTTCAACTATTCTAGCTCACTAGAATAGAAAATATTATTTTTAAAGAAGGCAGTCACCCATTTTTTCTCTGCTGAATATCTTTCGTTAGTGACAAAATACCTTGCCTTTCTATCTATACCTTTTCCCTCTCTCTGACTTTTAGTTTTTGTACAATGGTTTAATATTTATGTAAGTAAAGATGACTATGCTATTAAATAATGCAACAACTCCTTCAGGGATGGTATCCATGCTGCTGGTTAGAGAAAGTAAGAGTATCAGAAAGATCATGTTCACAAATCTGACTTTATTATTTATTTTTCCAGCTATTTCCATTTTTGATCTGTATATCCTTGTGTATTTTAACTACAATCATAAGATCAGCTAGACTGTGAATACATACATCCCTATGTGTACCTCTATTTGTGTTGAACCAATGTAGGAAAGCAAACTATAAATTTGGTGTCTGAATGTCCATCTATTGAAGACAAGATAGCCTCTTTTCAAGTTAAGAGAATCTTGTATGACCACTGAAGGTATGAGATCTTATTCGACTTCTTTAGCATCATCTCATGTAGTTGATCACTATGTCTCTTAAGCAATTTCTTCGCTTGGTTTATGGGATATGACCTTCTCTTGGCTTTCAATCTTACTGTTTTTTTTTTTCCAGTGTTCTCTTCTATACTTTTTTTTTTTAAAAAAAACTGCTTCATTTCTCTGTTATCTTTCACATGAGCTCATCCAATCTTATGGATTTCAACATCACCCATATGTCAATTACTCTCCTCCAAATCAATGTCTCCAGGTACAATTTCTCCTTTAAACTTCAAGTTCAATGATTTATTCAATGCCAGAAGGTTCCATACGTCATCTCAAACTTAATATGTCTAAAACTGCTTATCTCTGAGTCTTCCATTCTCAGTACCTGAAACCACCATTCAGGGAAAAAAACTTCAGAACCACCTTTGATCTCTTCTCCTTTCTTAATCTCAGTGTTCAAAAATCTATCTTGTCATGGCTACCTCCAAAATATATATTTATCCTACTCTCTTCTCTCCACCACCACCCTCCTCCCAGGTATCATGAGCTCTTTTCTGGACTACTCTAATAGTGTCCTAACTGGTCAGAGAGAAGCAGAGAGCTTCTCCCTTTTCTGCTGCCAGTCTCTTCTCAACACAGGAGCTAGATTAATTTTTTTTAAAAAATATAAATCTTATTGTTCTATTCCTCTGCTAAATGGTCATTTACTACGTTCAGAACAAAATCCAGGAGCTTTTCTGTGGCCCACAAGGTCCTCCAAGATCAGCCTATGGTATCTTCCCAACTCCATAATCCTAATTTATGCCCCTTAGCTACACTGACCTCCTTGCTGTTCCTCATCAGAACAAGCACAATGCAGCTGAAGGTCCTTAGACGCTTCTCTTCCTTCTGCCTGGTATGTCTTGCCTCATATAACTGAAGTCTGTTCAAATGTCCTGTCCTCAGCCATTTTGTGAGTGTTCTGTTCTCTAATTCTGCTTCATTTGTCTTTATAGCATCTTTCTGACATACTACTAAGAACTGATTTATCTCCTTACATTCTGTCTCTCCCAGTAAAATATTCCATGAAGAAGGGACTTAATTTACTGGGGTATACTTAATGCCTAGAATAGTGCTTTACATACAAAAAAAATTTTATTTCTCAGCCAATAAATTGAGATAAGCAGAATAAATAGCATTTATCAAGGCAGGAAGCAGCTCAGTCTTTTTGTCTGTCTCATCCTCCCAAACTGAGTGGCTTCTGGTGGTTTTGGAATACTTGCGTAGACACCAGAGAGAACTGGGTATTTGTAAGTGAACATGTGACAGTTGTAGAATGAATGCCTCTCTCCCAAATGGGCCAATATAGGAGCTGCTGGTGAGCAGCCGCCAGCAGCGCAGTCACCTTGTGAAGGGCTCACCTGCCTCAGCACAGAGAAGGATCACTTTTTACCAGTGTGGGACAGGAGAAGAAAGCTCTAGCAGTAATAAGCACAGAAGGCTAGGTGGCTTGGGCTACTTCCTTAATCTCTCTAACCTTAGTTTTCTGAACGACTAAAGGAAGCTTGTGACAAATCTTCTATGCAGAATTACAAATAACAAATGTAGCTGTGTAAGGCAGTGAAGCATACCTCTCTCCTTGGTAAATGCGGGCTTTAGAAAATGACTTTCTTTGAAAGACTCTAGTATGAGAAGAAGGCGGGGATAAAAGCAAGGGGGAGTAATAATTTTATGATGGAGAAATATGACAAACAGGACGTTAGCCAGGAGACACAGATTCACATCGGGTGACGTCACATTGAGAATACATACTTTAGATATGATGTGTTAAGAGTGGTGCTTTCCTCCTGTAGTTTTCCTCCAAAAAAATCCACAGCTCTAGTATAACTATGGGAAAAACCTCACACAAATCTCAGCTAAGGAAGATTCTACATAATACCTGACCAGCATTCCTCAAAACTGTCAAGGTCCTTAAAAGCAAGGAAAGCCTAGAGGAGCCCAAACAGGCAGGGCATGATGAGTAAATGTAATGTGGTGTCCTGGGACACCAAAAAGACATTAGGCAAAAACTAAGGACATTTGAATGAAGTATGAGGTGAAGTCGTTCAGTCGTGTCCGACTCTTTGCAACCCCGTGGACTGTAACCTACTAGGTAGGCTTCTCTGTCCATGGGATTCTCCAGGCAAGAATACTGGAGTGGATTGCCATTTCCTTCTCCAGGGGATCTTCCCGACCCAGGGATCGAAGCCGGGTCTCCTGCATCGAAGGCAGGCGCTTTAACCTCTGAGCCACCAGGGAAGCATAGACTTTAATAATACTGTATCCATACTGGTTTATAAAATATACCACATGTGCCATACTCATGTTAGCTGTTAATAGAGAAATTGGGTACTATCTTCACAATTTTCCTTAAGTCTAAAACCGCTCCAAAAAATTTTATTTAAAAAAGAAGGCTTATTGTGATGATTAAAGTGAAATAATGGATTGTAAGTTCTAAATCTTTAATACATATCATGACTTTTAACTGGTTGTTCATTTAAGGGAATTCAGTTCAGTTCAATTCAGTTGCTCAGTCATATCTGACTCTTTGCAGTCCCATGAATTGCAGCACGCCAGGCCTCCCTGTCCATCACTAACTCCCGGAGTTCACTCAAACCCATGTCCATCGAGTCAGTGATGCCATCCAGCCATCTCATCCTCTGTCGTCCCCTTTTCCAATGAGTCAGCTCTTCACTTGGCCACATGAGGTGGCCAAGGTACTGGAGTTTCAGCTTTAGCATCATTCCTTCCAAAGAACACCCAGGACTGATCTCCTCTAGGATGGACTGGTTGGATCTCCTTGCAGTCCAAGGGACTCTCAAGAGTCCTCTCCAACACCACAGTTCAAAACCATCAATTCTTCGGTGCTCAGCTTTCTTCACAGTCCAACTCTCGCATCCATACATGACTACTGGAAAAACCATAGCCTTGACTAGACAGACCTTTGTTGGCAAAGTAATGTCTCTGCTTTTGAATATGCCAGCTAGGTTGGTCATAACTTTCCTTCTAAGGAGTAAGCGTCTTTTAATTTCATGGCTGCAGTCACCATCTGCAGTGATTTTGGAGCTCCAAAATATCCTTAGTCATACTTAAATTTATCATGTAGAATGTTTAAGTAGCACCCATTATGAAATAATGTTGTTCATAGTAGCAAAAACATTGCTATTCAGTAGGAAGGGTATGGCTAAGTGAGATAAGAAGTATCACAGAGTCATGAAAACTGTGGCTGTAAACACTGTAAGACAATATGGAAAATGCTCATGATACAATGCTTAATTTAAGTAGACACAAAATTACATGCACAGTATGATGATGGCAATTACAAAATAATTAGAAAGAAGCACATGAAAACGCTAGCAGAAAATACGTTAGGCAAGTATTTTATAGATGATTCCTCTAATTCTTTCTGTTTTCCTATTTTTCTATAACGTGGGCATAGTATTTTAAATGGTGAAAATAAATTTAATACAATTCAAAAGTATATAAAAAGAATAATTAATCAAAAATAGTAATGACTTAATATTTTTCTTTCACCTCAGGGATCTTTATCAGAAGAGTCTATGAACTTGGATGAGAAAAAAGTTTTTCATCTTTATTTTCATTTACTTCTAAGAGAAATACAGCATTTTCTTTAAAAATACATGTTTTCTACAAACAGCAATAGCATAGCAGAAACTATGACTCTGTTACTCATATAAATCATAGAGAGTTTTATATTTTATTTTATGCATTTAGGAATATTATTCCAAGAAGGATTCACAGGCTTCACCATACTGCCAAAGACAACCAAGGCTCAAAAATTTAGGGACTTCTCATAGAAAAAGTGCTGAAAATACCACCATAAATAACTCGAAATTTGATGTTGTATCTATCTATCAATTTTTATGTAACTAATAAGAGAGCTTAGGAGACATCTGCTACAGCCCATGGAGGAAAAGGTAGTTTATATCAAGCATATTCATAGGTAGAAATCAATTCAATACTATACTGATCACAGACATCAAAAATTGGGAAGGGAGGAGTTGATATGAGTAAGCTATTTTCTATACTTTCCACATTTAAACAATGGTGCATTCAGAGCTATGATTTAGCATCATAGGAGGAATTAATTCCCCAGGGAACATGGCAAAAATATTTTACATGCAAATGTAACAAACCTGAGAGCAACTGCCTTACAAACCTATCTGTTTGCTATGGATTTATAGGAGTTCTTCACTAAAAGTCTATTATCTAAAGTCACTTGGAAAACAATACCAAAATTTAACTCCCTGTTTTTTGAATGGGTTTTTGCCTGAGCTCACTTGGGAAGTGTGTGCTTGTCACAAATACCTGAAGATGATGATGATGAGAGCTAAAATGTATTGTGTCAAGCTCTATATTAGTCACTTCATGCGTATTGATTCTCATTAATTCATGTAAAATGGGAATTAGCCTCTTAGCAAGTCTGACAATATTATACAATGCTGTTGTCTATATTCACCATGTTTGCATTAGATCTCAAGGGTTTATTTATTAATCATTGCAAGTTCAGACCCTTAAACAACATCTGTTTTAAGTAACTCAGTAAATAGAGCTCCAGTCATTTTAAATGTGAAGATTCAAGGTTCAAGTCATCAAGGATTAACTTCAGGCTTCAGGTCTGTGTGGTTATACAGTGGTGAGCACAACTGCCTTCCACTTTATACCCAGATGCTAAACTTCGTAAATACGCAAATGTTCTCATTTTTATAAGAAGCACCTTCATCTCATTCTTAAAACAGAGGAAAAAGTTTCAGAGAACAATTTTTAATACTTAATTTCACCTTCAAACATCTAGGGAAATTAATTTGGTCACCATGTGTTTCAGCATGGTGAATATTTCACATTTTTATGTCTCAGTCAGGTGACCTGAAAAATACTTCATATAGAATAGATGCCACTTGAGATCAAGCTGTAGTTGACCTTTAGTGTTACTTCTTGCTCTCTCCATTCTGGGCTCCACAAATCTACCCTGGTTTTGTTCACAATGTAAACAGCTTCACCTGGGTACTCATTGCTGTTATCTGTCCATCCATCCATACAAGTGTCTAATACATCTTAGGCACTGTCCAACATTCAAAGGACACAAGCACGAAAGATAAAATCCTCTTCAAGGAACTCAGCGGGATATAAACAAATAAGCAGGCAATCCAAGTGTGTGATAGAAGTGGCAATGAGACTGGAAAAGCCCTGACTCAGACCAAGGAGGCTGGGAGGGGAAGATTTTCTGGCAGAAGTAATGCTTGAACTGAGTCGTGAAGGATAAATAGGGCTTGGCTTTGGCAAAGAGAATCGTCGTCCTCCTACATCATCTGGACATTCTTGAAGCACCAAAAGTCACCATGTTCAAAATAATAGTTATCATTATCTCTCTTCATGCCCCATCTCCACCCTTACATATTTATAGTCCCTTCAAATGAAGGAAATGGAACTGTCTTTAACAACCTCATCCTCCAAATTCAATCATCTGTAAAGCACTGTGTAGTCAGCATTCTCTCTCCTATTGCTCTTGTCTTGAAGTCACTCTTTTTGTCAAGTCCACTTTAGATTTGCAGTATTAATTCCTGCAGCTTTCCAGTCGATGTGGAAGTGCTTGATAAATGGTAAAACATCATACAGATGTTAGTGGGTTTTAGTCCAGTTAATTTTCTTGATGATCTGATCTGCCCTCATGGTTTTAAATACCATTTATACACTAATAAATTCCAAATTTATATTTCTAGTTGTAACCTTTGAGATTCAGACTAAAAATCCCGCTGCCTATTCAGTATCTCCGCTTGGATATCTAAAAGGCATTTCAAATTCTTCAGCTTAAATACTAACTCTCAATTTCTGATCTTCCTCCCTTTACCCAATCTGTTCCTTTCACAATCTTTCCCATCTCAGTTGAAGACAACTACATCTATACAGTCGAAATCCTTGAATTCTTTGACATTAAAAAAAAATACCAAACACATCCATCTATTCTATTAGCAAATCCTGCTAACTCTAGCTTCAAAGCCATCTGGAATCTTACATATTCCCTGCTCTAACAGAAGTCTAGGTGGCTTAGTACTGCCTGCCTTCCTATCTCTTTCTGCTTTACTATAGTCCATTCTCCACACCATAGCCTGATGTTTTTACAGGAGTAAGTAAAATTGTGTGACCACTTTGCTAAAACTAAGCGAAACAAAACCCTCTGTAGCTTCCTCTTTTACTCAGAATATAAACTCCAGATCATTCACGGGCCTCATGTTATCTTTCTGACATATTCTCTCATTCTCCTATTTAGCTTCTTCCATTCCAGCCAAGGATGCTCCTGCCTTTGCCCCTGTTGTTCCCTCTGCCTGACGAACTCTTTCCTCACATAGTTATGTGACTCCCTCCTTCCTTTTTTTCAGGCTTTTTATTCAAATAATAATCTTAGAGAGGTCTTCCCTAATCTTAGAGAAGTCCTCCCTAGGCTCCCAATAAAACACCAGTACTTCATTCATGTAACCACCTTAATCTTAGTTTATTTTCCATTATTAATTAATTAATTTCACACTGCAAGCATCTCTTGAGTATGTTAGGTACCGTCCTAGGTGCTGAGAGTACAGCTCTAAACAAAATAGGCCAAAACCCCTTTCTTTCGTGGTGCTTACTTTCCACTGGGCACAGAGTCAATAAACAAATTAAAGAATACATCAGATGAAAATAGGTTCCATGGTGAAAATCAAAGCAGGGATGTGTTGGCAGATAGTGGTGGTTGCTGCTTAATAAGGAAGTCTTCCCTGGAAAAGGGCTATTTGGATATAGGTCTGGAGGACGCGAGGAAGTGAACTTCCTGAATGTCTTGAAGATGTATGTTTTGGGTATACAGAATGGCAAATGCAAAGCCCAGAAGTGAGATCTTGCTTGATGAGTTCCAGCAGAACATCAGTAAGAAAAACAAGGTGGCTTGAAAAGGGCACCACTTCTCATGCCTCACTTCCATTACATTATAGATCTATTTTTTTCCTATAGATTATTTCTTTTCTTTAGAATGTTAGCTTCATTAGTGCATCAGCCAACATTTTGTTTTTAACTGCTTTATCCCAAGAGTCCAAGACTGAACCTTCTTCAAGGAACAGACTCAGTAAATGTTTATTTAGAGAAACATCATTTCCTATAGACAAACCCAGCTATTCCCAAACCTTTAACATTCTCCATGTTTTTAGTCTTTCTTGTTTATTTCCTCTATCTAGACTGCATCTCTGCTTTTAAAACACTATCCTTTAAGACACAACTCCAATGACACTGCTTTAATGAAACACTGCCTGGTCTGCCATCAGCTAAATGTCATTTTCCCTGTTTCTGATGATTGCTTGTATTGTCATCACTGTTGAACAGAAAGCTCCAAGGGGCAGTGAGCCCAACTTTGAGTCTTCAGGATAGAGCACCATGTATAGCCTGGTGTCTAATCCTATGTGCCACGTGCTCAGTAATAATAAGAAAAAAGAGTATCTTTTGAAGGAAGTGAGTTACTTCACAATCAACTTATCCAGTTAAAATTGCTCTTATGTTCTAGAATAGTTTACAGAATAATTTAAGAACCTTAGAAGTTGGTCAGTATCACAGCATCTGAACCCCCTTTTTGAATAACAAAGTAACCATAAGCTCCAACCTTCTTTATAAGGGGGAACAAAGGATAAGGGAATCCTTCTGAAGGGTGCCCTCTTTGCATTCTCCATGGCAATGTATACATGGGAGAGTAATAGGATCTTTTTCTTTGCCATTCAGTCTGTGGTTTCCTTCCCCATTCCCTCTATTTTTAAGCATTCCAGATTGGCAGTGCTGCTATTTCAAAACTAAGAGAATAATGAGTTTAGGCTAAAACATTGTTTTAAATCTGTAATACATTCCTGATTACTTACAAATAAATGTGATATAAAGAAAGAACCAATACTTTGGCCACCTGATATGAAGAACCAACTCACTGGAAAAGACACTGATGCTGGGAAAGACTGAAGAAGGCAGGATGAGAAGGGGGTGACAAAGGATGAGATGGTTGGATGGCATCACCGACTCAATGCATATTTTGAGTTTGAGCAAGCTCTGGGAGATAATGAAGGACAGGAAAGTCTGGCATGCTGCAGTCCAAAGGGGAAGCAGAGTCAGGCACAACTTAGCAACTAAACAATAAAAGGAAAAAAAAAAATGTTGGTATCACAAACAATATGGCATAACCTTTGCTAACCATCCATAACCTTAAATGGCCTGGCTTTTCTGACAATTCAAGCAGAAAAATCATGTTTAGGACATATTGAATCAGGAAGTATAAAATATCTATTGCAAATGGACTGATGTGGTAACAAAGACTGTACATGGGTTTGTTGAACAGAGTGGAAGTGGATGTGTTAATGCAGCCTACCAAAGACTTGAAAGGCTTTTCCTTAGTTAACTGAAAAGCCAGTTAGGAGGTCTTTCTAAGGGCACATGAGCCCAAGTAAGACTTTTCTTTTATTCCCTCATCCAAACACTTCTTTCCCTCTAATCATTAGTAATGTAATATGAATGATGAACTCAAGCAAAGTGTGTCTTATAGTAGATTAAGGGTTGTATTATCTTTTCCTTCGGGGTGGCATTTAAAATAACAGCACTTTGATAAGCTCATTGTTTCTCCAATTTAGATCCATTTTAACTTGGCTACTGCTTCACTAGCTGACACTGATTTCTTATCTACATTCCAACTACAGGCATAAAAAACAATGTTATCTAGAGTGTCTTGCCTTGGAAACTGTCATCAAGTCATTTAAATAAAAGAGATACTGCCAAATATTAATGAAGCTTAATAGAAAAATGCTATGATGTAGAAGATCCCTAGGGTATAAAATTACGGTTTTATGCACAAATTTCAGTACCAAATGACTGTATTTCTTTTACTGAAATACACAGCGATACTCTAAATATTGCAAGTTCTGAGAAAGTAGAATGAGTGAGCTGTCAATTTGCTACATAATCACATGTTCACAATGGCCTTTTTACTGGTCATTGAGACCAATTCAATCTTGAATCAATAACTCAGTTCAGGTTCCTGAAAATCATGGTATTGTTTTAAGAAAAATGTTTACATTAAGACAACAATTTAATAGTCAATTCCAAGTAAACTGTAACTGAGAAATTTTTGAATAATTTCACAAAAGAGCTTTAAATCCTATTTAAAATAGTCAAGTGAATAGAGAAATATATATGCCCAATTCAGGTTCAAATGTTTTAACTATCATTAGTATTCTTTCCAGAGCATAAAGTATATAAAGGAAAAGTAAATTTTGCTTCGTGTTCATAATTTATCTAATCAAGAGGTAATGTCAATGGAGCTACCTGAATATTATTCCCACATAAAAGGAGTATTTATACTTAAAAGTCAGTCATAGGCTCACCTTTCTCAATTTTATAATTTTAGACCAGTTTGCATTCAAAGGACAACATTTGTAAAATAAAGGGTAATGCTATTTATGCTTGTAGAAGGATTTTATACATTTTCACCTATGTAAGCTATTACTATGTAAGCTGTTATTTACTACTATGTACTGTTAATTATGAAGAGAGTTATTAAAAATTGAGATGTCTTCTGATTCTTTGGGTAATGAATTTAAGTATAGACATATACTTTTTAGCACTAAAGTGATAATATTATTTATTCATTGCTAGACACAATACTCCTTTTTTGCCAAGTAGTGGTAAGATAACTCATAAGGTTTAGATGTACAGGATATCTATTGGGAAAAAAAGACATAAAATTACTTTTTTGATATACATAAATAGGCATTCTTCTGTTGGTGCAAAAATAGAAAAGTCAAGGGGAAATCAGCGGAAGACAAAGTGTTCATGTTTTGAATTATCACGCGGCCAGTAGGTCATGGTTTGCTTACTCTTCTGCATTTAAGGCTATATCCATATGTGTTAAGTAAGACTTTTTTCAGACATAAAAGAAATCATATGCTTTTTTGCCATTGTGTTGATTTAAATACCTCGACACTAAAATGATTTTTTGAGAATGACTTAAAAACTATTGCACTTATGATTAAAAACTACAGAGAGAAACTTATGGGACTAGGAGCTCTGGAGACATGAATTAGCATGGAGACAGGAGTCAACCTATACTAGGTTAACTCATGCTAAGATGCTGTTTACTTTGAAAGGCTTGCATGGAGACAGGACTCAACCTATACTAGGTTAACTCATGCTAAGATGCTGTTTACTTTGAAAGGCTTCTCCATTCTCAAGATTGCTTTTGCTATTTGAGGTTTTTGTATTTCCATACAAATCTTGAGATTATTTGATCTAGTTCTGTGAAAAATACTGCTGGTAGCTTGATAGGAATTGCACTGAATCTGTAGATTGCTTTGGGTAGTATACTCATTTTCACTATATTGACTCTTCTGACCCATGAGCATGGTATGTTTCTCCATCTATTAGTGTCCTCTTTGATTTCTCTCATCAGTGTTTTATAGTTTTCAATATACAGGTCTTTAGTTTCTTTAGGTAGGTATATTCCTAAGTATTTTATTCTTTTTGTTGCAATGGTGAATGGAATTGTTTCCTTAACTTCTTTTTCTACTTTCTCATTATTAGTGTATAGGAATGCAAGGGATTTCTGAGTGTTGATTTTATATTCTGCCACTTTACTATATTCATTGATTAGCTCTAGTAATTTTCTGGTTGAGTCTTTAGGATTTTCTATGTAGAGGATCATGTCATTTGCAAACAGTGAGAGTTTTAAGAAAGAAGAATGGCACTGGAGGAATCAACTTGCCGGACTTCAGGCTCTACTACAAAGCCACAGTCATTAAGACGGTATGGTACTGGCACAAAGACAGAAATAAAGATCAATGGAACAAAATAGAAAGCCCTGAGATAAAGCCACACACCTATGGACACCTTATCTTCGACAAAGGAGGCAAGAATATACAATGGAGTAAAGACAGTCTCTTTAACAGGTGGTGCTGGGAAAACTGGTCAACCACTTGTAAAAGAATGAAACTAGACCTCTCTCTAACACCATACACAAAAATAAACTCAAAATGGATTAACGATCTAAATGTAAGACCAGAAATTATAAAACTCCTAGAGGAAAACATACGCAAAACACTCTCTGACATAAATCACAGCACGATCCTCTATGATCCATCTCCCAGTGTAATGGAAATAAAAGCAAAAATAAACAAATGGGATCTAATTAAAATTAAAAGCTTCTGCACAACAAAGGAAACTATAAGCAAGGTGAAAAGACAGCCTTCTGAATGGGAGAAAACAATAGCAAATGAAACAACTGACAAACAACTAATCTCAAAGATATACAAGCAACTTATGCAGCTCAACTCCAGAAAAATAAACGAACCAATCAAAAAAATGGGCCAAAGAACTAAATAGGCATTTCTCCAAAGAAGACATACGGATGGCTAACAAACACATGAAAAGATGCTCAACATCACTCATTATCAGAGAAATGCAAATCAAGACCACAATGAGGTACCATTTCACACCAGTCAGAATGGCTGCGATCCAAAAGTCTACAAGCAATAAATGCTGGAGAGGATGTGGAGAAAAGGGAACCCTCTTACACTGCTGGTGGGAATGCAAACTCGTACAGCCACTATGGAAAACAGTGTGGAGATTCCTTAAAAAATTGCAAATAGAACTGCCTTATGACCCAGCAATCCCACTGCTGGCATGCACACCGAGGAAACCAGAATCGAAAGAGACACATGTACCCCAATGTTCATTGCAGCACTGTTTATAATAGTCAGGACTTGGAAACAACCTAGATGTCCATCAGCAGATGAATGGATAAGAAAGCTGTGGTACATATACACAATGGAGTATTACTCAGCCCTTAAAAAGAATAAATTTGACTCAGTTCTAATGAGATGGATGAAACTGGAGCCGATTATACAGAGTAAAGTAAGCCAGAAAGAAAAACACCAATACAGTATACTGACACATATATATGGAATTTAGAAAGACAGTAATGATGACCCTCTATGTGAGACAATAAAAGAGACACAGAGGTATAGAACGGACTTTTGGCCTCTGAGGGAGAGGGAGAGGGTGGGATGATTTCGGAGAATGGCATTGAAACATATATACTATCATGTAAGAAACGAAGCGCCAGTCTATGTTCAATACAGGATACAGGATGCTTGGGGCTGGTGCACAGGAGGATCCAGGGAGATGATATGGGGTGGAAGGTGGGAGGGGGCTTTGGCATTGGGAGATCGTGTACACCTGTGGCTGATTCAGGTCAATGTATGGCAAAACAAATACAGTATTGTAATGTAGAATTTTCTTTTTAAAAAAGAAAGGCTTCTCCATTTACCTTAGAAAAATTAATCAAACTTAATGTTTCTATACTGTTTATCATGTAGCTGAAGGCTTGGTGCATGACACATAGAGCAAAGATAGATTGAATTATAATCAATTTTATAATTGATTCATCTTCAAATAATACTGTAATGAACCCACACAGCCTTAACTGGCATTAGTCCAGCTACTTAAACAGTAGCTTAGGAGCCACCTAAGGCTTCCCTGGTAGCTTAGCTGATAAAGAATCCACCTGCAATGCAGGAGATCCTGGTTCGATTCCTGGGTTGGGAAGATCTCCTGGAGAAGGGATAGGCTACCCACTCCAGTAATCTTGGGTGGGCTTCCCTGGTGGCTCAGATGGTAAAGAATCTGCCTGCAATGTGGGAGAGCTGGGTTCGATCCCTGGGTTGAATAGATCCCCTGGAGCAGGGCATAGCCACCCACTCCAGTATTCTTGCCTGGAGAATCCCCATAGACAGAGGAACCTGGCAGGATATAGCCCATGAGGTCACAAAGAGTTGGACATGACTGAGCAGTTAAGCATGGTGCAGCACAGAAGCCATCTACTATTTTCTCAGAATGAACATTATTGTTATGTATGTTTTGTTAGATACCTTGCATTTCACAGTGACATAGTAATAGGACGCAATGAAGATTAAGTATTTATAATGCCTCTTTAGTGCTTTTTCAAGACTTCCATAGTTATAAAGACAATACCTTACAGTTCTCTGGAAAAGGTTAACAGAAAGAAGTTATATTATGAAATTAAGAAGGCAGACTAACATAGCATGTTCTATAAAGTAGCTTATGTCTTGGCCTTGGTGCAAGACTTAACTATCAAAATCAGAAGTATCTTGGAAATAGCAGTGTGGTGGTGATGGGAGAGAGAAGAGGCATGAAGGACACAGAAGAGTGGTTCTTTGTAGGACAGAGAACTTGCTGGGAATTATTATACTCTCAAGAAGGGAAGAAGTAATGCTCAAAATCCGTCAAGCTAGGCTTCAACAGTATGTGAACTGAGAACTTCCAGATGTACAAGTTAGATTTAGAAAGACAGGGGAACCAGAGGTCAAATTGCCAACAACCACTGGCTCATAGAAAAAGCAAGAAAATTCCAGAAAAGCATCTGCTTAGACTTCCTGGTGGCTCAGACAGTAAAGCATCTGTCTACAATGCAGGAGACCTGGGTTTGAGCCCTGGGTTGGGAAGATCCTTCAGAGAAGGAAATGGCAACCTACTCCAGTACTATTTCCTGGAAAATCCCATGGACAGAGGTAGGCTATAGTCTATGGGGTTGGAAAGAGTCAGACAGGACTGAGCAATTTCACTATCACTTTCTTTCATTTTATGCTTCATTGACCACTCTAAAGCCTTTGACTGTGTGGATCACAACAAACTGTGGAAAATTCTTCAAGAGATGGGAATACCAGGCCACCTTACCTGCCTCCTGAGAAACCTGTATGCAGGTCAAGAAGCTACAGTAGTTAGAAACCAGACATAGAACAATGGATTGATTCAAAATCGGGAAAGGAGCACATCAAGGATGTATATTGTCACCTTGCTTACTTAATTTATATGATGAGATATTTGGATGGCATCATCGACTCAATGGGCATGAGTTTGAGCAAACTCTGGGAGATAGTGAAGGACAGGGAAGCCTGGTGTGCTGTGGACCATGGGGTTGCAAAGAGGCAGAAATGAATGAGTGACTGAACAACAATAACAACAGAGTACATCATACAAAATACCAGGCTGGATGAAGCACAAGCTGGAATCAAGACTGCCAGGAGAAACATCAACAAGCTCAGATATGCAGATGATACCACCCTAATGGCAGAAAGCAAAGCGGAACTAAAGAGCCTCTTGATGAAGGTGAGAGAGTGAAAAAGCTTGCTTAAAACTCAAAATTCAAAAAACTAGAATCATGGCATCCAGTCCCATTACTTCATGGCAAATAGATGTGGAAAAGTGGAAACAGTGGCAGATTTTGTTTTCTTGGACTCCGAAATCACTGCAGATGGTGTATCATGAAATTAAAAGATATTTGCTCTTTAGAAGAAAAGCTATGACAAACCTAGACAGCATCATTTTGCTGACAAAAGTCTGTATAGTCAAAGCTACGGTTTTCCAGTAGTCATGTATGGATGTGAGAGTTGGACCATGAAGAAGACAGAGCGCTGAAGAGTTGATGCTTTCAAACTATGATGCTGGAGAAGACTCTTGAGAGTCCCTTGGACTGCAAGGAGATTAAACCGGTCAACCCTAAAGGAAATCAGTCCTGAATATTGATTGGAAGGACTGATGCTGAAGCTGAATCTCCAATATTGTGGCCACCTGATGTGAAGAGCTGACTCACTGGAAAAGACCCTGATGCTGGGAAAGACTGAAGGCAGGAGGAGAAGGGGGAAACAGAGGATGAGATGGTAAGATGGCATCACTGACTCAATGGACATGAATTTAAGCAAATTCCGGGTGATAGTGAAGGTGAGGGAAGCATGACATGCTATAGTCCATGGGGCTGCAAAGAGGAGGACACAACTTAGTGACTGAACAAAAAAGGAACAGTGCACAGAAAAAGTAGGCTGAGTATCAAGATGAATATCAGTTATAACACAAATTACTCACAGCTAACCCTGGGCAGCATGTTCTATAACTTTGTAAGTTTGGCTCCATCATTAACAGTTTATCCGTGTTAACAAGGGGCACATCCACATAAGGCTTTCTGGCCTCTGAGTTGACTGTTTTTCAGTCTATTGCCTTTTGCTTGCTAACTTTAACCATCTTTCTTTCCTCAATTTTAGTGACAGTGTAGTGTGCCCAAGTCATGCTCCAGGATAATGAAATGTTCAATGCTATTGCTGTTAAGTTATGTAATTTCTTCTGTGTATATTTATTAGAAACTATAAAATTAGCTGACTGTGCCTTTGGTGGTATTTATGTTTTAATTCTATTAGGCTATGTTCAACTTATTGTGTTTTTTTCTGTTGGAGGACTCAATACTGATTCTCAGAGGTAATTGCTGGGCATACCCCTCTGTCATAAATGAACTTTATCCAGTTTAGTGATTTGGGCATTGTATCTAAAGGCCACAGTTTTATACTGTTACTAGACTAGCATTTGTCACTGTGTGGCACACAGTCAGTCAGCTGGAGAGGACCTATGAACTAATCTAATTTACTATCATATTTTTGGGCAGAGGATACTAAGGCAAGAAAGCAAGAAATGATTTTCCCAAGTTTCCAGGCCAAGTGTTCTGGTTATCATTTTGTATTGCCTCCCACTTGGAATTAAGAGTTTGCATTTTTATTTCACACAATTAAGTGAAACCATTACATAACATGAAAGTGAAAGTGAAGTCACTCAGTCGTATCCGACTCTTTGCGACCCCATGGACTGTAGCCTATCAGGCTCCTCCCTCCATGGGATTCTCCAGGCAAGAGTACTGGAGTGGGTTGCCATTTCCTTCTCCAGGGGATCTTCCCGACCCAGGGATTGAACCTGGATCTCCTGCATTCTAGGCAGATGCTTTAACCTCTGAGCCTAGTATTAAATGAGAAACCTCATCTGGACATTTGTAGATGGTTAACTCACATCCAAAATGATTCACACAACTAGCATATATTTGACAGGGTTGTATATTTTGCCATTTTCCCAGAAAGAAGAGTTGATGATAGAGTGCACATACCCTGTATATTCACTTTATTTCTTACAAGCACTGCTGTCGATACAATTTAGTCATGTTATTCACACTGTGTTCTCCCTTGGAAAGTTTCAAACACTGATCAGGGGTATTATTACTAGTCCATTGAGCCCAACCAAATCACATAGTTCCTTGCTCACATACACACACCAGTAATTATAGGCCTAGTGAAGACTGGACATTATGCCAGAAACTGGTTTTAAAGGATATTATCATTCTCAGCCAATTAGATCAGACTCTATTATACTCAGAATTGCAAACTATTCAAATAAAGATTAAGTGTACATTAAGATGCTAAGAAATTAAAAAAAATCAGAACTATTTTTTTCTAGTCCTCTACTTCTTTTCTGCTCCATTTCATTTTATTTTAGTAGGTTTTAAACTTTAGAATTAGTTTGCAGGTATACAAGCATGTTCTTCATTTCCTGGAAGATGTTATGGTCATCTTTCTCTCCCTATCTCTTTCTTCCTCTCCTTCGTTCTCAGTATTGGTGTTGTTTTGTTTGTTTGTCTTATACTTTCCTTGGCTCACCTTAAAACATATTCTTCTATTAAATCTTTTTCATGATGGAAGCATCACAGTTTCCACAATCAGCCAGAGATGTTTCATTGCATCAAAAGTCTCTGAGTTGGGCTAGTATTTCACCAGTATGTCTCAGGATGTCCACTGGAAGTTTCTTAGCAGCCCATCTGAGTCATGAGTAATGGGGGATTATCTACAATATTTTGCTATTTTTCTTTTTTTAGTTTTCAAAATAAATATGAAGTTTTTACAGCTGAGCTACTAAGTATAGACATATAATCTATTAAGCACATAAGAGAAGTGAAAAGTAAAGGAGAAAAGGAAAGACATAAGCATCTGAATGCAGAGTTCCAAAGAATAGCAAGAAAAGATAAGAAAGCCTTCCTCAGCGATCAATGCAAAGAAATAGAGGAAAACAACAGAATGGGAAAGACTAGAGATCTCTTCAAGAAAATTAGAGATACCAAGAGAACATTTCATGCAAAGATGGGCTCAATAAAGGACAGAAATAGTATGGACCTAACAGAAGCAGAAGATATTAAGAAGAGGTGGCAAGAATACACAGAAAAACTGTATAAAAAGATCTTCATGACCCAGATAACCATGGTGATGTGATCACTTACGTAGAGCCAGACATCCTGGAATGTGAAGTCAAGTGGGCCTTAGAAAGCATCACTACGAACAAAGTGGAGGTGATGGCATTTCAGTTGAGCTACTTCAAATCCTGAAAGATGATGCTATGGAAGTGCTGCACTCAATATGCCAGCAAATTGGGAAAACTCAGCAGTGGCCACAGGACTGGAAAAGGTCAGTTTTCATTCCAATTCCAAAGAAAGGCAATGCCAAAGAATGCTCAAACTACCGCACAATTGCACTCACCTCACACGCTAGTAGAGTAATGCTCAAAATTCTCCAAGCCAGGCTTCAGCAATACATGAACTGGTTTTAGAAAAGGCAGAGGAACCAGAGATCAAATTGCCAACATCTGCTGGATCATTAAAAAAGCACAAGAGTTCCAGAGAAACATCTATTTCTGCTTTATTGACTATGCCAAAGCCTTTGATTGTGTGGATCACAATAAACTGTGGAAAATTCTGAAAGAGATGGGAGTACCAGACCACCTGACCTGTCTGTTGAGAAACCTATATGCAGGTCAGGAAGCAACAGTTAGAACTGGACATGGAACAACAAACTGGTTTCAAATAGGAAAAGGAGTATGTCAGGGCTGTATATTGTCACCCTGCTTATTTAACTTATATGCAGAGTACATCATGAGAAATGCTGGGCTGGATGAAGCACAAGCTGGAATCAAGATTGCCAAGAGAAATATCAATAACCTCAGATATGCAGATGGCATCACCCTTATGGCAGAAAGTGAGGAGGAACTAAAAAGTCTCTTGATGAAAGTGAAAGTGGAGAGTAAAAAGTTGGCCTAAAGCTCAACATTCAGAAAACGAAGATCATGGCATCCGGTCCCATCACTTCATGGGAATTAGATGGGGAAACAGTGGAAACAGCGTCAGACTTTATTTTTTGGGCTCCAGAATCACTGCGGATGGTGACTGCAGCCATGGAATTAAGAGATGCTTACTCCTTGGAAGGAAAGTTATGACCAACCTAGATAGCATATTGAAAAGCAGGGACATTACTTTGCCAACAAAGGTCTGTTTAGACAACGCTATGGTTTTTCCTGTGGTCATGTATGGATGTGAGAGATGGACTGTGAGGAAAGCTGAGCGCCAAAGAATTGATGCTTTTGAACTGTGGTGTTGGAGAAGACTCTTGAGAGTCCCTTGGACTGCAAGGAGATCCAACCAGTCCATTCTGAAGGAGATCAACCCTGGGATTTCTTTGGAAGGAATGATGCTAAAGCTTTGGAAGGAATGATGCTAACTCCGTACTTTGGCCACCTCATGCAAAGAGTTGACTCATTGGAAAAGACTCTGATGCTGGGAAGGGTTGGGGGCAGGAGGAGAAGAGGACGACAGAGGATGAGATGGCTGGATGGCATCACCGACTCGATGGACATGAGTTTTGAGTGAACTCTGGGAGTTGGTGATGGACACGGAGGCCTGGCGTGCTGTGCTTCTTTGGTTAGCAAAGAGTTGGACACAACAGAGTGACTGAACGGAACTGCATGAAATTTGGTTCATAAAAATAAAATTTCATCTTTTTATCCTGAATTTCAGTGTTGATGCAGATGCACTTAGTTCCTCCCCTTCCTCCCATTTACACTGAGGGGATTAGAGAAGAAGGTCTTTGAACATTTGAGAGTCTTAAGTTTGTTTCTATGAACTCTGAGTGGTGCTAATAGCATTTTCAGAAAGGAAGCTTTACTTAGTAGCTGAGAAGAAAAAGAACCTTGTAACCCTTTGAAAAGAGAGTTCCTAAAAGAGTTTTCTATTATTAATCTATCAAACTCTTACAGAATCAATGGGAAGTAGGCAATTTTGTTTCCCCTGTCTTTGCCTCAGCAGATACTGTCAATTAAGCCAGGTAAAGCTCCAGAAGAAGTGGTGGTAAAGTCGATTGCAAATCGAGAGGCATTCAGTTCTAAAGAAGAAACCGTGAACCTCTTTTCACTAAGCATGTTAGCAGAACTTAAATTCTAACCTCAGAGTCAGTAGATACTGCAAAATATCTACAGATTTTACAAACTATATTGAATAGCAGATGAGCAATCTGGGATGCTGGCTGCAGAACTGATGAACTCTGAATCCTGGAGCTTTGTTATATGGTTTTTTTCTTTCTTCAATATAAACTAGATAAATTAGTACTTTCCTTACTCTTGTTTCACCCATTATTCTCCAAGGAAAACTGAGTTATCTTTCCTTAAACAGTTCTGAGACACTCATAAAAGTCTCACATATGAATTATTTGCTTTGCTTTTTTCTCCAAATGGAATAACACATATTTTTTTTTCCCTCTACAAACTGTCAGCTCTTTTGGAATTGAACTGTGCTGCATAAAACAACTACTGCATATTTTTTCCTTTTACATCTATTCAGGCTGGTTTTCCATTCTATAGCTTAGTGACTTAGTTATCACTCTACTAAAAGGAACTCTTTGAGTGTTGAATGAAAATTCACTTGCCCTTCTTGCTTTCTTCTCACCCTCTGCAGGGAAATTTTCACTCCAGTGAGCTCTGAGAAGATGTATTGTTACACCCTGCTGAGCCAGAACAGAAGACTATGGATGAATAAATACCAACACAGTGTATCATTTCTGTACTAACACAGAATTAGCCACTGGCCTCCACCTAATGAGTCTATAATCTAACTAGACAGGTTGACAACACCCAGAAGGGAAAAGATAAGCACGCACATCAATGCAGTGAATTAAAATGGAAAAAGTGGCATATTAAGATGTTTGTGAATGTAAAATCACCCTGACACTAACTTATAACTGAAGTACTGTTTTGCAGTTTTCAAAATATTTTTATAGTCACTGTCTTACCTATCTTATACTATGATGCCAGTGGTTTACTGGGCAAGGATATCAGATATATACTTGAGTTTCATATAATAATGAACAGGGTATGATGAAAATTCTCAGTATTGAACTGTAATGATCCTCTTCCTGTAAGTGATTTTTCTCTGAGGACCTCATTCCCCACTTCAACATCTCAGCCATGTGAGCAAACGGCATTCAGGCTTTTTCCTTGGAGCGAAAAAGACATCATATGTTTGAACTGGATGTATTATCAAAAACAAAAAGATCTTTCTACATCCTATGGAAAAGTGAATTCTCTTGGGATCATGTCTCAACTAACAGCACAGTCCTTCTGCCCCAGGTTTGAAACTGAACCAGGAGGTAGTTTGGAATTAGGAGCCTCAGAGACCTGCCCTGAAATCCTACTTCGTTACACCTTAGTCTAAGTAGTTCGGCCAGTTTTATGTATTCACAGGTTTCTTTTCACAGAAGATAGTTTCACTGGAACTGCAATGATCATGAGAAATCTTCTCAGAGCTCTAAGTTCTGTGCTTAGATAAGTTGTCTATCTAAGTGACATACTTGAAAAATATTACGTCATAGGTCTTGTTCCAAGAAGTTCTGAAACACCTTTAATTCAGTACTTCTTAATAACAAAAGATACCTTTCCTGGTGAAACATGTGAAATGACTACAAGATATTTAGATGCCGGCTTTCTCCCAGTAAAACATTCAGGCATATGGCAAGGAGAAACATTCTATCATAAAGTAGCATGACTTCTGTGCATTGACCTTGAAGTTTTCTTTCTAGCCAGCCAGACAGAGGTATATTGGGTATGCAGACGGTTATATGGGTTTAGTGCAAAGTGAAGAGATTTTTTTTCTAACTTTCCCTAAATATCTTTTCCTGTTAATAAAAAATATGGACTTTGTTTAACAGAATAAATTCAATGCATACATACACAAAACACACATAATGTATAGAAAGTTAACAGCCTTCGGGGCGGTAGTGAAAGCGAGAGCGCGCAGGAAGAGGAGGACCACAGGACACCACACCCGAGAGAGGACGACTTTATGAGCCATATGGTTCAGCCTCCAGCCAGAGCAGAAGCCCCTGGGAAGTGCTCATTCAGACTGATTAAACTCCCAGTTCTGGGGGATGAGGGGCTGACTGGTCTCCCAGCAGGCAGTAGTACAGTGGTCAATGGTTAGTAAACGGGTTGAATCTCAGTCTTACTGTGTACTGACGATGTGAGCTTGGGCTAGTTTCTAAACTTTTCTGGACTTAAGTTAAAATAATTAGAATTAGAATAAAGTTAGAAATAATGGTATCTACATTGCAGGGTTATTGTAAAGATTAAATGAGATATTATGTTTTAAGAGTTTCGCAGAGTGCCATGAAATGCTCAGTGAATGAATATTATTATTAGCCAGACAACCCATTCCATTCCACGGTAGCTTTGTCATTAAGCTATTTTTAAAATAAATCAAAATCTCTCTCTGTATAACACTCATTTGTGGTTGTTCTCCCATCTGGAAAAACCTAGGAGAATCTGATGGAAAACAATGCTGCTCCTTCTTCCTCTTGGCAGCTAGTCAGTGTCTGAAGCACTGTGCATTCTCTATGCTGTAGACTTTGGCGACTAAACCCTCCCCTCTCCCATCCCACTGAGTCGTTAACAGTATAGACTTTGCTGGCAATATAAAATGAATCCTATTGCTGCCACTTCTTCCTGAGAAGGAATCAAAATGGGAATCATAAAACACTCAATGAAGAAAACGGAAATTGTGGAACCGAGAACTTCATTGTCTTTGATGAGAATTTGCAGATACGGAACTTAATGGGTGTAAGTGAAAGTGAAACTTGCTCAGCTGTGTCTAACTCTTTGTGATTTCATAGAGTATAGCCTGCCAGGCTCCTCTGTCCATAGAATTCTCCAGGCCAGAATACTGGAGTGGGTCACCATTCCCTTCTCCAGGGAATCTTCCCGACCCAGAGAATGAACCCAGGTCTCCCGCACTGCAGGCAGATTCTTACTGTCTGAGCCACCAGGGAAGCTCTCAATGGACATAAACCTTATACAAATAAGCTTTGTTTACATATTTTCCAACTGAGCCTTATTCTGCTTACCTTAAGAATCATCAAAACCCTCTAAACTTGTTTCTCTTTCAGCATTAAAGGTACCTTAGTCCACCTAGTTGCTCACGCGTTAAAGCCAAACACACAAACACACTTGACTCCGAGACTTCCAAAAGTATGGATACTCAGTACACTACAGCCTAGCAGCAAAGGACCCAAGACACTAAATGCCAAAACCTCATTCTCTGATGGCCAGCTGCCTCTGCCCACACACCGAGCCCAGCTGAGTGCTCTAGGGCAAGGAAGCCTGCTGGTGGAGTCCATGATGGAAACCAGAGGAGGTGCGTTTAGAGTGGCAAACGGAAGAGCTCGTGCACATTTTGTAACTTCTCTTCTATTTTTCTATAATTCATACTTTATAGAGACAACAGTGTTAACGTTCTAAAAATGCACATTTGATCAGGTTGCTCCCTTGCTTATAACCCCCTCCATGCCTCCTAAGCATGTTTTATAGTTTCCTTCCACATGAAGCTCTCTGTAGCCTTTCACTCCAACTTCTGGTCCATCTTCCTTCTCTGCTGCCTCCTAGGTTTAAGGTATAACAAATGGCCCAGGGTTTTGCATGCCCCTGAGATTTGGGTTTATAAACTGGGATTGTATCTGGCACAACCCTGGACTCATAGTAAAAGCTCCCATATGCACGGGCTGAGTGAATGGATGCCTGCACTTTTGCACACCATACTCCCCGTACCAGGCACGGCTGATACATTCATAACCTCCCCCAGGTCTCTGAATCACATTTCCTCTGTGAAGTCTTCCCTGGCTTCTCCCCATATGCCCTCCTCCTGTGGGAGACTCATTTCTCTGTGCTCCCTCAGCAGTACATGTTCCTTTTAGTATTTATCTCCAGGTGCCACTTGAAATTGCTCACATACTTCTGCTACTTTACCAGACACGTGTCCTTAATGGCAGAGGCTTATTCATCCATGGGCCCTCAGGATGAAAGGCTGGCTGACGCATGGTGGGTACACAGCCCGTTTATTAAACAGTATCATCTAGTACATGGGGTGGAGGTGGGAATCAACATCTAAAGTAATTTTTTTCCTATGGTTACTATTTTCATGTCCCTTTCCCATTCCTTGATGATGGCTTGGGAAAAATCTTAACTTTTAAGTCACTTTTGGCTATCGCATGTGCAGTCTTGTTAACGCCTCAACTTGATTTAAATCTCTTCCCCTCCTACCATCTGCCTGGGCTTGTACTGGGACCCTGACAGCTTTGAGGTGGGGGAGACATGGTCCACCTCTGGGCATCACCTCTTCCTTCCTTTACTCTTCAAGGTCTGATTCTTCCAGTGTGTGTTATATGCAGAGAGGAGGGTTTTTTATTTAGTTAGCTGCAATGGCATTCTTTCTTGGTGTTAGTTGCCACTGTTTGTCTAGTGAATGGTAACTGGTCACTGAAATGGCAGCTAATAAGTGGCTGGCTCTCTCATAGGGTCAATCTGTGGATTCATCCTAGGGTCACTGCACCATTTGGCTCAAGCTTGACCTCCTTCATCCCCATGGTGCCCAGCCTGCACTGCCTAGCCTGTTGACACCGGGTTTCCTTGACTGGTAGCAGCTCTCTTGAGTGGTATGTGAAAGTTAGCTGGGTTCGGTCAAGGTCTCTTCCTCATGATCACTTCAGCCACAGAAAACCTGCACAACCTTGCCATGCGGATACTAGGCTGCAGCAGTTTCCCTGCGTTTCCTCTCTCTATCCTGCCAGCTCCCGATTCACTTCTTTCTTCTTCTGACTGGCAAAGGAAGCAAGTCCACTGACCCCAAGCAGATGTCTGATTTGGGATCAAACCATCAACTCTCCTTCTTTCAAGCAATTCTAGTTTCAGTGAATGATGCCCTCAGGGCATCCCCTTCACTTGGGGACAGGAAACACCCTTCTCTTGAGATCATGGGATTACCTCTACACACAAACACTGACTCTCACATAAAGACAACTATTCTGGAGGCTCTCCTTTCCCCTCTCCAGCTTCTCTTTATACAGACTAGAGTGAGAGTGGAGTGGTTGACTGTGGTGAGGTCGTTCCATAGCAGCCCCAAGGGAGGCTTATAGGCCCCAGCGCCAACTTAATAAAGTGTATCCCTCAACATCCCATTATAAAGCTCACTGAATAAATGAATGAGCAGGTGGATATACCTATTTTGAATAATTATTAATAGAGGGGAATACTGTTGCTGTGCAATGAGGTGCTAGAGGGACTGTGAAACAGAATAAGATGTGTCAGTGATAGAAATCAGTGATAGAAGTCCCGTGGAAATCCCTGGACTTCAGTCTCAGGGCTCAGTTGCCAACCTGCCATCTTTGTACAACCCCTGTTCGTCTCAGCACATTGTGTGTTCATAACATTAATTAGCAATGCTGCTGCACACATCATTAAGAGACCGGGAGAATTACCACAAAAAATCAGACTTGTATTTTTTAGAATTTGCAACACTGAACAGGGAGGAAAATGTCATTTCTGCCAGAGGCACAGCATCTTGCCCTGCTCTTATGTAAACTCACTGTCAGGCAATCCCAGAAACTGCCTGCACTTGCCTCTGGGCAAAATGTCTCCTTTTCATAGAAAAATGTCACCTTTTCTCTAGGAAATGGCAGGTAGGTTTTTTTTTCCCCCAAAGGAAAAATGACCTTTGCATTTTGTCAAAAAAAATTCTCAAGGACTCAGCTTTGATGAAAAACATGGAAAACAATTTCCTATGTCTTAATTTATACATGAGGTTTAACTTTGTAAATTCTGAGATTACACCTGTCACCACTGATGTAGCCTGTGGGCAAATGTCAATGACCAGAAAGTCCTAGGACCTTGTTTTCCAGGAATGTTCCCTGTGTGCAGGTTGGATGCCTGTAACCCAGACTCTTGGCTCTTGCTGCATCTAAGTCCCTCCCCCTACCCATACACATGCACGCACGCACACACACACACACACACACACACACACCATATCACACCACACAAACGCACCCCCACATACACACTTTAAGCTCATTACTGTAACACTTTAAAGCTTTTATGTGCTAATCCAGCATTACAGTTTCATACAAACCCATGAGAAACTCCTCTGAGAAAATGCCAGTGCTGCAATATACTGATTGTTTGTCTATCATTATGGTTAAAAGTATATTTACATATTCACACTGCTTTATATAAGATAGATACTCAACAAGGACCTACTGCATAGCACAGGGAACTCTATTCAATATTCTGTAATAACCTATATGCGGAAAGTATCAGAAAAAGAATGGATGTATGTATAACTGAATCACTTTGCTATATACCTGGTTAACATAATATTGTAAATCAACTACACTCCAATACAAAATAATAAAAATTAATTTAAAAAGAATATTAAGTGCTTCCTAATAAATTCAGAGATGGAAAAATCTAAGTCAGTTTTTCCCATGGAAAAAATTTTCATTCTAAGAAAATGGAAGAAAATCTATCCAGTGTTCTTTTTTCAGGTGAAAAAATAGGAAAAAATACAGAAAGAAGCAAAAGAAGTGAAAGTTTCAGGGCCCAACGCTTCAAAACAAAGAGAGGAGAAACATACAAAGGTGTTGATACGGGAGAGACATTTCCAGGTTATTAATCTTGGTTTCACAAAACAAAGTTCCCACTTCTTTTGTCAATATCTCATATATGTGGTGAAATGTTTTCCTTCTGACAATAGTTTTCACCCTTAAGAAACGTAAAATTCACCTTACAGAGTTGGATATTTCAAACAAAGTAGTAAATTAGATGATGACACAAGATCTACTGTGTGTGCTCCTGTCAGTTCATGCAAATCCTCAGCTGGAGCATGTGAGAGGCACACTAACTGGATACAGGAACAATGTCTCTGCAGCTGTAGCAGTTTTGATATTTGCAGACTCCAGCACGCTTCATCTCTAATTTCACTGGCAGCTTGCAAAAACCAGAAGAAATGCACTTATAAACAAAGGTCTGCATGGTAATTTATCTCCTATTGACTTCAGTAAAGTCTTCTGGCTTAGAATGCTAAGAGATTTATAATTATGAACTCAGATCTAAGCTGGTGAAACAATGAAAGACATATTTATTGCTTCTTTTCTCACTTTCATTGCACATATATCTGTAGATGATGATATATATGTGTGTGTATCTACAATCAGACTCTTCATTGAACACTTACAAGCTCATGTGACAATCTGTAGGAACATATACCATCACCCTACTTAATTCAGGTGTATTATTCTCTCAACAGAAATATTTACATCTTGCTTCATACATTTTCCAACTACCTTACCCTTCCTAGGCTTTTCTTTTTATTTGCTGTGATTCAAGATTGACATGCTTTTATTTTTGAAGAGGTTATAATAAATGAAAAATGAGGAACCATCATTAAACAAATGAAGATTAGGTTACTGACTCTCCTAAAATATGTCTAGCAGATGTATTAGAATCCTCATTGCTGTTGTTTGGTTGCTAAGTCATGTCTGACTCTTTTAGGAGCCCATGGACTATAGCCCACCAGGCTCCTCTGTCCATGGGATTTCCCAGGCAAGAACACTGAAGTAGGGTGCCATTTCCTTCTCCAGGGGGATCTTCCTGACACAGAGATCATACCTGTGTCTCCTGCATTGGCAGGCAGATTCTTTACTACTGAGCCACCAGGGATCCTATGGCATACCCCAAGGTACACAGCATAATTTTCAGTTGTATGTGCACACATAAGAGGTTGACTATAGTATTTCAGCTGCCAGTCTATCAACAGAATAAAGGTTGTCAACATGGTACCACAATTCTGAAAATTTTGGTTATTTTCTTTAAATCAAAAACTATTTAAAGAAGCAAGAGTTGTTTTGTCATGTATTCAGGCAGAATCATTTTCGTTTCTGGGTACAAAGGGGGAAGAGTCTAAGCTGTTCACAGATCTTTTCATATATCTATTATGCCCAGAATGCTAAAGTTTCTTTCAATTTTGTAGAAAATAGTTCTAAAAATAATAATGACTACTATTTTGAGCAATTCCATATGTTGTATCCTATTCTAAGTACTTTAAATGTAGATAATTCATCTAATGAAATGTTTGGTTAAACTATAAAAGAAAAGCTTTAGATAACTATCTAAAAGAAACATGAATAATCACAGAGGAATCTATGATATCACAGCAAATCACATGCCTCCACTGCAGTTCATGTAAGCACATCAGTGCTGCATAGACTCACTGCACTGTTTCATCAAGTTGAATATCTGCTATATATCTGGTAGTGAAATAGGCCTGGGGGTTGGTTAATGATCAAATCAGACACAGTTCCTGACCTCAGAGAGCTTATAGTGGGTAGGGGTAAGGGTAGTAAATAGCAAGAGATTACAATTCATCTGCTGGATGGGTAAGATAAAAATAAGCATCTTTTATAAAAGCAGATTGTTTCCTGATGAACCAAAGGCACAGTTCAATTAGTGAAGGGAGAGAAAGTAGCAGGAACTGGAAGAATTGACATTGTCTATAAGAACACATCTGCCAATCTAGATTCCAGAATCTGGTAAATCTCTGTTATCTATCTGGATACTTTTAGTTCACGTATATGCAAGAGTTTTGGCTATCTTTCTCTCAGATCTACAAAGATAAAACTTCTTAATTGCATTTAGATAATACCTTTATTTCAAATGCATCTAACTTAGGCTGAACACCTTTCACTAATAAATATACTGACAACCAACAACTTCCTCCACAGAGAAGTATAAAAAATGTTAACCCTATAATCTCCAGTCCATTTCTGTTCAACATAAATAACAAATGTTCCAACTTTTAAAATGCCAATTTTGTATCCATAAGGGTACTCTAAACAACATCCCTGGTATAAGGATACCGAGCACTATCCTGAGCTCTGCTCTCAGGCCTAGTGGAGGCTCCTCCCACTTTCTCCTTGAGCTCCTAGTGGGCCAGTGAACCTGTACTGCAAATTCATGTAAAGTTTTGGTGAAGAATAGCTAACAAATAATATGTGACAAAGCACACTTACCTGCATTGACTGCCATGATGTTAGTAGACACAATGGTCATGAATATGGTCATGAATATCACAATTACTGCATGACATCCAAATGGATCTCAGTACTGAAGCTAGAAAAAATAGCAGCAAACTTTGCTACATCTTTGTTAAAATGGGAATCAAGTTCTTAATCCTGGGGCACAGATGAGAACTAGGATAGCACTTGTACAGTAGCTATCCCTTCTCAAGTGAGTTTTTATCTAAACTGTGATTTTATATGAAGACAGTATAAAGAGCACTGTATAGGCATTCACAATGAGAGAGAAGATAGAAGTGTGTAAAAAAACAAAAGAAACACTGCAATGGCATTTATTTGGGTTACAAATTCCTTTTTTTAAAAAAACACACAAACTAAATGAGTTATTGAAGCACGGTGTGATTTTGAGAATCGATGCAATAAATTTTTTCAAGTGGTTTGGTTTGTAGCCAAGATCAAGTATTTTATCAACTATGACATCTGTATCATCTGTGTATCAATATGAAAGAAGAATAGTGGATAGAAAGTGTGTAGTGTGGCTCCAGCTCCCGCTGTGAGATGTCCTGTTATTGATCTGAAGGATATATCACTGCTGCTGCTGCTGCTGCTGCTGCTAAGTCGCTTCAGTCGTGTCCGACTCTGTGTGACCCTACAGACAGCAGCCCACCAGGCTCCCCCGTCCCTGGGATTTTCCAGGCAAGAACACTGGAGTGGGTGCCATTTCCTTCTCCAGTACATGAAAGTGAAAGGTGAAAGGGAAGTTGCTCAGTCGTGTCCAACTATTCGCGACCCCATGGGCTGTAGCCTACCAGGCTCCTCCATCCATGGGATTTTCCAGGCGAGAGTACTGGAGTGGGGTGCCATCACTAGCAGTGGAAATATTAGGATTTTAACAGAATGAAGTGAAGTTCTGAAATTTAGGTGTGCTTAGAAAGAACCAAGAGTAAACATATTGTAACAAAAAAAACAAACATAGTTTTTTTCTTCTCTGCTGGAGATATTAGTATTGGTCAGTTGGCTAGAAATTCAAGTTCATTTTCTAGGTTTTATTGGGTATGAGATTCTTTGGAAGCATCTAAAGCTCATAAATGTCTAAAAAGGCAAAAATGATGTTAATATCAAGGGATCATTTAGAAACTTATCTAACTTGGATCTGAGTAAATATTTTGAAGATCTTTCAAAATAAATTGCTGAGACCACCTCCTTTATTTTTATTAGAAAGACAGAGCTAGAGGCCTGGTGATTTTGCTGCTCATAATCTCTGGATGTGACATTATAATTCACTATTATTTATTCATAGCACAGTAGAGAGCTGGAAGGCAAAAGCATTATCAACACCTCCCAGAAGACTATAAGAAGGTAGAGTGCCCATCAAAGTCAAAGATACTTTTCTCAGGGAACTTGAATAACTCAAGGAATTCTGAAACAAAGAAGCCATAGGAAGGAAACTGCAGTAGATGGAAAGGGGAATGTTTTCTTCCCTGCCACTTCTTTCATCAAAATGTGGGGCCTAGTTTCCTTCCCTTTTTATCTGGGCTGACATGTGACTTGATTTTATAACATTGTGCCAGTTTCAGGCTAGGCCTTGAAAGGCTTGACAGCTTTCTCTTTTGGTGTCTTGGAGCCCTAAGCCACCATAGAAACCATTCAGCCACCTCACTAGTCAAGACCATGTGGAAAGAGAGATTCTATGCCAGCCCCGAGGAGTTACATCCATCCCAGCAGAGGCATCAGCAGTGAATGAAGTCACCTCGCACATCCCAGCCCCAGCGGAGCTCCTGGTGATGGTGGGTGCACTGGAGTCCCAGTGTGAGACGAGCAGATGAGAACTACAGTCCATTCCAGGGAAGAAAGTATTTGTTATTGTTCAGTTTCTCAGTCATGTCTGACTCTTTGTGACTCCATGGACTGCAGCAAGCCAGGCTTTCCTGTCCTTTACTACCTCCTACAGTTTGCTCAAACTGATGTCCACTGAGTCAGTGATACCATCCAACCATCTCATTCTCTATTGCCTTCTTCTCCTCCTGCTTTCAATCTTTCCCAGCATTAGGGTCTTTTCCAATGAGTCAGCTCTTCGCATCAGGTGGCCAAAGTATTGGAACTTCAGCTTCAGCATCCGTCCTTCCAATGAATCAGTTCAGTTCAGTTCAGTCACTCAGTTGTGTCTGCATGCACCCCATGAACCAAAACATGCCAGGCTTCCCTGTCCATCACCAACTCCCGGAGTTTACTCAAACTCGTGTCCATTCAGAGATGGTAATGCCATCCAGACATCTCATCCTCTGTTGTTGCCTTCTCCTCCTGCCTTCAATCTTTCCCAGCATCAGGGTCTTTTCTTCGCATCAAGTGGTCAAAGTGTTGGAGTTTCAGCTTTAGCATCAGTCCTTCCAATGAATATTCAGAACTGATTTCCTTTATGATGGACTGGTTGGATCTCCTTGCAGTCCAAGGGACTCTCAAGAGTCTTCTCCAACACCACTGTTCAAAAGCATCAATTCTTCAGTGCTCAGCTTTCTTTATACTCCAATTTTCACATCCATACATGACTACTGGAAAAACCATAGTTTTGACTATACGGATCTTTGTTGGTAAAGGGATGTCTCTATTTTTAATACACTCTCTAGGTTTGTCATAGATATTTTTCCAAGGGAGAAGCAAGCTTCTTTTATTTTGATGGCTGCAGTCACCATTTGCAGTGACTTTGGAGCCCAAGAATATAAAGTCTGTCACTGTTTCTATTGTTTCTCCATCAATTTGCAATGAAGTGATAGGACTGGATGCCATGATCTTAGTTTTTTGAAAGTTGAGTTCTAAGCCAGTTTAATCATGAGCAAATGTTTGATTGTGCTTCTAAAACACTGAGTTTGTGTATGGTTTGTGATGTGGCACTAGAAAACTAAACAGATACTTCAAATAATAGAAAAAATAATATTGTGTTAATTTGCTTCTGGCAATTGACAGGACCATCTATGTGGTTCACATCACCTAAATATGAACACTTGTCTGTGGAGGTGGGTGGTAATGAAGAACTGGCTGATTTACTAGAATGTTTTTATAAGGCAGCAAGTCAATAAGAGAGGTATTATGGGAAAGACCAAGTGTTTGCTCAAAATTCAAAAGGAAGTCTGCTCTAGGCATAAGTTGATTATGAGGTAGGAAAACGAGACACATAAAACACTTCTGAACTGACTCTTAAGCTTTCTCAATCATATAGATTTTTCCCAGGAGATGTTTAATGAACAACTCTAGGATTTTATCAAACTGCTAAGAATCTAATAATGGTTATGGAAGGCCAAAGAACACTGTGGTAGGGTGGGATGGAAAACCATTGGATAACCACGAAGAGGAGATTTGTTACTGAAAGTGAAAGTCAAGTCGCTCAGTCGTGTCCAACTCTTTGCAACTCCATGGACTGCAGCCTACCAGGCTCCTCCATCCATGGGATTTTCTAGGCAAGAGTACTGGAGTGGGCTGCCATTTCCTTCTCCAGGGGATCTTCCCAAACCAGGGATCGAATCCGGGTCTCCTGCATTGCAGACAGACGCTTTACCGTTGAGCACCAAAGAGGGCCCCTTAAAGTGTAAAAGCTGTCACGTTGAGAGTCTGGCAGTCATCCGTCCACAGAGCACTCATGGCCCTAGGTTAATCTTTGCTGTTCCCTAGAAAGCAAAGTAACTGAGATTTCAAAGAATGCAATCCTGAGATAGAGCACCCCAGAATGTTAAAACCTCAAAGAATGAGAAATTGCTCATAGTTCGATGCCCTGACCTGACATGAAAGATAAAGATCAATCAGCTTTGTTCTACTAGCCACCAATTCTATCCCAAAAGTTAGTCCCCAGGAATATTCATAAATACTCTTTCAAAGCAATTCTGAGCATAGGCTTGTTAGAGAGAGGGTCAGGCTGGGATGGAGAATGTTTACTGAGCTGTACAGTAAGTGGAAAAGGAGACTTCCTGCTACCAATGCTTGTGGTGGTTCTCAGACTTCAGTAGCTATAATAATGCAGATTCAAAGACGTGTAGTTCAAGATGATGGACGGAACATATGCAGTGATCCCCTTTGACAAAGACTTAAAAATCTTAAAAAAAAGATATGCAAAAACCAACATAGGTTTACTGTACAGCACAAGGAACTAGAGTCAAGATCTTGTAATAACATATAATGGAAAATAATCTCAAAAATAATATATGTGTGTATGTATCAATGAATCACCCTGCTGTGCACCTGAAAAACTGTTAAGTCAACTCTACTTCAGTAAAGTATATATTAACAGTGACTTTAAAATGAATAAACCTACAGCAATGAAAAGAACAGAAGAGGAACAATTGTGACAGAGAGGGGTCCTTATAAAACAAGACAGCTCAAGAGAATTTTAGAATATGGAATGTGGATAAAGACATGATAACTGATGTATTATGGCTTTGGAAGGTATATTCTAGAGCAGTGGCTGGCAAACTATGGCCCACGAAGCAAAGCCTGCTGCTGCCTGTATTTGTAAATACAGTTTTATTGGAGCACAGCCATATTCATTTCACTTTGACTGAGATCAACAGCTGTGACAGAGACCACCTGGTCCACAAAGTCTAAAATATTTACTGCTGCTGTTGCTGCTGCTAAGTCACTTCAGTCGTGTCTGACTCTGTGCGGCCCTATAGATGGCGGCCCACCAGGCTCCCCCGTCCCTGCGATTCTCCAGGCAAGAATACTGGACTGGGTTGCCATTTCCTTCTCCAACACATGAAAGTGAAAAGTGAAAGTGAAGTCGCTCAGTCGTGTCTGACTCTTCGCAACCTCATGGACTGCAGCCTACCAGGCTCCTCTGTTCAAGGGATTTTCCAGGCAAGAGTACTAGAGTGGGTTGCCATTGCCTTCTCCGAAATATTTACTACTTGACCCTTTATAGAAAGAATGTGCTGATTTCTGTTCTAGTATGCTTTTGGAGGAAAGAGAAACATGGACAAGGACTCTCAGTTACAGAATTGCAGAAAGGCTTAGGATTAGGAAACATCAGATACAAGCATTGGGTTGGCCAAAAAGTTAGTTCAGGATTTTTCCACATGTTGTTGCACAAAAACCTGAACAATCTTTTTGGACAATTAATTCAGTATACAGATGATCTGCCCTGCTACATCTGCATGGAAAGGTCTTACCACCTACCTCAAGTCAGAGATGAGGGTGTCTCCAAAAGAAAAAAAAAAGGAAACTATTTAATGGACTTTGTATTCCACTCCTGCCTAAAAGTCTCAGGTAAAATGTGATGAGTCTCCAAACCTTGTCACACATGCAGAACTCCCAAGCAACCTGTTCAGTATTTAACTTTTAAATATAGACAATCAAAGATTGCAAAACATATGAGCACTGTGTTGGCATAAAATGAGTATCCATGACAAAAGAAGATATGGATACAGATAACAGTAGACTCTGCTTGAAGTGAAGTGAAGTGAAAGTTGCTTCCAACTCTTTGTGACCCCATGGATTGTAGCCTGCCAGGCTCCTCTGTCCATGGAATTCTCTAGGCAAGAATACTAGAGTGGGTTGTCATTTCGTACTTCAGGGGATTGTCCCAACCCAGGGATCAAACACAGGTCTCCTGCATTGCAGGTGGATTCTTTACCACCTGAGCTACCAGGGAAGCCTGAACTCTGCTTGGGAGAGACACAATAGAAAGAAGCCAGCCCAGAGAGGAGCACGAGGACAAATGATGCCCAGAAAAATGAGGACCCTCTAAGAACCTAATATGTTTGTGCTTTGAGGGAAAAAGGAGTGCTTTAGTTGCTAAGTCATGTCCAACTCTTGGACCCCATGGACTGTAGTCTGTCAAGCTCCTCTGTCCATGGGATTCTCCAGGCAAGAATACTGGAGTGCGTTGCCATTTCCTTCTTCAGGGGATCTTCCCAACCCAGGGATAGAGCCCATGTCTCCTGCATTGCATGTGGATTCTTTACCTCTGAGCCACCAGGGAAGTCAGAGGGGAAAAGCATCATTTTAAGAAAGATATTGCCAAAAAAAAAAAAAAAAGAATAAAGAAAGAAAGACAAAGTAAAACTCCACAAAGCCGTTTACAGGGAAAAAAATGTATTAATAATATACCACCACTGGGGTCAGCAAACAAGTTAACAGAGCCATGATAATGCAAAACTTGTATAAATATTACCGAAAGTAGTTGTAAAACTCAGTTGGGAAACTGGAGGAGAGCAGGTGAGGGATACAGGAGTTAAAGCTTCATCTCTTTCTAAAAGAAAGTACATAGAGGTTATTTCTAGAGCTGTTGAATTGAGATAACAGGGGCAGGACACAAGAGGTTTTTATGCATTATAAATATTTCAATTTTTTATCATGTGCATGTATTGCTTTTACAAGTTTTAAAATTACATAAACATACATTCCCAACACTACTTCCAGAAACTTGGAATCAGCAGGTCTCGGAGCACAGGAAGCTGCATCTTTAAAATGCTCCCCAAGTGATTTGGACAAAGTTAATCTCGTGCCCCTTTTAGAAAAGCCAATAAAGAGGTAGCAACCAGTAAAAGCAATAACTTCAATCTGCTCAAATGGAGAAATGCCAGGAGCCAGACAATGTCAGAATGTTGGTCTCCTGGACAGTTTCTTGCTATTTTACTAACTAAATGCGTAATTATTAAAAGACAGTGGGGGGCCCTAATGGGCTGTGAATGATCTCATAATTCAACCCATCTATAGAAGATCTTCATAGATAGGTCAACTTTCTTTCCTCCTATATTTGTTGAAAGCCATAAGCCTTGATTCAAAACCTAGCTGGGGGAAAACACGAAGCATCATGTAATGAGGGAAGCTTTTTAATGGGAGGATGTTAGATAAGTCTCTTTTAGACTCTGCAATTTCTACATAAGTCTTGCTACATCAATCTTGAGTTTCAAAATAATTTCAAGAATGTTCTCAGGATCTCTGGTGCCTACACATGATTGCTAGGATATGTTGAATCCTTAATAATCAGAAGTGGGATGGTTTCTGGGCACTATAGTAATTTCTTCTAAGAAAATGTCTTCTGTAAAATTATAGGACCATTAGGGATTGGCTCAATTACTTGCTAAAAAGCAGCCGGGGCACAGTATCCTTCTTTATCCTGTCTCCATTGCTTCCTAGAATCAGTGCTGACTGAGAAAGAAAGAATTCCCACTCTACCCTTGTTTCTGTAGTGCAGAACCATAAGTTAACTTTAGTAGAATAGATTTTTCTTTGTGTCCAAACAGACTATTAACATCTCTTTGCCAAAACTAGATATAATCTAGAGCTGCTGCTGCTGCTAAGTCGCTTCCGTCATGTCCAATTCTGTGCGACCCCAGAGATGGCAGCCCACCAGGCTCCCCTGTCCCTGGGATTCTCCAGGCAAGAATACTGGAGTGGGTTGCCATGTCCTTTTCCAATGCATGAAAGTGAAAAGTGAAAGTGAAGTTGCTCAGTCGTGTCCAACTCCTAGCAACTCCATGGACTGCAGTCTACCAGGCTCCTCTGTCCATGGGAATTGCCAGGCAAGAGTACTGGAGTGGGGTGCCATTGCCTTCTCTGAATCTAGAGCTAGAAAAGTTAACTAAAATATTTTCACGCATGTTTCAATGTCAAATGAAATTGCTCACTTTTAAAATACTAATGATTTATTTTGTATATCTGTGGTGTCTATTATTTTTGTTGATTCTTTAGGTTCATTTATAGATGAAATCATTACAAAAAGACATTAATTTTGTCCCTAACATGTACATGTGTTTTATTTATTTATTTTTTTTGTGGGGCCAAGAGACCATTTTATTTATTTATTTTTTTAAATTTATTTATTTATTTATTTTTAAATTATAATACTGTATTTGTTTTGCCATACATTGACACGAATCAGCCATAGGTGAACACAATCTCCCAATGCCAAAGCCCCTCCCACGTCCCACCCCACATCCTCTACTTGAATCATCCTGTGCATCAGCCACATGTACATGTGTTTTAAATTTTATTCAGAAACTGGAAAAGTTATTTGTTTTTGCTTTAATGGTAAACTATTGGGATTCCTTGGTGGTTTGATGGTAAAGAATCTGCCTGCCAATGCAGGAGATGACTGGGTTGAGAAGATCCCCTAGAGGTAGAAATCACAACCCACTCAAGTATTCTTGCCTGCAAAACTCCATGGGCAGAGGAGCCTGGTGGGCTACAGTCCATGGGATTGCAAAAAGAGTTTGGACATGACTTAGTGAATAAACAAAAACTCACAAAAATTAGTCCAATTAGCATCAAGTAGGCTATATTGGAAAGAGGAATTCAGAAAATTCAAATTTCACCTTTAAATTTCTGAAGTGTACCCATCCATCCATCCATCCACCCACCCAACCAGCCACTAAGTATTTACTAAGTGCCTGTTATTTGCCTGGCACCGTTTTAGGTTCTAGGAATATACAAGTAAAGAAAACATCAATCATAGAGTAAATCTTGACACCTAATTGGTTAAAACTTACATGAAAAAACTATACCTATATATAGGTATTCATGCATTTATATGCTTTTGTTTGAGGATATATGACCATACACTATTCTCTAATGTTTGCTACAAGCCTAAATAATTCATCATTACCATTAATTCATCAGTTCATAATTCACAATCAATAATTACAATTTGTTTTACTCAGTACTTCTCATACTTGATACCACTGAAGGTGAAATATTAACCTCCGCTGAGATGGCATATAAATCTTTTCCTAGGTATGCTTCACTACTGTGCTTTTGCATATTGTTATTTCCTTCTTCCTATGGCTCTCTTTAATTTTTCACCTAACAAAAGTCTAGTCAACATGCAGAACTCCCGCAGACATCATTTTCTGTGAGGCAATCCCTAAGCTCTTTGCAATGAATCAAACCCACCTATCTTTGTACTCTTTCTGAACTTAGTACATATTTTTATTTGCACTGTTATAGATATTCACTAACAAATCACTCATTATGTCTATACTATAAACTTAAGGGTATAAACATTTGTATCCTCATTTTTGCATCCCAAATAATTATCAGAATGCCTGTCACATATGGGTAGTCACTATTTGCTCAACTGAACAGCCATTACCTCTACTGTAATTTATGGAATTTTAAAATCATATTATAATTAAAAATGAACACAATATTTTTGACTAATAAGCAGTGGATTTCAATATTAGTTTCTGATGAGAGAAATTACCACCCCTAAAAAGAGTAATACAATTATTTAATTAGAAACACACCTAAGAAAATTCAGTTGTGTCCTCCCCTGACTCTCCTGACTTAGTGCCAACACTATGGTTATTACAGACTCATCCTATTCATACTGTGTTACAATTACTTGTTTATTTATGTAAAACTCCTCCTAGATGCAAACTCCTCAAAAGCCTGGCTATTGTCATATCCATCTTTGTAGTCCTGCTGGACAGCAATGACTGTGAAAAGCTAGAGCTTAACAAGCGTTTGTTGAATGAATAAACAGAAGAATAAATAGGATACAGTGAATAGACTGAAATCCTAGGTTTTTCTCTTCTTATTAGGACCTGTTTAGTGATTATCCTAAAAGAAGAAAATCAGCTAAATTCTAAATAAAATCTTTGACTTTGCTGTTAGGTATGCTAACTTAGACTATAGGAGCATGACAAACCAGGAAAATAAATGAAAAGAGAAAAAGCGCTATTGCGCAAACCTTTTAATTTTGTGTTTTTATTTATTTATTTATTCTTGCTGTGTGGCATGTGGGATCTTATTTCCTTGACCAGGGATTGAACCTGTGCTACCTGTTAATAAAAGAGCAGAGCGCTAATCACTGGACTGCCAGGGAATTCCCTTTGTCTTTTAAGTTTACACTGAAAGAAGTTTTTTCTATTTCTGAAATATGGAATAGTGGATTGGATGAGAGAATAAAGTAACTGGGTCCTTTATAATGAAAAGAAATGAATTTGTTACTTCACTAAGGAGGTGAAAGACATGCTAAGAACTATAAAACACTAATATGGAAAACTGAAGATAACTCCAAAAGACATGTGCTTATATTGGAATAATTAATACTGTTAAAATGGTCATACTTCCCAAAGCAATCTACAGATTTAATCTGATCCCTATCAAATTACCTATGACATTTTTCAAAGAACTAGAATAAATAATCCTAAAATTCATATGGAATCATAAGAGACTCAGAATTGCCAAAGCAGTCCTGAAGATAAAGAAGCAGCAGGAGGCATAGTGCTTCCAGATTTTAGACAATACTACAAAGCTACCGTAATCAAAAACAGTGTGCTACTGGCACCAAGAAACATGGATTAAAGGAATACAACAGAGAGCGCCACAATAAACCCACACATCTATAGTCCGTCTTCGACAAAGGAGGCAAGAATATACAATGGAAAAAAAGTCTCTTCAGCAAGTGGTGTTAGAAAAGTTGAACAGCCACATGTAAATCAAAGATGTTGGAACATAACTTTCTCACCATGAACAAAAATAAACTCAAAATGGCTTAAAGACTTAAATATAAAACATGACAGCATTAAACTCCTAGAAGAGTACATAGGCAAACATTCTCTGACATAAATTGTACCATTATTTTCTTAGGTCAGTCTCCCAAGGCAATAGAAATAAAAACAAAATAAACAAATGAGCCTAAACAAACTTACAAGCTTTAAATAGCAAAAGGGTGAAATAAAACATGAACAAAACAAAAGAAATCCTAAGGAATAGGAAAAAGTATCTGCAAACTATATGACAGACATAGGCTTTTTTCCAAATTATATAAGCAACTCATACAGCTCAGTAATAGCAACAGTGAAACAACCCAATGAAAAATGGGCAGAAGACCTAAGTAGACATTTCTCCAAATAAGAAGCAAAGATGGCCAATAGGCACATGAAAAGATGCTCAACATTGCTAAATATTAGAGAAATGCAAATCAAAACTATAATGGGGTAGCACCTCATATGGGTCAGAATAGAAAGTGAAAGTGAAAGAAAGTGAAGTTGCTCAGTCGTCTCCGACGCTTTGCAACCCCATGGACTGTAGCCTAACAGGCTCCTCCATCCATGGGATTTTGAAGGCAAGAATACTAGAGTGGGTTGTTGCCATTTCCTTCTCCAGGAGATCTTCCCAATCCAGGGATTGAACCCAGATCTCCTGCATTGTAGGCAGTCGCTTTACTGTCTGAGACACCAATGGCTATCATTAAAGTCTACAAATAATAAATGCTGGAGAGGATATGGAGAAAAGGGAACTCTCCTACACTCTTGGTAGGAATGAAAATTGGTGCAGTCACTGGAAAACTACACAGTTTCCTCAGAAAACTAAATATAGTATTCCCATAACGATCCAACAATCCCACTCTTGGGCATATAAGCAAACAAAACTATAATTCAAAAAGATATATGAACCCCTATGTTCAAAGTAACACTATTCACAAAAGCCAAGATATGGAAACAGTCTAAACATCCATCAGCAGACAAATGGATAAAGAAGATGTGGTACATATATCCAGTGGAACACTACTAAGCCACAAAAAGAACAAAATAATGCCATTCGTAGCAACATGCATCCAACTAGAGGTTTCACCTAAGTGAAGTAAGTCAGAAAGACCAATACCATATGATATCACTTATTTGTGGAATCTGAAACACGACACAAATGAACTTATCTATGAAATGGAAACAGAATCAGGGACATATAGAACAGATGCAGTGGTTGCCCAGGGACAAGTGGCTGAAGGAGGGCTGAAGAGTGAGGTTGGGGTTAGCAGATGTAAGCTTTTATATATAAGATGGATAAACAATAAGGTCCTACTATACAGCACAGAAAAATATATTTAATATCCTATGATAAACCATAATGGAAAGAATATAAAAAATGATGTATAACGGAATCATTTTACAGCAGAAATTAACACAACATTGTAAATCAACTATACTTCAATAAAAATATTGATTAAAAAAAAGAAATGAGTTTGTTAAATATTTCACTGAAGTTCAGAAGCACTGGGGATCACTTTCCCTCTACTAGATGGTTATTAACTCCATAGTTTCCTCATATTCTAGTTGAAAACGACAGACTGCTTTTTAACTGAGTCTTTTGATGTTTCTCTATAATTTGGGGGCAACGTGAAGGTGTTGACTATTTAGTAAAATCTCACCAGATGAGCAGCAGAGTTGGACATTCTCTAACTTACTCTTAGAAAAGTATGTACACATGATTTTTACAATAATAGCATTTGAAAAATGTGATGAGTTTTGAAACTACTCAAATTTACGAAAATGTAACATCTATTAAATACCTTTCTCACTAGTGAGTGGCAGTGACAAATATACTCATGAGGTGACCCTGAAAATGTATTATTTCCATAGGAAACATTTACTAAACAGTCACCTTTGAAATTAAAAATATCAGATGAAGATCTCAATTTTATGTTGTCTCTTCATATACAAACCACTTTAAAATCCAGAGAATTGCAATCAATAAATATATAGGGAATACAAATAGTATAACTTTTCTTCAAAAGTAATTCTTTATCTACTAAGATCCATGGACTTCAGTAAGTAAATACCATAAATTATATCAATAGTGAGTAAAGTGTGAAATGGTAAAATATAGTTACTGCATTTTGTAATTTTCTAAGACATTTGAAAAGACCCTGATGCTGGGAAAGATCGAGGGCAGGCAGAGAACGGGACGACAGAGGATGACATGGTTGGATGGCATCACCGATTCAGTGGACATGAGTTTGGGTGGACTCCAGGAGTTGGTGTTGGACAGGGAGGCCTGGCGTGCTATGGTTCATGGGGTCACAAAGAGTCGGACACAACTGAGTGAACTGAACTGAAGACATTTCAAAAACAATACTCCCAAATTCTTGAATTAATATTTTAAATACAGAAGATCAAATTTGATTTCTTCTCTATTTTCCAGATAAGGAAAGTACTATTCATAAGTTATGGGACTAATTCCAGGTCATGGACCAAGTAGGATAATTTAAAAATCAGACTGCAAAATCAAAGTTCATTGCGATTTTTTCTACTTCTGTGCATCTTTCATATTTCCTTGCCCTTAACAATTAGACTCTGCATTTCCATGTTAAATGAATTTTAATCATAATTTGATAGACATCCAAGTACATGCATATTAAAATTAATTCATAAGGACTAGAGAAAAAAATCTTATATATTAAAAATACTATATGGGAATATATAAAGATGAATAACATTAACATTTTTTTTCCTATGAGATAAGCAAGCATATTTAAATAACTAACTTGGGCAATTTAGCCTGAGAATACTATAAGATTAACACAGATTTTTAAAACATCAATAGGTTTTTATAAGCTAGAAAAATATGAAATGTTAATCAAATTTTTAAGAAAGGACTCCTGAAATAAATTGGAAAAGTGTCAATCTCCAGGGTTCACTGAATCCAGCAAATAGAGGGGCAGTCAGAAAAATGAAACAAAAATGATATTTAGAGTTCCAAACTACTTCAATTTGATGTCGTTAAATTCAGGGGAGACATGATTTGTGGTTTCCCTTCAGTGAAATGACCTTTGACCTTCAAATTAAAAACACAAAAGAAGCTTCTCACATTTGTCTTAGAAAAGACATTGCAAAACAACTTTCTAAAGTGTTAAGGGACTTACCTGTTTCCATTTTCCCGTCTTGTGCTGCAGGCCCGTCGGGAATCACGCTTTCACCTGCAGAAACTCGTCAGGCTCGTCTCCACCAATGATGGTAAATCCAAACCCCATGTTGCTCTTTTTGAGTGTGGTGCTGAGAAACGTTCCCTTCAATTGGGAGGCATCCCGGGTAAAGAGTGGCTTTTCTACTGGTCAGTAAAAGTTAAAAGAAAAAGCATGGCGGTTAAGGCACGTTCTTACACGGCGAAAGTCAGCCACTGAACAGCAACCCCAAGTGCAACTGTCAGGTTAATTACGGCAAATGCAAGCAGGTGTGACTGTGAGAGCACTTGGCACAAACACAGAGCCGGCCCAAGAATCCAAGAAAACGTGACAGAGCTTCTAGGTTTAGACAGAGTTTGTCAAGTCAGTGTGTCTACTCACCAACCTCACTTTCTTATGCTTAAAAAGGGCTGAACAGACAAAGACAAAGCCTAACATCATCCAGACACATGTGGATCCATTCCTCTTGTTCTGAAAGGGTCCAGGCAGGAGGTTTGTGTAAGAGGCTGGGCCTGCCTGAAACCTTGAAGGGAGAGGACTAGAAAACCAGAATGGACTATTTTGTCTAACAAAAAAGTAGGAGCACTAGAATGTTAGCACCTCCTCAAATGTCTAAATTGATTAGAAAGAATGCCTAGAGGGGGACTGAGTTAGCTTCATAGTATAAGATACTATGAAGATAACCAGATAAATCTGTTTCTTACTGACCTGATAGCAATTAGTATACTCTAAAATGTGAGCAAAGTGGCAAGTCAGTATCTCTAAATATAATCATGAATGTAAAAGTAACACAGTTTGTAGCAATACATTGACACATTCAAATTATATACCCAAATAATCTGAAAAGAACTTGAACCCACTCATATAGGTTTAACTAGTAATTTGTTTTCCAGCTATGATCTGTAATAAGTATGAGTGAGTGAAAGTCGCTCAGTCATGTCTGACTCTTTGTGACCCCACTATACAGTCCATGGAATTCTCCAGGCCAGAATACTGGAGTGGGTAGCCTTTCCCTTCTCCAGGGGATCTTCCCAACCTATATATTTCAAATGCTTTAAAAATAATAGTCATGCTATTAATAGCTATGCTTTAAATGCTATGCAGTCAAGTATATTTATATATATTTATTTTTAGTTGTTCCACTTTGAGTGATATGATTTAATATTTATAAGAACCAGACTGTACCTGGTGACTAAGTTTAAGTATTCTGTTATTGCTCCATTTTGGGTGATATGTAATGGATAAACTATAAAGTAATGAGGGCCATATACTGGGATTTTACATTGTTTTGTTGTGGCTTAATGGACAGAGGAGCTTGGTAGGCTGCAGTCCATGGAGTCACTACTAGTCGAACACGACTAAGAGACTTCACTTTCACTTTTCACTTTCACGCATTGGAGAAGGAAATGGCAACCCACTCCAGTGTTCTAGCCTGGAGAATCCCAGGGATGGTGGAGCTTGGTGGGCTGCCGTCTGGGGGCGCATAGAGTCGGACACGACTGAAGCGACTTAGCAGCAGCAATCCTTAAACCATGTCTGACTCTTTTGTAACCCCGCTGATGGTAGCCAGCCAGCCTCCTTTGTTCAGGGGATTTCCCAGGCAAGAATACAGCACTGGGTTGCCATTTCCTTCTCCGGGTCATCTTCACCACCCAGGAGTGAACCCTCATCTCCGGCATTGGCAGGGGGTTCTTTACCACTGAGCCACCAGAGAAGCCCTTATATTGTTTACATGTCACACATAACTTTAAAAAGAGGGCTTCTCTAAAATATAAATGCCACCTATGTTTCCTTTATGAAAATAAAGTTTACAATTTGGAGAGAAGTTCAGTGTGAGACTTTTACATTCATCTTGATTATCCTGCGGTGAAAGCGTGTGATTCATCAGCAGGCGTAACTAGGCCTCCCAACTACCAGCGCCTCCCTCGTGCTTTGACGTGTAAGAGCTCACTAAGATGTGAAAAGTGTGTGCAGCAGCTCATCCCCGCACACGGCTCCAGGGTGAATTCAGGTGCAGCAAGCGGCCCAGGACATACCGATGCGCCCAGGGCCTCCCGGGAGGCTGCTCCCGTAGTAAGGCAGGTCACTCACGCTGCGGGACCGCTCCCGGGCGGCGAGGGGGCGGGCGGGTTTGGGCCTAGGTACTGTCGATGAGGAGCTGTCTACTGTCACAAAGGAGAACAAGCCTCATTCTCGTGCTTGGTCATCTGAGGGCAAACTTATGAGTTGCTATGAATCTCTGCCGTTTACCGTATCACTGTCATACCCACTCACCTCCACCTGGCAACCTGCTCTAAATTCCTGTGCAGTGCTGCCCAGTGCTGACTTCACTCCTGGTTGCTAAGTACATGCTTTTAGAGCCAGAGCAAACACCCAGCTAAAGCTAACTGAGGGGTCTGGGGAAAGCAAATCAATTATAAGAAAGGGTTGGAGCTAAAGGCATATTTGGAAAAGCAGGCAATTTGAGAGACAGTCTTTCCCTTTGAAACAATGAGTGTTGACAGGTACTAACCTCGGAAACCTGGGGCCTGCAAGGGCTTTGTTCCAAGTTCTGTGTGGGGCATGTTATGCTGCTGTAGCTTCCTTTTTGCTTCCAGGACAGGGTTTTCAAACTGTGTTCTTCTATTTATGTGGCTGAAAAATAAAATTTCAAATTAGAATAATAATAGGGCAAAGTCATTTAAGAGAACAAATGGATAGCTCTACAGAATGCAGCTGAGTACAAGGTGAGTGAGTGAGTGAGTGAAGTCGCTCAGTCGTGTCCGACTCTTTGCGACCCCATGGACTGTAGCCCACCAGGCTCCTCCATCCATGGGATTCTCCAGGCAAGAATACTGGAATGGGTTGCCATTTCCTTCTCCAGGGGATCTTCCCGACCCAGGGATCGAACCCGGGTCTCCTGCATTGCAGGCAGATGCTTTAACCTCTGAGCCACCAGGGAAGCCCTGGTACCTTACATGATTATAGTTGAAGCCCCCTCCCCACCCCCCCTCCGCCTCCCCCAACCCCAGGCACACACAGAGTCAGGCCTCTGCTGGGGCGGCTTGTGTACAATGCTTGTTTCTGACAAGAGCGTTCTCAGTAGTTCTTTCATGTGGTATTGTATTTAAATTATGGATGATTCAGCTAAAAGAGCTAGAATATGCACTTACTTTCCGGTCTACTGTGTTGATTTGAGTTTGGTGCACTTAAATATGTTGCCAACAAATGAAATTTGTACCAAATGGCACTGAAGAAAAAAGGGTAATTTAAGCTTTGTAAAATTCAACAAGATAAGTATAAGGGCAATTCAGTGATTGTCTTACTCTTATAGCCACTAAAGTCTATACATTTTAGAGATTGGCAGACCTGTATTAAAGGGCCCGAATATGGGGAGAAAGATCCCTAATGATATATACGTGTGGAATTTATGTTAACAACATTAAGTTGTAGAATACCTTTAGGATGACTGATGCTGAGAGATCAATCAAAAGGAGAGTATTTACAGTCTTCCTAGTGAGATAATAAACTTCCAGATATCAAACACAGAGTATCTTTAAGCAAGTATGGATCAGCTAAACTAAGGGCTTAGACTTTAAGAATTCCTTATAGTATCTTTAGAGTATGATCCATATTTGTATAAAATTTAAAGTTCTTTATCCATAGAAAGGGTGGGAACCATAACCCTCCCTAGTAATACTCATGTAACTATTTTTTCTGCATATGCCTCACCAGAGGTTTGGCATGTACACTGATTTTGGTTCTTTGTACAAAAAAACTAGGGTTATGGTATGAGAGTATAAAGAGGAGACGGCTTAGAAGATGAATGAACAATTAGTGCTAAGAGACTTCCCTGGTAGCTCAGATGGTAAAGAGCTTGGCTGCAATGTGAGAGATCCAGGTTCAATCCCTGAGTTAGGAAGATCCCCTGGAGAAGGAAATGGCAACCCACTACAGTACTCTTATCTGGAAAATCCCATGGATAGAGGAGCCTGGTGGGCTATAGTCCATGAGGTCGTAAAGAGACGGACATGACTGAATGACTTTCACTTTCACTTTCTGTGCCAGGTACCATATATAAATTTTCTCAGTTAAGTCTCATGACAATAGTCTAGAATTCTAATTATTCCCATTTTAAAGGTGATGAGACTGACACACAGAGACTGAATGACTTGCTCTAAATCACGTTCCTAGAAGTGAACAGGCTGGAACATGTCTCTAAAAATGCATCCTTTACCTACATACCTTCTCTTTCTCAATGTATGATTTCACACTGAAAAGTGCACACATGATGTGGACACACAGTCCTCTCATCTTAGGTCTATAAACATTCATAAGAAACAAGAGGAGGTAAGAGAAACCAAATCTTAACCACCAATTTTCTGTTAATATGAATAAGATAATTCCTGTTGTGAAGAAGAACTAAAGAGCCTCTTGATGGAAGTAAAGAGGAGAGTGAAAAAGTTAGCTTAAAGCTCAACATTCAGAAAACTAAGATCATGGCATCTGGTCCCATTGCTTCATGGCAAATAGATGGGGAAACAGTGGAAACAGAGTCAGACTTTATTTTCTTGGGCTCCAAAATCACTGCAGATGGTGGCTGCAGCCATGAAATTAAAAGACACTTACTCCTTGGAAGGAAAGTTATGACCAACCTAGATAGCATATTCAAAAGCAGAGACATTACTTTGCCAACAAAGGTCCATCTAGTCAAGGCTGTGGTTTTTCCAGTAATCACATATGGTTGTGAGAGTTGGACTATAAAGAAAGCTGAGCACTGAAGAACTGATGCTTTTGAACTGTGGTGTTGGAGAAGATGTTTGCGAGCCCCTTGGACTGCAAGGAGATCCAACCAGTCCATTCTAATCAGATCAGTCCTGAGTGTTCATTGGAAGGACTGATGTTGAAGCTGAAATTTCAATACTTTGGCCACCTGATATGAAGAACTGACTCATTGGAAAAGACCTGATGCTGGGTAAGATTGAAGGTGGGAGGAGAAGGGGACCAGAGAGGATGAGATGGTTGGATGGCGTCACCGACTCAATGGACATGAGTCCGAGTAAACTCCGGGAGTTGGTGATGGACAGGGAGGCCTGGAGTACTGCAGTCCATGGGGTCGCAAAGAGTTGGACATGACTGAGTGACTGAACTGAATTGAATTCCTGTTGAGGCAGAAAAGCAATTGCCAGAAACCTACCAAGATGACTGCAGTATCTAAGTACTTGCTCACAAGAGGTGGGGCAGGGTAGTTGCTGCCACACAGGCTCTGGGGTCAGTGAGTCCTGGATTCAAAATCCAGCTGTGCTGCTCGATTAGCTGTGTGACCCTGCACAAATTACTAAGCCTGAAACTTTAGCATCTTCCATCTCTCAGATGGGCATAATATTGCTTCCCCTGCAGGAGTGATTATAAGTGAAAGGCACATGGTGATGCAGCCAAAAGGGAAGGTACAGAGATGAGTCAGGACAGAATTGGAAATAATATTTCTGATGTAATAGGAAGATTTCAACTCGAATCAGCAGACTTCCCTCATAGCTCAGTTGGTAAAGAATCTGCTCGCAATGTAGGAGACCCTAGTTTGATTCCTGGGTCGAGAAGACCTGCTAGAGAAGGGAACAGCTACACACTCCAGTATTCTTGGGCTTCCCTTGAGGCTCAGTTGGTGAAGAATCCACTTACAGTGTGAGAGACCTGGGTTCGATTCATGGGTTGGGTAGATCCCCTGGAAAAGGGAAAGGCTACCCACTCCAGTATTCTGGCCTGGAGACTTGCATGGACTGTATAGTCCGTGGGGTCACAAAGAGTCAGACAACTGAGTAACTTTTACTTTCATTGGAATCAGCAATACTCTATCAAGCCTCTCCTCTCTTCCTGAGAGACTTAGAGTATCAGTGGTGAAGCAGTTGAAGCAAGACAGCCTGGGTTTGAGGTAGCATCTGAAGCAAATTACTAAGTTCTCTGACCATCAATATCCTCATCTGCAAAATGGGGACAAAAATATCTACTCTTTGGGGGTTGCTGTGAAGATATGAGAAGTAATATTTGCCAAGTACAGATATACAGGGAGAACCCCACAATTATAAACTACAGTTGTTTATTCTTCAAGGTATAGTTATTCCCTATGACTATTACTATATTTGTAAGTGCAATTGCTGATGTTATCATTATTTCTACAATGCTTTTCCCATCTGTCCCATAACTCCTTCTCCACCCTCACCCAGCAACATTCCAAACCTATTTTATGCTCCTCCCTTTGGTTCTCACACAAAACCTTCAAAAAACTTCTATCATTTGTTTATTTATTTCCTTATACATTGACTCATTGTTGAGAGAATTTGAGGCCCTTTTAAAGAACAACAACAAGGAGAAGTAAACAAAATCCATGGTGAAGTTAGTTGAGTTTAGGTGGAAGATCAAGAGACAAAATTAATAATATAGGATCCTATTTGTTTACTAGAGTTATGCTGCAAATTAGTATTGAGCTTTCAAGCTGCTAATCCAGCAGGGAAAAGAAACAAGTTATATTCTTTGGAATATTTAAGATAAACTCAAGATGGTTATTCTAAAGGACATAGTATTCTTGATATTCAGGCTCATGAGATCAGTCTTTCTTGGTCTTGGATAAAGATATTTTTGTGATGTACTGTATAACATCTTAAATGGTAATGTCACAATAATTAATCTAACAACCTAATCATACTGTGTTTTAATGATTGATTTTCATATTTATTTCCTTCTCAATATTGTACATACCTGTGTATAGGGTCCACAGGTTATTCAACTTTGTATATGAAGCACTGGACACAGTGAGAGACAAAATCAGTTCAGTTCAGTTCAGTCGCTCAGCGTGTCCAACTCTTTACAACCCCGTGAATCGCAGCACGCCAGGCCTCGCTGTCTATCATCAACTCCTGGAGTTCACCCAAACTCATGTCCATTGATTTGGTGATGCCATCCAGCCATCTCATCCTCTGTCATCCCCTTCTCCTCCTGCCCCCATCCCTCCCAGCATCAGAGTCTTTTCCAATGAGTCAACTCTTCGCATGAGGTGGCCAAAGTACTGGAGTTTCAGCTTTAGCATCAGTCCTTCCAAAGAACACTCAGAACTGATCTCCTTTAGAATGGACTGGATGGATCTCCTTGCAGTCCAAGAGACTCTCGAGAGTCTTCTCCAACACCACAGTTCAAAAGCATCAATTCTCGGTGCTCAGCTTTCTTCATGGTCCAACTCTCACATCCATACATGACTACTGGAAAAACCATAGCCTTGACTAGATGGACATTTGTTGGTAATGTCTCTGCTTTTGAAGATGCTATCTAGGTTGGTCATAACTTTCCTTCCAAGGAGTAAGCATCTTTTAATTTCATGGCTGCAGTCACCATCTGCAGTGATTTTGGAGCCCCCAAAATAAAGTCTGACACTGTTTCCACTGTTTCCTCAGAGAGACAACATATATATATATACTCAACACTTAACAATATATATATATTTTTAAGTGTTGAGTATGTTTAAAAATTTTTCTCTACAAATACATGTTATTAATTTTGAGAAACTAGAAACAGTTCTGAGGTGTCCTGAAGTTACCATCTTTCTTCATTTCCCAACTATTCTGTTTCTCTAGGTCATTATTCATCATGTACATAACTTTATCCTTAGAAAATACATTATAAGAGCTTTCTGGGGTAGTTTTACTACACAATTGGATTCCTCCAACCTGCCACATGCATGTAATTACTTCCTTAGAAAAGTCAAGGTGCAGCCACTTGCTTTATGGAAACTATGTTGAAAAGATTCCATTCACCATTAAACTGAAGTTCTACATTTCACAGAGAATGAAAAATACCAGTGAACTCATCTAGTATGACTTGTACCCGACAAATAGTCGAAGCTGCAGATGGCTTTAGTGTCCTGATCTAATTGCTATAGAATATTTACATTGTCACAAATAGAGTCATTCATTTAAAATTTAAAATGCTCCCAAGCTTTAAAAGACCTATCACAAAGAAATATGATTGTCACTGAGTAAGGAAGCCTTATCTTCTTGTGCTTCTGGTATGAATAGCTTCTAGCCCTTATAGCAAGGATTTGGGGGCCTTACAATGTGTAAAAGGATGTGAATGACATATGCCATCCTCTTCTTCATTTTATCCAGCTCTGTATAGGACAGGAACTTAGGAAACTATCAAAAATTCTTATTCTTATATCCAGTCTATTATTACATTTTAGTAATAGAATTTTTAGGTGTTAAGAGCTAAGGGGGTAAGAGAAGTATTCTGAGGAGGGTAGATCCCAACAGCCCCATTTCAGAAATGAAATACTACTGATATGATATCCTTCCATATGGGAATGGCAAAAGGATATTCAGGGATGCTCTTCCACTACCTGTTCTCTTTGCCAGTATAATTACTCATTTGCAGCCTACCTCTCCCACCCTTTTCGTACGGAATGGAAACATAAGATAAGTTTGCATGTGGCAGTACTTTGTAGTTCTGGATGAACCTGAATAACTTAACAACAACAACAAAAAACCAGAGAGGATTCAGGCGCACCTTATCTCAGTGGAGTCACAGTCTCCAAGTGGGGTATACAGCTTGACATAAAAAAAAAGCTTTCCAGATCACTCTCTTGTGCAGCTAGGGTTGCAGTCCCTAGAGATGGAAGCTGCGAAGGTGTACAAAGGTGCCCTTTATTCAACTAGAACTGTCTTTTCTGTACTTGGCCGTGGGGAGTATTAACAAATGTTCTTTCACTCAAGAAGAGAGGACATATGCAAATGAAAGTTTCAGACATGCACAGAGGGGAAGGAAATATTTATGGTGGACTGGATGACATGCTGCCAAAAGTAGTCACAGGTTGGAGTCCTGTTTGACTGACACCTCCTTCACTGTGGAGAGGAAATGGAAGAAACAAGGGGAATGCCTCATGTCCTGAGCCTGTCAGTACACACAGGACAGGTCTGGTGGGTGATGAAGGCCGTGGTCTGACCCTCACTAACAGTGCTCCATCCATAGTCCAACCTGTTCACTCCTCCATCTTGCTTCTCCTGGGTTTGTGGAGAGGGACATTTTTAGCACATAGTCACCAATAACACTTTTTGCACCCACTGGCCACTCTCACATCATCTTGACTTCAGTTGACAGTTTAGAAATAGATCGTTGGGTCAATGTGAGATAGGAAGAAAAGTACCTTTGAAATAGAGATTGTACCACGAGTGAAATATTTCCAAGGTGATCAAGGTGGCTGCACTAATGACTCCAAAGCATGAGGTAGCCTGTGCTCAAGAAATGTTTGTCACATAAATATCTGGATGGAGGCAGGCAGGCATGAAAGGTCATAGATCTTGCTGTTTTCCAGTTTAACTCTCCCATAAAATATATGTTGTGACAGAACTTCAGGTGAAGCTTAGGGCCAGTTTATGAGCTATAAGCAATCTGCATCTGGGTAATGACCCATGGAATCCTGCAAAAAGAGAATCTTTCAAGACTTTCTTGTGATAGTGAAAAAGTCATTCACTTTGCTTAGGAAAGATGTGGACCTGCTGTCTTATGTTACAACAGAGATGTGCTCGTATGGAAAGGCACTCCGTAAGGGACAAAATGTGGGAGCATCAGGAGGCAGCCACTCAGCACTGGGTGTGGGAAGGTGAGCTTGACGTTTGGGGTTGCTGTTCAGTATGTCATCCCACCTGTGCAAACCTGCTCCTTCTGGGGCTTCCAAAAATCTATTTTATTTGGAGTATATTTTTTAAAGAGAATAATTCCTGAGTGGAATCACAGTATGGATTTCCTGGTTGCTTGGGGATTCCATAATTTTTCTTTGACCCTAATTCTGACTCCCACATTCCAGGATGGTTAGCAAAGTGCATGTTGCCTCCTCACATCTGAAGCCCTAAATTGCAGCTACATGGGCAGCCAAACACATACTCTGCTCCCAGCCCTGTCTATCATTTTTATTCACTTTAAAACAAACTTTGAGAAGATCTGATAAAGTTTTCTCTACTATTCAGCCTAGATAAAGGAATAAAAGCTTCCTTTTGCTTCAGAAACCAATAAGACAATAATAACACTGCAGGGATCTTCTGGGGCCAACGCTCTTGACAGAAGGTGGGAGGGGCACTGTATTAAGAACATGGTCACTGCAGTTGTTGCTGGCATTTACATCCAAGCTTCCCCCCGCCAGTCCCATCCTAGAATGTGATCTTGGGCACATTATTTACCCTCCCCGTGCTTCAGAATTTTTCATCTGTAAAGATGAGATGAAAGTAATATCATCCCATAAAGTTGTTGTGCATGTTAAATAAGTTGAGTATATGACTTAAGACCAGTCAATCAGTTCAGTCAGTTCAGTTGCTCAGTCGTGTCCGACTCTTTGCGACCCCATGAACTGCAGCACGCCAGGCCTCCCTGTCCATCACCAACTCCCGGAGTTCACTCAAACTCATGTCCATCAAGTCGACGATGCCATCCAGCCATTTCATCCTCTGTCGTCCCCTTCTCCTCCTACCCCCAATCCCTCCCAGCATTAGAGTCTTTTCCAATGAGTCAACTCTTCGCATGAGGTGGCCAGTACTCAATAAATGCTATCGTGCTTCATCAAACATTTATTTCTTTGCTGGGCACTGTGGTAGGAGGGTGCAGGGATGGGCAAAGATCAATCAGACACATAGACTAGCAGGGAGATAAAATAGAAACAAAAGAGCTATAAAATAGGCTTTCCATAATATAATGTGTGCCTTACATTGTTTTGAAAATAGAAATTTTAAAAGCACTAGTTCAAAGACTAATGTTTTAAATATACTTTATTTTAAAAATGAGATTTGGATAAATGAAATAATTAACTCTATTTCACTTGGAGCATTAAAAAAAAAAAAAGAAAGAAACAGACTAATAGAATCCTGCCTCTTGAAATTTCTTCCCAGTTCTAACACTTAAGTGATCATTTTCTTTCTATGGATGCTCATTCATTATTCCCTGCTGTACCTGAGGGAAATGTAGATTTGCTTTATGAATGTGAGTGGGAAGATTGAGTCACTCACATGTTCTCTTGCTCTTTCTGGACACAAGGGTGTCTGATCTGGGGTCATAGTATCCAGGTGGGAGGTAGACTCATGGCCAACTGAGAAAAGTATTCTTATATTCGTGTTGAAACGCTCACAGCTAAGGAGTCTGCTCCCCCATCCCCCTCTAGGCAGACCTTCCCAGATGTGGGTATATTTTCAGATAAATGAGCTCTCTTCTCTTCCCCAGTAGAAGTACTACATTAAGACACTGACATGTAATATGTAATGTGTATTTTATGTGTATCTTATATAGAAGTGGGATTCATCACCTAGCCATTACTATTCACCAATTACATGGCAAACTTGACATTTTACTCTCAGCAGAAATGACATTGTGCCCTATCATTCATGTCATGAAGCCCCCAGGACCTACCAGTTATGTAGACTCATTTTCAAAAATTGCCAGTAGGCATGCATTTAAAAGGTTTTCTATCCATTTCTTCTCATTTTCATAAAACATCTGTCTTAAATTTTATTGCTGGGTGCAGGAAGAGGTTATTGTTATCATAGGTATTGCTAACCTTTTGCTTCTAGATTGAGCAAAAGTAGTGAGTTATAAACTTAGAGGTATGATAGAGTTTATCTAGAAGAAAACTAAATGACAACACTATTTCAACATCTTTCTGTATTGAGACAAAACTAGATAAACTGCTCCTCCACTGGTATCTGCCAACTCTGACTCATTGACTTCAGTCTTTCAAGTCTCTTATATACACATTCGTCAATGTATCAGTGTGCAACACACTGGGAACATAGAAATGGATGCAATACAACCCTTTCACCAAGGAGGTCTATATTCTAATGGGGAAGACATACGAGGTTTGTCTGCCTGGATTTGTCTAGGACAAAGGACTTCCCTGGTGGCTCCTGGTGGCTCAGATGGTAAAGTGTCTGTCTACAATGCAGGAGACCCGGGTTCTATATCTGGGTCAGGAAGATCTTCTGGAGAAGGAAATGGCAATCCACTCCAGTACTATTGCCTGGAAAATCCCATGGACAGAGGAGCCTGGTAGGCTACACTCCATGGGGTCGCAAAGAGTTGGACATGGCTGAGCGACTTCACTTACTCACTTAAAGGGTTTCCCAGGGTGTGGGAATTTCTGTGCTAATACCTGTAGATTCCTAGGTAAATTGGGATGAGCTGGTCACTCTGTAAGCAGCCAGAAAATTTGTATGCACAAAGTGAGGACTCAAAAGAAAAGACAACTGAATCTGGGGGTTTGGGGAAATTTCACAAGGGAAGTGACTCGAGCAAATTCTAGAAGGAGAGATGCATGTTGACAGATGGAGAAAAAGGCATTTCAGGAAGAGAATGGTGGATTCACAAGTGTTCAGGAACAAATTCTATCCTGCTCAGTGAGAGGACAGGGATGGTGCCTACACCTGCTACATTTCTGTGTGGGTGGTGGTGTGGGAGCAGGGGTGTGGGGGAGAGGATGAGAGATGGGACAAGAAGAATATTTCCCAGTCATGGGACGAGGTTCTATTTTGTTTCAAAGTCTCCGTACTTCCACTATGGCTTTAGTCTACAGGATGATCACAGCTTTGAACACTTTCCATTCTGGAAGATGTGCCTATTTCCTGAACACGGGCAGATTAGAGAATGAGTTTCACCATATTAACCACATGGGAAGAATCATGATACTCTCTCAAATTCTCAACCATTTCAGCATCATTTACTGTACCTCCAATGTACTGGTCATTCTACTTACCTGGTGTTATGAGGATGAGCAAGATGCTCTGTGACTATGAAGAATCTATTACCCAGGGAACTAGCCACTACAATCTGCTGGGAAGGGTGAGACCAGTCTGACTTGTAATATACTGGATTGAACTGGATTGCTATTTATTAACAACTTATGCATGAGCCATTGAAATGTGAAATCACGATACAACCCAAGTCTGCTGGTTGATGGTTTAGTTGCTAAGTTGTGTCCGACTCTTGTGATCCCGTGGACTATAGCCTGTCAGGCTCCTCTGTCCATGGGATTCTTCAGACAAGAATAATGAGGTGGGTTGCCATTTCCTTGTCCAGGGGATCTTCCTGGCCCAGGAATCGAACCCGGATCTCCTGTATTGCAGGCAGATGATTTACCAACTGAGCTATGAGGGAGGCCCCAACTGAAGTCTACTGCACTCCAAAAATATAACTAACAATTAGAAACCTGTGCATACATGTCACTCACACATAATGCTAGAAACACACAGCCATGGGTACAAGCATACTTCGGGTCTGACATCAAGGAGAGTCAGAGAAGTGAGGGATCATGAAGGCAATACCACTAATGCCTAGGATTATCCAGGAAGGATGGGTCAGTGAAAAAGCGCCAGTGAGGGGAGACAGACACGACTGGGAACAAGACTGTGTAGATCTTGAAAGTCAATGTGACAGGAAGATAATTCCTACTTTATAGAATAGCAAACCTCTAGGTTTCCAAGTCTAATATTCAGAGTGAGATGAAGATTAAAAAAATATTATTCTTGACTACTGAGTCTTTATTACTGTTTATATCAGAGAAAAATTAAATACACAGTTATTCCTTTTATAAGCTAGACAGTAATGCAGGAAGAATTAGGAAACAAAACAAAATTAAAAGTACTTTTGATGCATCTTAGGGAGAAAAGGCTCCTTTGCCAGATACCTAGAATCTGCACAGAATCTTTCAATACCTTGCATTAATAAGTGGCCACATGGCCTGACTGGGCAGGAGCCTGTCATTCTGAGAAGATAAGGACCCTGAGAAGATAAGAAAGGCATGGAAAAGAAGTAATGGGAAGAGATGATAAAGGTTCAGCGGAACCAAGAACAAATCCAAGTGGCAGTAAGTTGCTTCACTGTTGATTTTAATAGCTTGCTTGTGGGGAAAACTAGTGTTGAAGAGTTTTATATAATTAACACATTATGCCTAAAATTATGCCATTATAGGAAGATCAGAATTCTGGGATGACAGTTTCATGTATCTGTAACAGGGGATGTATTTTAATGTAACATGTTTCTTCCTTTCCACAATATACACACAAGGTTGGTGAATGTAGGCTCCCTCATTGGCTGAGCTTGTACTTTCCATTCTAAAGCTCCAAATAAAGATGGAATGCATGATGTTGGCTATTTCAGAAGAACATTCCATCTTGCACACTTTATAGTTATTTAATAGCTCTTCAGATTAAAATTCTATTTAATAGATACCACAATTTGTAGAAAGAAATAGTTGTCTGACAAATGAATGGCAGCCTTGTAATAAAAGAGGGCGTAATGGGAGAGTGGTAGGGAGCAGAGAGAGATGGGAACTAATATTCATCGAGTAAATACTATATGCCAAACCTTCAGGTAAACATGCTTCGTGCTTTTAATTGAGCTGCTCCTCAGAGAGGGTAAACAATTTTAGAAGTTTTCACAGAAGGAAGTAGATTTATGACTCACACCTGGCTCTGTGTAGTGCCAAATCCAACAATATTGATCTAGGTGCTTCTGACACAAATACACAATTACTTTTCAATGATATTTCCTCTATATCTTTAGGCTTGGACTATTTTCAGTAATCTGTGGCTACTTCAGGGTGGTTCTCAATTATCAGTATTGTTGTTATCATACAATTATCAGTGTGAGATCAGTGAAACCGGATCTCACAGAATTTTAAATTACAAACTGGTTCTCAGAAGATAAAAATGTGAAAATATAGCACATTACTTTGATTATTGAATTATTTTTAAAGAACCCAGCGATTATGTGCATAGAAATAGGGACTATATACATTTTACAAGAAAACACATGTGCGTGCGTATATTTCACATGCCATGAAAAGTAAGAATAGGAATGAGAATGATAATATAGGTGAGGGGCCAGGAGACCGGCTCTGGGTGACTTAATTTTTCAAACCAGAGGCATCTCCTCCGGGGGCTGCCTGTCAGCCTCACTTAAGGCTTGTCTTAACTCTACTTTTCTTGAACTCTGTCCTTACCATCTCTGGAAATTGAACAATGGCCATGTCTCTGGCCATTATGATAATGATAATAAGATTCTGCACTAACATTTATGAATGAGATTAGAGATTTATGTGAGTGAGAATGGGGGAAGGTCAATAATAACAACTACCTATGCCTGGTTTCAAACTTTGAAAAGTCTATATTAGGTCCTGCTGAAATCCAGTGATACAATAAGTAAAAACATGGCATTGCTCAAGTACTTACAGAAAGTCCTTATGCGGTAACAAGGTGGAAACGCAAGTATGAGTGAGAATCCTCCCTCTGAGGCCCAGTGACAGCTGTGTGGCTAAGTGTGGGTTAGCCGTAAACAGTAACATAGGTGAGAGGAGCCACCTGCACTCTGGTTTCCTCAATCTCATGTGGATCTCTTGGACTTCACCAGAGGGAAAGCCACTTACAATGAATCTCAGCGATCATTCCCTATTTTAACATCAAGCCAACATTTGAAGTTTAAAACGCATCTGCAGGTTAAGACTACTTCTCATTATTTTTGTAAAGTTCCCCTATATCTCTGAATTGCAATGGTCTCATCTAACTGTCCTGCTCACCTCACAGGACTGTTCAGAAGAGAAATATATGAAAGTGTTTAAACATGAAGCACTGTATAGATTTTTATATTATCCAGTAGTATTCAGAGTATGGGAGTCAAGTGTAACTTAAATACCAACAGCATCAAGTCTTTTAATCCCTGTCCTGGGCTGCAACTCCATTTCTACCGCCTATGAGGTTGATGGTCTGGCTTAAGTTTCTCTCTCTGTAAAATGTGAATAATATCTAACATGAAGTGTTGTTGTAATGACTAAATAAGTTATATAAAATGCTGAATACATAAAAAGTAGTAGACGGTAGCTACACATGGACATCACCAGATGGTCAACACCGAAATCACACTGATTATATTCTTTGCAGCAAAAGATGGAGAAGCTCTATACTGTCCTCAAGAACAAGGCCAGGAGCTGACTGTAGCTCAGATGATGAACTCCTTATTACCAAATTCAGACTTAAATTGAAGAAAGTAGGGAAAACCACTAGACCATTCAGGTATGACCTAAATCAAATCCCTTATGATTATACAGTGGAAGTGAGAAATAGATTTAAGGGACTAGATCTGATAGGTAGAGTGCCTGATGAACTATGGATGGAGGTTCATGACATTGTACAGGAGACAGGGATCAAGACCATCCCCATGGAAAAGAAATGCAAAAAGCAAAATGGCTGTCTGGGGAAGCCTTACAAATAGCTGTGAAAAGAAGAGAAGTGAAAAGCAAAGGAGAAAAGGAAAGACATAAGCATCTGAATGCAGAGTTCCAAAGAATAGCAAGGAAAGATAAGAAAGCCTTTCTCAGCAAATCAATGCAAAGAAACAGAGGCAAACAACAGGATGTGAAATACTAGAGATCTCTTCAAGAAAATTAGAGATACCAAGGGAACATTTCATGCAAAGATGGGCTCGATAAAGGACAGAAATGCTCTGGACTTAACAGAAGCAGAAGATATTAAGAAGAGGTGGCAAGAATACACAGAAAAACTGTATAAAAAGATCTTCATGACCCAGATAATCATGATGGTGTGATTACTCACCTAGAGCCAGACATCCTGGAATGTGAAGTCAAGTGGGCCTTAGAAAGCATCACTACGAACAAAGTGGAGGTGATGGCATTCCAGTTGAGCTATTTCAAATCCTGAAAGATGATGTGAAAGTGCTGCACTCAATATGCCAGCAAATTTGGAAAACTCAACAGTGGCCACAGGACTGGAAAAGGTCAGTTTTCATTCCAATTCCAAAGAAAGGCAATGCCAAAGAATGCTCAAACTACCACACAATTGCACTCATCTCACATGCTAGTAAAGTAATGCTCAAAATTCTGCAAGCCAGGCTTCAGCAATATGTGAACCGTGAACTTCTAGATGTTCAAGCTGCTTTTAGAAAAGGCAGAGGAACCAGAGATCAAATCATCAACATCCACTGGATCATGGAAAAAGCAAGAGAGTTCCAGAAAAACATCTCTTTCTGCTTTATTGACTATGCCAAAGCCTTTGACTGTGTGGATCACAATAAACTGTGGAAAATTCTGAAGGAGATGGGAATACCAGACCACCTGACCTGCTTCTTGAGAAACCTGTATGCAGGTCAGGAAGCAACAGTTAGAACTGGGCATGGAACAACAGACTGGTTCCAAATAGGAAAGGAGTACATCAGGGCTATATATTTTCACTCTGCTTATTTAAGTTATATGCAGAGTACATCATGAGAAACGCTGGACTGGAAGAAGCGCAAACTGGAATCACCAATGCCAGGAGAAATATTAATAACCTCAGATATGCAGATGATACCACTTTTATGGCAGAAAGTGAAGAGGAACTAAAAAGCCTCTTGATGAAAGTGAAAGTGGAGAGTGAAAAAGTTGGCTTAAAGGTCAACATTCAGGAAACAAAGATCATGGCAACTGGTCCCATCTCTTCATGAAGATAGATGGGGAAACAGTGGAAACAGTGTCAGACTTTATTTTTTTGGGCTCCAAAATCACTGCAGATGGAGACTGCAGCCATGAAATTAAAAGACGCTTACTCCTTGGAAGAAAAGTTATGATCAACCTAGATAGCATATTGAAAAGCAGAGACATTACTTTGCCAACAAAGGTCTGTCTAGTCAAGGGTATGGTTTTCCAGTGGTCATGTATGGATGTGAGAGTTGGACTGTGAAGAAGGCTGAGCGCCGAAGAATTGATGCTTTTGAACTGTGGTGTTGGAGAAGACTCTTGAGAGTCCCTTGGACTGCAAGGAGATCCAACCAGTCCATTCTGAAGGAGATCAGCCCTGGGATTTCTTTGGAAGGAATGATGCTGAAGCTGAAACTCCAGTACTTTGGCCACCTCATGAGAAGGGTTGACTCACTGGAAAAGACTGATGCTGGGAGGGATTGGGGGCAGGAGGAGAAGGGGACGACAGAGGATGAGATGGCTGGATAGCATCACTGACTCAATGGATGTGAGTCTGAGTGGACTCCGGGAGTTGGTGATGGACAGGGAGGCCTGGCGTACTGCTATTCATGGGACTGCAAAGAGTTGGATACGACTGAGCGACTGAACTGACTGACTGAAGTGAGATGGTAGTATTAATATGATTTTCCTGGCTTGATTGATAGTTGTTTATTATTTACATATTAAGTCAATGCCCCCAACTAACTAATAGTACAGAAAAAAGAAAGACAATCATTCGTATCATTTTATCTGAAAACCCAATGTTTGTGATGTCCAATTGAAACTGGAGAAAGTGAAGTGAGAATAAAAAGAGGGGACTTTGTCAACCTCTATATAAAGTGTTACGGTAAATAGAAATTTGAACTGAGCTCTTTACATTGTGAGTAACACTCAATAAGTGTTACTTAATAAGCTTCTGGAAACCAAATACCTAATGTGAATTTCACCTGGACTAGATTAATTAAAATATAATTTTATTGGCCTATCACAGGCCAAATCCAGATAAGCTCAGCCATAGGACAGAATTTTTTTCCTGATAATTTTAAATTTCATCTTATTTAGCTAATTGAATATACAAAATTTGGTAATAAAAGGTTTGTTATCTATTATATTGTTATCTGTCTATGGTAATATAATTTCATCTAGGTAAATAAAGTCATCTGTTAAACACAAAAGTAATGGGTAGCCTTTCCCTTCTCCAGGGGATCTTCCCAACCTGGGGATTGAACCGGGCCTCCCACATTGCAGGTGGATTATTTACCCACTGAGCCACAAGGGAAGCCCAAGAATACTGGCGTGGGTAGCCTTTCCCTTCTCTAGGGAATCTTCTCTACCCAGGGATCAAACCCAGGTCTCCAGCTTTGCAGGCAGATTCTTTCCCCACTGAGCCACAAGGGAAGTCAAAGAATATTGGAGTGAGTAGCCTTTCCCTTCTCCAGGGGATCTTCTCTACCCAGGGATTAAACCCAGGTCTCCAGCTTTGCAGGCAGATTCTTTACCCACTGAGCCACAAGGGAAGTCAAAGAATACTGGAGTGGGTAGCCTATCCCTTCTCCAGGGGATCTTTCTGACCCAGGAATCGAACCAGGGTCTCCTGCTATGTAGGCAGATTCTTTACCAACTGAGCTATCAGGGAAGTCCCTTAACAATGTCACCTTGTACTATAAAAAATGGAAAACAATATTCCCTTCAAATGTCTTCAGGTCTGACAATGGTGAGAAAAATATAGTTCTCACCCAACTTTTGTCTATAAGCTTCTCTTTATGTCACTGACTTTTTATTTAATGATAATTAGTTTCATATCTGTAGATATAAAATACATTGTAGATATCAAATACAATGTATTCATGACAATATATTGTCAGAGCTTTGTAAGGAGATTCTATTATAATAGTCCATTCTTTTTGGAAGTCTTTTGTTAACATTCACATGATGGGATTGTTAAAATCATTAAAAAAAAATAAAAGAATGGTAATATATGTTATTGTCTAGGCAAATAACAAGCAGAAATGGAAAGAAAATGCTTTTAAATTTTAAGTAGTCTTTGATCAGCAGGCATAATGAGAAAACAACGAGGCTTAACATGGGAGAATGGCCAAATTTATCCTTGTTAACACAAGGTGCAGTGGATGTTCCTTGAACTAGAAGAACTCTTAGCAATCACCTAATCCAAACCACTCATTTAACAGATAGAAGCCAGAGAGGTTAAGTGTAATTTTCTATTGGCCTGTAAATTCAAAACCATGGATGAACAAAAGGACAAACTATTACTAACATTATGGTCTGTGACACAAAAACAATTTTGAAAAATGTTACCTGAATAGTAAAAGAGATGAAATTATAGTTTTCATGTGGGGGCAGGTGACTGTCTTTTGTTATATTCATAATAATATACACAAATGACATCAATCTACTGCTTCTTCTGTTTCACTAAATTTCTTCATCTGTCTGACAGCCTCTCTCTGAGCTGAACGTGATTCTAGTTTTGTATCCATTAAAGATCTAAAAGACCTAAATGCCAGCCAACCGGTTTAATTCCAGAGAGAATTCTTTTCTAACACTAAAGGAAAAAACAGCAATGTTGTTTCAGTATGCTAGTCTCCAACATGACAGGATGCTGAGGGATTTTTAGGATAATTCTGACCCTATCCAATTTTTCACTTCATGTGCTAACTTCAGAACTTAGTCTAAGCTATGGCTCCAAAGCATGTGGTGATACAGACTGGTAGCATGAGAATTTGTAGTTCATTCACTAGAAACCTAACATATTTAATCCAGACAGAGATTAATAAACTATATAAGCTAACTATTTCACAAATTATGGAATGATGACAATAATTTACTTGTTATTATAACACTACCTTGGCAAGAGCAAAACAGAATTATCCAGTGAAAAATGGTGGCAGTTTTCTCTGGGTCTGGCCTAGCAATGACCTACACAGAATAGAAATAGGTGATCCCTTCTCCATCAGGAGAGACAGCACATTTCACAACACCCTAGGACCTCTCAGTGAAGAAATGACAGTCCCCACATCCACCTGCTCACACTCCTCTCAGAACATTGCCTGAAACTCCCTCGAGCAGCAAGGCCCAGTTGCAGACTGTCCTCCCTTCCTTTACCATGGCCATTCTTCACTTCTCATGGTCCTACAGAAGAGATGGAATAGAAGGAGAGAGCATGGTCCTTCCTTGGGAGCACGCAATGGTGTTTCCAGCTATGACCGTTCTCATCATCTCTCCTTGGGATAATAAGGGCTCAGCGATATTGCCGCCTCTACCACTCAGTTCACCTGCTGTGTGCTAGCTATTGTGTTCAGCCTCTCCAGAAGTATCTAAATGAGAAGCTAATTTAATTCATAAAAAAATGTTTCAAGACAACAGTTTACATTACATTCATGTTTTCATTACATACATTACATTCTTCACTAACATTTTCAAAGAAAAGAAAAGATGATGCTGGAATAATAATTATTTTGTCTATTACTGACTTCAAAACAAAAAAGTGATTCATTAGAATTGTAAAAACAAAAACATAACTGCTATCAAAGTGATTAACTCATTGTTATTTGTAAAAGTCCACTTGCAATTAAATCTATTTAAACTTCTAGGTTCCTAAGACTTTTTTTTTTTTAACTTTGAACCCGAAGATTTGCTAAAATAAGGCAGTTCATCAGCTTAAAAGTTGCTAACAAATATATATCCAATTATAGAGTTGAGCTTTCTTTCCTTCAGGTGAAAAGACATTCAGGAGAAGGAAAGGCAACTGGAATACAAAATAAATTTTGGTCATATTAAAATGAATCAGCAATGGGGAAATATCTTCCAGGATGAAAAATTATCTCTAACTTCATGAAAAGGGTTGATGGGGGCATATACCCAGGTCTTAACTGTATGATAATAGTAAGAAGGGAGACTGGACATGAGACTTCATTTTGATTTGAAAGAATCATAGTTTAAAAATGTTTGACAGACTGGCAAAAAGAGCAGAAGGAAGCATAAGTTTTCCCACCAATCTGTGGTTGAAGTGCAGTGTTAACAAAGTAGATCAATAGCCAGTTGAAATGTACATAGTATGAGTAAGTAGTACAGAGTGGTAAGTAAGAATTATCAGTGACAAACTATCAGAAATGCTAACATAGTATAAAGAACATGTATGTGAACCAAGGAGATCCCTCACGATAAGGTTTGATACTTGTCTTCTCCAGGCAGAAAGGAGTGATGCCGCATACTATGAAGTTGACCTGGTTCAGCCAGAAGGAGGTAAAAATGTAATAACTTAGTAAGAAAGAACTGACTATAGTTTGGTTAGAAATAGAATATCTTATGTTTATTCCAATATTCTTATTCCGTTCACTGAACTGTGAAGTTAATTGATTTATGCGTATTTAATAAACATGAGAAACATTTTATAAATTATAAAGTTAATATTAATATAAACCATAGCTAGTCTATTGAAAGCTCTTTCTTACCTCTCCATGCATCAAATAGCTGCAGCCTTACTAGGAGTCTGCTCACTGAGAACTCACTTAACTCCTCGGAGATTTGTTCCCTCATTCTCTAGGACAATGGATGTGAAAGTAGTTGAAAGTAAAAATACTGTCTTAAACATCACTGTGTTATTAAATAAATCCTTTCATCACAAATACTTTCTTTGGAAATTACCCTGAAACCTCAGCCCCTCTTCGAAGACACAGAAACATCACACTCTGCAGTCCTTATTTCATCATTTTCAGTGGGCTTATGGAAAAATACGAGAAATGGTATTTGTTATTCAATGTGGCACACTCTAACCATGAGATTTAGTTATGTTTCTTACAAATCAAATAATCATCCTTAGAATTATTCACTTTTGGGGGTGCATTGTATCATGAAAGTCTTCCCTGGTAGCTCAGACAGTGAAAAATCTGCTTGCAATGCAAAAGACCTGGGTTCTATCCCTGGGTTGGGGAGATCCCCTAGAGAAGGGAATGGCTACCCACTTCAATATTCTTGCCTGGAGAATTCCATGGACAGACAGAGCCTGGTGGGCTACAGTCCATGGGTCACAAAGAGTCAGACATGACTGAGTGTCCAACACTGCTACTGTATCAAGAAAGAACTGAAAAAGCAGGTAATGCCAAAAGGAGAGTCCTTAGCTATGTCATTGGGATACATAAGACAAAATATAATTAACATTTGTTCAGCACTTCCTACATACCTGTGTTAAGTGCTAAGGCTTCCCTAGTGGCTCAGATGGTAAAGCATCTGCCTGCAGTGCAGGAGATCCCTGGGTCAGGAAGATCCCCTGGAGAAGAAAATGGCAATCCACTCCAGTATTCTTGCCTGGAGGTTTCCATAGACAGTATAGTCCATGGCGTCACAAAAGTCAGATATGACTGGGCAATGAATATTTTCACTTTCACCAGCTGTGTAATGAGACTGCTTAGATTCAAATTCCAGCTTTATTATTTAGTATTTGTAGAAAGAGCTATATCTCAGTTATTTTTATCTTTTTATCTTTATTTTCTATTTCATTATCTATAAAATTGGGACGGTAACATAGACTTCACAGTTTGTTTTGTTTTGATTAAATGAGTTAGTAATATGTATAGCACTTAGAATACTGACTGGCCTGGAGTAGATGCATAATCCAGTTTCTTCCTCTCCTTTCCCCTCTCTCCATTCTGATCCCCATCCTCCTCCCTTTCTTCTGTGGTATACTGTGAAATGCTGCCACCGGTGTTCTTGGCCACTAAGTGATAACTGATAACGACCAAATGCTATTGACAAGGTTTAGAGCTCCCTTTAGAGAGTAACTAGCAACTTCAACAGTGCATTTCAGTTTAATATCTTCTATTACACAAGTTTGTTAAGCTGGTGAACGGATTCTTTTTAAATAGCTGTTTAAAAGCATCAGAACAGTGTGCTAATTTTTTGAAAATTGAAGAAAACATTGAAAGTTTGAAAAATTATCTTTCAATACAGGAAAAAAATTCTCTAAGAAAGGCAAGATTTTAAAAGGATATACTTTTGTGTTGATTTCTAATTGGACATGTTTTACATATGTGCTGACTTTTCAAAAATTCTGAACTTAACAAGTGTTTTCTTGCAATATTTAGAGAACTACTCAAAGGCATAAAGGAGAAAAACATTGTTAAGATAATGTTGTTGAGTTAAAATCCCCTCTAACCACTTTGCAACTTGCTACATCATGACAAATATTCATCATTAACCATGAAATGAATGCAATTCTCCTATCACATTCAATGTTATATTGGAGATATTATATGCTGTCTTTCATACATTCTGGAACTGCACACAAGTAACACTTCATAGTAGCAGATGTGTGACATCACATGAAAACTTGTAAAACCCTTACATGAAAATCACATCTGTCAGTCTCCACTATTATCTTAACTCTAGTTGTATGGTTTGCTTCTCCTTCTGTGCCAGAGAAGGCAGCTTTGCATGAAAACTGTTCCAGGAAATTGTGTCTTCTGGGTGAGCTAGTTAAGCAAATTGTGTAACTGCCATTGAAACCAAAATGCACCCAGCAGACATAATTTCACAAAAGAGGAGGAAAAAAACCACATTTGTACAAAAGTCACAGCTGTTCAACTCTACATTTTGTACTTTTTTCATTAAAAAATTCCCTTTCTTTATGAACAGTGACAGTTACATTTCTAGTTAGCAACTTTAGGACTTCTTAATGCATTGCTAAGTTCTGTACTATCATGGATTTAGTGTCAAGAAAAATAGGGCTAACCTCTTTCTGTGGCTAAACTGAGCAGAAATGTGGTCTGTCTTTCCTGTCTGCAGATGAAATAAGAAAATATGCTGAGTGAGCCTCACTGTTCTCTAAAATACAGAGCTGTGTGGCTGTTTCTGTAGCTCCAAATAAGGGCCAACATCTCTATGCTGGGGCCCTCACAACATGCAATCCTCTTTGTTCAGGACTTTCCACTCTTGCTCTTGGGACCAGAGTGTCTGGGACCACTCTCAAGCCATGGGTGATGGAGTTGATGGCTCAGAATGAGTGAGTCAGAAGTCAGCCTGGTGGGGCTGTGTGCAACATGACCACCGCTCTCTGTCACCCTCCTGTGATACCACTAGAGGGGAGCCAGGGAGGAGATGTTCTCTGGGGATTCTCTATTCCTCTCCAGTGATGAGTTGCAGAAGCTTGTTCAGATCATCATATGAGGATTACGAACACTACATTTATGGGATGCATTTCAAGCAAGAGTTTGGACTCTGGGCTCTACAGTCACAGTGCCTGGGCCCATTCCTCTCAATAATGTGATGCTGGGTAAGTTACTGAACTTCTTCAGGCAGAGTTTCCCCATATGTCAATTTAAGCAATTTACCTTGTTATACTATTGTTCAATTGCTCAGTCATGTCCGACTCTTTCCCATCCTATGGACTGCAGTAAGCCAGGCTTCCCTGTCCTTCACTATCTCCCAGAATTTGCTCAAACTCATATCTGTTGAGTTGATGATGCCCAACCCAACCATTTCATCCTCTGTTAGCCCTTTCTCCTCCTGCCTTCAATCTTTCCCAGCATCAGGGTCTTTTCCAATCAGTCAGCTCTTTGCATCAGGTGGCCAAAGTACTGGAGCTTCAGCTTCAACATCAGTCCTTCCAATGAACATTCAGGGTATATTTCCTTTAGGATTGACTGGTTGGAATTCCTGGCAGTCCAAGGAACTCTCAAGAGTCTTCTCCAACACCACAGTTCAAAAGCATCAATTCTGCCTTTCTCTCTCCCTGGCCATCTTGGCGGCTGCTCTTGGTTGGGGGCGTCATGCATCTAAGGCAGGAAGATGGTGGCCGCAAGAAGACGAAAAAGTCACTGGAGTCGATCAACTTTAGGCTCCAGCTGGTTATGAAAAGTGGAAAGTACGTGCTGGGGTACAGACTCTGAAAATGATCAGACAAGGCAAAGCAAAACTGGTCATCCTCACCAACAACTGCCCAGCCTTGAGGAAATCTGAAATAGAGTATTATGCCATGTTGGCTAAAACTGCTGTCCATCACTACAGTGGCAATAATATTGAATTGGGCACAGCATGTGGAAAATACTACAGAGTATGCACACTGGCTGTCACTGATCCAGGTGATTCTGATATTATCAGAAGCATGCCAGAACAGACTGGTGAAAAGTAAATCATGTATGATTTTTCTTTAATAAAACTGGCCAGAGCTTGTTTTTTAAAAAACAAAAACAAAAGCATCAATTCTTCAGTGCTCAGCCTTCTTTATGGTACAACTCTCACATCCCTACACAACTACTGGAAAAACCATAGCTTTGGCTATACAGACCTTTGTTGGCAAAATGATGTCTCTGCTTTTAAACATGCTCTCTAGGTCTGTCATAGATTTTTTTCCCAAGGTGTCTTTTAATTTCATGGCTGCAGTCACTGTCCATAGTGATTTTGGGGCCCAAGAAAATAAAGTCTTTCACTGTTTCCATTTTTTCCCATCTGCCATGATGTGATGGGACCAGATGCCATGAGGCAATGATGCTTACATGATAATAATGATAATTTTTTTCTGAGTTTTAAATTTATTAAATCTGTAATCTTAAAACTGGATTTGCCCAGGATAAAATTATGACACGGCAAGTTAAAGTTACCAATAGTGGTCAAAATTTATTCAGCCCATGTTTTCCAGTGTCAAACTGTATAAACACTTTCCTGCTGTTGACTGCTGGAGTCTTATTGGCTTATCTGTGGCTGGCAGGAATGAGTGTGCAACTGTGCCAGAGGCACAGGGTTTCTTTCAATCTGACATTCACTGCTGATGTCTGCGCTACAACTTCTCCTCCTAATTGTTGGTCTGTCTGAAGAATAACTGCTGAAGTTAGACTTCTAGAGTCTTTGCATAGGCTTTTTTACCACTTGGTGGGAGGATGGAATGTTTTCCTTTATTTTGAAACCAGTCCTCTAATTGTGTAATGGGGTATGCAATTAAATACCGAAAATGATAGCTCTCCAGAGAACCCATTATATAATGTAAACACACAATGTTTACAAGTTGAGGTATTTCAATTATTTTGATGATTTTTTTTCCAAAAGACATTTCTAAGAAATATTGGCATACAGTTCTATTTAAAATTATCTGGAGGTCTGAATTACCTTAGCTTTTTTGCTGGTCTGATACACACACACATACCTAATTTTTGGTATTGGTATACCTATGGAATCATGTAATAGGGAAAAAGCCATGACAAACAGTAGAATTGGATGCAATCTGAAGGAAGTTAAACTATTAGACTCACTATGATTGTACTCAGAGGCTTCCCTGGTAGCTCAGTGGTAAAGATTTGCCTGCCATTGCAGGAGATGTGCGTTCGATCCCTGGGTTGGGAAGATCCCCTGGAGAAGGAAACCCCACTCTAGTAGTCTTGCCTGAAGAATCCCATGGATAGAGGAGCCTGGCAGGCTACAGTCCATAGGTTTGCAAAAGAGCTGGACCTGACTTAGCGACTAAACAACAATGACGATGACTGTATTTCAGACCTCACAATCACTTGAAATCTAAAAGTATTAAAAGTTAGTCTGATCTAATTATATAAGATATAACTAGTTAAATTATGAGTAATTTTCTGACTTTGGTGATTATACATGAAAAATGAAGTGGAGAAATGTAGAAAGAAATGTGTTTTGCTGTGCTTAGTGGCTGTTGTGTCTGGCTCCTTGTGACCCTATGGATGGTAGCCCGCTAGGCTCCTCTGTCCATAGGGATTCTCCAGGCAAGAATAATGGGTGGGTTGCCATGCCCTCCTTCAGGGGATCGTCACAACCCAAGGATCAAACCCAGGTCTCCCACACTGCAAGCAGAATTTTTACCATCTGAGTCACCAGGGAAGCCCAAGAATACTGGAGTGGGTAGCCTATCCCTTCTCCAGGGGATTTTCCCAACCCAGGAATTGAACTGGGGTCTCCTGCGTTGCAGGTGAATTCTTTACCAGCTGAGCTACCAGGGAAGCCAATGGAAAGAAATGTAGTTTAAGCAAAAGAAATACACAGTAAACCATATGAAGTGTAATGATACTGAGAACCATTTCCTTTCAGGGTTATAACTAATGTCCAATTCAATAATTTAACTACCAGCATCAGATCTTTCCATGAAGAACAGACACCTCAATGATCAAGAAGGTAGGAAGCATTGCTTTCTGATGTGTGAGTCTCTCAGCTCTTTGATAGATATTTAAGCAGAGAAAGAAGGTTTGAGTTAAATACTATTTTGAACATTGGAAATCAGCTTGAAAGCAGTTGAAGACATGGAAGAAGAATCGGAAGATTTCAAACAGGGAAAGGGTCAGAAAATCATGTCCCCCAGGCCAAGTTTGTCCAGCTGTCTATTAAGGGTCAGAAAATCATGTCCCCCAGGCCAAGTTTGTCCAGCTATTTTTGCTAATAAAGTTTTATTGAAACATAGTGAAACCTATTCATTTGAAGTGTCATCTATGGTTGTTTTCAACAACAGCAGAATTGAATAGCTGTGACAGATGCCATTTGGCCCCCTAAAGTATTTGCTATATGGCTTTTTATGGAGTTTCCCAATATCTAAACTTAGGAAAGTGTTCTTGTGAGATAAATTATGTAAGGAAGTGTACTACAGATGAGATCTGGTGTGTCACATACTTCTGTTCTCTTTCCTTTCATTGAGCTACCTTGAATTTCAGATGTCATAGGTTTAAGCAAGAGATAGTCTGATTCAACAATTAAGACAAGATAACACTTACTGGCATGCTGCAGTCCATGGGAGAGTAAAGAGTCAGACACGACTGACTAAACTGAACTGAACACTTATTGAAAATCTTTTAACACTGACAAAATTAACCAGGAGTTGCAGCTATACTATCATTAAAATATATATGTATTTTAATTGATGAGCAATGTAATGGGACTAGAAGCCTTAGAACTATATAAAAGTGATTTTCCTTTATTTTTGCAATTAGTGATGAAGGCGATGGCATCCCACTCCAGTACTCTTGCCTGGAAAATCCCATGGATGGAGGAGCAGGGTGGGCTGCAGTCCATGGGGTTGTGAAGAGTCGAAGACGACTGAGTGAGTTCATTTTCACTTTTCACTTTCCTGCATTGGAGAAGGAAATGGCAACCCACTCCAGTGTTCCTGCCTGGAGAATCCCAGGGATGGCGGAGCCTGGTGGGTTGCCAACTATGGGGTCTCACAGAGTCAGACATGACTGAAGCGACTTAGCAGTAGCAGCCAAGTATTTATCTTAATTTTTGCATCTACTAAGTGTCTACATGACCTTAGATACTATGTTAGAAAACTGCATTTGGCAAATGAAGTAAATTCATCTTCACTGGAAATGACTGTGGAGCCAAAATTCACTCGAGATGATAGCTCAAGACAAGTGTTCATGAAGGAGGTGCCCAAGAGCGTGAGCACACAGGCTGTCCTCACCAGCACCTCCCCAGTGGAGAGAAGGGCTTGACATTTAGTAAAAGCTCAGTAACAGTTCTGCTGCTGCTGCTGCTGCTCCCAAGTTGCTTCAGTCGTGTCCAACCCTGTGCAACCCCATAGATGGCAGCCCACCAGGCTCCCCTCTCCCTAGGATTCTCCAGGCAAGAACACTGGAGTGGGTTGCCATTTCCTTCTCCAATGCATGAAAGTGAAAAGTCAAAGTGAAGTCACTGAGTCGTGTCCAACTCTCAGTGACCCCATGGATTGCAGCCTAACAGGCTCCTCCATCCATGAGATTTTCCAGGCAAGAGTACTGGAGTGAGGTGCCATTGCCTTCTCCGAGTAATGGTTTGACTATGGCTATAAAAACAATTTAGCAATGATGTCATTAGTTTGTAACCATTTACCATCTAGATTACTATTGTTAACAGAATATGATTGGAGGAAACAGATTTAGATCTTGATGGAGAGGGTGAACATCTTTAGTGTTTCAGCCTCTGTGTTTCTTGGGTATGTAGGTTTTGTTATTCACCCAAAAACATTAACAACATGATGCAATCAGTAAAATTTAAAAAAACTGTCTATCAGAAAAGGGGTTCTGGAAAAAGTAACTCATGTATATAACTACTGAAAGTTATTGAATATTACTTGATTTTCCTAAGGAAAGATGTGTATATAATTGAATCCTCAATAGGGGCTTTATCCTGAATAAAATGATACATAGAGTAGTAACTCATTATGCTGCAACCTCCAATAGAGAAAAGTCCAATTTACAGAAAAACCCTCTTGATTTAAAATGAGGCCTTAAAAGACAAAGAAATCTAAATTTTATTTCATCCCTCAGCTGAAAAAAATATGGTTGCTTCATTTAACTGACTTTGAAATCTGGTCTAATAGAACATCTCTATTGTACAACTAGTCAGCTCCCAACATTCTGATTGCAAAATGAAGGGCATTTACTTTGATATCTTTAATTATCACTCATTTAGAGGACAGTGTGAAAGACACTTTTCCAATTGGTGTTTCAGAATCATGAGTCAAAGGGAAAGTATGACAAATTAGCCAGCTGGAGAGGTAAGAGACAGCTAGCTAGTGCTGCTAGAGTCTTTGTGGGTACTTCAAAGTAAGATGAAAGGGGAATAAAAGGACTGTTAGCCACACATGCACAATAAATGGAATACTAACACAATTTCACAACACATTAATAACAAGTTAATATCAAACTTAGAGACTTACTCAACATAATAAGTGCCATATATGGGATCATCGATTTTTCCCAGCCATATGGAAGCTCTGAAAAATAAAGAGTTGTTTCTTTCAGTAAATAAGTGACAGATAACACTATTTTAATAAGTGATATGATTTAATTGTACATATATTGCAGATATAGTCTAACAAACTGGAATAAAGTATTCAGAGTCAGCAACAAATTTCAAATGCATATTGTAGGAACTATAAGAAGCCCTGAAATTAGCACTTTAAACACAGAACTCTCTTCTCTGTAGATATCCTGCTGGGTCTGGCTGTTTATCCCATGCCAAGCAGTAGAATGGCACATCATGTTATCACCGCTCACGGCAATGCAGAAGGCAAATCACTTTCCTGAAAGAGCACACAGCTTTCTCATTCATTTGTATTGTTAAAAGGAGCATTTCAGGATAAAGATTATAATTTCAAAATATATTTCTGAGAATAGCAAATTGTTTCTGATGACTGAAACAAAGAAATTACACATTCTCAATTGATATCCCACTATTTGAGATGGTTAGCATACTGTTCCCTCTCCATGGGTCAGAATTTGAATGCTGCCAATAAACTCTCTGGGTATATTTTTGTATAAAGTCTAAAATTCTGAACATGCTTTCCTTGACAACATGGTTTATATTTTCAATTCTCCACAGCAAATTTTAATAATACACATTAAAATATCAACAATACAATAAAGGTTTCTTTAAGGTTTCTTGAAAACTAGGCTATGTGTTATGATACTGTTTTCAAATATACAAAGCCATTATAATTAATTCCTATAAATATGAAGAATATTATATTTTCCTCACACATATTAACAATATACATAAAACTTGAAACTAAGTAAGATGTACTGACAAACTCTTAATAATATGTTTAAATGACATTTAAAAGTTTTATTATAAACCCATTTTCATCATAGACAAGCACAGGTATAAAAAGAAAATTAGAATCACCTGCAATTCTGCCATCCAGAGACAAATAATTTTTAGAGAAATTAGATAATATAGTCATATTATTTTTACAGCCTGGTATTTCTACCTAACAAATATCGAGGGCATCTTCAACATGAATGAGTGTTACTGCACAATATCACTTTGAAAGTGGCACAGTGGTGTGAGGTTAGAGCCTTGTGTAATCCCACCAGTCTTCTGTCATTGAACATTTGGGACTTTTCAGTTATATGTCACCTGTGTTGGACTTACTAAAGCTTAAGTCTTTCATCATTTTCCCAATAACTTAGCCATGATAAATTCCTAGAAATTTCTGGTTAAAGGGCATGCACACATTTATGGCTTTTGATAAATCTCTATCTATATTCACATTTTACTATCGCATTCACAAAAGAAACCAATTTATGACTTCACTGGGAATTTGTGAGTGACTTTGGTTCTCTGTACCATCAAATTAAATACAGGTCCGCAATTACTCATCCAAAAATTTTTGGACAGACGGGTTTGGAAATTCATAATTTTTCTGATTTTAGAAGGATAACATGATGCAAATGACTTCTATTCTACAGCAATCCAAGCAGAGTCTGAGAAAGCACTTAAAATTTTTTAAAGCCATGAATATTCAGGCAGCCCAAATCATGTGATTCTCACTAAGAGGCACAGAAAAGGACCCTTTCAAGTCAGTTATCACTAGTTTGCTGCCAACATGCCCAGATCAGGTTACCTTTTGTTGCCACATGAGTTTATAAAAAAAGTCTATAAACTTTTAGAACTTTTGAAATCTGGATATGCAGATAAAATATTATACATTATGATTTAAAAATCAACCAAATTATTTTTAAGTAGCAGTTCATAGTTGTATTAATTTTTATTTCTTCATTCTTGGACTTTGTTTCCCTTTTCTTCATTTTTTGCTTTTATAAATCAGTTCATAACAGTTTTTAAATTTATGAAGAGTAACAATCCTTTATCACATGTTGCATACATGTTTTTAAGAGTTTAATTTTGTTGAACAGTCTCTTTAACACATGCTTTTTAAAATTTTATTTGGTAAATTCTCAGTGATTTCCTTTATGGTTTCTATTATTGGATCTTCCCCTAAATACTAAAGATATTTTTCAAGTATTTTTTTAACTAAATAAAATCTACGCTATGACCTGGTTTAATAATTCTTGGATTAGTAATGGATTAATATAATATACTTGGAGTAGTAACATATAACACCAAATTGTGAAGCACTTTAAGACATTTTTCTTTCAAAATGGTAATAAGAATATTACTGAGTATTTAGTACATCCAGGTACTGATGGACTTTCCATGCACTGACTCATTTTATCTTAACAATTACACAGGATTTAAAAACCCTGTACTTTGGTTCCAGAGACCTTAGCCAATTCAGATATGAATTTAGACACTCTGTTTAATATAGCATAAACAATACTTAATTTAGACTAATGAGAATAACTATCCAGATAGTTTTTATCAAATTCCCCAAGCACTGGAGAATTTGGCTATTAAAAAAATCCATTTGACAGATATCTACTGAGCGCCTTTTGCAGCTGCTTCTAAGTCGCTTCAGTCGTGTCTGACTCTGTGCGACCCCACAGACAGCAGCCCACCAGGCTCCCCGTCCCTGGGATTCTCCAGGCAAGAACACTGGAGTGGGTTGCCATTTCCTTCTCCAATGCATGAAAGTGAAAAGTGAAAGTGAAGTCGCTTAGTTGTGTCCGACTCTTAGTAACCCCATGGACTGCAGCCCACCAGGCTCCTCCATCCATGGGATTTTCCAGGCAAGAGTACTGCAGTGGGGGTACAACTAAAGTGAAAGAATATGCAGAGGACAATTGATATTATGAATTCATGCGTGCATTAGTCGCTCAGTCATGTTCGACTCTTTGTGATCCCATGGACTGTAGCCCGCCAGGCTTCTCTGTCCATGGAATTCTCCAGGCAAGAGTACTGGAATGGATTGCCATGCCCTTCTCCATAGGAACTTCCCAACCCAGGGATCAGACCCTGGTCTCCTGCATCACAGGCAGATGCTTTACCATTTGAGCTACAGGAAGCCCCGATATTATGAATATTTATTATTAATAAGGCTGAATACATGGATTAATACATATAATAGGTTTAATATCACCCCATGTGTATAAAAATAAGGAAAACAATATTTACTAATATTTAGAGTAAAAGTCTAACATGTTTAGTTTTATATATACTAGTCCTACTTCTTAAAGATGCTGTCAAATGGAAGCATTTCAAAGTCAAATTAAAACAAAAAAACTTTTATAGTGTAAAACCATTCCTTCAGTTATTCCTTATCTTTGGCTCTTTTTTTTTTTGGGGGGGTGGTGTAAATTACTAATTCTAAGCTATGTATCCCCAAAGTATAGAGTTCACTGATTCGTTATCTTTATGGATTTACAATGCCAAAGGTTCTGAGAACAATTCCTTGGTATTGCTTCCCATTTTCCATCATGAAGTAGTCATCAGGACTTAGAGGGAAATCTGGTCTGCATTTCATAAGATAATAACATAATTTATTTCCTTATGTCATATTTCCAAAATAGATTATTAATTCCTAAACAAAATTATATGCTATAAATACTTATATTTTAAGATGAACTATTAAGTGGTACTTGACTCACAGTTTGAAACAAAATGATACACTGTACCTCTAACTTGTTACAAAGAGCTGTCACTCATTTCATTTATAATGCCTGCAAAGGACTGATGGATGGATGTTACAAGAAACAAGTAATAGAATACATATATTAGTTCATTTGTAAATAAGACAGAATGAGTATAAAAATCTATAACCAATGTTTAAAATGATGTGAGTGTGTGTATGTACATATATATGAATGTATATGTGTATGCATATATGTGTGCAAAGATATTCTTTCTTAAAAGCAAAGAAAGGTCTATGCTAAAATGCTAACAAAAAAACTACAAGCTTTTTTTCATTTATAAGAAGACAAGTCATAATAAGTAATAATTGTTATAATAACAAAAACAATAATAATAAGATTATTAACTGAGAAGTATACATTTATATGATGAAAAATTAAGAATCATCTTTCATTGTGAAAAGTAAGTTATTTGGAATTGAATTAGTGTTTTAAAAAAGACTATGTCTTTTTACAATTAAGGGAACAAATGACAAAAAAGAATATCCAATTTTATACTATTTGCCCTACCGAACAAGCATGCAGCTCTTGGGTCCTAGGTTATTTAGAAAGCTGTATCTAATAATGTCTGACAAATTTACAGATGATTAAGGTCACACTAATGAAAGAATAACATATACTATGCAACAGAGAAAAATAAACACTTGAGATCAGCAAGGTTAATGCTGCATTAAGAACTGTTGTAATTGAGATTTTCTTCAGGCCATGGCACCATGGAGAAAATTCAGTGATTAGATATTCTCATAGTAATCCACTCTGCAAATGTCTGTGCAAATGTCTAGTTTAACTTGCAGTCAGTCATATAAGCTTAGTAAAACTACGATAGCATAAAAAATTAAAGAAGCATCTAGTTCTGCCTGGTTTTTGCCACAGTGTGTGAATCACAATAAACTGTGGAAAATTCTGAAAGAGATGGGAATATCAGACCACCTGACCTGCCTCTTGAGAAACCTATATGCAGGTCAGGAAGCAACAGTTAGAACTGGACATGGAACAACAGACTGGTTCCAAATAGGAAAAGGAGTACGTCAAGGCTGCATATTGTCACTCTGCTTATTTAACTTCTATGCAGAGTACATCATGAGAAACGCTGGGCTGGAGGAAGCACAAGCTGGAATCAAGATTGCCAGGAGAAATATCAATAACCTCAGATATGCAGATGATACCACCCTTATGGCAGAAAGTGAAAGAGGAGAGTGAAAAAGTTGGCTTAAAGCTCAACATTCAGAAAACGAAGATCATGGCATCTGGTCCCATAATTTCATGGGAAATAGATGGGGAAACAGTGGAAACAGTGTCAGACTTTATTTTTTGGGCTCCAAAATCACTGCAGATGGTGACTGCAGCCATGAAATTAAAAGACGCTTACTCCTTGGAAGAAGAGTTATGACCAACCTAGATAGTATATTCAAAAGCAGAGACATTACTTTGCTGACTAAGGTCCGTCTAGTCAAGGCTATGGTTTTTCCAGTGGTCATGTATGGATGTGAGAGTTGGACTATGAAGAAGGCTGAGCGCCGAAGAATTGATTCTTTTGAACTGCGGTGTTGGAGAAGACTCTTGAGAGTCCCTTGGACTGCAAGGAGATCCAACCAGTCCATTCTAAAGGAGATCAGCCGTGGGATTTCTTTGGAAGGAATGATGCTGAAGCTGAAACTCCAGTACTTTGGCCACCTCATGAGAAGAGTTGACTCATTGGAAAAGACTCTGATGCTGGGAGGGGTTGGGGGCAGGAGGAGAAGGGGACGACAGAGGATGAGATGGCTGGATGGCATCACCAAGTCGATGGACATGAGTTTGGGTGAACTCCAGGAGCTGGTGATGGACAGGGAGGTCTGGCGTGCTGCAGTTCATGGGGTCGCAGAGAGTCGGACACGACTGAGCAACTGAACTGAACTGAACTGTTCATGTTATACTTTTTATTTACTTGCTTTTCCCAATTCTTGTTTATTTATCATTTATTTGTTAAGTTCATTTTCATTGCAGAAAACTGAGACTCCTTTATGCTAGCTCAAACAAAACAAAAACAAAAACAAAACAAAACATTTTTCATGGTAGAGATGATCTTATTTGTAAAGCAGAAATACAGTCTCAAATGTAGAGAACCAACTTATGGTTAACAAGGCAGGAAAGGAAAAGTGGGATGAATTGGGAGATTGGGACTGACATATATATATACACCCCTATGGATAAACAAGGTAACTAATGAGAACCTACCATAGAGCACAGGGAACTCTTCTCAATGCTCTGTGGTGACCTAAATGGGAAGGCAATCTAAAAAAGAGTGGATATAGGTATATGCATAACTGATTCACATTGCTGTACAGAAAGAAACTAACACAGCATTGTATAGCAATTATGTGTGTGTGCTAAGTCACTTCAGTCATGTCTGGCTCTTTGTGACCCTATGGACTGTAGCCCGTCAGGCACCTCTGTCCATGGGGATTCAACAGGCAAGACTATTGGAGCGGATTGCCATGCCTTCCTCCAGGGTATCTTCCCAACCTAGGGACTGAACTTGCGTCTATTATGTCTCTTGCACAGGTAAGAGTGTTCTTTACTACTAGAGCCACCTGGGAAGCCCAAAGCAATTATACTCCAATAGAAATTAATTTTTAAAAATAAAGCATTTTTTCAGGTTGCAATTGGTAAACTTGTAGAATCCAAGGATAGCATTCCCTATGGAAATGGGACTCAAATACTGAAAAGCTATAAGAAACACTATCTCACTACTTTGATTCTCTACCACCTTCCCTATCATCTCCTTAATTCAATAATCCAATTCATTTTATTCAAAATAAATCCAAGTTACTTAGACTGGAAGATCACTGTAATGGCTGTTCTCAGGTCAAGAATTTACTTATGTAATAATCAGATATAGCTGGGGAGTGTTTCCCTTTTGGAGATACAGAGCCACACTTGGCAAATTCAAATGGAGGAACATTCTAGAAAATAACTGGCTGAAACTCTTCAAAAGTGTCAAGGTCATGAAATAGAAACATTGATTGAGGTACCATCACAATGTACGGAGACTATGGAGACACAAAGACTAAATGTAGAATAGGATATGGATTGGGCCCTGGACCAGAAAGTGGACATTAGTGAACCAACTAGAAAAAGCTAAATAAGGTGTAGATTAGTACTAGCATATGATTAGTCGCTCAGTCATGTATGACTCTTTGCAGCCCCATGGACTGCAGCCTGCCAGGCTCTTCTGTCCAGGAGATTCTTCAGGCAAGAATAATGGAGAGAGTTGCCATGCCCTCCTCCAGAGGATCTTCCCAACCCAGGTCTCCCACTTTGCAGGCAGATTCTTTACCATCTGAGCCACTAGGGTAGCCCAAGAATACTCAAGTGGGTAACCTAACCCTTCTCCAGGGGATCTTCCTGACCTAGGAATAGAACTGAGGTCTCCTGCATTGAAGGTGGATTCTTTAACAGCTGAGCCACCAGGGAACTAACCTATATAAATGTTAATTTCCTGACTTCAATAATTGTACTTATGAAAGATTTTACTACTAGGGGAAGTGAGGTGAAAGATATACAGAAACACTTTGTACTATTTTTTTCTACTATTTCTGAAATCTAAAATACTTTCAAAATAAAAAAAAGCTATCTCACCATCTCTCACTATTGGTTAGATGACTTCTATTCATACTTTATTAGTATTCAATCATATACATATAATACTGAATTAATTTGGATAGCATTAAAATTTTAAACAAAGTGAGAATATAATATTTCTGCATTTGTAGTCTTCTTTTATTTTATGTTGAGTTTTTATAGACATTTTCAAGAAAGTAACTTTTAATTGGGTTATTTTTCACTTTTTTTTTCCTATTGCCTATCACTGGAAAAACTAGGTAAATATTAACACCACGTTCACATCTAAGGGTTACTGCATCTTGAATCCTAGAGATATAAATTCAGTAATATGAGTTCAAAATTTGAAGTCAGGTTTTGTTCATTTCTTGGGAGGCAGAATCTTGTCAGGGTCATAGCATAGGTTATGCTAATCATAACGGTTGTATGGAGGCCCATCCTGGTGGGCAGCTTACAAAGCCAGGAAGGTAGACCAATTTAGAAAGCACAGTAAGTACTAAGACTTTGGAGACAGGAAAAAGGGCTAGAATGTGGGCCTATTTCCTTCAGTCCTAGATTATTTTAATTGGAATTGGCTTTTTTGAAAAATTGAGGCTCTTGCTATTGTGGTTTAGAGGTGATGACATCACAAGAGAACATAGAAATGTACAGAATTTCCCCAGGTAGAAAACTGCACACTCCAGTGATAGCTAATATTCATATTAAAATCTTTTCCTATATTTTTGCCATACACATAGTATATAAATTGGGAAATATAACTAAGTTTTCCTGGAAAAGTCACATAACTTATGTCCCCAAGGAGTATAATTATAAACATAAATTCTGAAAACATTCTCGTTTTTAACAAAATCCATAAAAGAATGATACATTAATCACAAATTCATTTCCCTATATAAGGTTGAGGGTGTATCCTCCTAGATCTTTTGCTCCTTTTTACCAGATAATTGTATTCTATCCAGTGATGAAAATGAACAAATAAAGCAACAAACTTTAGAGTCAAAATGAAAATGGAAATTGGTTCTTTATGTTCTCTTTTCATCTTTCTCAGAGAATGTTTACAACACACAACCCAGTTAATATTGTGGAACTATAGGCTAGGGAATCGTCATTTGTAGGGCAGAGTATAGGACAGGGTTTTTTTTTTTAACCATTTTTACAATGGAAATGAGAACTAGCTGATTTGCATTTTACAGCACTGGCATTTAATTCATGTTTTCATGTGGTTTCATGATAGTAACTTTTAATTTGGCTACTTTTGGCTTCAATCTGAGTATTTCATTACCCTAGTCTTGCCTGGAGAATCCCAGAGACAGAGGCAGAGGAGCCTGGCGGGCTGCCATCTATGGGGTCACACAGAGTCGGACATGACTGAAGTGACTTAGCAGCAGCAGCAGCAGCAGTATTGTAAAGTATTGTAATCGATTTTAAATGTACTGACCACAGTTTCATGGGATTGTTGATAAAACATACAATGGCACAAACAAATTCCAAATAAATCCATTCATTAATGTATCTTACCACACTGAATACAAAATGTGTAAGCTTTGGATTCCCCTGCTTGTCCAGTGGTTAAGAATTTGCTTTCCAGTATGGTGGACATGAGGACTTCCCTGGTGGCTCAGACAGTAAACCGTCGGTCTACAATGTGGGAGACCTGGGTTCGATCCCTGGGTGGGGAAGATCCCTGAGTCAGGAAGATACCCTGGAGAAGGAAATGGCAATCTACTCCAGGACTATTGCCTGGAAAATCCTGTGGACAGAGGAGCCTGGTAGGCTACAGTCCATGGGGTCGCAAAGAGTCGGACACGACTGAGTGACTTCACGACGGTGGTGGACATGACTGGATCTCTGGTTGAGGAACTAAAGTCCCACATGCCATGAGGTAACTAAGCCTGTGCCACAACTACAGAGCCCACATGCCACAATGAAAAGCCCCCACACCACAGCTACTCATCCCACATGCTCTGGAGACCGCACATTGCAAGAAAGAGACTACATGACACAAGGAGAAACCCCACAGGCAGCAAGGAAGATCTCATGAACCACAACTAAGATTTGATTAAAAAAAAAATAGCCATACAAGCCATAAATAAGCCAAATAAGTAAACATAAATAAATAAATAAATAAATAAATAAATAAAGGAAATATATGTCCATCTTAATTCAGAGTTTCAAAGAACAGCAAGGAAAGATAAGAAAGCCTTCCTAAGTGATCAATGCAAAGAAATAGAGGAAAGCAACAGAATGGGAAAGACTAGAGATACCTTCAAGAAAATTAGATAACAAGGGAACATTTCATGCAAAGCTGGGATAAACAATAAAGGACAGAAACGGTATAGACCAAATAGAAGCATACGATATCAAGAAGAGGTGGCTAGAATATACAGAAGAGCTATACGAAAAAGGTCTTACTGACCCAGAGAGGCACAATGGTGTGTTCACTCAGCTGGTGCTGGACATCTTAGTGTGTGAGGTCAGATGAGCCTTGGGAAGCATCATGACAAACAAAGCTACTGGAGATGATGGTATTCCTGTTAAGCTGTCTCAAATCCTAAAACATGTTGTTGTGAAAGTGCTGAACTCAATATGCCAGCAAATTTAGAAAACTCTGTAGTGGCCACAGGACTGAAAAAGGTCAGTTTTCTTTACAATCCCAAAGAAAGGCAATGCTGAAACTACTGCACAATTGCATTCATCCCACATGCTAGCAAAGTAATGCTCAAAATTCTCTAAGCGAGGCTTCAACAGTGCATGAACCGAGAACTTCCAGATGTTTAAGTTGGATTTATAAAAGGCAGAGGAACCAGAGATCAAGTTGCCAATATCCATTGCATCATAGAAAAAGCAAGAGAGTTCCATAAAAAGATATACTTCTGCTTCATTGACTATACTAAAGTCTTTGTGTGGATCACAACAACCTGTGGAAAATTCTGAAAGAGATGGGAATATCAGACCACCTGACCTGCCTCTTGAGAAACCTATATGCAGGTCAGGAAGCAACAGTTAGAACTGGACATGGAACAACAGACTGGTTCCAAATAGGAAAAGGAGTACGTCAAGGCTGCATATTGTCACCCTGCTTATTTAACTTCTATGCAGAGTACATCATGAGAAATGCTGGAGTGGAAGAAACACAAGCTGGAATCAAGATTGCTGGGAGAAATATCAATAACCTCAGATATGCAGATGACACCAACCTTATGGCAGAAAATGAAGAGGAGCTAAATAGCCTCTTGAGGAAAGTCAAAGAGGAGAGTGAAAAAATTGGCTTAAAACTCAACATTCAGAAAACGAAGATCATGGCGTCCGGTCCCATCACTTCATGGGAAATAGATGAGGAAACAGTGGAAACAGTGTCAGACTTTATTTTTTGGGGCTCCAAAATCACTGCAGATGGTGACTGCAGCCATGAAATTAGAAGACACCTACTCCTTGGATGAAAAGTTATGACCAACCTAGATAGTATATTCAAAAGCAGAGACATTACTTTGCCGACTAAGGTCCGTCTAGTCAAGGCTATGGTTTTTCCAGTGGTCATGTATGGATGTGAGAGTTGGACTGTGAAGAAGGCTGAGCGCCGAAGAATTGATTCTTTTGAACTGCGGTGTTGGAGAAGACTCTTGAGAGTCCCTTGGACTGCAACGAGATCCAACCAGTCCATTCTAAAGGAGATCAGCCGTAGGATTTCTTTGGAAGGAATGATGCTGAAGCTGAAACTCCAGTACTTTGGCCACCTCATGAGAAGAGTTGACTCACTGGAAAAGACTCTGATGCTGGGAGGGATTGGGGGCAGGAGGAGAAGGGGACAACAGAGGATAAGATGGCTGGATGGCATCACGGACTCGATAGACGTGAGTCTGAGTGAACTCCGAGAGATAGTGATGAACAGGGAGGCCTGGCGTGCTGCGATTCATGGGATCGCAAAGAGTCGGACACGACTGAGCGACTGAACTGAATTGAACTGAACAGATACTATATAAACAAATATATGCTCAATAATGTGGATATTCAGGGTCCCTTTTCTACCTGGAAAAAGACTATCAAATATAGATGCACACACTTTGCAATGCTAACTTAAAGATGGCAGAGTAACCTATTTGAGATGGTAACAGAAGTGGTGGCAGAAAGGCATGACCCAAAAAAGAATTCTATCTGGTAAAGCTTCAGAAAGAGTTATATATGGTTCAAGTTTGCAAGCTGCACTACAAGGTGAAAAATGATGAATGTAATAAGTGAGCTTTAAAAATAAATTTCCTAGAGCTCTGGAGAAAGGTCTGGTTATAATGAAGGATTTTAGAAACAACAATATGTTAGGACTTCAAAATACATATATCCAGTTTCCTCTTAATTTCTTTCAGTTCAGTCACTCTTATGAAATTTAGAAAATTTGAATTTTATAAATCTTAATTTCTTTAAGTCTGTATTAATCCATCTGTTTTTTTATTAAATTTATTTATTTTTTAAATTACAATACTGTATTTGTTTTGCCATACATTGACACGAATCAGCCATAGGTGAACACAATCTCCCAATGCCGAAGCCCCCTCCCACCTCCCACCCCACATCCTCTACTTGAATCATCCTGTGCATCAGCCCCATGCATCCTGCATCCTACATTGAACATAGATTGACGCTTTGTTTCTTACAAGAAAATATACATGTTTCATTGCCATTCTCCCAAACCATCCCACCCTTTCCCTCTCCCTCAGAGTCCAAAATTCTACTCTATACCTCTGTGTCTCTTTGTTGTCTCACATATAGGGTCATCATTACTGTCTTCTAAATTCCATATATATGTGTCAGTATAGTGCATTGGTGTTTTTCTTTCTGGCTTACTTCACTCTGAATAATCGGTTCCAATTTCATCCATCTCATTAGAACTGAGTCAAATTTATTCTTTTTAAGGGCTGAGTAGTATTCCATTGTGTATATGTACCACATCTGTTGACCTATTTATGATCACCATTCACATAAAATTCTTTATAAAAACATACTGGTCTCTTACAATGTAAAGGTTGCTATCTAAATTTTAACCTATCCACTTGGAGAGTAATACATACCCAGTAAGAGAATAATACAACCATGCAGAAACCATATCCACAATATAATTGTTGTTGTTCACTTGCTAAGTTGTTCTGACTCTTTGCAACCCATGGACTGTGGCCTACCAGGACCCTCTGATCATGCGATTTCCCAGGCAAGAATACTGGTTGGGTTGCCATTTCCTTCTCCAGGGGATCTTCCTGGCTCAGGGACTGAACCTGTGTCTCCTGTATTGGCAGGTGTATTCTTGACTTCTGAGCCACCAGGGAAGCCCACAACATAATTAGGAGAAAGAAAATGCTATGAACTTGATAAGGTACATGTAAGTGGAGACACAACACTAATGCATCAGAGCCAACTCAAGAGCTCATTCTGGATGAGAAAGTCAGGTGGAGAGTGCAGCAAAAAAGAGAGGGCGAAGGAGCTCAGGGATGGAAAGACAGACAAAATCACCCTCAGAAAGACAAATTTCTGTTCTGAATTGGAGAATGCTAACAGGCCTTGTTGATCAGAACACAGCTATTGGGAAATTGAAAAACAGGGAGTTTGAAAGTGAGAAGAATGATAGATGGAGTCTTAGGAAGGTACTTCTTAAGAAGAAGAGGGAAATGAAGTCAATAGAGGAAAGGGCCCTTGGAAATTTGGTTATGATAGGAAAAAGTGTGGTAGAAGTTGTGTTTGCAGAAACAAACAAAAAGAGAATCAAGATCTTAAGACATACCATTATCGCCGAAAAAAAAAAGATATCATCTACTAAAACATTAGTATTTCACAAAATAAACAGAAGAGGGTGCTCATGAACTAAGAATGTAGTAACCTACCAAAATCTTTTTATTTTTGTTTATATAAAATCGTTATTGCTGGTCCAGGAAAAAAATAAAAATACATATAAAGTAGATAATATTCCTACAAAGTTGCCATGAAAAATGAAAGTGAAAGTGAAAATCGCTCAGTTCAGTTCAGTCTCTCAGTCGTGTCCGACTCTTTGCGACCCCATGAATCGCAGCATGCCAGGCCTCCCTATCCATCACCGTCTCCTGGAGTTCACTCAAACTCACGTCCATTGAGTCGGTGATGGCATGTCTAATTCTTTGCCATCCCATGGACTGTCCATGGAATTCTCCAGGCCAGAACACTGGAGTGGGTAGCCTTTCCCTTCTTTGGGGGATCTTCCTAACCCAGGGACTACACCCAGGTCTCCCGCATTGCAGGCAGATTCTTTACCAGCTGAGCCACAAGGGAAGCCCAAGTTGCCATACAAAATCAGAAATGAGAGTCAAAGCAATATGTCTAATAAAAATCACTCTCCTTCCTCAAACATAAACAAAAACACAAATGAGAAAATTGTAATAAAACCTCAAGATATTTTCAAACAAACATTTATAAAGACAAAACAACATTTTGAATTAGAAATTTAAAAGTTCTGACCAGAAATGGATAAAGAACAGAAACATACTAAAGAAGAGTTGATTAAAATAGAATACAAAGTAAGAAAAAGAATCTTTGAAATTAAAACTAAATTACCGGGTGCCCAAGAGAGAATCAAGTCAATCGGAAATAAAATAAGGACCACTGTGGAAAGACACAGTGATAACTAAGAAAACAAAACAAGATAAGATAAATGGTAAAATGAATCAGAAAGAAGTCACTAATATAGAAGACAGGCTAAGATAATCCAGTAAATGTATAATCGGAATACATAAAGGATAAAAAAATAGAAGTAATACTTAAAACTGTAATCCAGAAGAATTTCCAGAAATAAAATTACTACATATGTCTCTATATTGAACACTGTCCTAGAACAATCAATTGTAAGACATCAATTAGCCATTGGACTTCAGATATAGAGGAAAACTATATAAAAGATAAGTTCCTTAAAAAAAAAATTCAAGTTTTACATCTCAGGAATAATATACATAGTTAGACAACAGTGAAGCAGCATTTTAAGAAGTCTAAAAGAATTAGTGAACCAAGGATTTTCAGTTCAGTTCAGTCACTCAGTTGTGTCCGACTCTTTGCAACCCCATGAACTGCAGTACACCAGGCCTCCCTGTCCATCACCAACTCCCGGAGTTCACTCAAACTCACGTCCATTGTGTCGGTGATGCCATCCAACCATCTCATCCTCTGTCATCCCCTTCTCCTTCTGCCCTCAATCTTTCCCAGCATCAGGGTCTTTCAAATGAGTCAGCTCTATGCATCAGGTGGCTAAAGTACTGGAGTTTCAGCTTCAACATCAGTCCCTTCAGTGAATACCCAGGACTGAATTCCTTTAGGAAGAATTTTATTTTATTTTATTTTTTAAATTTATTTATTTTTTTAATTACAATACTGTATTTGTTTTGCCATACATCGACACGAATCTGCCATAGGTGAACACAATCTCCCAATGCCGAAGCCCCTCCCACCTCCCACCCCACATCCTCTCCCTGAATCATCCCGTGCACCCGCCCCATGCGTCCTGCATCCTGTATTGAACATAGACTGGCGCTTCATTCTTACAAGATAGTATACATGTTTCAATGCCATTCTCCCAAATCATCCCACCCTCTCCCTCTCCCTCAGAGTCCAAAAGTCCATTCTATACCTCTGAGTCTCTTTTGTTGTCTCACATAGAGGGTCATCATTACTATCCTTCTAAATTCCATATATATGTGTCAGTATACTGTATTGGTGTTTTTCTTTCTGGCTTACTTCACTCTGTATAATCGGCTCCAATTTCATCCATCTCATTAGAACTGAGTCAAATTTATTCTTTTTAAGGGCTGAGTAGTACTCCATTGTGTATATGTACCACAGCTTTCTTATCCATTCATCTGCTGATGGACATGTCCTGGCTATTATAAACAGTGCTGCAATGAACATTGGGGTACATGTGTCTCTTTCAATTCTGGTTTCCCACTGCCCAGCAGTGGGATTGCTGGATCATAAGGCATTTCTATTTGCAATTTTTAAGGAATCTCCACACTGTTTTCCATAGTGGCTGTACTAGTTTGCATTCCCACCAGCAGTGTAAGAGGGTTCCCATTTCTCCACATCCTCTCCAGCATTTATTGCTTGTAGACTTTTGGATCGCAGCCATTCTGACTGGTGTGAAATGATACCTCATTGTGGTCTTGATTTGCATTTCTCTGATAATGAGTGATGTTGAGCATCTTTTCATGTGTTTGTTAGCCATCCGTATGTCTTCTTTGGAGAAATGCCTATTTAGTTCTTTGGCCCATTTTTTGATTGGTTCGTTTATTTTTCTGGAGTTGAGCTGCATAAGTTGCTTGTATATCTTTGAGATTAGTTGTTTGTCAGTTGTTTCATTTGCTATTGTTTTCTCCCATTCAGAAGGCTGTCTTTTCACCTTGCTTATAGTTTCCTTTGTTGTGCAGAAGCTTTTAATTTTAATTAGATCCCATTTGTTTATTTTTGCTTTTATTTCCAGTATATTGGGAGGTGGATCATAGAGGATCCTGCTGTGATTTATGTCGGAGAGTGTTTTGCCTATGTTTTCCTCTAGGAGTTTTATAGTTTTTGGTCTTACATTTAGATCTTTAATCCATTTTGAGTTTATTTTTGTGTATGGTATTAGAAAGAGATCTAGTTTCATTCTTTTACAAGTGGTTGACCAGTTTTCCTAGCACCACCTGTTAAAGAGACTGTCTTTACTCCATTGTATATTCTTGCCTCCTTTGTCGAAGATAAGGTGTCCATAGGTGTGTGGGTTTATCTCAGGGCTTTAAATCCAGCCAATCAAAAATATTAAAGTGTGCACATGTGTAAGCACACATACACACATGCACACTCACACATAGGTTTATGATATGCAAGAACTCAAGGAATACTTAATTCAAGAACCCTTCCAAAGATGCCTACTTATCTTAAACCAAACAATTCAACCAAGAGATAACTAGAGCAAGGACTAGCAATATCATCTAAGATATTTAATTGTGGATCTAAGTGTAGAACAAAGGTAGGAGTAAGGATGTTAGAATAATACATATATTTTAGTCACTCAGTCATATCCAACTCTTTGTGACCCAATGGGCTGTAGCGCACCAGGCTCCTCTGTCCATGGGGGATTCTCCAGGCAAGAATACTGGAGTGGGTAGCCATTCCCTTCTCCAGGAGATCCTGCCAGCCAAGGGATTGAACCTGGGTCTCCTGCAGTGCAGGAAGATTCTTTACCATATGAGCCATCAGAATAATATGAAACTATTACATGTTTAGATATTATTGAAATAAATCAATTAAAAAGAGAATATTAAAAGGAGAGAATGACCAGTGATCTCACTGATCGTTGCTTTGGTAATAGATAGGAGTCACAGAATACCATTTAAAGCTAACAAAAGAACAAGGGCCTTATAAAAGATATCAGCATAAAGGCAAACATTAGAACACAAATACAGACTTGTTTTAAATACCAAAGAAAGAAAAAAATAGCTTTCCCTCCAAAAAAAAAAAGACTATATAGACAAACACAGTCTGTATAACATGATGTGGTCAATAAATATAACAAAATAGTAGGACAGAGTTAAAACTGATGAATGCAGCTTGCTTTTCTTGTTCATATTTTCTAATTAGCTCATAAAGAAAGGCTAAACAGAAAGATCTGGGCAAAGACATGCCAGGCAAATGGGGAAAAAAAAAAAAAAGGAAGCAGGGATTACAGACCTGCTACAAGGACTGAAGCCAAAAGCATTAACCAGGATACGAAATCCTATTTTATAACAGTAATGGTCACAATTCATAATGAAAGCACTCTAGTTTCAATATCTGCATGGCAAATAATACAAATTGTCTTCATAAAATAGTCATTACAGGAGTTACAAAGAAAGCTAGAAATACACTAACAACAGATACTTAAGACTACTCCAGTTTAAGTTAGGTCAAAATTGACAATAGTACAGATAAATAAGAGCTAAATACAGCAAAATTAATTAGGCAAATCTTTTGGTTCTCTCCTCATCTCTTTTTCTACTTATACCCCAATAACAGAGAATGTATATTTTTGTCAACTACACATGGGTCATTCCCCACAACTGTCTATATATTAGACTACAAAAGTCTTAAATTTTACAAAGCAGAAATAACATAAACAATAATCTTTGCCCTAAGGCAGTAAAATGTAGACATTAATAATAAACATAAAATCTAAGAACTTTCATCTCGAAATTTAAAAAACTCTAAATAACTCACTTATGTGTCAGACAGGAAATGTAAACTTAAATTGTAGAATTTCTAAAAGTGATGAGAGTGAAAACAGTTAGTAAAATCTGTAGAAAAGAAACAGTGATCAGAGGAAGTGTGTGTGTGTGTATATACACATATATATACCTATATATATATATACACACACATACACACATACATATATGGAAGAACAGAAATAAAAGTGAATTCCCAATTCAAAAGCTAGAAAATGTAATCCCTCCAAGGAAAAAACAAAACAAAATATAAAAAAGGACTGTAAATGATAAAAGCAAAACTTCATGTAGTAGAACATGGAAAAATAAATAATACTAATTGAAACACTGTTTCTTTTAAAAATCAGCAAAATAATCACTACTTTAATAGTCACATACAACAAAGTAAAAGAGTGACAAAAAGGAAGCAATCTAAACACAAGTCTGCACAAACCTATGCTAAAAAAATTGAAAATCTAAATTAAGTGGATAACTTCTTAGAAAAATATAATTTATGAAAAGTGGTCCCAGAGAAAAATAATATGAGTACTAAGGGTTATTTATAAATTGAGTGTGAGTAAAGGCTGTATTAACCTGACTCAAACTTGACAAATCTGACTATACAAAAGCAAAAAGAATCTCTGAAACACCATAATCAATATTAAAAGATAAATAATAAACTGAGAGAAAATATTTGTATATAGTGAAAACTCATGGATTTTTGGTAATAAGGTAAATTGGTACAACCACTATGAGAAAATAGTCTGGAGAGTCCTCAAGAGACTAAAAATTGAGCTGTTGCAGGTTCCAGCAATTCCATTTCTGAGTATTTACCTGAAGAAAGTGAAAACATTAATTCAAAAGTTATAGGCACCGCTATATTCATTGAAGCACTATTTAAAATAATCAAGATATGGAAACAACCTGTGTCCATTAACTTGACAGAAAAATGTGTAAGAGTTAGGAATAGACAGTTCACAAAATATATAAACAAATGTCCTTTACACATGAAAAGATGCCCAACTTCCTTTAACAAATTAACACTATATTGAGATACAATTTCTCAGCTCTCAAATCGGCAAAAATTCAAAAGCTTGGCAACACACTGTGCAAGCAAGACTGTGCAAGAATTGCACCCCTCCCCTACAGTACTGGTGGATGGGCAGTATCGTGCAACCTTTATGGAGAGGAATTTGGCAATAACTAACACAACCAGAAATACTTTACTCTTTGACTCAACAATCTCTAAGAAATTTCTTTAAAGTTGCATCTTTAACAATGCACAAAATCAAACACAGAAGGTTATTTCTTGCAGTATTATTTTACTAGCAAAATATCCAAGCAAGATGACTGGTTAAATGAAAATGGTACACACACCCATGACGTAGTATTATATAACAGTGAAACTAATGAGGGAAATATCTATAATGTAATATATGGTGGCTTGCGGAATGTATTGCTAAATAAAAAAATTTCCATGCTTTTGGAAAAGGTACACCAGAAGGTGAACCGCCAACTAAAGAAACTGTTTAACTGTAAGAGATGGGCATAGATGATCAAGTTGAAAGGATAAGAAAAAGAAAGACATTTTTGAGAAAAGTTCTTTGTAGTCCATGTCAATGTTTATTATTTTTAATATGAAAAACCTTCAAATTAAATACAAAAGGCAAATGACCCTAATTGCATATGGAATTGCTAATCACTCAGAAAACTCAAATTTTAGAAAAATTATAGACTAACATTTCATTGTGCAAAGACCCAGTAGGTAAACAAATGTATTTATAATGTCACACAATATGGCATGCTTTCTTTATAGGAAGCATTAGGATACTGGTTTCTGGGTCTTGGGGTTAATTTATCTCAGTTCTCACACCTTCTGTATTGGGAAATCCAGTGGGTCTGGAGTTTAGGAGCATCATTATCAAAAAAAGCTGCAATAACTAAGTTTTAAGAGTTAGTTATAGGGCTGGGCAAACATTAGTCTCTGACTTATGGGAAGACTATAATTTAATAATTCAGAGGGGAAGGCACAGATCTCTGGAGAGGGCAGGTTTGATCAAAGTCTTTCCAAATGACACTTGGTCTTAGGCTGACAGTGACTTTAGAGAACGAATACCATAGGCTTCTGTGAAAAGGACCTTTGGGCATTATGGAGGCTGCAGAGGTGGGTTCCATTCACTCTGGGACTCTGCCATTCCATATAATCCTAACAGCCTTAGTGCTATTATGGACACTGGGCATTTGGAATGTAAAGTCACTCCAGCAGGGAGCCTATAAAAATCTGGAAAATGAATCATCCTGTGCACCAGCCCCATGCATCCTGCATCCTGCATTGAACATAGACTGGCGCTTCGTTTCTTACAAAAGTATACATGTTTCAATGCCATTCTCCCAAACCATCCCACCCTTTCCCTCTCCCTCAGAGTCCAAAAGTCCGTTCTATACCTCTGTGTCTTTTGTTGTCTCACATATAGGGTCATCATTACTATCTTCTAAATTCCATATATATGTGTCAGTATACTGTATTGGTGTTTTTCTTTCTGGCTTACTTCACTCTATAATCGGTTCAGGTAGATGATGTGGGGTGGGAGGTGGGAGGGGGCTTTGGCATTGGGAGATTGTGTTCACCTGTGGCTGATTCATGTCAATGTATGGCAAAACAAATACAGTATTGTAATTAAAAAAAATAAACGAAAAAAAAATCTGGAAAATGAAAACAGGTATTTTTGCAGCATTGGAACAGAGGAGCCTGGCAGGCTACAGTCCATGGGGGTCACAAAGAATCAGACACGACTGAGCGACTAAGCCACACACACACACACACACACACACACACACACACACACACACACACACACAGAGGGGACAATCTATCCAAGTTTTGCTGCCTTTGTGGGAGCAAGAATGAGATTTTGCTTCAAGATGCGAGGTCTTGTTTAGAGATAGAGCAGTACCTAAATCTTGGTCTATGGGCTTGTAAGAGGGAAAGCTTGCAGAAGAAATTGGATCCAAAGTAGGAGGCTGCAGACTGAAAACCTTCCTCTTCCTTAGGTTGTCTTATTTCCCCCTTAAAGAGGTCAGTCTATTCTACAGTTTTCTCAGTGTGGCACCTCCAACTGCGGTCAGATGGGTGCAATGACTAAGACTTAAGCATATAACATGCTCTTCTATAATGCACAGTGTCTATGTTTTATTTATTGACTCAAAGTAAGTATTGATAAATAATGAAAAATTCAAAAATTGTTTAACCATCATGTTCCATGGAGTCAAGATGAAGACCTGGATAGGTTATTAGAAAGAAAAACTTTAAAAATTGTTTTAATTCTCCACTTTGTCTTATCAATGATCTTAAAGATTTAGGAGAAATGACTGAGATAAATAGCTACATCTTGCCATGGTTTTGATGGCTGTTGTGACTGCTATTTTCTTATGCCCCCAAAATGATAGGCTTTCAATAGTATATTTGATGGTTTTGTGGTTGAAAAGGTTCTTGATAAGATCTGGATATATTAAATTAAGAGAAATTTCAATTTATCACTGATGGAATTACTTAATATATCTCTTACAGTGTAATACATTTATGAACCTCTTTTTTTTAAATTCAAGAAAAGTTATTGCTCATCTGCTTTGAGGGAGGCAACAAACTAGGTTGTGAGGCTATAGGGATATGTCTCAACATCCATGGAGCTGATGGCTTCAGGCAAAGCCAGTCTTTAAACAAATATTTTCACTAATTATTAATTAATTATAATTTATATATACGCTACTGGGAGAAGTATGTGCATATCTCACTCTACCTAAAGCCTTAGGTGATTTTTGAAAAGCTTGCAATCATAAGATATTACAGTTCATGGGTATAATTCATTATGACTGATTTAAATAATCCTAATGCAACAAGTCATCAACACATTTGTCAATTGAGTATTCTGGGAAGAATTCATACAATGGATGTCATTGCTCTAGTAGAGCAGTCTTTTTAAATTTAATGAATTGACTATATACAAGAACATTCTACTGTTTAAAATCTCTGCGGCTGCTAATGCTAATTCGCTTCAGTCATGTCTGACTCTGTGCGACCCCAGAGACGGCAGCCCACCAGACTTCCCCATCCCTGCGATTTTCTGGGCAAGAACACTGGAGTGGGTTGCCATTTCCTTCTCTAATGCATGAAAGTCTCTAGGGACAACTAATTATTGAATATCAATACAGTAAGGACTTGGAAAAATGAAATTTAAAATTTACCTTTGTTTATTATATTAGATGAGCTGAATTCTACATAGGAATATGCCCTAATTTCATTTTCTACTTAATATGCAGCCTCAGAACACTGTTTAATTAAAATGCCATTTTGACCAGTGAAACAAATCAGACCGAGCACAGACCCAGGGCTGCTAACTAAAATATGCAGAAAGACACGCCACCTCTGCATGATGGTGCTGTCTGCAGCATCTCCCACAACAGTGGGGCAAGAAGCATCATGACAATTCTACATGCCATTAAACACTAACATAAATTTTGTTTTTGCCATGACGCTCATGGATTCTACAAGGCGTTCATGCTTTATAGACAAGTAAGCTGGACATTTGTCAAATTGGGGTGATACAGTGTTGCCATAGATGTTCTACTTTACCTGGTTTGCCTGAGCTGTGAGTTTTCTGGCAGAACAAAGAATCAGTTCATGGACGTTTTTGAAAAGCACACTTAAAAAGAAAAATCAATAAAATACTAATTGTCAATGTCTTTTGGGGAGAGAAAGGAAACATGGGTACCTTCCATAACTTCTCTCTGTGTTGTGGAATGCTTTTAAATATTAACAGAATAGGCAAATTGACCAAGTCCATAGTGCCCTGATTTATACTTGTCCAGGTAGAGAAAATGTGTAATTCTCAGCAGTACTTATCACAGATAGATCACAGAATGTCAAAGGTAATGAGACTTGAAAGATAAAGCAGGGAAATACTTTTTCTGTGACATAAGAAGAGGAGGTTGACTATTCAGTATGTGACTGAAACGATAAGATGTCTGATTTCCTGTTTTGAATTAAACTAAGGCACTAATGCTGCCTATTAAGATTTAATGACAGAAAGGCCAAAATACAGACATTAATTATATTCATATAGCCAGATGTGTGCGTAGGGTTGTCCAAATGCTCCTTACCAAAATGATTTCCTGTGGAAACTATTTTAGCTGTATCCTCTAGCAGAGACGTTGGCATCACACACCCCACCCCAATCCCTGTCATCTTGGCAATATAGTGTAGAGAATGGTAACTTAAGAGGACATAGCATCTATAAGGGATGAGAGATGTAAATGGTATAAATGTCACAAGTACACCTTCAGCTATACTGAAATGAATTGTGAATCATAATAATACTGCAAGTATTAAAAAAGCAACAAAGTGTCTATTAATATACACTATGCTGGCATCAGAGGCATTCACTTCAAATACAGCATTTTACTCAGAGAGGGAAGTGGTAGTTTTAGAACAAATCCTGAATTTCCTGACCTCCCCACACAAAGGGCAATGACTTCTATCAGTAAGCTTCCAGAACAAAAGAGGGCAGAATATTTATTTCCAGTGATTTGGGTGCTGTGATTTATACAAATCTTTACCTATCCAGGTTTGTCCCATCCTTGCAGTGTTCTCAGGTGGGAGGACTGGATTAGATATGAGAAACAGAGAAGCAAAATCGCTTCCTAATGAGACATAAAATCCTGCATGATATAAAATGTGGTAGTGAGGTATGCTATAGTAACATTAAAAACAAGTAGAGGATTTGGAATGAAGAGCATGAACTACATTACTGCTTTGTTTCCTGGCAGAAGGAAACAAAGGAACATGGAAAACAGCTGAGGGTGAGAGTTCCTAATGTTGTCCACAGTAAGTAAAACTGCAAAACATAAAAAGGCCCGGAATAGAAAACATGATGCCTGCTGTGTCTGCAAGGTATTGAGATGCCTAAAACATGGGGAAAATTCTTGGAGAGCACTTCAACTCAGTGAAAAATATTACCCGTATAAAGCTGTCAAAGTCTGTCTCAGTTTGGGTTACTTGGCATGTAAAGAGCCAGTCAATCCCACAAATTAGGCTGCCCTGCAGGCGTTTCTAACTCACACGCCAGCCTTTCAGGAAACATTAAAGGTCCAAGTGGAGCTATGATTTGTACCCATGGTAACAACTGGACTGTATGTAAATCATGTGAGCTGTGACAATGTGATATGATGTAGGACTTAGCCACTTTTGTAAGACTCTACATGTAAAAATTCAAACTAATCAACAGCAGTGGTATGTGCAGACAAAGTACACAGGGAGCTCTAGAGGGCCACACGGTCTAGCGGAGGGAATCGCATACTTTCTAACCTGTACTGTCCTTTAGAGGCAAAAACACTGAAAATACTGATTTGTTCAGAGAGCATCACTAGTTAAAACATTATTTTACGATAACTGGGTCAAGGTGTTAGGCTACATTTCATATGCAGCACGAGATTCTCTAAAACTCAGAATCAACTCTGATATACACAGGGCATATAGTACAGAGAGCAAGTATAAGCAATGACAATAGTTTTTAAAACATATTAACATACTTTCCTATTTCACATTTCCCTGTGTGTAACTCTCCATCTATTTAAGCAAGCATGTATTTTAGGAGATTTAGGCCTGGTGAAATGGGCTATAAAGAGAAAGGGTCAAGAATCAGTGAATGACTTCCATGTCACAAGGTTGGGAGTAGGGCTTGTTGGTGCAAAGCCCTGGGAGAAAGGATTCAGGGTGTAGAGTTCTTGGGGCTCTAGACAAAGGCAAGGACCTTAATCTGAGCAGGTATAAGCCATCCTGGGCTTCCCTGGTGACTCAGACATTAAAAAAATATGTCTGCAATGCAGGAGACCCTGGTTTGATCCACGGGTTAGGAAGAATCCCTGGAGAAGAAAATGGCTGCAGACTGCAGTTTTCTTGCCTGGAAAATCCCGTGGACAGAGGAGCCTGGTGAGCTACAGTCCACAGGGTCACAAAGAATCAGACATGACTGAGTGACTAACATTTTCACTTTTCCCAAGGCATCCTGCAGCAGAGAACAGCAGGCCTACCACAGACCAGCCCTTGTTGCCATAGAGATACAGGTTCATCTACTACCTTGGATCCAGGAGGAGAGGAGAGACCTACTGGGGGAAAAAAAATGATAGGAAATCTGAACCTAATTAATATTAACAGGCTATTGCCACCCTGCCATCTCCCAAATAAATGTTTTGAATTAAAAGGGACAAGAAAAACAAACAAACAAAAAAGACCACCTTTAACTGGAAAGTTTAAATTTCTTCACCCTCCATTAACAATAATGAAGGAAACAATGCAAATGAGGTTACATAAAATTAAAATAAAAATCTTTTCTTATATATGAGTTGTAGTTTACAAATACCAACCTTGCTATGCTAGCACTAAACTAAAATCGTGTATCAATATTTAAGCAAATATATTTGATAGAATTACTGTAGGCTTTGGAATCAGATAAAACTGATTTGAATTTTGGGTTTTCTTAGATAAACCCCAGTTTCTTTATCCTGCATGATGTTATAAGGAATAGAAAGGTAGGGTGCCTGACCTGCTTGGTGCTCAATAAATGTGAGGCTTTACTATGACTGCTCTCGATGTTGCTGTTGCTCTGTCATCATCATCAGTAGTGACTATAATAGTAGCGTGGTAGGACTCAGTGGAGTAACAATGGGTCCATATTTAGAGTGTGTGGCAGGTAAAAAATCATTAGCCTTTTTGCCTCATAAATATTTGAAGAAGAAGATTTTTCAAAATTATTTGAAGTATGGGAAAGAACTTATAAAACTGGGTGTGAAAAATGAGGATTGAAAAATTACTAAGTAGGGGATCCTATCTATTATTTTCTTCCTGTGTAAAGTTGGTGAAGGCTTTGGAATAAGAATTCTGACATTTAGCAGTCTAGCTTCAAAAAGCTAGGGAGAAGGGACTTGATTTATGAAGAAGATATTTTGTATAATGCAAAGGGATGCAACTGGAGTTCATAAAGAAAACTGCCTGAAAAGGAACAGTTATGTATGCTTATAATTCTTAATTAATATACATATAAATTACTCTTTATAAAATGTTACAGTGTAGCTCTTTATTATATAAAGTTAACAAGCATATTTGAAATGATTTCTTTAGTTTGCAAATCAAAACCACATCAGAACTAAAAATATAGTTTGAAATAACAAGTTTAATTAAGTTAATAATGATATTTTCATTAGAAAATTCCTTTGATATAGTGGCATTTTTCTTTTAATAAAACTGTAGTGATTAAAAAATCTATTTTTGCTCAAAGGTCAATTGATTATTATCACTCAGAACTAATACCTGAAAAGAAAAGATAAATCTGTCTTAGATTTATGGTGCTAGAAAAGATAATTTTTCATCTGGAAAACAGAAAAAAGGTGAAGAAGAACCTGAAAGCTACTTTATCAGTTAAAAATAAGCATATTATACTCAGCAATCTAATAGATATGCAACTTAGATGGTTTTAAAACTGCTGTGATTCACCAAGTTCCACAGTGAGAGGTGAGAGTTAGAAAACTCAGTAGGACCAGATCTAATAAGACAGACTGGAAAGGACTCCATGGGCAGCTAAGAAAAAGGAAAAAACAATGGAGAGAGAAAGAATATGGTACACCATGGAAAAAATGGGACTTCTGTTGAGTTCTAAAGATTATGCTATAATCATCTGTTTTCTCTCTCTTTCTCTTTGAGAAAGGTGAAGACAGGGAGCATATCCCACTCACTGTCTATTCCAAAACCTAATATGAGGTGCTCATCACAGGCATTTATTAACGGAATTACACCTTTGTCGGAAGAGCAGTCTCAGAGATTTGGGTAGCACATGGAATGTTGGATTCCTAAATCATTAATACTTTAGTTGTTTATTAAACAAATGTTAACTCAGTTTTTAGTCAGATGTTTTTCTGTTGAGAATTTTTGCCCCATATTTCAGATATTTTGAGGTGTGCTGGGCTGAGGTGGGGAAGGAGAAGGACAAGCTATGGGCAACATTCCATAAAGCTCATTTCCTCCCTTGTTATTGAATGACAGAGATGTTAGAGAAAGCACACAGGGATTAAAGAACTGTTTTAGTAATGAATATGAAAAATAGGTATTGAAATCTTAGTTGTATTGATTTCAGTAACATAGATTTTGGGGAGCGTGTAAAAGTAGAAGTATGCCCAGGTGCTCTCAAATGAAGGACTAGCCATCTACAGCAGCGGCTGCAGCAGACAGCAAATGCTTTAGAGAGAAGTGCCCCTTGTGCTGTGCCCTAAAAGATGAGTCAACATTACCTGAAATGTTTCTTACTGAGCAGAGTTTACCTTATTTTGAAAAAATGGCATTTAATTTCAATGCTATTTATGTTCCTATCTTAGTATCTCAGGATGTTATCTTGAAAATTTTTTGTAGCCAAAGTTATAACACTTCCAGCCTTATCTCAGTTATTAAGCATCATCAAAGCACTAAAATTAGCTATAATTATATAATATAGATAGAATATGTATAAGACACTGTGCTTAGTGCTTTAAGTATCATCCTTTTGATCCTCCTAACAACCCTATTTGTGTGCTCAGTCATGTCTTGCGACTCCATGGACTATAGCCTGCCAGGCTCCTCTCCACGGGATTTTTCTGGGCGAGAATACTAGAGTGCATTGCCATTGCTTCCTTGTAGAGGATACTATTTAATTGCTTAGAGTGCAATGTCACAACTAAAATTATTTTTGATGAGGGTGGAAGGTGGTAAGTCCTGGAATCCCTTCGACTTTAAAAGGTTCCTTTCTGGACAGCCTTTCTTGGGACTCCCACTGTTCTAAATGTTGGTGAGAAAATATGAAGGGAAAGATTTGGCATGTGTGTATCCATCTTTTTGAGGAATGCCCCATGACTCTGAAATAATTTTCACATTGCTCTTCAGTAGGAGTCTAAGTTCAATATTTTCAAATCCTTTCATACTGCATTTCCTTGTTGTGCGATACAGTGAATGTCAGCTTTGATTGGACAGAAAGATATCAACACATGTATCTTAGCTAACATTAGAGTCATAATTTAATCTTTGATATTTATGCAATAATGAGGACATTCGGAAACATTAGAAACTTTAAACATTTTTCTGGCATCCACGTGACAAGAAAATGTGGACGCACTTGGAAGCCTATTCCACTTTATTTGAATTGTAATGCCATCTGCCAAAACTTACTCTGTCAAAAAGTACTGCTCTGACAACATAGTAAAGGAACTTTGTGTGAGAAACAGGCATCTGTTTTTTGCTTAAATCACAAAAGGCACATTTTGTTTGCATTCACAAGGGATTTCTGCAAATTCACTATCCAATTAATGTCAGTGTGACAATGACAAAATAAGCAGATTCTTAAATGAGCCCCATTTCTTTTCAGTTTTAGATTTGTAAAGCATGAAAGGATTATATGGTATAGTACAGAAATTTACTCTTTTGATTTATAATGAAGCCATTTTTCCTCCACAAAGATGACATCACTGGCATCACCCGGGCACTCGTGTCAGGTAAATCTCTAGTGATGGCAGTGAATTCATACCACGTTATCCTTGACTGGTTCTCATCATGATGTGAAGCTCATACTTTGTACAATGATCAGCAGAATTTACCTGGAGTTACTATAGAAACTATGGAAAAGGCCAAAACAAAGTTTCAGATCCTAAATTTCAAGATCTTAAATGCCTTGGAAGTGTGTGGTAAGAGCTGAAACTGGCCAGACATCTGCTTAGCTGTTCCACAAATACATAGTATATATTCTGTTTTTAACATGTTAGAGAGGCAGAGGAGACGGCAGCAGATAAGATCCTTGTCTTGGAATAATTTACAATCTACATGGAAAGGTAAAAACATCTATATTTAAAAACAGAAATAGATCCATAAAGAGTATTTATGAATGAAGGTGCAGGTGTGAATTGATATAGATACATCCTGTGTAATTTCATAATAAATCATGTGCCTTCATGTAGCTTCATGACTCTCATTGATTCTCAAGTAGAATCACAAAGCAAGCAAAGAATAGAAGTGGGGTGTTACTTCGGGGTTGAAAATAAGGACTTCAGGCATGGGCAATGGAGAGGTACGTGGGATGATGACTAGTTTTGCAGAGAATGAACATAGGAAAGTACATAAATTTTAAGTTAATTATCATAGTTGAAAAAGGGTATTTATGTTAGCTAATGAGAAAAGGTTGTATGTGTAAGGTATATAAATTGATAGAATATTTTTGATTTCTAGGTTAATTGGAAACTTCTATAGTGTCTAAGAGGAGGAACACCATAATAGATGTAATTGGGAAAGCCCTAATCAGGTACTTGCACTCTTGGTGCAAGTACCCAGCACATGTCTAGCACAATGCTTCAAATAAAATACAGAAATGAATGTTTAGAGCCAGGAGGTAAGCTGGTTATATTCAAGAGGACACCTGCGTTTCTGTGGCTGCCCTGATTTAGACCTTCTTTCCTATTTTTGGATGATTCTCCAGATTGAATCTTAGCAGGAGGTGGGTACTATATCCAACTACAGAGGTTGAAAAGCCCACGTGCTTGCCTTCCTTGAAGCTTGGAAATTAGGGCATGGGCCTGTTTTTAATCCGGGTTTGGGCAGTCAGACACAACCACCTGGGATTTTTAATCTGGAACTAGTGGTGCAAAGAAGCAGCAACTGTGAAGAATTTATTTTAGTGATGGACGAAACTGTCTCAGCTAGCTGTAGGGGCAGAAAGGCAGTGTGGTCAGAGAACAGTGTCTTTCTTGGCCTGTTCATGTGTGAGGACTCAGGCTGGGGTTCTGGCTGTGAAAACTCACTTTCTTATTTTCCAAGCCTGTTTTTCCCAATCTCCTTGTCATTCTGTAAGCTACCAAACAGTCTTTCAATAAGTTTATTTTCTGCCTAAATCACGAGAATCAGTTTCTATTGTTTGCACCTAAGAACATTGATAAAGGTATCTCCAGCAGGAAACGACTAGGAGCCTGTTTTGTGACAGTGATAATGCAAAGAGGGAAGAAAGGACTCTTTCTTGAGAGGAACTGAGAGGAAGTGACAAGGAACAATTGACAGACTTGGTAACTAGCAAGATAATGCCATCCATTCCTGCTTCACTACTCTGTTTGCAGCAATACGTGCATGACATTGCCTAAGGGATAAAGCAGAGTGAAACTAAATGTTTGCAAATATATATCCTAATGGATTCATAATAAAGTGTTTGTAGAATATGTGAACAGAATGTCTGTAAGTGTGACATTTCTTCAGAGAATAAACTAAACTGGGGAAATGGTGGTAAACATAAATAGTGTTTTTACATAAAAATATCTTTCTACAAGAGAAAGGGTGAAGCTTTCATGAGCCAATATACTTTTTGACTCTATGTCTGTTTATGAGAACCACGTTGTTTTCACTGACTTCTTGTCTGATAACCAGCACCTACCTCTTGCCTCAATCTCAAAATGGCTTAAACAGAATTCAGTTTTTCCTCCAAGTGGTCTTTCATCCACATGTTTTGCCTCAATGATAAGCACTACAGGTGTTGGATCCCTAAACAAGGAACCGTGGATTTCTTCCTTCCTCTTCTGATTATCCAACAAGTCCTATACTCCATCCCTTAATCATTTCTCAATAATTCCCTGCCCCTCCATTACTGACTGTAGCCAAAAATCTCATCAGTTCTCAACTGCAGTTTTGGAATTGTTTCCTTGTCCTTTCCAATTCACCCCTACCAGAAATCCTTACGTGCTCTTCCTTTGCTTTCTAAAGTCTAACGCCATCACAAAGGCACAAGGGTCTGCCATGTACACACCTCTCAAGTACAAAAACCTTTTGTGCTGTTTTTCTTTTTTCTTTCACGCTCAAACTTTACACTATCTCTTGACTTCTTGTTTTTACAAATGCTGTTTCCTTTGTGTGGAACCTTGTTGCAGGAATGAAAAGAGTGCATGTTACATGTGAAACCTGCAGGATATACCTAACAACACTTGGGCTGTTTCTATGATCATAAACAATCCTTTTTAAAAAGGTAAGAGAGGGTCTAAGGTATTTCCATTAACCAGCACTTAGTCTATAGTGAAGCTGGATCTCTAAGACACAATGTATAATTGATCCCCAAATGTTCAATGGTCAGAATGCTAATTCTTTCAAAAGGAGGAGAATATTTATTGAACAACGTTCTTGGCCCCAAGGGGAGAAGAAATTCAGAGAGCTGCTTTGCCTTGCTTTCAACTTCAAAATGGATTTTCAAAGACAGAGAGAGTCCTTTAGAGGCTCTTGTTTAATACAAGTGTATCTTTAGTATGGGGAATACAGAAGAGAGCAGGGAAAAAAATACAGATAAAACAGAGAGACTAGGAGATTGTGAGATAAAGAAACAAAGAAAAACTTTAACATTTTAAAGTCTAATGAGAGAAGGGAGGAGGGGAAGCAACACAAATGGTCACAAGTGCTGAGAAAGCTCTAGCCTCATGCTGAGATTCAACTTCAACAGAAAATTGGTGTTTTGGAATTTTTCCCAGTGTACTGCTCAGAAATTTCCCTCATCTTCATCACCCAGCTCCTCAAGGTCAGGCAACATCCATAGGTAAACAGGCATTTGACTGAAAGTCTGAGGCGCAATCTACCCTCTGTACTTTACAGTTCAATATGGGGAAGAGCTAGAAATGACCCAACACAGAGCACAAAACTTGTTCTGTGATCTAGAATTATAGGTATTTTCCTAGTTCACTTAATATATTTCTAACTTTGAATTAACTTAGATAGCACTCCTAAGAGGAAAAAATGTTATACTGGTGCTATTATTTTTTTATGTCCTACAATGAATTCAGTTTTTCTTCTAAAATGAATGTGGACAATGTACAAAATTGAAAATAATCCAAGAATATGATGAAAATGCAAATACATTCTTAAACACTTGTTTTGTACAAAGTGGATGGAGGAATACAGCATAGCACTAAAAACAGATATCATCCAAGATCCAAAAATAGGTCATACTGATTCTAAGAATGCAGAGCATGTGAACAATATCAACTGTCTATGGAAAACAGAACAAAACTTTTTTTTATGAGGCTGTGTGTTCTTGTTCATATCCCTGTCACTGTTGAATCTCCAGGTCTAGTCCAGTGCCAGGAAAACAGTAAGTATTCAAGAAACATAAACTGAATAAATTGTTAGCCAAGAAGGTAATCTGGAGATACTATACCAAAAGTTTTAAGATGACTCTGTAAGTTTCAAGATAACTAATATAAAATCTAATCTCCACACTACAAAGTGATTTAAGAAAAGAACAAATCAGATAAAATCATACCCCATTAAGAAAAATACTCTCCAGTGTGATTTAGAAAAAATCCAAATTTAATATCTGGACCTACAGGCCTTCCATTCCTGCCAACCTCTTTGACTTCAGGTCCTACTATTCTCCTTCCTGTTTTTTTGTAATTTAGTCAAACTTATGATTTTGTTTTGCTTTGTTTGGTTCCCCTTGCCATTCCTAAGTGTGTTAAGCCAAGTCCTACTTTTGGGCTTTGACTTCTGCCCTTCTCTTTACTTGGTATGTGCTTCCTTAGATACGTTCATAGCTGGATTCTCATAATTCAAATCTCCTCAAATATCGATATACATGCCTACAGAAGGCTTGACCATACTGTCTAAAACAGCTATCACCTTCCCTTCACTTTATCCAATATCCTGCCTTATTTTATCAGCATATTTTAACCATATGAAATTTTACTATACATTTTATGGTTTATTTGATCTGAGCTGCACTTGTGTTCTGTTGTTATCTTGATATACAAAGTAAATGACCTCACTGAATGAATGACTGAATGTGAGAAATATAAAATGTTATGAAATCATGTTTAAGTGAAGAGGGGAATGTGGTGTCTGATACATTCAATAAATATAGAAAAAGAAGAGAGGGTTAGATTAAATCTCTGTTCTTGGCCTTAAGAGAAAGAACTTGGACTACTATGTTTCTTAGTTAGCTCAGTAGTATGCAAAGGGGTACGCTAAATAAATGACAAATATTTTCACATAACTTCCTAGGTAGCAATTTAACTTTTAGTTATAATTAATTTGAAATGAGCTTAAACAATGTTGAACATGACATCCCAGATCTTAATAACATAGGATATAAAACGGTGGAATGAGATAAATAGTTACTTTAACAGGTGGCAACAGATTTTTCATGAAAATGTTTATATTCAGGAAAATATCAGGATGATTCTATTTGGTTGTAAAAGTAAGGTCTTAGGAGGTTTACTCTTTTGTTTTTTTGTTTTTGTTTTAAGGAGATCATGAAAAAAAAAAAAAATGGAGAGCTAAACTGCTCTGCGCAAGGAATCAAGATGATTGTAAGGAAGAGAAAAGAAAAGGCAAATGATGACTGAGCCTATGAGAGCACACTGATGTCAAAGTCACCAAAGTAACTGCAAAAGTAAAGATAATATTTTAAATTTCTACACACACACACACATATACAAGTCTTACATTGCCCAAACCATCAATACATTCTGTTAACATATTGCCTGGTAATTCCTTATGTGAGAAATTCCTAAGAAGACCAAGGAGTAAAGTTTGAGTTCCATATCTAGGCTGACCTGGAAAGAACAGCCATGGAAAGTAAAATGTTAGCAAGGGCAAGTTTGGTGGGCAAGAACTTAGAGATAAGGTTGATCTAAAGAAATACTCTTCCAGGAACACACAGGAGTTTTGGTTAGTGCTCAGACTTTGGAATAAGACTAAACATCTTTTTGAATATCTACTAACTTCCAAGGTTAAGATATCACAATCAATAAGATAAGGACTCCAGTTACATCTAGCACATGACCTCTGCTGCTACTGTGGCTAAGTTGCTTCAGTCGTGTCCGACTCTGTGCGACCCCATAGACGGTAGCCCACCAGGCTCCCCTGTCCCTGGGATTCTCCAGGCAAGAACACTGGAGTGGGTTGCCATTTCCTTCTCCAATGCATGAAAGTGAAAAGTGAAAGTGAAGTCACTCAGTCGTGTCCGACTCTTAGTGACCCCATGGACTGTAGCCCTCCAGGCTCCTCCGTCCATAGGGTTTTCCAGGCAAGAGCACTGGAGTGGGGTGCCATTGCCTTCACTGAGCACATGACCTTATTTCTATGTAAAAGGCTGACAATGGGCACATTTCTATCTCCAAATCAGGAATGGATTCTATCCAGTTACAGATAAGTTTCCAAATATTAAAAAGCCATAAAAGAATAAGTAGAGGTCCACATATTATATCTTCTATCCTCTTTTATTTCTAATTTATAGAGGGTTAGGATTATTATATTCACCTCTGTTAACAATATTGGATAGCATCCTAAACATTAAACACTGTTTATGAAATGTAAGAGCCTAATTATGTATCAAAGAGGGAGAAAAGGATGCATACATCCTCCATGAAGCTGAACTGTATGTGTGACTGTGTGTTCTGTGTGAGTAAAAGCCAAGAATAGAAACTGGCTACCTACATGCTACAATCAGGTAGAAGATTCTTCAAAGGAATGTCAAATTGAATCAGATAATCCATGATCAAAGACAAGTCAGAAACTGAAACAGCAGTGTTAACTCAGTTGACTCAGGTATTATAAAAAGAATGCGTAAAATGATTTGATGTACTACTGTGGATTTCACATCAGGGTCAGAAGGATGCTTATTAAAGTTGCAGTCTGAATTTGATTTTATTACCTGTGCTTATAACATTGCCTGTCTAGAAAATATCAAGTTAACTGTTAGTGTACTATCTCTTGTCTGATTGTCTGGAACTTTCTTAGTATCATGTTGACTCAGAGGGCCTTAACATTCCCCTCAGCTTGACTAAAATTAAGAAAGGTTTCTTCCTCACTGTGAGCCCCTCACTTGCCTTTTCTTAGAGCAATTACTTTAGAAACTTGCAACTATAATTTCTTTCTCTGCCTCTTCAAGATATAAGTCTTCTAAAAGTCAGGAATATCTTTTGCAAAGACCTGGGAGCCATCTCTTGAAATGTAATCATCAAGAAAGATACCACCTCTATCACCCAGATTTTATGACTTCTGCAGGAGGGTAGGAGCCCAAATTTGATAAGTGCCAATTAACAAACACAAATGGCCTAAACACTGTAACCAAACTTCTCCATTATTTCACCCCTATGGTCCTCCAATATTTTCTATTAGCTAGCACTAGCATTTGAAAATCCTCCTGCTTTCCGTCTAGGGAGTTAGATCGATTTCTTTCCCCTATTATTGCAATAGTCTTGAATTCGTCTTCCTTGCCTTTATAAGTCTTTCTTGTCTGTCTGTTGCAGTATCTCTTTGACAGTGGCCTGACCTGTTTTCTCATCTTCCTCAATTATTTATTCTCTTCATATCAGGTAATATTTTCTAGTTACTTTTAAGCCAGTAAAAGGCTTCTTTTAAGTATGAAGCTTAGAATAAATGTAATTGAAATGGAAATCCAAGACAGGAATGGTAAATGACAGATAAACTGAAGAACAAAAATAATCAGAGTAGAATATGAAAATTTGAGTCATTGGATAATATTGCCAACTAAAAACTATCACTTGCCCTCTGCCTCTACAAGGTTTAAGTCACTATCCACTGCATTTGCTGACCTTCAAACACATGCTGAAGTAAGTTCAGGGTAGAGGTCAGGAATGAGGCATTCTGTGTCCTGGGAAAAATTGACAGACCAAGCCTTCAGACAGATATTTTCAGGAGATTCTATGAGCTCAATTTCTTGCATCTTCTCATATCTAGAAGAGCGCTAAAATTGTTAACAAGACATTTCCTTCTTGCAACCGGCAACACCCTTCTGCCAAAATGTGTGCTTGATTCCATGTGTCCTCCTTCACTAAAAACACATATATACACCCCCACCTTCAGTTCAGTTCAGTTCAGTCGCTCAGTTGTGTCTGATTCTTTGTGACGCCAAGGACTGCAGCACATCAGGCTTCCCTGTCCATCACCAACTTCCGGAGCTTGCTCAAACTCATGTCCGTCGAGTCAGTGATGCCATCTAACCATCTCATCCTCTCTTGTCCTCTTCTCCTCTTGCCTTCAATCTTTCCCAGCATCAGGGTCTTTTCCAATGAGTCAGTTCCCATGAGGTGGCCAAAGTATTGGAGCTTCAGCTTCAGCATCAGTCCTTCCAATGAATAGTCAGGATTGATTTCCTTTAGGATGGACTGGTTGGATCTCCTTGCTGTCCAAGAGACTCTCAAGAGTCTTCTCCAACACCATAGTTCAAAAGCATCAATTCTTTGGCACTCGCCTTCTTTATGGACCAACTCTCACATCAACACAGGCTACTGGAAAAACCATAGCTTTGACTAGACAGAACTTTGTCTGCAAAGTAATGTCTCTGCTTTTTAATATGCTGTCTAGATTGGTCATAGCTTTTCTTCCAAGGAGCAAGTGTCTTTTAATTTCATGGCTTGCAGTCATCATCTGCAGTGATTTTGGAGCCCAAGAAAACAAAGGCTCTCACTGTTTCCATTGTCTCCCCATCTATTTGCTATGAAGTGATGGGACCAGATGCCATAATCTTAGTTTTCTGACTGTTGAGTTTTAATACAGCTTTTTCACTCTCTTGTTTCACTTTCCTCAAGAAGCTCTTCAGTTCCTCTTTGCTTTCTGAAATAAGGGTGGTGGCATCTGCCTATCTGAAGTTATTGATATTTCTCCTGGCAATCTTGATTCCAGCTTGTGCTTCATTCAGCCCTTCATTTATCATGATGTAAATAAGCAGGGTGACAGCCCACCTTACCTCTTTGTTATACGGAGCAGTTCCTCAGAGCTGTCTCAGAGGCTGTCTCCTGGGCTATTGTCCTCTTTTGCCCCCAATAATACTTAATTTACAGCTTTCACATTGTGCATTTTTTCAGTTGACAATATCAAAGAATAACTCAATGAAAAAAATACTCTCCCATTCTTCATCCTGAACAACACACACACAAACACACACAGACAAGAGAAAGAGAGAGAGCGCGAGTGCGAGCGTGAGCGCTTTTAATCTAATGCCCTACGCAGAAATACTCAAGGTTGGAGAATTTGGAAAATTTCTCTGCCAAGTGGATAAATCTTCTTGATATATGATGTAAAATGCATGAGGATGTTTTTTGAACATAAAAGTAGGACTTTAAAACTATAGAATGCTAAGTGTTGATATTCTGCTAAGAAGCACTGCTCCTTTCAACAGAGCTACTAGTTTACAAAGAAAAAAAAAGCTACAGTATTTACAATGGACAAAAATATAGACACATTAATAAAACTAGATTGTTCACCAGATAAGTGGGTATTTTAGATTTAGGACTCTGCGATTAAAGAAAATGGATCAAAGCAACACAAAACAAAATAAATCTAGGAACACATTTGGCTTGCCCGTTTTTCTCTTTTAAGAATGTAACATCCACACTTTGCTCATAAAGAAATGCCTGACTGCATTTGTTTTGCTAGTTTTCTGGTTTATCATTATTCTGATGATGAAAGCTAAACTGTAAATATAAAATGTATTGACCAATACCATCTAATTTATTTGGAAACAGCAGGTTGTCTAAGATTCTCCAGAGAAAACTGAGGGCTTCTTTTTCTTCTGTTAATAAGGGTAATTAGAAACAGAATGGTCCCTTGTGACTGGTGGCTTCCTGGCTGAAACTTCTCAGCAGTAGCAGAAAGTCTTCTGACTTAGATTTCTCTTCCAGCAAAGATAAATACTCCATTATCTACTTACTTGTATCAGTTTAACTTAATTCAGCCCAAATCATCCCTCATAAAATTGATTATAATTGTCAGATTTTATTGTACTGAAATTGGTGTTCAGTTCTACTTTTTAATCAATTGTTATCAGGACTGTGAAAATGAGTAGAGTGAAATAAAAATAACCCAAATGTATAATCAGATCTTGTGTTTTTATTTCACACAATTTCTTAATAAAAGAAAGAACAATCTAGAGACAATTAGGTTCATGGAGATGGTTTAATTAAATCACTCAGACTATACTAAAAATTATGTGAACAATATTTGATGGTGAATCATTTAAGTTGGAGGTAAATTTAGCCTATTAATGATGGTAAAAATACATACCATCATGGTATTTTTCAGTTGGAAATGACACAAGATGTCATCATTCCTACATGACTAGGAGAAATATTTTTCAACAGTAGAGCTAAATTATTGGAAACTCATATTTAAACAGACTTCTGGACATTTCTCCAATTTAGAGAAACAAAATTTAACTTGATGTATGTTATTTCCCTCAGCCTCTCCCCAAACATGATCATCATTCACCATGAAGTCCTTCTATTGAACATGATGTAAGTTATTTCTATCTGAAGGTCTCATCTTTATTACTGTCATAGTGAAATATAAACCAGAGCATGAGACTGTGAAAGTGAAGTTGCTCAGTTGTGTCTCACCCTTTGCAACACCATGGACTGTAACCTACCAGGCTCCTCCCTCCATGGGATTTTCCAGGCAAGAGTACTGGAGTGGGTTGCCATTTCCTTCTCCAGGAGATCTTCCCAATCCAGGGATTGAACCTGGGTCTCCCACATTGTAGGCAGACGCTTTACCGTCTGAGCCACTAGTATTTTTTCTATGTATTTATTTTATAAGTCTTTACATGGCATTCCCAAGTCAGCTATCATCTATATGTTTTCTCATTTTCACTCATTTAAAAGATAACATTATTTTTTCCTATGTCTTGGGAGTTTTGGTTTTGTGAAAACCTAGGGTACTTTTAGACTCTCAAGGAATAGGTAACAAAGTTCCCTGGAGACTGAAAAACAACAACAACAAACCCCAGTATTTTTAAGATGGATCTATAGTATGGGGAAAATAAAATGGAAGGATGGATTGAAACTCAGGTAGTTGGGAATTATCAATATATATCTGCAACCTTGAACTTGCTATAAGTACTGAGGTTCGCAATCTTTCATCTCCTTGCAAACTCAGGATGAAACTGGTTATTGTTTTAATTTGCATTACTATGAACAGTTCAGGTAAACATTTTTATATGTTTATTAGACATTTAAATTTATCTTTTTTGAATTAACTACTGTGTTCTTTACCCATTCGTCTTTCTCGATAGTCTTCCTATAGAAGTACTTCTACGCTTTCTTTAGTGTTAGTATATATATCTTATTTCTGTTAATCTCTATTAGTTTATCAGTTAGTTAATCTCATTTTTATTCTTTTACATTTCATGCTTAACTTTTACCTTGAGAAAAATGCATTTCTATTGCTTTTAACAGGTGAAATAATTAAAATTTACAAATATAATAAATTTATAAATTGTAATAACTTTATTAATGCAAATAATAAAAATAGATGTTATAGTAGTTCATTTTAAATTTTATAGAATTTAAAATGTATTAGTATTTCCTCATCTGTAAAGATGGAGCCAGTAATACCCACAGCATGGTACTGAGATAATTAAAACACATAGTGGGAAAATGGGAGAAAATATTTGCAAACAATGTGACTGACAAGGAATTAATCTCCAAAATTTACAAATAACTCATGAGGCTCAATATCAAGAAAACAAACAGCCCAATCAAAAATGGGCAGAAGATCTAAATAGACATTTCTCTGAAGGAGAAATACAGATGGACAAGAGGCACATGAAAAGATGCTTAACATCACTATTATTAGAGAAATGCAAATCAAAACTATGAGATACCACACCAGTCAGAATGGTCATCATTAAAAAGTCTACAAATAACAAGTACTGCAGAGTGTGGAGAGAAAGGAACCCTCCTACACTGTTGCTGCTGCTGCTAAGTCACTTTAGTCGTGTCCAACTCTGTGTGACCCCATAGACGGCAGCCCACCAGGCTCCCCCATCCCTGGCATTCTCCAGGCAAGAACACTGGAGTTGGTTGCCATTTCCTTCTTCAGTGCATGAAAGTGAAAAGTGAAAGTGAAGTTGTTCAGTAGTATCTGACTCTTCACGACCCCATGGACCACAGCCTACCAGGCTCCTCTGTCCATGGGATTTTCCAGGCAAGAGTACTGGAGTGGGGTGCCATCGCCTACACTGTTAGTTGGAATGTAAATTGGTATAACCACTACGGAAAACAATACGGAGTTTCCTTAAGAAACTAAAAATAGAGTTATCATATGATCCAGCAATCCCACTTCTGGGCATATATCCATAGAAAAACATGGTTCAAAGGATACATGCACCTAGTATTCACTGCAGCACTATTTACAATAGCCAAGATATGAAAGCAACCTAAATGTTCATCAAGAGATGAATGGAAAAAGATATGGTACATATATACAAAGGAATATTCAATTCAGTTCAGTTGCTCAGTCATGTCCGACTCTTTGTGACCCCATGAATCGCAGCACTCCAGGCTTCCCTGTCCATCACCAACTCCTGGAGTTCACTCAGACTCACGTCCATCGAGTCCGTGATGCCATCCAGCCATCTCATCCTCTGTCATCCCCTTCTCCTCCTGCCCCCAATCCCTCCCAGCATCAGAGTCTTTTCCAATGAGTCAACTCTTCACATGAGGTGGCCAAAGTACTGGAGTTTCAGCTTTAGCATCTTTCCTTCCAAAGAAATCCCAGGGCTGATCTCCTTCAGAATGGACTGGTTGGATCTCCTTGCAGTCCAAGGGACTCTCAAGAGTCTTCTCCAATACCGCAGTTCAAAAGCATCAATTCTTCGGCACTCAGCTTTCTTCACAGTATTCAGCCATTAAAAAGAATGAAATAATGCCATTTGCAATACTGTGGATGGACCAGGAGATTACCCAAGTGAAGTAAGTCAGACAGTGAAAGACAAATATTATATGATATTGCTTATATGAGGAATCTAAAAATAAGTGATGCAAATGAATTTATTTAGAAAACAGAAACATACTTACAGACTTAAAGAATTAAATTATGGTTACCAGGGGAGAAGAGTGGGAGAGGGAGGGACAGATTGGGAGTTTGAGCTTGACATGTACACTGCTATATTTACAACAGATAACAAACAATGACTATAAAGCACAGGAAACTCTGCTCAATACTCTATAATAATCTAAGTTGAAAAATAATTTGAAAAAGTATAGATACACATACGCTGTTGCTGCCGCTTCGTTGCTTCAATCATGTCCAATTCTGTGCGACTATGCACTGCAGTCTGTTGGGCTCCTCTGTCTATGGGATTCTACAGGCAAGAGTACTGCAGTGGGTTTCCACGCCCTCCTCCAGGGGATCTTCCTGACCCAGGGCTCAAACCCGGCTCTCCTGCATTGCAGGCAGATCCTTTACCACTGAGCCAGCAGGGAAACCCAGACATGAATATATGTATAACCGAATTACTCTGGTGTACACCTGAAACTAACACAATATTATTAATCAACTATACTTCAATATAAAATAAACATAAAAAATAAAGGAACTAGCATGACAAGCATTAGTGAGGTGTGAAATGTTACTCTGGGAGATGGCAAAGAGATTAATGTTACTAGAGCAGGTTTCTGGTGTGAGGAAAGAGGACTGACAGAAGATGATACTATGTTAGATTAAGGGTAGATGGTAGGTATTTTGTATATGAGTAAGAACTTAGACTTTATCTTACAGGCAACTGGAAATCATCAAAGATGTACCTATATAAAAAAGATCACTTCAAAAATATTTGGAAACAGTTTGTTATCTGAGAGAGAAAACAGACTTCTCAAACTTTTTAAACTTAAGTCATTTTACAAGACCACCCATTTGCAGAAATGCCACACTTATGAAATTAAGTCCCATGTTATTTTTGATCATTCACACATTTCAAGTTTTTGAAGCCTAAAATATGGACACGTAAATGTTTTTAAAAGGTTGTTAACCACCATCCTACACTGTCTTCCTTTAGAGACCGAAAACCTTCTCAAGTAATAAGAACATTTTAATATCTCAATAATTTTAATGTGTACACAGAAGGAAGCAGAAAAAAACCATAGTTATTTGGATTAGGGTATGTCTCTTGGTGATAGACTGCCAACAGGGAGCTGTATGGTTTTGACAAAATCACTCTTCCTCTATGGGCCTCAGTGGTCTTATATATGACATGAGAAAAACCAAAATGGACTAGATAGTTTTTCTAAAGGCACTCTCTTTTTAGGTTTAGAACTTAAACATTTTAGGTCTCTGATCTAAGGACCAATTTCTATGCCCAAACAAATGACACTGGCTTGATACATAATTTAAGTCAACTGAATTTGACACAAGATTCAGTCCATTAGTGGAAGAAAATGGTGTCTGAAGTTATCCATGTTCATTTATAGATCACAAATATGCAGATTTCCATTTAGGACCTTTTGAAGAATGGTTATTCCATCATCATGACATTATAGAACATTCAAGGTTTGGGTGGAGAAGAAAGAAGAGGATCAATTCAGCTCCTCTGAATTAGCAATTGGAAATGTTTAATTAGCAACTGGAAGTGTGATTCTGAAGTTCAAAAATACTTTTTCTCTGGAAAGATAAATTTGAGAGTCATTGTAGAAGTGGTAGCTGAGGCAACGTGGGTGGCTGGGAAAGCTCAGGGAAGCATGTGCAGCTTTAAAAGAGAAGACAAGGGAGGTTGAACAACCTCAGAAAGACAGTACAGTTCAGAGGTAGGAGGAACACCAGGAGAGAACAGGTGGGAGCTCCCAAGTTAAGAGCTGGTCACAAGATCTGTACTGTCACATGGTACACAGGGCAAGAAGGAAAGAAAGCTTTGGGTGCTGCAATTCCACAGAGCCATGACAGCCTTGTACAAGTTTCAGTGGAACACGGAGAAAGCAAGATCACAGGAGGCTGAGAGCTTATTTTAACTTTCACGGAGAATCTGTGTGGTGTTTTGACAAAATCAAAGATTATCTGGATATTATAAATAGTAAATTTATATACCACTTTTCAAAGTCAGTGGGGATATATTCCAGCCATCATATATGTTTAGTAAGAAGCTACGCAAAAAATAGCAAGACATCTCCCAGAGGTGCAAATTGGGGCACATTTTCCCTCAGTATTCCATTTCTAGAAGGCAACTGATGTGTGGAAAGACTGATTGATGTCCAAGAGTGAAGCATTATTTTAATAAGTTGGAAACCACATTAAAAACCCATAAATAGGGAAATGGCCAAGTTGAATATGATCAAATATCATTCACATTATATAAAATATTTAGTCGCATGGGGAAAATATAATATATAAGTATATACTATTACATACAGAAAAGAAGAATATCAAATAGCATGTCCAGAATGATTGTCTAATTTGGTGTTTTAACAAAATCACTAAAAAGTACATACACAGAGAAGGCAAGAAAATACATTAAATTTTAAGAGTAGTTTTCTCTGAATGGTAATATTGAGGCTGAGTTTAATTTTATTCCTACTGGGCTTTTTAATTTTCTACATTTTCAGATAAAATATGTATTGGTTTTATTAATAGAAAAAGTTCATTGACTTCTACTTCTAAAAGGCTAAAGGAAGGAATAATAGAAAAATAGAATAATATTAATCGAAGTAAAGCAGAAATTTTTTTCTTTCTGAAACACACACATAAACACATCCAGTTAATAAATACAAATCCATGTGGGTACATGTACCACACACACACAAACACACACACAAACACACAGGTGAGTGCACAATTCTCCCTTTAGCATGGAAGAAGTAGAAATATATTCTACTTGCTATTTATGAAATTTTGGCAGACTCAGTCCTCACTCCCAGATTTGGCAAGTTAAGTGACTTACACCTGGCTTTAGAACAAAGGTTAAATAGGTTTGACAACTGTTTAAAACTAATATTGCTAAAGTATGCTTTTAATAGTACTCAAGTATAAAATATACAAAATAGGTAGATAGCAGGAGTTGGTAAGATGTTTCTTCAGAAATTCCAACTGGTAATTATTTTAGACATTTAAATAATAGGTTTAATGGATTATATCTTCTGAAGAACATATGCCTTGATTTAACCCAAGTGAAAGAGTCAAGCTATATGACAATTGATTTCATAAAAATGGGAACTCATCAAACTACCTACCAAACTGCTTAGTGCCTTTATTTATAAACATCCAGGGATTATTTTAAGGCTTCAGTTAAAACCTGTACCTTATTTTCCTCCATTTCTCCAGCTAATTACAAATGGGAATCAGATCAAATTATATCTGCATGCTGTTAACTTATTTTGTATCTTAAGATCTATAGACCTGCATCAATTTTCACTTCCCTTCATTCCATCTGAATGTGCTAAGCTGTACGGGTGTATGAAACACAGGTTGGAGAGAAGACATGGGAATAGGGTGTAGTCTTGGAAAACAGGTAGATTGTACCTCAAAAGGTTTTTAAATATTCACAAGTGAAATGAAGACATTATTATGCTAGCTCTGAATACAAAGAATGTTAAGTAGAGACATATTAAGAACAATTCTTTCTGTATGCACTAGATACATGCTGAACCATAATACCCCAAGATCAAAATACTATGGCTAGTTTTACGTAAGGAAACTATGATGTAATTTAGCATGGGTTATAATTCTTCTGTTCCTATTTTCTGACTCTAAGATATAAAATAGAATGAAGCATTTCTGGCAAATGTCTTAAGAAGTTCCAGAGTAGCACCATGAACCATAAAGAAGTCACCCTCAGCCACACAGATAGCAGCAAGTAGATCTGTCAGTGGTAGTGATAATGGTTTTAAAGGCTTATAAACATTTAACCAGATGTTCTGTCTATAATACTTTGAACATGAGCCATAATTGCTCGCACAATGATAAAGTGAAATGCAAATGTTTTTAGCTTTACTATTTCAATTTTCATCTTTAGGGGCTGGGACATGGCCCAATACTTTGTATGTTGAGGGAGGCATTAAGATTTGAAGATGGGTAGGGATTTCTGGGAGGCAAGGCTATTATGGGAGTGGGTAAGGGAACCCCAGCCTTGGGGGTAGAACAGAGAAGGTGAAAAGGTAAGAGTGAGCCTTGATGTCAGCTGCTGGACACAGGAATGGGCCAGCATGTGGCTTACAAATATCTGAAGCAGCAATATCACAGGAGTTGTTGACAAGGTAGAACATGGTCTGAAGTGAAGTGAATATGTTGGAACAATGAGAATTAGCTAGTGGTTGTATAGGAAAGATGAAAGGATTCCCAGAGCCAATGGCATAATGTTGGAGTGTGATAGGATAGGTGATATGGTACGCTGGCTGAGCCTAAGAATGCAGAGGGAATCTGCTACAAAAGAGGATATCTGCATTAGAGCCACATATTAAATATGCATCATTTATATAGTACACTGGAGAAGGAAATGGCAACCCACTCTAGTACTCTTGCCTGGAAAACCCCACAGACGGAGGAGCCTGGTAGCTACAACCCATGGGGTCGTGAAGAGTCAGACACAACTGAGCGACTTCACCTTCACTTTTCACTTTCATGCATTGGAGAAGGAAATGGCAACCCACTCTAGTGTTCTTGCCTGGAGAATTGCAGGGATGGGGGAGCCAGGTGGGCTGCCATCTATGGGGTGGCACTGAGTCAGACACGACTGAAGTGACAGCAGCAGCAGCAGCAGCATATAATACACACAATTTAAAAATAAATACTGACACTTCTAATGAAATGCTTCTAACACTGTATAAATTATTTATACCAAATAATTTTATTTTAGGGCTTGTTTTGGTCCAGAAGAGTGTTATTTTCTCTGCAGGTTTCTTAAGTTATATTAGGCATAGTTTAGAATTGCATATTCTAAATACTTTTTGTTTCCTAAAATAACTTTAAACTTGTATTAAGTGGGGTAATAGATATAAAAAACTGAATGGCAGTCACTGAAAACTTACAAATAATAGGTTTTGAAAACAAATAGTTATTTTTTTCAAATAAATAATTATTTTTAAACAAGTAATCTTTGTTAGATTCATGTTAGAACTACTACAAAAAAATCCTAATAAAAGGAAGTGATAACATTGGGAAGCATAAGTTGATTTTCTATTATTTCAAGAAAATAAATAAAGTTTCTTGGGAGGCAGGGCATAGTGGATGGATTTTGCTATCCATCATTCCATTTCCTAAAACTAATATACTGAAAGGCTGTTAGTTTTTTTGAACCAAACTAAGGAAAGACTCGTGAAATGACCCATTCTTGCTCCTGACAATCTCTAAAAATAAACACATTTCCTAAGTAAATCATTCACTGCCTCTGCTCTGAGACATTCACTCATGGGTGAAGGAGTAAAGGAATTTGCATTCACAGACCTCTCTGATAAGCTTCCCTCAGCTTTCTGTCCATCTCTTAAAGTTGATCAATCACTCTTTCCTTAGTGCCACATCTCTAGCCTATTACTTAGTCAAACAATATTTATCATTCTACAATATGTGATTTATTTTCATGTTTGTTTTTCATCCAGACTGCGAGTTATTTGAAAATAAGATAAAGTCTTTATTCATCCTAGTGTTTCCAACCCACAGCACAATACTTAGTACATAATAGGTGCTTAATGAGTGCTGATTCATGTACATGTATTATCCACTGGATAACACCATAATCCTGTGGGACAGACATGACTGTGCTTATTTTATTGATTAGGAGACAGGCGTGAAGAGAGTGGATTGCCTATGTCACAAAGACTTCAGTGGTGGAGTTTAGATTGTAAGCTTTTACATTTCATCAGTTCTAACATGAATTTTTCTTTTCACATTGAAAACAGCTCTGAAAACTGAGGTGCATTTCACCTCTGATGGCAAATTCTAATCACTGTCACCAGGCAGCAGTTGTCACTTTTGTGTGTTTGAGGATCTGGTGATGGATCGCCACACTGCTGTCTTTTCAGCTGAGTTAGGGGCATGGTTGTTCCAGCACATGATGAGCTTAACTGCTGTTTAAAATATCTTCCAAAAGATTACATTATGATTTGCCCTGAAAAAAATTTATTGCAAATGCAGAAAGAAATGCAATAGAAGAGTAGATTATAAACAAGACACTGATGAAGCAAATATAAATAATTCTAAGAAGGGTTGAAATTCCATATTTTCTTGCTATGCAATAACTGAGTGCATCAGGGAATCTATCAGAGGATAACACTCACAAACAGATGAGGCTGTGTTAACAGTTTGTTGGAGTTAGTCAGTGAGATGTAAACTAGAAGGCGTAAAAGATGAAGTGATAGGAAAACTCAGACCACTGATGCATTCAATTGGAAAAAGAGAGCAACTACGGCAACGATGAGGACTATCTGTGGTATTCAACAAAACTTTCTATGATGATGGAAATGTTCTAGAGTCTGTACTGGCACAGCTGCTGACACTTATGGCTATTAAGAATGTGAAATACTGGCAATATGACTAAGAAAATGAATCTTAACTTCACTTTAATTAATTTAAATATACATAACCACAGTTGCTAGAGGCTACCCTACTGGATCGTATAGAACTAGACTGCTTTGTAAACCAATCTTCCTTATCAGTTAAGTCTGATGTTACAGTAAGTTTCAGTATTCTGATCTGGAAAGTGCAAATATCATCTATTTTAAAATGTTGTTGCGAGGGTTTAATGAGACGTGATGATGGATTATATTTAGCATATAAGTCTGGCGTATGATAAGTGAGAGGAAATGAAGGTAGTACGTGCTAGGGAGAATAGGACTACTAGTAATTATAGCAACAACAACATTTTATCCTTGCTGATAAACAGCAAGGAAGGTTTAAATACTACAGTAGACAGCAGGTCATAAAGAAATATCTTCCCCCACATCAAAAAAGATGGCAAGCTGCTTAGAAGTTAGGAAGTTCATTATAGACATTAGGCTACATGGCTTCTCAGTAAATACTGATTAGCCTGCAATTTCCAGAAGGTGAAATAGTGTACATGCAATGCTTCTGGGCATGTATCTGCATTTTGAAAATTCAAGTTCAAAGGACTTGGGCCCACCCTCTAACTCTTAAAGTGATGCCAGGTCAATCTGAGCATCCATGGGTACTAACAAGGATAGACTCGTGTTAGTACAAAGAGGAAGGAATATTTGTACAAGGAATATTGTACTACAATGCTAGTACTACAAAGTACTAAAAGGAATATTATGCCTGGCAAGAGGAAACTTGGATAAACGCTAAATAAAGCAGGATGCCCTGCTGAGCCTGTAATAAAGACTAGGCTGTTTTAGAATGTGTGGGTAACTCTTCTGGAATCTGTTGATCTATGTTCATTAGTTAATATGCATCTATGTGCATACAGGCTGAGGGGTGTGTGTGTGTGTGTGTGTGTAGGGAAGCAGAGGCTAATAAGGACAATATCTTGGCTTCTACATCCATCCAAACTTCTGAAAGAGTGTAAACCCATTATATATATATTATATATACATATATAATATATATAAACCTATATCGTATATTTTATATTCACTTATATCAATATTAATTCATATATTTTATATTTATTTATATAAAATATTTATATTACATATAATATACATTGTATATTTACATTTATAAATATATATAATATAAACATTATATATAATATATACAATATTTATTTATATATATTTATATTTATATATTATATATAAACAAATATTACAGATTATATATTATATGCTATTATATATATAATATATATATAAACCTATGTTATATATAAGTTTCTTAAGAAACCTATATGCAGGTTAGGAAGCAACAGTTAGAACTGGACATGGAACAACAGTCTGGTTCCAAACAGGAAAAGGAGTACTTCAAGGCTGTATATTGTCACCCTGCTTATTTAACTTCTATGCAGAATACATCATGAGAAACACTGGGATGGAAGAAGCACAAGCTGGAATCAAGACTGCTGGGAGAAATATCAATAACCTCAGATATGCAGATGGGAGAAGGCAATGGCACCCCACTCTAGTACTCTTGCCTGGAAAATCCCACAGACGGAGGAGCCTGGAAGGCTGCAGTCCACGGGGTTGCTGAGGTTCAGACGTGACTGAGCAACTTCACTTTCACTTTTCACTTTCTTGCATTGGAGAAGGAAATGGCAACCCACTCCAGTGTTCTTGCCTGGAGAATCCCAGGGACGGGGGAGCCTGGTGGGCTGCTGTCTATGGGGGTCTCACAGAGTCGGACATGACTGAAGTGACTTAGCAGTAGCAGATATGCAGATGACACCACCCTTATGGCAGAAAGTGAAGAGGAACTAAAAAGTCTCTTGATGAAAGTGAAAGAGGAGAGTGAAAAAGTTGGCTTAAAGCTCAACATCCAGAAAACTAAGATCATGGCACCTGGTGGAAACAGTGTCAGACTTTATTTTTGGGGTTCCAAAATCACTGCAGATGTTGATTGCAGCCATGAAATTAAGACGCTTACTCCTTGGAAGGAAAGTTATGACCAACCTAGAGAGCATATTGAAAAGCAGAGACACTACTTTGCCAACAAAGGTCCGTCTAGTCAAGGCTATGGTTTTCCACTGGTCATGTATGGAAGTGAGAGTTGGACTGTGAAGAAAGCTGAGCGCCGAAGAATTGATGCTTTGACCTGTGGTGTTGGAGAAGACTCTTGAGAGTCCCTGGGACTGCAAGGAGATCCAACCAGTCCATTCTGAAGCAGATCAGTTCTGGGTGTTCTTTGGAAGGAATGATGCTGAAGCTGAAACTCCAGTACTTTGGCCACCTCATGAGAAGAGTTGACTCATTGGAAAAGATTCTGATGCTGAAAGGGATTGGGGGCAGGAGGAGATGGCTGGATGGCATCACTGACTCAATGGACATGAGTTTGAGTGAACTCCGGGAGTTGGTGATGGACAGGGGAAGGCCTAGCATGCTGCAATTCATGGGGTTGCAAAGAGTCAGACACGACTGAGTGACTGATCTGAACTGAAACCCATTAAGGAGAGATAGGTTAAGAAGAGAAACCTTGAAAGAGGTGATTTTTAGGAAATGTATCATTCTCTGGTATTGAGTCTGGGGTTGAACAATGCTGCCTTTTTAGGCAAGAAGGTTCAGGAGGTTGAACCATTTTCTCAATCTTTGCAGATAATCCAAGCCACTTTAACATCTGGGAGACCAGCAACTTTGGGAACAGCAAAAAACAGTGTCTTATGCACATTGATGAGCAGTGTGATGGACACCATGGGAAAAGGCTCTGCTGAAGACGCCACAAATGGATTCATAAGAAGAGAACACTGACAAGGAGACTCGCAGGTAGCACAGAAAGAAGTGATCTGAGCTTGCACAGGGGGCGATGCTGACAACCCGCACTGGAGGATCCCAGGGACGGGGAGCCTGGTGGGCTGCCGTCTGTGGGGTCGCACAGAGTCAGACACACTTGTATCTCAGAAGCACTTGTGGAAGGTTTCAGAAAGGGAGTTGAGGGCCTGTTGATCAGACAGAGACTGGTATAAACAGGCACTAATTTCCAGGTGACCTAATTTGTCCTCCTTGGATGGTGATGCCAGAGGACACGGGGGCATGCTAGCTGTTTTGTTACTTTAGAGTTCCTGTTATTATTCAAACCTTTTTGAGTTTCTATAGTAGTCTGCCATGATGATTTAGGGTGGAGTTAGTCCAGGGTAGTTTTGGCCCTAATAAAGGACTGATTGTTGAAAGTCTGCTCATCATTTGCCTTTTACTGCTACCAGAACAACAGTAACTAGGATCACTAAATCTAACACTTGAATAACAGTCCTTCAGAGGGCTTAACAGTGGCAATTACCAAACAGTACACACCAAAGGCTCTTGGCAGGAAGTAAGGAACAAGAAGTAAAGAACTACTCCATGAACTGAAAATTTTGAGGAGTGCTTCCAATAAAAAAATATGTAAATTTTTAAAATGGGCAAGTCATCAGAACAAACAACTGTCCCCTTGAGAAATAAAAAGTAAATAAAATTTAATAATATACCCAGTCTCTTTTAAGAGCTTTCCATTTAAAATGAAACCTGAAACCACACTGGCTGACAACAACCTACAAAGGTTGAAATGAAAAAGTTTACCTTTTCTGGAAAAGGGTATATTGATTGAAAGCCCTATTTCACTGATCCTTTCCTATTCTCTGGGAATGAACAATTACAATATAAAGATAGCTTGAGACATGTATTTTCTTCTATTCCTTAAGTCTGATGGCTCAGTTCTAATTATCACTTATACCAAAATTTTACCCAGAAATACTCTTAGACCTTGGCCATGTAACCTGACTTAACAAAGTTGAAATATGACTTAACTCGTACTAAGCAAGGTCATGAGTTCAAACCTTACCTTAATGATGACTTTTGAACTATAAGAAAGATCAGAAAAGAGAGCAAAAGGAAGGTGGAAAGTTGGAATTATACAGGCCAGAGGTAATAGATCAAAAGGTGATCATAAGATATTCCAAGTTCAGTTGACAAATGTATCTGTGTTAGTTGTATCCAACTCTTTTCGACCCTATGGACTGTAGTCTGCTAGGTTCCTCTGTCCATGGAATTCCCCAGGCAGGACTACTGGAGTGGGTTGCTATTTCCTTCTCCAGGGGATCTTCCTGACCCAGGGATGGAACTCAGGTCTCCTGCATGTAGGCAGATTCTTTACTGTCTGAGCTACCAGGGACATAGATAAATCACTAGGGCCAGATGGCACTCACCCAAGAGTTTTGAAGGAACTCAAGGGAGAAACTGTGGAGACACTGGCCAAACTTGTAAACTGTTACTGCCAAACAGTCACCTTGCCAGAGGACTGGGAGACTCTGATGTGATCCCTATCTAGAAGAAGGACTCTTTGGAAACCCTGGAAACAAGATGATGATCCGCAAGACTATTAATAGCTTTCCAGGCATAAAAGATGCAGAGAATAATTTTAAAACAAGTCAATTCCACTGAATATCTTGATGTATCTAACTGGTGGAGGTAAAAGCTCTACAGTTTTGGTAACAGGAAATCACACCAACGTGGTCTCTTTTGTGGTTTTGAGGTTTCAGATGGCAACTGTGTGGCCAATAGAGACAAAATTTCCTTTTTTTTTTTCTTGAGGACATTTGAAAAGATTTACTTATAATAGCTTTACAAAAACACACATGGAGTTGGCATGGAGTTGGAGAAACCTTCTGTCACATACTAAAAACTAGCAATGATAGAAAACACAGACAGGGTTCATAAGGAACATTTTCTTTGATGTATCTTATAGTGGTTGTGAGAAACAGTTTCATTTTCATAAATGGATTTGAATGGGAATTTAGCATAGATATTTTGAATGGACATATTTTCTTAAGCTCCAGTCAGAATGGAAAAATCAAGCCGAGATGCCAAAACTGGGAAATTTCAAAAGGATACTTGAATAAGAAGAAATGGGTTAGGTTAATACTTGAAGAGTATACTTAGAATTTGATTCTCACAGGATACAGCAAACACTGCAGTTCTAAACACTAAAAGAACAGGATCTTATCAGGGACCAAACAATAAAAATCAGAGCATCAGCTGCAGAGCACAGGGCCTTGCACACAATGTGGAGCTGAAATTAACCCACAGAGAGTACTAACCATTGTGCCAGCTGCTATGTAACATATCACAATGATAATGTAGGTAAAGTAGGCCACGTTATAGAATTCTAGAGTCTATAGTTATCAATACAATATCATACACTTAAAAATTATCAGAGAGTAATTGTTGCATTTTCTTTCAGTTCAGTCACTCAGTCATGTCCGACTCTTTGCGAGCCCATGGACTGCAGCACGCCAGGCTTCCCTGTCCATCACCAACACCCAGCGCCTGCTCAAACTCATGTCCATTGAGTCAGTGATGCAATCCAACCATCTCATCCTCTGTCATCCCCTCCTTCTGCCTTCAATCTTTCCCAGCATCAGGGTCTTTTCCAGTGACTTAGCTCTTCACATCAGGTAGCCGAAGTATTGGAGTTACAGCTTTAAACATCAGTCCTTCCAACGAATACTCAGGACTGATTTCCTTTAGGATGGACTGGTTGGATCTCCTTGCAGTCCAAGGGACTCTCAACAGTCTTCTCAAACACCACAGTCCAGAAGCATCAATTCTTTGGTGCTCAGCTTTCTTTACAGTCCAACTCTCACATCCATACATGACCACTGGAAAAACCAAAGCTTGGACTAGACAGACCTTTGTTGGCAAAGTACTGTCTCTGCTTTTCAATATGCTGTCTAGGTTGGTCATAGCTTTTCTTCCAAGGAGCAAATGTCTTTTAATTTCATGGCTGCAGTCACCATCTGCAGTAATTTTGGAGCCCAAGAAAATAAAGTCTCTCACTGTTTCCACTGTTTCCCCATCTATTTGTCATGAAGTGATGGGACTGAATGCCATGATCTTAGTTTTCTGAATGTTGAGTTCTAAGCCAACTTTTTCACTCTCCTCTTTCACTTTCATCAAGAGGCTGTTTAGTTCCTCTTCACTTTCTGCCATAAGGGGGTGTTATCTGCATATTTAAGGTTATTGATATTTCTCCTGACAATCTTGATTCCAGACAGTGCTTTATCTGGCCTGGCATTTCACATGATGTACTCAGCATATAAGTTAAATAAACAGGGTGATAATATACAGCCTTGATGTACTCCTTTCTTAATTTGGAACCAGTCTCCTGTTCCATGTCCAGTTCTAACTGCTGCTTCTTGACCTGTGTAGAGATTTCTCAGGAGGCAGGTCAGGTGACCTGGTATTCCCACCTTTTGCAGAATTTTCCACAGTTTGTTGTGATTCACACAGTTAAAGTTGTTGGTAGAGTCAATAAAGCAGATGTTTTTCTGGAACTCTCTTGCTTTCTCGACGATCCAGCGGATGTTGGCAATTTGATCTCTGGTTCCTCTGCCTTTCTAAACACAGCTTGAGTATCTGGAAGTTCATGGTTCACATACTGTTGAAGCCTGTCTTGGAGAATTTTGAGCATTACTTTGCTAGCTTGTGAGATGAGCACAATTGTGCAGCAGTTTGAACATTTCTGTGACATTGCCATTTTTTAGGATTGGAATAAAAACTGACCTTTTCCAATCCTGTGGCCACTGCTGAGTTTTCCATATTTGCTGGCATATTGAGTAAAGTACTTTCACAGCATCATCTTTTAGAATTTGAAATAGCTCAACTGGAATTCCATCACCTCTACTAGCTTTGTTCATAGTGATGCCTCCTAAGGCCCACTCGACTTCACATTCCAGGATGTCTGGCTCTACGTAAGTGATCACATTACCATGGTTATCTGGGTCATGAAGATCTTTTCTGTACAACCCTCCTGTGTATTCTTGCCACCTCTTCTTAATATCTTCTGCTTCTGTAAGATCCATACTATTTCTGTCCTTTATTGAGCCCATCTTTGCATGAAATGTTCCCTTGGTACCTCTAATTTTCTTGAAGAGATGTTTAGTCATTCCTATTCTATTGTTTTCCTCTATTTCTTTGTACTGATCACTGAGGAAGGCTTTCTAATTCTCCTTGCTATTCTTTGGAACTCTGCATTCAGATGCTTATATTTTTCCTTTTCTCCTTTGCCTTTAGTGTCTCTTCTTTTCTCAGCTTCCCTTGTGGCTCAGACAGTAAAGCATCTGCCTGCAATGCAGGAGACCCGGTTTTAATCCCTGGGTTGGGAAGATCCCCTACAGAAGGCAATGGTAACCCACTCCAGTATTCTTGCATGGAAAATCCCATACCAGTTTCCTCTGGTAGGTTACAGTCCATGGGATCGCAAAGAGTCAGACACGACTGAGCAACTTCACTTTTCTTTCACTTCTTTCTCAGCTATTTGTAAGGCCTCCTCAGACCTTACAATGCATCTTACCCTTCTGCATTTCTTTTCTTGGGATTGGTCTTGATCACTGCCTCCTGTACAATGTCATGAATGTCCATTCATAGTCCTTCAGGCATTCTATCAGATCTAATCCCTTGAATCTATTTTTCACTTCTATTGTATAATCGTAAGGGATTTGATTTAGGTCATACTGAATGGTCTAGTGACTTTCCCTACTTTCTTCAATATAAGTCTGAATTTGGCAATAAAGAGTTCATGATCGGAGCCACAGTCAGCTCCCGGTCTTGTTTTTGCTGACTGTATAGAGCTTTTCCATCTTTGGCTGCAAAGAATATAATCAATCTGATTTTAGTATTGACCATCTGGTGATGTCCATGTGTAGAGTCTTCTTTTGTGTTGTTGGAAGAGGATGTTTGCTATGACTGGCACATTCTTTTGGCAAAACTCTGTTAGCCTTTGCCCTGCTTCATTTTGTACTCCAAGGCCAAATGTGTCTGTTATCCCAGGTATCTCTTGACTTCCTACTTTTGCATCCCAGCCCCTATAATGAAGAGGACATTTTTGGGGGTGTTAGTTCTAGAAGTCTTGTAGGTTGAATGGTTTGCCTTGGAAACAAACAGAGATCATTCTGTAATTTTTGAGCCTGCATCCAAGTTCTGTATTTTGGACTCTTTTTGACTATGATGGCTACTCCATTTCTTCTAATTGATTCTTGCCCACACAAGTAGATATAATGGTTATTCTAGTTAAATTCACCCATTCCAGTCCATTTTAGTTCATTGATTCCTAAAATCTTGATGTTTACTCTTGCCATCTCCTGTCTGACCACTTCCAATTTGTCTTGATTCATGGACCTAACATTCCAGGTTCCTATGCAATATTGCTCTTTACAGCATTGGACTTTACTTCCATCACCTGTCTAATCCACAACTGGGTGTTGTTTTTGCTTTAGCTCCATCTCCTCATTCTTTCTGGAGTTATTCCTCCACTCTTATCCAGTGGGAAATTGGGTACCTACCAACCTGGGAGTTCATCTTTCAGTGTCATACTTTTTGCCTTTTCATACTGTTCATGGGGTTCTCCAGGAAAGAATACTGAAGTGGTTTGCCATTCCCTTCTCCAGTGGGCACGTTTTCTTACCACAATTAAGAAAACAAACAAACACTGACAATATAGTTGAGGTTTTAGATAATATATGTATTTCTACCTAAACAGGCAGAATATAATGTCAACCTTGTTATGTGCAGGTGCTTTTTGTGACAATATGAATCTGATTTAATTTATTTTTTCACTTATCACTTGACCTCATTATTTTCTCACTTCTTAGGATAATTTTCAATATCCTATTTCTAGAATGTGAATGTAATGTATAAAGACGTGAAAACAAGGCACCCATGTGGCTGACATACATTTTCTTTAGTTATATATATGAGAACTGAAGTGAAAAGAAATGGACTTTCCCAAAGTCATACAGTTTTAAGGTAGAAATAAAGTGAAAACCAATCTTAATTTTAAACTAAATGCTATGCTCATTATAGGGGGCTCATTAATATATCATTATTTAGTTCAAATTTATTATTTAAAAATATATTCTTGCACAAAACTGACTCTTGCTTCTAACAGTACAATTTCAGCTATTGACTACTCAGTCATATAGGTCTTCTACTTCCTTTTCTCCCAAAAAACCATTAACCCTTTCTCATTAGGGTTCCCTTCTGTTAACTCTAAGAGCTGAACATGTAAATAGATTCAAGAAAGCTTTTTAAAACTGCTTTTTCATCTATGGTATTATTTATTAAAATAAGTTAGAAATATTTTTTTGGTTGTAAATAAATCTATCACTTGAATAACTGTCCTTCAGAGGGCTCAACAATGGCAATTATCAAATAGTACACACCAATGGGCTTCCCTGGTGGCTCAGACAATAAAGAATTCACCTGCAATGTGGGAGACCTGGGTTCAATCCTTGGGTTGGAAAGATCCCTTGGAGAAGGGAACCACTACCCACTTCAGTATTCTGGCCTGGAGAAGTCCATGGACTGTATGGTCCATGGGGTTGCAAGGAGTTGGACATGACTGAGCAACTTTCACCTCACACATCAATGGTTCTTGGCAATGGAAACTTTGCAACTTCCAGAAACAATTTTGAAGAGGAAAGCCTAAGAGTAGGCAGAGGTGTGTCCCCCAAAGTAGTACAATTGATCTGTTTCCTGATATTCTCCCCAGTAGACCACCAGTCCTTCAAATCTTGAAATTTTTAGGTCTTATAACTCTAGTAAAACACAAAGACATATGGCATGACTGTTGGGGGAGAAGAAATTTTTCTCTACATTTCCAGGATCTTCTGGTTGGTCTAACAATTACATGTCAGGAGATAGATTAACAGGAGAAAATCATACCGAAGTTTAGTAACGTGTACACAGGAGAGATCCTGGAAAACAGAGTACCCCTCTAAAATGGCTGAGCCCCTCAACTTAAATACAATCTTCAGCTGAAGACAAGAGTGTTGAGCATGGGAGGAGTCAGTTGGGAAGTTGCCAGGAAAAGCACAGTAAACAAGGGTGATTGTGATATAGAATCAAGTCACTGCCTTCTCCACTGAAAAGCTTTTCTAAATTTGGTCACCTTCCTCATCTAGGTACAGAGAGAGAGAAATACTCACAAACTGAGAATTCCTACAAATGCTTCTTACAAAAGGGTAACTCCTACTTGGTTTTCTGAATTTTTCTCACATCTGCTGTTTCTTTGAAAATAACTAGCTTAAAGTAATGAATATGCCAAAGAGACATATTTTGGGGTGGCAAATTCTGCTTCCCTAAAAGGTAAATGGCCATGTGTTCATAACTGACACCTCAAAGAGGATAGCTTTACAACCAGATTACTAATATGAAACAAAATTCATATGCTATGGCAAGAAAGGAAAAAATTAAACACAAATATCTTTCTCTGTCCTTTGGCCCCCTCTCCCCAATACTGCATATTATATATCTGCATTATTCAGTACATAGTATGTATATTGCTTTTGTATCAACCAAACCTTCCTCACCAGCAGAATACCTTCTCCTATCATCAATAAAACAATACCTTAAAAGGTAACACTCTTTCTTGATCTTGAAAGGGGTCACAGACTCTTAGATTGTGGAAAATGTCAATACATCACTCAATATATAGCCCTCTGTCTCAAAAAAAATTATATAAATGTTCCTTGACTTAGAATGTGTGAGAGCTTTCTGCAATGCTATTCTCAGGTTATAATCCTCCATTTGGCTTGAATGAAAATTTCCATTTATTTCTTGGATCGATTTTTCACTGACACTAGTGACTAAGTTCTTCCAAGGTTTGTCAGGAGGGGATCCTAAGGAAAGAGAAAGGCAGAAATCTCAGAGAGAAGGTTTGCCTGTGTTCAGAGTGAGTAACTCATAGTTTTGCCCAGGTTTGCTCTGGTATATAGATTCATAGTTTATCTGTGAGAATTTCCTCTTTGGAATCAGTGAGGTATGCTTTTTTTTTAAAAGCAAAGAAAACATCTGTTTTGTTTATGAATACTTTTATTACACTCCCTGCTGATTCAATGAACTTTTGATTAGCCTCTATGATTACTAACTTCATTTAGGGAATGTGTGCATGAGTTTGGTAATTATTTGAGACACTTGCAAATAAGAGGACTTTAAAAAGCTGAGTGAAGGTGTGTGAAGGCAGAGCACGGTTTGCCTGTTTTCTTTTGACTTTCTTTAGATGCTAGTAACTGCAAATTAGAGCAAGGAAAGCAGTGGTTGGTAACTCACTTTTAAAATTCAGTCTGATTATAATCTGGAAGCTGACTGTTTCCTTTCAAAGGCTAAATGAAAAACTGCTAAAGCAGTTTTGACTATTTATCAGGTATTTTATTGAGTTTTCAAACCATATTAACAGTTTTATATGTAGGTGCTTAATCAAAAACTTTTTTCCAAGTTATTTATGCAATTGGTCAGTCAAAGCAAGAAAAATAAAATCTTGGAAATGAAAGAATGGCAGGTGGTAGATAACAAAATTGATCCCAGATGCTATGGCAAGTATAGATCCCGTAATTCTCACAGCTTGTGTTTTATTTGTAAGGGAGGAGAACTGGCCATCCCCAAAGTTGCATTGTTGCCCCCTTCTCAGAGCACTGAGGAGATCCAAGGGATTTAGCACTTGGAAAACCTGGAGAGTTTGGGAGAACTAAGCTCCATACAGAAGGCAACACTGCTGAAGGAGAAAACACTGACAGACCAGGACACTCTGTGTTCTGCACTTTGTCAAGCTGTGTGAGGGCATCTGTGGGTGTATGTAGCAACTCCATCTCTGCCAGCCTCTGCTGCTTCATGAGGCTCCTGAGTATCAGATGAACCCGCAACTTCCCCTTCTCATAGTGATTCTATCTTGCATGTGTTTGAACTTTCCTCAAAGCTTTGTGATTTCTTAAAAAGAAAAGAAAACTCAGGAAATCAGAATTACCCCAAATCTTTAGTGTTTATATTCCTTACCTAATGGATAAAAGTGAAATAAAACAGATTTTTAAAAACTGGGCAACTATTTCACATTTCATATAAGACAGCAGGTTTAAGTACTAAATTAACTTATTGAAACTAATATTAAAGCATTAAATTATACTTTAAAAAGGATAGAAAATTTTATAAAATGGAAAATGAAGCCACTTACATAATTTGGCTGATTATAGCTGAATATATCATTAAAAAAAGATAGAAAATTTGAAAATTTTAGAAAACTGAAAATTCAGCCACCCTGAAAATTTGGCTGAATATAGCCAGATATTCTGTGCATTGGTAGAAAAAACAACCCATACAAGCTTTTAAAAATATCAGATAAAACTAATCTGTCCTTTGCCAAAAAACAAATTATACTTGGCCTCACAAAAACAGAAGCACGTCAGCTTTATAATTTATGGATGTTATTAACTCCTCTGATAATTAGATGGTAATAATTATAGGGCTTCCCTAGTGGCTTAGATGGTAAAGAATCTGCCTGCAGTGTGGGAGACCTGGGTTCGATTCCTGAGTTGGGAAGATACCCTGGAGAAGGGCATGGCAACCCACTCCAGGATTCTTGCCTGGAGAATCCCCATGGACAGAGGAGCCTGGTGGGCTGCAGTCCATGGGGTTGCAAAGATTTGGACATGAGTGAGTGACTAAGGACACAATCATAAGACTGTACAATTAAAGCATTTTCCAGATTCTATTTCTAACCATGCTTAAATAGCAGAAGTAGACAAATTCCTCCCCACGTATCATTTCTAGTCAGTGAAACTGAGGACAAGAGGGTTGTGAAATGATCATGGTTCTCAAGAACATAGGCTTGGTGTGATTTCTTTGAATGTGCTATATCATATATTTCTTCATTATTGATTTGTGTGATAATTATTACTTGTTAAGTTTTTGAAAAAAATCTAATAAACAGAGTTAGTAATCAATCACCTTTGATGAAACTACTCAATATTTCTCAAATGACAAAGATTTAGTCTGTAGATAGACACAAACTACTAAATTTATTCAAACTATTTCCAGTATAGTTTGTTGGTCTCCTATTGCTATTTATTGTATTGTACTATATAGTTTAAAATATCACATAATCAAATGTACTGAAAATCATTCTTTCATTATGAATAAAGAAATAATTATTTAATACTCATACATAAAATACTCATACTCGTTATTAATAGTACTAGCAATGGGGTAAGTATGAATACCCTGTGAGAAATAGTTAATATCAGATAATATGAAAATCTCATTTAGTTCAAAATTTTAACCCTTGACCTAAGAACTTTTTGAACTATAACTAAATAATTATGTATTAAAATAACTCAGTTGGTTACTTGCTTGTAATTTTCAAGTTTATTCTTTAGTGGAGTAGCTTACCTTTAGCAGAGGTTAGCGTACCTCTGCTCTTCTTTGTTATACCTATTTAGTTTTCCCTCAATATGGGTAAATAGACAAATATCTACCTATCTATCTAAATACCTACCTATCTACAAAAAGCAGGCCAAAGGAACCCAAAGGAGATGATTGGACCTGGGACAGGAACAACATTTTGGTCACCAATGCTTTCTATTGTAAAGATTTATAGTCAAAAAGGGAAATGATATATAAAAACTTCATATATTGAAGTATGAGGAAGTCATTCAACAAAGCCATTTAACTTAAACTTTACTGACCAGAATGGCCTGTTTTGTGGCCTTTTGAACATGCACTGTATATCTGCTTTGGTCACTGAGGAGGGGAATGCATTTGAAATTTAAAATGAAGTAGGTGTACTTCTGATGTAAAACTCAATAACCATTGTAGATGTGATTGCAGACAATTACAAACTATACTGTCGAGAATTTGAATTTTCTAATCACTGTCAGACTCAGGATGCCACCAGCCATTCTCAAAGCAATGTCTGCTGGTAGGTGGCAACTGTAATCTTGTGGTCTCAAGGTCTTGTCTTGGAACTATTAAATTTTTAGACAATGAGATTGCTTTAGATCAGATATTAGCAGAAAAGGAAGACAATACCTTCTGTTATGTATATAAAATACCACATCCAAAGTTAAAACCTTAGATAAAATTGGCCTCCAAAATCACTGCAGATGGTGACTGCAGCCGTGAAATTAAAAGACGCTTGCTCCTTGGAAGAAAAGCTATGACTAACTTAGCATTTTAAAAGCAGAGACATTACTTTGCCAACAAAGGTCTGTCTAGTGAAAGCTATGGCTTTTCCAGCAGTCATGTATGGATGTGAGAGTTGGGACATATAAAAGCTGAATGCCCAAGAATGGATGCTTTTGAACTGTGGTATTGGAGAAGACTCTTGAGTCCCTTGGACTGCGAGGAGATAAAATCCTAAAGGAAATCAGTCCTGAATATTCATTAGATGGACTGATGCTGAAGCTGAAACGAAACTCCAATATTTTGGACACCTGATGTGAGAACTGACTCATTGGAAAAGACCCTGATGCTGGAAAAGATGGAAAGCAGGAGAAGGGTAAGACAGAGGATGAAATGGTTGGATGGCATCACCCACTCGATGGACATGAGTTTGAGCAAGCTCCAGGAGTTGGTGATAGACTGAGAAGCCTGTCTATGGAGTCACAAAGAGTTGGACATGACCGAGTGATTGAACTGAACTGAAAACCTAGTTTCTTTACAGAGTTTCTGATTAAACTCTCTATCCAAAAAGTAATTCCCTTTCTTGTCAGACACCTATTTGCCTGATGATTGAGGAGTATCAAAGAAAGGGGATTTGTAACCAAGCAAGACCCTATGAGGCCTTCCTGGGGCACCTTTCCTTTATTCTCTGCTTTAGTTTCTCCCTGAAGTACCTAGAAAACAGTATCTGACACACATTCCTGAGTTATTTTACAGATGTGAAAATTCCCATTAAATGGAAGGTGTTAAATGCTTGATGACCATAAGCACAGAGCCCCCCAGTCCTACTGGACTGACAATGTTAACCCCTGTGACAGCATCCTGTTACCTCACCATCAGCTAATCAGAAAATTGTGCACAACCTTATTACATGTCCTGTGATCCCTTCCCACATCTTGCCTTTAAAATGATTTCCTGAAATCAATTGGAGAATTTGGGCTTTTTCAGCACTAGCTGTCCCAGACTACTTGCATGACAGCTTACAATAAATGCTGTACTTTCCTACATCACAACCCGGTGTCAGTAAAATGGCTTTACTGTGCGTTGGTGAATGGACCTGAATTTGGTTTGGTAACAACACTTCAGTGTCTCCTTCTTTATCATGGGAGGAAGAAAGTTTTAACACTTTCTTATGGGAAGGAATTGAAAGAAGATAAAAGAGATGACTTTAGTTCCATACCATCCATATATGATTCCTTCTCCTCCACATATAAGGAGAGAGAGGGTTGCAGAGTAAGGCAATGGAGCGGTTATTCTAGAACAGTGTCAAGAAAGACAATGGGATATAAAGGGGTAAAAACTGGAGATGTAGAAAAATTCAGGAAATGAAGGAAAGATATATCAACTCTTGCAGGACGAGAAAGGAACAAAAGTAAGGAAAGACAAGAAAACTGATTATTAAATCAAAATGAAAAGGTAAGGTTAACTGGCTGAAAACCCACTCTCTCTTACCAAGGAGCTGCTGGCTGGCCATAATGGTTTTTCACTAATTCCCTAGTGGTTCTCTGCTTTCCATTCCCCAACTTATTCCTGCCAAAGACCCAAACACAACTGTCAAATGACTTACAATTTTATTAGAGCTTGGATTCTGTAATCTGTCTTGGGTTTTCATCTCAGCTCTGCCACTTCACCATACTTGTGTTATTTTGCATAATTTATTTACCCTTTCTATGCTTGTTTCCTGATCTCTAAATTGGGTAATTAAAGCGCTTAGCACCTAGAGGTTGTTGTGAGAATTAAAATGAGATAATGTGTTAGAGAACTTAGCACAACTTCTGGCTTATATTAAACGCTCAATAAATACCAGCTAGTATTATTATGCTCTTCATTTAATAAAAGCTCTGTGAGAAGAGTTATTCTTTCATACCTTGAAATATGAGTAGCAAAACTATTTGTGTGAAGTTCAAGTTGTCAGCGCCACTTTTAACTGTTCAGAAGGATACTGCTTGCCTTCACAAAAGACCAATGGAATTTCAGTGATGCCTGCTTCTCAACAGTGGACAGCGCTCTGCCAGTTTCCCTCAGATTTCCTTTCAGTCACCTCCAGCTGAGCCTATCCTGGTACACTCTGTACTACTTTGAAAACACTATATGCCAAGAAAACAAAACACATGGGTTCACAAGCTGAGAAGTGCAAGCAGAAGTGGCAGGATCTCACATGCCTGCAGGCACTAAAGCTGCAAGCACCACCTACTTCTAAAGTTGTGCCCGAGGTCACAGAGAATCCCAAGAAATGTTTTGTTTCAGCTGGAGAGTACCCAGCATGAGCACACATCTTCAGATACTTTAGGTGCATTTGCCTCAGTCAGCAGACTGAAGAAATAAAAATCTCAGCCATAGAAAACAGCTTCTTGCTAAAGGCAAAATAAACAAATTTCTCTTTTAGAAAGGGGACATTTTCCCCCTGGTCTTCTTGCTAATAAAGACATATTCTGTCTTGTTTAAAACCACATCCAAGTTGATAATCCTCTGAAAATATGTAAACAGACTTTTCTCAAGAGTTTTGGACATTCTCAAAGCAGAGGATCAGGTGAAACAAGAAGCAGAGAGATGCCACTTTGGACAAAGATTTTCAGAGGCCCTGAGATTCTTCAGGAAAACATCCTGGGGCAAGCTTATCACTTATCTATCAGTCATTTTAATCTAAATATATATATATATATATATATATATATAGTATACAGGAAAAAGCTAGCCCATAATCATGTTTATATTTATACAAAGGGTCATACTGGTCAAGGAGCTGACTTTGCTTAATAAGCCTGCTCAGCTTTAGAGAGGAAGATCCTGCTTCAGAAATGGGTCCCTTCTGTAGATTCCTGCTAGTGAGACAATAACCCAATTAAACAATTCCTGAGAAAGCCAGGAGCAACAAAGTGAAAACCAATGAAGTGAAAAGCTCCTTGGATCCCTCCTGGCAGAAGATGCCAAGTCAGACACAGAAAACCCTGAAGATGGGACACTTTAATGAGGACAAAGTCCTTGTGATTGACCTCGGATTTTCAATTTGCAATCTTTTTGGAGACCTGGGTTCAATTTCTGGGTGGGGAAGATCCCCTGGAGAAGGAAATGGCAATCCACTCCATCACTCTTGCCTGGAAAATCCCATGGATGGAGGAGCCTGATAGGCTACAGTCCATGGGGTTGCAAAGAGTCGAACACGACTGAGTGACTTCACTTCACTTTGGAATCACCACTAGGTAAGCAGTCTTAAAGGTTTATGAAGTTTGAGACTCTACATAGGAACTCATTTTTTTTTTTCATGTTTATGACTAAGAACATATTAAAAAACCCTCCAAACAAACAAATGGCAACAACCAAATCCAAAAAAGTTTTTTCCTGTTCTATTTAAAATATCATCATTAGCTTTCACTATTTGGTTTTTCCTAGTTGAGCCTCTTTGACAGCATAGATTTCTTTGTATGTCAGACTTTTCTGCTCATAGACCCTGTCTACATGTTTTACTTCTGTATAAGCCTGCCATGTTCCTGTGATAGACCACATCTCCTAGCTCCCAGCCACACCCCTGGGCTGGCCAGTCCTTAGAGACATCCAGGTGCCCTTCAAAACCAAACCCAAGTATTTGAGACATGAGACAGAAGAGCCTGGTGGGCTGCCATCTATGAGGTCGCACAGAGTCTGACACGACTGATGCAACTTAGCAGCAGCAGCAGCAGCAGCAGCATGGGACCTATGCATTTAGACTGGTTCTTAGCAAGTGGATGGAAACGGCATTCAGTAACCTGTTATGATACTGGTGCTACATGGACATGCAATGATCCCAGCAGCTCTCTCCAGGGCTGCTCTATACCAAGGTATGGAGTGAAACTACAGGATATTTGGGAAAGGTATATGAAAGGAAGAAATTCCTGGAGAATACAGAGAAACTCACCATCATACTGAAAAACTCTTTACGGCAACAGGACTGTCACTGCTCTGTGCCAGAGAGAACATTCAGATGCTCCTGGTGCATGGGCAACCCATGAAGCATCAAGGCTGCCTCTTGGCAGCTGCTTAGTCGTCTGTTTCTGCAACGCCTCACTCAGAGGCAAGGGAGACGATAGCTTATCAAGGGCTCCTTTGAATACACAGCACACTCCTTTCAGCACACAAGGCTGTGCCCTTTCTACTTCCTACACATTGACCTGTAAAAGCATCTTTGAATTTGGAGAAGAAATCATGCAAAAAGAATTTGCATTTTCCTACAGTTCTTTCTCCCAGGGCATAAGAGAGTCTAAACAGAAAGTGATGCTACAAAGCAGGGCAAAGGCTGTTTACCTGAAAAGACCCAGTCTGAAAACAAAGTGTGGCTTTTACTCCCGTGCTGGGAATGTGCATTGGTATTTCATTCACCTTTTCACCCAGCCTCTGCACTTATGTCTTGACAGTGGATGGGAGTAGTGGGTATATGATGTGACATTGCAGCACAAGGGAGTGACGCTGAAGTCACTTGCACTGGGGTGAACTGTATAGGCAGTGACTAAAACTATTAATACTTTTAAAAGAGATAATGGTATGACATGCCCACTGAGTGTTCTCTTAGCATGTGTTTTCATTCCCAAGTGACATATCATGGTCCACAGTATTTACTATGAAGTTAAGCAAGGGCAGTTGTGAAAGTTTATACTTTGCTACATAGGTAGGAAAAAAGTCACCCAAGTTCTTAGAGATGGTTATTCCAGCTTCAACTGTCACTGACCTAATGACAATTCCACCTAATTTCATCTAATGAAAAATTTTCCCCAAAATTCTTGAAAAGTTTCAGAACGTCAAATGATGTAATAAAATGTTGAAAGTGATATAGGAGCAATAAAAGGCAACAGTTTTGTTACTGGTGGCTGTTTATGTCACAGTAATGACAGTTTGTTCCCTTGATTCTTGGTGGTACTAAACATATGATGCTATAAAACACAAGGTAATTCGTGAGAATAAAGCGAACAGACAATTGCATAACACTTTTGAAACTCTCTGACACATGTACTATATATCCTTGTTTATTTTGAACAACCTGTGAAGGGGTCCTTTTCTGAAAGCATAAACTCATCATTAAAAAGTGAGTTCATGCTATATGTTGAAAGAATCATGATCCTCTGATATCTATACCAGACTTTTTTCATTCTGATAAGCTCTGTACAGGGGTCCTTTTCTAAAAGCATAAACTAAGCATATATTAAAAAGTGAATTCATGTCACAAGTTCAAAAACATGTCCATTTAGTTCCTTGGGATTATTATTATTATTTTGGAATCTATGACACAAATTTATTAATACTTTTTTTGGTGACTAATGTATATATTATACCTCAAATCAATGAATAATGCTTTACTATGTGCATCTAGAATGAGTTTTCTGGTTAAGTAACAATGCCTGCCAGGACACTGTCACTAAATATCTTCACCAGAATATGGGCAGAAACCAGCCCCAACATCTCGCTTTGGAATGCTGCATTCCCTTGAAGAACATGCTGTTCTCTGGTGGAGCTGCTGGAACTGCAGCCAAAGCCATGAAAATCCACTGCTATTCTTGCTGGGATTTTGTACTACCTTCCAACCTAGATTTGGTCTTTAATTTCTCATTAAGGAACCACAGCCAGTGAGCAGCTGGTACTGTTTACTTTTCTGCTGCACCTGTAGTTCTGTTTTGCAAGGCATAGAAATGGATTATCTCCAAGAAAGATGAATTTCCAGAGCTGGAATTTGCCCCATCATTCATAAGCGCACAATACATCAAAAGCAGGAAATTGGGAAAATGGCATCATTAGAGGACTGTTTAGCCTCTTTCTTTTTCTAGCTTTTAAAATTAATCTCTTCCTGTTCATAACTCAGAGATGAAAACATCTTCCTTTGAAGATAAATTAGCTGAAAAGTGCATTGAGAGATTTAAGATTTATAAGAGAACCACCTTGAACCCTCTGTTCCTGGTGAATCTGAAAAACAGCTGCAGGCAGAAACTGTACATTCTTGGCTACCTGACTTATGTCAAAAATGATTTCAGAGCCTGCCATTCCTAACTTCTATGTGCAGCTGGAAGCAGTTTGACCATCAGTACTGAGCTAAAAACAATGTTCCTGAGTTGTTCATTCTTGAATTTTTATTTTAGGAGCTGAAGCTTGAATACTGCCTGAGTCAGTCATTGTGTCAAGAATCCTTTATTGAGCTCTACTCAGTTCTGAGGATGGTGTTTTCAAGGAGCTTACAGTCAAGCTAGAAAGGGTGAGTTGGTACACAGGGAATTAGATTTAAGTGCCTAAATATGGAGAAGTAATTTTATGTGTGATAGGATATGAAGGGGGAGATTAATGTGAGAAAATGATTGCAAAAGCCTTAACGGGAGAAGTGTGGCAGAATCTGGAGAGGTAGAGACGAGGACTGGGACCTCTGAGGAGGGGGCAGAGCAAGAACAGTGCCCAGGGAAGGGCCCTCAGCCCCTGATATATCACCAGTCAGATATTAGGTACTCAGTAAACTCTTGTTGAAGTGAACAAAAACTAAAGCAAACCTTATGGGGGGGCGGGGCTCTGAAATGTAATTCCAAATTCTGTCTACTTTAGAGCTATGCTTCCCACTGACCATTACGATAGTTCCAACTGAATTGTCTGCATTCCATCAAACTTCCTATGGCCAGGATAGACTCACCACCTTTCATCCAAAGCATCTTCTTTGAATGAAAAGGTCTCCTCTTACTGTGTTTGACATTATTAGTCTCTGATGCAATAATCTCCAGAGCTGCTTTATCCAGTAATGGGAGTCACCAGTCACACGTGGCTATTGAGCACTTGAACTGTGGCTAGTGCCACACGTTAAAAGGAGAATATTTGCATATATTGAGTAAAATAAATATTATTACTAAGTTAACCCATTTACTTTTACCCTTTTTACTAGAATAGTTAAAATTACATATATTATTTCCATTATATTCCTGTCAGGCAGTGTTGCCCTATAGTGTGAGAGCCTAGATTCATATCTAGATAAAGGAAGATTTTGTAGAACTTTCTTATCCCTTCCCTTCTTCTATCATTAATTAATAAATTCATGCATGCATGCATCCATTCATCCATTCATTCATGGTAGGTGAGCTCATCTCCCTCATGTCACCAATGAGAAAACTGAAGCCGGTAGACATCACGTGACTGGTGAGGTGAGGGTAGGATTTGAACTCAGGCAGCCTTATGCCCCTAGCATGTTCTACTGCAGTATTTCAGATAAGAAACCATGATGGTCAGGACTAAATGAGAGGTGGTAGGTTGGAAAAGAAATGATGAATTGAAAAGATACCATGAAACTAATATGAACATATCACAGTGACCAATTTATTGTATGTGTAAGGAGTGTGGGGATGGCGTTGTTGCCCAGATTGTTGGCTGGGAAGGGGTGCCACCAAACAAAATAGGAAACACATGGCAGATGTATGTTTAGGAGGAAAGATAAATTTGACAGTCAAATTTAAGGTATCGGTGAGAAATTCAAGTGGAAGTGTCCAAAGGAAACAGGATATATAGATGTGGAATTCAAGGAAGATATTTAGACTGGTTATATCAATTCTTACTCATTAGCCTCCACTATCCTCACCCCTTGCCCCCAGCAGCCTTGGCCTTTTGAGTTACAAGGAAGCTTCATGGTTGAATTAAACATAATTCCCTGACTTAAACATTCAAGGTTCTACACAATTTGGTCACAAGCTCTCTTTTAAATTCTCTACTTCTGTTTCACACACACTTGGCTCCAACCAAATTGGACTGACATCAATTACAGTCTCTATACACTTAAAGACAGAGATTTAAAGGGAACTGAACTCTTAAAAAATATATATGGACTCTAAAGTTTTCCCTAAGATTTGCAGGCATTTGTAGGCTAGAGGGAGCAGAGAAGGAGGTTACATTATCAGAATCACTTCAATTTTTAAAAACGTTCAATTGCCATAGATAGCTCTGTCAGCCATTAGCAGATGGTAATAGTCATGGTTCATGCACAGTTAGGGTTTTTGGTTACCTTGGCAGTTAGTAACTAGAGGAGGGTCTGTGATTAGATTACATCTCTACTTAACATTTCTGTTAATGTGGTCTCTCATTTATATGCTAACCAGAATTCAGTTCTCTTCCTTAACTTCAAGGGAAAAAAAGAACCCCAACAGCAAAACCAAATCAAACCAAAATACAGTAGACAAAATACCCCACCCACATGAGATGTTTGCTGGAAGAAATGAAATACAGAAGTCTGGGTAGATGGAGGGACTTACACTGTAGGGATGAGATAATTAACATTCATGTTAGAGAGTCCTGTAACAGAAAGTTCTTTAGTTTTAGCTTCATTCTTCTTTTCCCATCTCTTCCTTTGCCTTGGCTCTCATCCTCTCAGACCTCCCACTTCCCCAAGCAGAGTCTTTCAACTCTCTTCAGCCTCTGTCTCAAAGCTGTCTTAGGGCCGCCACCTCTGCTAGTCAAGATTCTCAGTTAAAGGAAAGAGATACTGCTTCTTCAGAAGGCAAAATGTGTCTACGATCCTTTAGTTACACAAACTCTTCTTCCAAAGTCTTTGCTTCTCCTCTGTTTTTGTTGTTGTTGTTAGATTCCAACCAATTCAATCCCAGTGCCAGTCAAGGAACCAGGACTCCAGTTTCCCTTCCCCGTCTAAACACAGTTTCTCCACTCACAGTTCTCAACTGCTACAGGCACTTCACTCTTCTATGTGGCTGAGTTTTGTGTACTTATCGTATACATTTCCTATTTGACTTCAGTTCATTTGAGGATAGGTTCTATGTGGAGTACACCAATCGCCATCTTGGTACATACTGGCTAAACTGACCTCCAAATTTGTACACAGACATAGAATTAATTGAAAACCTGATATACTCTTTTCTTGTTTCATTTTGGGTAAACCTGCAAGGTGATCCTTAGAATGACCTTGTTTGCAAATGAAAACAGTGAATCAATAATTCTGTAATTATATATCTGAAATCCCATCTATACCCTCTTATGCCTCATAAGTGGATTTCAGATTTGCATGTTAAACGGATTGAGCTTTGCTGCTGCATTTACCGGGTAGGTTTGCTAATAATTTAGGAAGTCTAGCAAGTATGATGCAGTATGACTCATAATATTTTATTTGTTCTCTCAGTTGTGATTTTAATCCTCTAAATAACAAGCTTAGACAACAAATTATTGATATGCTTTCTACTGTTTGTCAATATTTACTTAGATCTATTTTGGAAAAACATCCAAATGGAGGTTATTTAATATAATTGAGCATTAAAACTGTTTGATTTGGTACTCAGTTTTTGAACATACAGATTAAACACACAGAAGTTATTGATGCAAACCTGTTTTTTTTCCCGCCTACAACAGGAGATTTGAAAGGGCAGTTTCATCATTCAGGAAAAAGTAAGTTGAGATTCAATTTATTTTGCTTCTTTTATTTGAAAATATATATTTAAATGAGCCAGATAGTTACCATATGGTCTGTCAGTTAACTGACATGGAAGAACAATAAATGGTTTATATTCTATTTCCAACTACTGTACAGTGAATGAGTGGCCCTGTATCTCCCTTACTCACGACAAATTCTCTTTATCCAGCTTTAGAGAACTACTAAGCAGAGCTATATTAATGAAAATACATTTCATAGATTAATCACTTGAATACTGTAAAATGTGTTTGGGAAGAACACTTTGTTCCAAAATCACTGCGGGCTTATTATGACAGATGAATAAAGATCAGAAGGTAATGATATGATTTACATTTGACAATGATAAGCTGGAGGATTGTTCTAAAGCTCTGGGCCCCTATCTGAGACCTGGAACATTAGTAGAAAGCAACATCTGAAGTTCAAAATCCCGATTTGAGGTTAGCTCACCCAGTTTTCTTTCTTCTCATTTGTGAGGAGCCTAATCTTTTTAGTTCACTACTGTATCCCTGGTCTGTACAACAGTGCCTGGAATATTATAAGCCCTCTCTGCATATTTTCTGGATGAATAAAATCTATTGAACTCATTCCACTATTATTGTTTGATTATTATTCTTTTATAACATGCAACTAATCCTGTTTTCTTAAAGCCATTTTAGTACTTTTCCCTCTTTTCTAGATGAAAATTACTCAGTATATTCTGTTTTAGGCATCTGTCATAATAACCACATAGGGATTTCTAAAACATTCAATAATTTCCTTTCTATTTGTCTATTACTAATCTGAACACCAGGACTATGCATTCAAATTGAGTTAATTTGGACTGGCTTTGGTGTAGAGACTTCAAAGTTCAAGTCCTGCCCTTCAGTTTGACCTCATGGAAAATACAACCTGCTATTCTCATTTTTTTTCCTTAGGATGTGATGCATGTAAAGGAGTATTAATGGGAAGAGAAGATTCTTCGGAGATTTTTAAATAAATTTAGAAATGAGATGGAATGCTATTGGATACTATTTACTTGAGCTCTAATACAGTGCAGCCTCTTAAATGTTTTGACTAAGGCCATTGAGGTTTGGTGGGGAAAAAAAAAAGCAGCCCACTTACTATTCTAGCTCTTATTTGTCTGGGCAACTTCAAATTTCAACTTTCTGTTCCAGGGTTGAGCTGCAGTCAGAACACTGAATTAAAATCATCAGTAAACTGAGTAAATTGCCAGCTAATGTTAGTTTACAAATTAGTGATCATAAATAACTCATTTAGTTGGCTCTCTGTACAAAGCCTTAAATCTTAAGTGAAAACTAAAGTTTATGAAAGATTGAGCCACTCATATAAGTTAAAAAAATTAGATCCCTTTTTGGTCAATCTGTGGGACCCTCATGATTCAGTGATGAACCTCAGGCCACCTTTTGAGAATCCCTGCTCCAGAGGAGAAAGAAATCCACACTCACACCTACCCATCCTTTCCTACTGCTGTGGCTGAGCAGAGACAGAGAAAGTAATACTTCTTATATTTCTCATTAAGGATAAATGCTTCGTTGGACTAAGGACTTAAATTCATTCAAAAAACTTTGATTAGCATTATTATATTGGGTAGCTAGTGCTGCTTCAAATAAACCCTGGCTAAATGAGAAACAAAAATTGTTTCATATTATAATCCTTATGCAATTCACATTACAGGAAGGGCCTATCTCTTAAATTTTTACCTTGAATCTTTCCACTACCCTGTTTTTATGGCACTCCAGTGATTTATACATACATATGTACATTAGTGTGGACATATGGATAATATATGTATGCTTATGTGTATGTGCATGATATGTTATGTGCATATTTTTACTGTAAAAAAAAATGTTATTAGTTGCCCTAGTCCTTTCTCTCCTCTATCGTCCCTTAATCCCTCATTTCTATCCCGTCTGCACTCTCTTTCCTCCAGCTGAGCTATCATGGCCCGTCACTGAATCTCCTCTCCCATGAACACTGTTTTACCCCACTGTCACTCTACTCCACCTAGATGACAAGATTTATAACCATGATCAATCTAAATGACTATTCTGTGAATGTACCTCAGAATACCGAACGATACTGGTGGAAAAAATCACAGCTGCGCAGACTAAGGGTACTTACTAACTTGTATTTACCCTAACTTTAACTTGCCTCTCAAAACTGCCCTGAATCGTCAAAGCATCCATGACAGGAAGCCACTCACAGAGACTTTCTGAGACAGTGCTCTCAGGAAAATAGGAGTGACAAAAGCAAAATAGGACATGGAAAACGCTAAGCAAAGATGTGGTCTTAACTGAAAAGTAGCTTTTGACTGTTTTAGAGAAGCTCTGGGGCAGGCCCTTTGCCTACTTAATTCCCTCCCACGTCAGTCACTCATTAACTGGGGTTGCTGCCTGGCACCCAGGAGGTGAGGGTGGAATTTGGGGGAGTGAGGGCTTAATCCCCCGGGATGAAGCAGGTCTCAGTCGCCAAAAGCGGACAACTGAGAGCACAGCAGCACCAGCACAGCAAAGATCTGGGTAAGCACAGTATCTTTTCAGTTTCTCTAGGCAGCTCTCTGTTAGTCTTCACACAAGTTATTCCAAACCTCCTTTCTCTTACCTCTGACCTCATCATTTTCCCTCACTATTCGAAGCAGAAAACCCTGTCTCCTGTTTTCTCAGAAAATACAGAAGTCCATTTTGAAGTCCTATGTTAGTTTCCCATTGCTCTTAGGAAAATGTTTGAATTCCTTAAAGTGGTTTAAGAACCCAGAGTGATCTGACCTTTGGTTACATCTTTAGCTTTCACTTTCAGTTCAGTTCAGCTCAGTTCAGTTGCTCAGTCGTGTCTGACTATTTGCGACCCCATGAATTGCAGCACGCCAGGCCTCCCTGTACATCACCATCTCTCGGAGTTCACTCAGACTCACGTCCATCGAGTCCGTGATGCCATCCAGCCATCTCATCCTCTGTCGTCCCTTCTCCTCCTGCCTCCAATCCCTCCCAGCATCAGAGTCTTTTCCAATGAGTCAACTCTTCCCAGGAGGTGGCCAAAGTACTGGAGTTTCAGCTTTAGCATCATTCCTTCCAAAGAACACCCAGGACTGATCTTCAGAATGGACTGGTTGGATCTCCCTGCAGTCCAAGGGACTCTCAAGAGTCTTCTCCAACACCACAGTTCAAAAGCATCAATTGTTTGATGCTCAGCTTTCTTCATAGTCCAACTCTCACATCTATACGTGACTGTTGGAAAACCATAGCCTTGACTAGATAGACAGGTAAGCACGGTACCTTTTCAGTTTCTCTAGGCAGCTCTCTGTTAGTCTTCACACAAGTTATTCCAAACCTCCTTTCTCTTACCTCTGACCCCATCATTTCCCTCACCATTCTAAGCAGAAAACCCTGTCTCCTGTTTGGCAAAGTAATGTCTCTGCTTTTGAATATGCTATCTAGGTAGGTCATAACTTTCTTTCCAAGGAGTGTCTTTTAATTTCATGGCTGCAATCACCATCTACAGTGATTTTGGAGCCCCCAAAAATAAAGTCTGACACTGTTTCCACTGTGTCCCCATCTATTTGCCATGAAGTGATGGGGCCAGATGCCATGATCTTCGTTTTCTGAATGTTGAGCTTAAGCCAACTTTTTCACTCTCCTCTTTCACTTTCATCAAGAGGCTCTTTAGTTCCTCTTCACTTTCTGCCATAAGGAAAATGTTTGAATTCCTTAAAGTGGTTTAAGAATCCAGAGTGATCTGACCTTTGGTTACATCTTTAGCTTTCACTTTAGTCACATCCAATACTTTAGCCATACTGAACCTTTCAAATGTCTTGAATGAATACATCTTCTGACCACCTGCCCTCCTCTACTAGGAATTTGTTTGATTTTAAATTTTTATATTGCCAACATTCTTTACATGTTGTAAACAATGTTCTTAACATGTTCTTAACCATAAGTCACATAAACTTGAAATTAATCAACAATGATAACCATGGATTTTCTATTCTGAAATCTTTATACTGGTTTACCTTTTGGTTTGTTGAATTATGAAATCTGGTAAAAAAATTTAAAAAGGGACCTGTGAGCTATATAGTTGCTTGCTTGAGAATATCTATTGTTTGACATAAAGATTTCCTACATGCTTGCAAAAATAATTCGGCAGACTAAAATTCTGGGCTCAGGACTTCCCGATGGTCCGGTGGTTAACACAAGTTTGAGCTCTGCTCTGGGACAGGATCACATGCTGCAGGGCAGCTAAGGCTGTGTGCCACAGCTACGGAGTTGGAGCTCTAGAGCCTGTGCTCTGCACCAAGAGAAGCCACTGCAATGTGAAGCCACAGCTAGAGGGTAGCCCCTGCTCGGTGCATCTAGAGAAAGCCCATGCACAGCAACTAAAACCTCATGCAGCCAAAAGGAAATAAATAAGTAGAAATGTTTGGTTCAAACTTACTATACCTCAGAATTTAGTATTATATTATCTATATTCTGTTATTGAGTGTTGATATGAAAAAGTATAAGATTTACCTGGCATTTATTCCTTATACATAAATCATAAATTACTTTTTTTTTATATCTTATGTGCACATATGAAAATATGCTTCAGAAAATTATAGTAATTCACCAGGATTTACTTTGATAATGGTAATTTTATATCAGATTTTCTAAGATCCAGTGTTTTCACATATAAATTCAAATTTAGTAATTTAAGGAAAAATTTCCATTTTATTTATTAAAACATCAGTTATGCATAAGTGAGGTTACCTTGTCTCTCTCATGTGTATCATCTTCTGCATACAGTTTTTAATGTTTCTTTCATATATTTTTTCCTCAAATCTATCTTTGTTTCTTGATTTTTAAAAATCTTGTTTATGGTATTGACATTGCTTTTAATATGGCATTTATATCTTTAGGCTGAGAGGTAAGAATTCTACCACTGAGCTGCCAATGCCTTTATACCTTTAATACTTATTCCCCCTCATCTCTTTCTTTATTAAGCCTTGCCACTTTCCATTTCACATGTCTTTCATCTTAGTCTTTTAATTTTTTCTTTGAATTCTAGTATGTACTAAAAATTCTTTTGAAAAATACGTGCTTCTGAAACTAAAAAGTACTATAGATTTGACATTTTTCTGATGATAACACTATTCTATTTTTCTATATTTATTTACAGTGATTTTCGGTGGGACACAGGGCAGGAGAGTAAACATATTTTTACTCTGTCATTTGTGTCAAGATGTTCTTGATACAATTTTTTTTTTTAATTTGCAGATTTCTACAAGGCAAGTGAACAATTTCCACTGGAATAAATAAGATATGACACTCTCAAAGAGAATCTACAGACCCTGGATGAACATAAAAAATGAGCATTGTGAACTGAACAGAGGAGTCTAATCTAAGGATTTCACCATTTCCTCAAAAAAGGACTATGACATAAATACCAGTAAGTCATTGATATAAATAATTACGAGTTACTTCAAAGCAAAATGTATATATCATCAGCTAATCTTGTTGCTGTCTTCATAAAACACAAATTAAAGAATCCTTCTGGATTTTGTTACTGATAAAAACTATGCCAGATGGGTCCTGCTGGTCCTCTGCAGTCAAGTTCTGATGCTCGAAGTGGGCAACCAGAAAAGGAGCTCTCTATAAAATGTCATTTTAACAAGGCTCATTATATACTCAACGAATGAACTAGGGAGGCTTAGGGGTTGTTAGTAGTTTTCCCAGGGTTTCGTTCTTGAAATGAAGCTTCAGCAATTTTATCTTATTTTAGGCATCCCAATTATGCTCATAAGCATGAAACAACCAGACTGTGACTATATACTTATCAGCAGAAGAGTTACAAAACCCATCTCAGTTGTGATTATTATACCTAACTTCAGGTCAAGTCAATCAACTGTGACCTGTTTATAGGAAGCACAGTTGGCAGTCTGAGAAGAATCACTCATTTTGATTTTTCTATGTGGATGACAGTTCATTAGTTACAACAAACTTGACAAAATGATTCTGGAAAGACTGTGGCACTACCTATACACACATACACACACACACAGGCACACACGCACAACACACACATATACATACATACACATACTGTCTACATATTCAAATATGAAACAATATATTGGCACTAACAGTGCTGATACATATTATCCAAAGAAACGCAGGCTGGGGAACCTGATTTACTAATAAGCATCTGGAAAATGAGCCACACTGAGCAAGAATGTACCAAGTCTGAACTGATTAAACATTTCCAAATTCCATGGCTAACATTCCCATTGCTTAGGACCTCATTTAAATACGTTATAGGACATTCAGACTTACTTAAAAAAAAAAAAAGGTGCCATTTCAAAAAGTATCTGTTCTAGATGAGAGAGAGTCCTTAAAATGAGAGTATGTCATGTTAGCCTCATGCTTTGTATCTTAAGCACTAATTTAAATGTGTATATGTATGTATACATTTATGTGTATGTTTGTAAGCACATATGAAAACACACAGAGACACTCACATACCTCTGTCAGCAAACTGCTGATAATATACAATGCCAGGATTAAACATGTGAAAAGTTAGGAAAAGATGAGTAAAGACAAACTTTATCAAGCAGTCAGTGACTCACAAAGACATCACACGCTGATTCTGTAGAATAAAATCTTTCCCCATCTCACTTAGCCAAATGAATGGTTCAATAGGTAAAGATAATGGTCAAGGGCATCTGCTCTGGCTTACAGACACTCAGCGTTCTGATTACTGGAAGATAGGAGATACTGATGTTCTCTCTTTCAACACTTTTCCCAATCCTGTCACTTCGTTCTGCTACCCAGGTACTCCGTCCCCCACTATCACTGGTGAGTTGCTTCTCTGCTTCATGATCCTGACAAGCAGCAGTGGTGACATGGACAGTGTATTAGAAGAGAGGCTATATGTCTAAACTTGGCAGAGCAATATTTCCCAAGCTTTAGCCATTAATACACCACTGACAGAATCCTTGGCACATTGGTGTGCCATCAGCACTACTGTTTACTTAATATTTTTTAAATTGATGCACAATTAAGCTTACAAATGGAGAAGGAAATGGCCACTCCAGTATTCTTGCCTGGAGAATCCCATGGACAGAGGGGCTTGGCGGGCTATAGTCCATGGGATTGCAAAGAGTTCGACACGACTTAATGACTATATAACAAAACAAAGCTTATAAAATATAAAGAGGAAATGTGCCACTATGTAGGAGAAAAAAGCATGCCTCAACATAAATGGAAAAAAAATAGTGACTATAAATAAATTGTAGATAAAACAGCTGTATTAGATGTTTGCCTAGATCCTATCATCTTCAGAAAGTTCTGAGCAGGACCTCTCTCTATTAGTTTGTTTTCACTGCTTGTTTGGGAGAGTTCAGTGTTAGGTATTGCTTTTGTGCATTATAACCATCTACTTTTGTCCCTTTCTGTTTGTTATATCCAAATATGTGTGACTTCAGAAATTCCCTGAGGAGATTACTAGCTTAAATAATATGCATCTTCAGGGACTTCCCTAGTGGACCAGGAGTTAAGAATCTACCTGCCAATATAGGGTACATGGGTTCAAGCCTTGGTCTGGGAAGATCTCATATGCTCTGGAACAACTAAGCCTGTGTGCCACAACTACTGAGCCCATGTGGTGTAATTACTGAAGCACATGCACCTAGAGCCCATGTTCCACAACCAGAGAAGCCACCGCAATGAGAAGCCTATGCACTGCATACAGAAGCCCTCGCTTGCTGCAAGTAGAGAAAGTCCACACACAGCAATGAAGATACAGTGCAGCCAGAAATAAACAAAATTTTGAAGAGAATACGCATCTCTAATATTGCATTCAAACGAAGGGGTTCTAAAGAGCTTCAGACTTGAGATTTGGTAGAACCAGGTAATCAGAAGTGAATTGAATTGATTTTATTTCACCTAAAGCTGCATCTGCTTCACTTAAAATCTCTCATGGTGCCTTCCCCAATTTGGATAACATTGAATTAGAGGATTATGTCTATAGCAGATGCCATACAAGTGAATCTTCATAACATTCTTGGATAATTATGAACATACCTGATTCTTTATCTGTTGGATCAGAGAAAAAGCAAGAGAATTCCAGAAAAAATATCTACTTCTGCTTTATTGACTATGCCAAAGCCTTTGACTGTATAGATCACAACAAACTGTGGAAAATTCTGAAAGAGATGGGAATACCAGACCACCTGATCTGCCTCTTAAGAAATATGTATGTAGGTCAAGAAGCAACAGCTAGAACTGGGCATGGAACAACAGACTGGTTCCAAATCGGGAAAGGAGTATGTTGAGGCTGTATATTGTCACTCTGCTTATTCATCATGCAAAATGCTGTGCTGGATGAAGCACAAACAGGGATCAAGATTGCTGGGAGAAATATCAATAACCTCAAATACTCAAATAACACCACCCTTATGGTAGAAAACTAAGAAGAACTAAAGAGCCTCTTGATGAAAGTGAAAGAGGAGAGTGAAAATTTTGGTTTAAAGCTCAACATTCAGAAAACTAAGATCATGGCATCTGGTCCCATCACTTCGTGGCAAGTAGATGGGGAAACAGTGGAAACAGTGACAGACTTTATTTTGGGAGGCTTCAAAATCACTGTAGATAGTGACTGCAGCCATATAATTAAAAGATGCTTGCTCCTTGGAAGAAAAGTTATGACCAGCCTAGATGGCATATTAAAAAGCAAAGACATTACTTTGCTGACAAAGGTCCATCTGGTCAAAGCCATGGTTTTTCCAGTAGTCATGTATGGCTGATGAAAGTTGGACTATAAAGAAAGCTGAAGTATGATTTTGGAGAAGACTCTTGCAAGTCACTTGGACTGCAAGGAGATCAAATCAGTCAATTCTAAAGGAAATCAGTCCTGACTATTCATTGGAAGAACTGATGCTGAAGCTGAAACTTCAATACTTTGGCTACCTGATGTGAAGAACTGACTCATTGGAAAAGACCCTGATGCTGGGAAAGACTGAAGGTGGGAGGAGAAGGGACGACAGAGGATTAGATGGTTGCATGGCATTACTGACTCAATGGCCATGAGTCTGAGCAGGCTGTGGGAGTTGGTGATGGACAGGAAGCCTGGCATGCTGCAGTCCATCGGGTCACAAAGAGCTGGACATGACTAGCAACTGAACTGAACTGAACTGATATTCTTTTTAGAAATCAGTAGAAATTTTTCTTTTGAAAAATATGAGATTGCCTCTTAATTTCAACTTTCCCGTATCTTTCTTCATAATATCTTCATAACATTTTATCATTTCTTCCTCCTATGTTATCAAATTACAATAGTATGAGGGTGAAATGTTCATGACCAATACAAAATACTGATGTATAACATTCATATGATTTAAACAATACTAAAATTCTTTTGGGACATCACTGTTGGGAATTTATTAAAATGTAAGATACTTTAGGAAATATTATTTTAAATTATTCATAGCCTTTACATATCCTCAGGGCAGAATAAGGGGGAAAAGGAATGTCTCATTAGAAATATAAAAGATGGAAAGTTATTCATGTCTTGAAATTGCCCCATTTAGGGATAATTTAATCAATTCAAATAAATGTTCTATAATTTTGCATTTGTTAATAAGATGACTAAGTTGGATACAGCATGCAAAAAGCACATGCTTCATTATGATGAAAGTGCTTTTCAGACAGGATGCTAAGGTCTCTATGAGTTTAAAAAGAAACATTCTTAGGGAGATTGTATCTGGGTGATTAAAGCAGGTCTTTATTAACTTGAGGATGACAAGAACATTTCTCATTTTCGCCAGTTACTTTTTTTTGGCACTTTTGTACTTTTTTTGGCACAGATAGCAAACAGAGTCTCAGAGTTGGAAGGAGAAGAATTTCCACAAGGCAGCAAAGTGATTAGCAATGCAGCTGGGATTAGAACTAAGGTCACCCTAACTTGTCATTGACTGTGTTTTCTACCAAAGGTGGTCATTTAGTCATTTACTAATTCATCCAACACCTGCTCTGGCACAAGTTCAGGTAATGGTGAGGTGACTAAGGGTCTGGAGATCCATGCTCTGATCCTTGAATCATAATAAATATAATAGTAATATGATTTTCACATAATGATAGAGTACAACAAGTAAGAAAAAGGCAAGTTATTTCAGTGGTGGGCAGTAGGACTGAAAAGGTGACATCAAGGTAATTTCTAGAAGTGTTTCTTTATGCACTGGTCACCTCGTTGTTGTTGTTTTTTAAATTAAGTTCCCATTGTTGACTTGGAGGAGTTCCAGTGATAAATACTGATTTTGTGCAGAAAAAGCACCTATTTTTGTGGCCTTCTTGTTCTTTACACCTGAATGTGTGTGACTTCAGAAGTTTTATGAAGGGCTTTATACATGTCTAATACTGTACTGGAATGAGAGGGTTTCTTATAATGTTTAGAATGGAAAGGAAAGATACAAAGGAAGTAAAGGAAGCTGTTTTGCAATCTATAAAACTGAAACATTTATTGAGCTTATGAAAGCAGTGTTGGCCTCCAGAGTTTACGGTTTCTTTTGGTAGGCACTGAAAATGGAACTAGTTATTCTGAAAGCATCCTGGGAGGATGAGAGAGACAATATACGGGGTGGGTTTAAGAGGAGAGACTCTGGAGCCTCCTTGGATCTGGGTTTTTATCCTGACTTTGTCTCTTAAGTAGTTGAGGGATCTTGGGCATGTTATAACCCACCTATTATAGGAAACAGCCTGTTTCCTAATCTAAAGTGGGGATGACAAACTCTACCTCAGAGGTTTGTGAGAATTAAATGAATCACTATGTAAAAGGCTCAAGATGGTCTGGCATGGTGTAAGCACTATTATATGGGTGGGGCACTTTTGGCAATGCTGGTAAAGTTGTTTTCCTGGATCAGGGATTTTGCTATACTAATGCACATTGTGAATTATCAAGAGGGTGGTATGTTGTAGAATTTCTCCATATTGTTTGCCCTTTTGCTGGGAAGCATTGTTACAAGACTAACAAATGTTTCCTTGAACATGCGTTTGGGAAATATAAGGCATTTACAAAGGTTTTGCATAATTGATGGAAAGTCACATCTGTCTCGGTATCGTGACCTAAGGGTTTTGCTTTATTTCCAAGATTCCAGGTCTGGTTGCATCTTTAGAGTTACTGATGTAACAATGTTTTTGTAATATGTTGATGATGATGATGATAAGGACAAATAGTATTGTTTGGAGCCTATCTGTGCCAGGCACTGTGCTAAGTGTAGCTGCTAAGTCACTTCAGTCGTGTCCGACTCTGTGCGACCCCATAGACAGCAGCCCACCAGGCTCTGCCATCCCTGGGATTCTCCAGGCAAGAACACTGGAGTGGGTTTGCCATTTCCTTCTCCAATCCATGAAAGTGAAAAGTGAAAGTGAAGTCGCTCAGTCGTGTCCAACTCTTTGCGACCCCATGGACTGCAGCCCACCAGGTTCCTCCGTCCATGGGATTTTCCAGGCAAGAGTCCTGGAGTGGGTTGCCATTGCCTTCTCCAGCTAAGTGTAGAACATGTATTATTTTGTCTACTCTTTATATTAGCCCTGTGAGGTATTATTTGAAGTGAAGAAACCAAGATGTAAAAAAGTGTAGTGATTTCCTCAAACTTATATATTAAATTGCAGAACCAGTCCTACCAGGATCCAATGCCCATATCGCCAACCAGGAAGTGGTGCTTTCTTCTTGATTTTGATGATAACAACTGTGAATTGCATGCTAAGAGTGACACACATTAAAGACCATTGAAAACTGTAGAGCACAAAATGAAGACAGAATATCATTAACAGTATTAAAGTTATGCTTATGATTTTTTAATTCTGGGGTTGAAACAGTATACTACCACTGTGGTAGAGATCTTGAAAGCTTCTCAAAATAAATATGAAACTCACAAAACTCACAAAATTCCAAAATGTAAAACAAATAAGTTGTTTAATTTTAATACAGAATATCTCATCTTTCATAGGAAAGTTTAATTGTAGGCAGAAAATATAAAGTAAGCATCACTTTAAGAAATGTGGAGAAAAACTTGGTAGAACACATGTACCAGGGTATCAGGTACCAGAGGAACACACAAAAAATCTCTAGTACTTTGTAAATAACTTTAAAATCCATACTAAAATTACCAGGTTAAGCCCCAAATATATAATTTCAATGTCAAAATCCTAACGTGGAAAAGTATATCACTATTTATTAGCATATTAAAATTTCTGTAAAATATAAGGTCATGTCAACCTATTGCATGTTGACTGCTGAGTTTCTCCCTGAAAAACACATTTGTTTTTAGTAAAGAAAACTAAAGAAATAAATTTTGAAAACTATTTTTTTCTTCTAAGATATTAATGTCATCATAATTACCTCACTCAGATACTAATAGCCTCTTTCCTGCATTATTTGTATTCTCTGAGGATTTACTTTCAGTTTTAGGGTAGTCTTACAATGTCAGAACTCTCCTTACTGCCACAACCATACCTAAATCTGCCAGATCCCTCTGTATAATGAACATATGTGAACCTTTCCCACAAGTATAGCGATAAGCATCCAGGTACTGTGGTGACAGGTGTGATGCAAATACACAGATGGAGAAACTGAAAGACCTAATTAATGCCACAGAATCTCAGTAATGGTTGACTCTTTCACAGGGTTCTTGGTCCTCAGAGACAAAAAGATGGAAAATGGTTGCAGCGAATCTGTAGAAAGAAACTGATGTTTCCCCAGGCTCCTGGCTTCAGGTACCTGAGCCAGGAACCACAAAAACTCTGATTTTGTTCATTTCTTTCTTGCAATAACATCCTTGGCTAGTTCCTTTTCCTCCTGGTCTTTTCAGAGACCATCTTTGGCCTTTCCTATTTTTCTCTGAATGTGTCTCTGGTAAGAGAGCCAGCTCATGCAAACGTCACTTCACTTCAAATGTCACTTATGTGTCTCCCAGCCAAGACTTCTCTCTGGACCTCCCATGGTATCCAATCTGACAGTGAACACATATCATGAGTCAGGCAAAATGCAGACTTTACCTCACAGTATATACTCTGCCCAAAGTCTCTGGGGATTAGTAAAATTATCTCCATTTTATATTTGAGAAGAGGGAAATTTTCTTTAGCAGTTTCAGTTCAGTTCAGTCGCTCAGTCCTGTCCGACTCTTTGCGACCCCATGAATCGCAGCATGCCACGCCTCCCTGTCCATCACCAACTCCCGGAGTTCACTCAAACTCATGTCCATCTCATTCCAAACTCAGTGATGCCATTCAGCCATCTCATCCTCTGTCGTCCCCTTCTCCTCCTGCCCCCAGTCCCTCCCAGCATCAGGATTTTTTCCAATGAGTCAACTCTTTGCACGAAGTGGCCAAAGTATTGGATCAGTCCTTCCAATGAACACCCAGGACTGATCTCCTTCAGAATGGACTGGTTGGATCTCCTTGTAGTCCAAGGGACTCTCAAGAGTCTTCTCCAACACCACAGTTCAAAAGCATCAATCTTCGGTGGTCAGCCTTTTTCACAGTCCAACTCTCACATCCCTACATGACCACTGGAAAAACCATAGCCTTGACTAGATGGACCTTTGTTGGCAAAGTAATGTCTCTGCTTTTGAATATGCTGTCAAGATTGGTCATAAATTTCCTTCCAAGGAGCAAGCGTCTTTTAATTTCATGGCTGCACTCACCATCTGCAGTGATTTTGGAGCCCAAAAACAAAGTCTGACACTGTTTCCACTGTTTCCCCATCTATTTCCCATGAAGTGATGGGACCAGATGCCATGATCTTCATTTTCTGAATGTTGAGCTTTAAGCCAATTTTTTCACTCTCCTCTTTCACTTTCATCAAGAGGCTTTTTAGTTCCTCTTCAGTTTCTGCACTTTGGAAACTCACAAAAATGCAATTCCTTTAATATGACATTTGTTCAAGTATTTTGACAGTTGTTAGTATTCTGCTGCTACTGCTGCTAAGTCGCTTGAGTCGTGTCCAACTCTGTGCGACCCCCATAGATGGCCTCCTACCAGGCTCAGCTGTCCCTGGGATTCTCCAGGCAGGAACACTGGAGTGGGTTGCCATTTCCTTCTCCAATGCATGAAAGTGAAAAGTCAAAGTGAAGTTGCTCTTAGTGACCCCACAGACTGCAGCCTACCAGGCTCCTCCGTCCATGGGATTTTCCAGGCAAGAGTACTGGAGTGGGGTGCTTCTGGCCATTGGCTATTCTAATAGGTGTGCAACACCATTTTGATAGAGTTTTCATACATTTCCTTGTTTTACCATACTTTGACTGACATCATAACCATAATCTCAACATCCTGGATGAACAAATCCATGCTGGCAGTTTACCATGTGTGCCAAGTGACCAGAGGACCATTCTCCACACGTGGCCTGACCAACGGAGCATGGCGCGACTAGTCACATGAGCAGGACACCAGGGCAATTAACATACCTCAACAACATGCAGGGTATTTTGTTTTGTTTTGATATGTTTTGGGCATTTTTAACAAGCTCTTGATATATATTAATGTTATGATCCACAAAACTCTATCAAGAACATTTTTTCCCAGTTGAAACATTTATTAAGCAAGTCTACCCCTTTCTGTACTTGAGAAACTCACTAAAAATTTTTTCTAATTGAAGGATAATTGCTCTACAGAATTTTGTTTTCTGTCAAACCTCAACATGAATCAGACATAGCTATACATATATCCCCTCCCTACAAATCCCTCCCATCCCACCCCCTCTAGATTTATACATAGCCCTTATTTGAATTTCCTGAGCCATACAGCAAATTCCTGGTGGCCATCTATTTTACATATGGTAATGTAAGTTTCCATGTTACTCTTTCCACACATCTCACCCCTCTGCTCCCCTCTATCCCCATGTCCATAAGTCTATTCTCTATGTTTGTTCTCCATTGCTGCCCTGAAAATAGATTCTTCAGTACCATTTTTCTAGATTCCATGTATATGAGTTAGAATACAATATTTATCTTTCTCTTTCTGACTTACTTCACTCTATAATAGGTTCTAGGTTCATCTACCTCATCAGAACTGACTCAAATGTGTTCCGTTTTATGGATGATTAATATTCCATTGTGTATTTGTACCACAACCTGATCCATTCATCGGTCAATGGGCATCTAGGTTGTTTCCATGTTCTAGCTATTGTAAATAGTGCTGCAATGAACAATGAGATACCTGTATCTTTTTCAATTTTGGTTTCCTCAGGGTATATGTCTAGGAGTGGGATCGCTGGGTCATATGGTGGTTTTATTCTTAGTGAAACTCACTTTTAAAACCTGATTTCAGTGCAACTAGAAATGTATCAGAATGGTCAAAAGCCAGAATACTGACAGCAGCAAATGCTGATGAGAATGTTAAGAAACAGAAACTCTCATTCACTGCCAGTGGAGATGCAAAATTGTACAGCCACCTTGGAAGACAGTTTGATAGTATCATACAAAGCTAAATATATCCTCACCATTCAATCCACCCATCATACCCCTAGGTATTTATCCAAATGAGTTGAAAGCCAAAGTCCGCACAAAAGCCTGCATGTGAATGCTTAAAGAAGTTTTATTTGAATTGCAAAACATTCAAAGTAAATTAGATATTCTTCAATGGGTGAATGGATAGACTGTCGCATATCCATAGAATGGAATGTTATTCAGAGATAAAAATAAATTAGCTATCCAGCCACTTAAAGGTGCTGTTGTTTAGTTGCTAAATTGTGTCTGACTCTGCGATCCCAAGGATTTTAGCCTGCTAGAAGCATCCCTGTCCATGGGACTTCCCAAGCAAGAATTTTGGAGTGGGTTGTCGTTTCCTTCTTCAGGGGATCTTCCTGTCCCAGGGATTGAGCCCATGTGTCTTGCAGGGTGAATTTCATTTTTTAACATTGAGCCATCTGGGAAGCTTACGAAAAGACACAGTGGAACTTTAAACAAATACTGAGAAGTAAAAGAAGTCAATCTGTAAAGGCTATGTATCTTATAACTCCAACTGCATAACACACGGGAAAAGACAAAACTATACAGATAGTGAAAAGACCAGTGGTTTCTAGGGAGAAAGGATGACTAGGTGGACAAGGACATTATCAGGACAATGAAACTATGCTGTCTGATACACTAATGGTGGATACATGACCTTACGCATTTGTCAAAACCCACAAGACTATACAACACAGTGAACTCTAAGGTAAACTAAGAATCTTAGTTAATAATGATATATCAATGTCAGTTCATCAATTGTAACAAATGTACCACACTAATATAAGAAGTTGGAGAAGGTAATGGCACCCCATTCCAGTACTCTTGCCTGGAAAATCCCAGGGACAGAGGAGCCTGGTGGGCTGCAGTCCATGGGGTCGCGAAGAACTGGACACGACTGAGAGACTTCACTTTCACTTTTCACTTTCATGCAGTGGAGAAGGAAATGGCAACCCACTCCAGTGTTCTTGCCTGGAGAATCCCAGGGACTGGGGAGCCTGGTGGGCTGCCGTCTATGGGGTCGCACAGAGTTGGACACGACTGAAGTGACTTAGCAGCAGCAACATAAGAAGTTAATAAAAGGGGAAACTGTAAGTGTCAGTGAGGTAGATATATGAAGCTCTGCCTTTTATGCTCAATTTTTCTATAAACTTGAAGCTGTACCAAAAACAGTCTATTAATTAAAAACTAACTTTTTAAAAACCCTTAATTCAGAAACTTATAATTATTTCTTAAGATACTGCTTCTTACTATTTTCATACTAAGTAGTTAGGTAATGTTGCTTCTGTCATTTTATAACTATTAGAAGTAATAACCCCCAGTTCTAAGCCACCTACAACTGCAATCAGTATAACTTGTTTCTTTATTTCTTTCTTTTTAATGCTGCTGTGTGGTTTGTGGGATCTCAGTTCCCTGACCAGGGATAGAAGACAGTTCATGGCAGTTAAAGCCTGGGATTCTTAGCAGCTAGGCCACCAAGAAACTCCCACCTTGTTTCTAAAACTAGTGTAATATGACAACATAGATAGCAAAAGACCATTTCACTATAGAATATCAAGTCTTTTAGGTACACATCTTCAACCAGTTGAAATCTGCATATCTTTTAATCCCTATTCTCTATCTTACTCACAAAGATGTCCTGAGATACTATGAGTAGCACCTCAATGAAAATCAAAACATATTATGCTGAGCACAGAATCTGGCATAAAGTGGCTAATTTAATAAATGGTGGTAGCTAATAGTATTTTTGGTCATAATCTAATACCCCTAACCACAGAATAAATGTTAGCTTGGTATTTCTTATTTTAGTGATGTCATCTGGCTTCAAAGAATTATCTCATTCTTTGCTAAGTACTTAAACATTATCTAATAATTTGTTTATTTGTTTCAAAGTTTGACAAGTCTACTGACTCATTAGTTCCTTTAAGAGACAGATACACATAATTTACCCATTTTAATTACTTCCAGCACCTGGGTCTGGTTGTTGTTGTTCAGTTGCTCAGTTGTGTCCAACTCTCTGCGACCTCATGGACTGCATCATGCCAGGTTTCCCTGTCCTTCATCATCTCCTGGAACTTGCTTGAACTCAAATCCATTGAGTAGGTGATGCCATCCAACCATCTCATCCTCTGTCGTCCCTGTCTCCTCCTGCCTTCAATGTTTCCCAGCATCGTGGTCTTTTCAAATGAGTCAGCTTTTCACATTAGTTGGCCAAAGTACTGGAGTTTCAGTTTTAGCATCAGTCCTTCCAATGGGTATTCAGGACTGATTTCCTTTAGGATGGACTGGTTGGATCTCCTTGCAGTCCAAGGCACTCTCAAGAGTCTTCTCCAACACCACAGTTCAAAAGCATCATTCTTCAGCACTCAGCCTTCTTTATGGTCCAACTGTAATATTGATACATGACTACTGGAAAGACCATAGCTTTGATTATACTGACCTTAGTCCACAAAGTAAAGTCTCTGTTTTTTAACATGCTGTCTAGGTTTGTCATAGCTTTTCTTTCAAGGAGCAAACATCTCTTAATTTCAGAGCTGCAGTTATCTTCTGCAGTGATTTTAGAGCCCCAGATAATAAAGTCTGTCACTGTTTCCACTGTTTCCTATCTATTCGCCATAAAGTGATGGGACCAGATGTCATGATCTTCATTTTTATGCCAGCTTTTTCACTCACCTTTTTCACCTTTATCAAGAGGCTCTTTAGTTTCTGTTCACTTTCTGCCATTACGGTCGTGTCATCTGCATATCTGAGGTTGTTATTATTTCTCCCGGCAATTTTGATTCCAGCTTCTGCTTCATCCAGCCCAGCATTTCACGTGATGTACTCTGCATATGAGTTAAATAAGCAGGGTGACAACATACAGAGTTGACGAACTCCTTTCCCAGTTTTGAACCAGTCTGTTGTTCCATGTCCAGTTCTAACTGTTCCTTCTTGACGTGCATACATATTTCTCAGGAGGCAGGTAAAGTGGTCTGCTATTCCCATTTCTTTAATAATTTCCCACAGTTTGTTATGATCCAAACAGTCAAAGGCTTTGGCATAGTCAATGAAACAGAAGTAGATGTTTCCCTGGAATTCTCTTGCTTTTCCTATTATGCAGTGGAGGTTGGCAATTTGATTCCTGGTTCCTCTGCCTTAGACTTCCCTGGTGGCTCAGATGATAAAGTTTCTGCCCGCAATGCGGGAGACCTGGGTTTGATCCCTGGGTCAGGAAGATCCCGTCGAGAAGGAAATGGCAACCCACTCCAGTACTCTTGCCTGGAAAATTCCATGAACTGAGAAGCCTGATAGACTACAGTCCATGGGGTCCCAAAGAGTTGGACACAACTGAGTGACTTCACTTTTACTTTCCTCTACCTTATCTAAATCCAGCTTGAAAACCTGGAAGTTCTCAGTTCACATACTGTTGAAGCCAGGCTTGGAAAATTTTGAGCATTAACGTTGCCAGCATGTGAAATGAGTGCAACTGTGCAGCAATATAAACATTCTTTGGCATTGCCCTTCTTGGGATGAATGAAAATCGACATTTCCAGTCCTGTGGCCCCTGCTGAGTTTTCCATATTTGCTGGCATACTGAGTACAGCATTTTCACAGCATCACCTTTTAGGATTTGTTCCTAGTGATACTTCCTAAGACCCACTTGACTTTGCACTGTAAGATGTCTGGCTCTAGATGAGCGATCACACCATCCTGGTTATCTGGGTATTAATATCTTTTCTGTACAGTTCTTCTGTGTATTATTGCCACCTCTTCTTAATACCGTCTGCTTCTGTTAGGTCCATACTGTTTCTGTCCTTTATCATGCCCATCTTTGCATGAAATATTCCCTTGGTATCTCTAATTTTTGAAGAGATCTTTAGTCTTTCCCATTCTATAGTTTGCCTTCATTTCTTTGCATCATTCACTTAGGAAGGCTTTCTTATCTTTCCTTGCTGTCCTTTGGAACTCTGCATATAGTATATCTTTTATTTTCCCCTTTGCCTTTTGCTTCTCTTCTTTTTCAGCTATTTTTACAGTCTCCTTGGACAACAATTTTGCTCTCTTCATTTATTTTTCTTGCAGATGGTTTTTGGTCATCAGCTGCTGTAGTGTTGTGCATCTCTGTCCATAGTTCTTCAGGCACTCTATCTATCAGACCTACTCCCTTGAAGCTATTTGTCATTTCAATGTATAATTGTAAAGAATTTGATTTAGGTCTCACCTGAATGGCCTAGTGGTGTTCTCTACTTTCTTCAATTTAAGTTTTAATTTTGCAATAATGAGTCCATGATCTGAGGCACAATAGCTCCCGGTCTTGTTTTTGCTAACTGAATAAAGCTTCTCCATCTTCAGCTGCAAAGAATTTAATCAATCTGATTTCAGGTTTGACCATCTGGTGATCCATGTGTAGAGTCGTCTAGTGTTGTTGGAAGAGGGTGTTTGCTATGACCAGTGTGATCTCTTAGCCAAACTCTGTTAATCTTTGCCATGCTTCATTTTGTACCCCAAGTCCAAACTTACCTTTTACTCCAGGTATCTATTGACTTCCTACTTTGGCATTCCTGTCCCCTATGATGAAAAGTACATCTTTTTTTGGTGTTAGTCTAGGTCTTGTAGGTCTTCCCAGCACCATTCAACTTCAGCTTCTTTGGCATTAGTGACTGGGGCATAGACTTGGATTACTGTCATATTGAATGGTTTGCCTTGGAAGTGAAGAGAGATCATGCTGTCATTTTGGGCTTCCCTGTTGGCTTAGACGGTAAAGAATCTGAGTCTAAGGGTTTGCACTGTTTGAACATCTTGGACCACTAGATATTTTTTTGACAACTCTCAGGGCCATCTTTGTAAATCTAAGACAAAAAGACTCACCTAGATAACCTGAATTTTAAGTTCTACATGATATACTTTTTTCGTAGTTTTTCCCCTTTGAAAACAATTGCCCTTAAAGAAAAAGATTAACAAACCAAAAGTCATAGTTTTGCTCTCTATTTTACACTTTAACACTGTAATAGTGATGAGTATATTCCTTTACATGCTATAAAGAGGGATTCTGGTTGTTGTTATTGATTACATGACATTTTTGTCAGCCAAGCTTATGATGACCTTTGACGCTTTTTACAAATTTGTGGCACTATATTAATCTTGGGCATATTCTACTTTCTGTCTTCTTTAAACATCATTTCCTCCCAGATTTACTGAGGTACAACAGAGAATTAAAAATAATGTATGTATATAGTAGTGAAATAGTCCCCACAATCAAATTAATTAACAAATTTCTCACCTCATAAAGTTATCATTTCATTTACTTTCTTTTTTTGGTTGGGGGATGATAAAACTTAAGATCTGTCCTCTTAGCAAATTTCAAATATACAATATAATACACTTAACTATAGTTATACTGTGGTACATTAGATATTCAGAACTTACTCATCATGCATAACCAATACATCGTAAACCTTTTACCAACACCTCTCCATTTCCCTTTCCCATAGCCCCTGGTAACCATCATTCTACTGTTCATCTCCTTTATACATGATTTTAAAATGACAACCTTGATTCTATTAAATAGAATCAAGGAGGAAAATGGTATTTCTCAGGGCCTGTCACAGTCATCATTCATTTATTTATTAAAAATAATTATTGAGCACATATTCTAGGTCAAGAACTGTGCCAGACATTGCTGAAAGTGAGATTTCTAAGACTCAGTCCCTATTTTCAGCAGTTTCACTATATAAACAAACATTCCTTAAACATATGCTTGGACAAAAAGATTTGTGAAAAGAATATAGTATAGTTCAGTGATAGCACCAGCAAAAAGATATACAGTCTAGAGAGTTCTCAGAGAGGAGGGTAAGAGAAACCCCATGAAGGTAGTGATGGAAATCAGCCAGAGAAATCTTCCAGAAATATGATATATTCAAACTGGGATTTAAAAACAAGGAGTTTTCACAGACAAGCAAACTGGGATTTAAAAGCAAGGAGTTTTCACAGACAAGAAGAAAGAAAAAGGGGATCTGGCAGGAGGTATGATGCAGACAAATGCTTAAAACATTGTGATGGCCATATTGCTCTCTGAAGAAACCTGCTGTATTTTGGAATAAAGGAGATAACTTACCTTTTTTCTACAGCAGATATCAGCTAGTGCAAGTATGAACATTTTTGCAAGAGACATAAATTTAGAAATATTCCATAAATCAATTCAAAAGTTTTCTTGGAGATTAGATTTTATAATCATAAGATTATTGCCTTTAGAGCAGCTCTCAGAACCCAGTGTGAACTGCAATGGGCATTGTCTCTTTCTCAGTTCACTGTGTCTGGGGACTTCTAGAAGAGCTGTTTTGAATCTGTTACCTGTACTCCTGTTAAGATGTGAACAATCTGGTCAATTAAGGACAGTAATGGCACTTCGTTGACTCTCATGGCATCTGTTTTGCTTAGGACACACAGTTTATGAATGCCCTTTTTATTCTGAAGAATATGTTTATATGCATGTGTTTTTAAATATGTTTTGTGTATATATACATATATGTGTACCTATGTGTGTGTGTGAAAGTCGCTCAGTTATGTCCAACTCTTTGTGAGCCCATCCATGGAATTCTCTAGGCCAGGATACTGGAGTGGGTAGTCTTTTCTTTCTCCAGGGGATCTTCCCAACCCAGAGATTGAACCCAGGTCTCCTGCATTGCAGACGGTTCTTTACCAGCTTAGGCTCAAGGGAAGCACATATAACAAAGTATACATGAAAATGAAAATGAAAAAGGAAAATGAAAAAGGATATATACATGTTTTCCATCTTACACTTTGTTATATGAGTAACAATTTAATAATAATAAGGAAAAAAAGTTAATTTGTTCAGAATATATATATATATTTATAGTTATATTTATATCTCTGTTGAGCAGTAATCTGTGTATTTATTTTACCTGTGATATGTTTGTTTGCTTTTTGTTTTGATATGTAGAAAGGAAACTGCTGGTCAGTGATTCATTGTTTTCTCTGGTCTGTGTCCAGAGGGGTAAAAAATATCTAAAACTTCAAATATAAGAGGATTGTAGTTATAGATCTGTCTTTAACTTAGAAGGTATCAACTGGTAATTTATATTCAGTTTGATAAGAGTATGTAAAGTATGTAACATATTTGCTTTCCTTAAATAATGAAATTATAATTGATTATTTTCATAAGTAAAAATAGAAACTATTTTTCCTTTTCCATCAATGTGCCACATTTTAAAAATGCATACCAGATTAATGATTAAAATTTCTGACATATGACAAGGCAATTTTTGAACCTGATCAATATAAAAATTTCATTAGGAATTACATAATAACCTGCAGAGTGGGGAAAACCAATTAGAGTCAGAAACCTTATCTTCTCACGATTACCTATTGTACTTTTCATAAACTTTGGTGAGCAGATAGTTCTGAGCAAAAGGTAGTATTAACATGGTTATGGCTCATTTCCCTTTTTAGTCACACCTATGAGGGTTCTAAAAATGAAATCTTTAATTATAAATGCAGAGGCTGAATCTCTAAAATCTCTTAAGAGCAAAGGCATTTCCAGTTACTTAAAATGTACACATACTGGAAAAAATACTGATATGAGACATATTCCATTAATTTAATATTCCTCTATTTTCCTATTAAGTGAGCACTGTGAGCAATAAAGATTAATTGTGTGCAATTAATACCATAAAACTTAATTGAATACTTTCATATATGTATTTTTCTTACTCATGTTTTTCAGTCATGCTGTATATTTAATTATTTTAAAGCTAATAGTTCAAAGAATAAGCAGAGATTTTTAAGACAGTTCAGCATTTTCAAATTCTCTATGGCATTTGGGAATGACCTTTAGATTTTGAAAAGGTGAGTGTTTTACATTTCCTTAAACTGATAGGATAAAAGTAGAAGTACATTTAAAACAAATCAGGGTTTAATAGCCACAGTCATCTAGGTAAGCACAGAAATAATGACTGCTGCAGATTTTGCAAACACTAAATCACTTTTCAGGGACGGACATCCAGTGGGTTGCTCCCCAGGGCATCCGATTTTGCTTAAAATCTCTAATGTTTTTAGAGAAACAAAACAAAATAGCCGTTTGATAGTAAGCCCCTATACACATCTGGCACTCACTCTACTAATCATTTTAATGTGGCATCATGTGATTATTGGGCTTCCCAGGTGGCACTAGTGGTAAAGAAGCTTCCTGCTAATGCGGGAGACATAAGAGACTTGCACTGGATCCCTGGGTCAGGAAGATCCCCTGGAGAAGGAAATGGCAACTCACTCCAATATTCTTGCTTGGAGAATCCCATGGACAGAGGAATCTGGTGGGCTACAATCCATGCGGGTCACAAAGAGCCAGATATGACTGAAGCATCTTAGCACACATATACACATGTGATTATACTTAGTCTTTTAAATAAATTATTCGGGAACTCTGGGAAGCAGATCTCAGTGGCCTGAGATTTTGTTGGCTAGTGAGAAAGTTTACTGGAATACTATAGAAATAATTTGAGTGTGTGAGTCAGTGGACTGAAATAACTCATAGGAGTCACATGTATTCACTGTGAAATTTCCCTTCTAATGCCATACCTTCCTTCCTCAGTCTTGGCAATTAAGAAAATAATTCTGTACTTAAATTCATGTTTATTACAATCAAATGAAAACAAAGTACAGGTTCATAAACTCTGTAACTGCAAAGTGATGGTTGTTGCTGCTGCTGCTAAGTCACTTTAGTCATGTCCAACTCTGTGCGACCCCATAGACGGTAGCCCCATCCCTGGGATTCTCCAGGCAAGAGCACTGGAGTGGGTTGCCACTGTCTTCTCCAATGCGTGAAAGTGAAAAGTGAAAGTCAAGTCGCTCAGTCATGTCCGACTCTTAGTGAGCCCATGGACTGCAGCCCACCAGGCTCCTCTGTCCATGCGATTTTCCAGGCAAGAGTACTGGAGTGGGGTGCCGTTGCCTTCTACTTAGTTGTTTTGAAAATTCCAACAAAGGGATTATGTTGTCAATGATACTTGTGCTCAAAATACTGCCATGTAAAATACCAACACATGGCACAGAGAAAAACACACACACACACACACACACACACACACACACACACACACACACACAGAGCTATCTGCTGCTGCTGCTAAGTCACTTCAGTCGTATTCAATTCTGTACGACCCCATAGATGGCAGCCCACCAGGCTCCCCTGTCCCTGGGATTCTCCTGGAGTGGGTTGCCATTTCCTTCTCCAACACTTACTGTTTATATATCTTGCTTTTTGGTCTCCATCCTTTTCAACAGCCTTTCTATTTACCTCTCCTCTTGCCATCCCCCAATTTATTTTTTTTTTCCTTTACTGTCTTTTCACTCATCTTTCTCTCCACTCATCTTTCACACTACATGTCTGTCCATCACGGTCATCATTCCCACATTCAATACATACTTGAATGTTTACTCTGTGCTAGGTCCAGTAAAAAAGGTTTTAACTTCTTCTAGAAGCTCTGTAATAAAAGCCATTCTAAGATAGAATATGTCACTGTTTGTTTGGCTTACATTTGGATGAGTAGTGTAAGTGAGTGAGGAAACATGTGAAAGGAAAATAAAAATGGGGCTGGTATTGCTGAGAGCTCTCTCAATAGAGCTGGAAGGCTGCACAGGAAATGTCAGCCTGGATGAAACCTGGTCTTTTGACCACTTATGATCCCAGTGAAGGCATCCAGGACATCTGCCAGCATCTGCCAGAAAGTCAAAATATCAGACCCTTTACCCTAAAACAACTCACAGTTCCTTGAGAACAATTATTTTCTGACTTGCATCAGTGAATCACAATTCTCATCAGGCAATTTTCAACAACCTCATGCCTTTTTGTCTTTATAAGCCCCTGAGTCCTTTGTTTCACTGGATTACTCTTTCAGGGTTACCTGAATCTGTGTCTCAATTCTTAAAATCCCAAAGAAACTCTTTTCTTAGTTGCAAGCTCCTATGTTAATTTGTGGTTGACGTATTAAAAATACAAAAAAAAAAAGAAGTTAAATTCCAAGACACTTTTAATGTATGTGTGTGTGTTGGGTAATCTCTACCTCTTGACTGGAAGAATCAGATTTATTCAGTTTTGTTCTGCACTCTCATATGTTGCATTTGTGTAACTTTAATTTCTGAATTAACCAGTTTGGAATACAATAATTTTATGTTGATGGTACAGCCTAAAACAGAATATTTCCTAATTTTGAATTTAGAGCTTTACAAAAATCTCAGTGACGCAAAAAGATATAAAAAGGAAACAGAAAAAATGATTATAATGTAAAACTGAATTATTAAATATTCAGGTATAGTACCAACTTGATTTCAAATCACATATGACTCAAGTTTTTGTGAAAAAATCCTTCCGCCACAAGCTTCATAGAATAGTCAAATTATTTTTCTTACTAGAATAACAGTGGAAAAAGAGCACTGAAATCAAATAGAAGGATTGAGGCATAAAAATATAAACAATGGAAGATATATCATTACTTTAAGATGAACTTCAATTACTCTTGATCTCAGGGAACCCTGGGAATTAGATATTAAAATATTACATCAGAAATAATGATGAGAAAAAAACTCAAGGCATTTTAATGTCAAAAATTTGTTGCTACATTTAGGAGAATTGTACTAGATATGTTAAAATTACTGTACATTTCATTAAATATGAAGAAAACATTTCTGATTTCAATATTATTTACAGGGAGCCAATTAGTTAACCTAATTTTAGCAGAATACTTTCCAAAAATGTAATTAAAAACCTTACCAATTTACTTATAAAATCAATGATGAACATTTTCCAAACAGAATCAAAATCTTCCTTGAAGATTTGCATAAAATTGTAAAGCTGCTGCATGAAGGCTGCATTCAAAGTCACAGCATGTAAGCGAGAAGGAGCAAAGGTCTCCTACCTTAACAAGCTAGCATGGCTCCTGAGGATGTAGTCTTTTGGTGTGCTGATGGCAGAATTTCAAATGCAACACAAAAGCAAACTCCACCATCATTCAGCACACAAAAATGATGCTGTGCTATAACTTTCTACAAGGTTCCTAAAATTGAGAGAAAGGTGGATTTAAAATAAGAGATGGAGTCAATAAAGATTATTCACAGGACTATGGCTAAACAGATGCTTATAAAAAATGTCACCTGAGGCCCATTTGAACTTTGAATAAAAAGGATACTATCTGCTGTGATTTAAACAGAGGGCCTGGTGCCTCTGGTCTTCTAGGAGTGGCTGGGGCTGTGTCCAAAGAGATGTGCTGAGAAGGGCTACTGGCGGCCGTGGTGAGGATGTACGCTGAATGTAGGAGGGAAAGCAATAAGGCATCTGCAGTATTATAGTGTCTGCTGAGGGGTGCTAGTGACAGGAAAGACAAAAATGAGAGAAATATACAGAGGACAGTAAGGTGATTTAAGAAAAGATTTCACACAATAAAGATAAGCAATATTTAAAGAACGTTTTTGAAGTTCCTGGGTTAGAATGTTAGAAGAACCAACACAGATGAGAGTTGCAAAAACCTTTTTCTTCACCATGCTCATCTGAGTTTGTTCTAACCAGAGATACCCCCAAGGTCTCACACTTTAAACACAATGGCTTTCTCAGAGAAGTTTAAATATATGTTAATTGAATGGCCTTTCTAGAAAATTAAACATATGGAAGTGGAGGCTAGTATGAAAGCTCCTGAGAGAGTAAAGAAGTAAGAATAGCATTCTGGGAAACTCTCCTTAGCCAATGGAGGTAGTTTGATATGCAGAAAGTGATGGGTCACAGGAACTAAAGGATTCAAGGAAGACTTTTTCTCAAGAAGCAAAGGAAAAAGATTGCCAAAATATTTTCATCACTACTGTATTTCTTGCATATATAGCAAACTACCTGGAATCTAAAAAGAGTTAAATAGATATTTGCTAGAGATGATAGGAAGGAAAAAGAAGAAAAAAGGAAGGAAGGAAGAAATAAAGGAAGAGAGGTAGGCAGGCAGGCATCAAGGGGAATAAGCAGATGAAGAAGAGCTGACCTATTAAAAGCTCATTTATACGTAAAGTGTTTACTGTGAAGGTTATAAGAGCCAATATGTAAAAAGTGTGCATTGCAGTGTCTGGTATACTGGAAGTGCTCAAGAGATCTTAGATGTCATCATCATTATCATCTTTGTTATTATCACCATTATCAAGACTATCATTGTCCTTAGAGGACTTCTAGCAATGAAGATACATCAGAAATTTTTAGTTTGCCATGACCGACTAAGACACTTTGATAATCTCCTCCTTTAGGAGTGAAGTTTCAACTCTCTTCATTTAAGCTTGTAACTCCTGACACTTAAAGAATTCACTCCTGCTAAATTCACTAACAACTTCTTTGTTGCAAAACCCAGTGGACAATTTTTCATTCACATCTTACCTGACTTCACTGCAGCACTTACCACTGTCAATGATTTCTTACTTTGGAAGCCCCTCTGGCTTTTGTGACAACACTCCTGCTTTTATTCCTCCCATACATTTGCCCATTACCAAGTCCCTTTACTGAGATTCTTATCCTGACCCAACACGTTGGGGGCTGGAATTCTCTAAGATTCAAGAATAAATAAAATTCAAAAGTATTCTTCGGGCTTTCTTGCTGGCTCAGTGGTAAAGACTCCACCTACCAATGCAGGAGACATGGCTTCAGTCCCTGGGCCAAGAAGATCCCACATGCTGTGGAACAACGGAGCCCCTGTGCCACAGCTACTGAGCCTGTACTTCAGAGCCCAGGAACTGCAGCTGCTGAAGCCTGCATGCCCCAGAGCCCACGCCCTGCAGCAAGAGGAGCCACTGCAAGGGGGAAGCCCGTGCACGGCAAGAGTAGCCCCCACTCACTGCAACTAGAGAAAAGCCCTCAAAGCGCCAGAAACCCAGCACATCCAAAAATAAATTATTTTAAGAAGTGTTCTTAAACTTAATTCACTTTCAAGAGACTAGAGAAAATGAAATAACAGGCAATATTATTCTGAGGACAAATTCTAGGAAAAAATAATGTTCTGCATATGTTAATGGCCCACAAAGAATGCACAGCTTATTTCTCCATCCTGGGGAAAACATATTTTTCACAAAGTGAGGTGATAAACATTTGACTTTTTTCACAAGTGATACATCAAACAGATAACTTTCTTGGATTTTGTCAAGTCAATTAGGATGATACTTGAACTTTTCAAATGACCATACTATTCTCTGAAACTTTAAGAGCTAATAAAGGATGAGCTAGAGGCAAGTATGGGCATTTTATTCTAGGTTTTAATCCCATTACTATCAGCCCTCAGGAATAATTTTATAAATTCTTTAATACTTCCATAATGCTTTTTAGAACTTTGCTTTATGATAAAAGCTTATTATGATTTCATATTCATCATAGTATTATTTTAGAATATTAACTGGCTAAATTATCCAATATAAAAAAAATCTAAAATGACTATAGTTAACCTGGGGAAACATACAAGAAATCTGTCAAGTAAAGAAATCTGTTTTCAGTGCACCCAGTGTTAATCCAATGAGATTCAGTAAATCTAGGCTTCAAAATGCATACACATATGGTGGTAGTGAACTAACCCAATTTGTAGTGACATGAGCAGGTGTCTGTAGGTAGGTCATTGAAAGTCATCATAAACTGGGGCGGATTTACTAGCATATGAATCTTAATATGTAGTTACTTGCATTAATATTACACAATAGAAGGAGGCAAGTATAGAATTTCTGTATAGATGAGAGACTTGTGCCACATTCCTGAGCTACAGCGCATGAGGGTTCACCTTGCACAATATGGTTTACCAAACTGTTAACAGATGCATTTCATTATGAAAAATCCTTAGGCTGCTCTCTGGAGAAGTTGCTGTTTCAAACATTTAGAGGTGCCCCATATGGCATGGATAAGGAGATAATCATAATAAGAGGTAAACTACCACACACAAAAATTTCCTCTAAGTTATTTTGCCTGAACCTAGAAAATAATGAAGTTTCTCCCAGACTACCAAGGCCTGAGAAATAGTTTCTTTTCTGAAAGATCAATCAAGTAACTCTTTACAAAAGAGCCCTAAATGCAAGGCATAACATGAAATAAAAATGTATTTCATCCCTTGGTTATAATTTCTCTGCTTAGCTTTCACAGTTAAAATGTCAGCCAGTTCCATTATCATCCAGTCAAATCTTCAAACCACACCATTTCCTCCTTCATAATCTCTCTCACTTCAGATTCTTATCTTGAGTGGCCTACTGCCATTCTTTCTTTCCTCTAACTTTATCTATGTGACTCAGACACAAAATTATACCCTAAATACAGTTTTAGATAGGTGAACTTCAAACTGTTTAAGTGACTCACGCTATATACAGGATCAGCTTATACATATTTATCCTGACCCCTTTGATGACCTACCACAACTTGGCTTCGATATCTCTTTAACTTCCTCCCTATTACTCAAAGCGTCTGTCTAGGGAAATGGACTCGATTAACGCCTCTAAGCTGTCCTCCTATCTGAACTTCCCCTTTTCCATTTTCCCTTATCTTTCTGAAGAGCTCCAGCATCAAATCTTATAGAAATTGTTCCTGACCTGCTGTCTGATCAGCCCCTGCCCTGTGCTTCCCTTCCACTCTGAGCTTAACATGCATCAAACTAACTGTAATCACTGATTTTACAGACTGATTTTACTAATCAGTAACTGTGATCACTTTCTTCCAGAAAGAACTCCAGTTTTGTCTTCAACTCTGTTCCATTCAGTGTTGCAGTGAAATTGCCTCACTAAGGCCCAAATGTGAATACAAGCTGTGAATTCAGCAGATGTTTTATATTCAGTCTTGGGTCAATTCAAAATTGCCCCAAAGAGGGAAGAAGGGTATGTGTGTGGGGCTGTGTGTTATGGGGTGTGTGCACAGGCTGATATAAATGTTTACATTACATCGAGTATAAAAGTCTTACAAATAATTAAAACAGATAGTGACTATAAAAGCGAGGAATTAGAAAAAGTTCTCTACCTGCCTTTTGTGCTTTAAAATAAAATGGTGCTGAAACTGGTAGATGGCGAGGAAACCAGGTTAGGAAATAAACTGTGTGAAGGGCTAGATGGGAAAATAGCTAGTATTTACTGAGCACATACTATGTGCTGAGCATGGTTCTAAGTGTCCTAAAGGTACTGACTCATTGCATACACACAGTAATTCTACACTGTGGTTATGGTCATGGTAAAGGGTTGTGCTATCAAACTGCCAAAAGCACATGGCAGAGAGAGAGGACAGGAGTTGATATCCTGCCATTGCTTAGTGCATCTTGCCGAATGAAGGGCTCCTATTTCTTCATATAAAGGTGGCTTTTGTGCTGTACTTAGTTGCTCAGTTGTGTTCAACTCTCTGAGACCCCAAGCCTCCTCTGTCCATGGGGATTTTCCAGGCAAGAATACTGGAGTGGATTACCATGCCACCCTCCAGGGCACCTTCCCCAACCCAGGACTGAACCCAGATCTCCCACATTGCAGGCAGATTCTTTACCATCTGATCCACCAGGGAAGTCCAAAAGTGCCTTTAGGTTGCAAAATTTAAAGGCATCCATCTTTTTCTGAACTCACACAGAGGCACAGAATAAGTCAGTGTCATCCTTGGAAAAGTGAAAGTCACTCAGTGTGGCCACCTCTTTGTGATGTAGCTTCTATTATTATTCCTATTTTACAGGCAAAGAAATTGAGCCACAAACAAGGTCAGAAATCTGCCAAAGGTTACACAGCTAACAGGTGACAGTGATGAGATATAAATGCAGGCTCCTGGCTCCCAGGTCTGTACATGTAACCATTGTGATACCCTGCTTCTCTATTACTTGTTTGAAGTGTTTTCTCTATGCTAATCAACAGCTGTTCAATTTTGCATTATTAACACACTTAATTCTAACAATAACCCTTAAGGAATTGGGCCCTTAGGACACAGAGAGAGAGAGATGCCTCAGCCTCCAGTCCTAAGAGATGGTCCTTTGTGAGTTGTGTCTTGGTGGAAACAGAGCCAAAGAGACACTTCACTGATCAGAACTAATTGGCTAATTGATATGCTTCAGACATCTTGCCAAGCAAATGAGAGTTTAATTAAAACAAAATATTATGTGTAGCACTGAAAGTTAAACTGATGGGACTGGAGAAATGTAAGAACTGAAATGAACAAATATCTAGAAAGCTCCAAAAATATATTTATAGTATATTATCATTGGCAGAGAGGTATACTAGGATAAGACATAGGAGAATTCAATTTTTTTCAGATGCTAATCCAGTTGTTCAATATTACCTACTGAAAAACTATACTTTCACTTCTAGTTTGAAATACTGCCTGTACCATGCACTACACTGCATTTTGTATTTGCAAATTTAACTCTCTAACTCTGCATGTATGAAATGACTGATACACTGGACTACTCACTGCAGAAAAATTTTAATAACAGAACTTGGAAACAATCTAAATGAGCAAATAAAGCATGCTAGAGTCTTAGAATGAACACTTTTACTTAAAACACTACATTTATTTATTTATATATAAAGTGTTATTTTTCCAGCTTTACTGAAGCATAATCAACAAACAAAAATTGTACATGTTTAAGGCATTCAATGTGATGATTTGGTATATGTGTACACTGAAAACACTGTTTTATTCAAAAACAAAATAAAAATTGAGAATACTCTATATAAATTGACATAGGATATGTACTCTTGTTTGGGAATAAAACATCTATAGACGAATATGTAAGACACTAATACATTTGGTTATTTCTGGGGAAGGAAACTGGGTAACGAAACAAGAGAAGTAGGGGTAAAATCTTTCACTGCTTATCCATTTTGAGTTATGTAATAAATTATCTGTTCAAACAATTTAACTAAAAATACAAAACAAAATGAAACAACAAAAATCTTGGTTGTTGAGCCCTAGAGTTTCTACTTTGTGTGACTTTGGGCCAGTTATTAAGCTATCAGAGACTGTCATCCTATCTGTAAAATGGTGATTATAATCACTATATCAAATAGTTTTACTAAATTTAAATAAGATAATACATGGGAAGTTCCTACTACAGAAGTTCTGTAGTAGATCTACAGATACTAGATCTAGGCAAATACTAGCTCTCTTCTCAGTCACTTCCCTTCCTCAGAGGACACAGACTCTAGTGGCTGCTAGTCCAGGCAGGGGATATAGTGTGTAAAATAGCTTTGATGTAGTAGTGGTAGCGACTGTGAAAACTGACGATGTTCACATCATTATATGTGTGTATATCACTGTATAAATTACACATATGTATGCACATTATATATGTATATAAAGTCTGCTCGCTGTTCTTTTGTGATTCTTGCTTTTATTTAAGGATCTGCATTTTACAAAAGTTTGTCTCACACAACATCAGTTTTAAACCACTGAGAAACCATTTCACATATACTATACTGACATTAGAATTAAAATGATTATTTTTCTAATAGCCCTCTTAAGTAACTTTTTAAAGTTATTTAATATTATTGGTTCTGCTTTCTAACAGGAAAAAAACTCCACGAAAATATATAGTTATTGATTGCCAGACCACAGTCGGGAAATTAAAAGTGAAGGATGCCTCTAACATCTTTGGCTTTTGCTCTCTGTGACAGACTTGCTGGAGAGAACACGGCTGCTTGCAGCCACTACATCTGACTGATACAGGAATCAGGCAGAGGCGACACAGTGAAGCCACGTCAGAAGATTATGACAGCAAAATCACACATGGGTGGGCAGAAGCTACAAGAGAATGATCATTCAATACTCCTTCTTGACTAAACAAAGTTCCTGTTTTGAATAAGTCAAGCTAAAATTAACAATTAACACTAACTCTCAATCCTTTGGGGAACTGCAGATGCTCAGGGGACAAATGTACATATAGTTATTAATATATAATTTATTTATTGTCTGATACAAATATGCCTTCTGAAAACGATATACATCATCCATTAATTTCTACATAAAACAAAATTTAAACGTGTACAAACTAAAGTAAGTGATCAATATTTGTGAAATAGCCTAGAACTAGAACCATTCGAGTCATGGACCATATGGAAAAAACACTGCAAAACATTATTTTTCTTATTTACTCCGTGCAAACACTTTCCTAAACTCCAGAGAGGAGTGTCTCAAAAATGCTATAAGGTCATTGGTCTTGGGCTTATTTGAGGTAACCTCTACTTCACATTTCATTTGTTTAGATAAGAAGAATCAACAAACTCTTTCTACTCAATGTGCTTGTCCTTGCCTAACTGAAATTGAAAAGCTACCTGAAGACCATTGCTAAGTCGCTTGGTCGTGTCTGACTCTGTGCGACCCCATAGACGGCAGCCCACTGGCTCCCCGTCTCTGGGATTCTCCAGGCATGAGCACTGGAGTGGGTTGCCATTTCCTTCTCCAATGCATGAAAGTGAAAAGTGAAGGTGAAGTCGCCCAGTTGTGTCCGACTCTTAGCGACCCCATGGACTGCAGCCCACCAGGCTCCTCCATCCATGGGATTTTCCAGGCAAGAGTACTGGAGTGGGGTGCCATTGCATTAATGGGATATTATTTCTTTTCTCTCTTTGGAATCAGCCATGAGAACTAAGAACTGATCATGCCACATGCAAAGACTCTCATACCTTCCTATAATTCAAAGGTTTTAAGAAATGGTTGACTTTATTTCTCTCAATCACTTTTTAAAGATGTGCTTTTCCCCATACTAATATTAGTCTGCAGCTTATTAACTTGGTTCCTGTCTGGGGAAAATTGCTTCATAATGACTTTGCCTCTGATGGGGTTATCAATGTTTCAATTTGAAGTCCTGAGGATACTAGATCTCAGTTCACCCATTCATCTTCCTTATTTATTCATCCACATCCATTCCTCTATGTGATTTTTCTGCCTGAAGTTTCCACCCAGTGTATACCACTGTGCTTTAAAACTAAGGCACATTCTATAAGAGTTATGCAGAAAATACAGAATGCTCTGGATTCCTTCAGTCTTCCTTTTCTGTTCCTTAAGCCCTTATGTAAGTCTGTCTCTACCATTTTGCACTGAAAAGTTCCAAACACTTGTTTGTCTCATTAACAGGATGTAAAACCACCTTATGAGCAATACTTTTTCAGTCTCTACAGTCCAAACCTCTGGCTCTGTGCCTGGCATGATGCAGGTGGAGATATCATTCTTGACCCAATGGGAACTAAACTTAAAGACAGATTATTATTCTCTCATTAAAAAAAAAACCCTACATTTTCTACCATTTAATCATCTGTGGAATATGTTATTTACATCTACTACATTCATTAAACAATAAAAATGTTTATTTAGCACTGCTTAACTTAAAAAGTAAAATTAATAGGAAATTGGGAGAGAAGTAACAATAAAAAATTGGCTAGACCACATTAATATGCATTAATGCATTGTTTTTCCTTTATTTAGTGGTAGGGATAATGGATGATTGACTATAGAAAAATAAATTAAAAATACACTTTAAAATTTTTTCTTAATGGAATAAACTTGATCAACATAATTAACCTTTGTTTTCATAATTCAATTTTGATGCAACATAATCAAGGCTCTAGATAACTTTTGAGCATGTGATGGTCAAAATCTATGAATCTTCTGCTTTAAGGATGTTACAAAATATACATGGACTTGGAAAGCAATTTGGGTCAGCCACTAAAGTGGAAGTCAGCCACTACTTCCATAGAGCATTCAGAGAGACAGAGAAATGATAATTTATTTATGTTTACAGGAACATATGTTTAGATAGAATGAAAGTCCTGATCTATTGGCTGAATACAATGGATCTGTTGCTGCTGCTGCTGCTAAGTCGTTTCAGTTGTGTCTGACGCTATGTGACCTCATAGATGGCAGCCCACCAGGCTCCCCGGTCCCTGGGATTCTCCAGGCAAGAACATTGGAGTGGGTTGCCATTTCCTAATCCAATGTATGAAAGTGAAAAGTGAAAGAGAAGCCACTCAGTTGTGTCCAACCCGCAGCGACCCCAGGGACTGCAGCCTACCAGGCTCCTCCAGCTGTGGGATTTTCCATGCAAGAGTACTGGAGTGGGTTGCCATTGCCTTCTGTTGGGTGGGGTTCAAATGACTGAGACTCACAGTTTTCCTTTCCACGGAATAAAATGCTTTACAATAAAGTCAGCTTTACTGTCAACCTTAGGATGCATAAACTAGCATGAGATCCAATTTAACATGTCTTTGAGGTAAGCCTTAAAATTTGACCAGAGGAAAAGTGAAATATTGAAGGAAAAATGAACTGATTCACAGCAAAATTAAACCAAGTGATTCTTTGTAAAGGTTCTAACATTCATTAAATTATTCATTAAATAAGCTTTTGTGCAATATAATAAGATTCTCTGTGTTCTGTGGCAGTAGTAAACATATACCTTGTGCTTACCTAAGAATGGAAAATTTATATTTTAGTCATCTCACACCCAGCAGTGAATTAGTTTTTTAAAAGGTGAACTTTTTAATCAGCTTTATTTCATTAGTAAGATCACATTTAGGATGATACTATCTGTTGCTCTTTCATAAAAGGAAGTATACTCATGCTATTTCAATGCTACTACCAAAACAATTAAAATGGAGTGAGAAATTAGAAGAAAAGGCTGACATATATGGAGCTACATTTGCATAGATTTTATTTTCTAAGTCTTCTTTTACTTTCTAAGTTTATTAGAAGAATGAACTAATCACAAGCTTCCTTTTCTGTAAAATGGGGATAATGATATGCATCTCACTGAGCCAGCATGGGGATTAAATGAGAAAATATATGTAATGCTAGGCACATACCTGGTAGCTATTAATAATAAAAATAACAACATAAGAGTAATGGTGCTGTAGATGACATGAATGTATTGAAATAAATTCTGTGGGTTTTATTTATGATTAAATATATTTTCTGGAAATTTCAAAGTATTTTCTTCCATATTGGAGTCTGAGGGAAGACTGTTAGAAACAAAATTATGTATTTTGCTTAATAGTAATAAGAGGAATTACTTATAGAGTATTTATTAAATGTTAGACACTGATATAAACACTTTAAATATATTAATCTATTCAATATCCACAGCAACCTGTGAGAAAGATTAATTTTTACTTCTATTTACAGATGCAGAAACTGAAGTACCCAGAAGTTCAGTCATTTGGCCAAGTTCATATGGGCAATAAAGGGAAGAATCAGGGTTTGCATCCAAGTAGTGTGACTCCAGAGAGATTCTACATTTTTGCTTGCTATTTTAGGCTTCCCTCTGTAGTCACATGGCTCAGCACTATCTGGAAATATTAAATTATTACTATAACTAGGTTTGATGATGACCATCTCTTTATCCTTCCTAATATATGTTTCATCACTTTTTTTTTTTTTTTTTTTTGCTGCTATAATGAATCTGTTTTTGTGACAAAATTTAGTTCCCCAGTCTGGATTAAAAAATTAAAACGTCTACCTCACACTTAGTTAAAAATTGTTTCTTTGCTAGATTTGTCTATGAATTTATATAGTTATACCATACAAAGCATTAAAACATCCGTTGAAAAAAGGCAATGACTTTAAAGACCAGACAAATATAGACAGCAGGGATTATGGAACCAAAGAGCAATAAATAATATTTAACAGATCTATCTACCTTATGGCAGTTAATGATTAAATAAATATCTTTTTTTAAAAAAGAAAACTTTTTTGAAGGACAAATTATTGCCCTGAAGCAAGCTAAACATTTAATAAATTTAAGACAGCTTTTCTATTCTTTAGGGAATACTGTATTTCTAAGCATGGCAGGTACCGTGTGTGTTGACAGATACTAGCAAATGGTAACCACAATCCCATTCCACTTAATGGGATGTCATAAACCCAGTGGAGTGTTGGGAGAGTACTCAAGCATTCTTCTAGGCATGAATTCCCAAGTTATGCAACGATGCTAATTAGCATCATCCTGAACATATGCTGTTGTTCTCAGTTCCTATTCACGATTGCTGCTACAATGGTTCTGATGCTTGGCATCTTTTAGGAGAGGACACATGAGCTTTATAGATCCCAGGGACTTTTGATGGTATTTACCCCTGGGTTCCATCCCAGGCCTAGTGGCAGTATTTTAGAGGGAAAGGTCACTAACTGAAGAGTTACAAGGGAAGGATTAACAGGTCTGCCAGTAGCTGGTTTGAGTAAATTACTGTAACTCTATAAGCCTTGGTCTCTTAATGAGAATATTAATTTTTACTATTTTATGGCATGCTACTGGGAAATAATTTAACATCTGTGAAAATTCTCGAGAAAATAACTATGCTTTATAAATGACAAATATCCAGAAAAGTCGCTGAGGTACAAGATCACAGAGCCATTTTATGTCTTTGGATTGCTACCAGCTAGTTCCATTTCTTAGCTATTCCTCAAATAACCTGTAAGCTTCTTGTTTGGGGTTAGAACTACATTGTTTTCTTTTTGGGGCTTAAGACTATCAATGTATCAGTTTATTTACTTTTTTGATAGCATACAAGTACCTACTTCAATCTCCTCTGACTTCATAACATTTCTGTCTTTTCTCTATGATCATCTATCTTTATACCTACATGTAATTTTACCTGCTTAAATTTTAGCTTTCAGGAAAACCTGCTTGTTCTCTTCCATTTCGAATATTCCTCAAGTCAAGCCACATGTAAAATATGTTTGTTTTGCTTTTTCTCTGTCATGGCATTCCTCTTCAGTCTTTCAAAATCTTAGCCCCAAAATTCCATCTTGTAAAAGAAGCCCTCCCTAATTACACAGATGCATTTTTAACGCCATATCATTTTACTCCATTCAATGATATGAAATACACACACACACACACACTATATATATATATATATATATATATATACACACACACACATACTTATTTCTTATGTAATCATACATGGAGATCTAAACACAATACCCCTTTAACTTCCCTTGCTCCAAATAAGAAAGCTCCAAGTCACAAGCTGTTAGGTGAAAGGGCCCAGAAGTAGGAGGAAAGAAGAGAGGAGAGAAAAAGATTGGAGAGGGATGTTAAATGAGCTCTTACATAAGATACATAACACAGGTGAAGAAACCATGTAATGGCTAAAATCTCTTTGAACTCAGTGCTTTACTTTTTAAATCACCATCTGATCCCCTCTCATCACCAGGGAACAGTCTCTAGCATATATCAATGACACACTTGACATCATCAAGATAGCAACATCAACTTATGTGTCAGTGCCTTAAAAGTTACAAAAGTCTGCTTGGATACTCTATTATACACTGATATTACTATGAGAACAAGACCAACATGAATACTACCCTATCTGAGCAGAAGAACCAACTACCACATGTACCTATTCACTTGTAAACTGGACTTTTTCCCAACAAATTTTGAAGAGGTATTCATTGATTTTAGTGTATCAGACGTCTGGCTAGTTGCAGGTTATGAGTTGTAAGAAGATAAAAAAGGAATCTGTATAATAGTACATAAACTTGAGCAACAAGATTATCACTCAGTTACATTCTCAAGAAAACTCACAAAGCTGAGTTTCAGACTGGTGGAAAAGGTAATTTCAAAATTATGCTGGAAAAGAGCTAACATGACATGGCTCCAGGCACTAGGAACTAATTAAATTACATATGAAGAGTGACTGAGAATTGCCTAGCCCCTGTTATGAGAATTTAAAAAACCCCAACACTTTAAAAATTTTCAATAAGCCTCAACCAAGCTTTCCATTCCATAAGAATAGACTCCCTGTTCAAAATAAATCATGATCTCAGTGGAATCTGAATGGTAAGTGGACAAGTAAAATTAGATGAACAACAACCCATATAGACACTGATGAAGACATATAATCTTACACCTGTAGAAGTTAATGGTAATTTTTCCATTTATGGGGAAGAAACTAATGTAATAGATATTTTCTCAGAAAATACGATGTGCATGTGCTCAGTCACTCAGTTGTATCTGACTCTTTGCAACCCCATGGATTATAGCCCACCAGGATCCTCTGTCCATGGGATTCTCCAGGCAAGAATACTGAAGTGGGTTGCTATTTCCTTCTCCAGGGGATCTTCCCAATGCAGGGAACAAACCTATGTCTCCTCTGTCTCCTGCGTTGGCAGGCAGACTGTTTATCACTGCACTACCTGGGAAGCCTTATAATGTGTATAACATTTATTAAACTTAAAATGTATTAACAGAGACATAGGGAACTCAATTCAAAGGGGAATACCCTGATGTTCTTGTTTAAAATTCTCTTGAACTCCTGGAAGGTGACATTTTCTTGTAATATGATTCCAAGATGTTCACAGTACTTCAAGTTAAATGCTCATCTGACCTTTTCTTGGGTCATAATTTTATCAGAAGCTCCCTCAGGGTTTGGGGGTTCAAATCCATGTTAAACCAATATACCACGTTGGTACTTGGACCTTTTGAACATTAGTTTTAAGGAAGATCCAAGAACGCTTATTTGATTCTTATAGATTTTTTTTTGGTTTTGGGCACTTTAAAATAAATGTTCGTGATCAGAGTGAAATAGAGAAAATAATAACATGTGGCCATGTTCCCAAGAAAATGAATCAAATGGCATGAGACAGAAATCATGCATAACCTTAAATACAAAGACAAAAACCCTGGCTTTATGTTGAATATGAAAAGTACAGAGTTACAGAATAGTGGGAAAGTACATTATGTGAATAGTGGAAGGAGATATCAGACATTTGGAAACAGACATTTTTCAGAGAAAAGATTTCATAAGTATAAGAAATATTTTCTTATATGAAGCATTTTATAGAGGAAGTACAGAATAAAGATTAAAAGAATGCATGTAAGACTTACTGCTACTGCTAAGTTGCTTCAGTCGTGTCCAACTCTGTATGACTCCATAGACGGCAGCCCACCAGGCTCCCCCGTCCCTGGGATTCTCCAGGAAAGAACAATGGAGTGGGTTGCCATTTCCTTCTCCAATGCATGAAAGTGAAAAGTGAAAGTGAAGTCACTGAGTCGTGTCCAACTCTCAGTGACCCCATGGACTGCAGCCCACCAGGCTCCTCCGTCCATGGGATTTTCCAGCCAAGAGTACTGGAGTGGGGTGCCATTGCCTTCTCCAATGTAAGACTTACAGTTTAGTAATAGAAAGGATGAGTTTTACAAGTCTTTTAAAAAATAAAGTAAAAATCAAATAACAAATACAGACCTTATTGGAGTAGGAGTAGAGGACGGAACTATCTAGCATTACATAAGCAATAATAGAAACAGAACCTAATGGAGTATTCAAAAACGAATATAACATTTGTGTGAATTTATAGATAGAATTAATCAGAGTTGAAAGGAAGAATGGAGATTCAGCAACATGCAGCTGGGAGGTAAAGTCATAATAATGGAAGCAACAACCCGGGAAGAGGAGTAGAAACAAAAGCGGTCACCAAATGAAGCAATTTAGCGTTAGTGAACATTTAAAAATGACTTTAAATCCAATCACCTTTCAAATTCTGTTCAAATTCCAGGTCTGTCATCCAACTTTCCTTTACATTCCTATTTACAGTTCGTTGACTTTAATTTTCTTCTTCTGTGACAGTTCCTGACACTTTTTACTTAACTTTCCTCATTGTTTTAAAGCTTACTATAGTATCTTCTCAACAATTCTGCTCTTTGAAGAATGGGATCAAGAATTGCACTTATTTGTGTTTTTCAAGGTTCATAATTCTACCAGTAAAGTAGCTATCCAATAAATACTTGTCATATGGATGTGTGGTCCAACCTTCTTTATAGGTAGATAATCTACCTTTATTAAAAGAACAAACACGATTTATGATATAGAAGAACTGAGTACTAGAATCAGAGAGAAGGGGTCACTTTTCTGTAGCTCAAAGCCCTGGACCACTGAGTACAACAGCTTCAAAGGAAAGAATCAGGTTAAGCAAACAAGTATGAAGGTAAAGAAAAAGGATACAAGTTAGAATAAGTTGGAAAATAATGTGGGAGATGAGAGATAACACTTTAAAAAATGAAAGAAATATTGTGAAACCAATATTATCAAGATTTAGTTTTATGGGTAAGAACACACAACATACATGATTTATCACTTACTAGTAAGAAGTTCGGAGAAGGCAATGGCACCCCACTCCAGTACTCTTGCCTGGCAAAGGGATGGAGGAGCCTGGTAGGCTGCAGTCCATGGGGTCGCTAAGGACTGAGCGACTTCACTTTCACTTTTCACTTTCATGCATTGGAGAAGGAAATGGCAACCCACTCCAGTGTTCTTGCCTGGAGAATCCCAGGGACGGCGGAGCCCTGGTGGGCTGCCATCTGTGGGGTTGCACAGTCAGATACGACTGAAGTGACTTAGCAGCAGCAGCAGTAAGAAGTTCAAGAACAAATAGTATCAATGCAGTTTCAAATGGGCTTTGTGTTGCTAACTTGAACAACACAAAAATGTCTTGGTAATAGTGGTTCTATTTAGGTTCCTTATAAAATTTTGGGTCAAAACATCAAATAATGTTTGCCTCCCCTTTTTTTTCCGAAGGCAACTTTTAAAGTTAAAATTGTTCATACAAAGAATATATAAAATCGAGCTCTTGGAAGTATAATTCCTTAATAGATGGGTTTCTAATAGCAACATGAATAAGCTCTTAACTATAACTGCAGCCCCACTGAACATATATAGAGACTTTGGGATGCTTGTTTCATAGGCCACAATCATGCATTGGATTATAACATTCATTTTTATCCAGACTAGCTTTAAAAAAGTTTACTGTTTTATAGAAATCAGCTTTGAAAAGAATTGTTTGGTGATACAGAGCACTTATGAAATCTTAAAAATTACATGTACCAAGAGGGAAATCAGATCATCTTACCTAAGCAACTGAAATTAAACCTCTAAATTTTTTTCAGATTTTCAAATGCAATCCATAGTTAATGTTCAGTTTTCCGGCTTAGAGTTGACAATCTGGATCTGTTTCTCCTGCTTCTGAAAGAACTTGCGTGTAACAATCAGATCAGTGCTTCACCATTCTGTTTTGTTGTCTACGTTGGTAACAGATCTAACCACTGAGGGATACATAATGCTGTTCCTCACAGTGTAATTGACAGAGATGCGGTTTTAGCTCTTGGAGAAACTGTTCCACATTATGTGAACTGTAGTGAACATTTTTAGAAATTGTGAAGACATAAAAAACCAGTAGAAGCTTGTTTTTTTTTTTAAATTGAAAAGCACAGAGTATATATCAATATTCATTTAAAGATGTCTTTCAGAGCACTAAATTCACTCTAATAATTTGAGAACATAAATTTATGACACAAATTCTTTGATCATAATTATACTGATTGGTTTATCTACAGATATAATGGCCCAGGGAAAATATTGAGAATATATGAAAAAAATTTCCATTTTATTTAAATAAAAATTTTTAAATAAAACAGTTTTAATGAATTCTACAGCATCTAGTGGTGTTACAAGATGAGCATAACATGGAGATCTGTCTTAAAACTCAGGTGGCTTAATTTAAGCATCACTTTCTATATTTCTATTTCTTATATTCTATAAGAATATTTCTATATTCTTATCTTATTCGATCATGTCCTTAAAATCTTGACTACAGCATCATTATCTAAAAAAAAAAAAGTTAAATCTTTACCTATCTTATAGACTTTTGGCAGAAGCAATAGAGTGAAGAATGTATAGAAAAAATAATCTTATGCTTTAAAGTATTGCTATCATTTGGTATCAAAAGACATACTTAGACATGTCATCCCAGACAAGATGGTACAGGCTCACTTTCCTCCAAATACCCTGGAAATAATTCAAGAGATAACCACACACATGTGTGCATGCACATACACACACACATACAGACTGGAGATGTAGAAATAAAAGGTAGATTAGTAGAAAGGTTAGCAACCCTTTCTTGATTTGAAGTGTGATAGATACCACAGGATTATAAGAATGATAGATACCACAGTGAGTTCCCAGAGTTTTCCTTTTACTCTTATACATCTTACACTAGGGCCAGGCTGTAAGCCAGAAGTACCAATAGACAGATAGTAGATAGATAGATAGACAGACAGACAGACAGACAGACAGACAGATAGATAGATACTGAAGTCGCTCAGTCATGTCTGACACTTTGCGACCCCATGGACAGTAGCCAACCAGGCTCTTCCATCCATGGGATTTTCCAGGCAAAAATACTGGAGTGGGTTGCCATTTCCTTCTCCAGGGAATCTTCCCGACTCAGGGATCAAACCTGGGTCTCCTGCATTGTAGGCAGACGCTTTACCGTCTGAGCCACTAGGGAAGTCCAATAGATACATACAAACCTACAGAAATACCAGTATGTACATACAAACAAAGAAACAAGTAAACAAATAAGAAAAGCCTACTCTCTCTCTTGCCAAAGGACCCTGAAAAGGAGAGCCTAGCAAGGACATGAGAATGAGGGCAGACTCATCTCCAATATACAGCCCCAGCTACAATGGTGAGGCCGTTGGTGGCATTTTGGAGCCCAGAGAGACCAACATATTCCCCCATCAGGAGTGATGGTCTGATACACTTGAGATGATGACATCAGTGGGTCCCAAGTAGGTGATCTATCTCCTGCCCTACACATGCATTTACCAAGTGGGCAGAGAACATACACAAGGGGGTAACATTTTTTATCCCACAGATCCAGAATCCCACATCCCTACTAGTGACAACAAGCAACTCAGGGAGGACCCTTTCACAGCTTGTAGACGCACCAGCAGGGATCAGTCAGGAACTCCCAAGTAAGAACCAAGCTGATTAAAATAGCACAGCAAGGGCTCTGAAAACCATACTGCATCTGAAACCACAGCCTACAAAATGGGTCAGTATATGCATACAAAATTTAAACAGGGACACATACTACTAACATAATATATATATCATAATATATATACATATATATATTTAATGTCTATAAATCCATGTAAAATCAGTTTGGGATAAAGTGAAATAAAATTCATTATACCAATAACTAGGAATATCTCAAAATGGATAAGAAGAGATAATCAACTGATTCCAATATCAAGATGAATCAATTTTTGGAACGATCTGTCAAAGATGTTATTGTATCCATCATAAAACTGTTTCAACAAGAAATTGTGAATTCCCTTGAAACTAATGAAAAAAAAATCAGAAAATAAATAGAAATGGTAAAAAATAAGAAAATGTAAGTTACAGAACAGAAAAAAAAAAAAGGAAATAAAATCTGGGACTTCCCTGATAGTCTAGTGGTTAAGACTCTGTGTTCCCAATGCAGGGAATGTGAGTTCGATTCGTGGTCAGGGGACTAAGATCCCACATGCCATGTAGCATGACAAAAAAATACATAAATAAGGCATTCAAATCTCACTGAGTGGATTCAGGAGCAGAGTGAATTGAACAGAGGATAGACTGGTGAATTTGAAGAGTGAGGAGTAGAATGTACTCAATATGAAGAAAAAACACAAAAAGAAAAGAACAGTGCCACAGGGACTTGTAGGGCAGTAACAAAGATACTGACTTTCTATCATCGAAGCTCCAGAAGTAGAAGATAAAAGGGCAAAGAAATAAAACAATAAATAAAAATTTATGCCAAAGGATTTCCCAACTTGGCAAAATAGATAAACCTATAGATTCAAGAATTTGCATAAAGCACTAAAAAGAGAAATTCACACCAACACACACCATAATGTTTGAAAATGAAAGGTAGAAAAAGTCTTAAAAACTACTAAGGAAAGTGTCATATTATCTATGGGGCAACACAAATTCAAATAACTGGATTTCTCATCTGAAACTGGGGGTCATAAAAAGTGGCACACATTTCATACTCTGGATGAATGAAGGGTAATAATACTCTTTAGATGGAAACAAACAAACAAAAAACACCAGCAACTTAGTTTGTCATTACCAGACATGCCCTAAAGAATGGCTAACTGAAGTTCTCAAAACAAACATACAAAATAAAACAAAAAAACTGATTACAGGAGAAAACTCAGAACATTAGAAAGAAAAATTCAATGGAATGGGACACCAGGAGGAAAAGATGATAAATAATCATTCTCTTAGAGAAATTCTTAAATTGTAAGTAAGTAAGAGTTAGTCGCTCAGTTGTGCCTGACTCTTTACGATCCCATGGACTGCAGCCCACCAGGCTCCTCTGTCCATGAGATTTTCCAGGCAAGTATAATGGAGTGGGTTGCCATTTCCTTCTCTAGCGGATCTTCCCAACCCAGGGACTGAACCCAAGTCTCCTGCACTGCAGGTGGAATTTTTACTGACTGAGCTACAAGGGAAGCCCTCTTAAATTGTATTTGATAGCTAAAACAAACATTATAACAATACTTAATGGAGTATTTCAACATATGTTAGAGGAAATGATTACTTTTTTTCACTTGCATTTTCAGAGGAAATGCTTAATTCAAATATATTTGAAAAGTGGAGAGGCTAAAGGAACATAATTAGAAGTAAAACTTCTATACTTAATTCTAGGTAGCAATATGTCAATATTATTAGATTGTGATAAATTATACATTATTGTAGTGTTCAATCCAATCACTATGAAAAATATACAAGTAAATAAATATAAATCTTTAAGTTCAAGTAACATATAGGAAGATTAAAAAGAGAAAATTATCCAGGTATCCCAGAAGGACAGAAAAACAAGGCCCTAAAACAGACTCAATTCAACTTTAAGGACGCATAAATTCAAGGTGAATGGATGGAAGAAGATATTCCAAACAAGGGAAAATCAAAAGACAGCAGGAGTGCTCACTTGCATCAGATGAAATAGACTTTAAAAAGTTTAACAAGAGACAAAGGAGGTCATTATGTAATGATAAAGAGGTTAATTAATCAAGAGAATATAGCAACTGTATATAGATATAGATATAGGTATGCATTTTATCCTGGAGAACCTAAATATTAAGCAAATACAGATCTGAAGGAGAAAATAGAAGATACAGTAATTTTGGAGACTTTGATATCCCACTCTCAACAATGGATAGATCATCCAGATAGAATATTAAAAAGGAAATATTGGATTTAAACTGCATCTTGGAATAAATTGACTTAGATATGTAGAATATTTCATCCAACAGCAGCAGAATATATTTTCTCAAGTGTACATGAAACATTTTCTATGATAGAAATAAAATGGTCTCTGTTTGCTAATGACAAAATTTTATATAGAGAAAATACTAAAAACTCCACACCAAAAAGTACTTAGAACTAATTAATGAATTAAGTAAATTTGTAGAAAAGTAACAAATAATAATTGCTGCATTTCCATACAACAACAATCTGCAAAACAAACAAACAAAAAAAACAATTCCATTTACAACAGCATCAAAAATAAGAAAAAATGCTAAGTAATAAATTTAAGGAAATAAAAGATCTGCACAACTGAAAGCTGTAAGACATTGATGAAAGATTTCAAAGAGGCACATTTAATGTAAAAAAATCCCATGTTGATAAAATTGATGAATTATTATTGTTAAAATATTCTCGCTACCTAAAGCCATCTGTGGATTCTATGCAATCTCTAATAGCATACCAATGGAATTTTTCACAGAACAGAAAAAAAAGTTGTAAAATTTGTATGAAACCACAAAAGATCCCCAATAGCTAAGCAATCCAAAGGAGGGAAAAACAAAGCAGGAGGCATCAAACTTCCTCAAATCATATTGCAAAGCTAAAGTAGTTGAACAGCATGGTACTGGCATAAAAGCAGCCACATTGACAAATGGAATAGAACTGAGAGCCCCCAAATAAACTTGCATTTACAAGTCAATTAGTGCTTGATAAGGCAGTTAAGAGTACTGAGTAGGGAAAGGATAGTCTCTCCATCAAATCTTGTAGGGAAAACTAGATATTCATATTCAAAAAATGAAACTGGATATCTATCTTATACCACTCACAAAAATTAACCCAAAAGAGCTTAAAGACTCAAATGTACGATCTGAAATCATTAAAACCCTAGAAGAAAACATGGAAAAAGCTCTTTGACATTGATCTTGGTAATATTTTTAGAAATTGCACCAAAAGAACAAGCAACAACAACAAAAAGCTAAACAAGTGGGGAAACACCAAACTAAAAAGAATCCACACAGAAAAAAAATCAACATGATGAAAAGGCAGAAAACATCTATTAAATGGCAGAAAAAATTTGCAAAACATTAATCTGAAAATGGATTAATATCTAAAATACATTAATGACTTGCACATGAATAGCAAAAAAATCAATCTACTTTAAAAATTGACAAAGGACCTGAATAGACATATATTGAAAGAAGACAAACAGGTACATGAAAATGTTCTCAACACTGTCAATCATCAGGGAAATGCAAATCATAACCACAAGGACATATCGTGTCATACCTGTTACAATGGCTTTATCGAAAAGACTTATGTGCTATTGATAGGAACGTAAATTGGTACAGCCACTATGGAAAACAGTATGGAGGTTCCTCAAAAAAATTAAAAACAGAACTTGTATATGATCCTGCACTCCACTTCTGCATATATATCTGAAGGAAATTACATTATTACCTCAAAGAGATATTTGCACTCCCATGTTCACTGCAACTTTATTTACAATAGCCATGATGTGGAAACAACCTAAGTATCCATTGAACACTGAATGGGTAAAGAAAACATGATGTATATATTCAATGGTATATTATTCAGACATAAAAAAGAAGGAAATATTGCATTTGCAACAACATGCATAGACCTTGAGGGTAGTATGCTAAGGGAAATGTCAGAGAAGGACAAATACTATGCGACAAATACATACTTATATGTGGAATTCTAAGAAGCTAAACACATAGAAACAGAGAGTAGAATGGTGGTTGCCAAGGGCTGGGTAGTAGGGGAAACCAGCTGATACTGGTCAAAATGAAGAAGCTTTCAGTTATAAGTTGAATAAGTTCTGAGGATTTAATGTACAGCATAATGATTACAGTTAATAGTGCTATACTATATACTTGAAAGTTGCAAAGAGAGTAAATCTTTAATATTCTCACCATATAGATACAGAAAGGTAATCATGAGTTGATAGATATATTAAGTAAATTGTGCTTATCATTTTACTATATATAAATATGTATCAAATCATCTAGCAAGCGTGTACTCAGTTCTGCCTGACTCCTTGCAATCCCATGGACTGTAGCCCGCCATGCTCCTCTGTCCATGGAATTTTCCAGGCAAGAAATACTGCAGTGAGTTATCATTTCCTTCTCCAGGGAAGTTTCCTGACCCAGGGATTGAACCTACATCTCCCGTGTCTCCTGCATTGGCAGGTGGATTCTTTACTACTTGCGCCACCTAGGAAACCCGACTTAATGACTAAATGATGACAATCTAATAATCATATTTCATGCTTTAAATTAACTTCATTTCATTTGTCAATTATATCACATAAAGTTGGAAAAGATTTATATGCTTTAAATTTCCTAATGTGGAGATTATTTTAGTTTTCATTTTACTGACACATAATTGAAGCTTTCTATAAATATAGGAATGACATCTTTAAATTTTGCAAGGATATACTCTATTGACTATTACATACCCAATATTTATAAAATACTATGTATGCTTGAGAACTATATTTTCCACTTGTTAAAACTTTTAGATCATTAATCCTATTTCTGTTATTCATATATTTCTTCTTATTTGTGGTTGTTTAATATACTGAGTAGTAAGAGAGGTATGTACAGTCATACACTCTAATAGTGAATTCTTCAAATTCTTTTTTTTTTTTAGATTTGTCATTTTTACCACTCTGTAACTTGAAGCTATACATACAAGAACACATAGAAGTTCAGAATTGTTATTTCTTCCCAATTAATTAAAGCTCCTTTCTCTTTCCATCTCAATTTTTTATTTTCCTTTTTTTTTAAAAATAAGAATAAACTAGGCAGCATCAATGCTCCCTAATATAAAGGCTTATCATAGAGCCACAAGAATCAAGACAGTCTGTTACTGGCATGTAGACAGACCCATAAACCAGTGGCACCTAATGACTTATTACAGAGATGCTCTCTCAATCCAACAGAGAAAAGATAGCCTTTTAAACAAATGATTCTGGAGTAGCTGGATATCCATAGGGGAAAAACTGAACCTGAACCTAAAATTTATGCCTTATACAAAAATTAAGTCAACATAGACCACAGGTTTAAATGTAAAATGTGAAACTACACAATTTAGGCAAAAGATATGAAAAAATGTTTGGCATCTAGGGTTAGGTGAAGAATCCTTAGACTTATAAAAAACATAATTCATAAAAGGAAAATTTGATAAATTGGACCTCAATAAAATTAAAAACATTTTCTCTGCAAAAGACCATGTTAAGAGGATAAAAAGACCAATACACACTGAGAGATAATGTTTGTACAAAACATATCTGATCAATTGTACAAAGCGTATCTTTACATAACCAGAATATGTAAAGAATTCTCAAAACTGAATTTAAAAAATAGTCTAATTAAAAGCTGGGCAAAAAACATGCTCGGACATGCTTCTGAGAAGGATATATAAATGATAATCACATGAGAATATGTTCAATATTATTAACCATTATGGAAACACAAATTGAAACCACAATGCAATATCATTACAGTCTATCAAAATGGCTAAAATAAAATTTAAAAAAGTTGTAACACCAATGCCAGCAAGTATGCAGTAAAACTGGATCACTCCTTCACTGCTGGCGGGAATGAAATAAATGGGTACAGTCACTCTAAAAATAGTCTTGTAGTTTGTTCTAAAAGTAATGATATACTTTCTATCATCTATGAGATGGTCGGATGGCATCATCAACTCAATGGACGTTAGTTTGAGCAAACTCCAGGAGATAATGAAGGACAGGGAAGCCTGGCGTACTGCAGTTCATAGGGTTGCAAAGAGTCAGATGTGACTGAGTGATTGAATAAAAATAACACTTTCTATAATATCCTAGCAATTGCAATCTAGAACACTCATCTCAGGGAAAAGAAACCAATGTTCATACCAACACAACACCTGTATACACGTGTCTGTAGCAATTTCATTTGTGTTAGCTAAAAACTGGAAACAATTTAGATATCCTTTAATGGGTAAATGCTTGAACAAACAATAGTACCTAAAAAGTAGCAAGCCATTGAGATACACATTTAAATGGATTTTGACATAATTCAATTGAATGGAAAAGCAATCTCAAATGTTTATACACTGCATGATGCTACTTGTATAACAGTTTTGAAATAACAAAGTAATCGAAATAGAGAACAGATTAGTGGGGTAAGGATTGTGGAGTGGGAGGAGATGTGTATGACTGCAATGGTTGAGTCTCAAGGTAACAAATCTTTATTGTGGTTATGGTTATATGCAGCTACACAGATGGTATAATTGTATAGAAAAATGCACAAATGAGTACTTGTATAACTAGTGAAGTCTGAATAAGTTCTGTGAATTGTATCAATGTCAATTTCCTGATTTTGATATTGTATTATACAAGATATTAACATAGGGAGACTTCATTAAGGGTGTTTGGGAATTCCTTGTACATTCCTTTCCTATTTCCTGTGGATTTATAATGCTTTCCCAAAACAGCCATATTTGAAAAAATTTGAAATAATTTTGCTGCTATGCACAACAATTTCAGTGATGTCAAAATTATTTTAAAATTTGATTGCATTAAAGAAAAGAAAGTGAAGTCACTTAGTCGTGTCCAACTCTGCGACCCCATGGACTGTGGCCTACCAGACTCCTCCAACCATGGGATTTTTCTGGCAAGAGTACTGGAGTGGGTTGCCATTTCCTCCTCCAGGGGATCTTCCTAACTCAGAGATCAAACCCAGGTCTCCCGCATGGTAGGTAGACGCTTTACAGTCTGAGCCACAGGAGTAAGGAAAAGATATAACATATTCTTAAACATAAAAGTTGAGAACTAAAGGATGAGGTACTACTTGACAGTTACAGTAAATATGAATAGGTAGAAGGTGAAAGATAAATAATTGGTACAGGAATGAAATTCCAAATATTTAACAACTTTAATTGTTGTGATACTGAGCACTTAGAATTGAATGGGACAAATTTGAACAGATGCCAGCCAGGAACAATCCAGAATTTGGTGTCTGTGCACCACAGTGGAATATCCACTGATTTACCCAATGATTTATTTTAGATTAATTTTATTATTTCTTCCAAAAGATTCATATTCCTAAAATATTATTTTTTCTTAGTAGCCTTGAGCTGAAATCAAGGAAATAGTGCTATGTTGTTGGATAAAGCATATCTCAAACTGTTGCTATAGAAAATAATGACTAGTAAAACAAACAATTAACAGTTGGTAGAATAAGAATTAATTGGTTCTATTAATAAATTTTAAATTTCTTCATTTTTTAAACAAAGACACCCCAAAATATCAGTATAGACAGAAAATACTCAAATTAGTTTGTTCATAATACTTAAACATTCGGAGTTCAATATTTGCACATAAATGTATCTTTTTAATTGTAAAGTTTTAGTACTTGAATAGTAAATCGCTTTAGAGACTGTTTTTATTTAAAATTTAAGTAAAATTAAAAATTTTAATTTAATTTAAAATTTCAAGATACTTTACAAATATAATCCTGACAGTTTTATCAGATTAGGAAATAAAATATTTAAGGGATATATTAATTTGGTCATATTTAATCTAGAATCGCTGATCATCAAAAAAATTCAGTGAGAAAGTAGTTCAAAGTTCCTATTTAAGGAAAATAAATTATGTTGTCAAGAGACAGAATTTGAACTATGAAAATAAAAATGTCCACATCTGTCCTTTCTATAAAATTCACTTAAGAAATGATCTGAGATTAGTGTTTTCAATTATTTTAGAAAGGCAACAACCTCCTTCTCTTGAAAAAAATCCATCCACTTAATAACTATAATGAAACATAGCTTATGCTATCTTTGTTTATGAGTATTTTGGACATACATATTTTGACCTTTTTTTTTCTAACTTAGAGTAATAGTTCAGGCTTTAGTTAAAATAAGCTGAAAAGCAGTTTTCATATAGGTAAAAAGTTAAGATTACATAAGCTTTTTTCCCCCACTATGGTAACATGAGACAACTAAATTCTTAGATACAAAATACACTAATGAAGGCATCCCATTCACATAGCTCTAATTCTCTTTGTGAAATTTATAGACACTTTAACAGAATGGAGAAACCTAGGCCCCTAGAGATTAAGTACCTACCTAAAAGCCCACAGATTGAGATTTAGAATAGAGCTTTACTTGAAAAATTCTACATAATGTCCTTTCCTGAATATAATACCATAGTCCTACTGAGTTTAGTCATTTTTCAACTTTAAGGAGAGTCATACTGGGAGAGTCATTACTTTTGATATTAACCCTAACACAGTGATTCACATGGACTGTACCATCACTGGGATGTTTATGACTGGAAACATCTCAAACACCACAGTGCTATTTCTGAGGGCTGCGGACAATACAATAATGCTTTATGTGTAGAGCAGGCAATCTTACATTCGAATTCTTTAACAGTTAATTGCTATTTGCGTTTTGTTAAAGACTATATTGGCATACTAAACAGTACTCCCCCAAATACTAATATTAGAATCCAGTAGTAGGTGGTGAGTTTTTTCTGCCATGTAGACTGGTACTAAAATTCCAAAAATGCACAGAGCCATGACAAATACAAAGAACACAATTACTTCAGTATTTGCAACCATACTGTGAGAGAAGGAAATATGTTCTCATGTTTCGTAGTTATGTTATTCTTCAAACAAAAAAGCAAAATAATTAGTTTCAATAGAATAAGTGGTTGTTTAGTAAGTATTTATACTGAGTCATCCATGATGGCTTTTCTCCTTTGATACTAATAAGAAAACATTTGTTAGTGCTTCTCTCATTCAAGGATAATTTAAATCAGTGTCCCATCTCTGTTTTATCCAGCTTCCTCTTTATAGTTCACTGAAGAATTACTTTCAGGCATTTATATAAACAGAACTGAAGAAGCATATTTTTACAGATGCAATCCATATATACATACACATCCATCATATGTACATTTATAAACTATGTACACATATTCAACATGGGATTCAACCTTGTGAGATTAAATATAAATTATAATGATAATAAAGAATTTATGGTATGCAACCCAGTAAGGTCTAAATTGTATAATCTAAAAATTATTGCAATAAAATTTCTAGGTAGGATGAAGTTAGGAGGTTATAACCCAAGAGAACACACAGAAAATCTAGATTAAATGTAAAAAAATAAGCAGTACCAAGGAATCAGAAAATTGCTGAAATAAAAGATCTAAAATGGTCTAAGAATCTGAAGAAGAAAGAACCCTGGAGAGGTAAGGAAAGATGTGTAGTTCATTTTTATTGATTGGGCTGTGAGAAGAATCCAGCCTTAGCCTGGGAAGAAGGCCATCATGGGGATGACAGAAATGGGCAGGCTGTTGCAGAATCTTGAGGGACTGACAGGCTCCAACAATGCCAATCATCCCATGATGATATCTGTCAAGTTCAGAAGAAGAGATACTCCTCGTCCAAGGTAAGGAGCAGTGGCTGCACTTTGCTGGAGTAGCCGTGAAGAGATACCACACATCCAAGGTAAGAGAAACCCAAGTAAGATGGTAGGTATTGCGAGAGGGCATCAGAAGGCAGACGCACTGAAATCATAATCACAGAAAACAAGTCAATCTGAACACATGGACCACAGCCTTGTCTAACTCAATTAAACTAAGCCATGCCCTGTGGGGCCACCCAAGATGGGCAGGTCACTGTGGAGAGGTCTGCCAGAATGTGGTCCACTGGAGAAAAGAATGGCAAAACAATTCAGTATTCTTGCAATGAGAATCCCATGAACAGTAGGAAAAGGCAAAATGATAGGATATTGAAAAAGTAACTCCCTAGGTTGGTAGGTGCCCAATATGCTACTGGAGATCAGTGGAGAAATAACTCCAGAAAGAATGACGGGATGAAGCCAAAACAAAAACAATACCCAGCTGTGGATGTGACTAGTGATAGACACAAGGTCCGATGTGGTGAAGAGCAACATTGCACAGGAACCTGGAATGTTAGATCCATGAATCAGGGCAAATTGGAAGTGGTCAAATAGGAGATGGCAAGAGTGAACATTGATATTCTAGGAATCAGCAAACTAAAATGGACTGGAATGGGTGAATTTAACTCAGATGACCATTATATCGACTACTGCAGGCAGGAATCCCTTAGAAGAAATGGAATAGCCATCGTGGTCAAAAAAGAGTCTGAAATGCAGTACTTGGATGCAATCTCAAAAATGACAGAATGATCTTTGTTTGTTTTCAAGGCAAACCATTCAGTATCACAGTAATCCAAGTCTATGCCACAACCAGAAATGCTAAAGAAGCTGAAGTTGAACAGTTGTATGAAGAACTACAAGATCTTTTAGAACTAATACCCCCAAAGATGTTCTTTTTCATTATAGGGGACTGGAATGCAAAAGTAGGAAGTCAAGAAACACCTGGGGTAACAGGCAAATTTGGCCTTAGAATATGGAACGAAGCAGGGCAAAGGCTAATAGAGTTTTGCCAAGAGAATGCACTGGTCATAGCAAACACCCTTTTCCAACAACACAAGAGAAGACTCTACACATGGACATCACCAGATGGTAAACACCAAAATCAGACTGATTATATTTTTTGCAGCCAAAGATGGAGAAGTTCTATATAGTCAACAAAAACAAGACCGGGAGCAGACTGTGGCTCAGATCATGAACTCCTTATTGACAAATTCAGACTTAAATCGAAGAAAGTAGGGAAAGCCACTAGACCATTCAGGTATGACATAAATCAAATCCCTTATGATTATACAGTGGAAGTGAGAAATAGATTTAAGGGACTAAATAGATCTGATAGATAGAGTGCCTGATGAACTATGGATGGAAGTTCGTGACATTGTACAGGAGACAGGAATCAAGACCATCCCCATGGAAAAGAAATGCAAAAAAGCAATATGGCTGTCTGGGGAGGTCTTACAAATAGCTGTGAAAAGAAGAGAAGTGAAAAGCAAAGGAGAAAAGGAAAGATATAAGCATCTGAAAGCAGAGTTCAAAAATAGCAAGGAGAGACAAGGAAGCCTTCCTCAGTGATCAGTGTAACAAAACAGAAGAAAACAACAGAATGGGAAGACTAGAGATCTCTTCAAGAAAATTAGAGACACCAAGGGAACATTTCATGCAAAGATGTGCACAATAAAGGACAGAAATGGTAGGGACCTAACAGAAGCAGAAGATATTTAGAGGAGGTGGCAAGAATACACAGAAAAACTGCACAAAACAGATCTTCATGACCCAGATAATCATGATGGTGTGATTACTCACCTAGAGCCAGACCTCCTGGAATGTGAAGTCAAGTGGGCCTTAGGAAGCATCACTATGAACAAAGCTAGGGAGGTGATGGAATTCCAGTTGAGCTATTTCAAATCCTGAAAGATGATGCTGTTAAAGTGCTACACTCAATATGCCAGAAAATTTGTAAAACTCAGCAGTGGCCACAGGACTGGAAAAGGTCAGTTTTCATTCCAATCCCAAAGAAAGTCAATGCCAAAGAATGCTCAGACTATTGCACTGTTGCACTCATCTCACATGCTAGTAAAGTAATGCTCAAAATTCTCCAAGCCAGGCTTCAGCAATACATGAACTGTGAACTCCCAGATGTTCAAGCTGGTTTTAGAAAAGGCAGAGGAACCAGAGATCAAATTGCCAACATCTGCTGGATCATGGAAAAAGCAAGAGAGTTCCAGAAAAACATCTATTTCTGCTCTATTGACTATGCCAAAGCCTTTGACTACGTGGATCACAATAAACTGTGGAAGATTCTTCAAGAAATGGGAATACCAGACCACCTGACCTGCCTCTTGAGAAATCTGTATGCAGGTCAGGAAGCAACAGTTAGAACTGGACATGGGACAACAGACTGGTTCCAAATAGGAAAAGGAGGACATCAAGGCTGTATATTGTCACCCTGCTTATTTAACTTCTATTTAGAGTACACCATGAGAAATGCTGGGCTGGAGGAAGCACAAGCTGGAATCAAGATTGCGGGGAGAAATATCAATAACCTCAGATCTCCAGAGTACCATCTTTATGGCAGAAGGTGAAGAGAAACTAAAAGCCTCCAGTCCCATCACTTCATGGGAAATAGATGGGGAAACAGTGTCAGACTTTATTTTATTTTTATGGGCTCCAAAATCACTGCAGATGCTGATTGCCGCCAAGAAATTAAAAGATGCTTCCTCCTTGGAAGGAAAGTTATGGCCAACCTAGAGAGCATATTGAAAAGCAGAGGTATTACTTTGCCGACTAAGGTTCGTCTAGTCAAGGCTATGGTTTTTCCTGTGGTCATGTATGGATGTGAGAGTAGTACTGTGAAGAAAGCTGAGTGCCAAAGAATTGATGTTTTTGAACTGTGGTGTTGGAGAAGATTCTTGAGAGTCCCTTGGACTGCAAGGAGATCCAACCAGTCCATCCTAAATGAGATCAGTCCTGGGTGTTCTTTGGAAGGACTGATGCTAAAGCTGAAACTCCAATACTTTGGTCACCTCATGCGAAGAGCTGATTCATTGGAAAAGACTCTGATGCTGGGAGGGACTGGGGGCAGGAGGAGAAGGGGACGACAGAGGATGAGGTGGCTGGATGGCATCACTGACTTGCTGGACATGAGTTTGAGTAAACACCTTGGAGTTGGTGATGGACAGGGAGGCCTGGCGTGCTGCAGTTCATGAGGTCGCAAAGACTTGGACACATCTGAGTGAATGAACTGAACTCAACTGAACTGGAGGTTTAAAATAAGCTAAAACCCCAGAAAGGCATCACAGATTTTTGCGGTTTTGCAGTGTCAAGAAGAAAAAAAAATAACTGTTGATGTTCAAGAGCTACCTAGGGGCAGGCTCCAAACGGACCCACTAGACCACGTTCGATCCTCTGGACCAATGCCAGCCTGCTTCTATATTTTGTATGGTCCAAGAGATAAGGAACAGTGTATACACTTCTAAATAACTGAGAAAAAAAAACAAAGGAAGAATAATATTTTAATTGGTAAAAGTATATAAATCTCACGTTTCTGTGTACCTGAGCTACGTTTATTGAAATAAATCCATGCTCTTTATTTATATATAGATCTTGGCCACTTTTCTAAACAATGAATAGTTGCAAAGAGACTGGGTCACCAAAGCCTAAAATATTTACTACCTGTCCCTCTATAGAAAATATTTGCTGATCTACAATAGGCTGTTGAAATTCTGGGTGGACAAACACCATGAGAAAAAAAGCAAACTAAAGGTAGACTGGGTCTCACCAAAGCTCAGTCCAACCTCATGTTGACCCAGTTCTGATCAGATTAAGGTAATTAGCCTCCATTCTTTCTCCCTAGTAGAAGAAGGATAAATCTTTGCCAGTGAAACATATTATCGTCTTACGCCACTACGTTTTTTACACGTATATTATACATATTTCTGCATTCAGAAAATTACTACCATTTTCCATCTGCATTGACTTGTGAAACATATGAAGAACCCAGTCTTAACTAGCAGACTCAACAGCAATGCATTAACACTTGATGTTTTAAACAATTTTAACCTAAACAGTTTAAATAAAAGAAAAAGAAGTAAAACAGAAGCAAGATTATGACCAAAAGGCATTTTTCTTGGTAAGAAAACCTAAGATATATGTCTGGAACAATAGCATTTTACCTAGATATTAGTTTCCATTGTAAAATACTCCAATAATATATGAAATAAAGTCTGTGGATTACTTATTTTGAACAACAGTAATTAACCAGTTATAAAATCATTATGAGCTATAAGACTCTATTCTAGGACTCATTTCTTAAGGGCAAATGGATTCAGAGATACTGGTATATTTTAGGCATCTACCATCCTGAGAAGACAGATGAGTATGGATACAGGAGAAACTGATAACATTAAAATGTTATAGTTATTTGAAATGTTAAACTCGCATCTCTCCCGGGATTTCAAGATTTGACTTTTATAATGAAAAGAACAACTCAGAGAATAACAAGAGAGCTGAGAAGTTTAACATGTTAAAGAACTGTAAAATCACTGAATTCATCTGTGGCATAAGTAAATTGTAACTCCTAGATATAGCAGATAAGGTCATTTTAATTTATAACCAATCATAATTTGCAACACATGTCTTATGAAATGTACCCTAATTGTGCTCAAAATCTCATGTCACAAAATAATTGTAAAAATTCACATACATATAGCTATACTTATATACAGAAGGCATAGAGATATAGCTATGAATATAAAATTAAAGTGATAAAGATTAGAGACTAATGCATTCAAATACGTATGCGTAAATTGTATACTGATTTTTAATTTAACTCAGTTGTATAACCAACTTGTGAATAGTTATCATGTAACCTAAGAATGAACAATAGCATCTTGATATTATCTGAGACAGAATTATGTCAAAATTAAAGGACTTTTAGAATTACAGACTTCGTAAAAAGTTGACTTTCTAAATGCTTTTTAAAAAGTGTAAATATTCTTCATCACTTTATTCACTTTTAAGAGCTCTTCAGTGATGAGATGTCTCTGAACAAGGCTCTAATAATTTTTTCAGATAAAATGTGTTCAAATAATGAATCTTCAGGAGTATATGATATTTATCATTTTAGACAAATTATAAGTACTCTTTCAACATTAAACTCAATAGTACAAAACTCATAAGTATCGTCAGTAACAGATTTCATCTATATAATTTACTATACAAGAACAAGGTTTTCATTCATCTAATCATCAAGATTATTTTTAAAAACCCTTCACATAGATGAAAACTGTTGATTTTCAAGCACGTTAATGCCATTACATTGGGAAATGTAAAATACTAAAGATAACCCAGCACATTCATGCAATTAATTGTATTTAAATGCTTGGTTGAAAGAAAGAATATTTACATATATCTTTAAATCATGGATTCATTCCTTAATAACTATTAGAATGTTATGCCTCACAACACAAAAATAAAGTATTACTTATAGTTTCACAGTACTTTTCTCTATACACCATATTCAATTCCAATGAAAAGATCAGAGTACTCAGAGAGACATATTGCAAACAAAAACTCCCTAGTAGGTGGTGGAAAGTAAGGCCAGGAGTCAAACAGAACCCACAGAGATGACAGAGCTGTGATATCCAGCACAGCCACCTCAGAGAGAAAAAGGAAAACCACATGGCACTGCTGAAATGCTGAGTTAATTCTCTCTCCTATTGAGCACTAAATATTACAGCTTCAAAATTGTCTCAATCAGAATAGAGTTTCTTTAGACAAGACCCTCTTTTAAGAAATACACACATTCTTGAAGTGCAACAGCAAAACACCATAAAAACTTAAATAACTTACCATTTTCTTTGCATTCTTCTGGAGGTTTAGCCTTTTCGCAAGTCGTGGATCCAGCCATGATGTTGTCTTTGTGTTATGGCTGAAAAGAAAAGAGATCACTCTGAACAGACACATACTGAAAGGAATCAAGTTTATTCCTTAAGAGGAAAAAAACAAAACAAAACAAAACAGGGATCGACCAACAAAATTGCAATCGATACACTTAATTTGCTTACTGGTTCTAAGTAGCCCTGAAGGAGGTGTAAGAGTAATTGTGCAAGGCAGCTGTAAATTTGGCAACCTCAGCTCCCTGTCCTCAAAGCAGCTATTTTTATTAAAATCAACTAGAATGTTGCCAAGTTAACCTCATTGAAAATGCAGAACTCATCCAGAGCAAAAGGAATTTATTACAAATACAGGATTCTCCAGTTGGAAGAGCACAGGCTGCAGGCTCTGATACTATTTCCTGAGTTTTGCAAAAGAATTATTTTCATCTTAAATCTGTCTTTTCATAAGCAGTTGTTTTGTTACTCTTTTAACTACAGAGTTGGCAGAGGGTGTACAAAAGTGATACAAATTATAGCATGTTCTTGGGATTCCTACATTTTCTCAAAAAGTGATTAATAGCAATTTCATTAACCCACATTTAGCTATCTTCCATCTAAATATTTTCAGTCCAGATAGGGGTAAAAATGCTTGTATTCTAGCATTTCTGAATGAAATTTCTGGGAATTAATAATTTTTAATGACAATTTTGTTTAAAAAAATGATCTCTTGGAAGTCTTGCAAAAATTTAAAAAGCAAAGGAGAGATGATTTTAGAACAGTGTCTTTAAAAGAGGTTCTGGAATGACCTGCACTGGAATCATCTGGTGGATTTAATGCATCTTCTGGATCCTCATAGAACTATCAAATCAGAATCTTTCAGGTGAGGCTGCACAATCTCCATCTTTGGCTAGCGCTGCAAGTGGTTTTTAAACATTCTGTATTTGAAAACTACATTATGAATGAACTGTATTATGGTTATGAATGGCTCATAACCATACAGTGGAGCTAAACTATTTGCTGTGAATAGCTGTCTCACGTTATCTCATCTGTCAATGGACGAAATACCAAGGACATGACATCTGTGAGGACTAAAAAGAATGATCAAAGTCACAGATGTAGAAAAGTGAGGTTTGTATAGAAAAGAGTTAAAATGTAATATGAAAGGGAAAAGTGGAAAATAGGTTAGAAATAGAAATTAAAGCCATATAACAAGATCTTCGAACACAGTTGTAAGAAAAGTCAAAATTACAATTATGATGTCAATTCACATGTGTTGTCTGTTTCTTCAATGAGATTTAAATATATTTTATCATATTACAGTGTTAGCTAGATAATCTGATGAATCAATCTGTACTTAAAGCACAGTTCAGAAAAGTCTCCAGGTAGCATATTTAATAGCAAACTTCGAGAGATTAAGTGCCTACTTAATGAAGGGAATTTCAAAGCAGGAAGGAGGAGAAAAGGGGTTAGGGAGGACAGTGAGCAAATGATTCCAGAGTGTTAAAGTACTGTTCAAAGAGTGTTTTCTGGATGATCATATGATTGCCCAAGTGCAGAGCCATCTCGTTTCTGAGAACCTAGAAATTAATATCCTTGGGTTATGAAGTTTCTGCTCTTAAAAAGATTCCCTTTACTTCTGACATACATGTAGGGTAAAGAGAAAACACTGTCAAAACATTTTCTTTGTACTTAGGAACTCCTCAATAATTGATCTTATGAACAGGACTCTAATAAATCTGATGAGATAAAGTCTGTGAATTTGGTGAAATTATAAATTGTTGGGAGGGTATGCTAGCTTTTATTTTCTCCATATGTGACTTCTGTAAAGTAGTATCTCATTCTGGTCCTGATTTGTAGTCATATCAATATCATCTAGTCTTTTCCTCTCAGTTAAAGCCAACTAAGGTCCGTCTAGTCAAGGCTATGGTTTTTCCTGTGGTCATGTATGGAAGTGAGAGTTGGACTGTGAAGAAGGCTGAGTGCTGAAGAATTGATGCTTTTGAACTGTGGTGTTGGAGAAGACTCTTGAGAGTCCCTTGGACTGCAAGGAGATCCAACCAGTCCATTCTGAAGGAGATCAGGCCTGGGATTTCTTTGGAAGGAATGATGCTGAAACTCCAGTACTTTGGCCACCTCATGTGAAGAGTTGACTCATTGGAAAAGACTCTGATGCTGGGAAGGATTGGGGGCAGGGGGAGAAGGGGATGACAGAGGATGAGATGGCTGGATGGCATCACAGACTCAATGAACGTGAGTCTGAGTGAACTCCGGGAGATGGTGATGGACAGGGAGGCCTGGCATGCTAAGATTCATGGGGTCGCAAAGAGTCGGACATGACAGAGCGACTGAACTGAACTGAAAGACTTGATGCCTATGGACAGAATGGGGGTTATGACTATCCTAATGTGAGGATAGTGGCACTGGGTTCAGTGCTCATTGATCCCATTTGAAAAATAAAGTCACTGTAAAGATGCTTTTATAGATCTGCCTCAGTTCAAAGTATATATATATATATGTGTGTGTGTGTGTGTGTGTGTGTTGTTCGTTTCAGTCGCTCAGTCATGTACCCCATGAACCGCAGCATGCCAGGCCTCCCTGTCCATCACCTACTCCTGGAATCCACCCAAACCCATGTTCATTGAGTCGGTGATGCCACCCAGCCATCTCATCCTCTGTCGTCCCCTTCTCTTCCTGCCCTCAGTCTTTCCCAGCATCAGGGTATTTTCCAATGATCCAGCTCTTCACATCAGGTAGCCAAAGTATTGGAGTTTCAGCTTCAACATCAGTGCTTCCAAAGAACACCCAGGACTGATCTCCTTTAGGATGGACTGGTTGGATCTCCTTGCAGTCTAAGGAACTCTCAAGAGTCTTTTCCAACACCAAAGTTCAAAAGCATCAATTCTTTGGCACTCAGCTTTATTTATAGTCCAACTCTCACATCCATACATGACCGCAAGAAAAACCATAGCTTTGACCAGATGGACCTTTGATGGCAAAGTAATGTCTCTGCTTTTCAATATGCTATCTAGGTTGGTCATAACTTTCCTTCCAAGGCTGTGTCATGGCTGCAGTGATTTTGGAGCCCAGAAAAATAAAGTTAGCCACTGTTTCCCCACCTATTTGCCATGAAGAGATGGGACTGGATCTTAGTTGTCTGAATGTTGAGCTTTAAGCCAACTTTTTCACTCTCCATTTTCACTTTCGTCAAGAGGCTTTTAGTTCTTCTTCACTTTCTGCCATAAGGGTGGTGTCATCTGCAGATCTGAAATTATTGATATTTCTTCCAGCAATCTTGATTCCAGCTTGTGCTTCCTCCAGCCCAGCGTTTCTCATGATGTACTCTGCACATAAGTTAAATAAATAGGGTGATAATGTACAGTCTTGATGTACCCCCTTTTCCTATTTGGAACCAGTCTGTTGTTCCATTTCCAGTTCTAACTGTTGCTTCCTGACCTGCATACAGATTTCTCAAGAGGCAGGTCAGGTGGTCTGGTATTCCCATCTCTTGAAGAATCTTCCACAGTTTATTGTGATCCATGCAGTCAAAGGCTTTGGCATAGTCAATAAAGCAGAAATAGATGTTTTTCTGGAACTCTCTTGCTTTTTCCATGATCCAGCGGATGTTGGCAATTTGATCTCTGGTTCCTCTGCCTTTTCTAAAACCAGCTTGAACATCTGGGAGTTCACAGTTCACGTATTGCTGAAGCCTGGCTTAGAGAATTTTGAGCATTACTTTACTAGCATGTGAGATGAGTGCAACAGTGCAATAGTCTGAGCATTCTTTGGCATTGTCTTTCTTTGGGATTGGAATGAGAATTGACCTTTTCCAGTCCTGTGGCCACTGCTGAGTTTTACAAATTTTCTGGCATATTGAGTGTAGCACTTTAACAGCATCATCTTTCAGGATTTGAAATAGCTCAACTGGAATTCCATCACCTCCACTAGCTTTGTTCATAGTGATGCTTCCTAAGGCTCACTTGACTTCACATTCCAAGAGGTCTGGCTCTAGGTGAGTAATCACACCACTGTGATTATCTAGGTCATGAAGATCTGTTTTGTGCAGTTCTTCTGTGTATTTTTGCCACCTCCTCTAAATATCTTCTGCTTCTGTTAGGTCCCTACCATTTCTGTCCTTTATTGTGCACACCTTTGCATGAAATGTTCCCTTGGTATCTCTAGTGATATGTGATGATGTCTATGTTTTCATGTGCTACCAAAAACCTTGGGAGGTAAGCAAGGAAAATAAACTTCCCTTCTATTTACCCACACCTACTTCTTCCAAGTTCTTCCTCTATTTTGGAGCAAAGTCATTTCTAAGTCTCTAAGGTGTATTCACAAGGGGAGACACATCTTTAACTAAGTATGAAGACGACATTACTAAGCCACTGCAGGCAGTCAAATTACCATTTCTATATAGCTCCAACATGGGTTTCTAATACTGTCTAATTTAGTAGAGACTCATGAATTTCCTATTTTTTCTGAGTTTATATAAAGCATTTCATTACAGGATGATTTTTTCAGGTTGAACTAGCATTAACAGTGTGTCACTTTAATACATTTTGACAGATTGAGTCTTTTATAGTTAACAGAATTTTCAGCTGATCCTCTGAACTGATTCTGAAAGAAAGTGGGTTGTAGTTACCTCCAGTAATTGTCACAAACATCTCATGAATATACAGCATGGTATTTTCCATGAGTGGCTCTCATAAGCCTTGGAGTTTGCATGTTTCTTTAAGATGCCTTACAAAGGGGATATTTTTAATGCATTTGGAGACAACACACTAGGTGGCTTTTCCACTTCCTTAAATTATATAATTTTTAAACCTCAACAATTCCACTTGAAAATAAGATTTGACATTGGGCAGGAGATCGTGTAAAAGGGGACCATTGAGAGATTTTTCACAATCTGCACACCATCCTTCCTCAAGAGTTAAGAATGTGATTTCCTGTCACTTTCATTACTAGAGAAGATGCAGATGCAGAACGCCAATTTTCTGCTTTTCCCCAAACTGTGAGGAGGATGAATAACAAGAAGTTAAGATGCCAATTCTATATAATCCTGTATTTCAATACTAGTTTCTTCAGCAGAGACACATACACATATATAGGCTGCCATTGCAAAGAAACTTATTCTAGTTGAGGATTGAAATATATATTTTCCAGGAACTTTGAATCATAGTAATATACTACTCTATGTATTTCTATGGCTAAAGTTAATGTGATGATTATGAAGAGTAAGAGATCAAGTGGAGTCAGTAGCTATTCAAGTTCTATCACTGTCATATTTTAAAACCTTAATGAAAACCTTAAAAAATGGTATATCCAAAAGTCTTTGATGTTAAACCATCCAGGAGAACTGGAGTAAACCAGAAGTGAAATTTCATTCAGCTCTGCAATTCTAGTTTAAATTCACATCAGAATGGCCTTGAAGACATGTGATAGGCTGACTTGTAACGAATTTGAAATTTCTGGATATTTTTAAAGTTTAACCTTTTTCCAAATTGACAAAAGCAGCACACTAAATAATAACATCTTATCTGCTGAGGAAACGGTCTTCTCATACAGAAAATGCTTCCCTTTAACAAGAAAAGCTGCTGACATTATGCCATACCACTGCAAAGATATTCTTATTATCTTGTAATATTTCCCAATTGCCTATTTTGTCAGGGACTGTGCTAGAACTTCCATAGCATCCCTTCATTTCATGCTAAAGAGTCTTTGTGGCTAGTATTTTTAACTCCATTTTACAGAAAAAGGAAGGCTGAGAGAAGATGAGTGACTTGCCTAAGGATACACACCAAGTGCAGGAAAGAAAGAGCTGGCATTATACAGATATATCTGATTCCCAACGCCAAGTTTTTTGTTTTTAATGATCCGAAACCAGAGACATAATAAATCTAAAACTTTGCTTTTTTATACAGAGATGCTTTATTTCACTCTCTTGGATAACAGTTAAAGATCTTTTCCCAGTGTCATAGCCAATGATTTACAAACTGAGACGTTTATCTCCTTTGTGACAATAGTAATCACTGATTAAATTCCTTTGTGTTAAATGCCTTGTACTTGGTATTAATATTAAGTTGTACATGCATAGCGATATTATCACTAAAAATATTTTTCCTTATAAACTTGAATTCTCTATTCAAATCATTTAAAATCAAATTTGAATATTTTTTTCCAGAATAGTCTTACAATGGTGATGTATATAATCTACATGTGAATATTGAGTCAGAGAGGTTATAAGGAATTAGGTTAATAAAAAGCTTTCAAATGAGCAGAGTACTTATTAGGAATAAAACAAAATTTTCCCACAGGCATGCCCACTCTATCTTCTATTCTTTTTTTTTTTTCATTTACTCTATGTTTTTCTAGTTGGGCTCAAACATATTAATGGTTTTTTTTTAAATTTTTATTTATTCATTTATTTTTTTAATTACAATATTGTATTTATTTTGCCATACATTGACATTTTTCTAAGTATACAAAAGGCTCAATGTTGACCCAATTCAAATCCAATTTTAAGACAACTCCCTCTTTTCATTTTTCTCTTCATTTTGTTCTCTTTTACTCTTTTCTTCCTACCTTTGTACTGACACTGAAATCAAAATAATATTTTCACTACTGCACAAATACTAGATGGCATTTCATCAACTGAAATTTGATTAGTGGATAAGAAACTTTTATTATCAAATACACTCCTTTCCTTTGCTCTGTTTTCTTTAAAAAATAGTAACAGACTTAAAACAATGATAAACAGATTGAATTTTGAAAGTTCTCCAGAAAAGCCAATTCTGAATCTTAGTTTTTATTAGATAAACTGCATTTTCATCTTGGGAAATACTACCCTGGGAGAATAAAAACAGATTGAACTCAATAATATTTGACAGCATGAAACACAGTAACAAGGTAAACAAGGCCCAGATAAACATTTTAGAGTCCTCTGAGCAATTTAAGATGCCTGTGAATGTTAAAATTCTAGTAGTAGTCACATATGTTCAGAATCAGGAATAATACTGAGATTACTGGCTGTATTTTATGTATTTTTAAAAATTAACATTAGTTTTTAAAGGAATATAGATATTTACATTTCATATAATAGTCAGTAAAGTCCTCAGAATGATTATGTCAGTTTCTGAAAGATTTTGTCTTCCCTCTTGATCATTATTTCAGAAGGAAGAACTGTTGAACAATGACTGGACACATCTAATTGATAATGAACAGTAGAAGCTTTTCTATTTAAGACTTTCATTGTACTGCTTAATCTTTTCTATTTATACATCGATAATCACATAAAAATTGTCAATGACCTTTACAGTGGTTATCTGTTTCCTAAACAATATTCTTAAAATTTTGTTAAGCACATGAATTATGAGCTTGTCATCATATTGCCTTTCATATCTTTAGAATACATTTTTAAAAAGAGGTTTTATTATAAATTTATCCTGGATATTATGAGTGTTTGTTGCAAACTATTTTGTCTAAATGCTTATTTTCTGTCTGGAGACTGCACTAGAACCTTGCACAGAAAAAAACTATTCAACATATCTACTGCTATTGTAAAACAAATAACAGAGAGTAAGCAAAGACCAGATGTTGGTATATGCCGAGCCTAGAATGAGAAAACATTTAGGCTTTACCAAAAAAACAACTTTTCTTTCCAGTAAATTTCTAAACTATTTCGTTTTCTTTCAATAAATGAAAGTGCTAAATTTGTTGAAAATGGGAATTGATGATTTACTTAAAACTTAAGGAAATATAGAAATAGCAACAATGGATGAAATAGATCATGTGTCTCACTTAGAATTTGGGAAAGCTTGTATATCCAAGACACTTTCCATAGGTATGATTTTCAGTTTCAAAAGCTCGCTTTTAAAAATCTATTATTTAAGATGACATAGTGTTCACTGCTATTCAGGAAGATGTTAGTAAACAAATAGGTTCTTGTTGCTGTTTTGTTTTTTGCCAAAGCAATAGCAGTCTCTTTTATGTGACTAACTAAACTGACTCCCAAACAAAGAACTAATTTAATGGGATTCCCAAAGCATGTCAATCCAGATTAACCCTGTGGCAGCAATTCTTTATGGAACGTTTAGCTTCTGGAATAGTAAATTCTGGCTGAGAAACTTATAAAACAAATACTATTTGTAATATGAAAGTCTGTTTTTTTTCTCTTTTTTTAGCCAATGCCTGTTTACATATTGGAAGTAGCATGGGATAATGTCAGTGGCTTTGCAGGGTCACAAAGCTGTAAGACCTTGGGAATGTTAATTTGTCCAAGGTGCCTCAGAATCTCATGTATAAAATGGGAGTATCTCAAATGCTTCAAAGAGTCGTCAAGAGTTGAACACATCTGAGTGACTAACACTATCATACAATATATGTAAAGAAGGCACCATGGCAAATTAGTTAATAGCAAAGACCCTGTAGCCATATTTTGCCCATGAAAATACAGAAATATGAATGTTGTCAGTTTTGTTGACCACTGTAACCCAGGGTTTAATAAAATATTTACTGGAACATAGGGTGTACCCAATAAATATGTGTTGAATAAAAAGAAATCAAAGCATCTAGCTTTGTCATTTCCTGGTTATATGACCAAAGGCAAGGTGCTTACCTCTATAAGTTTTAGGTTCCCAAAATGAGAAATAAATAAGCACAACGTAAATGCTTAACATATTAGCTTTACTGCTAAGTAAGCTGAACACAGACTGTAAAATGTAGGCACTAAATATTTGGTAATTATTATTACTAATTTGAATGTACAATTAATCTACTATTTAAAAAGATAATATTAATGAAGAAGATATTATGAGTTAAGGAGACTATTGGTTTTAAACAATAGTATACACTTGAAAGTCATCCCTTGGACTGCAAGGAGGTCCAACCAGTCCATTCTGAAGGAGATCAGCCCTGGGATTTCTTTGGAAGGACTGATGTTAAAGCTGAAACTCCAGTACTTTGGGCACCTCATGCAGAGAGCTGACTCACTGGAAAAGACTGATGCTGGGAGGGATTGGGGGCAGGAGGAGAAGGGGACGACAGAGGATGAGATGGCTAAATGGCATCACTGACTTCATGGATGTGAGTTTGAGTGAACTCCAGGAGTTGTTGATGGACAGGGAGGCCGGGCATGCTACGATTCACGGGGTGGCAAAGAGTCGGACACGACTGGTGACTGAACTGACTGAAAATCTTTTGAAACTTGGTAAACATAAGACACTATAGGGATTTTGTGGGTTAATGGTAAACAATCCGCCTGTCAATGAAGGAGATGTGGGTTCCATCCCTGGGTCGGGAAGATCCTCTGGAGAAGGAAATGGCAACCTACTTGAGTATTCTTGCCTAGAAAATTTGATGGTCAGAGGAGCCGGGTGGGCTATAGTCCATGAGGCTGCAGAGTCAAAACATGACTGAGTGAGCACAAGACTTTATAAATGCTTTAAAGTCATGCTTGGAAGAGTGCCTTCTCTGCAATTTAAAATTCTCTTGTTTAAAAGTACTTGTTCAGATACTCACCTTTTCCCATTAAATGTCACTGTAAGTGATAAAAGGAATCTGCTTTAATTATTCAACAAAAGAAGGAGTCTTGAAGAATGTGGGATATAATTTCCCCTTTTGTTCAATATTGAGAACAATGATAAAAATTTCCCTCATCTTTTATGTGCAGCACTTGTAAAGACCGAGACATATAAACTACTTGTCAATACTGAGTAAATCAATAATTATTTTAAAACATTGCATAGATGACAAAAATTAAATTACTCATCACCTTAACTCAAAGGTTTTATATATATATATATGTGTGTGTGTGTGTGTGTGTGTGTGTGTATTTATAAATAAATAAATAAATATATATATATATATATATATATATATAAAATAAGGAACTAAAGGGGAACTAAAGAATGTCTTGATGAGGGTGAAGGAGGAGAGTGAAATAGCCAGCTTAAAACTAAATACTGAAAAAACTAAGATCATGGCATCCTGCCCCATTACTTCCTGACAAATAGAGGCAGGAAAAGTGGAAGTAGTGACAGGTTTCTTCTTCTTGGGCTCTAAAACCATGTGGATGGTGCCTGCAGCCATGAAATCAGAAAAAGTTTGCTTCTTGGCAGGAAAGCTATGACACACCTAGACAGTGTGTTGAAAAGCAGAGACATTACTTTGCTGATGAAGGTCTGTATAATAAAGGCTATGGTTTTCCCAGTGGTCACATACAGTTGTGAGAAAGTGAAAGTCATTCAATCGTGTACAACTCTTTGCGACCCCATGGACTACACAGTCCATGGAATTCTCCAGCCAGAATAGAGGACTGGGTAGCCATTCTCTTCTTCAGGGGATCTTCCTAACCTAGGAATCAAACCCAGGTCTCCTGCATTGCAGGCAGATTCTTTACCAGCTGAGCCACAAGGGAAGGCCAAGAATACTGGAATGGGTAGCCTATCCCTTCTCCAGTGGATCTTTCTGACCCAGGAATCAAACAAGAGTCTTCTGCATTGTAGGTGGATTCTTTACCAACTGACAGTGAGAGCTGGACCATAAAGAATGTAGACTGCCACAGAATTGATGCCTTTGAACTGTGGTACTGGAGAAGACTCCGGAGAGTCCCTTGGAAAGCAAGGAGATCAAACCAGTCAATCTTAAGGGAAATCAGCCCTGAATATCCACTGGAAGGACTGATGCTGAAGTTCAAACTCCAGTATTTTGGTCATCTGATAAGAATAGCTGACTCATTGGAAAAGTCCCTGATGCTGGGAAAGATTGAGGGCAGAAGGAGAAGAGGGCATCAGAAGATGAGATGGCTGGATGGCATCACTGATACAATGGACATGAACTTGGGCAAACTTCAGGAGATGAGGAGGGATGGGGAATCCTGGTGTGCTACAGTACAAGGGGTTCCATGGAGTTGGAAATGACTGGGTGACAGAACAACAACAATATTTTAATACATATTTAAATGAACACTTCATTTAAGCATAGGTAGAATTCCCTTCTACTCAGAAATGAAACTAACCCTTTCCAGTCTTGGGGCCACTGCTAAATTTTCCAAATCTGTTGACATATTGAGTGCAGCACTTTAACAGCATCATTTAAAGGATTTTAACAGCTCCACTGGAATCACATCACCTCCACTCACTTCAGGACCATAAATAGAATTAAATAGCTTTAGGACCATAAAGAAGGCGGAGGGCCAAAGAATTAAGGCTTTTGAACTGTGGTGTTAGAGAAGATTCTTGAGAGTCCCTTGGACAACAAGGAGGTCCAACCAGTCAATCCTAAAGGAAATCAACCTTGAATATTCATTGGAAGGACCAATGCTGAAATTGAAGTCCCAATACTTTGGCCACCTGATGCAAATAGCCAATTCATTGGAAAATATTCTGATGCTGGGAAAGACTGAAGGAAGGAGGAGGGGACGACAGAGGATGAGATGGTTGGATGGCATCAACAATTTAATGGACATTAATTTGAGCAAACTTACATGCTAGCAAAGTAAAGTTCAAAATTCTACAAGCCAAGCTTCAACAGGATGTGAACCGTGAACTTCCAGATGTTCAAGCTAGATTTAGAAGAGGCAGAGGAATCACAGATCAAATTGACAACATCTGTTGATCATTGAAAAAGCACGAGAGTTCCAGAAAAACATCTACTTCTGCTTTATTGATTATGCCAAAGCCTTTGACTGTGTGGATCACAACAAACTGTGGAAAATTCTTAAAGAGATCAGTATACCAGACCACCTGACCTGCCTCTTGAGAAGTCTGTATGCAGATCAGGAAGCAAAGTTAGAACTGGACATGAAACAGCAAACTGGTTCCAAATCAGGGAAAGGAATACATCAAGGATGTATATTGTCACCCTGCTTATTTAACTTATATGCAGAGTACATCTGGAGAAGGCAATGGCACCCCACTCTGGTATTCTTGCCTGGTAAATCCCATGGACAGAGGAGCCTGGTAGGCTGTAGTCTATGGGGTTGCTAAGAGTCAGACATGACTGGGCAACCTCACTTTCACTTTTACTTTCATGCATTGGAGAATGAAATGGCAACCCACTCCAGTGTTCTTTCCTGGAGAATCACAGGGATGGGGGAGCCTGGTGGGCTGCCATCTATGGGGTCGCACAGAGTTGGACATGACTGAAACGACTTAGCAGCAGCAGCAGATTACATCATACGAAATGGTGGGCTGGATGAAGCAGAAGCTGGAATCAAGATTGCCAGGAGAAATATCAATAACCTCCATTACGCAGATGATATACTACCCTTATGTTAGAAAGTGAAAAAGAATTAAAGAGCCTCTTGATGAAAGTGAAAGAGGAGAGTGAAAAAGTTGGCTTAAAGCTCAACATTCAGAAAAATAAGATCATGGCATCCAGTCCCATCACTTCATGGCAAATAGATGGGGAAACAGTGGCTGACTTTATTTTGGGGGCTCCAAAGTCACTGCAGATGGTGATTGTAGCCATGAAATTCAAAGACGCTTACTCCTTGGAAGGAAAGTTATTACCAACCTAGACAGCATATTCAAAAGCAGAGACATTACTTCATCAACAAAAGTCCGTCTAGTCAAGGCTATGGTTTTTCCAGTGGTCATGAGTGGATGTGAGAGTTGGATTATAAAGAAAGCTGAGTACCGAAGATTTGATGCTTTTTAACTGTGGTGTTGGGAAGACTCTTGAGAGTCCCTTAGATTGCAAGGAGATCCAACCAGCCCATCCTAAAGGAAATGAGTCCTGAGTATTCATTGGAAGGACTGATGCTGAAGCTGAAACTCCAATACTTTGGCCACCTGACGTGAAGAACTGACTCACTGGAAAAGACCCTGATGCTGGGAAGGATTGAAGGCGGGAGGTGAAGTAGATGACAGAGGATTGATGAGATGGTTGGATGTCATCACCGACTCAATGGACATGAGTTTGAGTAAGCTCTGGGAGTTGGTGATGGACAGGGAAGCCTCGCTTGCTGCAGTCAACGGGATCTGCAGTGACCAAACAGCAACTCAGAAATGAATACAGAAATATATTTAAATTTTATACACAGAACCATAGGTTCCTTTTCCTATGTTTCACTTATTTATGTTTGATTACAATATTTGTTTCACTGGAGACAAAATTCAGTAAAGTGTAATGGCATCACCAACTCAATGGACATGAGTTATAGTGAGGAACAAGGAAGCATGGTGTGCTGCAGTCCATGGTGTCACAAAGAGTTGGACACAACTTAGTGACTGAACAACAAAAACAATGAGTACATGTTAATCTACCAGGGACTCCGATTACTCTAAGCAGCTCTCACAACATTTTTACCAGAAGTGTTCCACTGGTATCAGCTCTCTTCAGAGAGAGCTGTATTCTGTCTAATTTTCCACCTCTTCCACATTTCCTTCTGTTTTACCTTTCTCTTAAAATTACTCTTCTTTTTCTTTCTTTACTCTGACTTTGCTTCAGAACTGCAAACTTTTACGTTACAAACCATATTATTTTATAAGCTTCTTGGCCAGAAACTCTGGGACACATCACGGCCCAGTCCCTAAGCAAGTCCCAGTGGCCCATCATGGTCCCTGTGCTGCTGCTTCTGCCCTACCAGCCTGTTTCTCAGGGCTTTACAGCACGCACTATATCCAGGTAAGGATTCACTGCAGCATCAGCAGCAAAGATAACCTGGGCTGAAGTGCTGATTTGTCAAACGTAGTTAGGAAGGAGCATTCCAGAGCATAGAGTGAAAGTGTTCCGGAAGAAGTTCCTGAGAAGGAAGTACAGCAGAGCTAAATGTAGGCCATAGAGAAAGGAACAGGCAGCACAGGCTGCAACGGTGTGAAAATGAGGCGCCGGATGAAAAGACACTGCCTGACCCCTCCCTGCTCTGTGATACCTGAGCTTATGTCACTGAGTCTTATGAGTCAAAGTAAGGTTTTTGCAGGAAGAAAAGACAGATTTCAAGCTGGTCCAGGATGAAGGGTGGGCCAGGGGATACCTCCATTCTGTGAATGACCTACTTAAGCAGGCATCTGCCCCTGCCTCTGATTTTAATCACTTTCCCATCACACTCTCACTTCAGCCTTTACTCCAGGCTTCTTCCCTCTCCTTGAGCTCTGGATGAATCTCCCTTAGCATTAACATTCATGTTGCAAACGAAATTGTCTCTTTTTGCTTTAATTTTTCAACTTTCCCCATCTCTGCTCCTAATACTATTCATTCATCCTTCCCTACAGTAATAGGAAGAAGAAAAACAAAAACCTCTGCTTGTTTTCAAAAGCACTAGTGATCAAGCAAAATGAGAATGGAGCTATGATTTCACACGGTTTTCACCAACTAACATCTCTACAGTAGGTCTGGACATCTTCTCCCTACTCCTAACACATAAAGTATCTGGTTTTTGTAATGACAATTCTTATACCTGGAGTGTACTATTTACCTAGTACCAACTTTTCAAGTCTACATTATCTTACCTTTCCTATAATGCTTCCTTTTATTACTTAAGTCTACGTTAAGTGTATCTTCACTGAAATTGTATCACAAAATTCAGAAATGAGTGGTTGACTAATTGTTTTAACTATCCCTCTTATTCTTTCTTCCCAGTGTAACAATAAATTTAAGACTAGGGACAAACTCTAATGAGTCTTTTGATTCTGATACTGGATGACTGACTAGCATATTAACAGAATCATTTTGGTCCTTTCTCCCAAGTCTTGACAGAGCCTCATCATTTACAATAAACCACAAATATAGCTTCTGTCTTATGAAATCTCTTTTCTCCACAATCCCCAAATCTGACACAGTTAAAAGGGGAAAGTTTATTTTATAATAACAAAAAAGGAGGTTTTTATAATTGCATTATTGAAAGCACTGTAAGGAAATAGTTCTTTCATCAACTTGCCATGCTGTTTTTCTTTTATCATTTCCACATAGTCTTACTCCACCTATATTATGCAATAAAATTGTGTGCGTAGTCAGTCTCCCTGTTCTAAACAACTGTTCTGAGCACCAATGTGAGACCTCACATCTAGGTTTATACTTTGATTTCTGGTCTGCAATGGTGCTATGCTAAGCTTATCGATAACAAAATTATGTTTTTGATATAAATACATTCAAACATTTTAAAAATTCTGTATGACCTTCTCTTTCCCAATTAATTGATAAAAGGATACCTGTGGATCATTGATTATAGCCATAAGAAATATGCAAGAGAGTTTTATTCTTTTTTGTAACATAAGATTTGTCAAAAGGTGAATGGGAGCAATGTATTTTATGCATTTCTCATCCATGTTGGAGTCAAGCAGAGCACCAAGTAATTACCTGATTATGTATTCCCTTGGCCACCTGTTATAAAATTTTCATGTGAAAATTAAATATTGGCATGTGGTAACATTTCAATTTCACAACTGAGTTCTGCCTATGGAGATCTAAGTCACAAATCACTCTAGGTTTGGAAAGAAAATCTAGTTTTAATCGTTTTCTTGAGTAATCAAGAGTTTACATATTTTTATCTACTATCTGAACTGAAAGCTTCAGATTCTGTTAATGTTTCCCTCTGAGTCTTCCACAGCTTTGAGGGAATAAGGGTTGCTGTTCATTTATCATATATTTAGTTTTTTTACCTTTCTAATGGACATTTTGATTGTCTCATGCACATCAACAATTTAATATTTAGCCACGATCTTCAACTCAGGGGGTTAAAAAAGTTGTTCTACTCCAAGAAGATAAAGAAAAGGAAAGCTAGACAATGCTGTTAATAAAATATATAAAAACTGGAGTTTTGGGGAAAAACATCCCCAGTGAAAGGAAAGATTAGACTGAGTATGAATCACTAGTTAGTTCAGAATTAGCCCTTCATTTTCCTTGGTAAATCATAAAAAGGTAAGCAGTAAATAGAATGGGATATAATAAAAATAAATATGACAAACTATACCAAACACATGATTTTATTGACAGCTGCCCTTAGGGTCAAATGCTTAAAACATTCTTATTTGTGATTAGCAAGTATTTGGCTCTCAATAGTTGCCATTAGGTTAAACCATTGGACATGATGGTGGAGGTTTCCAGCAATTTCATTTAAAAGATGGGGATTATCTTATTTGCGCTACACAGATGTCTTAGAAGGGTAGAGTAAGCATTTCCTCCCTATTTCCAATTCAAAAGTAACATCACATGGATGTTTGCCTCCTCAATCAAGATTGCAACAAATTTTACAGTGGCATTGTTTAATTCATTATTTGGTTTATAGCTGTAATCTAGAATCTTTAGCTGTATCAAGGTGCCATCCCATTATTCTCTCACAAAGAAGGTAATATCACAATCAATAAAATTCAAATTACTCTGACCCACCTCTCCATCTGTAACATCATTTATATACTGCTATGATCTTTGTGAAAATGTTCAGAGAAATGTGTGAGACTCACTCAATGAAGTAGACTTCACCCTTCTCTGTATAAGCCATTTCCCAGTTGTCAGGCAATGGGTCTGAGTCCTCATTCTCCTCAGGTTTAGCTGGTTTCGCATCATCCATCTGCTCCTTCACCTCCTCGGGCTGACTGTACACTGGTGCAGGATAAGGCTGGGAGGGTGTCTCCCCTGAGGCACCTACACTCTTGTCTTCAGGTTCACTGGATTCTACAAAAAAACAAGGGTACGTGGTTAGTCACTCCGGCCACTGTAACTTCTGAGTGAGTATGGACTATGCCCACCAGGGAATGAGCTCTCTGAAAGCTAACAGAAAAAGCATAATTGTAACCTCCTCTGAAAATTATCAGGAGGCCTATCTGAGTTCCTCTTTCACTCATCATTCTAGTCTTTTCTTCAACTAACTAAATCTGATGACTAAATTGAGGACCATATCATTATATAGGTGTGGTAGACAGAGCAGTGAATCCCTAAGGATGCCTGTGCCCTATGCCCTGGAACAAGTGATGGTTACCTTATGTGGCAAAAGAAGATTTGCAGGATCAATTAAATTAAGGGCCTTGAGGTTGGGAGATCATCTTCAATTATTCAGGTGGGCTTGCTGTAATGACAAGGGTCTTTACAAGTATAAGAAGAAAGCAGAAGAGGACGATAAGAGGGAGATACGACTATTGAAGAGAAGCATTTGCCAAAGAGATGCATTGCTGCTGATTTTGAAGACAGAAGGGGATCCAATACTAGCTAAGTGTGGGTGACCTTTAGAAGCTGGCAAGCAAAATCATGGATTTTCTTCTAGAGTCTCTAGAAAATAAGTCTTTTAAAAATCTTGATTTAGCCCAGTGAGACCCATTTCAGACTTCTAACCTACAGAGAAGTATGATAAAAAAATATACACTGCTCTAGGCCACTGTCGCTGTTCAGTCACTAAGTCATGTTGATTCTTTGTGACCCCATGGACTGTCCTCCCTGTCCTCCATCATCTCTCAGAGTTTGCTCAGAATCATGTCCATTGAGTTGGTGATGCTATCTAACCATCTCATCCTCTGCTGTTCCCTTCTCCTTTTGCCTTCAATCTTAAGCCCCTAAATGTGTGGCAAATTCTTATGGCTGTGATAGAAACCTAATCCAATAGAGCAAAAACTAAAAGAAATGTACACTTTAAGAGAAACAATAAAATGCGTGGAGGACCCAAGGATATCAGATGTTGAGACCCAACAATATCAACTTGAAAACAATATGAGATCCAGAATGACGAACAGGAACACATTGAGAAAAAAATAAAAATTCAATAAAAATAGACTAAAATTTACCTAAGATGAAGAGACATAGGAGTCTGCTAATTAAAATGGTTTACTGAATCTGAGGCCAAATTTATGAAGCATACATTTCACCTAAACACATCTAGGTGAGATTTCTAAACTCCAATGTTAAGAAGCAACTTTACCAGCTTCCATACTGAAGAAACTTACCCCCAAAAGAGGAATAGAAGATCATCAGACCTTTCACCTGCAATACTCTGAGCTCAAAGAAAGTAAGATAATATCTGTAGTAACTTGAGGAAAAGAAGAGTATAGCAGCCCAAGAACTTTACCAAAATATGATTCATCTATACAAAAGAAAGTCACTCTTAAACATGCAGAAGTTCTGAATGCATATCACCCATGTATCCAACCCAAGTATTTCTCAGATGCTACCAGAAGACAGCATCTGATATATCATGATGATTAAATAAGAGTATAGGTCTCCAAGTAGGGGAGAGATAAGGAGTTTTTTTTTTTAACTTAGAAAAAATAAACCCTGCATAATATAGTTAAAAGAAGGATGATCATATTTCAGGAAACTTACAGTATTTCTTAAAGACAGATTCTTAAAAAAGAAAATATTATATTGAAAATTCATTACTAGCATGTCTTTTAAATCTTACTTTTGAAAAGCTCAGGTTCAGAGAAATTTCCTGCAAGGTAAGAAGGCAGTTGGAAGAGAAGTCCAAAGGGCAAATGTTTAGATTTCAGATATTCCTTGGTTCATTCAGGGATTCAGCACCACTATATTTAGGTTTCAGACAGGGCTGTGGTGGTGTACAAAGAGGGAAACCACAGAAACGATCAAGGGAGCCAAAAGCAGAGATGGTCTGTGGAATACTTTAGTTTGGAACTTTGGGAGGAATGTTTCCTACAGAGTGGCTTCAAATTTCCATCAGGGTGTCAGAAATAAGTGGATGAATACATTTGGCAAGTACTACTCCAAAGACTTCCTTTAGACATGGGTATCATGCAGAAGTCCAAGTATGCTCTGGTGGAGACTTGGAAAGTAGCTGAGAATAGAGAACCAATCCACCTGCAGTGAGGATCATATGACTTCTTCACAGCAGAAGGTGTAGTGGGGATGGCTTAACCCAGAAACTGGAAGGAGACACTACTGACATACAATGCCAATGTGATGATAAGGCAGCCCTCTTGGAAACAGAAAGTTCCACAACTGTATGGGAACCTAATTTATAACTATTAACATTAAAAATATACAAATACATATATGGTCTGCCTCAGTAACCTGTTTGAGAAATATCCTCTAGTAATAAAGGTGGTAGTATATAAAGATACTTAAATAATAATGCTTACTCTACCAGTATATTTGTCTATAGTAGCAAAGACCTGGAAATGATTTGGATGCCTATCAATGAGAAAATCATTAAATAAATTGTGCTTATCATTACCATGGAAAATTATGTAGTGTAAAGACCTACAACCTGGAAAAGATGCCAATCATTATTGTTTAAAGAATAATCTAAGTTGAAGAATAATGCATGTACACTATTAATTCTATTTTTTAAAATTAGCAAACACCAAGTTAGATACATGTATAATTTTGCTTATAATCATAAGACTATAAAAACAAGATGGAAAGATGTACAATAGAGTGTCAACTTTGAGTAACCCAAAGCAGTAAAATTGGATGGAAGTGGGAGATTTTTTTACATATCTCTGCATTAGTTGGCTACTATTTTTATAACTTTAAAATTAATAAAAGCAATATAAGATGAGTAAACTAAAGTAGAATGTACTTATCATCTTAATCAACAGCTTGGATTAATTTTTTTCCCTGTGTGTGTCAATCTCAGAGAGCAATATGAAGTGTCTTTAGAAATTAGGAGGGATAAGAACATTTTACAAGTTTTTGTTGTTTCTTCTTTGTAAAAGAGGATTTTATGACAATAATATATTCTTTAGTGATGTAGTCTTCCACCTGGTTCTCCATACAGATTTGACCTTTGTAAACTGTTCAGGAAAGAAACAGCAAGAGAAGGGACTCTTCTCTAGGTTCTTTGTTATACCTTATTAGAACATGTAATTATTAATATAAGAAGCATACTGTTCTCAGGTACTTCCAAATGTCATGATGCATTTGAAAAGTGAAAATGCAAGGTCATGATCTGAACATATTCATTTATTCATTGTTCACTTAATATTTATTAAACACTCAGTTGGCGTCAGGCACCAAGGACAGAAAAGCAAACAAGAAAGGCATGATTCCTGCTCTCACGGTACTTGAAATATGTCAAGATGTGTAGTCTTTAAGCAATTTTAAGTGTGATGAATGTTACCAAAGGGAAAGATGTGATCTCATGTATATGCATTTATCTAACCTTACATAAAGAATCAAGGAAAGCCCCTTTTCCAGTGTGCTAACAAATCTGAGACTAGAAAACAGAGTCAAGAGTCTTCTTTCAGAGGAAGGTAAAGGAGAAAGAAACATACAAGCAAGGAATGGATTAAGCCTTAGAAAGCATGCTCAGAATTTGGAACTGTACCTGGAAAGTAATGAGAAGGTACTGATGTGTCTTAATCAAGGGGATGACACAAGTAGATTTTCATTCTCCATAAAAATCCTCCTAGCTATTCTGGGGGGTTTGAAAGTATTAACAGTAGATATTCATAGACCAGTGGGGAGTTATTTTTTGTGATTGAGACAAGAGATGATGGTGTCAATGGCGTGGCTCGTCTATGAACTGAAAAACAAGATTAGAATGTAGGTTTGATATTATTAAACAAATGGACAGATAAGGGCAAATAAGAAGTCATGGTAAACCCAAAGGGGGGAAAGCAATTCACTGGGCTAAGCACCACAAGAGTAGCAGGAAGACTCTGTCAGGAGTGGAGAAACCAGTGGGTATAATTTTAGGCACAAGAGACAAAGATTCATGTCAAACTCACAATGGAGGTGTCAAGTCAGAGAGTTCTTAGGGAATCCACCAAATTTAAAAGACAACAGCATATGGCTAGACTGTGGGCCTCCTTTGTGGCTCAGCTGGTAAAGAATCTGCCTGCAATGCAGCGGACGTGGGTTCGATCCCTGGGTTGGGAAGATCCTCTGGAGAAGGGATAGGCTACATACTTCAGTACTCTGGCTTGGAGAATTCCATGGACTGTATAGTCCATGGGGTTGCAAACATTTGGACATGACTGAGCGACCTTCATTTTCACTTTCATGGCTAACCTGTAAACCACAGGAGTGAATGGAATTGCTAGAGAGACAGTTCAGCAAGTGGAAACAAGAATACCTCGAATAGCTGGCTGAGGAACTCCAACATTTAGCAGTCAGTGAGAGAATGATCAGGAGAGAGCAGCCAGGGAAGTAACAGAAAAACCAGCTGATCTTCATGCCACACAAGCCAAGCAAAGGACAGTGAGGAGTAAACGCTATCTGGGGCCAAAACCTCTAAGCAGGCCAACAGAAAGATAAGGATGTAAAATCTAGCGAAATTAATGATATAGAGGTCACTGGTGATATTAGCTACCAGACATGGGAGTAGATACAGTGGAGTGGTAGGTGGGAAAGCCAAGTTGGGATGGATTAAATGAACGAATAAAAAGAAAATAAAGAATATCCTGACAGATAAAATCAAAGATTAGCTATGAACAACTATTCTTTTTTCTCATCTTGATGACTATATTTTCCAGAGAAATGTGAGACATCTCCTGAAAGGTGGGACTTCGCTGTAGCTCAAATGGTAAATAATCTGCCTGCAATGCAGGAGACCAGAGTCTGATTCCTGTGTTGGGAAGATCCTCTGAAGAAGGGAATAGCAATCCACTCCACTATTCTTGCCTGGATAATTCCATGGACAGAGAAGCCTGGAGGGCTACAGTTCGCGGGGTTGCAAAGAGTCACACATGAATGAGGAACTAACACACACAGAGTAAAGCACGGATACTTGGTTCAGGTCACAGTTGCACTTAATCCCAGAAGGTCTTCAGTTCCCAGGAGGTCCCCCTTTTCACTCTGAAAAATGGAGATGTCATTAATTATATTTATTAATGTACCAGAGATCACTGAGCCAAGTTCTCCCAGTTTAATTCATTTATTCATTCATTCCTTTATTCTTATCTAATCAATCAATTGTTACATTAGCAAACATGAATTTAATATCTACAATGTGCAAGATATTTAACAAGAGTTTAATGAGGGAGAGTAAAAAGCTATTTTTATCAGGTTATTAAGAATTGGTTTGAGAGGAAAGTAATAAGCAGCACTTGTTTTCTTTATCTGAACAAAATAAGAGAAAAAATGAATAAAACAAATGGAGAATCACAACATTTCCAACATTTACTGCTCATAAAGGCTAATCTAGGGATGCAGTTTATGGTGAGAATCAAGGGCTTCTGGTGAAATGTAGAATCAAGCCAAGACAGTACTGAAATAGGGCAGGTTTCCCACACAGACATAGAACCTGTTTCTGGAAGAGCCATGCAGAATATTCAGAGGGATTTAAAAAAAAAAGAGGAATTGGGCAAAGCAGGTCCAGAATTATCCTTCAAAGATATACCACTCAGAGAAGTCACTCTACCTCTTTTGGGCAGAGTAAGTCAAGGAACTGGTGGAGTAAGTAGTACCCTATTTGATATGCAAGACAACATGAGAGGTGGAAAGGACATGTTTCCTCACAGTGGATAATGATACAGGTACTATCACAGTGATTTAGTGAGGATACTCAACAGAGTACTACCACAGTGATTTAGGGAGGGATACGCAATTGGCCACCCCATGCGAAGAGTTGACTCATTGGAAAAGACTCTGATGCTGGGAGGGATTGGGGGCAGGAGGAGAAGGGGACGACCGAGGATGAGATGGCTGGATGGCATCACAAACTCGATGGACGTGAGTCTGAGTGAACTCCGAGAGACGGTGATGAACAGGGAAGCCTGGTGTGCTGCGATTCGTGGGGTCGCAAAGAGTCGGACACGACTAAGCGACTGAACTGACTGACTGAACTGACACAATGGCAAAAAAGAGCCGCACACAATATTAGGGAGGTGATAGGACACATGGAAACAAGAGCACCCGAGGCAGCTGTTTGGAGAATCTCCGTTATTTAACAGTCAGCAAAGAAAGAAACTGACATCATATTTCCTACCTTGTGTACCAGGAAAATGGCGTTAATTCATTAATTAAACATTTGTTGAGACCTTACTAACTGCTAAGAACTAGAGTAGGCAGTGGGCAGTTAAGGAGACTGTGGTTCAAACTGTCTGTATTAGTTTGCTAGTCCTATGATAACAGCATAGAACAAAACTGTATGACTTAATGCAAATTTATTTTTACAGAAAATCTAGAACAAGTGTTCACCAGCAGGGCTATGCTCCCTCTGAAGGTGCTACAGGAGGGTCTGTTCCAAGCTTCTCTCCTGGCTTCTGATTATCTCCTGGTTTGTAGCAACATTAACTCCAATCTTCATATGGTATGCTACCTGGATACTTGTCTAATTTCCCTTTTAGAAGGACACTAGTCATCCTCGGAGAAGGCAATGGCATCCAACTCCAGTACTCTTGCCTGGAAACTCCCATGGACAGAGGAGCTTGGTAGGCTGCAGTCCATGGGGTCGCTAATGGTCAGACACGACTGAGCGAGTTCACTTTCACTTTTCACTTTCATGCACTGGAGAAGGAAATGGCAATCCACTCCAGTGTTCTTGCCTGGAGAATCCCAGGGACGGGGGGAGCCCAATGGGTTGCCGTCTATGGGGTCACACAGAGTCGGACATGACTGAAGTGACTTAGCAGCAGCAGCAGTCATCCTCAGTCAGGGGCCCACCCTACTGATCTACTATTTTATTAGGAGAACTAATAACTACTATATTTAGTTAAGACGGCCACATCCTATTTCCAAATAGGAAATAAGTTCATTTTCTGAGATTTTGGTGGTTTGGACTTCAACAAATGAATGTTGGAGCAGGGCAAGGGGGAACACAATTCAATTCATTAAACAGTATTTAGGCAGGTTTACCTCACAATCCATTGAACCAATATTTATCATGTCTAGGACTATAAATTATTGTTTCATGCTCCATTACAATTGTTTCCCTGTTTAATAAGGAGAGTAGAATTTAACTTCAGTATATTTTAGATAATATATCTTTCTTCTGTATGTGGCTTAATATTTTAAAAATCAGATATGTTGAGTACTACATAAGTAACTGAGAAAGTAACCATTAAGATCAGAATGGACTTTTAAAAAATAGACTTTATATTTATATGAAAGCTGTGGTACATATACACTATGGAATACTACTCAGCCCTTAAAAAGAATAAATTTGACTCAGTTCTAATGAGATGGATGAAATTGGAACCGATTATACAGAGTGAAGTAAGCCAGAAAAAAAAACACCAATACAGTATACTGACACCTATATATGGAATTTAGAAGACAGTAATGATGATCCTATATGTGAGACAACAAAGAGACACAGAGGTATAGAGTGGACTTTTGGACTCTGAGGGAGAGGGAAAGGGTGGGATGGTTTGGGAGAATGGCAATGAAACATGTATATTTTCCTGTAAGAAACGAAGCACCAATCTATGTTCAGTGTAGGATGCAGGATGCATGGGGCTGATGCACAGGATGATTCAAGTAGAGGATGTGGGGTGGGAGGTGGGAGGGGGCTTTGGCATTGGGAGATTGTGTTCACCTATGGCTGATTCGTGTCAATGTATGGCAAAACAAATACAGTATTGTAATTTAAAATAAATAAATAAATAAATTTAAAAAAAGACTTTATATTTTAGATCAATTTTAAGTTCATAGCAAAATTAAGAGAAAGGAACAGAAATTTCTAACACTCTCTGACCACACAAATGCATTATCTCCCCCATTACTAATCCTCCACAGCATGGTACATTTTACAGCTGACGAAACTACAGTGACACATCACTGTCACTCAAAGTCCATAGTTTACAATAGTGTTCACTCCTGGTGTTGAATATTTTATGCTGCTGCTAAGTCGCATCAGTAGTGTTTGACTCTGTGCGACCCCATAGATGGCAGCCCACCAGGCCTCCTCGTCCCTGGGATTCTCCAGGCAAGAACACTGGAGTGGGTGCCATTTCCTTCTCCAATGCATGAAAGTGAAAAGTGAAAGTGAACTCGCTTAGTAGTTTCCAGCTCTTAGTAATCCCATGGACTGCAGCCCACCAGGCTCCTCCGTCCATGGGAGTTTCCAGGCAAGAGTACTGGAGTGGGTTGCCATTGCCTTCTCCATGTATATTTTATGGGTCTTAACAACTGTATAATGACACATAGCCACCACTAAAATATACAGGGTGGTTTGACTGCTCTAAAAATCCTCTGTGCTCTGCTTTCATCCATCTCGCCCCTCTAACTCTTGGAAACCATTGATGCTTTCACTGTCTCCATAGTTTAACCTTTTCCAGAATGTTATATAGTGTATAGGACTTCCCTGGTGGCTCACATGGTAAAGCATCTGCCTATAATGTGGGAGACCTGGGTTTGATCCCTGGGTCGGGAACATCCTCTGGAGAAGGAAATGGCAACCCACTCCAGTACTCTTGCCTGGAAAATCCCATGGACAGAGGAGCCTGGTAGGCTACAGTCCATGGGGTCGCAAAGAGTTGGACATGACTGAGAGACTTTACTCCCTCCCTCCCTCATACAGTGTATAGAGTTGTTTCAGATTGGCTTTTTTCATTTAGAAAAACACATTTAAGTCTGCTTGATGTCTTTTAATAGTTTTATAGTTCATTTATTTTCAGCTCTAAATAATATTTCATTGTCTGGATATATCACCATAATAAACTTTTAGTAATTAGGGATGGGAAAGAACAGATTTTACCAAGGCGTATGTGTAGCCATTCTTGCTAACATTCTTCCCCTCTCATGAAGTTTAGCTTAAAATTGCATGTGTGCAAATGTGCCTTAACACAGATCTCATATGTGTCAAATCTATGACTTGAGAAAGCTTAGACTATTTAAATTCTGACTAAGGAGAAAGAGGCAAATAACCCCACGCATGTTTTTCTTTCATAGTGGTTTGAAAGTATTTCTTGACTAGGAAATGGTTATATAGAACTGGCCTTTTAAACCTCCATGACACATTTCTTAGCATGGTTTTATTGTTAAATCCAAACATGAATTTTTTTGGATATGTAAATGAATTTCCCCAAGACACTTGCTGCTCAAGTGAACAAACTTTATAAAACTTTATAAAACACTGGCAGTTTTGAGCATTTCATTTTGAGTTTCTAGGTCCATTAGATGCCTTGCAAACCAGAGGAGGGGGTTTAATTTTGCCCTGACAATATAAACAAAAATCTTTTCAATAAAGAATGAGTATTTATTTTTAGAGAATGACAACAATTTTAAAAATTTCCCTTTGACTAGGACTGTTATATTTCCTAGAAATTTTGTGGAAACTTTGAGATAAGCATAGGTGTTGATAATATACAGTCTTAAAAGCAATGACCTATAAAAACAAGATTTGTGTATAATTTTATTTCTGTGAAGAATTAAATATAGCTTCTTTGGATTCAGCAAATAATTTCCTTCTTCCCATAAGATATTCAGAATAGCTCAAAGATCTGTACACAGTATAGGGACTAAAAACATTTAATGGGAAGAGAGTTAAATGAATGCATTTTTGCACTCAGTACAGTTCACATAAATTCTATAGTTCTGGTCCAGTCGAAGGTTTTGATATTACATATGTATAGTAGTCATTCCATTTACTTACATGTTTATTGCTCTAGCAGTATCTAACACATTGCCTTTAGGAGGCAAGGCTAACAATAAATCAGAATACCATGGCTTTGAAAGTCCCTCCTGAGTTTTATTAAAGGATAATCAGAAACCAGATAAAACATTTCAAGAAGATTGCCTATTTTATACCTTATCCATATTTTCATTTGACATGGTCTACGCATATAGTTAATGTTAAGCTTTCTGTAATTGCCTTCCTTTGAAATAAGGGAACATAATATTTCAAAGCCAGATAGGAAATTGTTGATTTTATTTCTTTGAATAGTCATAAAATGTGAATTTTCAAAACCTGCTATACCCTGTGAGAGAGCTCAATGATTTATATTTTTAATGGCTCTGTGAAAAATTTTAATAAATCTAAGAACTTTTTTCTTCTGTCTTTATGTTATTTTTTGGAAATAAGCATGGTTAGAGGACATTTAATGGGGAAAAATGGTTGAGGAATAAATTTGTAGCTTATAAGGAAATAGAATAGGAATAATTTGAAATTATTTTTTTCTTTTTGTTTAACTGTTCTCAGATAGCAATAAACACTCCACGAGGAGCAGTAGAATATAATTGCTAAGGCTGGTGTCTTAGCAATTGGGTTTTGGATCTGTACTTCTTGGCGTGCTGTTGGGCAAGTCATTTAACTCACTCTATGCCTACCTCAATTTCCTTAAGTGGAGTAACATTACATTACATAGGATTAGGTAAGACATGTATATATATTGTGTAGAAGAGTAAACTACCAGAACATAGTAGGTGCTCAGTAAATGTTATATATTTTTGTATTTGAGTTATACTACACAGAACACTAAATAAACTGTAGAGTTCAATCAGTCAAGCAACTTAAATGGTTTCTCCCCACAGAAACAAGAAGTATGGTCAATTTCATATGATTTTTAAGACAGGTGTTTCAATAAAACAATGCAATTTCTTAACAAAGAAAGATATACATAAAGCTAATGTATCTTCTTTAAAAGGTGTGTGCACAAATTGAGCTTTTCTTCCTCAGTCAAAACTTGCTGTGGTATTAACTCATTTAAAAGAGGGAAAATAATCTTTAGAAATCACACATTTTCCCCAAGTCCTGTACGTTTTCGTGCAGAGTTCTACATTTGATTTTGCTGGGTGCCAGGGACAGCTACTGAGCTATGAACTTGGCTTTCATACCTTTGAGGGTACTAATTAAAATCATAGTCAGAGACACAGCTCTTCTATTTTATATTAGTCCAAGGCTCTGCATCTGCAGATATGCAGATGACACCACCCTTATGGCAGAAATTGAAGAGGAACTAAAAAGTCTCTTGATAAAAGTCAAAGAGGAGAGCAAAAAAGTTGGTTTAAAGCTCAACATTCAGAAAATGAAGATCATGGCATCCGGTCCCATCACTTCATGGGAAATAGATGGGGAAACAGTGGAAACAGTGGCAGACTTTATTTTTCTAGGCTCCAGAATCACTGCAGATGGTGACTGCAGCCATGAAATTAAAAGATGCTTACTCCTTGGAAGAAAAGTTATGACCAACCTAGACAGCATATTCAAAAGCAGAGACATTACTTTGCCAGCTAAGGTCCATCTATTCAAGGCTATGGTTTTTCCAGTGGTCATGTATGGATGTGAGAGTTGGACTGTGAAGAAGGCTGAGCGCCGAAGAATCGATGCTTTTGAACTGTGGTGTTGGAGAAGACTCTTGAGAGTCCCTTGGACTGCAAGGAGATACAAGCAGTCTATTCTGAAGGAGATCAGCCCGGGATTTCTTTGGAAGGAATGATGCTAAAGCTGAAACTCCAGTACTTTGGCCACCTCCTGGGAAGAGTTGACTCATTGGAAAAGACTCTGATGCTGGGAGGGGTTGGGGGCAGGAGGAGAAGGGGACGACAGAGGATGAGATGGCTGGATGACATCTCTGTCTCAATGGATGTGAGTCTGAGTGAACTCCGGGAGTTGGTGATGGACAGGGAGGCCTGGCTTGCAGCGATTCATGGGGTCGCAAAGAGTCGGACACGACTGAGCGACTGAACTGAACTGAAGGCTTTCTCCTCATGTAGACTCAGGGCAAGCTTGGTTTTCGCATCTAATCGACAGCTCCAGACTCTTGCTCACTTTGGTAGCACTATGGTAGTGACCACAGTGGTGGAAGTGGTGGGGCTTGAAGATTTTCCTTACTTCCCTGCAAACTTGGCAGTCTCATTGAAAAGTATGTCTGTTAGGTTGATATAAAGACTTATTGTATTGTCATAAGGGTAGGATGGAGTGGAGGCTGTCATAACATGCTTGCTCTACTGCTAGAAGCTGAAGTTTTTGGAATTTGAAATACAGGCACTTGTAAATAAATGAATATTTTAGAGTTGACTCTTGGACAGGAGGAAAATATCATTGTAATTGATTTTTCATATGGCCATCCTATAGATTATTTTCTATTGTGAAAATGGAGGACATTCTGCCGTCAGAAAGGAAGCCGTCACGCAGTGGACACCTGCATTCTATGCAGCCAGCTGACTGAAATAAATCAATGTCCTAGCTCACTGCTCAAACAGCGCTTCTGTCAATTCCCCTTGCTTTTCCTAACCTTCTCAAATGAGAAGAGGAATTATAATATGGGTGCCAAAATATTTGCACATTGAATGATTAGTGAATATTAACTCACCATTTAGGGAAAAAAATTACTTTTTTGATGTAGTAAAACATGCACTGGGACCAAATCCAAAAGTACAGAGAAGAAAAACAGTGCAAAGCTGTTTCTCTCCTGTTTCTACTCCCAGCGTGCCAGCAATCCCGCAAGCAAAGGTGGTTATATTTTCTGCTCTTTCTGAGGTGTTTCTATGCACACTGATTACTGACTTGTAGTTGGTATTTTTCTGATTCCTTAGTTCTCCTAAAGAGTCTCTAAGTTCTAAAAACAAGGCACTATAATTTCTTTTTATGTATGGAATGAGAATGAGGAAGGGTGGCCCTTAAACACTGTGGCAATTTTAAAAGTGTATTTTTCCTGATATTTTAACTAATATTTAATTTTAATATTTGAGAATATGAAAGAAAGACAAGCCTAGAATAAAACAGAATTAGAGAAAGTTAGGGTGTAACTATGCTGCTGATTTTTGAGATGATATATCAACTGAGGGAGCAGGAATGCCCAATCCTGTAAAGAGATTATTTTGTACCTGCAATATCTGTAACCAAATCGGATCTCATCTACTTAGGAGGCCAGTCAGGGAAATATGAATTAATAAGAAAGCATATTCAATATCTCAAAATTATTTTTCATTTACATCTATAATCCAAAATTAGTTACAGATTCTTTGGAATATTAAAAGAACAATATGAATTATGAAAATAGAAAAATGCAAGGTATATGAGTGGAAGATGACAGGAAAAGTTTGGGTATATAAAAGCTAAATTGGGAAGAATTACTAAAAAGATTAGTAAAGGGAATTATTTTTCATTGACAAGGAAGAAGAAGTGCTGCCATAATTAGTATATATTCTTTTTAATTTTTAACATTTTAATAAAAGCAGACTGGAATAATGGCAATAAAATGAATCTTCACATCTTTGAAACTATATGTGCTATATGATTTTCATAATGCAATGAATTCTGAAGATATTTATCATATAGAAACAAGCACCCCAGATCTTCAACCACCTTTGGGCTGAGAGAAGTTGACACACGTATTGAAAATATTCAAAGACCGAAACAAGATATAAACTAAAATATAGGACATGTATGTACAATAATTTTCAGATCTTTCAAAATTCTGACAAAAATCAGCAAATTAGTTCTGCATGAAGCATCATCTTCTGAAGCTTAAGGAACATCAAAGGGGCTGAAAGAAAAGGCAGAAGATTTTATTCAACCTTGATCTTGATAATTCAGGTGTCATTCTTTGGGGCCAAATTGGAGTCAAGGTATTGTTTCATGAGAACGAGAAATCAATTAGAAAATAAAAGATAAAGGTGCTATCCCTTTATCCCTGAGTGCTCAGAGAGACCTTATCCAGAGACCTTCCCTCTTCAGAGTCAAAGACCAGCCTTCAGTCAGAAATAACTAGAGCAATTTTTGTCTGACAATAAAGTACTAAGATTTCACACTGAATTGATAAATATATCCATGAGGAGAAAAATGAGATAAGAAAATAGACTACAGGGTGAATATCAAACCTAGAGAGAATGGAAGACCATGACGAGAAATAAACTTGGACTCTAGCAATGCTTGGAGAGGCTGAAGACACAGACATTTCAGCTAGTCTGTAGGCTTTCTGCGTGTGCTTTACAAACCCCAGTGTGACCATGGTTGTTCCTGTGTGCATTCCTCCTTCATGTAGCAAATCTCTCTCTCATGCACATCACATAAACACTCAGAGAAGCAAAAAAACTCTACAAAAGGATGAGTGCAAAGATTCCAAAATTGCTTAATCAGTCTTTGGGCATGAAGAGGTTCAAATAGTACTTCTCTTTCAGTTTAATCACAAAGTGAGTCTGCCTTGATTTAAAATAACATCCCTGAAATTAATCATGATTTCATGTTTGTTTACAGTGGTATAGTTACAGTTACTACTAAAGTTCATAGCTACAGACTCTAAAGAGATTATCTTGTTACTTTATAATCATATGTGGATACTCGGAGCATTTTACAATTAGGGCAGCTTTCACGTTCAAATAATCACTTAAGAAAAGATTTATTAATAAATGGAATATTTAATTTTTGAAAATTAACTTTTAAACAGCTCCAGAAATCTGCCCCTCCAGTGGGGAGATAAACCAGTACTATGTCTGGGAACAAAATAATACAATTAAACCTCCCTTGCAAAAGAACAAAGAGGGAGAGAGATAAAGATCTGAGTGGATACACACATCACAGTCTCTGTGAACCCACACAAAAATAAGCAGGGCATAGGCGTTGGGGTGGTTTCAGAGTGCACCATTATTCACAGGAAAACAGCGAGATTCACCACGGAGGACATAATTCTTTTGACAGTGACAGGACCTCATTCACAGAACCAGGACTGATGGTGCATGCACAGTCAGCGTGCCAAGCGGCACAGGACCTGGATGCGGGTCCCTAATGGTGAACTGAGATCATTGCTGAGGACACTCAGTGATCACATAAGGGACACTCTGTTTGCTCTCTGGGAGACGCAGTTCATTTGCACTAATTGCAGGCTTGGGGGCCTGGAGAAGGCAGCTCTGTGTACACATACTGTATTCCCTTTGTTGGTGAAGGTAGCTCTCACGGGCCCTGTTCCTCCTGGCATTGTAAATGTGTGTGTATTAACAGAGAGACTTAGCTGCCTTTAAAATATATGTGCATTTCTAATTCTTTGCACTAGGCTTACTAATCACTGGTGAGGGGAAGCTACAATATAATAGTGAATTACTCTCCGGAAAAGTTGGGCAGATAATTCATGAAATAAAAGAAATCCAGGAAAGCTTAACCCAATTAGGCCTAACCCAAGCCAAACCCTACTGTTTATAGGACTTGTTTTTCTTCAGAAAAGTTTCACTGAAAAAAAAAAAAGTTCTATCTACTGATCTATTAAGTACCTATCTATCTGGGTCATTTTCACAGTCACAAAGATTGACTAATTCTCATCTCTAAGAATGCATCTTTCAAAATATACTACTTTCTTTTGTTCAAACAACTTTTGAAGAAATGTAAGATCATGAATCCTCATATCTTTCAAACTTAGAAACACTGCATGCTGAAGACACTGAACAGTGGAAAATGAGCATAAAATAAATCTAATCATGCTGCTATATTGAAGCTTTGACATTCTTAAGAGGTTTGGTTGACTGGAAAAATAAATATTTACCAAGAATTTGAAATAATTAATGATATATACTAATCACTAACACAGACAAATAAAAAAAGTAGACATAATCCTTGTCCTGGTAACATTTACAATTTATGAGGGAATGATATTATGAAAAGTTACCTACAAGGACCAGGTTAACCAGTATCTTCTAAATGAATAAGAAGTGTAAGCCGGACTTCAATAATTCAGAAATGGACAGTCTCAGTTTTTCATTATGAGAGTCAACAAATGATTACCAGAGAATATAAATATTTGATTGAATTGTGAATAGAAGAATAGTAGGTTTTTATGTGGGAAAGGCTTGTCAGATAGGTGAAGGTGTTTTCTGAGTATGAGATGCAGATGAGAGAAGACAGTGGGGGCACCAAGGATAACAGGGGTTACAGTCAAGTGTGGGAGGACCTAGGCAGCTCCAAAGAGTTTGAAGTAGGAGAAACAGAAGCTCATCCAAGTTTTGAGAAGGATATGTAACCAAATGCTGGTTCAAAGTCTTTTAATTGATTGAAGAGTAACAGGGAAATTGACAGGAATGGAGCCTATGGGAAAGGAGGTCAGTTAGGGGACATGTGAGCGCATGCTCAGTCCCTTCAGTCGTGTCAGACTCTTTGCGACACCATGGACTAAGCTCCTCTGTCTATGAAATTCTCCAGGCGAGAAGACTGGAGTGAGTTGACATTTCTTCTCCAGGGGATCTTCCCAACCCAGGGATCGAATTCATGTCTCTTACATCTCCTGAACTGGCAGGCGGGTTCTTTACCACTAGTGCCACCTGGGAAGCCCAAGTTAGGTGACTGTGTTCCCCAAATGAGGGGGATAAGGCAATGATCTAAGGAAGGCTAAGGAAGGCATAGATAAAAGATAAAGGCCCAGTGATCTTATTATTTTTTTAAATCTAATAATGCATATCCAGGAAGTGGGAGAAAAGTATCAGACTCTGAACTATCTGGGAGAGAGGCAGATTTAGAGGAAACCGTTAAGATGCTTTGTGAGTTGGCTTGCTTGCTTGGTTTTTAGGAGAAGAGTTTAAAGTGGAATGCTGCATTTAAGTTGCTGAACCAATACTTGGGGAGGGAGGTGTGTGTAGTCCGTGGGCAGTAGTTAGATATATGGCCCTGGAACACAAGGGAGAAATGAAGGCTGTAGATAAGATTTTGAAGCCACAGGGCTGGATATCACCTCTACCAAGATAAAGATGTTTGAACATAAGGTGAGGTTGATGGCAAGGGAAGGTTTCTGAGCATATGAATTTTAAATAGCATTTTAAAGACAGATTCTCCTAGATGATTTAAGGATGTATCATCCTTGCAAACATTAGAGCTAATGTCACTTCCATGAACTTTCTGAAGGACAAATATAATGGAATACAACGTAGACGGAGTACACTGAACTACAGGACTGTGATTTAGTTTACAGAGGTCAGGAGTCACTTTGTCCTCAGCGTAGTTAACAACACAGAGAAATACGATGGAAAAGGATGAGTTCAGGTTTCCCTGGGTTCTGAGTTCAACTCTGCTATCATCAGCTTACTGAAGTATTTTAAGGTAAACTTGTGATTATGGGACTAGAGATAACATATATCACCTATAGCTTGTAAATAGTATGCATTCACTAAAGGAAACGTCATTATTTATTTTATTTTTGTAACATTTATTACTTACAAGGATAAAACTACATTTCTAACAGTAGAACTACATTGATTTCCATGACCAAAGTGACATATATCAGAAAAAGAAACATTTCTGTAATACAATTTTGAATAAACAGAGGGAAACTAGAATAAAATAAATATTCATGTATGTGCATATTCATTGATGTTAGTAAAACTTAATTGACTTATTACCTATTTAAAAGTGGTCATTGACTTTATATACATATGATATGAAAGCAAAATAAATATAATTCTACAAACTACATTTCAAAGGAGTAAAGATCAAGACAATGAGTAATAGGGGTAAACTGAGGACTCTAAAACCTTTATTTCCACAGTGAAAATAGTTCACTTTGGTGAAGTATATAAGGGGTTAAAGACTAGTAGGTTTGGTACTCAATTGTTGTTCCTGTTGGTTAGTCACTAAGTCATGTCTAAATCTTTGAAACCCCATGGACTGTAGCCTGCCAGGCTCCTCTGGATCCCCTGGAGGAGGAAATGGTAAATCACTCCAGTATGCTTTCTGGGATAATCCCATAGATAGAGGAGCCTGGAAGGCTAGTTCATGGGACATGCAAAGAGTCAGACACACATATATAAAGAATATTATATATATATAAAAACTAGATTATATCCAGAGAAGGAAATGAGTTGCCTTTGACATGATTTACAGAAATGAAAAAAAAAAAAAAAAAGAAGCACTTAGTAGGTAAAAACTTATAATTCCTTCTTTAAAGACATACAAGTAAAACAGTGGTCATATTGCAGAGAAGAAGCCAATTCTGACTCCATGTTGGAATCGTTTGACTTGCTTTTCATTGCTTTTGTTATTATAATCATGCAGAATGATCTATTTCAGAGAATACTGCTCCTCTGCCTGAGTGTTTAAACTAAACTGTCTTTGTTCAACCCCATCCACCTGTAGATGGCAGGAAGGAAGAAATTAACACATTCCCTGCCTGAGGCTTGTCATTCTGGGAGATGTTTGCAATATTTCCCATAACAGCTATAAATATCTATGCACCCAACACAGGAGCACCTCAATACATAAGACAAACATTAACAGACATAAAAGGAGAAACTGACAGTAACACAATAATAGTAGGGGACTTTAACACCCCACTCACACCAATGAACAGATCATCAAAACAGAAAATTAATAAGAAAACACAAGTCTTAAATGACACATTAGATGAGATGGATCTCACTGATATCTTCTGGACATTCCATCGAAAAGCAGAAGAATACATCTTCTCAAGTGCACATGAAACATTCTCCAGGACAGACCTGGAGATCTGTGACATGATAGAAATCAAACCTCAGTAAATTTAAGAAAACTGAAATTGCATAGAGCATCTTCTCTGACCACAATGCTATGAGGCTAGGTATCAATTACAGGAAAAATACTGTAAGAAACACAAACACATGGAGATTAAACAACACATTTCTAAATAACCAACAGGTTACTGAAGAAATCAGAAGGGAAATCAAAGAAACAAATGACAATGAAAACACGACAACTCAAAACCCATGGGATGCAGCAAAAGCAGTTCTAAGAGGGAAGTTTATAGCAATTCAATCCTACCTAAAGAAACAATAAAAACATCAAATAGACAACCTGACTTTATACCTAAAACTATTGGAAAAATAAGAAAAAAAAACCCCAAAATTAGTAAAAGGAAAGAAATCATAAAGATCTGGGCAGAAAGAAATGAAAGAAACAATAGTAAAGATTAATAAAACTAAAAGCTGGTTCTTTGAGAAGATAAGCAAAATTGACAGACCCTTAGCCAGACTCATCAGGAACAAAAGAGAGAAGAATCAAATCAATGAAAGAAATGAAAAAGGAGAGGTTATAACAGACAATGCAGAAATACAAAGGATTATCAAGACTATTATGAACAACTATATGGCAATAACATGGATAACCTGGAAGAAACAGACAGATTCATAGAAAACCCAGAAAGAAATAGAAATTATGAACAACCCAGTTATAAGCACCGAAATTGAAGCTGTGATCAAAAATCTCCCAAAAAACAAATCTCCAGAACCAGATGGCTTCACAGGAGAATTCTATCAAAATTTTAGAAGAGCTAATGCCTATCCATCTAAAACTCTTTCAAAAGATTATAGAGGAAGGAACACTTCCAAGCTCATTCTACAAGGCCACCATCATGACACCAAAACCAGACAAAGACAACACAAAAAAGAAAACTACAGGCCAATATCACTGATGAACATAGATGCAAAAATCCTCAACAAAATTTCAGCAAACAGAATTCAGCAACACATCAAAAAGCTCATACACCATGATCAGTTGGGTTTATTCCAGGGATGCAAGGATTCTTCAACATAGGCAAATCAGTCAACGTGATACACCATATTAACAAACAGAAAAATAAAAACCCTATGATAATCTCAATAGATACCAAAAAGCCTTTGACAAAATTCAGCACCTATTTATGGTTAAAACTCTTCCAAAAATGGGCATAGAAGGAACCTACCTCAACATTATAAAGGCCATATATGATAAGCCTACAGCAAACATTATTCTCAATGGTGAAAAACTGAAAGCATTCCCCCTAAGATCAGGAACAAGACAAGGGTGTCCATTCTCACCACTATTATTCAATGTAGTTGTGGAAGTCGTAGCTCACAGCAATCAGAGAAGAAAAATAAATAAAAGAAATCCAGACTGGAAAAGAAGAAGTAAAGCACTCACTGTTTGTGGATGACATGATACTGCACACAGAAAACCCTAAAGATAGTATCAGAAAATCAATAAGAGCTAATCAGTGACTTTAGCAAAGTTGCAGGATGCAAAATCAATACACAGAAATCACTTGCATTTCTATATACTAACAATGAAAAATCAGAAAGAGCAAATAAGGAATCAATCCCATTTACCATGGCAACTAAAAGAATAAAATGTCTAGGAATAAACTTACCTAAAGAGACAAAAGAACTGTACACAGAAAATTATAAGACATTAATGAAAGAAATCAAAGGTGACATAAACAGATGGAGAGATATTCCATGTTCCTGGAGAATCAATATTCTGAAAATGACTGTACCACCAAGTGCAAGCTACAGATTCAATGCGATCCTTATCAAATCACCAATGGCATTTTTCACAGAACTAGAACAAAAAATTTCACAACTCATATGGACACAAAAGACTCTGAATATCCAAAGCAGCCTTGAGAAAGAAGAATGGAGCTGGAAGAATCAACCTTCCTGACTTCAGATATATTACAAAGCTTACAGTCATCAAGACAGTATGGTAATGGCACATAAACAGAAATATAGACCAATGAAACAATTAATGGCCTTTTCGCTTTGCTTCCTCATCTCCTCCTTCTCTGGTCTATAAAAGAGCCTGGTGTTCAGATCCCAGTAAGATGGTTATTTCGAGGTGCTAGCCTGCTATCTTCTCAGTCATCTGGCTTTCCGAATAAAGCTGTTTTCCTTGCCTCTACACCTTGTCTCTCAGATTCACTGGTCTGTTCTGCAGCAAGCAGAGCAAGCTTGGACTTGGTAATAGGCACGTGTTCACAGATTGTTAAGAAATGTATTTATTCTTCTATTTAGTGATATTAATGTAAGACTCAGGATAGTACAGCAGCTAAGAGTATTGGCTCTGCATCCAGATTTCCTATATATGAATTCCAGTTACAAGGCAAGTTACTTAACTGTAGTGTACCTCAGTCCTCATCTGTAAAACGGCATCTAACTAATAAGACTATAAGAGAATTAAATGAACTGATACACATAATGAGGTTAAGGAGCTCCTAGCAAAGGTAAGATCCAAAAGAAGTTAATTATTTAATATTATTTATTATCATTGTTATCAATTTTACTTGTAATGGAATAAAGTTACCTCAGTAAACTTTCTCCTTTTCCAAATGTATCTCATTAATTATATTTTTTAATGCTCTATACTGAGGTCTGATATTACTTATTATTCTAGGCTCCTACAGGGCCGTGTTAACTAAAATGTAAGCAACAATTTTCTCAATATTATTTGAAGCGTCCTGAATCCAATGAATGTATATGGGGAGAAGACAAAGGTACAACAAAGACCCTGTGCTAGAAAAAAAAGTGATGAGGGTCAAAAGGTGAAGAGTTGGTGAGGTTCAAATGGTGATGAGACTCAAATGGTAAATGTATACAAGAGGGGGGCAAAGAAGTTTTATCTTAAAAATCCCTGTTGAAACTTTTTATCTTAAAAACTCTTGTGTTCACCTATGGCTGATTCGTGTCAATGTATGGCAAAACAAATACAGTATTGTAATTAAAAAAATAAATAAATTTAATTAAAAAAAAAAAAAAAAAACCTCTTGGATAGATATAAAGAAAAACAGAGACCTTATAAAAATGGGATTGTCAAAGGATTTCTAATAAAGGATGATGAAACAACTGTCTGGTTTGGGGCTGTTTTCTCCTATCTTTCAAGTCCCATAATAAAAAAGAAAAAGTAGTATAAGAGAACTGCTACACCAGGTTCACAGAGGCACTGTTTGTGGCATCTGTTGACTACCTAGATATCCTGAAGCTGGCCTGCATAGTTGCTCTCTATTATTTTCAGGCTCAGATATCCAGAGATAGTTACAAGGCTAATGTTGATTAAGAAGAGTTCAAATCAGTTCATTTAACCTCGAGCTTTAAAAACATCCTAGTCACAGAAAGCAAAACAAAATATTTCTCATGTCTAGGGTATGAATAAAAGGGGATGGAGCTTTCCAGGTTCACTATACCCTCAAGTTAAAATAAATTTCTAGTCTGAGAATTTGTATGTCAAGAATGTTTCATTTGATTTGCCCTAAACAGAGTATAAATGGAACAGAAATCAATGATTTGGGCCTTATCAAGGCCATATATTTTACATTTTTAGCTATAAGGTTTTAATCAGTAAGAAATCCTATAACTGCTCTTTGACATCCAACTCCTGCTTCTTTTGTGATTATTTTCTTCCACTTAGCTGAACTGTTTTGCTTTTCACATCAAAGTTCAACTAAGGAAACTATGTCTTATCAACTTAATTTAAATCCATTACATGATGAAAAGTAAATATTTTGACAGAAACATTTCAGAATCAAAAATCAAAAAGAGATGGTATCTAAGTGCTTGAAAATTGTCAGATCATTTTACAGTAAATAAATTACATTATGTACCTAAAGTGATTCTTAGCATTTGTACTCAGAATCAATGATTGGTGGGGTCAGAGAATAATTTTTTAACCAATATATTAATAGAGGAAGCTATCGAAGAAAAGTTATGACCAACCTAGATAGCCTGTTCAAAAGCAGAGATATTACTTTGCTGACTAAGGTCCGTCTAGTGAAGGCTATGGTTTTTCCAGTGGTCATGTATGGATGTGAGAGTTGGACTGTGAAGAAAGCTGAGCGCCGAAGAATTGATGCGTTTGAACTGTGGTGTTGGAGAAGACTCTTGAGAGTGCCTGGGACTGCAAGGAGATCCAACCAGTCCATTCTGAAGGAGATCAGCCCTGGGATTTCTGTGGAAGGACTGATGCTGAAGCTGAAACTCCAATACTTTGGCCACCTCATGTGAAGAGTTGACTCATTGGAAAAGACTCTGATGCTGGGAAGGATTGGGGGCAGGAGGAGAAGGGGACGACAGAGGATGAGGTGGCTGGATGGCATCACTGACTCGATGGACATGAGTCTGAGTGAACTCCTGGAGTTGGTGATGGACAGGGAAGCCTGGCGTGCTGCAGTTTATGGGGTTGCAAAGAGTCGGACACAACTGAGTGACTGAACTGAACTGAACTGAATCTTCATATATTAACCAAACTGAAACCATTTTCCAAGGTTTTATTCCTTGATTGACACATATTGAATGTTTGGTCTCCTTATATTTAATGAACATTTATATAGGTATTATGGAAAATGAAGGTAAAAATAGGCTTATGAAACTCTTCTTTGATAAAAAAATAATTAGGCATGAAAATTCAAATAATATGTTGCTATAGAAGCAGTACAGTGACAAATTATAATATAGACATCAAAGTAGTTGTAGGAAATATGTTAAGAATAACATTTGCAAGATACATGTATTAACATTGTTTTCAATGGTTTTAACACAGCTCTTAGATTTTCAATGCCCATTAAAATAATGATATGCCATTATTAACAAATAAGTAAAACAAAACTTTAGAAACTTTTTCCAAGATTTGAGGCAAAGAGAATGTTATAGTTTAGTTTTGGTTATTATGAATAAGATTATGAAAAATTCATATTATAAATACATTTTTGTACTATATTAGCAATAAGCATAAGAAAGTTGCAAATGCATACCTTGCACAAGCACACTTTATGTCTGTCTAATGTTTTTTGAATAGGGATATGACAGATGATAAATTAAAGGGATAATATCTTTCCCTTGTTCAAGGTAATTGCCTTCATGATATCAAATGCGAAGATGCTTTCTCCAAATTGCCAGATTGTGTGATAAGGGTGGAAGGATAAATACATGGGCATTTTGTAATTACAGTTATTCTGTGGACTGTATTCATTGACGTTGTTAACTAAATCACATGATACAACCTCTATTCACAGAGCTGAAAGTATAGTAAGGTTTATAAGGATAACTATATCTAATTAATATCTAATACTAATTAACCAAAAAAATTTCACAATGTGACACAGTCGCATTCATGACTTATAACACCTTCTAAAATTTAAACCACTCACTGAAAGTGAAAGTCTCTCAGTCATGTCCAACTCTTTGGGACCCAGTTCATGGAATTCTCCAGGCCAGAATACTGGAGTGGGTAGCTTTTCCCTTCTCCAAGGGATCTTCCCAACCCAGCAACTGAACCCAGGTCTCCTGCACTGCAGGCGGATTCTTTACCAACTGAGCTATCAGAGAAGCCTCAAACTACTCACTATATTGCCGCTAAAATTGTATGAGTAAAACCAGAAATAGAGGAAGTTGGATAAACTGTGAGATACACCAAAATTTAAACTAATAAATTCAGACACAAGAATCATATCCTTCCCATTTGATATCATAATCCTCTCCTGGAAGATAACTATAAACATTATACACACACACACACACACATACACACACACATGCATACATATACATCTGAAAATAAATGTGAAAAAAAATATATAACAAACTATATATACTTGAACACAGATATAATATATATTCATCTATTTCCAGAACTGATGAACCTATGACAAATGTAAATGACTAACCTGGTGTTACTACTACTCCATTTCCATTCACCACAGGCCTCTCTTCCTCTTCCTCCTCAGGAGGCTCTATGCTTGCTTTCTCCATGTTGCTCACTGATTTATTCCTCTTTCGTTTTCCTTCAGCGCTTGGAGTGGCTCCAGGAAGTATCTGGTCTGTTACATTTAATAATAATGGTGCTGGTTCTGCTGGAGGCTTTGGGGGTACTGTAGTAATTGTCTGCAAACAATACAAAGCATTGTGAAGTTAAGCATTTCTCCTACTGATGTGCATAATTTGTAAAGAATGGAAATTTATTAACAAATGTAGATCCTAGTTTGTATACATATTATATATATATTTTATATATATACAAATATGTCATTTTATAGCCTTTTACATTTTTAATACATGAATTTGTTTCTTTTGTATTGGGCTTTAATGCTTAAGGAAAGATATAGATCTATCTTTATTTCACCTTAGTGCCAAATAAAATATAGTCTTACTTATTGATACGGCACACAGCAATTTCAAATTAATAAAAATTTTGATAACAAGTTTTTATTATAATTTTTTAAAGAATAATTATATCTGAATAAGAGTATAGGTAACCTTTTTTTTTTTTAAAGCAAATCTCACAACATTCTGCAAAGACACAAACACACTGTGCTTTTCGCCAGCTTTCAAAGGGCTCTGGCTGTTGTCTTTGATGAGCACAACATCCTGCCCAGAGCTGTATCTCCCTGCCATTTTAGCTGTTCCCATGACTGCTGACAGTGGGCCTGCTGCTCTAATCATTCTTCAGATTACCACAGCTCTTTTTCCCACAGTTGCATGATCTCAGCTACAGAATCATTTGTTTCTCTCATTAGCCTGTGAAACTTGTTAAAGAGGAGACTAATTCCTGTGTATCTCTGTAATAAGAGACTGGCAAACAGTAGGCATGGCATATGAGCTTACTATGTGAATATCCATATATATTCAAGACAAATTACTTTCTAAAAAATAGTTTAATTTTTTGATTGGCAAAAAATATAATGGTGTTTTTTAAAAAGATCAGTGTTATACATTCAGCATCACCTTCAAACCCATTATTGTGTTTTCAGTTAACAGTTTATGCACATCTTTGCTCACTCATTCATTGGAGTCTTTATTTAGCATTGACTATGAACCCAAGCACTTCAGTATACCTCTGAGAGAAAATGATGACTAAAATGCAGTTCTTGTCTTCCAGATGCTCAAGGGTCTAGGCACATTTGACAGTAAGCAGACAAGCATTAAAACAGGAAATAGGATTAAGCATTCAAACAAGGAGACACAGAGAGGAAAACCCATCTCACTACCTGCAGAGGCCACTGAAGATAACTAGGAAGACAGTGTGATGTGAAAGAAACAATTCTTAAGTAGAAGTGACGGGGTCTAAATGTGTAGTTTCTATGTAACTACAATTCAAGTAACTCAGTAAGGCTCACTCTTTTCATCTATATACTGGGAATGGCAATACTTGTTAAAATCACCTGTATTGTGAACTGCAAACAACTAAAACATACTCTAGTTAAATTAAAAATGATAAGGATGAGAAGATGTGAGATGGCTACTTGAGGGACAAGACTGGAAAATCTTGAGGAAAATGGGCAGAAACAAAGAAGTTCTGTCTGGACTCCCAGGGTGTGTGTGCTGGCCCTGGACTCTGAAGTCTAGCAGATCCCACTACCTCAGGCACAAACCTCAGTGGCAGCCGCCCTGGTGGAGATGAACTCAAACTCTTCTCAGGAGCTCTGATTTTATTCATTTCCAGGAAACTTCCAGGAAAGGTCATCTCATTGGCTGAATCACAGTCAGAAGAGAGTCCCTGAGCTGCTGAGGAGGACTGTCCTCCTTAGATGTCAGGGGGAGTCTAGAGTCCTATTTTCATCCATCGTTTATCAGGGTTCTCCCTGGGACAAGAAGGGCCTTGAGTGCTGGACAGGCAGAAATTACAAACCTTCACTACATGTGCCCAACTGAGTTGTTGTGACGATGAAGTAAGGATGTATGAGGAAGAGCTTCATAAAATGTGAACCTGCCCATTTTAATGGCAGTGTAAATTTAGGCTGGCATGAAGTGAGAGATGGTTCTGGAGGCCAGCCACGCCACTGACACTGTTGCTCATTTTCACAGATATTCACGGTTGTAAGAACAATCCCAGAAAAAATTATCATGTAAAGTGGTTCTTAAACATGTAGAACTTTTAAACAGAAGTCTGCAAAGTGGATGTTACATATTTTGCTAAAGGTTGCTTTCTAATTTGATTTAAAGCATTTCAAATGAATCAGACCTTTGAATGCACTCGCCAAATTCTGAGCAAACAAAACCTGTTAGTTGTTCCTAGAAGTCTATGAACTATTACTGTATTACAGCACCCAAAAGACCTAGCATAGTTCTTAGTATATTGCTGTGTTTCCTATAGAATCATAACACTTAACTTCTTATGTAATAAATATAATGTAAATTAGTAAATAGTCCTGCATGTTCCAATAAGTAGTATAATTTTAAGCAGTATTCTGATTTTTTAATGCTTCTAAATATATAGTACTAAGAAAAGTGAGTTTGAGTAGGCTCCAGGAGTTAGTGAGGGACAGGGAAGCCTGGCGTGCTGCAGTCCATGGGGTCAAAAGAGTTGGACATGATTGAGTGATTGAAGTGAACTTAAGTAAAAGTGTTAGTTGCTCAATTATGATCTTTTTGCGATCCCATGGACTGTAGCCCCCACCAAGCTTCTCTGTCCATGGAATTCTCCAGGAACGAATACTGGACTGAGTAGTCATTCCCTTCTCCAGAGGATCTTCCTGACCAGGGATTGAAACCAGTTCTCCTGTGTAATGCAGGAGAACTGCATTCTTTACTGTCTGAGCAACTACTGAAAGATGAGCCCCCAGGTCACTAGGTGTCTAATACACTACTGGGGAAGAGTGGAGAAGTAGCTCTAAGGAGAATGAAGAGGCTGAGCCAAAGTAGATACAATGCCTAGTTGTGGATTTAGTGGTGTAAGTAAAGTCTGAAACTGTAAAGAATAATATTGCATAGGTACCTGGAATATTAGGTCCATTAATCAAGGTAAATTGGTGGTCAAAGAAGAGATGGCAAGAGTGAACACTGAGGGGAAAAAAGAGTAAACACTGACATTTTAGGAATCAGTGAACTAAAATCGACAGGAATGGGAGAATATAATTCAGATGACCATTATATCTACTACTGTGAGCAAGAATCCCTTAGAAGAAATGGAGTAGCCCTCATAGTCCAAAAAAAAAAAAAAAAAAAAAGAGTCCAAAATGCAGTACTTGGGTGCAGTCTCAAAAATGACAATGATCTTGGTTCCTTTGCAAGGAAAACCATTCAACACCACAGTAATTCAAGTTTATGCCCAACCACTAGTGCCAAAAAAGCTGAAGCTGAGTGGTTCTTTGCAGATACACAAGACCTTCTAGAACTAACATCAAAAAAGATGCCCTTTTCATCATAACAGAGTGGAATGCAAAAGTGGGAAGTCAAGAGATAAATGGAATAACAAGCCAGTTTGGCCTTGGGGTACAAAATAAAGCAGGGTAAAGCTAACAGAGCCTTGCCAAGATAGCAAACACCCTCTTCCAAAAACAAAAGAGATGATTCTACACATGGACATCGGCAGATGGTCAATACTAAAATCAAACTGATTGTATCCTTTGCAGCCAAAGATGGAGAAGTTCTGTATAGTCAGTAAAAACAAGACCTGGAGCTGACTGTGACTCAGATCATGAACTCCTTATTGCAAAATTCAGACTTAAATTGAAGAAAGTAGGGAAAGCTACTAGGCCATTCAAGGGTTGATCTAAATCAAATCTCTTATGATTATACAGTGGAAGTGACAGATTCAAGGGATTAGATCTGACAGAGTGCCTGAAGAACAATGGATAGAGGTTCGTAACACTGTACAAGAGGCAGTGACCAAAATCATCTCCAAGAAAAATAAATGCAACAAGGTAAGATGTTTGTCTGAGGAGGCCTTACAAATAGCTGAGGAAAGAAGTGAAAGGAAAAGGAGAAGGAAAAAATATACACAACTTAATGCAGAGTCCCCAAGAATAGCAAGGAGAGATAAAAAGCCTTCTTAAGTGAACAATGCAAAGAAACAGAGAAAATAGTAGAAAGGGAAAGACTAGAGATCTCTTCAAGAAAATTAGAGATACTAAGGGAACATTTCATTCAAAGATGGGTACAATAAAAGACAGAAATAAGTTAGGACATAACAGAAATAGAAGAGATTAACAAGTGATGCTAAGAATACACAGAACTGTATGAAAAAGGTGATGTAGATAAAACACAATGGTGTGGTTGTTCACCTAGCACCAGGCATCCTGGAGTGTGTAGTCAAGTTGGCCTTAGGAGGCATCACTATGAATAAAACTAGTGGAGGTGATGGAATTCCAGCTGAGCTACTTCAAATCCTAAAAGATGATGCTGTTAAAGTGCTGCACTCAATATGCCAGCACATTTGGAAAACTCAGCAGTGGCTACAGGACTGAAAAGGTCAGTTTTCATTCCAATCCCAAAGAAGGGCAATGCCAAAAAATGTTCAAACTATCACTCAATTGTGCCTATTTCACAAGCTAGCAAGATAATGCTCAAAACTCTTCAAGCTAGACTTCAACAGTACGTGAACTGAGAACATCCAGGTACACAAGCTAGATTTAGAAAACACGCAGAAACTAGAGATCAAATTGCCAACATCCATTGGATCATAGAAAAAGCAACAGAATTCCAGAAAAACATCTACTTCTGTTTCATTGACTAAGCTAAAGCCTTTGACTGTGTGGATCACAACTGTGGAAAATTCTTAGAGATGGGAATACCAGACCACCTTACCCACTTCCTGCAAAACCTGTGTATAGTTGAAGAAGCAACAGTTAGAACCAGACATGGAACAATGGACTGGTTCAAAATTGGGAAAAGAGTACGTCAAGGTTATATATTGTCACCCTGCTTATTTAATTTATATGCAGAGTACATCACTAGAAATACCAGGTTGAATGAAGCACAGTGGAATCAAGATCCAGGAGAAATATCAATAACCTCAGATATGCAGATGACACCACCCTTATGGCAGAAAAAAAGAGGAACTAAAGAGTCTTTTGATGAATGTGAAAAAGAGAGTGAAAAAGTTGGCTTAAAACTCAGCGTCCAGATAACTAAGATCATAGCATTCAGTCTCATCACTTCATGGCAAATAGATGGGGAAACAATGGGAATAGTGACATATGTCATTTTGGGGGGCTCCCAAATCATTGCAGATGGTGACTACAGCCATGAAATTAAAAGATGTTTGCTCCTTGGAACAAAAGCCATGATAAACCTAGACAGTATATTCAAAAGCAGAAACATTATATTACTGACAAAGGCCCATCTAGTCAAAGCTATGGTTTTTCCAATAGTTATGTAAGGATGTGAGTTGGAACACAAAGAAGACTGGGTGTAGAAGAATTGATGCTTTTGAACGGGGGTGTTGGAGAAGAGTCTCAAGAGTCCCTTGGACTGCAAGGAGATCAAACCAGTTCATCCTAAAGGAAACCACTCCTGAATATTTTTTTAAAGGACCGATGCTGAAGCTAGAGCTCTAATAATTTGGCTATGTGATATGAAAAGCTGACTCATTAGAAAAGACCCTGATGCTCGGAAAGACTGAAGGCAGGAGGAAAAGGGGAAGACAGAGGATGAAATGGTTGGATGGCATCATTGACTCAATGGACATGAGTTGAGTAAATTCAGGGAGATAGTGAAGGGCAGGGAAGCCTGGCATGCTGCAGTCCATGCGGTCTCAAGGAGCTGGACATGACTGAATGACTGAATAACAACAAGTACTAGGAAAAATGAATCACACTTCAGTGACTTTTTTTCCAATTTGTCTTTTATAGCTTAAATCTCTGTGAGGTAGAAAAAGAACTTTTACTAATTAGAAATAAATGCATGTGTGTGTTTAGTTCCATAGCTCAGGCTAAAAATAATTATTAACAGATCATGTTGAATTTATATTTCTAAGTAATTACATCTATTGACATACATGTGATGTGATTATAAATCATAAAGCAGTATTTTTTTCCTACAATTTGGTTTATGAAATTAATACTTTAAATTTTAGAGGCAAAAGAATATAAAATATTAATTAAGACATTAAGATTATCTTTATTAGCAATAATAATAGCAATTTAAAAGAGGCATAGAAATAACGCATGTAGTTACTACATTTGAGAAATGTAATTCCTAGAAAATAGGCTATTGCTTAAACCAGATACACAGAACAAAGAAACCAGAAATTCCTAAAAGAAGTTGAAGTTCAGCCAAATGGTCACGTAGCTTAATTACTGAAATAATCCTGGTGTTTAAGTATATACAGACCAATATACTAAGGATAAATGTGCCATGTAGGTAACACATCAGCCTGTTTTCAGAAAACAAATAAACATCAAAACTATTTTAAAATATAATTTGGAAAAACTGTCCCATTAAGCATGAAGTACCTGTATGCACAGTGCCAGCATTTAGTGAATCTAAAATCTCAGAGTGCCATAAAACGTGATGTATGTTTAACAGCACAGATCACAGCAAGATAAAGTGCCTTTGAATCCTGTGTCCCCTAATCTGGCTGGCTCTTCATATCCTTAAAGTGAAATTTAGCTGAAGTGGAACTGTGGGGCTATAAGATGACCACAGCCACAAAATCAACTGTAATAACCCGTGCTATGATTATCATCATAGCAACTTAGTCAGCTGGACATTGAAAGGGCATTTTACCTCTGAGCTCTTGTGTCTGATAGGGATTAGAATGAAGTTATCCTGCCTCTGCAGTTAAAGGAAAATAGAGGCTCTAAAAAAAATTAAACTATTTCCAATATTATACACGAAGCAAGTGGAAAAACTATATCCATTTGATTGAGGAACCACATTTCTTTTCAAAATACTATATTGCCTCTCTCTCTCTCTCTCGAGGAAGAGAGAAATAAATAAAGTACAGAGTAATTTGCAACCTGCCCAGAATTGACACAGTCCTCTAGGACTTCACTCAAAGTCACAACCAATGAATAGAAAAATATCACTTTCAAAAGAGAAATCAGTGATTACTACCAAAATCATGAAGCAAGGACATTTTAGGTAATTTTTTCCCCTCCTTTCTTCTAAAATTGAGTGTGAGTGTGAGTGTGTGTGTGTGTGTGTGTGTGTGTGTGTGTGTTTTGGGGGCATGGGGTAGGGATTATAGGCTTTCCAGCCCACTTTTTACTGACTGTATTTGTAATGAATGATGTATTCATTAGCAGTTTCATGTTAATTTAACACCAAAGTTTCACTAACTTAGTTGTTAAATATGATGACAAAATGGAAATGATACATATCATTGTTCACATAATTCTATATAATTAGGATAATCTATAAATTATCAAAGTTTAATTTTGAATCAATGTTTGGAAAATAAAATAGGCAATTATTGAGAAACTTGATTTATACGTCAGCTTTTAAAGTACTTAAAATAATGTGGTTTTTTTTTTTTCCATAGAGGTGTAGATAATCAAATGGCTTCCCTGATGGCTCAGTGGTAAAGAATCCATCTGCCAATGCAGAAGATGTGGTTTTAATCACTTTGTTCTGTTGTTTAGTTGCTCAGTCATGTCTGAATCTTTTGCAACGCCATGAACTGCAGTCTGCCAGGCTCCTCTATCCTGGTATTTCCCAGGCAAAAATACTAGAGTGGGTTACCATTTTCTTCTCCAAGTCAATCCCTGGGTCAGAAATACTCCCTGAAGAAGGAAATGCCAACCTACTCTAGTAATCTTGTCTGGAAAATCCCATGGACGGTGGAGCTTGGTAGGCTACAGTCCATTGGATCGCAAAAGAATCACACATGACTTAGTGACCAAACAACGACACAGTTATGAAAGAGTGAAACAGGGTGAATATAGTCATTTCTTACATTATAAGTATGAAATGAGCTTCCCTGGTGGCTCAGTCATGAAGAATCTCCCCTGCCAATGGAGGCGACACGGGTTTAATCCCTGACCTGGGAGGATCCCACATGTTGTGGAGAAAATATGCTTGTGTGCCACGATTCCAGGCCTGTGCTCTGGAGCCTGGGAGCTGCACCTACTGGGCCCATGTGCCACAACTACTAAAGCTTGGGTGCCCCAGAGTCTGTGCTCTACAACAGGAGAATCCTGCAGTGAGAAGCACGTGCACCAGAACCAGAGAGCAGCCTCCATTCGCCAGAACCAAAGGAAAGCCCATGAAGCAACGGAGACCCAGCACAGCCAAAAATACATACATATTCTGAAAAACATGAAGAAAGCTTCCCAGAAGTATGAATAAAAAGAATAGTCTATAATGTCAATAATCTGTTTAATAATAAAAATATTTAATAAATGACCATTTACACTGAACACTGTTATACTTAATTTCTTGCAAGTGGAGAGAGATGAAAACAGATTACAGTGCTATGAATTAACCTTCCTAGAAAATACTTGGAAAATCTAATCCATTACCCACTTATAGAGAGACCCTTCCTAAGCCATCCAGAAGAGATGAAAAGAGCTTTTCAAATGACTTTTGTGTATTATACTTGAAGACCATCACAGAATTACTCCTTTGCTTTCTCTCGCTTGTTAGAACAAATAATGTTTTTAAAAAGTCTAAATTTTCTAAATAGCATTTTGTCTTTCTTCTGATCCTTCTCAGGTTCCGCCCCCCTCCCCCTGCCCCAGACAATGATTTTAATGGTGAGGCCAGGGGAAAAAAAAGGAATACAGAATTATAAACTGTTCTTTTATCTTTTTTGTATTTATAGTCTTTGTTGAAGGATAATAGGTAACAGGATAGTATTTTCTGAGATGCACCATATTCCTTTTGCTTATAAGTTCTAATAAGAACTGCTTATAAATTATGATGAGAAGTAGGGAAGACACTAAAAACTAATTTGGGGTATGATGAGATGTGAAATGGGAAAGTGCTGAAATACTTTGAAATATTTTTCTTGTTTCCAACAATTTTTCCCTTTAAACAAGAACAGTTTCCATGATAGAAACATATGATTTGTTGTTTAGTTCATTTGTCTTTTTAAGTAGTAGACGCAGATGTTGGCTCTGTGGGTTCAGTCCCTTGGGTGTATGATAATAACATGTGTAGATTTTACACTAAATAACCATTTATCATTCCACATAGCATCCAAGTGGAGATGGACTTTTGAAAGGTAATATTCTTGTCATCAGGATACCTCACAGATTAAGGTCTTGACCTCCATTTCTCCCCTATATTCTCAGTGCTTTTATTCCCATTTCGGTACCCAGAAAGAATTCATTTTGGATAATTATTTAGTGGAAGAGAGATGACTGCCTACAGACACTTCAGGGTATGCATACAACACAGTCTATCATTGAGATCCCGAGAGAGTTTGTGTTGGAAAGAATAATGGCAAAATTTGAGAGGCTGACAGTCTAATCACTTGTTTTTTACAGTTTTATAAATGGAGTGAGGAGTTTTGATACTTGGCATCCTAATGGCACCTGCATAAAATGACTCCGACATTAAATGGAGAGAACAGAGTTCTAGGTCCATGCACACTGAATTGCGCTAGAAAACACAACAGATTATAAGTAAATAACTATTTTTTATCACATCAGAGATTTAAATTTGTATTAACAGAAACAAATAAATCATCAAAGGATTCTAAATTCAAACTTCAAGACATGTTCAACATGTTACATATGGGATAGTAAATGACTGAAAATTAGTACCAAAAATCATCATAAGATGGTCTTGCCATGGCAAGAATCACAGTCATATGGCTACAGTTAGTAAAATAGAAATTCTGTAAATATAAAGCAAAGTTAGTAAATGTAACATAGAAAACATTCTGTTTTAAAATTATACTTCTTAGCAGAAAATAAGACTCAAAGTCTCACTGCAGAATGCTTCTGTCAACTGATTTTTGAAGTTATTTTTGCTAGCAGGTCTGATACTTAAATTTGATCTTCCCCTAGAAGGCATCATTTCTTCATCATGTCATATGTAGTCAGTAGCTTGAAACCAAAATGCAAAAAGACGCTCTGACCTCAAAAGATGATACATTTTTCTCTTGTGGTAAAAAGCATTTATCTCACATGTGACAGAAATAGCAAAAAAAAATTAAAATGATTACTGATATCTGCACTAAACAGCAAATTAGTAAATTGTTTGAAAATTTGGTGTTGGCTATGACTTTCAAAATGCGGACAATTGTGTAGACAACGTGAAAAATTATTTTTTTTCCAAAGGCAAAATTGAATTATTCTGCCACAATCCTCATCTAAGAATTTCAAGTATATTTGAAATTGATGAATGCTGGTTAGATAACAGGATCTGCATGCATTCTGGATATCACTGTCTTTAGTTTTTCATCAATACTCTCCAGAAATTGAGTAGGTGGTTTAATCTAACATTGTCTGAAAATTGTTTTCAAGTTCTCATTGAGTTCCTTGTGGTCATTTGGGCCAAATTTCCATTTATTCATGTTAGCCAATATTTAGAGACACAGAACAAATCTTTGCTAAACTGAACTATATAGACTGGTTAGTGTATGTTATCCCTTACATTAGCGATTCTTCATTCAAGCATTATGCTGAAGCATTCTGAACATTTCCCACCTGTGCCAAATAAAATATACAAAGAAATCATGCAAAGAAATCATTAAGAGAACAGAAGGAAGTTACATTCGATTTTTCAATGTCAAATATATATTTGCTTTCAAAGTAAAGCATTCGAACATTTATAATGATACTAACAAAAAAAACTTATAAGTCCAATGCATAAACATATCACATTTAAATAATATTACATTTCTTACAGCAGTTCTGCCTTGTAAAAATGTTATATCAGTCACAAATACACAAGCCATATGTCATTTAAAAATTTCTAATTAGCGACACTGAAAAGGGAAAAAGGTTAAAGTTTTTGTAATGATATATCTGACTTTACCCAGCATATACAAAATATAATATTTTCAATGTAATATAATACTAAAAGTTACGGATGTAATATTTTTACCTTTTTTCTTACTAAGTCTTCAAAAATCAATGGATAGTTTACACTTATAGTGCATTTTGATCCAGACAAGCCCCATTTTCAGTGCTGAGTATCCATGTGTGCCTAGTGACTACTATACTAAATAGTACAGCCTTATTTTATCAAACACTCAGGTTGTCATCTGACTCATTCTTCTCAGAAACAATAAAGTGAAAATCTCTTCTTTAAATGAATGAGAGAACTGAGTAAAACACCAGAATACACTGACAACTACAGGTAATGTGTCAACGAGGTTTCTTTTGTTTATTGCTTTGCTGCACTGAATTCATGAAAATATTAAGCACCCAACAGATGTACATTTCTTAACAAATCTCATCCATCTTGCTTCCTAATCATTCATTTTATCACTTTATCTTGACTTAACCTGAAAATTTTACTTCTGACTTTATTATCAATTTATAAGTTAAAAAGTAAAAAAAAAAAAAAAGTTTCAAGTGAATAATATAAACATGGCCTTGTGTATGGAACCCATCTTATGTTCAAGAATAGGGCTGAAGAACCCTTTTAGTCACAAATCACAGAGAAATTGCTGGCTCATGGTGATGGTGTAAAAACAGAGATTACTCATATTTGTTTTTCTTCCTCTTGTTATCTCTCTGATAACATACTCCATGGTACTCAGAATCCACTGCCTCATGCTGCTCTCATTAGACTCCTCTTTCACACCCCATGCTCATAATAATTCCAGTTTTCTTTTTCTTCTATACAGTATATGTGTCCCATTTCTAATTTTCTTTAGTTATGCTAAATGACTGGATCACCACTCTGATAAACTAATTCAAACTTAATGCCAACACCCAAAATTGGCTTAATGTATCTTGCATATTAACAACTTTTAATTCTAATCCAAAAAGTTGATCATGAGATTTGGTCATTTCAGTGGTGTAACGTATATTTTGGGCTTCCCTGGTGGCTCAGCTGGTGAAGAATCTATATGCAATGCACGAGACCTGGGTTTGATCCCTGGGCTGGGAAGATGCCCTAGAGAAGGGAAAGGCCACTCCAGTATTCTGGCCTGGAGAATTCCATGGACTGTATAGTCCATGGGGTTCGCAAAGAGTCGGACATGACTGAACGACTCTCACTCACATAAATTTTAGATGAACTTAGTTTTTGGTACTCTCAAATAACAATGGAGATATTCTCTTGGGTAGTCAGGACACTTGGTAAAATAAATATGATGATCCTTGGGTGCTGGGGTCCAGCCCTGGTGGACCCAGGGAATTCGAAGGGGAGATGGACAGGCGAGGAAAAACTTATTTATTTAGAGATATATAGAGAGATTAGAAACGGATAGTGTAGTAGGAAATATTAGTGGAGAAAAAGATGCTAAATAACTTGGTTTACGTGGAAAACTAATAAAACCTCGAGACCAGAGGTTTGCACCATCTACGTTAGGCCGCCGGCACCCACTTGAATAGCGGAGGGTGCCCCACCTTGGGCTCCCTCTCATGTGGATCTTAGAAGCCAGGGCAAGTAAGTAGACTTGGCGAACCTCTGTGGTCCAGATGGGAATTCAGCCAGAAAAGGGGAGAAAAGAATGACATGGGGGAGCCCAGCATTGGTGCAAGACTCTAGACTTTATTTTCAAAATCAGCTTATATACCTCAAGTTGTACATAAAGAAATAATGGAATATGCAGAGTTATGCAGGGGCAGCAGTCCTGACCCTCACTGAGACCAGGCTTTCTTTTTGCATACCTTCCCGTATACAAAAGGTCTCAGGTGGTTTACATTATCTTCTGGCCAAGAGGCCTGTTAACATTTTTATGGTGCTCTTCCTAGATAAATGTCTATCAACCAGAAAACTCTGTTTCCCTAGAAGTGTTTTTTCTTTACTCTACATCACCCTCAAAGTACTAAATAAAGTTACATTCTTGTAGAACAAAGGCGCAGTGGGTTATAACAAAGAAAGTACTTAGCTCAAAGATCTAATGTTGCTAATATCAGGTCTACTACCTGTTTTTTCTATATACAACTGTATCTACAAATAAAAGGTATGAAAATTTGGCAGCAAGTATTGGCTCAACAAATGAAACCTTTAATCAGTCCTATTCTAATGATTTTGACTCCTCGGAAGCCCCTACATTCCTAGGATGTTTTAAGCTTCCTGTGCCTCTCACGGTAGGGAGGCCGCAAACAATCACATGTGCAGGTGTAAGAGTCCGGCAGGCTGACTAGAAAGCCATAAGAGGGGTTTTTGGATTGACACACTCTTATTATGCCCAGGAGATTTATTCTCTAAAAGCTCTAAATTAACCTTTTCCAGAAAAAGGTGGTGGGGGGACAGCCCCCTGTTAATGTCAGAAGAGAAGGTAGAAAGCATAACACAGTAAAGCAGGCAGACTCTGGTTTTGGGGGTGGATGCTCAGGAAATTCTGGGGGAACCCCTGAAGCCTGATCATGTCCTTGCGTTTTGTCAGGGTTCCTTCCTCATGACCTTTGCCACGGGTGGGATTCCTCATCTGGCTTCCAGCACTTGGGGAACGTAAGGGAAGATCAGTATGAAGATTTTTGGAAAACAGCACTGAGAAAAAAATAATTTGTATTATAATAATTCCAGTTAGTACCAAATTCACATGCTTCTTTTTCTAAACTGAAACCATTTTCAATTTTGTTACTAATGCAATTAATGTTTAAGTTTTAGAGTGTCTAGTGAGCTTGGTCCTTAAGAGACAGACAGTCCCTTCATGGTTCAGTAAATAAGTGGAAGTAAAATTTTGATGAGTTTTTAAATGAATGCTTGCAAAAAGCTCAGTGGATTTCTGTGATAGTCATCTTAAATTTACTTCTTTAAAAATTGATAAAGGAAACTGAATCATTCAAGGACAGTATTAATTTTCTTACACAGCATTTATAGCTTCTCATACAACTTCCTTCTCTCAGTGGTGCTATTAGCTGTGATAGCATGAAGTTACCAAGAAATTAGGAGACCTTTAAGACTTCCTTTTATCACTGTCTTGCAAGTATGATATTTAGGGAAATTCTGATTAACCATAATTTGATTATTGGCTAATGACTTAAGAAATCTGCCAAAATATCTAATTTTTAGATGCTAACAGAAGGCAGAAAAATTTAACTTCTACTTGGGAATTTTGTTTGCTGTATTATTCCAAGCATGCACATGAAAGGGTGCAGCACAGAGCAGAGGATCTGGATCCTAATCAAGGTTCTATGACTGACTTCCTAAAAGACTTTGGATTAGGCATGAGACTATTTGACTTTTAGTTTCTTCATTTGTGAAGTGACAGAATAGGGTTTTAGTTCTAAAGTACTTACCTCAAAAATCCTGTAAGTATTTAAAGGAAGCAATGATAACAGGCTTTATATCCTTGTCATCATATCAGATTGTTTCTAAGTTAACAATGCAAAGAAATAGAGGAAAACAATAAATGGGAAAGACCAGAGATCTCTTCAAGAAAATTAGAGATACCAAGGGAATATTTCATGCAAAGATGAGCACAATAAAGGACAGAAAGTGTATGGATCTAATAGAAATAGAACATATTAAGAAGAGGTGGCAAGAATACACTGAAGAATTATACAAAAAGACCTTCATGACTCAGATAAACATGATGGTGTGATCACTCACCTAGAGACAGACATCCTGGAGTGTAAAGTCAAGTGGGCCTTAAGAAGCACATTACTAACAAAGCTAGTGGAGGTGATGTCATTCCAGTTGAGCTATTTCAAATCTATAAGATGATGCTGGTAAAGTGCTGTGCTCAATATGCCAGCAAATCAGTGGCCCAGGACTGGAAAAGATTAGTTTTCATTCCAATCCCAAAGAAGGGAAATGCCAAAGAATGTTCAAACTACTGCACAATTGCACTCTTTTCACATGCTAGCAAAGTAATGCATAAAATTCTCCAAGCTAGGCTTCAACAGTATGTGAACTGAGAACTTCCAGATGTTCAAGCCGGATTTAGAAAAGGCAGAGCAAACAGAGATCAAAATGCCAATAAATGTTGGATCATAGAAAAAGTAAGGGAATTTCAGAAAAACACCTACTTCTGCTTCATTGGCTACATTAAGGCCTATTGACTGTGTGGATCACAACAAAATGTGGAAATTTCTTCAAGAGATGGGAATACCAGTCTACCTTACCTGTCACCTGAGAAACCTCTATGCAGGTCAAGATTCAACAGTTAGAATAGAACATGGAACAATGGATTGCTTCAAAATTGGGAAAGGAGTACGTCAAGGCTGTGTATAGACACCCTGCTTATTTAACTTATATGCAAAGTACATCATGAGAAATGCTGGGCTGGATGAAGCACAAGCTGGAAGCAAGATGGCAGGGAGAAATATCAATAACCTCATGTATGCAGGTGATACTAACCTTATGGCAGAAAGCAAAGAGAAACTAAAAAGCCTCTTGTGAAGCTGAAAGAGAGGGTGGAAAAGCCGGCTTAAAACTCAATTTTCAAAAAACAAAGATCATGGCATCCAGTCCCATCACCTCATGGCAAGTAGATGGGGAAACAATGGAAACAGTGACAGACTTGATTTTCTTCGGCTCCAAAATCATTGCAGATGGTGACTAGAGCCACGAAATGAAAAGACGCTTGTTCCTTGGAAGAAAAGCCATGACAAACCTAGATAGTGTATTCAAAAGCAGAGACATTACTTTGCTGACAGTGGTCCATCTAGTAAAAGACATGATTTTTCCCCCATAGTCATGTATGGATGTGAGAGCTGGACCATAAAGAATGCTCAGTGCTGAAGAATTAATGCTTATGAACTGTGGTGTTGGAGAAGACTCTTGAGAGTCCCTTGGACTGCTAGGAGGTCAAACCAGTCAATACTAAAGTAAATCAAGCCTGAATATCCATTGTAAGGACTGATGTTGAAGCTGAAACTCCAATTCTTTGGCTACCTGATGCAAAGAACTGACTCACTGGAAAAGACCCTGATGCTGGGAAAGACTGAAGGCAGGAGGAGAAGGGGATGACAGAGGATGAGATGGTTGGATGGCATCACCGACTCAATGGACGTGACTTTGAGCAAGCTCTGGGAAATGGTGATGGACAGGGAAGCGTGCCAGGCTTCAGTCCATGGGGTCACAAAGAGTGAAACATGCCTGAGCGACTGAAAAACAACATCATCATATCAGAAAGCCCTGAGCTGACAATGAGGAGAGAATGGCAATAAATTGTAGCCAACAGTTTCAATTACTTGAAGGCCTGGACTCTTTTGCTTTCTTGACACAAATGTGAAGAACTGTCATATTACTCTCTCTTTATATTTCTTTGCACATTCCCTTCTGGGAAAATGGTTGTAGTTATAGAGTATTTCTATTTTTGTTCCAAGCCTTTCACTTGAATCCATGGCTGTGGTTGTATTAGAAAGCCCTTAAGTATATCCCCGGCAGGATGTGAACTGTGATTACTTTGTGGAAGGCCATACATGAATTACTTCAACTTTATATTTTAGTTCATGTGATACTTTAAAAATTTATGACTTTTAAAAGTAATTTAAAAAATTAAATAAAAACATAGGAAAAAAGTCAAAATTTTCATTGTGATCTGTGAGAGAGAAGTGTAAATCCTAGCTGTTAAACTATAAAGTAAGCAACAATTTAGACTTAAGTAGAACCAACTTATAAGCCAGGGAAACAATGATCAACCCAAAAGACCAAAGAAAATAAGAACTGCTGACATTTAACTAGGAGGCTTTGTCTGTGTAATTATAACAAGTCTTGAATAATGCATATATTTTTCCTGAATCAACATATCCACTATCTATGAAAATCAACCTGTGACAAAGATTATGTCAGAACTACTGGCAGTTAATAAAGTCCAGAAATCAACCATTAGTTCTTTTAAGATGTATTTTTTATTGAGGTACACCTTCCACAAGCCTCAAATTTTTACATTATAAATTTGCCTTTCACATCATCCTTATTATTGCATAGTAAATTTGAAAGTATCAGAAACAAAAGTTTTTGCAAAGAAATTCTTGCATCAGTGAAGGAAAAGTAGAGGGAGAAATGTACAGGAAAAAAATGGAAAGTAAGAAGAAAAATAAGAAGCAATAGGAAGAAAATAAGAGGAAATTGGAGGAAAAGGTTGAAAAAGGAAAAAATGAGAAGAGTAGAATGGAGATGAAGACTAGAATGTGCCTTTTCATGAAGTTCCAATATTATTCCTGAGTGACAATCTGGCCCAAAATCATGCATGTGCGCTCATCTGTCATCACCTAAGAGCTGATAACACACTAAGTTACACTGTCCAACATGGCAGCTATTTGCTACATCTGGCTGTCGAGAACTTGAAATGTGGCTGGTTTGAAATGTGAAGCTTTACAAGTGTAAAAATCCACACTAGATTTCGATGAAGGTATAAAGAAGAAACCATCCCAATTATCATTTTTATACTGATTTATGATGTCAAAGGGCTAGCCTAGTGGCCTTGATGGTAAAGAATCTGCCTACAGTGCAGGATACCTGGGTTCGACCCCTAGGTCAGGAATATCCCCTGCAGAAGGGCATGGCAGCCCACTCCAGTTTCTTGCCTGGAGAATCCCATGGACAGAGGAGCTTGGCCGGCTGCAGTCTGTTGGGTCACAAAGAGTCGAACATGACTGAAGCCAAGTTAGCAAGCACACATGATGTAAAAATTATAAGGTTAGATTGCATAATGTTTCAATTCCTCTTCTAGTTCTTATGAAAAAAAAAAACAACAACAACAACTCAGTAAGTAGTCAATTACTGGTAGCAGGTAACGGCATCCATAAAGGATAGGAGTGGGCACAGGTGAGGTTGAGAGTCAACTCAAAGGTCTAGGACCATAACAGACACTTGATGGACAAGAGGTTCAGTTAGGAAAACTCTTCAAGGGTGACCAGGGGTTTGAGACTCTCATAGTTGAATTCTGTCATTTATTCAGCAAATATTTACTAAGAGTCTGCTATGTGCCAGGCACTAACTATCTAAAGGCACAATGATGAAAAATACAAGCAAGTCCTCTTTGAGTTCACCTTCTACTGAGTAGACAGATACCAGTCAAATAATCACACAAACACAAAATTAGAAACTGACAAGAGCTACAAATGTCAAGTAGTGGTATTCTGAGTACTCTGAGCTGAGGTTAGGCTTGTTAAGGAAAAAAAAAAGGGGGTGGGGTGGGATATGGTTAAAAACCCAGTCCCCCATCCTGCTATCTAGGCCAAAATATTTCCAGGCCAATACAGATTTTTAAGAAATGCATGTGACTTTTCTAACCGTAAGAAATAAAATCTCTTTATGGTTTCTGAAACTTGTCCCAAAGACTCTTCTTAAGGTTAAATAACTGAGCTATATGGAAGTTGATATACTTGAGAATATGTGTTTATATGCGTTCTTCTCCCAAAGAAATCTAGTTGCCTATAAAAGCTAACTGTAAAATTTCTGCTAACTAGTTAGCTAGATAAGTTTCCCCTTTCTCAATTTAACTCATGACATAGTCTATAAAATACTTCAACCATTCCAGTAACTCAAGGGCTATGTGGTTTGAAAATTAAAATTTCACTTTTGATGAAATGAAACTAACTGAAGGTATATTTGATGGCAGGTTTAATGTAATGAATAACTTCTCTTCCACACTCTATTTACTACAGTAATAGGGTCTTTTTTTCCAGACTGATAACCAGAGTGGACTAGTCATTTCTTGCTTCTGACAGTGGGGACAGGGGTAGAGTTAGTGAAAGGCTAGCTTCCCATGGTATTGATGTCTAAATTGAAATTAGAAAGGTGAGTAGAATCTGGTATAGTTTCAAGATGTACAGGAAAAGCATTCTAGGCCAAAGGAATACATTTGCAAAAGCCCTGGCTCTTGAAGAATGGTTCCTTAGAAAAATTAAAAGAAGAGTGTGCTTGGTGCCAACAACAAGATGGGGGGGCGAGGGTTGGTCCTGAGGTTAGAGATTACATGGAGCCTTAAAGGTTTTGTTAAAGCTTCAGGTTAACTTTCAAAATATGACAAGAAGGTTGTAAAAGACAGATTATTTTGAAGCTGACTGCCAGCAAGTAGAATGGATTAGAGGCTGCAAGAAGAAAAGTCGTGAGGTCAATGAGGGGTCTATGGAAGGGGTGCAACATGGCAGCACGGGCTTTTAGGAGGTGATAGGTGTTGGGACAAAAATGATAATCAGTTAGGTTTCAAAGGCCAAAACCAAAGAAACAAAATGATGTTTAGGTAGGAACTAGTATTAGCGACTTGCCTAACGAACTGTTAGTCTTTTCACGATGACCTCCCCTTCTTTAGCCTGGAAATAAGAAATTTTGGACAGAAGCTCTAAATTTGCTCCTGATTCTCAGGATTTCATTAGAGGACAATGTGGGTTGTCAATAAGCTTTTTTTTTGTTAAACCCTTGAAACATTATAAAATTCTTTAGGTCTTAATTTCCTTTTTTGAAAGTTTTCACAAGTATTCAGGTGTTTATTGGTGCCCATTATCAGAGTTTGTTTATACCTCGTTACAGCTTTTACATTTTATTATAATTATTTATTCAGTGTCTACATAGCACTAAAACTTTGGCTTCACAAAAGGTGTCATTCATTATTTAGCTTTGTTTTCCAGCATCTAGAATAAAACTGGCACATGGCCATTACTGAATACATGATTTCTTACACTGATGGGACACTCACATCCTGTAAAGAAGGATACAACCCTGATCACTATTTAACTTTGAATTTTATTAGAAATACAAATTTCCAGGCCCTACCCTTCATCTCCTAATCAGAGTCTCTGGGCGTGGGTCACTCCAGGTCATTCTGCTATATGTTAATATCTGAGAACCACAGCTTTGGAGGACTGACTCAATGGGAGTCAGTTACTCAATGTAAAATGGGAGTCAATTTACTCAATGTAAAATCGAGTTAGATTTTACAACTCAGGCCAGCATAAGAAGGATTCAAGTAGACTATTTTAGGATCTCCTATCATTCTTTTTCTTGAAAACAGTCTTTATAAAAAGCTGCCACACATAGGTGTTTTTATTTGTACTTTTTTTTAATTGAAGGATAATTGCTTTTCAGAATTTTGTTGTTTTCTGTCAAATCTCAACATGAATCAGCCATAGGTATACATATATCCCCTCCCCTTTGAAACTCCCTCCCATCTCCCTCCCCATCCCACCCCTCTAGGTTGATACAGAGTCCCTGTTTGAGTTTCCTGAGCATACAGCAAATTCCCATTGGCCATCTATTTTACATTATAAGTTTCCACGTTTCTCTTTCTATATATTTCATTCTCTCCTCTCCTCTCCCCATGTCCATAAACTCTATTTTCTATGTCTGTTTCTCCATTGCTGCCCTGTAAATAAATTCTTCAGTACCATTTTTCCAGATTCTGTATGTATGCATTAGAATACAATATTTATCTTTCTCTTTGTGACTTATTTCACTCTGAATAATAGGTTCTAGGTTAAGCTACCGCATTAGAACTGACTCAACTGACTCAAGGTGTTTTTTATTATTAATTTTCTGATATGAAACCTATCTATGTTAGGGGTTAGCAAAATCTTTTTATAAAGAACCAAAAATAAATATTTTAGGCTTTTTTGGGCATGTGGTTTCTGTCATAATTACTCAATTCTGCAGTTGTAGCATGCAAGTAGCTACAGATAGAACACAAGTAAACAAGTGTGGCTGTGCTCCAACAAAATATTACTTATGGATACTAAAATTTCAGTATCATATAATTTTCATGTGACACAAATATTATTCTTTTGATTATTGTTATATATAATTTAAAATAAAAGCTATTCTTACTTTGAAAACTTTACAAAATTAAATGTTGCTGTGGATTTAGCCCACTGGATGTAGATTGCCCACCACCAGTAATAAAATATTATTTATGGATACTAAAATTTCAATACCATGTGATTTTCATGTGACATAAATGTTATTATTTTGATTTTTATATGATTTAAAATAAAAACTATTCTTACTTTTCAAACAGTACAAACATAGATGTTGCAGTGGATTTGGTCCACTGGATGTAGATTGTCCACCACTGGTCTATGGAATAATCAGTCCCCAACACACAATTTTTCAAACATAGATACTGACTCATTAATTGAGCATTTAATTAAGTGAAAGAGAGTGAAAATCACTCAGTCGTGTTCGACTCTTTGTGGCCCCATGGACTATACAGTCCATGGAATTCTCCAGGCCAGAATACTGGAGTGAGTAGCGATTGCCTTCTCCAGGGGATCTTCCCAACCCAGGGATCGAACCCAGGTCTCCCACATTGCAGGTGGATTTTTATCAGCTGAGCCACAAATGAAGCCTTTGATATGTGCCCAGCAAATAAGCAATGCAGATAAAGCACTTGTCCTCAGGCAACCAGAGGAGAAAAGACTTTAAAAATTAATCAGATAAATGAAATGAATAAAGAACACACCAGAGTGATTAAGAGAGGGCAACAGAGAAACCTACTTTAGGTAGGATGGGCAGAAAAGTGCTGCTGCTGCTGCTAAGTCACTTCAGTTGTGTCCGATTCTGCATGACCCCATAGACGGCAGCCTGCCAGGCTCCCCCGTCCCTGGGATTCTCCAGGCAAGAACACTGGAGTGGGCTGCCATTTCCTTCTCCAATGCATGAAAGTGAAAAGTGAAAGGGAAGTCGCACAGTCGTGTCTGACTCTTCGTGATCCCATGGACAGTAGCCTACCAGGCTCCTCCATCCATGGGATTTTCTAGGCAAGAGTACTGGAGTGGGGTGCCATCGTCTTCTCCAGAAAAGGTCTGAGAAGGTACTATTTGAACTGAGATCAGAAGGAAGAGAATGTGCTTATCATATGAAAAGCCAGGAGAAGAGGGTTATAGTTTGAAGAATAACAAGAATAAAGTTGATAGGGTAGAAAGAGCTTCCTGTAATAATAAGTGTGGAGGAGAGGGGCAGGATTCAACTGGGAAGACAAGAAGCAAATCCTAAATAGGGCCTTGTCAGTCAAGTCAAGGGATTTGTTAAGGTTTTACAGAGAGGAAATGTGATTTTAAGGAGCGACTGAACTGAACTGAAAGGTTATTCATCCTTGCTGCTGTGTGGAAACAGATTTGGAGGAGAACATGCAACATGGGAGATGGTTTGGAGGCGGGATGAAAGGGGTATCTGTGTGTGTGTGTTTACTGACAGATGTTGGGTATTGTTACAACTGAATTATTCATGCAGAAACCACAGTGAATCAAAATGATTTCCCAAGCCAAAACTGACAATCTTAAAATTGCAGAATTTAAGAATTCAGCACTACAGAATCTGAGGGTTTGGGAGGTCAATGGAATGGAATTTGATCCACATATAGAAAAAAATCATTTAGGAAGAGGATAGAAAGCTTCACTGAACAGTTTCCACTAGTTAAAGAATGATACTTCTTATATGGAGGAGGGAAAAAAGATGGCGGAGGAATAGGATAGGGAGAACACTTTCTCCCTCTCTACCTCATCAAAAGAACATTTCAACGCTGAGCAAATTCCACAAAATAACTTCTGACTGCTGGCAGAGGACATCAGGCATCCAGCAAAGCAGATCATGGGCTTCAAAACCAGGTAGGAATTATTTTATTTTAAAGAACGAAGATAGAAACAAAGGAGGTAGGGAGGGAACCCTGGCACAGGAAGGGAATCCTGTCCCAGGAAGAGACTCTAAAGAGAGAGGTTCCCTAAAATTGGGGAACTTTCTCACAGCTGTGCATGGGGCGAGCCCTGGAAGCACAGAGGGCAACATAACAGGAAGGAAGAATAAATAAATAACTAAAACCAACAGATTACGAATTCAACAGTATAACCCCCAGCAGATAAGCAGCGCAAACGCCTGTGTCCGACAGCAGTGGGGGTTGGGCAGGGAGGAGCGCGCCCGCGACAGTGCTTTCTAAGAATTGGGCTGCGGGAGACGTAGGCTGCAGGGCTTTTCTTGAGAATCGGGCGTAACGGGGCCAGAATCGGGTCCGCGCGTGGATAGAAGCGAATTATCCCGGACTAGCAAACCAGACTGGGGGATAACCAACACGCGAAACGCCTGAACATAAGACACTGACAGGCCCACGCACAGAACAAAGGACGGATCGGAAATAGCCGGCTGCAGACCATCCCCCACCGGCGACAGGCAGCCAGAGCCTTAAGCGCTGGAAGAGGGCAGTCGCAGCTCAAGAGAGACATTACCTACCAAATTGCAAGCAAGCTTCTTTATTGAGACTTCTGGGGTCTCTGAATAGTCATCATCTGCCTGAGAAACAGCCCCGGCGGAGATCCCAGAAAACTGAGTGACCCAGAAAGCCCAGAAGATGCAACAATAGTTCCCGCCAAACTCCCTAGCCACTCGGACTTGGAACCAAACCCGGCACCCGGGAGGGGACTTCCTGAGCGCCAATCCTGAGCGGCTTAAACTGGGGAATTGCATGAAACATAGGGCAGGCCCCACACGGTTATCCCGTGGATTGGGAAGGGGCAAGCCCAGTGCAGAGCTCACCACCACCCTCCCTGTGGCAAGACAAAAATCAGACACGGAAGAGACCAGCAAACAGAGGAAGTCAAACAGAGGGAACTGCCTTGGTAGCGACCCCACACAGTCCTCAACAACAGAGAAAGCGCCAGATACACCGTTACTACTTTTATGATCAAAAAAATTTTTTTTTGGGGGAATGATGTGGAAGCGTGATTTTTTTTAAGAATTTTTTTTCTTTCTTTAAAAATTATTTTTTTTCCTTTTAAATTTGTTTATCCTTTTATTTTTCATCTTTTTTTCCCTAAACTTGCTTAAATTTTTAAGTCTTCTATATTTCTCGTTATTATTTTTATAACCTAATATTACTTTTCAAAAAAAAAACCCTATCATTTAAGCAAACGCCGTATATAGTCTTAATGGTGGAGGAAGTTGTCTTTTAATAATTCTGGAGTCTTTTATTATATTTTACTTTTATTTTTCTTTTTTCTCTATTTTTTTAAAAAAATTTCTCTCTCCTTCTTCTTCTTCTCTTCAATAATCTATCTTTGAAAATCCAATCTTTACTCCAGATTTTTAATCTTGGCATTTTGGTATTTGTTGCCAGTTTTGTACTTTTAAAAACCTAATCTTCAGTACCCAGTTTTACATGAGTTCAAGACTACTGGCTTGACCACTCTCTCCACCTTTGGAATCTCTCTTTTCTCCACCAGGTGGCTTTTGTCTCCTCCCCTCCCCCTCCCCCTCTCTACCCAACTCTATGAACCTCTGTGTGTTCCAGAAGGAGGAGAACTCTAAGGGAACTGGTCACTGACCGGATCTGTATCCCTCCTTCCCATCTCCCTCTTTTATCCTCCTGTCCACCTCTATCTACTTCCTTCCTCTCCTCTTCCATGTATAACTCTGTGACCACCTCTGATCGGTCCAGACTTCAGAGCGCACACAAGAAAGTGGTTACGGGTTAACTTGCTTTTCCCTCTTTTGATTCCACCTCATCCCATTCCACTCACCTCTAACTACTCCCTCCCTCTTCTCTCCTCCAAGTAACTCACCGATTCTCTAGGGACGACCCTCAAGGTGGAGAAACCTATCATCATTAACCTAGATGTTTTAACATTAGTGCTGAATAGATGGAGAAATCATGAGGCTATTGTAAAAATAAATCTGAAAACCAGAATCAGGAGGCATAATTCCAAATCCTGAGATCATCAAAGAATTCCTGAATACAGGGAACATTATCCAATTAGAGCTCATCAAATGCCTTCATACCTATACTGAAATTGAGCACTGCCCAAGGGCCAACAAGCTCCAGAGCAAGACATACCACGCAAATTCTCCAGCAACACAAGAACAAGCCCCTGAGCTTCAATACACAGGCAACTCAAAATACCCCAAAACCGTTGACATCTCATAACCCATTACTTCACACGACACAGCACTCCAGAGAGAGGAAATCCAGATCCACCCACCAGAACTCCAACACAAGCCTCCCTGATCAAGAAACTTTGACAAGCCACTGATATAACCCCAATTACAGAGAGGAAGCTCTACAATAAAGAGAACTCCACAAATTCCCAGAATATAGAAAAGCCACCACAAACGCAGCAATATAACTAGGATGAAGAGACAGAGGAATACACAGCAGGTAAAGGAAGAGGAGACATGCCCACCAAACCAAACAAAAGAGGAAGAGATAGGGAATCTACCTGAGAAAGAATTCCGAATACTGATAGTGAAAATGATCCAAAATCTTGAAATCAAAATGGAATCACAGATAAATAGCCTGGGGTCAAGGATTGAGAAGATGCAAGAAAGGTTTAACAAGGACCTAGAAGAAATAAAAAAGAGTCAACATATAATGAATAATGCAATAAATGAGATCAGAAACACTCTGGAGGCTACAAATAGTAGAATATCGGAGGCAGAAGATAGGATTAGCGAAATAGAAGATAGAATGGTAGAAATGAATCAGAGAGGGAAAAAGAAAGACGAATTAAAAGAAATGAGGACAACCTCAGAGACCTCCAAGACAATATGAAACACTCCAACATTCGAATTATAGGAGTCCCAGAAGAAGAAGACAAAAGAAAGACCATGAGAAAATACTTGAGGAGATAATAGTCGAAAACTTCCCTAAAATGGGGAAGGAAATAATCACCCAAGTCCAAGAAACCCAGAGAGTGCCAAACAGGATAAACCCAAGGTGAAACACCCCAAGACATATTTTAATCAAACTAACAAAGACCAAACACAAAGAACTATTATTAAAAGCAGCAAGGGAAAAACAACAAATAACACACAAGGGGATCACCATAAGAATAACTGCAGATCTTTCAATAGAAACTCTTCAGGCCAGGAGGGAATGGCAAGATATACTTAAAGTGATAAAAGATAATAACCTTCAGCCAAGACTACTGTACCCAGCAAGGATCTCATTCAAATATGAAGGAGAAATCAAAAGCTTTCCAGACAAGCAAAAGCTGAGAGAATTCAGCACCACCAAACCAGCTCTCCAACAAATACTAAAGGATAGACTTTAGAAAGGAAACACAAAAAGGACGTATAAACCCAAACCCAAAACAATAAAGTAAACGGCAACAGGAGCATACTTATCAATAATTACCTCAAATATAAATGGGTTGAATGCCCCAACCAAAAGGCAAAGACTGGCTGAATGGATACAAAAACAAGACCCCTATATATGCTGCCTACAAGAGACCCACCTCAAAACAACGGACACATACAGACTAAAAGTGAAGGGCTGGAAAAAGATATTCCATGCAAATAAAGACCAAAAGAAAGCAGGAGTAGCAATACTCATATCCGATAAAATAGACTTTAAAACAAAGGCTGTGAAAAGGGACAAAGAAGGTCACTACATAATGATTAAAGGATCAATCCAAGAAGAAGATATAACAATTATAAATATATATGCACCCAACATAGGAGCACCGCAATATGTAAGACAATTGCTAACAAGCATGAAAGGGGAAATTAACAATAACACAATAATAGTGGGAGACTTTAATACCCCACTCACATCTATGGACAGATCAACTAAACAGAAAATTAACAAAGAAACGCAAACGTTAAACGATACAATAGACCAGTTAGACCTAATTGATATCTATAGGACATTTCACCCCAAAACAATGAATTTCACCTTTTTCTCAAGTGCACACGGAACCTTTTCCAGGATAGATCACATTCTGGGTCATAAATCTAACCTTGATAAATTCAAAAAAATCGAAATTATTCCAAGCATCTTCTCTGACCATAATGCACTAAGGTTAGATCTCAATTATAGGAGAAAAACTATTAAAAATTCCAACATTTGGAGGATGAACAACACCCTTCTGAATAATCAACAAATCACAGAAGAAATCAAAAAGAAATCAAAATATGCATCGAAACGAATGAAAATGAAAACACAACTACACAGAACCTTTGGGACACTATAAAAGCAGTCCTAAGAGGAAAGTTCATAGCAATACAGGCATACCTCAGGAAACAAGAAAAAAGTCAAATAAATAACCTAACTCTACACCTAAAGCAATTAGAAATGGAAGAAATAGAGAAACCCAGAGTTAGTAGAAGGAAAGAAATCCTAAAAATTAGGGCAGAAATAAATGCAAAAGAAACAAAAGAGACCATAGCAAAAATCAACAAAGCAAAAAGCTGGTTCTTTGAAAGGATAAATAAAATTGACAAACCATTAGCCAGACTCATCAGAAACAAAGAGAAGAAAATCAAAACAACAAAATTAGAAATGAAAATGGAGAGATCACGACAGACAACTCAGAAATACAAAGAATCATAAGAGACTACTATCAGCAATTATATGCCAATAAAATGGACAAATTCTTAGAAAAGTACAATTTTCCAAAACTGAACCAGGAAGAAATAGAAAATCTTAACAGACCCATCACAAGCATGGAAATTGAAACTGTAATCAGAAATCTTCCAGCAAACAAAAGCCCAGGTCCAGACGGCTTCACAGCTGAATTCTACCAAAAATTCCGAGAAGAGCTAACACCTATCTTACTGAAGCTATTCCAGAAAATTGCAGAGGAAGGTAAACTTCCAAACTCATTCTATGAGGCCACCATCACCCTAATACCAAAACCTGACAAAGACACCACATAAAAAGAAAACTACAGGCCAATATCACTGATGAACATAGATGCAAAAATCCTCAACAAAATCCTAGCAATCAGAAGCCAGCAACACATTAAAAGATCATACACCATGACCAAGTAGGCTTTATCCCAGGGATGCAAGGATTCTTCAATATCCGCAAGTCAATCAATGTAATTCACCACATTAACAAACTGAGAAATAAAAATCATATGATTATCTCAATAGATGCAGAAAAAGCCTTTGACAAAATTCAACATCCATTTATGATAAAAACTCTCCAGAAAGCAGGAATAGAAGGAACATACCTCAACATAATAAAAGCTATATATGACAAACCCACAGCTAACATTATCCTCAATGGCAAAAAATTGAAACCATTTCCCTAAAGTCAGGAACAAGACAAGGGTGTCCACTTTCCCCACTACTCTTCAACATCGTACTGGAAGTTTTGGCCACAGCAATCAGAGCAGAAAAAGAAATACAAGGAATCCAGATTGGAAAAGAAGAAGTAAAACTCTCACTGTTTGCAGATGACATGATCCTCTACATAGAAAATCCTAAAGACTCGACCAGAAAACTACTACAGCTAATCAATGAATATAGTAAAGTTGCAGGATATAAAATCAACACTCAGAAATCCCTTGCATTCCTATACACTAATAATGAGAAAGTAGAAAAAGAAGTTAAGGAAACAATTCCATTCACCATTGCAACGAAAAGAATAAAATACTTAGGAATATTGCTACCTAAAGAAACTAAAGACCTGTATATCGAAAACTATAAAACACTGATGAAAGAAATCAAAGAGGACACTAATAGATGGAGAAATATACCATGCTCATGGGTCGGAAGAGTCAATATAGTGAAAATGAGTATACTACCCAAAGCAATCTACAGATTCAATGCAATTCCCATCAAGCTACCAGCAGTATTTTTCACAGAACTAGACCAAATAATCTCAAGATTTGTATGGAAATACAAAAAGCCTCGAATAGCCAAAGCAATCTTGAGAAAGAAAAATGGAACTGGAGGAATCAACTTGCCTGACTTCAGGCTCTACTACAAAGCCACAGTCATTAAGACAGTATGGTACTGGCACAAAGACAGAAATATAGATCAATGGAACAAAATAGAAAGCCCTGAGATAAACCCACACACCTATGGACACCTTATCTTTGACAAAGGAGGCAAGAATATACAGTGGAGTAAAGACAGTCTCTTTAACAAGTGGTGCTGGGAAAACTGGTCAACCACTTGTAAAAGAATGAAACTAGACCCCTTTCTAACACCATACACAAAAATAAACTCAAAATGGATTAAAGATCTAAATGTAAGACCAGAAACTATAAAACTCCTAGAGGAGAACATAGGCAAAACACTCTCCGACATAAATCACAGCAGGATCCTCTATGATCCAACTCCCAGTATACTGGAAATAAAAGCAAAGATAAACAAATGGGATCTAATTAAAATTAAAAGCTTCTGCACAACAAAGGAAACTATAAGCAAGGTGAAAAGACAGCCTTCTGAATGGGAGAAAACAATAGCAAATGAAACAACTGACAAACAACTAATCTCAAAGATATATAAGCAACTTATGCAGCTCAACTCCAGAAAATTAAATCCAATAAAAAAATGGGCCAAAGAACTAAATAGGCATTTCTCCAAAGAAGACATAATGCTAACAAACACATGAAAAGATGTTCAACATCACTCATTAAGACCACAATGAGGTACCATTTCACACCAGTCAGAATGGCTGCGATCCAAAAGTCTACAAGCAATAAATGCTGGAGAGGATGTGGACAAAAGGGAACCCTCTTACACTGCTGGTGGGAATGCAAACTAGTACAGCCACTATGGAAAACAGTGTGGAGATTCCCTAAAAAATTGCGAATAGAACTGCCTTATGATCCAGCAATCCCACTGCTGGGCATACACACCAAGGAAACCAGAATTGAAAGAGACACATGTACCCCAATGTTCATTGCAGCGCTGTTTATAATAGCCAGGACATGGAAGCAACCTAGATGTCCATCAGCAGATGATTGGATAAGAAAGCTGTGGTACATATACACAATGGAATACTACTCAGCCCTTAAAAAGAATAAATTTGACTCAGTTCTAATGAGATGGATGAAATTGGAACCGATTATACAGAGTGAAGTAAGCCAGAAAGAAAAACACCAATACAGTATACTCACACATATATATGGAATTTAGAAGACAGTAATGATGATCCTATATGTGAGACAACAAAGAGACACAGAGGTATAGAGTGGAATTTTGGACTCTGAGGGAGAGGGAAAGGGTGGGATGGTTTGGGAGAATGGCAATGAAATATGTATATTTTCTTGTAAGAAACGAAGCGCCAATCTATGTTCAATGTAGGATGCAGGATGCATGGGGCTGATGCACAGGATGATTCAAGTAGAGGATGTGGGGTGGAAGGTGGGAGGGGGCTTCTGCATTGGGAGATTGTGTTCACCTATGGCTGATTCGTGTCAATGTATGGCAAAACAAATACAGTATTGTAATTAAAAAAATAAATAAATTTAATAAAAAAAATAAAGAATGATACTTCTTATATGAACATAGACAAGAAAAGGAATTCTGAATACGTAGGTAGGCCTCTTGAATGAATGGGCTTTGATAGTTTACTGTTCATCACAGTGAAGAGCTATTCAATCCAACCCTGTAATGACATATTTTTTCCTGTTATCAGAGGCATTTATCTAATAACACAACTCTATTAGTAGATCTGTCCAAATTGTTATTAAAAGGACAATTAAAATTGGCACTCAGGCTACTACAACTCAGTGTGGTGGGCTGGAATGTACTGAACGTCATATTTTAAAAAGGTATACTGTTAACACGGGGGCATAAATGCTAATTAGAATAATGACTTCATTCAGCAATTTCCTTTTTATAGGGCCATTTGGATCAGGTTCTCTCCTCTGTATAAAAGGCCAAATCCTTATAATTTAGATGATTACCTCACAGGAATGAACACTAAGGGAAAACAATATCACAGGACCAGCTTACCATCTCTTCCTCATTACTTCAGGTCTGTTATGGTGATAACAAGAGGAGAACACATAAAATTTTTCTTCTACAGTGGTTCAGACGTCTCTAATCTTCCCCAACAATCCTCTTGGCTCCAGAAAGAAAGCTAATTTCATATTTGAAAGCCCTGTTGTAAAACTGACTACTGATGAACAGCATGGACCAGGAACATTTTAGTTTAAATGCCCATGCATATCTTATACTAATCAACTGAAGCACTGCTTAGAAGAAAAAGTAATCCAAAACAAGTCCTTATACCATTTTTTTACATTCATGTCATGAACAAACAATAGTCTACGTGTGACTGTAAGTTTCAAGAAATAATCACCGTGCTTTGGGCTGGAGGCAGTATACTGAAATTCATGAATTACAACTCTTCCAACAGGGGCTTCTAATGGTTCCAGGGACTTGAAATGGAATACGAAACTTCTCACCCAAAGGTCATTGACTCCAATTTGGCCTAAACTGGTAGTGACTAAAAGTTATTACTGATAGACAGCTGTTCAACAAAATGAATTGGTGATCTCAGTGTAATTTCTAAAAGACGGGTATCTGTGTCAGGAATTTGTGATTACCTCATGCCCCAAGATGGATAGTTTTAGACAGGAGTCAAGACACTGACTGAAAGGAGGTACTCCACCACCTCCTAACCGTTAAAAATGGTCTTTTTAGATGGGAATAGCCAAAAGTTTTCAGGCAAATGGCAAGAAGTTTTTACCTGATACTTTATCTTTTTTTTGGCCATACCATGGGGAATGTGGAACTTCCTGACCAAGGATGGAACCCATGCCCCTCCAGTGGAACTGAGGAATCTTAACCACTGGACCAGCAGGGAAATGCGAGAGTTTATCATTTTTAAAGTGGCACTACATTTATACATAACTTCAATCTCTAAAAATATCCATGCTTACGTTTAAATAAGATATCACAGATTTTAATGAGAAATGCTAAGGAAATTTTATTAAAATAACTTAGACCTTTGAACTCAAAGCATGATCTAAAGACCAACAGCATCAGAATCACCGGAAGGCTCATTAAAATTGCAAATTCTCAAGCTCACTCCAGATATACTGACTCAGAATCTTCATTTTAACAAGATCTTCAGGCAATCCAGATGTACAATAAAGTTTGAGGAGTGCAATATGTCTTGAGGACACGTTGTACAGCTGCTCACTGAACACAAAGTGTAGTCTATAAACATATGTTAATGACACAAATAAAGACCTGAATACTGTTTCTGTATGTTAGTTTCATAATCTAGTATCCCAGCTGTTGGCATTGCTTTTGTTGCCACTTAAAAATCTGCCTGCCTATTTATTGTCTTGGCATCTCACTTAAACTAGGCTCCTAGAGGGCAGGGATCCAATGTGGTATTCCTTTTGAGTTCAGTTGAGGTTAAGTTGAAAGTATACGTCTTTATCATCTTATGCTAAATTAGGTCATGCTACGTAATATTACTCTCAAGCGACACTAGTTTAAACAAATTGTGTTTACCTGACATACCTGAAGAGCGATTATGATGCCCTGGATCATTAACCAGCAGTAAACTGCTAAAACACTATTTAATGGCATTGATGGTCAAGTAAATGATAAGATTATTTTGTTCACTCTGTTAAACTAGTTAACAGCCACAAAATGAAACAGACCAATTTTTAAAGTGGTTTTGTGTAGAACATATTGCTATTTACTACATTTCATTAAATGTAGTCAATATAAGGCTAACTGGGATATATTTAAAATTTAGGTTGTTATTTTATTTGTATGAATGTTTACAATAACTTACAGTCTCCCAAAGAACTGTACAGTAACTTACAGTCTCCCAAAGAAAAAAATCTAAAAGGCGTTAACTTCATGGTATCAATATAACATTCAGTCTGAAGTAGAGCTGCTTCTTAAAATGTAGGCTTCTATTCTAAAAATAAATCCCCACATTTCAATGATGTTTTGAACATTTTCTCCAACACACATCTTATTGCCCTATTCAAATTTCCAAATAAAAAGTCTGGAAATCCCAAGTTTTCATAAAAGTCTCTCAAGTCAGCAAGATATGTTAGCTGAGCAAGTTCCCTTAATTCTCTGAGTCTATATTTAACATTTAGTGTTTGTATTTTAAGAAAATGGTAAGACCAACTTTGTGCAACTATTCTGAACCTTTAATGAGATGAACATGAAGTTTTTTGGCATAGTACTTCATAGTATTTTGAACAAGCACTTCATGGTTGTCTGCTACTGATTTCTATTACTACCAGTACTTCTCATGATAGTTCTTCTAATAATACTCCTTCTATTACTTTTACAACAACTACTATTATTACTATCACCACCACTACTACAGTTACTTCCAGTACAAATTTTCCTCGAGATCACTGGGTTACATATCGGATTTTAAAATAAATGAATGTGTGAGAACCACTCCCACACAGTTCACCTAATAATATCAAAACATAAAACTCTGAATTAAAGAAAAATTTAAAGATCTATAAGCCTGAAAGTATAATTATATTTTCTATTCATGCTAAAGATCTGCAATTATGGCTTCCTGTGATCTTGGCTTTCCTTTTAGGCTTAGAAAATCAAACATTTGATTATGCTTGATTATGAATGTTATCAACAGCTGTGGCCCCCTACACCCTTTCAAAAGAACAGTCCTTCATCATGCCAGTTGTTATAGGGCCTCATTTTTCTCCTTCTACCCAGAAGCAGTATAACCTAGAATAAAAGCTTGACCCATGGACTCAGACAAACATGGGTTCAAACTTGGGCCCTGCCACATGATAGCTGTGTAACTCTGAGCATGTAATAACATCTATAAAACAGTGATAATAAATAATAGCACCTTCCACAAAGGATTGTTGCAAAGACAGAAAATGAGATGCTGCATACTTTTTGCATAGCACTCAACATCATGCAGCAGTCATGGTTAAATAATTCATAAATTTTATTATTATTGCCTAGACTTGAAGTATTTAAAAAAAAAGGCAGTTTCTTCCCATGCATCAAACTCATTTAATTTTATGCCCAATAGAGGATACCTTTCAAAGGCCTGACTTTAGGAACTGGTGAACAGATTGCTCAATCTTTTGAGCTGCTGCTTTTTTTTTTTCCCCTCAACTAGGATTGGGTTCTCTGGAGAACCCTGACTCACACAATGCCTTTAACGTGCTCCAGCTCATGGTAATTTGCTGACTTCTCAACTTCTTTTTCTGGCTTATTGATTTTTATCTTTGGAGTGAGAAAGGTAATCTAAACTTTCATTCCACATACTCCAGTTAGCTTTGCTTTTCCAGTGTTCATTCAGCCTCTGTTTCTAGCACACCAATGTTTTATGTTCACTATGTAATTAAGCATTCCATTTCTGGATCACTCTTAATTATAAGACATGTCTTCTTCTTCTTTTTTTTTTTTTGCTAAATAGATATCTTTGTTCCCTGTTACATAACTAATAATATTGATTTTGGGAGCAGAATAGAATAAGCTTAAAGGTTAATCTACAAGACAGATCTTCAGATACTCCAGGACTACTATTATATCTTTATTCTTAAAATGCAGTGTCGAACAGAACCAGACATGGTGCTGGAGACATTGTTTTAATAGTACTGAAAACAGTGGGGCTATCACTTTCTTCTTTCATTTGTATATTATCCAGTTGTTAAATAAAACTTGAGTTAGGTAGAAAGAATTCACCTTTGGTCCAACTTGTAAGATGAGGTTTCTAAGAAAAGCATGGTGGTTTTCAAATTTTATGTGCCCTTTTAATATCCATGGATCATTTAAATCTCTACTAATCCAAAAAAAAGGTTTCTCCTCTCATTTTCTATAAATAGATTGCTAATGAACTTAAAATACTTTTAGTACCATTCTGTCCTAGAAAAACAGGCTTCCTCTTTTGGAGGCCCAGACTGACAAAACTCCTGGAGTTTAATAAAGAGGAAAGCTGACAGATGAAGGCTAACCTGGAACTATCAGCTAGATCGTGTTCCTAGAACAGCCTGGCACTCACACCTGGGCCCTGGTGTTCTCCTGTCAAACATCAGCAATTTCACAGAACACCAACTTCAGACAAAGCCACTCCGGGACTATGATGGATCAATGGAAAAATAAGACTACCCTCTGCTGTGTCTTTCCCAATGACAGCATTCTAGATAAGGGTCATTTAGATATCCAATCAGAAAATGATCCCAGCTTCCTCACAGCATTCAGTCCAGAGAAAAGTCCCACTTCCTTGAGTCCTCCTTATATTCACCTAACCCAAAGCCAAATCTTAAATCTTCCTCTGGAGGAGTCCCACACTTCCCTAGTGTGTGTGCCCTCCCTCACTGCAACAAGTCAGTAAACCCACCTTTGTCCAACTGTATGTGCATTCCTGGTGATCCTGGCTGAAAGATGCTGACATCTTGTTATTGAGATGACATATAAGGTAAAAAGACTAACTGGAATTTTATCAAATTGCAAACCTTATTGCAAATTTCTTATGGCCTATGAAACATTGTTATATCTAGACAGAATGATGCCAATTCAGACATTAAATCCATTCATAAGTACCCATTTACATGTTTGTTTAGTTCAGTTCAATTCAGTCGCTCCAGTCATGTCCGACTCTGCGACCCCATGAATCGCAGCATGCCAGGCCTCCCTGTCCATCACCAACTCCCAGAGTTCTCTCAGACTCACGTCCATTGAGTTGGTAATGCCATCCAGCCATCTCATCCTCTGTTGTCCCCTTCTCCTCCTGCTCCCAATCCCTCCCAGCATCAGAGTCTTTTCCAATGAGACAACTCTTCGCATGAGGTGGCCAAAGTACTGGAGTTTCAGCTTTAGCATTATTCCTTCCAAAGAACACCCAGCACCAATCTCCTTCAGAATGGCCTGGTTGGATCCCCTTGCAGTCCAAGGGACTCTCAAGAGTCTTCTCCAACACCACAGTTCAAAAACATCAATTCTTTGGTGCTCAGCTTTCTTCATAGTCCAACTGTCACATCCATACATGACCACTGGAAAAACCATAGCCTTGACTAGACGGACCTTAGTTGGCAAAGTAATGTCTCTGCTTTTGAATATGCTATCTAGGTTGGTCATAACTTTCCTTCCAAGGACTAAGCGTCTTTTAATTTCATGGCTGTAATCACCATCTGCAGTGATTTTGGAGCCCCCAAAATAAAGTCTGACATTGTTTCCACTGTTTCCCCATCTATTTCCCATGAAGTGATGGGACCAGATGCATAACATGAACTAAAATTCATTTTCTGATGGGAATCCTGATTTTGCCCTCCCTAGAGTTTTACTCTTGATTTCATTCTGAGTAGAACTTAGAAGACGTCTTATTCTGGCACCTATTTTCTGACACCTGTGTTTTCATAACAGAATCAACTCTATGTGACACTCAGTTGATAAAGCGTTTAATGCTCCGCTTGACTGGCTTCCCTGATAGCTCAGTTGGTAAAGAATCTGCCTGCAATACAGGAGACTCTGGTTCGATCCCTGGGTTAGGAAGATCCCCTGGAGAAGGAAAAAGCCACCCACTCCAGTATTCTCACCTGGAGAATTCCATGGACTCTATAGTCCATGGGGTTGCAAAGAGTCAGACATGACTGAGTTACTTTCACTTTCACTGACTGGCAATAGGGTACTGGCATCAGGTTCACCTCAAAGAGAATGATCTTGGATTTAGGGCTGTTCTGTACATTTCAAAAGCTCAGTCAAGAAAAACAATACTATGAAGATTAACCAGAAAGATACAAAGTACACATTTCTTCTAGATACTCTAAAATCTACTCCTGGAATAAGATGGACAAACAGATGACTGTTAATACCTGAATCTGACAATGTTGATTCCCCAGATAAATAAGAGTTTTACCTAGTCTCATTTTGGTACATTTCCATTGAAACCATACTCTCTAAAATTCTCTAATGTATATTGTACCAAGGTTTTTTTTTTTTGTTGTTTTGTTAAAGTAGTCACATTACATAAGCATATAGATCATGAAAACTTCTGAGTCTGTTCCACAAGATCTGTTGTCAAGCCAGATGTCTTGCTTTTGCACTACTTTACAGGATCTCATGCTTGCTTACTTAGTGAAAATGTTCCTCTTTATACTTACTTTGCATCTGAATTATATTTCCAGCATGGATAATCTGAGTCACATACATAAGTAATATTCCTACTGCATGTCAGCTTACAAAGGAGACAATTATGAGGAGACTATCCTAAGAAAGAAATCTCCAGGCTTTCATGAGACTCTAAGAGAGTAATTTCCCATCTAACCCTTGAGCTTGAACTGGATTATATGAAAGTTTAAAATACGCTCCAAAAAGCCAAGTAGAATTGGTTTCTGGAAATTTATGTTTGCACTGTCAATGAAATAAAAGGCCTATTTGCTTTGAGCACTTTGATTTGACAGTTTGCTTTGAAGAAAAACAAACCTAAAAAGTATAAAGAAACTAGCCACAGATTTTTAGTAGAGATATTTCATTTAACTCTGAAATACATTACATAAAAACATGTAGGCCAACATGACAGTAAAAGCAACCTTTATAAGAAGTTGTGAAGGTTAAAATGAGATACTGCAAAGGAACTGTGTGGCGTTCTGGTTGATGAAAAGGGCTGTGTGGCTGCCATATTGTAACTGCTTATTTTAAAAGCTGCACGTCTATGATTCATCTCAGCTAACAATCACTTTTCACCTTCATGCATTGGAGAAGGAAACAGCAACCCACTCCAGTGTTCTTGCCTGGAGAATCCCAGGGACGGGGGAGCCTGGTGGGCTGCCGTCTCTGGAGTCGCACAGAGTCGGACATGACTGAAGTTACTTAGCAGCAGCAGCAACAATGAGGAAGGCACAGATTGCTTGTATTTGAAACACTACAGAAGGTGAGGGTACTTTAGGACTGATTCAGTTGGGGGACCCTGAGCCAAAGTGGAACATAAAGCCAAAATCTACTGGCAGAAGCAAGATTCAAATGCTGGGCATGGCACATACAAGCAACAAAAACAAAGGGGCAAAAGCAAGTTCAATGACAGTGTTTGAAATCAAGTCAACAGCAGAGCAAGTACAAATTGCTCACCCCAAAATTGTGGGCTCTAGGTAATTTCTGTGAATAGCAGTGGGAATTTGTGGTTGGTTTGTAAAAGTTTGTAAGAGCATGGTGTAAAGGAGGATAAGATGGTCTTAAAATCTATAAGGAGATAGGAGGAAATTAAATGGTATATATATATATATATATATATTTTGCATATACCATTAAATTTTTGACACTCAAAATGTATGACATTGCTCTATGTAAGTCTAATACATTAACTAGTAAATGGTAATCTCCTAGTGGCAACGATCAATTCAGGATAGTCCAATTAGAGTGAAGCAATTTATTCATTGGGCTTCCCAGGACAGCATTAGTGGTTTAAAAAAAAAAAAAAGTGAAAGTCGCTCAGTCATGTCCAACTCTTGTGACTCTATCTATGGACTACACAGTCCATAGAATTCTCTAGGCCAGAATACTGGAGTGGGTAGCCTATCCCTTCTCCAGGGATCTTCCCAACCCAGGGATCAAACCCAGGGATCGAACCCAGGTCTCCTGCATTGCAGGCAGATTCTTTACCAGCTGAGTAACAAGGGAAGTCTAAGAATACTGGAGTGGGTAGCCTATCCCTTCTCCAGTGGATCTTCCCGACCCAGGAATTGAACTGGGGTCTCCCGAATCGCAGGTGGCTTCTTTACCAACTGAGCTATCAGGAAGCCGCAGTGGTAACTAACTTGCTTGTCAATGCAGGAGACATAAGAGATGCAGGTTTGATCCCTGGGTTGGGAAGATCCCTTAGAGAAAGGCAGGGCAACCCACTCTAGTATTTGTGCCTGGAGAATTGTGAGGACAGAGGAGCCTCCATGGGCTTCAGTACATAGGGTTTCAAAGAGTTGGATACAACTGAAGTGACTTAGCATACAAGCAGTTTATTCATCTGTTATGGGAAATCCCCTTATTGTACTAAAAAGGAAGCTATGTAACCCAGCTTGCAGTAAACATTTATATCCACCTTGAGTAGACCTAGCTTGCAGGTGATGTTGCCATGCAGAGAAGGGTAGAAAAACAGCAGAAGAATTACTTAGTATCATTTAGTCAAGCCATGCTTGGAAAGGGGTTAGTTTTAGAATTCTCAATTGTGTTTAAGTAACCTATGTAATTTGTATTGTATTTTTTTTAACATGTCATTTAAATGGACTAGCTAATAGTTACCATATCTTTAAAAAGGGTATTTATAGTTCCTTTCACCTCTCAAGAGATTTGTGGGGTTGGGGTTGAAAATCAGCAGCTTTTAATCACGGTTTGGTCTTCTGGTGATTGGTACTCATCTGGGAGTCATTCAGGAGCCTACCCAGAGTTGCCTCAATAGAGCAAAAGATGTTTGGTGGCTCAGTCAGTAAAGAATTTGCCTGCAATGCAAGAGACCTGAGTTTGATCCCTGGATAGGGAAGATTCCCTGGAGAAGGAAATGACATCCCACTCTAGTATTCTTGCCCTGGAAATCCCATGGACAGAGGAGCCTGGTGGGCTACAGTCCGTGGGGTCGCAAGAGTAGGACATGACTTAGCGACTAAATCACCACCACAGTGATATTATCACCTGGAAATTACAAAGGTTTCAGGAGCTCTGTGCCAGGGGGCTGAAGGCAGAGACCAACATATGTATTTTCTATTATATCTCAGCAGTTAAAGTATAAGTAGATAGCAAGTGTATTGTATTTCAAAACTTGGTTACATTAAGAAAAAGGTTTGGAGAACATGGTAGGGAAGGAAGGTGTCTTAGCTGTTTCACATAAAGAAGGACAGCGGGAGGTGACTTTAGACATAACAAACGACAAAGTGCATTCCAGAACACAGGCTTGTCCTTTTTTCCTACAAAGGTGACAACTCAGGATTTATAAGGCAGCAAAATCTGTGCATACCCATTTATTAACAACCAGTCTTACAATTATGATATACTTTGACTACATAAACATTTTTCATTGCTTTATTGTAATGATCTCATTACAGTTAATCCCTTAAAATTTCCCATATTACTATCCACACTATCCTAATTTTTCTCATAAATGGAAGAAATATGTTTATGATGACTATGCAAAATGTTTGGGGTCACCCTGAAAATGCCACTGGGTTGCCTATTAGAACTGATTTCGACAGGAAGGTCAGTTGGGATAAAAGAAACTGTCCTTCAAATAAATAAGCAACTTGGAGATCTCTGTCATAACATGTTACTGATGGAAGGAAAACTTATACTTACAGAAATAAAATAATACCTGCTTTCATTAAAACTGTCTCTAACTCTAGAAAATCAGAGTAAACAATCCAAATATGAGTTGGATTATGTCATTATGTTGTTGTTCAGTCACTCCGTCGTGCCCGACTCTCTGTGACCCCACTGGACTGCAGCACGCCAGGCTTCCCTGACCTTCACCATCTCCCAGAGCTTGCTCAAACTCATGGCCATAGAGTCAGTATGCCATCCAGCCATCTCATCCTCTGTCGTCCCCTTCTCCTCCTGCCCCCAATCCCTCCCAGCCTCAGGTCTTTTCTAATGAGTCAGTTCTTCACATCAGGTGGCCAAAGTATTGGAGTTTTAGCTTCAGCATAAGTCCTTCTAATGAACATTCAGAATTGATATCCTTTAGGATTGACTGGTTTAATCTCCTTGCAGTCCAAGGGACTTTCAAGAGTCTTCTCTAATACCACAGCTCAAAAGCATCAATTCTTCTGTCTTCAGTGTTCTTTATGGTCCAACTCTAACATCCATACATGACTACTGGAAAAACCATGGCTTTGACTTATATGGACCTTTGTGGGCAAATCATACTAAACAATCCAAATATAAGTTAGATTATCTCATTACAGCTACTAAGTATTAAGCTCCTATATGTTCTAGACACTGTCCTATGTGTTATACCTATTGGTTTAGACACTCAACAGTTCTATTACATAGGCATTTCTACAGACCAGTAAACCAAGCTTGGAGAGTTAATTACTTTGCCTCAAATCACATAGCTATTAAGTGGCAGAGATATGATTTAAAATTATTATTTTTGGAATAGTAATATGTGGAAGCTTCATTTTACTGTGGAAGGGGAATACTATATTACTTGGATGGTTCAGGCTTGACCAGCATCTAATTCTGCTCATATAAACAATTTCCTTTTTAAAAATAATTTTATTTATTCATTTATTTTTGGTTGTGCTGAGTCTTTGGTACTGTATAGGCTTTTCTCTAGTTGTAGCAAGTGGGGGCCACTCTCTAGTTGCAGTACACAGGCTTCTCATTTCGGTGGCTTCTCTTGTTGCCGACGACAGGCGCTAAGGCATGCAGGCTTCAGCAGTTGTGGCACATGAGTTCAGTCGTTGCAGCTCCCAGGCTCCAGAGCACAGGCTCAATAGCTGTGTTGCCCAGGCTTAGTTGCTTTGTGGCATGTGGGATTCTCCTGGGCCAGGGATTGGACTCGACTCCATCCATTGGCAGGTAGATTCTTTACAACTGAACCACCAGGGAAGCCCCAGGGTTTGGATCTTGAGTAAATCTGAAGTTTTTATTTCATCTACTCTGACATATTGCTCCCTACTATGTATATCTGATCTATGCCCGGAAAATGAAAGGCAGTGGCCCCAGGGGCAGCGGAGGATACTCCCACAGGAAAAGAGGTGTGGTGCCAAGTCTCAAGATGCATCTGACCTCAGTCCTGAAGTGCTGTTTCTACCAGGTTGTGACTACTTAGTAAAATCTGTGGTTATTTCTTCTTTCTGTTTCTATTCCTGAAAATGTGTCCCCTTTGTTTAAAAAAATAATAATGAAGAAAGTACTAAGTTATCATTGGTGGAAATGTATTTTGAGATGTTCTCCAGGAGCAGGATAGTTTGGCATAGGTATTGATTCAAAGCTGACCATTTAAATGCTTCCATTTTTGTTGAAAGGAAACATGTTTGGAGGCAGACTAGTCATAATTACACAGAACAAAACTAATTGTGTTTGAAAAGATGATAGACAGACCCCCAAGGCCTGTGTGAGGTCTTGTGTAAGTGCTCCATGGGGCCTCAAGCACCATCTTTTTTTAATTTTAATTGTTTTTTTAGATTTTTATTTTTTTAAATATAAATTTTATTTTAATTGGAGGTTAATTGCTTTACAATATTGCGTTGGTTTTGCCATACATCAACAAGAATCTGCCACAGGTATACACGTGTTCCCCATCCTGCACCATCTTGATCTTGGTCATATTTTTAAGATAATCATACTTCAGTCCCATATTTGTGAACCATAAGTAATTCTACAGCCTCACATGCATCTCCTCATTCTGACAGGCAATGTCTCACAAGAATAATTTCCTTTTCATGCAGAATTTATAAAGAATTCAGTTTTTACAATTGTCCAAATAGGATGAATTGCATACAAAGTCTGAAAGTCTGTAGTCAACATGATTGACACAATTAATGGTTTTAATTAAGTGGATATCTTGAGCCTGATATATAGTTTTCACATGTTTTTAGAAGTATATTTCTTAGAGATGGTATCAATCTTCAGATATTAGTTATGTTAAACTGATATTCTTTAATTATTAAATATTTGTTGTCTCTTAATCATAAAATTGGGGTCGCAAAGAGTCGGACACGACTGAGCAACTGAACTGAATCATAAAAGTCAGAGCAAAAATTTTCTACCTAAATATTCTCTATATTTATTTATACAAATACAATCTAACAGTTTGATCTAAGTCATCATGTCATAAAATTTGGATCTGAAATAAAGCACTGTTATATATTAGACTGAATATTTCCATCTTTATATATAATAAATGACAAACTATCAGAAATGTTACATGAATATATGTATATGTGTACATATGAATACATTAAGTGAAAACTGTTTCACATGTATTTCATATGAATGTGTGTATGTATGCTGCTGCTAAGTTGCTTCAGTCATGTCCGACTCTGTGCGACCCCATAGACAGCAGCCCAGCAGGCTCCCCCCATCCCTGGGATTCTCCAGGCAAGGACACTGGAGTGGGTTGCCATTTCCTTCTCCAATGCATGAAAGTGAAAAGTGAAAGTGGAGTCTCTCAGTCGTGTCCTACTCTTAGAGACCCCATGGACTGCAGCCCACCAGGCTCCTCTGTCCATGGGACTTTCCATATATACATACATACATACATGTATATATGTATGTATGTATATATATCAGATGCACATATACACACACAAAATTAACTATTCTGGCTACAAAACAGTTTGTATATATGAAACTGCAGTGAGAAATGTTATGATATTATTGTGAAATTTAAATGGCCAAAGACAATTATAAACACCACTATAGAGATGTTGATAAAATGATATCTGGAAGCTTACTATTTACATTTGGAAGTGAGTTTTTATTACCTATTTATGTTGCCACTTGCTGATAAAAGCACAGCACATTATTATTTCAGGATGTTAAAGGAAAAAAAAAAAACTATTACCACATTTGAGAAAGTCAATAAACATTTTTCATAGATGGATACTATATCAATGGCTAATCTTAGATCTAGCATTTTATAGTACTCAGCCCCAAATACTGTTATCTAAATAGTCATTTCTACCTGCGTATTTCTGTCACATTATTATATACTTTTATAACCTCTACTTCTACTCTTCCCACTAAATACTGGTGGGTGGGCAGAAGCCTTCACCTAATAAGAGCATTGCAATAACATCATTAAATCTCTTACTATGTTTAAAAGAAAATCTAGTGACTATCATAAGCCTTAAATATATGTGAGCATATCTGGAAAGTTTTTCAATCAAATGACACTTTACATTTGTTTAACACTTTGTATTTTTCAAAAATTCCTCACATATATTAAACTGTTATATCTGAAAGATGCAGAAAAGATATTAATAGCATTGTCAAGTGAAATGTGGAGAATCTGAATCTCAGTGAGAACAAATGACTTACTGAAGGGCAATCTGTGGTTAAGGGCAGAAGTGGAGGCGATATAATCACTATAGGTCTTCTAACTTCTTGCTCAGGGCCATGTACCCTTAGCTGATGAACTTGACCCCAACAATCACCGAAGACAAACTTAGTGTGTGTGAAGTCTCATGTTAGTACCAACATGAACTGATTTCATGGGCTTCAGCTCTAGAATCCTTCATTCACTTTGGGCTATTGCTTATCATATCTGAAGTTGTTAAACACCCCTAGAATGTTTGGATTGGAGGCTTGTAACTGTCTGAAGATGCAGACTGAAATAGCATCATATGCAGAAGTGAGGAGAGTAGGAAGAGGCAGTGCTCTTGATTTCTAATTGGAAAGTTACTTTGGAGAGCAACAGCTCTGGGGATGAACGTGTCTACAGCCGAGACTAAGGACAGAATGGTTTGCTCACTATGCTCCAGATAACTACACATTCCTATTTCCATGTCTTAGGTTTTCCCCACAGAAACACACTCCCTTTTCCTTTTAAGTATACTAAAATCAAAGAATTTGTATTTAAGTAGGAGAATTCAGTCATATAAACAATAAACTGTAAAAAAGTGTCACATTTCCTTATGCCTGAAATGTCATGCTTCTTCTGGGAAGTCTCCACTTCGAGCATTGTGGACATGGAAAACTGTCTTGTCTACGACTCTTATTTTATAGCTGAAGGATGGTATCTAGGGGATTCTGACTTGCCTAGGTGCACAATGAGTGAAATTCTGGTGTCCTAACTCAGTTGTGTATGTTTTACCTTCTGTACAAAGCAATAACAAAGTCTTTTTTTTTTTTTAATCTTAAAAATTATTCACTCGGCCCAGAGCTCACTTCAGGGCAAATGGAGAGGTGTATTTAGGACTTACTGTTTATTTAAAATATAATTGAGTATTCCTGCATAAGGAAATATCTTAAAATTTTAGCTTAAATGTTACTGACTCCATTAAGTCTTTTATCCCAGCAAATTAAGGTAGTCTGTCTCCACTGAACTTCTCTAGAACATTCCTAAAACACTTATGACACTTTTTACAGTTTATTGTTTATATGACTGAATTCTCCTACTTAAACACAAATTCTTTGATTTTAGTATACTTAAAGATAATCTCAGATAGATAGTCTTATCTAAGTATCTCTTACAAAGTAACAATATACATAATAAATTCCTAACATGAGTATTTTGACTATGTGAAAAAATGAATATGTAAATGCTGAATATGTGAATAAAATGACTAGCAATTGTTTTGTGTTATAAAGTTGGCATGAAATAACTGGAATAGAAGAGGTTTATGCTGTTAAAATAGTTCTGAATTCTCACACAAGACCAATCAGGCATGGAAAGAAAAAAACAATCATCATTTTTAAAATAAATATGGATATCATGCCATGTAAATGTGCCCAAACAGTGTATACATCCTCTGGCTCATTTGTGATCAAAATCTATGGAAGCAAGAAAACATAAATAGTACTGCGATTTTATTTTGGATTCAAGCATTTCTTTTCTTCAGTATTATCGAGATATAATTGTCACACACCATTTTATAAGTTTCAGGTGTACATCATGATGATTTGATATATGTATATATTAGAAAGTGGCTATTACAATAAGGTTTCTTAACATGTTTATCATCTTATATAGTTCTCTTTATTTGTGTGTGTGCTAAGAACTCCAAGATCTGTCTACTCTTAGTAGCTTTCAAATAAACACTCTACAGTTACTATAGCTCCTATACTGTATATTGCATACTAAATCCCCAGAACTTATTCATCTTATAACTGCGTCATGTATGGCTATGAGAGTTGGACTGTGAAGAAAGCTGACCACTGAAACATTGATGCTTTTGAACTGTGGTGTTGGAAGACTCTTGAGAGTCCCTTGGACTGCATCAGTCATGTTCGACTCTATGTGACCCCATAGACGGCAGCCCACCAAGCTCCCCTGTCCCTGGGATTCTCCAGGCAAGAACACTGGAGTGGGTTGCCATTTCCTTCTCAATAAGATCCAACCAGTCCATACTAAAGCAGATCAGTCCTGGGTGTTCATTGGAAGGAATGATGCTAAAGTTGAAACTCCAATACTTTGGCCACTTCATGCGAAGAGTTGACTCATTGGAAAAGACTCTGATGCTGGGAGGAATTAGGGGCAGGGGAAAAGGGGATGACAGAGGATGGATGAGATGGCTGGGTGGCATCACCGACTTGCTGGACATGATTCTGAGTGAATTCTGGGAGTTGGTGATGGACAGGGAGCCCTGGCATGCTGCGATTCATGGGGTCGCAGAGTCAGACACGACTGAACTGAACTGAATATACCCACTGACCACTTTCACTCATTTCCCCCAAACCCCTGCCCCCGTCAACTACTAATCTACTCTGATTCTAGGAGATTTTTTTTTTTTTAGATTTCACATGTACATAAGATCATATAGTATTTATCTTTCTCTGTCTGACTTAATGTACAATAATGCCCTTAAAGTACATTTCTGTTGTTATATGTGGCAAGACTTTCTTCACATTTTATGGTTAAAAAATGTGTGTGTGTGTACATATACTAAAACTGTTAGTTCTATTTTTAGTTTTTTTTTTTTTGTGTGTGTACATATACATAGCTGGCCAAAAGTTCCTTTGGTTTAAAATATTAGTTCTATTTTTAATTTTTGAGGATCCACTCTATTATTTTCCTTAGTGGCTAAACCAATTAACATTTCCACCAACAATGTACAAACTGTTACTCCACATTTTTACAAACACTTGTTATTTCTTGATATTTTATAACAGCCTTTTAACAGGTATGAGATGATAGCTTACTGTAATTCTGATTTGGATTTTCTTGATGACTAGTGATGTGAATGCCCCTCAAGTACCTGTTACCCAGTTATATATTTTCTTTGGAAAAAAAATACCTATTCAGTTCCTTTGCTCACTTTTTAATCATTTTTTTTTGCTGTTGTTATTTGTTATTGCTGCTGTTGTATTAATATGACTTCCATATACAGTTTGGATATTAATCCTTTATCAAAAATATGATTTGCAAATATTTTCTCCCATTCAGGTGGTGGTTTTTCACTTTGTTGATCATTTATTTTGCTGTGAAGAAGTTTGATGTAGTTCCTTTTGTTTATTCTTGCTTTTGTTGCTTGTGCATTTGGTGTCACACCCCCAAAAAAATCATTGCCAAGACCAATGTCAAGGAGCTTTGTCTATGTTTTCTTACAAGAGTTTTATGGCTTTAGATCTTTCAATTATTTCTTTAGCATCATTCATGACGATAACCTTTCTTAAAAAATTTACAATTGCCAAAAAGAAAAATGAACTTTAAGGCTCGCTTTTACAGTTAATTTTTAAATGTGCTTTAGCAAATGAGGCAATGAAAATCATCTCTGTTGACTCTGCAAAATGTTGGAAACATTGAAATCAACCTAAAGCCCTACTCTAGGAGGACAGACTGCAACTCTGTGATAATTTACAGCATTTCTTTCTTTAGTTCCTTCACTGACTTTTGGGGTCTATATTATCACATAAGAGGTCATAAAATAAAATTATATTCTCATAAGTATGAAGATAATTGTAATATTTCCAGCTGTGGCTTCATATCAAGGCCCAATGTGGGTGATCATGCAGTGTGTTTTGCAGCAATTCTAACAACAGACCTTCTGAGACCCCTTTGTTTTCTGCAAAGCCTTAAGCACACCAGGAAGATTTTAAATTGTCATTCATTTAATAATCACGGTCATGTACAGGATGCTGCTATGCAGTCACTGAACTATACATGATGCAAATTTTAAATTTGAGGGACTCAATTCCATTTTTGCAGCTCCATAAATTGTAGTGTGCTCTCTGATAATAGAGAGAAGGCCTCTGTGAGCATCCCCAAGTTATTACAGGCAATATTTGCATGATTACAGCTCTGCTTTCAGGTGCTTGGACTCTGAATAAAAACAAACAAACAAACAAAAAAAACAGAATCAAAAGCAATAATGGTTGGGTCCAGGAAAGATATATATATATATATATATATATATATGTGTGTGTGTGTGTGTGTGTGTGTGTGTTTGTTTTCTTAATTTTTCCCAGTTTTAAGTTTATTTCTGGAGTTTCTTCTCTCTATCCCTAGGTTGACTTGTATTCTACAGGGTTTATTATCTAAGTAATTTGAGATCACCCTTTTAACAAATTCTTTACATTTCAAGAGAGAAAAAAAAATAGAAATGGTCATTAATAAGTGTACAGTTGAGAAGAGATTAGTTTTTCGAATGGTGTTTTCTGTACTGTTATAAAGCTTATTTAAGCCGTTAGTGATTTTAAAACTTGACATTTATGAATAATTGTCAAAAGCATATACTATATGGTCTGATATTAAGTAATTTCCCATGCTGGTGCTCATTAGTATGAAGGTCAGCTTAAGCTTGTTCTGCTTAAAAGGAACCTACTAGATACCAAAGTACTCAAGGTTCCGAACACTAGCTTAAAGTGCTGTATATCTGTCTCACTAAGTTTTTGTATTAATTCTTGTCTCTGTGACTCAGAATCTTCATCATAACATGTACATGACTTTACATCTATATGTAAAAACTACACATACATACATTGCTGTCCCATCTTCCTTGACCAATTTCATTAATATTGAACAACAGTGTTGCAAGGAAGAAAATGGAAAGAGTGATTTTTTTTAAAAGTAGAGACTAAAAAGACTGGTAAATGAGGAATGAATAAAAATGTTTACACCAAGGGTTTCCAGCTTGAAGGATGAAAAAGAGAGATAATGCTATGTGCTACTTCCACACAGAACAGGAATAAACAAGGGGATTCTGATTGTGAGAGAACTGACGTCAAAAAAAGAAAATATATCCTTGATAGAGGAAGAAAGGAAAATAAAAACTAACATTGATGTTTGAACTTGGGAAAAGTACATTGTATGGAAAAATGGAAATCATCCAACTGATTTGGAGGGGGACAGTAAGACAAATTAGTTTTCAACATGCTGAGTTTGAAGTGACAGCAGACTACCCATGCATGTGTCAAACTGACATTTGGACATTTGAGACTGAAGTTTAAAAGAGAGGTGAGAGTTGCAGATTGGTTTTGGGGAATATTCTGGAGGTGATAATTGAAGCCATACAGAAGAATAGAGTTTCCAAGGGAGAATGAACAAAATGACATGGAAAAATGTCAAATATGATGTGATAAAAAGTGATCAATAGAACACGTAAATGATCATGTTCTAAAATAACCTAGAAATTTCTAGGTAAATTTCTAGGTAAATGATCATGTTCTAAAATAACCTAGAAATAATCTAGAAATTTTTTAAATAAAGAAAATTGTGAAGGTTGGAAAAGAAATATAAATTCAATTCTTCAGTTGTTTCAAAAGAAAGGTATTCTAGGAAACAAAACTTTATTCTTATGTCACCATCAACAATAATATACAGCCAAAAGTTCTTCCTAGCTTTCAGACATAGTGAAAGCTTCATTTAAATTTCTATTATTCCTTTTGATAGCTGCTGAAACTCAAGTACTTTGGCCACCTCATGCGTAGAGTTGACTCATTGGAAAAGACTCTGATGCTGGGAGGGATTGGGGGCAGGAGGAGAAGGGGACAACAGAGGATGAGATGGCTGGATGGCATCATTGACTCGATGGACGTGAGTCTGAGTGAACTCCAGGAGTTGGTGATAGACAGGGAGGCCTGGCATGCTGCGATTCATGGGGTCGCAGAGAGTCGGACACGACTGAGCGACTGAACTGAACTGCTTCCTTTTCATACTGTTCATGGGGTTTTCAGTATGATAGGGGACAACGGAGGATGAGATGGTTGGATGGCATCACTAACTCAATGGACATGAGTTTGTGCAAGCTCTGGGAGTTGGAGATGGACAGGGAAGTCTGGAATGCTGCAGTCCATAGGGTCACAAAGAGTTTGACATGACTGAGCAACTGAACTGACTGAATTTCTTCCTAAATGCTTCCTTCACCTTCACACAATCCTCTTGTTCCTTATAAGGATGGATTACCTCTGAGAGGATTGGGAATTGCTGTCTGGGAGAATGAGAGTGAATGTTGAGCAAGGATAATGTACAGCCTTTGTGGTACATTTGTGGTACATGGAATGAGGCTCAGGATGAAAATCTTGGATTTATCAGTGTTAAGTTCTATCAACTGGCAACTTTATCAAGCATTAAATACTCAGCTGAAAGATGAGGCATCCTGTAGCACATGCTCAAGGCTGGGAATCTTGGGCAGGTGCTGCAGAAAAACAAAGGAGCAAGATTAAGATAGGGATTCATAGAGGGGTAACAAAAGACTCCGGAAGCAACAGTGGCACATAAAAAACATCTTCGGGACAGGTGAAGGAACACCAAGGGGTCAGGATTAATAGAAACAAGAGAGAAAAGCAGAGAAACCAGGAGATACTGAGATCAAGAGCTGGAGTTTTCTGAGAGGTGAAAAAGGATGTGTGGTAAGAATGAGGTCATGAGAGACTCATGTTTAGACTTCTGAAGTTGTTAACAAGTGCACAGTCCTGGGCATGTTGGTTGAAACTGAATAGACAGTAGAGTTAAAATGTTTAGTAAACGTGAGACCAGGTCACTTACATGAATGAAGAAATATCCTAGATTAGCATGAAGAAAGACTGCAATTCGAGCTCCAACATTTGACTGAATAAAGGGACTGACAAGGTGGCAGGTAACTGTGAGAGGTCAATGTCAGTGACAAGAAGGGTTTGTTAAGAAGACAAGGTTTTAGGCCAGGATGGGAGAGTAATGCCTAGAAGAAGAGGTGGGATACAAACCAGCTCTTCATCCTCTGAGCATAAGGACTGTGGGGTTTGACAGAATGGTCAGCCTTCTCTTGAAATGACTGCAGAACAAGCAGCATCCTCAGGGGATGGTCACATTTCAAGGCAGGAAGCAAAGAGATCATTGAATGAATTATTTACTAGAAATAAATATTCTGGGGAGGACAGGGGAGGGTGCAGGGGAAAGTATAAAGTAGGAGTAAAGAAACTACTTTAGGGCATAAAAGTAAGCAAGAGGACATACTCTGTGCTAAGTCATTTCAGTCATGTCTGCCTCTGTGACCCTATGGACAGTAGCCTGCCAGGCTCCTCTGTCCATGGGATTCTCCAGATAAGAATACTGGAGTGAGTTGCCATGCCCTCTTCCAGGGGATCTGCGGGACCCAGGGATTGAACCTGTGTCTCTTACATCTATTGCACTGGGAGGCAGGTTCTTAATTGCTAGCGCTACCTGGGGAGAGGGTATGAGAAAAAAAAAAAGATATGAGTGGGGGTAGGATATGGGGATAAGGCGACAAGATCACCAGGTCTGAGAGGCATTCTGACTCAAATGCTGCAACACTGTCACTGTTTCCTTCTCTGGTAAGTGATAATGGCTATGATGAGGTTTATAAGACTGGCAAGGGCCCTACAGGAGTAAGTGCCACCAGGAGTTTTACTGAAGGGAAAAAAGGACCTAGTCCAGAAGTGGCAGTGATAGGCATAAATATATCCCATGTTGCTGAGAATTACACATACATAACTTACTTTTTTCCATATATATATATGACAGGCAGAGTGTTATTTAAAAGGAGTTTTACTTGTATTACTTTTCCTGTTTTGTTATTTTATGTTCTTCCCTCCTTTCACTTTCTATTCCTGATGTTTTGGGTCTTTCTGTAGCAGATTCAGCGTGGCACAGATGTCCCCTACACTGCAGTGCAAAGGAAATGGTTTCCTTAGCAACAATAACCACACAAAAGCCTGAAGAAATTTATCCGCTACTCATGTGGCATTTTAGCATTTGAGGAATCCAAATAGTAGGGTAGAATAATGAACATCTGATTGAAACATATAGCAATGGAGATGAAGAATGAATGCAAAAGGCATGTGCTAGTTACCCAGCTGATGAAGTGATTTTAAGTGACCTGAACTTTAGCATCATGTTTCCCTAGTTTTTCCTCAGTGAAACAGGTAAAATTATATCTAGTTAAGTAGGCTGAAATATATTCTTACAAGATAATTTCACTGTCTCTTGAATCTGATAATCAGAAACAAAAAGTTTTTGCAGGACATTACAAAATAATGTCTTGGACAATAATGTAATGTATAATAGATGAGGCTTTTTTTATTCAAAGAGAACTTTCATGAATTTATTATTCCTAAGCACATCCCTCAGGAGGAATTTAAAGAATTTATACCTTTTCCAGGTTTCCACTACCAACTTTTTGCTTTATAGCAATTTTTGTTTTAATTTTTGGCTGTAAAGCAAAACTCCAGCAAAACTATTATTTTCCATTTTAGCAATTCTAAAGTGAAGTCTGAAGTCATCATAATTATGTCTGAAAATACATTCACTTTCTATCTCTCTCTTATTTGGTGGAAAAAAATATTTTTAATGAATGATCATTCGATTGGAATTCCTTGCCAGAATATTCACCTAATGACAATATGGTAGTAGTGGTAATAAGAATGTGGGGAAGAAAAAAGGGAATTTGCAAATTTATTATAATTAGTCAGAATGTTTTTAAGCTTTCTGTTAACATCTTAATGTCCTGCTGAGACACGCTGACAAGATGATGAAGACTATACTAAACAAGTTTCATAATTTGACAGAGAAGTTCAAAGATGATTGCTGAACATGCAAGGCAATTGCTAGCTTGGGGCTCATTGCTTGGGGCACATTCACATGGGCTCCCAGAAGACTGAGACCAGAGATGACAAGGCCTCTCTGCAGGGCTCAGAGCCACAAGGGACCTCACACACCTTCCCAAGCCTAGCCACTGTGACAATTAGTGGAGTCTCTTCAAGCATTTGGCCATTAGGTTTATGAGGCAAAGTAACATTGATTCTAGGATTATGAGTTTTTGGAAACCAGAAGCATGAAAAAGCAATAAACTAGAGCCACTCAAGAGAGTGAGGAAATGAGCCAGAGCTGAGGTCCCCAATAAAAATTAACTGAATGCCATATGACCTCAGTCATCCACAGTTGTGTTTTAAATCCCCAGGCAGATGGCTCTTCTCAGAGGCAATCCTAAAGCTATGATAAATTCTGCTGGTAGAAGTACTAAGTGCCCCTTCAAAGACAAACTATACATGCTCTTTCTCAGATAATATCTTTCAAACCAAAATACCCAATGCCTATGCTGAGTCTGTTCTCCACTGGTGTGGTCATTGGAAAGAAAGTGTGTAAAGTCAACACAGTGACCAAGATTATAGTTAAAGTATCAAGCAATAATACATCAAAAGCATAGTACAAACAGAGTGTCTGAGACTGCAAACAAGTATGAGTTTATGAGATTCTTTTAAATTTGATTTAATTCAGAAATTAGGAACGAAATTAAATGTGATCAAATAAAAGTACTTTTTGAATAGATTTTTTTTCTTTTAGTTGATAACGTATCAGCAGAACATGATTAATTTATATGATAAAAAGAGAGACCATAAATTTTCAAATTCTGTCAACATGGGAGCTACCTTGAGTCTAAAGGATCACCGCCAAATAGGCCGTGGCATAAGCAAGGCTAGTTGGGCTGGATAACCATTGGAGAACACCACACATTTGCCTGGTGATCTGACGAGGTGCTCTCTGAAAGAGAGACTAGGCTCATGCAGAATAATTCTGCTTTTATTCTGCCCAGTGTTTCAATATCACAGGAGTTAATTTTATTCAGTCTGTGGGCTTGGATTAACCCTGAAAGTCGACATCCTACATTTTCACATATATTAAAACATATGTAAAATATTCTGCTTCAGATCAAGTATTATTACAACTGAGTACTTGGAAGTTTTTGTAGTGATGACAGGGATCTTAATTCTGTCCAGTGATCTAGTTATGTATCAATTTTAATGGTGATTTGCTTAGCAAAGGAATTTGGGCAACTTTTGAAGTTCTTTGGAATTATATTATTTCTGCTTTTATATTGGTTTTTTAATATAAGGGACTAGGAGTCATGGTCTTAGTGTCATTAAAAGCTTTAGCTCTCTCCACTTATATAAGTATGATTAAAAATTAACCTCAAAATATGGTATCCTCTGTCTCTATAGTCCTTATTCAGTTAAATCAATGGAGTACATGCTGCTGTCTTTTATCTCTGAATTCCAATTGTAACACTCATGCTTAACCCAGAGCAAGTGACTTTATCTCTTTTGGCCCCTTTTCCTTCAATCATAAAGTAGTTATGATGATACTTAGTTTGCAGAACTGGCATAATGGCTAAACAGTTAATATATATATTAATATATTATATTAATATATATATATATAATTATATATATAATATATATAAATATATAATATGTGTGTGTGTGTGTGTGTGTGTATATATATATGTATATATATATATATATATAAAGAGAGCCTAGTCTCTCTTTCAGAGAGCACCTTGTCAGATCACCAGGCAAATGTGTGGTGTTCTCCGATGGTTATCCAGCCCAACTAGCCTTGCTTATGCCACGGCCTATTTGGCGGTGATCCTTTAGACTCAAGGTAGCTCCCATGTTGACAGAATTTGAAAATTTATGGTCTCCCTTTTATCATATAAATTAATCATGTTCTGCTGATACAATTATAATATATATAATATATTAATATAATATATTAATATATACATATACATATATACATATGTATATATATATGTATATATATAAAATGGGGCTTCCCTGGTGGCTCAGTGGTAAAGAACTCACTTGCCAACACAGGAGATGCAGCTTTGTCCCTGGGCCAAGAAGATCCCCTGGAGAAAGAAATGGTAACCCACACCAGTATTCTTACTTTGGAAATCCTATGGACGGAGGAGACCAGTGGCCTATGGTCCATGGGGTCACAGAGAGTCAGACACAACTTAGTGACTAAGCAACAACAAAAACAAATATATAAAATATCCAAAAATGTCTGCCTTGTATGAAGCATTTAATAACTGTTCTAGGTTATTTCAAGACATTTTATTGTTGTTGTTATTTTCACACACTATATTCATTAAAACATATAAGTAAAAGATGAAAACATTTGCTTTTCATTTCATTTTCTTTCACAGACAACACGGCCTTACTGTTGGCTTCCTTCAGAAATTTCTCACATTTTCTCATTTTGCAGTTCATGTCAGTAATAATCTACTTTGTTCTAGTCCTGCAAGACTTCTTACTGACAGAGAAGCACCATTTAGTACTTCCCGATTTTAAATTAAGAAAAATGGAAAATGACAAATTCGTTTACTTCTTCATTCAGTCAAGGAACATTTAGAAGGCAGCTGAGTGCCTTAAAACAGCATGGTTTTGGTGTCTCAGGATGCCACATATTAGCTCTGTGGTGCAGACAGATCATTAAACCTCCCTGAGCCTCGGTTTAGTCATCTTTAAAATGAGGATAATGCTTTAGTTTGGCATTACAGAGACACTGCAAAGATGGCGTTTCCAGGAAAGGTCATGAGGCTGAAAGTGAGCTGATATTTGAGATGGTCCATCAAGAAACACAGGATTTTAGAAAGTCAAAGACGTGAGAAAGTTTCCCTTGGTGACATCAGTAGGAAAATGTCTCTTGATCTCCAGCCTGTGGCTCTTAGAACAGTGTGGGCAAAGGCATGGAGGTAGTAAGCTGAGAGCATGTTTAGGAAATGGTATGGACAGAAGACCACTTCCCTTGGGCAAACAAGGTGATTAAGGAATAGAGTGAGAAAAGGTTGAAACATCAAGGCAGAGGACAAATCCTGAAGGCCTTGACAATCTGGAAACTCTGACTACTTTTGGGGGAGTATTAGAAAAGGCATGAAGGCAAGAATGGCCATGGGCATGGTGAGAAGGAATGCATTAGTGAAAAGTATACCAACAAGATTCATCTTAACTTTTTTTAGGATAACTATTTATCATAGCTAAATCTCACTGCTTTCTTTCATCAGTGTTTTATAGTTTTCGATATATAGGTCTTTAGTTTCTTTAGATAGGTATATCCCTAAGTATTTTATTCTTTTCATTGCAATGGTGAATGGGATTGTTTCCTTGACTTCTTTTTCTACTTTCTCATTATTAGTGTATAGGAATGCAAGGGATTTCTGAGTGTTGATTTTATATCCTGCAACTTTACTATATTCGTTGATTAGCTCTAGTAGTTTTCTGGTTGAGTCTTTAGGATTTTCTATGTAGAGGATCGTGTCAACTCAGTTCTAATGAGATGGATGAAATTGGAGCTGATTATACACAGTGAAGTAAGCCAGAAAGAAAAACACCAATACAGTATACTGACACATATATATGGAATTTAGAAGGATAGTAATGATGACCCTCTATGTGAGACAACAAAAGAGACTCAGAGGTATAGAACGGACTTTTGGACTCTGAGGGAGAGGGAGAGGGGGGATGATTTGGGAGAATGGCATTGAAACATGTATACTATCTTGTAAGAACGAAGCGTCAGTCTATGTTCAATACAGGATGCAGGATGCAGGGGGCTGGTGCACGGGATGATTCAGGGAGATGATATGAGGTGGGAGGTGGGAGGGGGCTTCGGCATTGGGAGATCATGGACACCTGTGGCTGATTCATGTCAATGTTTGGCAAAACAAATACAGTATTGTAATGTAGAAATAAGTATTAAAAAAATAAATAAATAAATAAATCTCACTGCTGAGAGAGGGCTTAATAAAGTTGTCCAGCTATGATGACTGACTGAAAGGATAGTGCTATTTATTAACAGCCACAGTAGAAAAGAGGAGGAAGATGAATAAAGTTCAAATGATTTGTCCTACAGTTACATCCAGAAGTCAGCAGAAAGTAGACTCCTGGATGAGCAAGCTATATATAGAAGAATCCATGCACTGTATAATGCCACGGACACTTTAAATGTCCTAACACTATTAAAAAGTTCTATCAGATAACATGCCTTTTTACATCTTTATAATTTTTATAATTTAAGTGACACAGCTGATTTTAAAATAGTAGTTTTTTTCTTGCTGCTGATCAATAATATAGAAAATTATTATTCATAGCATCAAGACCTAGAAAAATGTATGTAATCAAGCTAAAGAACCTTAAAGTTGAATGCATAAACTAAAAAGCTGAAATTTTATTCCATTCAATACTTCTGCCCTAGATGGAAACTATATGGAAACTAACCAACTCTTGTTCTAAGCTCATTTCTCTGTTTTGTAAGATGAGTTTAAAAAGCCTGAAAGTGAAAGTGACAGTTGCTCAGTCGTGTTTGACTCTTTGCGACCCCATGGACTACACAGTCCATGGAATTCTCTAGGCCAGAATACTAGAGTGGGCAGCCTTTCCCTTCGCCAGGGGATCTTCTCAACCCAGGAATTGAATCCAGGTCTGCTGCATTGTAGACAGATTCTTTGCCAGCTGAACTACAAGGGAAGTTACCAAATATGCAGTTTATAATTTTACTGAAATAAAAGTAAAATAAAATATGCAGTTTATAATAAACAAGAGGCTTCCTTACTATAGCCCCTTTATTCTAACATTTCTAGATAACTAACTCCTCTGAAAAAGCAAATTCATAACTGACAGGCAGTTAACTTTCAAGCTTTTATTTCTCTTTACTTTCTCTACTACTTTTCTTATTGGCCGTTTGAGAAGAGCAAATGTAGAACGGGTTCTTGAATATCAGAATGCTAATGGGATTGCTTTATTCCAGGTAATAAGTAAGTATTATGCAAAAAGCGATGTAACCAGTCTCCTGAATATGTTGAAAACCTCCATAATAACAACTAGTCATTCAATATACCTATAACCAACCACTGCTAAGTCACTTCAGTTATGTCCGGCTCTGTGAGACCCCATAGACGACAGCCCACCAGGCTCCCCGTCTCTGGGATTCTCCAGGCAAGAACACTGGAGTGGGTTGCCATTTCCTTCTCCAATATAACCAACCACAATGCATAATAAATAAGATTTTTTTCTCTCTCATAGAAATTTCTGATTAAAATGTTAACTTATACATCAACTATCCAATCAGATATTTACTTTTAGAGGAAAGGAGATCACAAAAAAATCAGCCCTTTAATCAGGTTGTACCTACATTTATTATATAAAATGGTAAATATTCTGCAGGTGTTTCTGACACCCAGCTTCCCTCATTTCTGCAGCTGCTTCTATATGTCCTACACCACCAGTTTCCTTCATTTATTGGATCATTTCAACCATTTATATACAGATTTTAGAATATCTGCAGTCGCAAAACAAATACAGTATTGTAATTAAAAAATAAATTTAATTAATAAAAAAAATAATAATAATAAAAAGAATATCTGCAGTCATTAAAAACGAATCTGACTTTCACCTCACATCTTTCTCTTGCAATCACCCAACTTCTGCTACCCTTGGAATAAATCCCTTTAAGAGGGCTCCATATTCAATCTTTTTCTTTAGATCATTCCTGAAACCCATTCCAATCAGGCTTTGGTTCACACTGTTACAATAAAATTCTTCCTATTCTGGTTACCAAAATGTCTACAGTATAAATCCACTGGTCCCTTCCCTGTTTTCATCTTATTTGGACTTTGAGCAACATTTGAGATAATCAATAAGTCTCTTCCTGAAATACCTTTTCCAGTGAATTTTACAAACTCACACACTCCAGACTCTCTTCCTACTTTATTCAATATTGCTTTTCAATCTCTCTTTCTGGTTCCTTCTCATCTTCCCAAACTCTAAATGTTTAAGGTTTACAAACATTGTTCTCATGTAATTCATTTCTTTATCTACACACTCATTTCCTGTATTAAATGCCATTTAGTATCTAACAACTTTCAAATGTATATCCTAGCTCCAATCTTTCTTCTGAACTTTAGATTCATACATTCAGCTGCTAGGTGCACATCTGAATACGGATGTCTCATAGGCATTTCAAACTTTGTATGCCCCAGACTGAATGCTTGATTCTATATTCCACCTTCTCAATCTGTACATCCTACAGTTTCTTCCATTCACTAAATAGTAACTCTAATCTATGAGTTGATTAGGCCAAAAATAGTGGAGTCATTTTTGAATTTTTTCTTTCTCGTAGATCCCATATCCAATATATTACCAAGTTTGTCATTATACCTTTGAAATATATCCTGAATATAACCACTCCTTCTTTATTCCCAAAACAACTCTCCTTGGCTCTTTTTGTCCCAGCCACCTTGTTTTACATGCTACTCCTGGAACATTCAGCATATTCTCTGTCCTTAGGCCTACCGACTATTTGTTCTGACTAAATCTACCTTCCTCCAGATAGCTGTCTAGTCAGTTCTTAACTTTATTCAAGACTCTGCTCAGATGTCATCTTATCAGAGAGGTCTTCCCTGACCTTGACCAGAGTAAATGACCGTTTAATACATACACTCAGTCACTATTCCCTTGATCTGCTTCATTTTCTTAAAAGCCACAAATCCTTATCTAATGTTTTATTGTGTTTATTTATACATTTATTTGTTTATATGGTGTTTAATTTGTTTCATATTCTAAAATGCAAGCCCATGAGATCTGGGATTTATTCTATTCTTTTCACATATATAATCCCACTGCCTGGAACATTAACTAAATGGTCAAATAAATGAATAATACTGTCATATGTCCCCACGTTTTACTTGAACTTGTTTGTTATACACACATGCATCCGGCACACACACCCAAATACACACTAATGGCAAGACATTGTTTGCTCTAACGTCCATGTTAAATATCTAGGCATATGGAAAATCAGAGTTTGAGAGGTAGATTTATATTTTGTTATGCCTAGTATCACTTGCATGTAAACAATTTTCTGTGCAAATAGGGAGAGAAAAATTTTAAACATTAAATCATTCTGACAGCAATATTAAAATGTTTATTTATAACTTTAAATTTATTTTAAAGTAATTTATAATTTGTGTGCATACACAGAAACTTATGCTGTCATTAAGTATGCAATTTGATGAATTTCCACAAGGAAAACACCCAAGTGAAGACGAAAAATTCTCAGGATCCCAGAGGTCTCCTCCTGACCCTTCTGAGTCACTCATCCTGCCCAAAGCAAACACTACTCTGATTTTTCCCATTGATTACCTTTATTATTTTTCATCTTAAACTTTATAAGAATGAAGTTACACAGTATGTCTTCTTTTAGTCTGGCCATTTTTTATTTTATTTTATTGCTCAGCTGTTTGTTTTTGAGATTAATGTATGTGTTTGTGGGTAGTAAGACTTTAACTGATCTCACTGCTACACGGTGATCTATTACATGGATATTTCACAATTTAGGTTTTCATTCTTTTATCAATCAATATCTAGTTTATTTCCAGTTCATAACTTTTAAGAATAGAACTGCCATACTCATTCCTGTTCTTGTGTTTTCACTCATTCCTGTTCTTGTGTTTTCCAGTGAGTAAAAATGAAAGGAATAGCTGGGTCAGGGTGCAGACATTTGTTCAGCTTTAAGAGATATTGCCAAACAATTTCTCAAAGCATTTGTACAACTTGCTTTGCAATTAATTCCCACCCAATTCACTAAAATCTGGACTTTCCTATCAGTAAATCAGTAGATTATGTGAATATTCCTGAAATATTAATAACTTTTTATAGCTCTGAAATTTAAAATCATCTAAGTAGAGCAGGGTCCCTAAAATGTAGCCAGGGAACATTAATTCTGATGATATTAAATGGAATGTAGAGGGGGAAAAAGAATTTTATTAATCGTATAAAACAGAAGTCTTTTAAGCAAGTGTTCTCAATTTGCTAATATTTAATGTCCATAGATTGAGTAAACTACAGTGTGCAACACTGGGATAGGAACTTTAGGTGTAACAGAAAATCCTTTTGTCCTCCAGAGTGTCTTGCAAGGCTACAGTTGCACAGAACACACTTTGAGAACTATTGAGCAAGAGTACTTGCTCAGCGATTCCCCTGAAATACACATAATCCTTAAAGACTTCTCTGATTCAAGCATTAGCAACACACTAAATGCAATGAAAGGCTTTGTTCCAGATTATTTATATATCTTCTGCTTCTTTGTTTTGATTTAATACACCTTAGACTTCCTTTTACCATTGTTCTGTACACTAAATCCGTTCACAAATTCAGTGTCTGTGATAGTTCTTAGATCCTGACCTTACAAGCTTACTTGCAACCACTCAATACTGAACCTTATTTAACGAAGGTTTATGGGGCTGAAGCAAAATTAGGTTACATAAAATTGCACATATTTTAGCTTGAACAAATAAAACTGCTCAAGATTTCATCATGTGTCTATTTATAGGTTAATATTACAATACAAGCCTTGCTCAGTGATCAGTGCAAAGAAATAGAGGAAAACAATAGAATGGGAAAGACTAGAGATCTCTTCAAGAAAATTAGAGATACCAAGGGAATATTTCATGCAAAGATGGGCTCAATAAAAGAGGTGGCAAGAATACACAGAAGAACTGTACAAAAAGATCTTCACGACCTAGATAATCACAGTGGTGTCATCACTCACCTAGAGCCAGACATCCTGGAATGAGAAGTCAAGTGGGCCTTCGGAAGCATCACTATGAACAAAGCTAGTGGAAGTTATGGAATTCAGTTGAGCTATTTCAAATCCTAAAAGATGATGCTGTGAAAGTGCTGCCGTCAATATGCCAGCAAATTTGGAAAACTCAGCAGTGGCCACAGGAAAAGGACAGTTTTCATTCCAATCCCAAAGAAAGGCAAAGCCAAAGAATGCTCAAAATACCACACAATTGTACTCATCGCACACACTAGTAAAGTAATGCTCAAAATTCTCCAAGTCAGGCTTCAACAATACATGAACCATGAAGTTCGAGATGTTCAAACTGGTTTTAGAAAAGGCAGAGGAACCAGAGATCAAATTGCCAACATCTGCTGGATCATCCAAAAAGCAAGAGAGTTCCAGAAAAACATCTGTTTCTGTTTTATCGACTATGCCAAAGCCTTTGAATGTGTGTATCACAATCGACTGTGGAAAATTCTGAAAGAGATGGGAATACCAGACCACCTGACCTATCCCTTGAGAAATCTGTATGCATGTCAGGAAGCAACAGTTAGAACTGGACATGGAACAACAGGCTGGTTCCAAATCGGAAAAGGAGTACGTTAAGGCTGTATATTGTCACCTGCTTATTTAACTTCTATGCAGAGTACATCATGCAAAATGCTGAGCTGGATGAAGCACAAGCTGGAATCAAGATTGCCGGGAGAAATATCCATAACCTCAGATACACAGATGATACCACCCTCATGGTAGAAAGTGAAGAAGACTAAAGAGCCTCTTGATGAAAGTGAAAGAGGAGAGTGAAAAAAATTGGCTTAAAGCTCAACATTCAGAAAACTAAGATCATGACATCTGGTTCCATCACTTTATGGCAAATAGATGGAGAAACTGTGGCAGAATTTATTTCTTTGGGCTCCAAAATCACTGCAGAAGGTGAATGCAGCCATGAAATTAAAAGACGCTTACTCCTTGGAAGGAAAGTTATGACCAACCTAGACAGCATAATAAAAAGCAGAGACATTACATTGCTAAGAAAGGTTCATCTAGTCAAAGCTATGGATTTTCCGGTAGTCATGTATAGATGTGAGAGCTGGACTATAAAGTTGGACTGATATGAAAGTTGGACTATAAAGAATGCCAAAGAATTGATGCTTTTGAACTGTGGTGTTGGAGAAAACTCTTGAGAGTACCTTGGATTGCAAGGAGATCCAACCAGTCTATCCTAAAGGAAATCAGTCCTGAATATTCATTGGAGGGACTAATGCTGAAGTCGAACCTCCAATACTTTGGCCACCTGATGTGAAAAGCTGACTCATTTTAAAAGACCCTGATGCTGAGAAAGATTGAAGACAGGAGGAAAAGGGGACACCAGAGGATGAGATGGTTGGATGGCATCACCAACTCAATGGGCATGAATTTGAGTAAACTCCAGGAATTGGTGATGGACAGGGAGGCCTAGTGTGCTGCAGTCCATGGTGTCACAAAGAGTTGGACTTGACTAAGTGACTGAATTGAACTGATTACAATCACTGTTGTTTTCTTGAAGTAAAATGTGCTCAGTCATGATGATTAGTTGAAATAAACTTGTTACCCTTTGGTGTACTGGAATTAATATCTTCTTCACTCTCCAATGCGTAAATTACACATAAAGATGTCTTCAAAGTTTCCTGCAGTAGCAGCATCACAACTGAGAGTGAAATAATCTAATCAAATGTGACCTCCTAGTTCTAATTCTTATTGCTAATATAAGAATGACTGAGGGAATGGGGCTTTCTGGCTCCTGTTCTCAGTTAATTTGAATTCACTATACTTTGGAATGAACATTGGATTTCAATAAAGAACATTTGGGGAATTTGAAACCCAGAAAACAAGGAAGGCAGCCAAATTTATGATGGCTCAAAGATGCTTGAAACAGAAATTTATGCCAGATCAAATACCATATAAATGGGTTGTAGACTACTGGGAAAAAGTGTTTATAGAACATCTTATACTTGCAAAGTGCTTCAGTCATTCTTAATAGTTATGTTCAGGTGGATAGTTATAACTGAATCTGACAAGAGCAGCTTGATATGATAAATGATATTCAAGACATTTTATGGAAAATAAAATTATTCTAAGGTGCTTTAGTTGATCATGGAAATAATAATAAAATAATAGGAAGACAGTAAAGAATAAAAAGAAAAAGTAGAGGGAGAAATACATGTGGAAAAGCAAGGACTAAAATTTTTTATATTGAATTTTCTAATGAAATTTGTCTAATGAGTTAGTTTTTCTCCTCAAAAAAGGCTTAGAAGTTTTTGCAATAATAAAATATATATTTTTCCATAAAAATTTCTTATATACCCTCAATGTCTCCAGAGAATTCTAATATTCAATTTCTTATTTGGCAAAGTCCCAGTATATAATTAATGCCTTATATATTTTAGTTATTATCACTGTTCAGTTCAGTTCAGTCGCTCAGTCATGTCCAACTCTTTGCAACCCCATGAATCACAGCATGCCAGGCCTCCCTGTCCATCACCAACTCCTGCAGTTCACTGAGACTCATGTCCATCGAGTCAGTGATGCCATTCAGCCATCTCATCCTCTGTCATCCCCTTCTCCTTCTGCCCTTAATCCCTCCCAGCATCAGAGTCTTTTCCAGTGAATCAATTCTTCACATGAGGTCCCAAAGTACTGGAGTTTCAGCTTTAGCATCATTCCTTCCAAAGTTTTAGTCCGCTATGATTCTAAATCTTTGGAAGTATATATAGAATGCAAATTTAAAAGGCAGAAGTGTCTATGACAAATGGTTAGCAAAACAACAAATCAAAAGAAAAGGAGAGACATGCTTGTAACATGAAATAAGATGTAATAACAAATTATCAATAAGGAAAATAAATATATTTTGCTGTTTGTGGGTTATTAGTGGCTCAGAAAATATTTTCATTGGCTTTCATGTTATTTCTTACTAAGTTCCTTAGAGCTTATGAATTGTCTCAGTACAGTTCAGTTCAGTCGCTCAGTCATGTCCGACTCTGCGACCCCAGGAACTGCAGTACGCCAGGCCTCCCTGTCCATCACCAACTCCCCGGAGTTCACCCAAACTCATGTCCATCGAGTCGGTGATGCCATCCAGCTATCTCATTCTCTGTCATCCCCTTCTTCTCCCTCCCCCAGTCTCTCCCAGCATCAGAGTCTTTTCCAGTGAGTGAACTCTTCGAAATGAGGTGGCCAAAGTATTGGAGTTTCAGCTTTAGCATCAGTCTTTGAGTTGTCTAATACTGTATAATTGAGTATGAAGGGATTCAAGGTAAGTTCTTTTAAAGTATGCCAACACTAAAGAATATTCACAAAAATCAAAGATAGGAAGTGGTTTAACAATTTCATTAGATAAGTCTAACTTTAACCCTCGGTAAAGTAGGAGCTTCCCAGGTGGCGCTAGTGGTAAAGAATGCTCTTGCCAGTGAAAGAGATGTAAGAGACAATGGGTTCCATCCCTGGATCAAGAAGATCCCTTGGAGAAGGGCATGGCAATACACTCCAGTGTTCTTGAACTTCTCTGGTGGCTCAGAGGGTAAAGAATTTGACTGCAATGTAGGAGACTTGAGTTCTAACCTTGAAGAAGCGAATGGCAACCCACTCCAGTATTCTTGCCTAGAGGATTCCTTGGACAGAGAGGAATCTTTTGGGCCATAGCCCATGGGGTTGCAAAGAGTCAGACATGATTGAGTGACTTTCACTTATTTACTTAAAGTAGATAAAACATATTAGATAGAAGCAGAGATGTCTTACTGTGTTACAGTGGTGACTCCAGATGAACCACGTTTCCCAGTATCCATGCCCTCGTCCAGAGCTTTCCTACACTAACTCTGATTTTGGCCGTGAGACTACACTGACCAATATTAAGACACTGGCAAGCATGCTGCAAGCAGAGGCTTGATAAGTGCTCACACACTGGGACATGTCATTTAGATGGCTGCCTCTAAGAACTTAGCCATCACGCCGCAGGAAGCCTAAAGTATCCTGCTGGATTCTAAGAAGACATTCTCTAATCTGCATAGAGAAACCACAAGGAAGGGAACTGAGGCAGCCCCAGCCATTAATGTCCCCTGCTGGGTGGGATCACACGAGAGCCTCCAGCCAAATAATATTAAGTAGAAGAACTATTCACCTGAGTCCAGCTAACCCACAGACTCCTGGGTGATTTAAAAATCAGTGCTGTTTTAAGCCACTGGGTTTTAGAATAATTATATACATCATAATAGGCAGCTAAAAAATAAATATTTCAAGGAAATCACAGCATTAACTTATTCATATATACTGTTTTATTTTTCTGAAAGTAATACATTCACATAATTCAAACATTCAAATCATCCCACAAGTTATAAAGGTGACAGCAATTCACTCATCCACCCCAAATTCCTCCCCCTGGAGACAACCACCATCTACTCTGACTTTGTTCTTGCTATTTACTTTGCTATTTATTTTCATTTCTTATATTACTCTTGATTTATTCATTTTAGATACTACTTACTGACATCATATTATAGCAGAAAAGTTGTCATTTCTCTTACATGATGCCTCAGTATTCTTTTTAAGACATTTTTATTTTTATTTTTAGTTTTAGATCAGTATCCTGTGTTTTATATTATGACCATATAACTATGGTTCACTGCTGAGGAAAACAGTTTAACTATACAATATTTCCTTTCTTACCGAAGTTTTGCCTGCAGTGCAGGAGACCCTGGTTTGACTTTTGGATCGGGAAGATCTGCTGGAGAAGGGATAGCTACCCACTCCAGTATTCTTGGGATTCCCTGGTGGCTCAAATGGTAAGGAATCCACTTGCAATGCAGGAGACCTGGGTTTGATCCCTGGGTTGGGAAGATACGCTGGAGAAGGGAACAGTTACCCACTCCAGTATTCTGCCCTGGAGAATTCCATGAACAGAGGAGCCAGGCAGGCTACAGTCCATGGGTTCTCAGAGTTGGGCATAACTGACCAACTTTCACTCATGCTTCCCAAATTCTTTAATAATGTCTTTTGAATATTTCGCACACACTCAAACCCATCAGATAATTCAGCAGTTCCCTTTTCTTCTGGAGACTGACTTTAGAGAGCACCCCCTCCCCTATACTCTTTTCTCTGATCTGAATATTTGTTCTCCTGATCTGCTACACAGCTGAAACCTCCTTTTATCTTTATCAGGGCATTTTCTGGACTCATTCCTTCATTAAAGCTCCCATTCCCTGGAACTCCTGGTTCTACTTCTTTGGTTTAACCTTTTTGCTTTGGAGGATCAATCTTTCTGTCGTTTCTTAAGAAACAGTTCATTTTCCCACTTACAGTGTCATCTTAGTGATGTTTAGGGGGTAAGCAGAGACTAAACACATTTGTTAACTGTGCGAAAGTAACTGCAAGCCTTTTATTTTCTAAACAGGTAAAATCGCCTGTTGGTAAGGATGGAGTTGTAACTGAGTAATAGCTATATAATGTAATAATTGATTTATTTAATATATAGTCAAATCTCAACACTGGTTAAGTACTAGGAAGTACTATAATACATCATCAAGTGACCAACAGTCATTATAGTTTTGTGAAATAAAAATCATTCCAGTCCAATTTGAATTCCTTTTACAATAGAAGTATGTATAGTCTTCATCATAAATGAAAACAATAAATGTGCTCTACAATGACATGTTGTAAGACACGTAGATTACAGGGAGGCAGTCAGTCCCAAATACAATATTAGGTATTAATGAGGTGATGAGGGTAAATAATCGTTTCGTATTCAGAGAAGAGTCATCAGTTCAAATAATCAACTATGGTAAATGTATTAAGTGATATCTCTAAAAATATTCATCCCTCCAAATATTCAAAACCATACTTAAATCATGCTTTCTCTAAAATGTTATTTCCCTGATATGTCAGAAATTATCTCACCATCTGTCTGTAAATATTTGATCTCTATACCTGTATTTTTCTAATGTTTTTAACTTCAAATGAAAAATAATTCCCTTCTGGGCCTTTCTTCTCCAGTTGAAGTAACAACACAGCTTTGCCAAAATTTTTGGCCCAATGAGGATATTCAACAAATAAAAAAACACACAATAACCATTTAAAAGGAGCTAATAACTGGAACAATTTGAGAAACAAAAGAAATAACTGAATATTAAAGTATAGAACAAAGTTTAAAAGAAATACCATGAGGGCATACTGAAATAGATGTTTGAATAAATAAATAACTGGAGAGAACAGAAAAGTCTGGACAGAAGAACTTATGTAGACTTCTCTCTCTCAAGGATGTGCTGTATAACTCTCGACCCTGTAAGTGTAGGCTGTACGTAGTGACTTTCTTTCACAGACTACAGTTATGGAGAAGGTATGGGGTGGGGCAAATTACCTTACAGTGGACCAAAGTACCAAAATCGCTCAGTCGTGTCTGACTCTTTGCAATCCCATGGACTGTAGTCTACAGGCTCCTCCCTCCATGGGATTCTCCAGGCAAGAGTACTGGAGTGGGTTGCCATTTCCTTCTCCAGGGGATCTTTCTGACCCAGGGATCAAACCCAGGTCTCCTGCATTGCAGGCAGATGCTTTACCCTCTGAGCCAGTGGAGAAACCCCCAAAATGCCACTCAGTCTTGTGATCAAGCATAATATCAACAGACATAAGTCACTGTCACATTGATCATATATACCCTTGAATGTATATGTGTTTGAAAATGTTACCTTATCTCTTTGGGCTCTCCACCCCCAAATTTAAAACCACAGGATAACCATGATAAAAAAGTCAGATACGTTCAAATTGAGAGGCATTCTACAAAATATCTGAGCATTAAGTTTCAAACTGTCAGAGTCAATAAAAATAAAGTATTATAAGTATCACAGCATGAGGAGACATGATGACTAAATGTAAAGCAGTATTCTGGACAGAGTCCTGGAAGAGAAAAAGGGCATGTGACTAAAAACCAAGGTGATCTGAATAAAGTACAGACTTCTGTTATTAACAATGGATAAAAATACATTCATTAGTTATAGCAGATGTACTACAATAACATCAGATCAAAACAGAAAATTGGATGTGGGTACACGGGAATTTTCTGTACTATTTTTGTAACTTTTCTATAAATCTAAATCTCTTCTTAAATGAGTTTACATAAAAGTGAACATAACAATAGAAGAAAATTCTTTAAATTTAATAGGGTTAAAAACAAACCATAACAACAATAAAAAAAAGAATTCTATAAAGCATCTATTTGGGGAACTTTCTAAAGAATCTAGAACTGGCTTCGGGGACACATTAGTCTCTACTACCTGTGATCATTATTTGTGTATAAATGCTGTGACATGTACAATCTTCTTTCCTTGAGCAGCTTACTTTAAATGTGGTTTTTATACTGACTTTTTTTTTTAACACTGTGCCTTCCACATAATAGATTCTAAATACACAAGATACAGTCTATGCAATTCTATTGTTTCATTCCATTTACTTGGACAAATAAAAGAATGATTCATATAAACTTAAATTGGTGCTATTATTAATGATATGAAAAAACAATTAAAAAAATAACTGATGTGATAAAAAGCATTCTAAAATATAGGAAACCTAGAAATATGCAGTCATTTTCTAATCAAAATATAAAAACAACAAATAATATATGCAGTCTTAGATGAATATAAGATTAACAATGAAGAAGCAATATATTCTTATTATGGATTAGAAATAGGCAATATCACAAAGAGTGAATTATATTTTCATAAGGGAAAAAAACTGTCAATTTTATTATTGTTTTAATTTTCTCCATTATATTTATATTATTTTTATATATTAAGGACTTCCCTGGTGACTCCACTGGTAAAGAATTTGTCTGCAATGTGGGAGACCTGGGTTCAATCCTTGGGTGAGAAGATCCCCTAGAGAAGGGAATAGGTATCCACTCCAGTATTCTGGCCTGGAGAATTCCATGTATAGCCCATGGTGTCTCAAAGAGTCGGACACATCTGAGTGACTTTCAATTTCTATATATTATATTTTACTATTTATTTATTTGGGGGTTCATTAGTATGATGGAAAGTTCTCCTTGTGCACAAAGGACCAAAGAAAAGGGCATTCAATCTTACTCCCTACATTTGTATATTTATTTTCAGGTTGTGTGTGTGTGTGTGTACACGTGTGTGTGTGTGTGTGTGTAGCAGAGTTTTTGGAGAAGGCAATGGCACCCCACTCCAGTACTCTCGCCTGGTAAATCCCATAGACAGAGGAGCCTGGTAGGCTGCAGTCCATGGGGTTGCTAGAGTCAGACACGACTGAGTGACTTCCTTTTCACTTTTCACTTTCATGCATTGGAGAAGGAAATGGCAACCCACTCCAGTGTTCTTGCCTGGAGGATCCCATGGACAGGGGAGCCTGGTGGGCTGCCGTCTATGGGGTCGCACAGAGTCGGACACAACTGAAGCGACTTAGCAACAGCAGAGTTTTATTAAAGTGGAAGAGGACAGAGAAATCTTCTGACATAGACCTCAGAAGGGGGGACAAAGAGTATCGCACTGCTACTCTTAGAAAAGGGAGTTATATACTTTTTCAATTGGTTATTACAATAAATCAAAAGGATGTCTCAAGGCAGTGAAGATCTTATTGAATCCACTCCCACAATTTACACTTTAAGATGATAAGATTAGAACTAAAAATAGAAAGATCTTACCAGATGCACTTAAGTAGGAAAATTCTGGCAGATAGTAGGTAAATTTCCTAGAATGATCAAATTACATGCAATCTTTATCTCTGGTTGTGTTTAAGATAGAATGAAAAGTTTTGTTTGTTTTGAAAGAGAGAGAACTATGAAGATACAACTGTTTCATATTATATATATACATATATATGTATATGTATGTGTGTGTGTATATATATATATATGCCCCCACACACATGTAACACAGACAACAAATAGAAATCAATGTAAACACTATAGTATATTAAACAAATTAGTTCAGTGGATGGGGAACTTGGATGTGGAAAGAGAAAAGAAAAAAATTTTAAATAGAAAAATTTTCAAAAAGTAAATGAAAAAGAAACAAAGGAGGACATTGGGAAAAGAGAGAATAAGAAGGTGGAAGATTTATACAGAATGAAGTAAGGAGAAAACACAAAGGCAAAAGGAAAGAGAGAACTAAAGAGGATCCTCTGGAGATTCTAAATTGAAGGCACTGCCACACTCCCTTCTTGGGACTGCAGAGGTGCCAGTGTTAACACCTTTTACTCTTGCGTTTGAAATGTTAATTAGCTAATTAAACACAGTTCCTGGCTCTCACTGGGGGTGCAGGGCACTGTCCCTCAGAAGTGACTGGATGTAAGAACAAAACGAGAATGCACTAAACACAGAAAGAAACTTTTTCTTTCCAGATCCAAAGGCCTTATCTCTCAGACTGGATATTTACATATTTGTTCTTCTAGTGGCTTTTCCAAAAAACTTTTTGATGTTGACTTCCAGTCTCCACTTAGATGATAAAGAATCTGCCTTCAATGCTTGAGACCTGAGTTCCATCCCTAGTTTGGGAAGATCCCCTGGAGTAGGAAATGGCAACCTGCTCCAATATTCTTGTCTGGATAATTCCATGGACAGAGGAGCCTGGCAGGCAACATTCCATGGGATCACAAAGAGTTAGACATGACTGAGAAACTAATGCTCAAGTCCCAGTACCTGGAACATCTTCATCTATAGTCTTATATGCAGGCTTCTGTTCACACATCAAGTCTTACTTTTCTGGCTAACTCCTTTCTGAAGCCTTCCTCAAGTTCAGTTTGGATAGCATCAATTTTCCTATAGACCTTAAGCTCCCTGAAGACTGCAACAATACTCATCTTACTTATAGTTCAGTTCAGTCTCTCAGTCGTGTCCGACTCTGCGACCACGCCAGGCCTCCTTGTCCATCACCAGCTCCCGGAGTTCACTCAGATTCACGTCCATCGAGTCAGTGATGCAATCCAGCCATCTCATCCTCTGTCGTCCCCTTCTCCTCCTGCCCCCAATCCCTCCCCGCATCACAGTCTTTTCCAATGAGACAACTCTTTGCATGAGGTGGCCAAAGTACTGGAGTTTCAGCTTCAGCATCATTCCCTCCAAAGAAATCCTAGGGCTGATAGCCTTCAGAATGGACTGGTTGGATCTCCTTGCAGTCCAAGGGACTCTCAAGACTCTTCTCTAACACCACAGCTCAAAAGCATCAATTCTTCGGTGCTGAGCCTTCTTCACAGTCCAACTCTCACATCCATACATGACCACTGGAAAAACCATAGCCTTGACTAGACAGACCTTTGTTGGCAAAGCAATGTCTCTGCTTTTCAATATGCTATCTAGGTTGGTTACAACTTTCCTTCCAAGGAGTAAGCGTCTTCTAATTTCATGGCTGCAGTCACCATCTGCAGTGATTTTGGAGCCCCCCAAAATAAAGTCTGACACACTGTTTCCCCATCTATTTGCCATGAAGTGATGGGACCAGATGCCATGATCTTCATTTTCTGAATGTTGAGCTTTAAGCCAACTTTTCCACTCTCCTCTTTCACTTTCATCAAAAGGCTCTTTAGCTCCTCTTCACTTTCTGCCATAAGGGTGGTGTCATCTGCATATCTGAGGTTATTGATATTTCTCCTGGCAATCTTGATTCCAGCTTGTGTTTCTTCCAGTCCAGTGTTTCTCATGATGTTACACTCCCCATAACTGACACAATGACACAAAAATGGTGCTTAATACACACTGGACAAATGAATGAGGTACAAGATGGATGGAAAGATGGATGAATATCCTAAATGTCTATATGCCTCTTTCCAATTAAACTATAATATACTTGAATGCAGGGACCAACTACTTATCTATTAATTTCCAGTACATCTAATATTGTCCAACTGGCATGTGATTACTCTTACAAATGAGTGAATGAACTAGTGGAACTACCACAGACATCCTCAACAAGATAAGCTGTATGACATAATTTATTATTAAACATTTTCAAATAATATATATTTGTATAAGTGAATACATTTGTTATTACATGCATATATTTTATAAGATACTTCATAAAAGCTTTGAAATAAGAAAAATTAGTTTTCTTTTTAAATTTTAAAATGTAAAACCAACATATGATGAGATCAGAAACAGGTATGCCATCTTAAAAACTGTCACTTATAGGCCAGAGCAGTACTATTATCAGTGTGTTAGGAGATGAAAACAGGTTCAGTGAAAAATAAGAGGGATAGTGATCATTGAATCTTTCCATTACAGTGCTTGAATAGTTTACTCAAAACCAAGTAATGACTTGCATGTGTAGTAACATGTAATGCATAGAACAATCTACAAGTGATACTTGACATTATTTCCTCTTGATGAATATACTGTATGCAACCCAGCCAGAGTGCCAGGACCTAACAATAAGAACAAGGACACTTCATCCCAGTTGGGTATGGACAGGGTTCAGGACATCTAATTTTAGGATAATCCTGACACAGTATTGGGAATGGCTCAACATCCTTGTGATTATCCTTAGCTGCCAAGTCTGGTTAGGAAAAAAAAAAAAACACTTTAGCTAGTTCAGCAAATGACTCTCAATGTACCATGTAGAAGTCTAAAGCAGACTCAGATGCCTTACAAAGACTGATCAGATTCAGATCAGAAAGTCATTTAGATCAGAAAGACGGAAGATGCTCGGTTTTATCTATTTCTATCAAACAGTTAATGAGGACAAAGTTCAGTAATATTGTTCATTCTTGATTTGAAATCATTTTTAATCAAAAAAAGTTTAGCCTGGCTTATCTGTGCTGTGCTATGCTTAGTCATTCAGTCATGTCCAACACATTGTGACCCCATGGATAGTGGTCAGCCAGGCTCCTCTGTCCATGGGGATTCTCCAAACAAGAATATTGGAGAAGGTTGCCATGCTCTCCTTCAGGGATCTTCCCAACCCAGGGATTGAACCCAGGTCTCCTAAATTGTAGGCAGATTCTTTACCATCTGAGCCACCAGGGAAGCCCAAGAATAGTGGAGTGGGTAGCCTAACTCTTCTCTAGGACATCTTGCCAACCCAGGAATCGATCTAGGGTTTATCTACTGAGTAGATCAAGTAACATCTCATTTCCTTCTCCGTCCTATCAAAAGTAATTATGAGTACAGATAATGATACTTTACTATTAATTTTAATAGGATTCCTTATTTATTGCCAAATTATAAATTATAGACTTTTCGAATTTTGATGGTGGGTGGCTAGTGATGCATAATTTCAACTTCTACTTTTCAATAAAATGCTCAATAAAACATGCAATGAGATAAGGTTATATCAGCTGAAAAACTTGACATGACTTAATACCTGGTGAAAGCCAGGAAAATATCTCCTCAGAGACCCTGAGGAAGAGTCATAACCTCAGGATTGAGTGGGGGAGATGTGCAAGAATGCAGACTACAACCACTGCTTCCAAGATACTTGGCCTTCTCCAACCAGATAAAGCAAAGTTCTTCTTTTTATCTATAAGGGAGTCCCTTCCTGGTTCTGTTAGGGCCTTTATACACACCACCACACCACACCACACCACACATACACACACCATCACTGTTATTAATAATATTTTCTTTTCTTTCAAGATGCATGCTTCTCAGTAATGTAGTATCACAAGTAGGATAAAGATAAGCATAGCTAGTATACTATTAGAACTTCAACTGTACGTCAGCAGCAGGAAGAGCAAGACAAAATCAATTCTTTAAGAATAGTTCTTTTTATTTAAAAAAAAAAACTTAAACAATTTTTTATTGGGATATAGTTGATTAACAATACTGTGATACTTTTAGGTGAACAGTGAAGGGACTTAGCCATACACATACATGTATTGGGCTTCCCTGGTGGTTCAGACCGTAAAGAAGACACCTGCAATGTGGGAGACCTGGGTTTGATCCCTGGTTGGAAGGATCCCCTGGAGAAGGGAACAGCAACCCACTCCAGTATTCTTGCCTGGAGAATCCCCATGGACAGGGGAGCCTGGAAAGCTACCTTCCATGGGGTCACAAAGAGTCAGACATGATTGAGTGACTTCAACTCACACATACATTTATTCATTCAAGTCCAAACTCCCCTCCCATCCAGGCTGCCAGATAACATTGATAAGAGTTCCCTGTGCTATACAGTAGATCCTTGTTGGTTATCCATTTTAAATATAGCAAAGTATACATGCTCATCCCAAACTCCCTAACTATCCCTTACTGCATCCCATCCACCAGCAACTGTAAGTTCGTTCTCTAACTCTGTGAATCTCTTTATGTTTGTGAGTTTATCTACATCATTTCTTTTTAGATTCCACATATAAGGGATGTCACATGATATTTCTCTTTCTCTGCCTGACTTATTTCACTCAGTATGACACTCTCTAGGTTGCTACATGTTGTAGCAAATGGAATTATTTCATTATTTTTAATGGCTGAGTAATATTCCATTGTATTATAGATATGTATCACATCTTCATCTATTCCTCCTGTTGATGGGTGCATGTATCCTTTCAGATCATGTTTTTATATGGATGTATGCCCAGGAATGCAATTGTGGGATATGTGGTATCTATTTTTAGTTTTTAAGGCACCTCTGTAAGGCATCTTCATAGAGGCTGTACCAATTTACATTCCCATTCCCATAAACTGTGTAGGAGGGTTCCCTTCTCCCCACACCCTCCCCAGAATTTACTGCTTGGATTTTTTTTTTTTTTTTCTTTTGAGGATGATTGCCATTCTGAGTGGTATGAGGTGGTATCTCTTTGTAGTTTTTACTTGCATTTCTTTAATAATCAGCAGTGCAGGACATCTGTTCATGTGCCTCTTGGCCATCTGTATGTCTTTGGAGAAAGGTCTATTTAGGTCATCTGCCCATTTGTTGACTGGGTCGTTTGTTTTGATGTTGTTAAGGGTCATGTGTTGTTTGTAAATCTGGGAGACTAATTCCTTGTTAGTCACATCATTTGCAAAAATTTTCTCCCAATCTGAGGGTTCTTTTCATTGTTATTGTTTCTTTTGCTGTGCAAAAGCTTTTGAGTTTAAGTAGGCTCCTTTTTTTTCTCATTATTTTGGGAGAGGGATTGAAAAGATATTGCTGTGATCTATGTCAGAGATCATCCAGACAGAAAATTAATAAGGAAACATAGCCCTTAAATGATACTCTAGACCAGCTGGACTTAATTGATATTTATTGTTATATGCAGAATATATAATGAGAAATGCTGGACTGGAAGAAACACAAGCTGGAATCAAGATTGCTGGGAGAAATATCAATAACCTCAGATATGCAGATGACAGAACCTTGTGGCAGAAAGTGAAGAGGAGCTAAAGAGCCTCTTGATGAAAGTGAAAGAGGAAAGTGAAAAGTTGGCTTAAAGCTCAACATTCAGAAAACGAAGATCATGGCATCTGGACCCATCACTTCACGGGAAATAGATGGGGAAACAGTGGAAACAATGTCAGACTTTATTTTTCTGGGCTCCAAAATCACTGCAGATGGTGATTGCAGCCATGAAATTAGAAGATGCTTACTCCTTGGAAGAAAAGTTATGACCAACCTAGATAGTATATTCCGGAGAAGGCAATGGCACCTGACTCCAGTACTCTTGCCTGGCAAATCCCTTTGGGCGGAGGAGCCTGATAGGCTGCAGTCCATGGGGTCGCTGGGAGTCGGACACAACTGAGCGACTTCACTTTCACTTTTCACTTTCATGCATTAGAGAAGGAAATGGCAACCCACTCCAGTGTTCTTGCCTGGGGAATCCTAGGGACGGGGGAGCCTGTGGGCTGCCGTCTCTGGGGTCATGCAGAGTCAGACACGACTGAAGTGAACTTAGCAGCAGATAGTATATTCAAAAACAGAGACATTACTTTGCCAACTAAGGTCTGTCTAGTCAAGGCTATGGTTTTTCCAGTGGTCATGTATGGATGTGAGAGTTGGACTGTGAAGAAGGCTGAGCGCTGAAGAATTGATGCTTTTGAACTGTGGTGTTGGAGAAGACTCTTGAGAGTCCCTTGGACTGCAAGGAGATCCAACCAGTCCATTCTAAAGGAGATCAGCCCTGGGATTTTTTTGGAAGGAATGATGCTAAAGCTGAAACTCCAGTACTTTGGCCACCTCGTGAGAAGAGTTGTCTCATTGGAAAAGACTGTGATGCGGGGAGGGATTGGGGGCAGGAGGAGAAGGGGACGACAGAGGATGAGATGGCTGGATGGCATCACGGACTCAATGGAAGTGAGTCTGAGTGAACTCCGAGAGATGGTAATGAACTGGGAGGCCTGGCGTGCTGTGATTCATGGGGTCACAAAGAGTCGGACACGACTGAGTGACTGAACTGAAATGAAAAAAGCAGACTATACATTTTTTTCAAGTGGATACGGAACCTTTTCCAGGATTGACCACATGCTGTGTCACAAGGTGAGCTTTTGTAAATTTAAGAAAACTGAAATCATATCAAGCATATTTTCTGATAACACTATGAGATTAGAAATAAAGTACAAGAAAAAAAATAAAAACACAAATATGAGGTGGCTAATCAATACGCTACTAAACAACAATGATCACTGAAGAAATCAAAGTGGAAATTAAAAAAAAAAATCCAGAAACAAATGAAAACAAAAGCACAATGGTCAAAACCTATGGGATGGAGTGAATGAAGTTTTAAGAGGGAAGTTTATAGGAATACAATCATCTCAAGAAACAAGAGAAATTTTAAATAAACAACCTAAGCTTACACCTAAGAGAAAGAACAAACCAAACCTAAAGTTAGTAGAAGGAAAGAAATCATAAAGATCAGAGCAGAAATAAATAGAATAGAGACAAGGAAAACCACTGCAAAGATCAATGAAACTAAAAGCTGATTCTTTAAAAAGATAGACAAAACTGATAAACCTTTAGCCAAACTCCAAGAAAACAAAGGAAGACGACTCAAACCAATAAAATTACAAATGACTCCACAGAAATACAAAGGATCATAAAAATCTAGTATGAACAACTGTATGCCAATAAAATGGACAACCTGGAAGGAATAGACAAATATTTTAGAAAGGTACAGTCTCCTAAGACTGAATCAAGAGGAAATAGAATATATGAACTGATCAATCATGAGCACTGAAATTGAAACTGTGATGTAAAAAAATCCCAATAAACAAAATGCCAGGACCCAATGGCTTCACAAATGAATTCTCTCAAACATTTAGAGAAGAGTTATAACCTATCTTGCTCAAACTGTTCCAAAAATTTGCAAAGGAAGGAAAACTTCCAAACTCATTCTATGAGGCCACCATCACCCTTATAGCAAAACCAAAGACATCACAAAAAAATATAATTATGGGCCAACAGTTCATCTCTGATGAACATAGATGTAAAAATCCTCAGCAAAATGCTAGCAATCTGGATTCAACAATATATTAAAAACATCATATACCATGATCAAGCTGAATTCATCCCAGGGATGCAAGGATTTTTTCAATATTTGCAAATCAATTAATGTGATATACCACAGCAAAGAACTGAAGAATAAAAACCAAGTGATCATCTTCATAGATGCAGAAAAAGCTTTTGACAAAATTCAGCACCAATTTATAATTAAAAATAAAATCTCCAGAAATTGGACAAAGACGGAACATACCTCAACATAATAAAGACCATATACAACAAACCTATAAGTAACACCATACTCAGTGTGAAAAGCTGAAAGCATTTCCTCTAAGATTAGAAACAAGACAAGGATGTCCACTCTCACCACTTATACTCAACATAGCTTTGGAAGTTCTAGCTACAGCAATCAGAGAAGAAAAACAAGTAAAGAGAATACAAATTGTAAAAGGGAAGTTAAACTGTCCCTGTTTACAGATGACAAGGTACTATACACATAAGATGCTAAAGATGCTACCAGAAAACTGTTAGAGCTAATCAGTGTATTTGGTAAGCTGCAGTTTATAAAATTAACACACAGAAATCTGCTGCATTTCTATACACTAACAAGAGTGGTACTTTTTAGACGATTAACTTTTTTCTTAACTAGTTTTGAAGAGAAAAACTACAAACTAAATAATGTAGAAATGAATTTCCTTTATCATATTTACATGATTATGTAGCAAAAACTGTTTTCATGCTCAGTTCAGCAAAATAAATTAGATGTTAACAAAGACTTGACCTTAGAAATGTAGCATATAACCACACTTAACTAGTCTTCAGGCATAAGATATGAAGGATGGATTCTAAGAGCAGCCAAGTGGAAAGTGAAGGAGAAGAGAAGCATGTGGCAGACAAACATTAGGTCTAGATACACTCCTTCTCAGTGAAGGATCTGGGGTCCTTCACTTGGGATCTGTTAAATGATTATGCAACATAAAACAAGAAGACTACTGCACCCTGTGGGTAAAGGAAAAGCAAAAGCATATTTTGGAAATGAAGTGCAGATGGAAGTGATGTATGCTATTTCCAGGCCTGATTCTTAACAATTTCCCAGGCAACTGGTGACTCTCTTCTCCTTGACAACCAAATGCAGACAACTCCAGATTAGGAGCCATATGCTGAAGATGGTGGAGATGCAGGATGGAGTCTAATCCCTGAGTGAACACTTGAAAGAGACCTAACCAAAACACCATCATTAAATTGTTGCTTGAGCAAAAAATTCACTGGATCATTGAAAAAGCAAGAGAGTTCCAGAAAAACATCTATTTCTGTTTTATTGACTATGCCAAAGCATTTGGCTGTGTGGATCACCACAAACCGGAAAATTCTGCAAGAGATGGGAATACCAGACCACCTAACCTGCCTCCTGAGAAATCTGTATGCAGGTCAGGAAGCAACAGTTACAACTAGACATGGAACAACAGACTGGTTCCAGATAGGAAAAGGAGTACGTCAAGGCTATATATTGTCACCCTGCTTATTTAACTTATATGCAGAGTACATCATGAGAAACATTGGGCTGGATGAAGCATAAGCTGGAATCAAGATTACTAGGAGAAATATCAATCACCTCAGATATGCAGATGACACCACCCTTATGGCACAAAGTGAAGAAGAACTACAGAGCCTCTTGATGAAAGTGAAAGAGGAGAGTGAAAAGTTGGCTTAAAGCTCAACACTCAGAAAACGAAGATCATGGCAACTGGTCCCATCACTTCATGGGAAATAGATGGGGAAACATTGGAAACAGTGTCAGACTTTATTTTGGGGGGCTCCAAAATCACTGCAGATGGTGACTGCAGCCATGAAATTAAAGGACACTTACTCCTTGGAAGGAAAGTTATGACCAACCTAGACAGCATATTCAAAAGCAGAGACATTACTTTGCCAACTAGGGTCCGTCTAGTCAAGGCTATGGTTTTTCCTGTGGTCATGTATGGATGTCAGAGTTGGACTGTGAAGAAAGCTGAGCACCAAAAAACTGATGCTTTTGAACTATGGTGTTGGAGAAGACTCTTGAGAGTGCCTTGGACTGCAAGGAGATGCAACCAGTCCATCCTAAAGTAGATCAGTCCTGGGTGTTCATCGGAAGGACTGATGCTGAAGCTGAAACTTCAATACTTTGGCCACCTGATGGAAAGAACTGATTCATTTGAAAAGACCCTAATGCTGGGAAAAATTGAGGGCAGAAGAGGATGACAGAGGGTGAGATGGTTGGATGGCATCACTGACTCAATGGACATGGGTTTGTGTAGACTACGGGAGCTGATGATGGAAAGGGAGGCCTGGCATGCTGCAGTTCATGGGGTCTCAGAGAGTCAGACACGACTGGGCAACTAAACTGAAACTGAAACTGAGCTGTTGCTGTTAAGTCACTTCAGTCATCCGACTCTGTGCGACCCCATAGACAGCAGCCCACCAGGCTCCTCTGTCTGCAGGATTCTCCAGGCAAGAATACTGGAGTGGGTTGCCATTTCCAATACCAGAAACTGAGAAAGAAATACATTTTTATTGTGTTAAGCTACTGAGATTTTAGGACATTTCCATGTAAGCAGCTAGTGTTACATTAACTATAATGTTAATATATATTACATTAATTATATAATGTTACTATAATTATATTAATATAATGTTAATATATACAACTTGGGAAACAATGAAGCCAACAATGTAGTTTGATTATGAAAAGGGAATAGGAGGATAAACTACCGCCTCATAGATTACTTTAGAAAGATCTATGAATCTGAACATGGCTCTGCCTTACTTAACTGAAGCTTGAATCAGTCACCAAAAAAATCTAGGAGCTTTGGTTTCCCATGTCAAAGTGTTTGCAACAAATCGCCCCTACGTTAGTTGCTGCTTACCTTTCCCCATACTTAAAATTCTGTGGTTCTTGATCATACGTGAAAACTCTAAGCTAATGTTGGATACCACTCAAGTTAGTGGTTTAAAAGTGTTTCAATAGAGAAAAACCTGGGGTTATTTTTAAAAATCCACCTTGAGATAACTTGCTGAAAAGCTTTGTCCATATATATATATAAAACAGGTCTCTGAGCAAAGATGAGCTTCACTTACCCTCTAAAAAATTATTATGAGAACTATAAGTATTTTTAGAAAAGGATAAAAACAAAAAAATTTCCCCAAATATATAAATGAATTGAAAATACATCTCCTTTAAAACAGTATCAATTGCGGAACAGTGTGAAGAAAGACAAGTTTAGATTCAAACTGAATACTTTAAGAAATAGCCAACATGTCTGAAATTACTAACCTAATCCCCTCAGGGGAAATTGTAAATGAAGACATGTTACTTGATTCATTTATAATTAGAATCAGTAATATTCTGGATGGCATTGAAGAGAACAATCATATATTGGCAGGAAAGAATGAGATGTTAACCTAAAGGTCACTTTCATTTCTCTTGTCTATAGTAATTGTGTCTTTGTGATAGAGAATTCAGGCGAAGAAAAATGGAGACAATTGCACCTTTTGCACAGAGACCAAATGCCCGTACGGAGTAAATTACACAAGTGCTTCTAAGAAGCAGAGGTCACAAAGCAGAGTTTTATGATAGAAACCTTATATAACCAGCATGTGATGAGAACAAAGCACAACAAAATATAATCACAATAAAAAAAAAAAATTTACACATGAGAGTCCTAGCTCAGTGGAACAGTTTTGCAATAAGTTCAGCTCTGAAAAACATTTGGTCCCCTTGAAAGGAGGTTTTTCAACTAGAACAGAATTTTTCTAAAGGACGGGGTGGAGAGTGGGATGGGGAGAGGGTTAGATATGGAGAGGAGTCTGCTCGTCAGCACTCAGAAAAGAAAACATTATTTTCTCACATAGAAATCTGAATGTCTGTAAAGCCGCTTGCCTGACATCAGCACAGTGCAGAGCACATAAGACACAGCAGTGATGAAGATGGGGTAGAATGGAGGTCTTTGTTGTTGTTCAGGAGTGTCCGACTCTTTGCAACCCCATGGACTGCAACACGCCAGGCTTCCCTGTCCTTCACCATCTCCCAGAGCTTGCTCAAAGTAAGCTCATTGAGTCGGTGATGCTATCCAACATCTCATCCTCTGTAGGCCCCTTCTCCTCCTGCCTTCAATCTTTCCCAGCATCAGGGTCTTTTCCAATGAGTCAGTTCTTGGCATCAGGTGGCCAAAGTATTGGAGCTTCAGCATCAGTCCTTCCAATGATTATTCAGGATTGATTTCCTTTAGGATTGACTGGCTTGATTTCCTTGCAATGTAGGTCTAATGCAGCTGTAATTTAGGAGTAGTAATAGCTGTCGCCTGAGAAATACTGCTGCTGAGCTGTGTGAATAAAGGTGGGAGCTGGTGCTTTATTGGCACTGCACAAGCTTGGGAGGTGAAACACGGTGGTAACAAAGTGTCTGGTTTTTGGATATCAGCCAGACCTTGCCTCAAATCTTGATTCTGCTACTAACTAGCTGTTTTAATGTTTAATGTTAATGGCTTAGCTGTTTAATGGCAAGTTCCTTAGCGACTAAATTTCCTTATCTATAAAAGGGAGATAATAATCTGTACATCACAGAGTTTTGTGAGATTTAAATGAGACTGAAAATGTGTAGTGGGATACCTGGGCTTGGTTTACACTGTGCCTGTGACTTGGAATTAAATATATTTGGAGAAGTCTGATGAAACGGTAAAGTAGGCTCTCCAGGCGGAGAAGGCAATGGCACCCCACTCCAGTACTCTTGCCTGGAAAATCCCATGGATGGAGGAGCCTGGTTGGCTGCAGTCCATGGGGTCGCTAAGTCAGACATGACTGAGCAACTTCACTTTCCCTTTTCACTTTAATGTATTGGAGAAGGGAATGGCAACCCACTCCAGTGTTCTTGCCTGGAGAATCCCAGGGACGGGGGAGCCTGGTGGGCTGCCGTCTATGGGGTCGCACAGGATCGGACACGACTGAAGCGACTTAGCAGCAGCAGCAGCAGGCTCTCCAGGAGGCTATTTGTGTGAAGAAGAAGAAAAAAAGCCTCCAGAAAAAGACCTGCTGAGAGAAGAGCTAACTGGAGCCAGTAATGGTCTTGGAGTCAGTGGGGAGGAATGACTTTGCATAGCTTGATATCTGCCTATTGAATTCTATTCTAGGTGAGTCCTGCATCCCCATTCATGTCTGTAATTAAGGGGGACAGAGGACTGGGAATACAACCTGAAGAGCTCTTCTCGAAAACCCTGTTAGACTTTGGGACACAGGCAACCTCACTCTGGTATTCATCTAAAAAGGCTAGCCAGACTTTAAAAAAGAGGGTATTTCTCTCCCAATGAAGCATCAGTCATAATACTTGATTATCTGAAGGCTCCAGTGCTATGGTGACGACTCATAAGAACAGCTGCAGTGCCTAGTGACATAAGGGGGCCCTGCTTGCCAGTGGTCCCTGCCTGAGAATGTAGTTAAAGGTAGAAGAGGCAGCAGGATAAGTACACGGTGGGGATGGAGGGGTTGCGACGCCGAGTGAAAGGAGCAGAGGTACTCACAGCCAGTGGCAGGCAGTGTGCAGCAGGTGTAGCAGCGCTTGTAAAGGGTGGTTAGTGGTTTGTGGTGTGTGGCAGCTGGCAAACAGCAAAGGCACTGGCCGTTATGATAAGAGTTACTCAGGGGAAACAGCAGCAAAATTATGTGCTGACCACACAGCTGACTGCGCTGGCTTGTGAGTATGAGCAAAACATCACCTTAGTACTGCCAGGAACACTTTGAGAAGAGAAACGATAGAGTAGGGTTACTTTTCAGTCTTGCATGATCAGATGTGGGCAATAATCCATTTCATGTAACACCATTAACTTTTATGTGGATCCAGGGAATGGTGAGTCTGGGGAAATTCTCATCAGAGATGAATACATGAGAGGCAATCGATGCTAAACTTCAGTTCCCTTTATTTCTTCTTAAGGAGATGAGCTGGATTCATATATCAGCTCCATCATCAAACGGACTGAATGCAGCAAATTATATTAATACAACTCTGGTCAAGTTACTTAGTCTTTCTTGGCATGTCACTCTATTAGCAAAATCGGAATAGTATAATCTGCTTTATAGGCCAGAGGTGGCATATCTGACCCTGGCATATAGTTAAGTATTTAGTGATGTTAATTTTCTCCATCTTTGAACAACTGAAGAATTATATGCAGTTAACATCTCAGAACTGACCTAGGTAGGAATTTGGCTAGCTGAGTTATGATAACTAGAAACAGTAGAAAAAACAGTGACTCACATCATGAGTTTTGGCTAAGAACTTTTGTTCCCTTCCTCACATTCAAACAAATGTGAATCTGGCACTACGAATAATATTTTATATATGAAGAAACTGAGGCTTAAAGTTTTCACACAGATAAATTCTGGTTTAGGCAACAATACCTTGTTGCCGAGTGAACTAATGCTGACAGTCTCTTATGTTCTTCTCTTCCACACAACTTCCTTTTTTTTTATTTTAGCAAAATATATACAATGAAAAATTCATAATTTTAACTACACAGCTCAGTGACATTGTCTACCCACACAGTTGTACAACCATTACCATAAAAAAGAACATTTTCATCTTCCCAAACTGAAACTCTGTACCCAAAAAACACTAACTTTCTATTCTCCTCCCCACCAGGCCCTGGCAGCCACCATTCTAATTTTTGTACCTGGACCTAACTTTTCTAGGTACCTCGTTTAAATAGAATTGTACAGTGTTTATCCTTTTAGTGACTGACTTATTTCACTTATCATCAAGCTTCTTCCATATTGTAGCATGTGTCAGAATTTCCTTCCTTTTAAAGGGTGAATAATATTAATAATATTTAATAATAATATTATTAAAGGTTGAATAATATTCCACTGTGTGCATGTATATATATATGACACTCAGTTTCTCTTTTTGGTTATTATAAACATTGTGTTCAAACATCTCTTCAAGTCCTTGTTTCCAGTTCTTTTGGGTAGATATCAAGAAGGGGAATTACTAGATTATATAGTAGTTCTAATTTTAATTTTTGAGGGACTAATGTACCCCTTTCCATAGATGCTACAGGGAACCAGTAAGGCACAGGGTTCCAATTTCTCTACATCCTCACAAACACTGTTTTTTAAAAAATTATAACCATCCTAATGACTATTCTAAGAGTTTGTCAGTCAGTTTAGCTGCTCAGTGATGTCCAACTCTTTGTGACCCCATGAACTGCAGCACACCAGGCTTCCCTGTCCATCACCAACTCCTGGAGTTCACCCAAACCCATGTCCATTGAGTCGGTGATGCCATCCAACCATCTCATCCTCTGTTGTCCCCTTCTCCTCCTGCCTTCAATCTTTCTCAGCATCAGGGACTTTTCAAATGAGTCAGTTCTTCCCATCAGGTGGCCAAAGTACTGGAGTTTCAGCTTCAGCATCAGTCCCACCAATGAACACCCAGGACTGATCTCCTTTAGGATGGACTGGTTGGATCTCCTTGCAGTCCAAGGGACTCTCAAGAGTCTTCTCCAACACCACAGTTCAAAAGCATCAATTCTTCAGTGCTCAGCCTTCTTCACAGTCCAACTCTCACATCCATACATGACCACTAGAAAAACCATAGCCTTGACTAGATGGACTTTTGTTGACAAAGTAATGTCTCTGTTTTTTAATATGCTATCTAGGTTGGTCATAACTTTCCTTCCAAGGAGTAATCTTAAAGTAAGGTCTTTAAGATTTTGTACTAATGCCTAATAAGATCAGTGATGGGAAACTAAAAAGTAATCACAGAGGACTTATACCTATGTGCTATTTGTAAATTGCTTGTTATATTTAAGTCAAGTTAGTCATCTTGAACGCAATTCATTTAAAAATGTAATTCGGTTCATCTGACCTAGCATCTGTCTGTAGATTTACAGCTAACTCTGTTTCAGTTGTTGTTTTTGAAAAAGCTTCTGAAATGATTTATTTTCTGGATTACATTTATTAAAAAGATAGGACAATTATAAAATTCACTTGCGTTTTCTTTAGGTGGTGGGTGGGTGGATTAAATCAGTAGATTAAGCTGTAGCCATCTGATCATATTTTGTTTCTTGATGTCACATATCATTCTCCATATTTTGTCTAGATTTCAATTGTAGTAGCAAGTATTTGGCAGTAAAACAAAAGACTGTTCCTCAATCTCAAAAAATTGAGAAAATGATAAACTCAGTGCAATTTCCCCAACAAATACAATAATGCCTCTTTTAAAGTTAAGGTCCTGAATTTATATTAATAATCTTATTACCCTATAGAGTTTCCAGGTGGCACTCATGGTAAAGAATTTGCCTGCCAATGCAGGAGACAAAAAGATGTGGGTTCAGCCTCTGGATTAGGAAGATTGCCTGGAGAAGGAAATGGCAACCCACTCCAGTATTCTTGCCTGGAAAATTCTACGGACAGAGGAGCCTGGAGGGCTGCAGTCCATGGGGTCGCAAAGAGTTGGACATGACTGAGCACGCACATGTACGGGTTTATTGGCCTATAAAAATATACATTTGCATATTAAAATGGGTTTTGGTTATGTTGATTGCAGACAAAGCAGATTTTTTGTATAATTATGAGGAGTGTTGAGGAAACAGAATGGAGTCTCTTTTGATGATATTAAATTCCAGTGATCCAGAATTTACTGGCTGTGTGAGACTGAATAAGAAATCTTTGTGGAACTTAAAAAAAAGAGTAAACTAGAGAATACAATCCTTACATTCCAGTTATGAAATAAACACTGCTGAGAAACATTTAGTAATAGGGGCCTCTAAGAATAGGTGCTTGTTTAATGTTAGTCCTCTTTTTCTCCCCCTTACACTTTAATTTTCATCTTTGTTATATGACAACTATCCAGAGGAACATTTTATCCTGATTACCATATTTCTTCCCTTTTCATTTTCTTTGGCACAAAAACACTGAATGTTTAATTTCAAAGCATGAGCTGGTATGTATGTATATGGGTTTTCTCAAGAAATAAATTTAATTTAATTAATAACTTCAAAATCCCTTGGGTGACATGGAATATGTACAGTTATTATAAGCCAATTGTATGGCAGGGTGCTGTGGAGGAGATCATTCAGCAGGAGGTAGAGACAGATAACATATGTGCAAATGGAAGTTAGAACCTAGGCATCAATCCAGGAGTAAAGGGTGCTAAGCTGGTCTCAACCAACTTGCTGTCACCCAGGTGTATTCATGTCAAGCCAAGGCAAAGCTACAAGCTTGGGGCAGATGACTGGTCCAGTGCCTATTAAGGCATCTTACTTCTTGTTTCAGGCATTTGTGGAATATCAACATTGGTGTGCTGGCTATAAATAAACTGGATTTTAGAACAGCCACATTTACAAGCCAAAATCAACAGGAAGGATTTGCTATTACAAAGCACTTGTGGCCATCAGTGTTCTCTTTTAAGTGGCAATTTTTCCCAGTGCATTCAAAATGTGAGTTGATTTACAAATAGGTGATTTTTAAAATAGGAATTGAGAACTGAAAAGTACCTCAGACTTCATCTAGTACAACATCTTCATTTTACAATGAAAGAAACTGTAAAAGAGGCTGTCAAAGGACAAACAACTTGCCCAACTTCAGGAAATTCAACAAGTTCGAATTGCCAAACTTCCTAACTACCAGGGCAGAGCTCATCCCAAGAGGCCATGCCGTTGATTTCTAAAAGGGTTATTTCTATGCAGTTAACTAAAAAAAATAAATGCTACCATTCCCCTCTAATGCCTAAACAACTTCAGAACTGTTCCTTGGTAATTTTACAGTTTGGCCTGGAGTATTTCGACGTAGACACTCAAAAATTCACCAAGCAACTATTTTTCTAATCTTAGTAATGATGAATAGCACTCACTGTGTACCAGTTACTAGTCCAAAGATTTTCCATCAGTTACCTCACAAAAGTTCCTATGAGAAAGGAACTATTATCCCCATTTTACAGATGAATAAATGAAGCCCAGAGTAAATACTTAAACAACTTGTCCAGAATGTACATGGTTGATAAGTGACAGATTTGGGATTTGAACACAGTCAATACATGCACTTAATTATTATATTTCCTCTCAGAAAACTGCTATCCTACAGCACCAGTTCTCTATAACAAGGATAAACAGATGTTCCTTGTGGCCACATGAAAATAATTAATTGAATATAATATCTGACCTTTCTATATAGTGGCAGGGAAGAGCCAAAGACACCAGGTGTGATCTAAACTGAACTGCAAGCACTTCACAAATGAGGCCATCTTGGAGAAGGCATGTTAGATTTTCTGAAGTTTCATTACACTTCAAGAAATACAGCATTCTTCAATTACTTTAAATGTAGGTCTTCAATATGGAAAGAGCATGCAGTCTAAGTAAAACTGAGCAGTTACTTGAAGTCAGGTAAAACAAACAGGCCATTATTTCATAAATGACATTTTAATTATCACCAGGAGGCCATTAAAAATGCATTGTGGCAGTTTGCTTGGTTCCTTTTGGAAAGATAATATTGACAAACTGCTATGAAACTGCAGTTCAGAAAACAGTGTAAATTGAGATGGGTAATAAAACACACATTCACTTGTGTACCCTAAAGCAATGATGAACAATTTAAAGAGAGAAGACAAAGTTAAAATTATGCTTTTCCTTTTCAGGGAAAGGCAGAAGAAAAAGTCATTTCTGGGAAGAATGTTAGGTCTGCAAATTTATTACTGATGTGGATTACTTGATGTGCTTAGCATAGTAATTTAAAGATTCAGTCATCCAAGCACGAGCCCTTGAGTTGCCAAGTGCCCTTGAATGCCAGTGTTGCCTTGCTCTCGCTCCAGAAGATTGCCTTGTTAGTTATCTCTAGTCTGGGGGATTCCAAGAGAACAATTTAGTTCTGGAGATGACCCTGGGTCTCACTGAGGGTGACTGCCATAACTCCAGAAGCTGTGATCATCTTTATAAATTCCACAGCTTCCTGCCTAGGTGATGACTGGACATAAGGAAGTTTTTTCCTATTTAACTTTTACTTAAAGTTGAAGTTCCTATTGCTTATCATGTCTAATTTTCCTTATAACTGAAGCAGGTACAAATACTTTTTGCCAGTGATGTGGGTCATCACTTTGGATACCACAGGAAAACCATTCAAGCCACTCACCTTTTAACTCTCTCCTCTAGGAAATACTTTTTATATTTGTCTCTTTGACAAACCAAAGAGGAAAAGCTGTGGTTACTGATTCCATTATAGATTAACCACATAAAACAAAATTCTTGAGATATCCTCTAGGGGAATACGTAAAACATAAAGAACAATGATAAGAATATAAGAATCAGGGAAATATAGCAAGACAAAGATGCTATAAACAATAAAAATAAGAGTAATAAAGCCTCCAAATTGAAAAATATATATAATGGATAAAATTTAAAGACATTTAATTGAAGAGTCGAGTGGCAAGAACAAGGAAATTCTTCATAGCAGGGAGCAAAGGGACAAAGTGAGAGAAAACATAAGCAAAGATGGATGACTTAGAGGATCAATCCAGAAAGACTACATCTGACTAATGGGTGTTCTAGATAGACAAGCAAACACAAGGAAAGACATTTTTAAAGAAATATAAAAAGAATATTTTCCAAATTTGAAAAGCCTTTTTTTTTTTTTTCCCAAATGAGAAGGATGTACTGTAGGCCTAACACAAGCACATTTTTAAAAAGTAATATATGCCAATCTATGGTGAAATTTTAGAACACCAGAACGGGGTTCAACAAACTTTTTTCTTTTTAGGGCCAGGGAGTAAATACTTTAGGCTTTGTACACCGTACAGTCTGCCAACTACTCTATTCTATTGTAGCACAAAAACAACCATGAATGAAAAAGAAAGTGAAATCACTCAGTCATGTCTGACTCTTTGCGACTCCATGGATTGTAGCCTACCACATTTCTCCATCCATGGGATTTTTCAGGCCAGAGTGCTGGAGCGGGTTGCCATTTCCTTCTCCAGGGGATCTTCTCAAACCAGGGATTGAACCTGGGCCTCCTGAACTGCAGGCAGACGCTTTTACCATCTGAGCCACCAGGGAAGATGGACAACCATGGACAACACATAAATGAATGAACTTAGATGTGACTGGGAAATTCTATCAGGCCTTTGTTTTAGAATTAGTATAATCTGGTAACCAATAAGAAGGCATCAATAATTACTGTGCATGCATCACTCTTCAATGAGTTTTCTTTTGAAGATGACCAACTACTGCTTATCTTCCAAAGGGGGAGGAAATTCAGGAGATTATGTTTTGGGCTTGATGTCTCTGAACACAGAAGCAGAAGATATTTGCAATGGAGTAAGCAAAAGTCATCTTCCAAAATTTAAGCTATTTCATAGTTCCAAACTTCCACACCTAGGTGAAATGAAAATTGTGCAATGTCTGAGAACTTCTGTTCTGATTTATACCCTTGATAAGGATATGAATTTTCAATTTCAGCCCCCAAAGATTGTATCAGACTCAGGTTTTTGAGTGGGTGAATACTTAAAATCCATGTTTTTAACACATTTGCAAATATTTAGTAGCTCTGGCTTAAAAGTGTATTAACAGGACTGCACAAACTTAGTCAATACCGTCTTTTAATCTATATACATGCCACTTGACTTATATCTTCCTCTTTGGAGTTCATAAGTATTCTTGACTCTGCTGTCAGTATATAGGATGAACCATGAAGCTCAGATATAAACTTGTCATTTTTAAGATAATGTACTCAAATTCAACAGAGGATGAGATGGTTGGATGGCATCACTGTCTCAATGGACGTGAGTATGAATAAACTCCGGGAGTTGGTGATGGACAGGGAGGCCTGGCGTGCTGCAGTCCATGGGATCATAAACAGTTGGACATGACTGAGTGACTGAAGTGAACTGAACTCAAATTCTACAATTTAATTCCTGACTCTCTGTTATACTGTTATATTTAATTTGGGTAACACTTTCCATGATTTTTCTGCACCAATTTGGTGCCATGATGCTTGGAGTCAGAGTATAAACAAATTATCTTAATGCGAAACTATATATAACCTGTGGAAAGGCAAATGTTTAATTGTGTCTAAATTTAAAGTGGTATTTGATTTCAGTATAAAAGTACATTCAAGAAATTGTACTGTTTTCTGAAATTATCTTTTTTTAAAAACCATCTATGCTCATTTAACAAGTTTAATAACTGCATTTAAAAAGTAGAGCTTCATGTTTTGTACTCTGCTACCTAAGCTGCTAAAGAACAATATTCAGAGAGATTATTATCAAATGTGAGTTTGACCTAGAAGGTAGGGATTTATTTCCCTTCTATGTTGTTTTCCTCAAAAGAAAATTAGGCACTTAGTTCTATAAACATAGTGCGATCAGTTAGTGTAATGGGAATTATTTTCATTTTTACTTACTGTAAAGCACTAAAATTCACTGGAAAACAGAAGGATATGTGATGAGGTACTCAAAGATTAAGGATGGATTAGGGAAAAGTAGAATTTTGGGGAAGCAGAAAATATCTTGACTGTGTGTCCTGTATATGTCAGTAGGCTTTCACAAGAGAGTGCATATGTTTAAAAACACTAAGATATTCCTGAGTAAAGTGATGGGTCAGAGAGGTTATTTGCTCCTAGGACTCTTTATTTTATTATTATTTTTTTCCCTAGGGCTCTTTAACTCTGTAAGAATTATAACCCCAAAGTGTCTTTGTAATTTAGTTTTCCTGTTGAGTTATGGATAGTGATTAAAACAAATGTGCACGAGTCAGTATCAAAGCCTATACTTTTTCCTACTGGGAAATAAGCTCTATAATGATAGGGACTTAGTCTCGTTCACTGTTGTTTCTTCAATTTCTAGAGCAGAATAACTGTGTTAAAAATACCTGTATCATCAAAGAAGGAAGGAATGAAAAAAGGAAGGACGGAGAGAAGACACTGGGAAGATGCTGTAGCAGTGAGTTAAGGTTTAGAGAAAAGGAATGGAGCCCTGGGAATAAAATGCTCCTTCCATTTAGGTATTGGCTTCAAGTCAGAGGTAGATGATGACAAGACAAGAACGACAGTAGTTCTCTGGTTCCATGAACTTCCATTCAGAAGGATACAACAGGCACAGTAAAATGTGGTAAAGGCTGTTTCAAGGATATAGACTAAATATTATGGGAACAGAGCAAAAGAAATCTTTAAAATTAGCTTTTGGTGTTATTAGTTTTGACTGCCAACTGTTTATTAAAGTCATACTGCAGGTGATGTCTAACACTCCTTTTAGAGAGTTATTAGAACAACTTATTGAAGATGAATGGGGCTTCCCTCAGTCAGTAAATCATATGCCTGCAATGAAGGAGACCGGATTCAATTCCTTGGTCAGGAAGATCCCCTGGAGAAGGAAATGGCAATCCGCTCCAGTATTCTTGCCTGGAGTATCCCATAGACAGAGAAGCCTGGCAGGCTACAGTCCATGGGGTCACAAGAGTCAGACACGACAGCAACTAAAACCACCATCATCATTGAAGATGAATAATAAAACTAGCATCATTTTTCTTGTTTACCAGTTATTTCCAGAGCCCTGCTTGTTATCCAATGTCAATAAGAAATCCTAAACTTGAGCCAGTATTCAGATTAACAGCTCTCAGCTGAAGCCTCACAACAGACACATGGATGAGTTGATCACTTAACAAGGAGTCAGTGTGTAGTATAAGCTAGCCCTCAGGAATTGTACAGAGCATATTTTAATCTATATTTTAGCCAGAAATCTGGGTGTGTTCATGTATGTTACACATATGAATGCACCTTTCCCATGTGCAGAAGTGAAACAAATATTCTGGAGAACTGCCACACTAGGGAAATGCCTATTTTAGGATGGAATACAAGTTTGAGAGAAAATTCTTTAACTAGGAATTGCTCCTGAGTTATTGGTAGAGGAGAGGATAACCAAAGAGAGAAATATGACAAATATTCTGGTAGGAGAGAAGATCTGACTTTAGTTAGTTACAAAAGGTTCATTGAATTATTTGGTAGCACTGAGTAATTCCTGGGCATATTTCAACTTAAGAAACACTCATTCTGTTATTTTTATTTAATATTATGATATGTTCTAAGATTAATGATAATCTAATAGATTTCTGAAATGAAATCTAACATAAAATAGCTTAATTAAGTGAATTCCTCTGGGAGCCTCATGGCTAATTTTAGAAAATTTGGGGCAAATGCTATAGAGTTCCAACTTGAAATAGAGTCATAGGCACTGTGTAGTAAACCAACTCAACTCCCTCATGCAGAAAGCTAAAGAAATCATAATTTTCTTAACCCAAAGGATTTCAATTGAAGAACTCAGGCAGTGATACAAGAAAAAGAGAAATAAAGGGTGAAGATCATTCACATATCATTTAACAGTTTAAATACAGGCAGACTCTTAAGATGAAACAACTGTCCTCATAGTAACTCTCATCTTTATTTAACTGTAAATGCAACTGATCCTGAATAATTTGGTCCCCTAATAGTTAAACTGATATTTACTGTAGCACAACAGAGCAACGCTTTTAAAATATCAGGCGATTTTGGTTTTGCTTGACTATATCTTTACAAGATTTCTTCTGAAAATCTCGAATTCAATAGTCTAAGAATCTTTATGACATCTGAGACTCTGTTTTTCTTCCCCATACAGAATTATTTACTTGGTAAAATTTGCTTAAGTCTACTCAATAACTAAAGAAAATTAGATATGTGGCATTTCTTCATTTTTTAATTGCTGTATTAATTGATATAGATGATGCTAAAGCTGAAACTCCAGTACTTTGGCCACCTCATGTGAGGAGCTGACTCACTGGAAAAGACTCTGATGCTAAGAGGGATTGGGGGCAGGAGGAGAAGGGGATGACAGAGGATGAGATGGCTGGATGGCATCGGACACGACTGAGCGACTGAACTGAACTGAACAAAGTAAAAGTCTATTCTAACAACTACTTGTAAATGCTGAATTATTTTGAACTTAACTGTCTTCTTGGGATTGTCTTTGAAGAAGAATGGCTTAACATCAAATAGATCGGCCTGCACATTAATTCAACATATATTTACTGAATGTGTTTCATGAGTACATTATATTGGAGTCTAGGGATAAAATGGCAAATAAACAAACAGTGTGCCTTTAAAGATTGTATAGTTTAGTGGCTCTGAAAATAGACACTTGGAATAAGGTGTGGAGAAGTCAATGAGAGTGGTTTAGGATAGAGAGCACTGAAAGTATATTTGTAATTTGGGGAAAGCTGCCTGGAGAAGCAGCCTGTAAGGAAGCCTGAAAGGAAGAAAGAATTAATCTGGTAAAGGAATATAGCAAGAAGGTGATTGTACGAGAGGAGTCCAGATAAAAGGAAACTGAGTTATGAGAGGGTATGGTTCACTTGGGAAAATATGGTGGAAAAAGCTCAGTGTCTGAAGCAGAAGAGGTGGAGGAGAGGTCCTGATACTACAAACAATAGCCAAGACAAATAAACTTGACTTAGGAGTTTGAACTTCATTCAGAAGGGTTAAGAGGAGCTCTTAAGATTTTTTAAGAAAGGAAATGAAGTGACAGGATTGGTACTAGAGGAAGATCACTGTGGTTACGGTGTGGAGAATGAATTAGAAAGTGGCAAGTATGGAAAACAGGGAAATTGGCTAGGATGTATCTTTTAGATTTGGAAGAAGTTTGTGATCACCTAAATTAGGCAAGCCACTTGGAAGTGAGATTGTAAAAGGTTGCATTGTAGAATTATTGAGGAGGTAAAACTGCTCATATGCAGTGTTTGGTTGTTTGGACTAAAGGAGAAGTAAAGCCAGTTAAAGCGTCTGCCTCCAATGTGGGAGACCAGGGTTCAATCCCTGGGTCGGGAAGATCCCCTGGAGAAGGAAATGGTAACCCACTCCAGTATTCTTGCCTGGAGAATCCCATGGACGGAGAAGCCTGGTAGGCTACAGTCCACGGGGTCGCAAAGAGTTGGACACAACTAAGCGACTTCACCTTCACCTTCAAAGGCAAATTTGATTAAAAAATTTTTTGGGGGCTTGGGAAACTAGGTGCCATTCACAGAGACAGGTAAATATCTCAGGAGAACCTTGGAAGATGATGATAAGTTAGCTTCAAACAGACTGAATTGAATTCTTATGGATATCCAAATGGAGATATTAGGAAAGCACTGAATTCGTGGTTCTGGCATTTAGGAGCGATCAGGGATGAAAATATAGATTTGGTATAATTAAATGAATATCAAATTGATATATAACAGTTGAAAATGGAGCTAAAAATACTGACATATTTGTGTTACATGCATTTCTGGGATATGACTTTGTATTTGAACAGCACTAAAATCTATTCTGATAAAAATAAATTTTGGGAAATGAAGGCTGTCATAAATATTTTTTCTGATTTATATAAAATCTGATTTCTTGCCTATTCATCATTCCATTTCTACTTTTGCATATTCTATTTCGACCCTGCATTAAAAAAAAAATGTAACCTAGCGAGTGAAGTAAGCCAGCACCTCCCTAACCCATTCAAGCAATTAACATTTCATCCGTCTCCTCAGTCTCTATGACAAATATCCAGAGTTTGGGAGCTAAGAAAGTCCAGAAATAATAAAATAGACAAGTCTGAATAAAAATACGATTTTGACAAAGTCAGAAATATTGATTTTTAATACTTAAATGCCACCAAAACAATGTTAATGTTTCTTTCACTCTACTATTCCAGTGAATAATAACACTTACCTGTAAAGTCAGAAGTAGTTTTCTGGAACCTCTAGCTGTGGAATGAATATTGTAGTACACCCTGTGTGGCATCAGGTAATTCCTGTGCCCAGGTCTCAGGTTCTCCTCTAGTTTAGTATCTGGAGCCCTTACCCAGCTTAATAATGAATAAGACTTCACTTTCTTGTTTGCTCTTCCAGTCTGAGGATGTCACAGGGCATTTTCTTTCTGAGCCCTGCCTTTACCAGAGAAACCCTTTCAAATGAACTTTGAACTAGGGTCTTTTCCTGCACAGAACAAAGAATTATCCACAGAACTTGAGGGATGAATCAGAACCCTTTTTGCCAAATGCTTACACGCCAAACATTCCATCCTAACTTCTCAATGTCAAGGAGTTGATCTTTTACAATTGGTTTTAAATTTTAAGACAAGTGATTTTTTTGTTGTTGTTGTTAAAGACAAGTGAGATAGGATACCTTTTGTAAATATCTAGGCAACTCCTTCAAAAAAAATGTTATTATTCCATTAATCTTTTGAATTTATCTAGATAAATACATGGAGAATTGAGTTTATCTCCTCTCTGATCCACAAAAACAAACTAAAATGCTCACAAAGAAATAAAGAAACAGAAAAAGAATAGGAAAGAAGGAATAATAGATTCAGGATGACAGCATAATTCTAGAGAAAAAAAATAGATGGAGGAGAGTTAACTAATCTTGGCAGACATAGGAAACAAAAATCTAGAGCCTTTAGGCAGTGATTAAAGAGGATCCATCAGTTCTTAACCATGGACCCCATAAGTGCTCACGGGCTGAAGTGCAAAGCTGAAAACAGGAGCGTTAGACAGAAGTTTGCTCGCTGAAACTTCAGACTTGTCAGCTCCTGTGCTTTATTCTGCTCCCGGAATACAGGCACTAGGCAGGAGACTAGAACACTCATCTCTGGAGAAACTGAATGGCCCTAGGGAAAAGACCTGCTATCATCAAAGTCTGGAGGTGTTCCCTTTCACCCTGAAGAGCACAAAACTGCAGGCCAGTCCCTTTGAATGAAGCCCACCAGTCAACAGCCCTCTTCCCCAACAAGAAAGTGAAAGTGAAAGTCACTCAGCTGTGTCCAACTCTTTGAGACTCCATGGACTACACAGTCCATGGGATTCTCCAGGCCAGAATACTGGAGTGGGTAGTTTTTCCCTTCCCCAGGGGATCTTCCCAATCCAGAGGTCAAACTCAAGTCTCCCGCATTGCAGGCAGATTCTTTATCAACTGAGCCACAAGAGAAGACCGAGAATATGAAGTGGGTAGCCTATTCTTTCTCCAGGGAATCTTCCCGACCCAAGAATCGAACAGGGGTCTCCTGCATTGCAGGCAGATTCTTTACCAACACAGCTATCAGGGAAGCCCCAACATGGGGAGGTGTAAATCCTCTAAACTACAACTCACCACTTTACATTAGAATATACGCAGCCAAGAATTACTTGACTTCTGTAAATCTTCAAACAAGAGGTCAAAAGAAACAGAAAAGTAGAAACTGGGAGAGAAGTGACTGTTCTGGAAACAGAAGAAATTTTTTTTTTTTAATAGAGACGTTATATCCATTAAATAAAACCATAATGCCCTACCCAAAAAAATAAATAAAGAAATAAAAGATTGAAGCAAGAAGGGGAAAAAGGAACTTAGGAATTATCCTATCCATCTGTGTAGACAATACTATGTCCTAGCATTTTGTAAAGTTTTGGAAATTCAGTATTATATATAATTAGAAAACTAAGAAAATGCCAAAATAAAGAAGTTATTAATTCATAGGAAAAATACACATAATCACAGTATATAATTTTTCTTAGGAGTGAATAATAATTACACAATCATAATAAAATAAATCATGAGTTAATTTAATGAAAAACTGTGACCACCCATAAGGGGAAGAGGGAGACGTAGAGTGTGTATATGGAAAAGAAAGCTAAAGATTCATATACTAGATTAGGAATCAAAATGCAATTTCTAAAATTAATAGAACAACACAGCAGTACAAGGATAATATTTATTTTAAAATATGTAATCACATATCAGATTAAATTATTATAGAAGTTGAAAGTGATCGCCTTGAAAGAAGAGAATATGGGTTGGTAACAAGTACAGTAGGACACTTTATATCCAATATCAGCTTTTTGTGCTATTTTACTTTTATAATATGTTCATATATTATTTTGTCAAAATAAAAATAAAGTAAAATATATTTATCTGACAATACCCCTTGGATCTGATTTATCATTCTTATGTTTTAGAGTAAAGCCAATGTATATTTTAATAAATTAAATATTCCTCTCAACTTTCCCAAAGATTTGAAAATGTGAGTTATTTGGCAATCATTCACAATAAACTTTTTCAAAAGAATATTCTCAGCATTCTTTCCGAAATTCACCTGCTGAGAACCAGTATGTAGTATGTTTTATTAAAAGGTCTTAGAAATCCTGTCTAACATCTCGGGAAATTTGGTTGATCACTTTGAGATACTGCAAAAATCCTGTTTTCTTTCAGTATTTATGAGCATTCTAAAGAGACATTCAAATTTTGCATCACTACTGGAGGCTAAAGTATTTCAACTTCTTAAATTTTAATGAGTGAATGTTTTGAACAATGAGATCCCCTTAGAAAATTACTTTCCCAAACTTTCCTTTTTCAAAGCAAAGAAATCCAAATCTTTATGCTTCATAAAGCAACCTGTGAGAAATAGTATCAGGCTTTGAAAGTTTACATTAGAGTAAAAAGAACAATTAATACAAGCAGAAAATATTAATTTGGGGTCATCTGTGTATCATCTGGGCTTCTTCCTATCCACATATAATATAATGGATATAAAAACTGCCTTTTCCTTGGAATGATTAAGCAAGTAAGCCAGAGATCTACTTAGGCGAATCTCTTAGATTTGAACACAAGGAATTATTAGTAGGCAGGTACACTGCCCAATTGTTTTAAGGAGTTGAAAGGTAACTCTATTATATTTTAGGTTTTGCATTTCAAATGCTGGAAAAATGTGACCCTTTCTTCTCTCAATCCGTCCTCTCAATGCATTATAATTCCCAGAAAACTAAATATATTTCTCTCCTTTTATAAGATTTATTGTCTTGGATACTTTGAAGCCAAGTCTTTGTGAACATTTGATTTAGTCTTCATACTCAAAATGGAGTGGAAACACTTTGTTTCTTTTCTCTATGGGCATTTTTGTTTAAATCTAAAAGCATTTTCACAACCATCAAACAAAGGACAGGGATGAGAAGTGCAGGCAAAGTGATATATGAGAGATGGGCCACACTAGCAAGTGTCAATCAGGGAAAATATCTCCCCATAAAATGCTTTTCTCTGCTTATTTTTATCATTTACATAGATAAACCTTTTCTATCAAATACATTATTAGTCAAAATTAAACCTATATATAAGTTAGAAACACCATTTTCAAAAGAAATCTCATTATCACTTAGATTTTGTTCGTTAGATTTCATTTATTCTTTGCCTTCAGCTTCAGGAGTTGAATTAATTGATTAAACAAGAATTACAATAAACGCAAAAGTTAATGGTGATTTTTAAGAGCAATCTGATCAAAGCTTTAGCTCTCTGACTTTGAAAAGCCAGCTCCTTTCACAATAAGCAATGCTAGTTACTGGTTGCTAGGTGTAGGGACTCATTCTTTCAGTCATCAAAAACCTCCTATATTTTTTCCAATTAAAGTGACAGAAACACTGAAGAGTGTCAAGAAATCCAATAATGAAAAGCACTAAATATTTTACAAAAGCTTGAGCTGAACAAGGCATAGGATCTGGCTTCAAGGCAAAAGAAATATTAATTTTCTTGTAATTAACTTAAATGTTTTCCTAAAAAAGTAATGACAGGAGATGCTTTAATATTGGTTTCTCAAAAGTTAAAAAATGAGCCTGTTGCTTTCTAGTTCTATTAAATAACTATTCTGGGGAAATCTTATCTAGGCTGGTGACCTTAATGTCATTTCTGATGAGACAGTAAGACAAATGTGAAGGCCATTTGTAAGAAGAGTGACCTTGAAATGGGATAAAAATTCAGAGTGAAGCTTTCTTGATTTAGGGAAATTCTCGCAGATAACATTTCTATTTTCTTAAAGGATACAAAGAAATATATGAAAAGAGACTCATTCAAATACTTTCTATTTGTTGAATACCTACTATATGCCAGGTAGCGTTTTAGGCACCAGGAATATAGCAATGGTCAAAAACATAAACAGGAACTTCCCTGATGGTTCAGTGGTTAAGAATTTGCTTTGCAATGCAGGGGACACAGGTTCAGTCCCTGGTCCAACAATTAAGACACCACATGCCCTGGGGCAACTAAGCCCATGCATGGCAAGTACTGAGTTCACGTGCTTTTGGAGCCTGTGCAAAGGGCATCTGTGCCACAACTAGAAAGACTGTGTGCCAAATGAAAGATCCCACGTGACAACTAAGACCTGAAACAGGTCTTAGTTTAAATAAATAAATTAAATTAATTTTATAAAATACATTTTATAAAATTCTTATTTAAATAAAATTAAATAAATTTATTTTAAATAAATAAATATTTAAAACAAACAGAAAACACAAACAGTCCTTGATCTTGTGGAGCTTGTAGATTAGTTGGGTAGATTGGAACTAATGAAATAACATAAAGTTGAATGCATAATTTATTTACCTACCTATCCATCTATTTGGGGCTTCCCAGATGGCTCAGTAGTAAAGAACTTGCCTGTCAAGGCAGGAGATGCATGAGATGTGGGTTCAATCCCTGGGTCGGGAAGAAATGGCAACTCACTCTAGTATTCTTGACTGGAAAATCCCGTTGACAGAGGAACCTGGTGGGCTACAGTCCACTGGGTCACAAAGAGTCGGACATGACTGAGCCCAAGAGCAAATGTATCCATCCATCCATCCATCCATCCATCTATCTAGACATCCAGAAGAAATAAGATTGATTACAGGACTTCAAATGAAGTGACTTGGCATGAATGTTTGCAGGCATAGGATTTCCATGGCAGCATTACAGACTAAAGGAGACAAGAAAGGTTTCTTGAAGAAGTGGCCCTTGAAAGTGAAAGAAAGTGAAGTCGCTCAGTCGTGTCCGACTCTTTGCGGCCCCATGGACTGTAGCCCACCAGACTCCTCCATGAAATTTTCCAGGCAAGAGTACTGGAGTGGGTTGCCATTTCCTTCTCCAGGGCATCTTCCTGACCCAGGGATCGAACCCAGGTCTCCCGCCATGCAGGCAGACGCTTTACCGTCTGAGCCACGAGGGACTTGGCATGCATGTATGCAGGCATAGGATTTCCATGGCAGCATTACAGACTAAAGGAGACAAGAAAGGTTTCTTGAAGAAGTGGCCCTTGAGCAGGTGTCTAAAAGGATGAGAAGGATTTCACTAGGCAAAGAACTATTGGGGGAAAGGGAGTATGGTTAGGAAAAGTTCTTTAGACAAACAATTCCTATTGTCTTTAGACAATAGGAATGATGATCCTAAAGTGTCAGGAAATAAGGTGCATTTAGAGAACTGGGAGCAGGTATCTGTGGGCAGGGGAGGTACCTGGCGGGCAGGAGGAGCCTGCCAAGAGATGACAATGCTCTAGAGATAGGCACAAACCAGAGGAGCTTCCCAGGTAGCGTGAACGGTAAAGAACCTGCCTGCCAGTGCAGGAGACAAAAGAGATGTGGAGTTGTGAAGATCCCCTGGAGGAAGGAATAGCAACCCACTCCAGTGTTCTTGTCTGAGGAATCCCATGGACAGATTAGCCTTGCAGGCTATAGTTCATAGCATCGCAAAGAGTCAGACATGACTGAAGCAACTTAGCATACATACATAAACTAGAACCTGAAGGGTTTGAGGGTCATGCCAAGGATTTTGGCCTCCCCTTTATTGTTAGTTTGCTTAAATTGACTGATTTACTGAATTTTTTCCCTTACACTGAATTCTATTATTCCACATATCACCATGGACAAATATTCTAATATACTGACTGAAAATCTGTTCATTAGACTAGATATTCTAATGTACTGAGTGAAAATTCATTCAGTAGACTAAATATTTATTGAGCACCCATTCCCTGTGCCATACACCACTCTAGGAATTGGGAAGGTAACAGTGAACCAAATAGATTTAAATCCTTATGAAGTTTACATTTATGATAAAGAAGACAGAGACTGATATAAATAAGTAAAATATATTTGGTTAGATGTTAAGTGCTACGGGGGAAAAAAACGATGCAGGGAATAGGAGCAAGAAGTATAAGAAACATGCACTTGAATACATCTTTGCTGATCCTGTTTTGTTTGAATACATTTAAATTCATGTAAATGGTATTGTGCTATAGATCTTATTTAGTTTCTTATTTTTTCAACCGTGTCCTTACTGAGAACCATTCATGTTGCTAGGAGTACATATAATCTGCTGCTCATGTTACATAACACTTCATGCGTCCCCATCATGTTTTATGTATCTATGCTTTCAAAGATGGGAAATCAAATAGTCTCCAATTACTTATTCTCCTTATTCTCAAGAGTAAAGCTCAACTATGGATCCACGGTTTTCTGTATGTACATGTGTGACAGTGGAGAGAAAGTAACAACAGAAGGGAAGTAGAGCTAGCTTTGCATTTTGAAATGATAACTCTGGATGCAGTGTAAAAACTGGAGGGAGAAAGTCCAGACTAAACGTAAATAAACTATTTCAGAGACTTATTGCAGCAGTCCAGGAAGAAATATTGCATCTTACACTAGACTGATAGTAATGGTGGAACTGAAGAGAAACAGAATGACCCAAACAATGTTTAGAAAGTAATGCTGATATACTCTGGTGATAAAATGGATATGGAAGTGAGGAATAAGGATATGTCATGAGTGAGTCTTAGCATTCTAACACAAGCAAATGAATGGATAAATACTTATTTACTAAGGTATACACACTGAAACATGATCGTTTATAGAGATAGAATGGCCTTAATACTGGTTAACATATAAAATGACATAGTGAAATGTTATTTGACCATTCTGATAGTAAGATTCATAATACCTACTTATGTCCTACTAACTGCACTAGGGGTTTAACAGTCTAGTAAAGAGACAAAAAACTAACAATTAAAATATTGTAACTCTATAATTACTATGATGAAGACTATAGGTGGGCACATAGAGTAAAACACACTGGGGAATAGAATTTCACCAGGTAGACCAGGAGGAGAGCAGAGGGACGTCCAAGCACAAAGGCATGTTGGTGAGTAGTGAAGTGAAGTCGCTCAGTTGTGTCCGACTCTTTGCGAACCCATGGACACCCGGCTCTTCCATCCATGGCATTTTCTAGGCAAGAGTACTGGAGTGGGTTGCTATTTCCTTCTCCAGGGAACTTCCCAACCCAGGGATCGACAGGTCTCCTACATTGTAGACAGACGCTTTACCATCTGAGCCACCAGGGAAGTCTGTCGGTGAGTATGAATCAACTAATTTAGGACAACTTCAAGGAATTTAAATTTCCTGGAAGAACTCAGTGAAGTGAAGAGGGCAGGGTGTTGCTGAAGGTGAGACTGCCAGGAGTGAGAGGGGCCATATTCTACAGCATAAAAAGAATTTTATGGAGAAGCTGGTGGAAGTCATTTGAGCAGAGAAGTAACATGATTAAATGAGGAAATGAGATTATTCTAGCACCAAGAAAGAAAAAGCAGTAAAGACACATTCTCTATTCTCTGAGATTGAGAGAATATGAAGTGACAGGGACATTAGGACTAGGCCAGTAGACCAGAGGGGACACATTAAGAAGACATTATTTTGGGTTAGAACTGGAAAGACTTGATTATCTGAATGTTGTGGGGAATCAGGATGGCTTCTTGGTTTCTGACTTTAGCAACTGAGTTAATAAGTAAGTATGATACTGAATGATACTGGGATTACAGATGAGACAGAAGTTTTGAGGAGATGGCTATGTGCTCAATTTAGGAGAATCTTAGTTTATGTCTTTTTGAAGCACAATACAGATGGAGGTTGTATATAGGTTTAGACCTAGGAACTAGGTCTGAGTTGGGGAGTTGGGGCTACAGATTCAACAGGAGTCAAGTTGAATGGTGTATATAAAGACTGATAAAAAAGGATTAAGACTAAACAACTTTGTGACGCCAAGGCAGAGCAATAAGTATAAGTAAAAGCAAGTAATACACAATGAGTAAAGATTATAAGCATAGAATTGAACCAGGAAGAGAGGGAGAAGGTGAAAGAGAGTGATCAACTGAGGGAGAGAGACGGAGAGAGACAGAAAAAGGGACAAAGTTGATATACAGTATTTCATATGTGTATGTAAAATATTCCAATGTCTGCACTATTTTCTTTTAGATGTTTTTCACTGTATGCTAGTTTTGAAATATTTTCTAAAATGCTATTTATGCAAACATTCTCTAAAATGTTACTAGTTTACTAGTTTACCTTTAGTTTCTCTTTTACATCTCAGTTCAATTTGTCTTTGCATGTGATAGCCTAATTTTAATGAAGAATTCAGGTTTATAGGGTCTGTATTTTATGGCATCAATAAAGTTTTAAAATATAGTTAAAATGACTGCTCTATAAAATTTCCCCTTGTCTTGCAGTTTACATGCCCTTGGATTCTGCTTAATATACCCCCCACCCATAATTTCGTTGACATTTTCTGCTTTCTTTGCATTTGTTTTCATATATGTGGGCTGTTTCTTCTATCAAAAAGATTCCACCATTTTTAATTTTTACTCCCTTACCCATCTTTTATACATATTTGTAAATGTAGCACATATTTTCTAAGGTCTCTCAAGCCCCTGAATACTAATGGAATTAAATTAACAATAAAAGCCCAAATATCATTTTTTTAAACATATCTCTTACAAAAGCCTTTGTCCTTTGTCAGGTACCTCTGTCTATAATCCTGGAGGTGGGCAAGACTGTTGCCCCAACAGTGACGAATATTACTGTTTGTCCAGCATTTTAATGTTTTCCTCTGTTTGAGAAGTCCACCGTTTTGTAGGCATTGTGAGAAAGAGCACTGTGAGCACTTCACCTCCCACTGCAGACGTATGAAAACAAAATCAGCCTGAATGCTGGCAGTTACGGTATAGTCATGCAACCCAGTATCAGTCAAGCAGAGATACTCCTGCAGAGAATTTTGAACTTGGAATGAACGGCCTAAAGAAGGAGAGTGAACTGAGAATGTAATCTAGTGTCCAGTTGTAGGGTCCATTTCCCAAATCTGGGAGTCCTAGTATTAATAGTTGTCAAAAGTCAGAGATACTTAATGTTGTTATTTATTTGTATCAAAAGTCCTCTGTATAAACCCCACACCACGTAGTCCATTCATTAGCAGTCAAGCATATCCTTACTGATTAGTGACATTCAGCGTTTGTTCATACACCTGTTGGCCATTTGCATGTTTTCTTTGGAAAAAAAATGTCTATTTAAGTCCATAGTAGTAGTAGTGAAGTCGTTCACTCATGTCCGACTCTTTGTGACCCCATGAACTGTAGCCTACCAGGCTCCTCAATCCATGGCATTTCCCAGGCAAGAATACTGGAGTGGGTTGCCATTTCTTTCTCCAGGAGATCTTCCTGACCCAGAGATTGAACCCAGGTCTCCCGTACTGTAGACAGATGCTTTACAATCTGGGCCACCAGGCAAGTCCCATTTAAGTCCATAGTCCATTTTTAAATGGACTTATTTAAATTGAACTATTATAAATTGAGTTGCTTGTATTTTCGGTTTTACTTTTTGCTTCCCTTAATTATATGAATTCCTTTACATGTGTAAACTAAGAAAATGTAGGAGGCCTGTATATATTTTGCTGATTAATTCTTTTTTTCTCCCACCTTCGAAGGCTATTTATTGATTACTGTGTGCCATCTACTATGGGAGCTAGGTCTACACATATAAATAAGAAGCTCTCCCTGATGCAAAGGGCTTAAAGTCCAATTGGAAAGACACATTGAAAAAATGATTACAAAGAAGACATACAGATGGCTAACAAACACATGAAAAGATGCTCAACATCACTCATTATCAGGGAAATGCAAGTCAAAATCACAATAAGGTACCATTTCACACCAGTCAGAATGTCTGCTATCCAAAAGTCTAAAGCAATAAATGCTGGAGAGGGTGTGGAGAAAAGGGAACTGTCTTACACTGTTGGTGGGAATGCAAACTAGTACAGCCACTATGGGAAACAGTGTAGAGACTCCTTAAAAAACTGGAAATAGAATGGCTTTATGACCCAGCAATCTCACTGCTGGGCATACACACCGAGGAAACCAGAACTGAAAGAGACACATGTACCCCAATGTTCACTGGAGCACTGTTTATAATAGCCAGGACATGGAAGCAACCTAGATGTCCATCAGCAGACAAATGGATAAGAAAGCTGTGGTACATAGGCACAATGGAGTATTACTCAGCCATTAAAAAGAATACATTTGAATCAGTTCTAATGATGTGGATGAAACTGGAGCTATTATACAGAGTGAAGTAAGCTGGCAAGAAAAACACCAATACAGTATACTAATGCATATATATGGAATTTAGAAAGATGGTAATGATAACCCTATATGCGAGACAGCAAAAGAGACACAGATGTATGGAACAGTCTTTTGGACTCTGTGGGAGAGGGCGAGGGTGGGATGGTTTGGGGAGAATGGCATTGAAACATGTATATTATCAAATGTGAAATGAATAGCCAGTCCAGGATTGATGCATGATACAGGATGCTTGGGGCTGGTGCACTGAGATGACCCAGAGGGATGGTATGGAGAGGGAGGTGGGAAACATGTGTACACCCGTGGTGGATTCATGTCGATGTATGGCAAAACCAATACAATATTGTAAAGTAATTAGCCTCCAATTAAAATAAATTTATATTAAAAAAATGTTGAATCATTTAAAAAAATGATTACAACAGAAAAGATTAAGTCAATAAATCTTTGTTCTCTCCTTCCCTTGATTTCTGTCTTCCAAAAGTAATTATTGCTCACTTTATGGAGATATATATATATAAATCTTTTGACTTCTTCAGCTATTTTTTCCAACAGCAACCCCAGTGTCTGGCAACCACCAATCTGTTCTCTATCTATTAGCTTGTTTGGTTGCTTTTATTTTGTTTAAATAAATTTTTCTTTAGGTTACACATATAAGGGAATTCTTACAACATTTATCTTTGTCTTACTTCATTTAGCATAGTGCCCTCAAGTTTCACCCATGTTGCTGTGAATGGCCAAGATTTTGCTACTTTTTATGACTGAATAATATTCCACTGTATGTGTATATGTATGTCTGTGTGCTTGTCTGTGTATCTCAATTTTTTAATCCATTCTTACATCAATGAATACTTACATTGTTTACATATACCTTGGCTATTATAAATATGGTACAACAAATATGGGGATGCAGTAGTCTTTCCAAGTGTATGTTTTCACTCATCTCCAATATAAATATCCAGAATTGCTAATGCACTGGTCATAGCAAACAACCTCTTCCAACAATACCAGAGAAGACTCTACACATGAACATCCCCAGATGGTCAACACCAACATCAGATAGATTATATTCTTTGCAGCCAAAGATGGAGAAGCTCTATATAGTCAAAAAAACAAGACCAGGGGCTGACTGTGGCTCAGATCATGAACTCCTTATTACCAAATTCAGACTTAAATTGAAGAAAGTAGGGAAAACCACTAGACCATTCAGTATGACCTAAATAAATCCCTTATGATTATACAGTGGAAGTGAGAAATAGATTTAAGGGCCCAGATCTGATAGATAGAGTGCCTGATGAACTATAGACTGAGGTTCATGACATTGTACAGGAGACAGAGATCAAGACCATCCCCATGGAAAAGAAATGCAAAAAAGCAAAATGGCTGTCTGGGGAGGCCTTCAAATAGCTGTGAAAAGAAGAGAGGTGGAAGGCAAAGGAGAAAAGGAAAGATATAAGCATCTGAATGCAGAGTTCCAGAGAATAGCAAGAAGAGATAAAAAAGCCTTCTTCAGCGATCAATGCAGAAATAGAGGAAAAAAACAGAATGGGAAAGACTAGAGATCTCTTCAAGAAAATTAGAGATACCAAGGGAACATTTCATGCAAAGATGGGCTCGATAAAGGACAGAAATGGTCTGGATCTAACAGAAGCAGAAGATATTAAGAAGAGGTGGTAAGAATACACAGAAGAACTGTACAAAAAGAACTTCACGACTCAGATAATCATGATGGTGTGATCACTCACCTAGAGCCAGACATCTTGGAATGTGAAGTCAAGTGGGCCTTGGAAAGCATTGCTACGAACAAAGCTAGTGGAGGTGATGGCATTCCAGTTGAGCTGCTTCAAATCCTGAAAGATGATGCTGTGAAAGTGCTGCACTCAATATGCCAGCCAATTTGGAAAACTCAGCAGTGGCCACTGGACTGGAAAAGGTCAGTTTTCATTCCAATCCCAAAGAAAGGCAATGCCAAAGAATGCTCAAAATACTGCACAATTGCACTCATCTCACATGCTAGTAAAGTAATGCTCAAAATTCTCCAAGCCAGGCTTCAGCAATACGTGAACCATGAACTTCCTGATGTTCAAGCAGGTTTTAGAAAAGGCAGAGGAACCAGAGATCAAATTGCCAACATCCGATGGATCATGGAAAAAGCAAGAGAGTTCCAGAAAAACATCCATTTCTGCATTATTGACTATGCCAAAGCCTTTGACTGTGTGGATCACAATCAACTGTGGAAAATTCTGAGAGATGGGAATATCAGACCACCTAATCTGCCTCTTGAGAAATCTGTATGCAGGTCAGGAAGCAACAGTTACTACTGGACATGGAACAACAGGCCGGTTCCAAATAGGAAAAGTAGTACGTCAAGGCTGTGTATTGTCACCCTGCTTATTTAACTTCTATGCAGAGTACATCATGAGAAACGCTGGACTGGAAGAAGCACTAGCTGGAATCAAGATTGCCAGAAGAAATATCAGTCACCTCAGATATGCAGATGACACCACCCTTATGGCAGAAAGGAGCTAAAAGGCCTCTTGATGAAAGTGAAAGAGGAGAGTGAAAAAGTTGGCTTAAAACTCAACATTCAGAAAACCAAGATCATGGCATCCAGTCCCATCACTTCATGGCAAATAGATGGGGAAACAGTGGAAACAGTGTCAGACTTTATTTTGGGGGTTCCAAAATCACTGCAGATGGTGACTGCAGCCATGAAATTAGAAGACGCTTACTCCTTGGAAGAAAAGTTATGACCAACCTAGATAGCATATTCAAAAGCAGAGAAATTACTTTGCCGACTAAGGTCTGTCTAGTCAAGGCTATATTTTCTCCAGTGGTCATGTATGGATGTGAGAGTTGGACTGTGAAGAAGGCTCAGTGCCAAAGAATTGATAGTTTTGAACTGTGGTGTTTGAGAAGACTCTTGAGAGTGCCTTGGATTGCAAGGAGATCCAACCAGTCCATTCTGAAGATCAGCCCTGTGATTTCTTTGGAGGGAATGATGCTAAACTTGAAACTCCAGTACTTTGGCCACCTCATGCGAAGAGCTGACTCACTGGAAAAGAGTCTGATGCTAGGAGGGATTGGGGGCAGAAGGAGAAGGGGATGACAGAGAATGAGATGGCTGGATGGCATCACCGACTCTATGGACGTGAGTCTGAGTGAACTCCAGGAGATGGTGATGGACAGGGGAGGCCTGGCGTGCTGCGATTCATGGGGTTGCAAAGAGTCGGACACAACTGAGCGACTGAACTGAACTGAAAGGGATATAGTTTTACATTATAAAGAGAAGATGAGATAAAATATCCATTGAAATATTTTTCTCCATTCAAGCAAATATGAAGTATATAGGACCCATTTGGGAAGTGGGCAGATTCTAGTACACCATAGAGCTTATTGGGTAACATGGAAAGTATGGTGAATTGGGATAAATGACATCTGTTTTTAGATAAATAGCCTGCCAAACCATATAACTCATCTTTGAACAAAACTTACATGAGCACACCCAATTCTAAAACATTGCTGCTTCCTACACAGGACCACGAAGTCATTTTAGTTAAATTTCCAGTCTATTCAACAAGTCATTGCTTTGTGGAGACATTTATAAATATCTGTATTATTCTCATCGTTGTTCCTTGTAGCTATACAGGTAAAAAAATAATAAGATATAAGAGTCAGCACCAATATATAATACCATTTGAAGTAAAACTGCAGTATATCCCCCAAAGAGAGCATTTTTAGGACATAAAGTAGGAATATAGTAGAGAATCCATTAAGGGTTTTCTCAATTTTCAGGAGAAATCAAAAGATAAAGCAAGAATTTGAAAGAGAATAAAGTCAGTGGGAATTTGGTAAAAAACCCTTGAAAGATCAGTATAAAGAAAATAAATTCTGAGAGAATAAAAATATGACAGGAGCTAAACATTAAAAGGAAAACAAGCAAGAAAACTACTAAAGTGAAGGTTAGTACAAAAGCAGGACCAAGAAAATGAAGGGAAACATGATAACATAATGCTGCAAGAAAGCTTCCCAGTGTAAAATATCTTTAACTTCTGATCAACATTTTTCTTCTAAGATGAATACATATAACACTCTCTGAATGTGAACTTTTCATGAAAATAAGCCAAGATAATGTTGTATCATTTCCTTCCCAATTGTAAATATAGGCTTTGAAAAAGTAGCCTGCAGCTATCACTCTTTAAGATTCCTGGAGGACAGATGAGTATTTCAAAAAGTGAAAAAAAAAAAAAATCTACAAGCAGTATGTTAAGATTTAAAAAAATGAGTAGATGAACTTGTAAATTTTCAGTTTAATAATACATTAATTTTTAACAGTTTGGTAATGAACCAACTCCTTTCATGGATCACAACTTTGTCACGGTGAAGGGGCTTGCATAACTCAATGAAGTTAGGATGAAAGCTATGACAAACATAGACAGCATATTAAAAAGCAGAGACTTCATTTTGCTGACAAAGGTCTGCATAGTAAAAGCTATGGTTTTCCTACCAGTCATGTACAGATGTGAGAGTTGGACCATAAAGAAGACTGAGCTGTGAAGAAGTGATGATTTTGAATTGTGGTGCTGGAGAAGACACTTGAGAGTTCCTGGACTGCAAGGAGATCAAAGCAGTTATTCCTAAGGGAAATCAACCATGAATATTCGTTGGAAGGACTGACTACCTGATACCAAGAGCCGACTCACTAGAAAAGACCCTGATTCTGGGAAAGACTGAAGGCAAAGGAGAAGAAGGCAGAAGAGGATGAGATGGATATATAGCAACACCCACTCATTGAACATGAATCTGAGCCAACTCCCAGAGACAGTGAAGAGCAGGCAAGTCTGGAGTGCTGCAGTCCATGGAGTTGCAGAGAGCAGGACATGACTTAGTGACTGAAGAACACCAGGAGATAGTGGAGGACTGCAGAATCTGGCATGCTGCATTCCATGGGGCCTCAAAGAGGTGGACGTGACTTTGTGACTATATAGCAACAATAAGGGCACCAACAGATTTATAGGTCTATTTTAAATCTAGCATATTCAAAAAATGACAAATATTATCAGGTCCAAAGCATATGTTGTTTACAACTTCATTACAATCTAATCATTTTTAAAAATACATTGATATAAGTCCGGAACACTTGGGGCATATAAGAACATCAGGTTTGTCTGCATTTACTGAATACTTTCATAAATTAATCATAGACAGTTTAATCAAGTGTTTATTTGAATATAAATTTGAACCGACATTATAAATTGTTTCTAGATAGAAGACAGTTAAAATATTTTATAACAAGATATGCAGTCTATTTGCTTGGCATTTTTAGGGAGTGTAGTATTCTATTTAGGTGAATAGTCTAGCCTTTCCCTACTAGAAGCTCAAACTTTAAAAATTTTAATCACCTTTGAAGGAACTATTTCTCAAATATTACCTTTTTTGCATATGTTTACTTTTGATTTGCTCAAAGTCATTATAAGGAAAATCAGTAGCTGTGCTGGGTTGCAATACTCTGCTATTTTGGGGGAGACTGACAAGTGCTCCCACTATAACAAATAATCGTACATGACTCTTTTTTTTTTTCTTTTAATTAAATTTATTTATTTTTTTAATTACAATACTGTATTTGTTTTGCCATACATTGACACGAATCAGCCATAGGTGAACACAATCTCCCAATGCCGAAGCCCCCTCCCACCTCCCACCCCACATCCTCTACCTGAATCATCCTGTGCATCAGCCCCATGCATCCTGCATCCTACACCAAACATAGATTAGCGCTTCGTTTCTTACAGGAAAATACACATGCTTCACTGCCATTCTCCCCAAACCATCCCACCCTTTCCCTCTCCCTCAGAGTCCAAAAGTCCACTCTATACCTCTGTGTCTCTTGTTGTCTCACATATAGGGTCATCATCACTGTCTTCTAAATTCCATATATATGTGTCAGTATACTGTATCGGTGTTTTTCTTTCTGGCTTACTTCACTCTGTATAATCGGTTCCAATTTCATCCATCTCATTAGAACTGAGTCAAATTTATTCTTTTTAAGGGCTGAGTAGTATTCCATAGTGTATATGTACCACAGCTTTTTTAAATTTCATATGTACAGGTTTTGCACTTTTCCTCTGTCCTGAATCACTGTCAGGTTATCAGTGTGCCTCTCTCTAGGAGTCTCCATCCTCCAATCTGCTGCTATATTTTACCATAAATTACAGAACCTTTCTACCTCTCCTATTTGTTTGGCCTCATTACCTCTGTTCTCCACCTCTCTACTGACATTCTGTACTAGATGTAGAAAAATCAAGATAGTCATTATAAAACTTTGACAAAAAGCAATCATGAAAGGAAAGGAAAGGAAAGGAAAGGGAAGTTGCTCAGTCATATCCCTTTGCGGCCCCATGGAGTGTAGCCAACCAGGCTCCTCCATCCATAGAATTCCCCAGGCAAGAATACTGGAGTGGGTTGCCATTTCCTTTTCCAGGGGATCTTCCTGATTCAGGGATCAAACTCAGGTCTCCTGCATTGCAGGCAGACACTTGACCCTCTGAAGACATAAATTATATGACAGGTATTATCGTTAGTTTAAGAAGTATTTGGCTTACAGTCAATACAGCTTGGGATGTGGACATGGTGAATTGCAGGAGGGCTACTGAAAAACATGGTTTTGTTGACTAAGTTTAGTAGGCTTTGAATTAAATAATCTAACAAACAATAGATCACTATGATGAAAATCAGACTATGAGGAAAGGCCATAGGAAGATAAGATATGAATTCTAGAGAAAGTGTTAGAGTTTATAGGATACTGAGAGAGAAACAAGTACAGGAACTCAGAACAGGAACTCATGAGGTAAATAACTATAATTAAGGCAAGAACAAAATGATTAAAATTATAATAATAGAGAATCAAGGACAAAGGTTCTGAAGTTAAATTGATGCTGCAGCTCTAAACTTCTGACCTAGAGTATTTTGAATTAGGAAGTGGATGTGTTCCAGAGTTTCAATTCTGTTTGAACTTGTAGGTAGGAATTAAAGGATTCCCATTGCTTTCTTGAAGGAAGGAACCTAGATGTTCATTCAGCTTATACTGAGTGCTTCCCAAATGCCAGAAACCATACTAAGCTCAATAATTAGCAGTGATCCAAACAAATTATTAAAACTCTTGGGGAGTTGACATTCAAGTGGGTGGAAACTGAGAATAATCAAATAAACAAATGGACATAGGATGTATTTTTAGTTATAGTCAGTACGATAAAGAAAATAATCATAGGAAGGGAACAAAGAATGTCAGCAGGTGTTATTTTGGATAAGGTTGTCAGGTAAAAGTTTTCTGAAGATTCTTAGATGAAATCATGAATAAGAAAAAGGGATAGCTGTAGGTGTTTTGAAAACAAATAATCTAGGAGAATGAAATGGCAAATTCAAGTGAGTGTGCTTGTTCTATTTGAGGAACAGAAAGGAGGCCAGCATAGCAAATAAGCTAAAGACGTGCATGCTAAGTCACTTCAATCGTGTCGAACTCTTTGTGACCCCATGGACTGTAGCCTGCCAGGCTCCTCTGTCCATTCTCTAGTCAAAAATATTGGAGTGAGTTGCCATGCCCTCCTCAATAGGCTGAAGATAGCATGAGTAAAGTTTTCCATTTTAATTAATAACAATTATCAATTTTTCAATTGGGCCTTAAAAATTCATATTTTAGAGTATTTAAGAATAAACTTTAATGAAAAAATTCCCATGTAGACAAGATATGTTGACTACTTGAACTTTATCTTATTTGCTTGTTATATACATACATATACAGCTCATAATAGATATAAGAGAGCTGATAACTGTATAGAGAGGGACTCACTGCTTCATCATATTAAATTTTAACCTGATCTTATGAATAATTTTCCATAATTGCCAGAGTTTAAAGTCTTGGATAAGGAAGAACTTTCATATGGAATGAATCTTACACAGCATGACTGTTTTCAAATATAGGGACAAAAAGGTATTTTTGAGAAATGATGGTTTAGCTGGTAAAGAAGCCTTAGCCTGCAATGCAGGAGACACAAGAGATGTGGGTACTATCCCTGGGTGGGGAAGATCCCCTGGAGGAGGAAAATGGCAATCCACTCCAATATTCTTGCCTGAAAAATCCCATGGACAGAGGAGCCTGGCAGGCTAAGGTCTAAAGGGTTGCAAAGAGTTGGCACAACTGAGCAACTACGCACTCCCACAGGCACTTCAGTCACAGTTTGACTAATATTTAGTCAAAGCACTCAATATATTTGTCTGTTTTGCAGCATGATCAATGGAAGCCTCAAAGTTTCAGATATTGTGTTATACACAGTCTGAATGAGAATTTATAAAAACAATTCATAAAACCATCTACATCTATTGCAACTTTGTTGGAGATTGAGATCATTGTTCTGAAATAAAGTATTTAGTAACAAAAATTAGAGCACGTACAGCTTTCCTATTTTAATGATTTTCATTCCCCCTGAGAGAAATAACAAATCTATGGTTAATCAGATTGTAGACCTTACTATCTCTTACATTAGAAACATGGAAAATATAAGGAAAGGATGTCTCAGAAAGTTTTATTTTTCAAATTTGAAATTCACATACAAAACTGGCTTTTGTAAAGTAAGATGACAGGTTATAGTTTTCAAATAATGTATGAAATAAGTGTTTGAAAAAAGCTTGACAGGAAAGGGACACCAGGGCATCACAGAATAACTGGAATAAATAAAACTTCTCCTTTAGAAAAATGCTTATGTCTAATATAAGACTAATGACAAGAGCCACTGATCATCACTATCAGTTCAGCTCAGTCGCTCAGTCGCGTCCAACTCTTCGCGACCCCATGAATCGCAGCACGCCAGGCCTCCCTGTCCATCACCATCTCCCAGAGTTCACTCAGACTCATGTCCATAGAGTCGGTGATGCTATCCAGCCATCTCATCCTCGGTCGTCCCCTTCTCCTCCTGCCCCCAATTTCTCCCAGCATCAGAGTCTTTTCCAATGAGTCAACTCTTCACATGAGGTGGTCAAAGTACTGAAGTTTCAGCTTTAGCATCATTCCTTCCAAAGAAATCCCAGGGCTGATCTCCTTCAGAATGTACTGGTTGGATCTCCTTGCAGTTCAAGGGACTCTCAAGAGTCTTCTCCAACACCACGGTTCAAAAGCATCAATTCTTCGGCGCTGAGCCTTCTTAACAGTCCAACTCTCACATCCATACATGACCACAGGAATAACCATAGCCTTAGACGAATCATCACTATATTGATATTATTTTAGGGAAACATGAACTCTCATGTAGAAGACTGTTGTAATCACTTTGATCAAGAATTGATGTTGTGGAACGAGTAAACTGTACTGTTTTTGGCATTTCCTGGTGACTCAGATGGTAAAGAAGCTGCCTTCAATGTAGGAGACCAGGGTTCTATCCCTGGGTTGGGAAGGTCCTCTGGAGAAGGAAATGGCAACCCCTTCCAGTATTCTTGCCTAGAGAATCCCATGGATAGTAGAGCATGGCAGGCTAGAGTCCATAGGGTTGCAAAGAGTCGGACATGTCTGAACAACTAACATTTTCACTTAACACTGTTTTTGATAGTCGTGGAATTGTAAGACACAGGAAATATCTTTCAATATGTATCAATATACACAAAAACATTACAAAATAGTTATTATCAATATTGTTATCCATTTTGTGCCCACTCAGAAAAACAACTCAAAGGGGTCTTGAAACTATTTACCCAATCAGCAAAGGCAAATAGGTCCTGCTTGTTTAAGTAGTGGAGAGAAATACAAGTAAAAAATTTAAAGTCAGGCATTTTTTTCTTCCCACTATATGAATGTCACAATATTTATTTCATATGAAATCTCAATTTGTTTCAGATAAAAATTTATAAGAGATATGTACAGGAGTTAGAAAATCATTGTAATTAAACACGTAAGCTTGAGGGACTCTGAGTAAACCCCAAATATCACAGTTTTGGATAATATCATTGTGGGTTGTAGGAGAGTCAAAGAAGCAAGTCTTATGTCTGTTATAACTGGCTTTATTTTAATAATGTACTCCAAGAAAGGTTGGTCCTGATCCTTTCATCTACACTGAACAAAAACATATAGAACCAACATGGAAACTGGTTAATATTGTAGTTTAGGCAATATTAATAATAAACAGGTCATTTTATATTCCTTGACTTCATTTTTCAAGTTATAATTTAAATAAAAATATTAAATTAGTTAATTAATTTATTGGTTTGTCCCATGTACTCCCTCTTGGGGAAAAAAGTATACTTAGAAATAGGCATTTGCATTATATATTTTGAAAAGGCTGGTCTTATAAAAGTCTCAAACCAAAAGAGAATTTTATCACATTTTAATGCACAATAACACTTCCAGTCTTGGTACCTTACACAGGAGCAAAGCAGCATGCAAAAATCATATACTCTCTATAAACAGCTTTGAACACAAACTGAATCACTTACAAAAATCCTCTGGCATTATAAGATCTCAGAGGGGTGCAAAACTTCACTAAATGTGTTTTTCCTTTACTGGTCAAATAAACATGTAGTGAACCTTATGTGCAAATGTTTAATGTTCCTAAAGTGAACATCAAAATGCATGGCTTAGAATCTTCCACAATAGGAAAATTGTCAAGAGAAAGAAAAAGAAAATAAAAATGTTACAATATGTTCAAAAGAAAAAAACCTGTTACAATATGTAATAACAGTTAGACTCTTTTAACTGCAAGCTCCAAGAATCTCCTGTTGCTTTGGGGGTTATTATTTACATAGTAAAAATTTTCTCTTGTAACAGAATATAAAGGAAAGAGAAAAAAAATAAATTTTCTCTCTCTTTGGTATCCTGGAATGACAGCAATCTTAGCATCAACTGAAGCATTGATCTGCCCTTCAGGAAATATTTACATTTCAGTGGATAGAAGGTCGGATTTATAGGAGAATGGCTTTTCTGAAGATTGTTTATATTACCAATAATGATTTTTCATTGGATTGAGCATCCCTCAGACACCAATGCTATCGTGACTAGAAAAAGAGGATCAAATTTCAATAATACATGTACCTAGCTAGTGCTAACAGAGAAGGCAACGGCACCCAACTCCAGTAGTCTTGCCTGGAAAATCTCATGGACAGAGGAGCCTGGTGGCTACAGTCCATGGGGTCCCAAAGAGTCAGACACAATTGAGCAACTTCATTTTCACTTTTCACTTTCCTGCATTGGAGAAGGAAATGGCAACCCACTCCAGTGTTCTTGCCTGGAGAATCCCAGGGACAGGGGAGCCTGGTGGGCTGCCGTCTACAGGTTTGCACAGAGTTGGACACGACTGAAGTGACTTAGCAGCAGCAGGAGCAGCTAATGCTAAAAGAAGTGGATGTGGACTTTAACTAGTGAAACTGAATGATTTTATATAAAATTTATTATCTCTCACTCATCATAGGAGTGACTGGCTTATTTTTCTAGAAAATTATTCATCTTTAATACTTAAAATTTTAGAGTGATATGTGATATATCAGAAAGAATAGCACTCATTTATGTACAAATGCTAGAAAAACTTGATTTTCAGAAACCTTGTAGTAAAACTGTTTAAGAAACTAGGTGTGCTGTTTAAAGGAAGAGGAACCAGAGGTCATATTGCCAACATCTGCTGGATCACAGAGAAAGCAACAGAACTCCAGAAAAAACATCTATTTCTGCTCATTTACTACTCAGACCACCTTACTTGCATCCTGAGAAACCTGTATACAGATCAAAAAGCAAAAGTTAGAACTGGACATTGAACAACAGACTGGTTCCAAGTTGGGGAAGGAGTAGAGCAAAGCTGTACATTGTCACTATGCTTATTTAAGTTTTATGCAGAGTATATCATATAAAATGCTGGGCTGGATGAAGCACAAGCTGGGATCAACTTTGCCAGGGGAAATAGTTTTTCCAGTGGTAATGTATGGATGTGAGAGTTGGACTGTGAAGAAACCTGAGTGCCGAAGAATTGATGCTTTTGAACTGTGGTGTTGGAGAAGACTCTTGAGAGTCCCTTGGACTGCAAGGAGATCCAACCAGTCCATTCTAAGGGAGATCGGTCCTGGGTGTTTTTAGGAAGGAATGATGCTAAAGCTGAAATTCCAGTACTCTGGCCACCTCATGCCAAGAGTTGACTCATTGGAAAAGACTCTGATGCTGGGAGGGATTGGAGGCAGGAAGAGAAGGGGATGACAGAGGATGAGATGGCTGGATGGCATCACTGACTCGATGGACGTGAGTCTGAGTGAACTCTGGGAGATGGTGATGGACAGGGGAGGCCTGGCGTGCTGCAATTCATGGGGTTGCAAAGAGTTGGACACACTGAACTGAGGAGAAATATCAATAACCTCAGATATGCAGATGACACCACCCTAGTGGCAGAAACAGAAAAGGAACTAAAGAGCCTCTTGATGATGGTGAAAGAGAGTGAAAAAGCTGGCTTAAAACTTAACATTCAAAAAACTGAAGTCATGGCATCTGGTCCCATCTCTTCATGGTAAGTAGATGGAGAGACAATGGAAACAGTGACAGACTTTATTTTCTTGGGCTCTGAAATCACTGTGGATGGAGACTGAAGTAATGAAATTAAAAGATGCTTTCTCCTTAGAAGAAAAGCTATGACAAACCTAGACATCATATTAAAAAGCACAGGCATCAATTTTCTGACAAAAGTCTGTATAATCAAAGCTATGGTTTTTCTAGTAGTCATGAACTCCTATGTAGATTATACCACAAAGAAGGCTGAATGCTGCAGAATTGAAGCTTTTGAACTGTGGCGCTAGAAAACTCTTGAGTCCCTTGGACAACAAGGAGATCAAATCAGTTAATCCTGAAGGAAATAAACTCTGAATATTCATTGAAAGGACTGATGCTGAAGCCGAAGCTTCAATACTTTGATCACCTCATATGAAAAGCCGCCTCTTAGGGAAAGTCCCTGATGCTGGGAAAGATTGAGGGAAGGAGAAGAGGGGGACAACAGAGGATGAGATGGTTGGATGACATCACTGACTCAATGGACATGAGTTTGGGCAGACTCTGGGAGATAATGAAGGACAGGGAATCCTGGCACGTGGCAGTCCATGGTATCGCAAATAGTCAGACACAACTGAGCAACTGAACAACAGCAAGTCCATATACCATGATTAGGAGAAACCACAGCATTAAGGTGAAGGTGAGTGTCATATTTTCACTCTATTCTGTCAGATGCCCTAATAACTTGCTGAGTTTGATTTGGTCCTCTTAAAAATGGAAGGAATCAAGCTTATGTTCATTTAAAGAAAAACTTTAAGACCAGTGGTTTCTTCAATAGTTAGAAAAACAGCTTTGCTTCATTTTAAAAGCAGAACAGCAAAATATAATATTCAACATTATAACAGAACTGCTGCTCTGGAACATGACCATGGATAATCTCACTTGATAAATTAAATAAAATTATTGTCTAGGTGCAGCTCAAGTGACATGGGTTTAGTTAATGATGACAGCTAGAATGCAGGCTGAGGCAGCGTGAATGGCCAGTGAAACCATGAATTCAGCATTGCAAACACTGGAAGGAAGTCAGGCAGGATTCATGGATTTAGATACCTGGGTAATTCAGCACTTTGGACAGTTCTCAAGGGCCATTGCTTCCTTCTGTAAAGTACATAACCTTTAGACTACCAAATGTACGTATTTAATTCTACCTGTCAGTATCTCATTTATACCCACAGATGACCTTAACCCCCAAAAAAAAAACTGCCTGTATTCAACCACAGAACTCTGTGATCTATGTTTCACATGAACCCTATATCTTCAGTCCTGATAGGTTCATGGTATTATCTCCTGTTACTTGAGGTTATGTCAGGCTGAAACTAGGCTTTGTCATATTAATTTAATTTTCAACCTGACTGAATATGAAAAGATGAAGATGAGATCATCCAAGTCATGGAAGAGTCTTTACCAACACCTTAGAGTCTTTACCAACACATTAGAGTCAAGTCCTCTGGGCCATTTACAGGCAAGGCCATTTGGCAGCTGTTGTATAACAAACTGAAAGAAGTTGCTCATACTAGATGGGGGGTTGGTGATGCAGGAAAAATCTTTAAGAATCTGCTAAAATGTGGTCTCGTGCTATGTGGCCTAATTGCAGATGATGGTATAAGCATATTAAAGCTTTTCTTGCAGCCTCTGATAATAATAGAATTATTCCTGTGGAGCAAGAACTTTGAGCCAATATCTAAGAGGCAAAACTAAAATCTAGTTTCTAATCAAAGAACAGATTCTAGAATTTGTCAAATTAGAATTACTGACAACAAGACAAAAGTATATACATATATCAGTCTTAAGAATTTCATATAGTTAATGAGTCTGAGCTGAGAGGAACTCAGTTTCTTTGTAAGTTCTTTAGTGGATTCACAGATATCAGAAGTGAATTTTCTTATCTGGCTGAGAGCTGTGAAGAACAGGCATGAGAAGGCATGAGAATGGCCTAGCAAGAAGGAAGAAAAACAATGGCTAAATAGTATGGAAGGCAGAACATATAACAGGGAAACTGGCATTTTATTAAATAAAACTTACAAAAAAGTGATACAAGAAAGTTTGATAAATATAAAAGCTCTGAGGTCTGTCTTTATCTAGTTGAGTAGAACATGATTGCTACGCAGTATATTCTGAAAGAACCAACAGCAGAAAAGGCATTCCCATGATGGGTAACATATTAATAACACAAATAACTCTGGTATCTCTGAGTTTAGAGCTTGTGATTAATCCTGAAGGAAGAGGAGTGTATTTTTATTAGAATGCCAATTCTATTCATTTATCAGCTGTAACTATAGGAAAATCTGAAGATTTTGAGATTTGAGAATGCTCCATTCATGTCCACCCAGATGGTTATACGACCTAAGAAAAGAGATTCTTATTTATCCAAGTACACCATGTGTTTTTATAAGTAATAGCCCTGATTCTCTGAAGTCATATGTATAAATCAGCCTCATGATTCAAAAATCAGTTCTATGAACATGGGGGTGATTAACAATTTGGCAACAATTTAGCCTACTTTACTCTCAGTGCTAAAAATATGTCTGTAGAAGATTCAGGACAACCCACCCTAAATCATAACAAAACTTAGTTATGTTTATATGGTTTTAGGATATTTCCCTCAAAACTTAGCTGAAACCTAAAATTTAAGCTATGCTTTAATTTTAATTCTAAAATATTGATATTAAACTCCATGGCATATAGTTAATCATAAAAATACAAGAAATTTAATATGAACATTTGATTTAATTTTTTACCTTCTATATAGTTAATACAATCCTTAACAAAACAAAAGAATAAGCCATATTTGTTAACCACACTACTCTTGGAATGATCTTGGTTGTTAAGGCATAGGTTCTTTGCTACATAAATATGGTAACTAAATACAAGGTGTTATTATTGGCAGACATAGAAACTAATGAATGATGTTGCAAAGTCCACAGGAAAATATACTACAAAATTCATGGTTAATTTACTCTGACTTATTTGATATCATTATTTTCTATGATTTATACAGGCATTTTTCATGTATACTTTAAGGGATCTTATATGATCAGCATAGCTTGTTATTTAACTGCTATGTATAAAATAGATAAGCAACAAGAATATATTGTATAGCATAGGGAATTTTACGCATCACCTTGTAATAATTCTCCATGGAGTATAATATATAAGAATATTGAATCATGCTGTATACCTGAAACTAATATAATACTCTAAATCAACTATACTTCAATAAGAATAAATTATGCAATATTTTCAATCTTCACTATCATTCATTTTTGACAAGAAGAAGACACAATATTCAAATATAAAGTCATTTTCTTTTCCTAGGTATTTTTGCTTATTTCCTATGAACATGGCAATAAGTAGCTTAATGTCTGAGCTATAACTTAGGCACATGTCTCAGCCTAAATTGCCATAGAAGTGTGAGGCAAAATAAGATTATAATACTTCTGACAACTTAAAAATACTGAGTTCTTAAATAACTATAGTCCACTGGACATTTACAAGTAAATGAAGGAGGGAAAAGGTGAACAAACTGTTACAAACCTAGTTGTTCACTGTAGACCTCTGATATTTGATAGGTTAAGCAGCAATGCATATGAGTTTTGTTTTTAGTATCATACACTATTAATTATAGTTCAGTAAGACTAGATTCATCTTTGGACCTCATAGTACATATAAGCAAAGTTTACATATACAACACTGTGGCATAAGAATAAAAGTATTATTTTCTACTGCTTTCTATTTCCAGTAAAATCTCACTGTTCAGACACAGATCTGTAATTTCATTAGACATAAACTATCACATGCCTGTAGATGTTACTTAAACATACACAAGGAATTATGTTGTTATTTATTTGTATTTTTCAATGCTGTCATCCTTTTACAGGTAAGACTACTGAGCTTCACAGACACTACCTGGGTCACTTAATGTTCACAGTGGCTATGGAGTAAAGCCAGGTTTGGAACTGAGGCAGACCCTGGTTTAGGTTACACCGCTTTTTCTACTAAAATGTACTTCCACATTCAAGGTTTTAATTTCATTCATTCATGTTTGACACAGGCATGCAAGGAAACTTGTGGTAGTTTTGAAGTTCATCCACAGTTCATATTTTTTCCTACACCATCATTTTCTACGAGAAGCCAGTGAAGGCAAGTGAAGTGAAGTAACTGGGGAAAACTGCAGAGAAGTGGTTACAGGACTGTCTGTGGAACTCAAGCCCTGTAGTCCTTTGCTTCTAAGTCGCTTCAGTCGTGTCCGACTCTGTGTGACCCCATAGATGGCAGCCCACCGGGCTCCCTGTCCCTGGGATTCTCCAGGCAAGAACACTGGAGTGGGAACACATGTACACCTGTGGCTGATTCATGTTGATGTATGGCAAAACCAATACAATATTGTAAAGTAAAAAATAATAATAATAAATAATAAAAATTTTAAAAAGAGAGAGAGAAAAAAAGAACACTGGAGTGGGTTGTCATTTCCTTCTCCAATGCATGAAAGTGAAACGTGAAAGTGAAGTCACTCAGTCGTGTCCAACTCTTAGCGACCCCATGGACTGCAGCCCACCAGGCTCCTCCATCCATGGGATTTTCCAGGCAAGAGTACGGGAGTGGGGGTGCCATTGCCTTCTCTGCTGTGGTCCTTTAGATGCTACCTAAAGATGAAGATACTTTAGCTGAAGATCACAATTTATCCTAAGGATATCCATAACACAAGGTTACAGTGGGAATATACATATATATTTCTACTGGCATCTCAAGAGAAGAATTTATCCAGATGTATTTTAAATTTTCTTTACAAAATACTCTTCTAAAGCAACCTCATGAAAGCTCTCAGACCAAAACAATAGCAGTTTAGTAATGTGGTGTTCTAATGCATTTCAGTCGAAAGAGAAAAATGTGATGCAACAAGAAATAAATTCAGCAGTAGAGCGGTGCTTACCTTCATAAGTCCCACTTTCTAGGAGAGCACCACTTTTCTCCAATTCCATAAAATCTTCAACAGTGATGAAAATATAGTCCACTCCAGGGACCTCACCCTCCTTATGTGGCCTTGTGGTGCCTGAATAAGGAAAACAAAAGAAAGACTCTAAGTGATTTGTTGCTGAATTTTAGAAATACCACCATACTCTTGAATATTCAATAACACTTGTTTGTACATCCTGTGAGTTGGCAGTTTGCATTTGTCCTTCTGTTTGTTTGGAAACAGAAAATAGCAGGGGGTTAAGATTAAAGGAAACATACAGAGCATTTTTCTTCAAGTTTATAAAGGGCTCATCATCATGGAATGTGGCTGCATAGATTTTTCAGTGAAAAATGCAGACCATTGTGCCCTCTTTGAAGAGGTGGTTTGAATATTGGGCCAGGAGTCTGCTAGCTCAGGAATTTACATATTTCACTTCCATGAAAGGACCTCTATTGTTCTGTAGACTGCTTTGCTATGACATAAAACATAATGGAAAATAGAAATGCTAGCAAAATGTCAATTTACTTTTATATTTTCATGATCTGCTCCTTTGGCGGGGGGAGGGTGTTGTCATTTGCTAAAAATTATTTTGTCCCAAATAATGGCTGATTTCAAGGATAAGAAAATCTTTATTATTATTTAGAATTAAATAACTAAATACTAATTAGAATTGAGAAATGACTATAATTAAATCAGTATTATATTAGTAACATAGTCATTTTTCTTCCTTCATTCTTGCCTTTAATTCTAATTAAATTGGGAGGTGATACCCTCCTAGGAGTTGTTGCAAGGGTCCACCACTCTTGTTTCCTGTATATCACCTATAGGGTAAACAGCCACGGGAACTCAATCCTATTGCTCAGTATAGCTCCGTTGGAGAAGTCAGGTTCCGAGATCTCTGTCCAGCTTGTGAGGTGAGAACCAAAAGTGAGACATATCAAGGCTGTGGATTTGTTTCCTGGAACACTTCCTTTCCTGAGAAAGCTTTAAGCATCTTTCTTCCTTTTTCAGTGCTACCTACAGAAGACATTTTGCATAGTCTGTTTGGAATTTCCAGAAGGCATACATGCAAATAGTACGCACAAGTACATAGAAAGCAAATATGTTAGGGGAAGATACTGATTTAAATTGCCCACCCTAGCCAGGCACCATAGTAACCATTTGCATGATTTGTTTTATGACCGGAGATCCTGATACGGAATAGGGAACTAATAAACCACCACTAACCGGAAGAATTCAGGAAAGGTTGAAAGGAGACACTGAGTGCCCATCGCTAGCATCCATCTTGGCTAAGCAATGAGCACGCTACCAGGAAAGACTCTGAATTAGAGTGATTGGCCAAAGACTACCCAGAAACTAATCACATCACCATAAAACCCGAGACTGCAAGCCACGTGACAGAGCAGTTCTCCTGGGTTCCCTTACCCTACTGCTCTCCACCCGGTACCCTTTCCCAATAAAATCTCTTGCTTTGTCAGCACATGTGTCTCCTCGGACAATTCATTTCTGAGTGTTAGACAAGATTCCAGTTTCAGGCCCTAGAAGGGGTCCTCCTTCCTGCAACAAATATGTAAACAAAGTACTAGTACACTTGCAGGCTTATTGACATGTAAGCTATCGTCCACATTCTCTATATACTAGAAAAAATGTTAATATTTCAAATCCTTAAATTTATTTTCACTCTCCAAAATCTATATCAACACAGCCATCCAATGGCCAATCAGTTCTTCATTTAGTATGTTAGGGTCAAATCTGGATGACAAATGAGAGGCATAAACTAATGTCAGAATATACAATGTGTTAGAAAATTCATTTTGGGTAAAAAATGATTAATTTCCACTGGCAGTATTTTTTGAAGTTTGAAGGCATTATGTTCTAAAATTAAATTTTACAACCTTCTTTGAGGGTTGCAAAACAATTTTTCCTCATAATCATGTTTAATGACTTCCCCCTGAATTTAACTGTGCATTTTTAAATATTTTATAATAGTCACTACTGCTTTTATGTTATAAAATACAAACCTCCCATACCTAGTATGCATAATGTTGTCAAATCAATGTTTCTATGAGAACCTTAACTTTCAACATACTGACTTTTTATGTGCTTAACCTTTGTGAATTAAAAGCCCACTAACACCATTTTTGGCAATCAATTTGTTTTTCTATTTATTTAGAACACACTCTAATCATTAAGAAAAATCACATAACAAAATTTCAATTTTCTTCCCTAATTTATCTGCATGTTTCAGAAGCTACACACTTTGACTAATTAAATACTTGCAGTGCACTAATGTGCTGCTAGCACAATGTAAGCATTGCCCACAAGCTTGAGGGCAATTTCGAGGGCTGCTGATTTGACTCACTGAAATCTAGTAAACATGTCTGGGGCTGTGCTCTTCTTGGAAAGACCATTAGTACTTCGGTTTACTGGTTAGTTTTCCATCTACACCCTGCACATCAGGCCTGTGTGACAGAGTTCTTGCCTCAGGGATTCTGCCTGTGACCGCATCACTGTCACCTGTTGCTGTTGACCTGCCTTATGCTGGCTGCCTATTAGGACTGGGGGCCCGCCCACTTCACTCTTCTTGATGAAGTACAATCTTAAATGGTCCAATTCCCATCTTTGGCATCAATCTCCTACAGTTTTCTCTCATTCTGTTCTTCTTTCTATTTATAGCCTCCAGCCTCCTGATCTTTCTTACTTTTCCTGATGTTGCTCATATTTGACTTCACTTGCTTTTCTATCTCCTAAAGGACTGAGGATCTGAAATGTCTTCTTTCCTTTAGTTCATCTAATATATTTCCCATAGCTTAATAAGCCTCCAAGTTCTCTATCAGCTATCTAATTCATAGACTACAAAAGTAGGAAGTCAGAAACACTTGGAGTAACAGGCAAATTTGGCCTTGGAATATGGAATGAAGCAGGGCAAAGACTAATAGAGTTTTGCCAAGAAAATGCACTGGTCATAGCAAACACCCCCTTCCAACAACACAAGAGAGACTCTACACATGAACATCACCAGATGGTCAACACTGAAATCAGACTGATTATATCCTTTGCAGCCAAAGATGGAGAAGCTCTATACAGTCACCAAAAACAAGACCAGGAGCTGACTGTGGCTCAGATCATGAACTCCTTATTGCCAAATTCAGATTTAAATTGAAGTAGGGAAAACCACTAGATCATTCCGGTATGACCTAAATCAAATCCCTTATGATTATACAGTGGAAGTGAGAAATAGATTTAAGGGACTAGATCTGATAGAGTGCCTGATTAACTATGGACTGAAATTTGTGACATTGTACAGGAGACAGGGAACAAGACCATCCCCATGGAAAAGAAATGGAAAAAAGCAAAATGGCAGTCTGGGGAGGCCTTACAAATAGCTGTGAAAAGAAGTGAAGCAAAGAGCAAAGGAGAAAAGAAAAGATATAAGCATCTGAATGTAGAGTTCCAAAGAATAGCAAGAAGAGATAAGAAAAGAAAGCCTTCTTCAGCAATCAATGCAGTGAAATAGAGGAACAGAATGGGAAAGCCTAGAGATTAATTAGAGTTACCAAGGGAACATTTCATGTAAAGATGGGCTCAATAAAGGACAGAAATGGTATGGACCTAACAGAAGCAGAAGATATTAAAAAGAGGTGGCAAAAATACACAGAAGAACTACAAAAAGATCTTCATGATCCAGATAATCATGATGGTGTGATCACTCACCTAGAGCCAGACATCCTGGAATGTGAAGTCAAGTGGGCCTTAGAAAGCATCACTACGAACAAAACTAGTGGAGGTGATAGAATTCCAATTGAACTGTTTCAAATCCTGAAAGATGATGCTGTGAAAGTGCTGCACTCAATATGCCAGCCAATTTGGAAAACTCAGCAGTGGCCACAGGACTGGAAAAGGTCAGTTTTCATTCAAATCCCAAAGAAAGGCAACGCCAAAGAATGTTCAAACTACCGCACAATTGCACACATCTCACACGCTAGTTAAAGCAATGCTCAAAATTCTCCAAGTCAGGCTTCAGCAATACGTGACCCGTGAACTTCCAGATATTCAAGCTGATTTTAGAAAAGGCAGAGGAACCAGGGATCAAATGGCCAACATCCGCTGGATCATCGAAAAAGCAAGAGTTCCAGAAAAACATCTATTTCTGCTTTATTGACTATGCCAAAGCCTTTGATTGTGTGGATCACAATAAACTGTGGAAAATTCTGAAAGAGATGGAATTACCAGATCACCTGACCTGCCTCTTGAGAAACCTGTATGCAGGTCAGGAAGCAACAGTTAGAACTGGACATGGAACAACAGACTAGTTCCAAATAGGAAAAAGAGTACGTCAAGTCTGTATATTGTCACCCTGCTTATTTAACTTCTATACAGAGTACAACATGAGAAACGCTAGGCTGGAAGAAGCACAAGCTGGAATCAAGATTGCCAGGAGAAATATCAATCACCTTAGATATGCAGATGACACCACCCTTATGGCAGAAAGTGAAGAGGAATTAAAAGCCTCTTGATGAAAGTGAAAGTGGAGAGTGAAAATGTTGGCTTGAAACTCAACATTCAGAAAACAAAGATCATGGCATCTGGTCCCATCATTTCATGGGAAATAGATGGGGAAACAGTGGAAACAATGTCATACTTTGTTTTTGGGGGCTCCCAAAATCACTGCAGGTGGTGACTGCAGCCATGAAATTAAAAGACGCTTACTCCTTGGAAGAAAAGTTATGACCAACCTAGACAGCGTACTCAAAAGCAGAGACATCACTTTGCCTACTAAGGTCCGTCTAGTCAAGGCTATGGTTTTCCCTGTGGTCATGTATGGATGTGAGAGTTGGACTGTGAAGAACGCTGAGCACTGAAGAATTGATGCATTTGAACTGCGGTGTTGGAGAAGACTCCTAAGAGTCCCTTGGACTGCAAGGAGATCCAACCAACCCATTCTGAAAGAGATAAACCCTGGGATTTCCTTGGAAGGAATGATGCTAAAGCTGAAACTCCAGCACTTTAGCCACCTCATGTGAAGATTGACTCATTGGAAAAGACTCTGATGCTGAGAGGGATTGGGGGCAGGAGGAGAAGGGGACAATAGAGGATGAGGTGGCTTGATGGCATCACTGACTCGATGGCCATGAATCTGAGTGAACTCCGTGAGTTGGTGATGTACAGGGAGGCCTGGTGTGCTGCAATTTATGGGGTTGCAAAGAGCTGGACACGACTGAGTGACTGAACTGAACGGAACTGTACAGCTGCTGTAGAAAACCATGAGCTTTCACTGACTGACAAAGTACCCTACAGATTGAGGCTTTTTAATGTTAGTTTTTTCTTGACAAGTTTTTTGTTCATTCATTTTCATAATTTGAAGTATAGTTGATTAATGAAGTTGTGCCAATGTCTGCTGTACAGCAAAGTAGACTCAGTTTTACACATATACATGCTTTCTTTAAAATATTTTTTTCGTTATATTTTATCTCAGGAGATTGGATATAGTTCCCTGTGGTATACATAAGGACTTTGATTTTTATCTGTCTTAAATGTAATAGTTTACATCTTCCAACACCAAATCCCAGCTCATCCCTCTCCCCTCTCCCCCTTCTAATGTTAGCTTGATTCTACTGATGCATGGAAATCCTTTTAATAAGTATCTCCTTCCCTCTCTGACACCACCCCACCCTTTTCAAATACGCAAAGGCTTCGACTTTCAGCAGAAGACATTAGCTTATTCTCTTTCTGGTGATGAAAGGGATATTCTGAATTAAAATTTTTAAAGTTTCCTAATTTCTACCTCCTTTATCTTCATTATTTTCATCCTTAATTCTAATCATCCATCCATCTTACCAAGACTAATCTCTTCTTTTTTCTCTCAAAGTCTAGTTTTTATGTTTTATCAAACCTATACATATATTTTAAAGACTCTATACTTCTACAAGGTTTGTTATTCTAGAAGTGTACAAGCTTTTATTTTTAATGAAGACTTTTATCACCCCTCTCCAACACACTTTTCCATTTTATCCAGACACGTTTAACTCTTTTAGCTGATTTTACCTCAATATCTTTGAATAAATAATTAACTTATGATGGTTCTTATATTTATTTCAGTCACTGTTGTGAAAGTGTCAGTTGCTCAGTCGTGTCCAACTCTTTGCGACCCCATAGACTATAGCCCACCAGGCTCCCCTGTCCAAGGGATTCCCCAGGAAAGAATATTGGAGTAGGTTGCCATTCCCTTCTCCAGGGGACCTTCCTGACCGAGGGATAGAATCCAGGTCTCCCACATTGCAGACATACTTTACCATATGAATCACAGGAAACTACTGATTTCTTGGTAAAGCAAATGAAGATTATAGCTCTTTTTGCCCATATTTCTTCATATCACCTCCCTTTTTTCCTCCTCCCATTCTCCCAGAAGAACAAACTTACATTAGATTAGTATTTAACATTTACTATAATAATACTATGTAAATCTATTTCCAGCAGAACTATGTACTGCACTGATTAATTTTCCTTCCTTATATATTTTTACTCTAGATTGAAAATTTCAATTTCTACATTTCCACATATTGATCAATATTTCAATTAATTAATTCTCTTTTCCTTGGATAAACAAATCTCTCAGAATATACAAGAATATTTAATATTTTGTCTAGTTTAACCAACTGAAGACATTTCTCCTAGAGACTTCTTACCTGTTTCAATGTGGACTATGCTCATCTACTACACAGCCATCATCCTGGGAGCACCATTTGCCACCATCCTGGGGATTCACTTTGCCTCTTCCCTCTGTTTTATTCCCTTTTCCCCAGATCTCATATTTCTTTTTGTAGTCCATTCCCTCATTTTGGCAAAGCACAAAGTCAGAAATCTTTCATCAAAAGTTGTATGGGGGCTACATTTTTTGAGACTTTGCACGTATGAAAATGTCTTTATGCAACCTTTACGAGAGGCAAATTTGACTCAGTATTCCAGGAAAATAGCATAATGAATGCATATTTCCATCTTGCTTCTGTTGTTAATGTCACCACCATTTTTCCAGTCCTGCATGCCCTGAAACTTTCCTTAAGTGTCACATTTCAGGTCTCTTTCACTCTTATATCTCCAAACAGTTGGCAAATTCCATGCCCTATAGCTCTACAATGTCATCCTTCTATCCTGTACTATCTCTGCTTCAAAGACCTCCCTCCTGGACCAAACAATGCCCGTGCCACTAGTGTGCTTGTCTCTCCCTTTCAGTTTATCACTCAGCTACCTGATTAGCCATAGTAGAGGGTGAAGTTGATCACAGCCTCTTCAAAGAGTTTATCTACCCAATCTGTAGTCAAGAAATTTGACTGAAAAAAGTAAAGAGAGGAAAAAGCTACAATTTAAAAAGTCAGAAAAAGCTCAGATTCTATCACTGACAATAAAGGCAGCTCTCATGGTATGCAAGGTTACAGAGTCTCTTTAGAGGGATTTGCCTTGATGGAACATGCGAAAGGACACAATACAGGAATTTTCCACATCAGAAATATCTTCATTTCTGTCCTACCAAGTGTCAATCTCCTTTCATTTTAGCCCAAATTTTTCACCATTAGAATTACTCTTTGGCTGAGACAAGATAGAAACTAACTTTAAAGCATATGCTATAGTAGATGGGAATGTGAGCCATGGAGTCAAACTGCCTGAGCTTGTTGATGCTCTACCATGTGCTATCAGTAATATCTTGAGGAACGTTTTTCATCTCTATAAACTCTAGGAATAATATAGTAGGAATAATACCAGTAGCATCTTTAAGTAGTTAATTTGAAGAACAAATGAAATAATCCATCAGTTCATTTCAGTCGCTCAGTCGTTGTCCAACTGTTTGCGACCCCATGAATCACAGTACGCCAGGCCTCCCTGTCCATCACCAACTCCCAGAGTTCACTCAGATTCACGTCCATGGAGTCGGTGATGCCATCCAGCCATCTCATCCTCGGCCATCCCCTTCTCCTCTTGCCCCCAATCCCTCCCAGCATCAGAATCTTTTCCAATGAGTCAACTCTTCGCATGAGGATAAAGTACTTAATGTCTGGAAAATTCCAGGCACTCAGAAAAAAATTATATGTTAAGTACTCTTGTCTGAAAGAACAGAGATGACATCAAGGATAGTTGCTTTTCCCCATGAATTCTTGACACAAATTATTGACTGAGCACTTATGTGCCAAACACCATTCAGGATACCTGTTATATATCTTTGAGAAATAGAAAATAACAGAATAGAAAAGAAACTATATTCTAACAAGAAGAGACAGAGAATAAACACATAAAACATTTTTTCTAAGTTATATAGTATTTTATAAAAGGTTTAAATGACCATAAATCAAGGCATTGACATCTATGGACTATTTAATGAGTAAATTACTGAGATTTTTAACCATTTGTTTAGACAATACAGAGTAAAAGTTCGACTAGAAAGACTGTAAAGGAGCTGAAGGGAAGCAGAGACTTGCAATATGTGGGCTGCAAGCCCCCAGAGGGTGAATTGAGTTTGGCTAGGGACCTGTGGGGGAGAAGGCAATGGCAACTCACTCCAGTACTCTCTCCTGGAAAATCCCATGGATGGAGGAGCCTGGTGGGCTGCAGTGCATGCGGTCGCTGAGTTGGAAATGACTGAGTGACTTCACTTTCACTTTTCACTTTCATGCATTAGAGAAGGAAATGGCAACCCACTCCAGTGTTCTTGCCTGGAGAATCCCAGGGATGGGGGAGCCTGGTGGGCTGCCATCTATGGGGTTGCACAGAGTCTGACATGACTGAAGCGACTTAGCAGCAGCAGCAGCAGCAGAGACCTGTGGGAGTCAGCAGAAGATCCACAAAGAGCCTGACTGTATTTTAAAAGGAATCACTAAAGTCTTAGAGAGAAACTTCACTTGTTGCAACTACTTGGTCTAGTTTATACACTGGTGTCCAATAGGTATTTTGAAATTTCAAGGCTATTTTGTAAGGTTGATAAGTATGACAGAGCATGGTAGACTCTGATGACTGGTATACGTGCACACATATAGAGACACACACACACACACACACACACACACACACACACACACATTACCCTTCATTTTTAAAGGCAGAAAGAGGAAGGATTGTGTGGCAAAAAAATTCTTAGAATTGAAATGCAGGATATCAGCTTTTTATTTTAATATTTTAGATATGTGGTTCTGGGTTAAAATATCATTTAGTTGATCATCAGTGTTCTTATTATACAGTGAGGTGAATACTGGGTATAAAAGGGTATTATAAAAATAAAAATATGAGCACTATGGCAACACAATTGCATTCCTCTTTAGTAATATTAATACACTAAGAAAATACAATTCTAACAAGCTTCATTGATGGTATCTTATTTTAGAATCTTTATAATGGAAATTTCAAATGAATTAATTTCATTAATGCTAAAATTTCTTAAGAAGAAAATGTTCTTATGCCTAAGGACTCAGGTTGCCCCCTTCTATTGTCTGGGTGTACAATAAGTCAGTTCCTTTGATTACATGCTAAAATGTGGGATATAATGATTTAGTCACTATTTATGAGGATCCTCTGCCTTTTGTTAGACAGACACTTAAGGCCAATAAAGCCTATTGATTAGATTGCAAGAAGTTTTCTACCCTTTGCTTAATCACTTGAAAAGTGTAAGTGCTCATAAAACTTGATTAGTGGACCATTTACTTTTACCCTCAGGCACAGGACCTTCAATAAGAATACTCACAAAAGAAGATTTTAGATCTATATGTCTGGAGGAAAGAAAGGTATTAGTTGAAGTTAAATCAGTTGGTGCCAGAAGAAGAAAGCAATTGGCTGAAGTAAGAGAAAGCAATTGGTGATCTATGAACATCTTTCGAAAAGAAATACAATTCTAAAAATAAGGCAAATAATGTGAAATGTAATGAAATGTTATACAAAGGTAACTTATAGTTAAAGGTAATTCATATCTAGAATGGATAAATAGTTTAAGTTGAATTTCCTGCAGATACTTATTTTTATGCTGAAATAATTATAGCCACTTCCCTGTCTCAGAAGATTATGAATAGAAAGATGATAGTGAAGCAAGACTCAGCAGTAACAACAAGTAATCATGAAACATTAAGAACAGGGTGGAAGCTAGGGAGAATGAACAAGGAAATATAATAGATGATTCATCACATAGCTAAAGCTGAAGCTCACCTTTTATTGCTCTTCTATATTTGGTTAGTACTTCCCTAAGTGGTATTTAGAAATGTCCAAAATAAATTTTATTATCCAAATTATAGTTTATATATTTATTCTTTATTATGTCTTCCTAACCACTCTTCCAAAGGAAAAAAAAATTAAAAGGAATGGAAATGGAGGAAATGTACTAAATTATGTCTTTGCTTTATCACCTATTGCTTTATTTCTTTAAAAAACAACTTACTGAATAATTGCTAAATTAAGTAGTACATGGATCATATTTCCTTCAGGAGTTAATGAAAGCACATAGTACTTGTGCTCAAAAGACATGTTCTGAAGAGGATGAATTTGCTCCCAAATGGCTAGCTTATTATTGATACACAGTGCAAGCAGATGAAAGCCACTTGCATTTTGTTACCATGGCAACTGGGCATGCCAATGGATTTACTTTTTTAATTCTACTATTTAAATGAAAGAATGTTGCACCTTTTGCCTCAGTAAGAAAAGAGCATGATGTTGGTGGTAAATGTAACTCTAAGGCACATTTACCTTAGCCTTAGAATATTTCCTAATTTTAGAAAATTGTTTAAGAAAGTCACTGGCTTACCAGAAAGTATTACTATCTAGATGATGGTCAGTCCAGTCATCTATTAAGGTCTATTCTGATGGGCTGAAAGTTCCACAGTGCCCATTGCATTACAGAGACACGTCACTGTGTGAGAATCTGAAAAAAGTGAATCCTTTTTTTTAAAAATTTTATTATTTTTTTAATTCTACATTACAATACTGTATTTGTTTTGCCATACATTGACATGAATCAGCCACAGGTGTACACAATCTCCCAATGCCAAAGCCCCCTCCCCCCTCCCACCCACATTCTTGTGCATGTTTATGAATATATTTTCTCTTTTCCCCGGTGTCTCTTAACTGCAAACTGGAGAAAATAAATCTTGACAGCTAGGGTGACTTCCTGTGGATTCAACCTTTAATTAATTTACTTTTAGATTCCTGAAGACACTTCTTTACTATATCAGTTACATATTAGCAAGTGTGAACACTCTCACGGATTTTTCTGTGTACTTCCAATAAAAACATTCAGGGGATTCGTTGACTGATAGCACTTACCAATTTTTACATAATCAGCATAGGTCTTGGGTTCTTTACATTCATTTTCAATTATATAAAATCCAGAAGTGTGATTTTATACAGACATATAGCTAAAGCAAGCAAATTAAATGATATAGTTTACTTGATTGGGCCATTGATTCCTACGTGATAGATTATAAAGAAATGTAAGATTTATAGATTTCACATCAACTAATAGAGTGGATTGGATTAAGGTCAGAAAGGAAAACATACCATCCAATTAATCACATATTAGGTATAAGACTTATCGCCTCCTCAATAAAACACTATGAATGGTCTATATAATATCAAAGTTGTGACAGCTCCATGTATAAAATACCAGTAGTAACTATGACTTATTTTCTTAACTGTATATTGCTCTAAACCTTGGGAATTATTTTAAAACTCTCTTATCCTCAGAAATAGGATACTATCCATTAGTATTGAAAACTGCATTGACGTATACTACTAGTAATGCTACATATCTTTCAGACACAGAGACATTTTTGAAGAAGAAAGCTCTCCTTGAGTATCTCTGGATATAAAGGCTTAGACTAATGTCCCATATGGAACCAATTACTGTTTCACATCTTAACAGTTTGCACTGAGGCAGCTTCACACCCAAATGTATGGTTTCTAACATTCAGGATGCATCAGAATGACAGGGAGCCTTGTTAAACACAGATTGTTGGGTGTCACATCTGCAGTTTATGATACAGTGAGTTTTGGGTGGGGCCTGAGAATTAGTATTTCTAAAAAGTTCCCAGGTGATGGTGATGCTTCTAGTCCAAGGACAGTAAATTGAGAACCACTGCTCTAACCTCACTCATATCTCAGGAAACCCAAACTCAAAGCTGTGTTAAATTCCATTGTTAATTTAGCCACAACAGCTCAAAAAGCAAGTGATTCATGATTTGTCATTGGTCTTAATCTATAGGTGCATACTGGATTCAGAGAAAACAGTTCATTTGTATTTGTGGTGTATAGGTGAATGGAGTTGCAAATACACTGGAAAATCACAGTACTCTCTTATGCTATTGCACGTTGCTTTTTCACAGTTCTCTTAGGAGTTAATCAAATTTGGGGGAAAAATCAACACACCTCCATTTATGCTTTCTTATAAATAACTTTCATTTACTACTTGAAATAATTAAACTCTCTTGGTCCTAGATATGCAACAATATGGCTTAAATGCTGAAAAACATAGGAGGCTTGTATATGGCTCACCAGGAGTGAATACGGCAAGAAAACAAGTATCTAACGCAGAATATCTTCTGTATTATGAAAAAAACTATGGTGAATGAAATAAGACATAAATGAAAAATGTGTGAATCTCCAACAACCAAGAAAAAATGTAACATCTGATGTTATCTGTGCCAAGGTACTGGATGCACTAAATGATAAATTATAGCTTGTCTACAACTATACTAAACAGACTAAATCAGGGGATGGGCAGCTACATTGTGGAATTAGTATCCATAAGGCTCTGTATTGGAAAAAATTATTTAGAAGACATATTCATGGCACAGTGGTAAAGAATCCACTTGCTAGTGCAGAAGACACAGGAGATACAGGTTCAATCCCTGAGTCAGGAAAATCCCCTGGAGTAGGAAATGGCAACCCACTCCAGTATTATAACCTGGAAAATTCCATGAACAGAGGAGCTTGGCGGATGGGCTACATCCATGGCCCCACAAATAATTCAACACTACTGAGCACACACACATGTATGCATGTACATGACCTACCAAGTCTTTCATCAGTTCTATGACTCTATTTACAGAGTTATGTCCCTGCTCTAAACACCAGAGAAGACGTGAGTCAGAGGTAACAAATGTCATATAAAAGTCAAAGTTTATTTTATTGATCTTTCTCAGTTGAACTCAAAGCCCATGACACTAAGTAAGAAAGACAGGCAACATTTGCAGGTTATCATTTTTAAAGTTGATGCATGTATGTACATTTTTAATTTTAAGGCTTCCACACTAAATGATCATACTTGATTACTGACAGTAACAAGACATTGTTGACGGCACACACACTGAGGAAGACCTGGGGCAAAATGAACCATTTCCTAATTGCACAGCATTTGAGTCATTACAGCTTTGGTGACCAAGAATTAGAAAACTAAACCTTAACCATTCCTTCACAACAAAGTTCATCTCTTCTACCTAAGAGATTGTTGAGGAATCTTTAGCTGCACAAATTACTTTCTTCAGCAAAATTCTGCCTTCTGCCTCTAGATGTAGAGACATGACTAAATAAAATGACTCCTCCAAGGAAAATCAGATTTTTAGATAACTGTTCTTGGCTGTTTGATCCACTCTTGCAATATATAATAATCCTAATTCCAGGATAAAGGAACACTGTATCTTCACTGATAAATCAGGGTAGTAAACCATATTCTTAAAGGGTCTTAAGTTATTAATTTCCTAATTTTTTAAGAGAATAGAAAATGTTACCAATTAATTCCATTTTGAAATTTTATTTTGATTTTCCAATATTTAATGTAGATATATTCTATACCTGGCATTCTATAGGATTAATAAAAATATATTTTGATTACCTAATTTATGTTTTAATAGATAATGTTTCAAAATTACATACTGGGCTAAAGGAAAGAGCTATAGTGACTTTTTATAGAAACAGCATATATTTAGCTTGAAGCTTTTAGACTCTTCTCATGTAAGTTCATTTGGGCCAGAACTAAACTACAGAGATATTACCAGCCCTCTGAGCAATACACAGACACTCTACTCTTTGACCTTCATTGCTTATAAGGTTTAGGGGATCATAACTTTATCATTTTACCTCTATTAGAATCTTACAGTGACATTAACTTTTAGTATCACCATATGGCTCTATAGCATTCTATATTCTAAAATGCCCAAGGTAGGTCATAGAATACAAAGTCTATAGATTACCAGAAAATCCAGATGGAGGTAAGAAGACATTTAACTAATCAGGAATTTTGAAACACTGACAGGTTTGTCAGGTTATATGGTGCAAATCATATAGCTGAATGATCATTTTTATTTATTGAGGTTCTCAAGTATACACATGTCAAATAATTATGGAGGGAAGAAAAGAGGAAGGATGAGTCAGTCATGAAATGCTGAGCTATATGGCCTAGCTCCTCTTTAAGAAACCAAGGGAAAATGATTTGACTTGATCAAATGAAATAATCAGCATTTGAAGAAAAAAAGTCAAACAAACAGTACCTTGCCTTTTTTTTTTTTTTTTAAGCTAACAAACAATTTTATGCCTCTGAAGGTTAAACAAAAAGGGATGGCCGGAAGAAGCAGAATACTGTTTCCGCCTTTCTAAGACCTAAATGTCAGACATGCAGCCATCAGCAGCCTAGTCTTGACCTATGTGATCCTTTAGGTTTGAAGGACAGTAGGACTCAGTTTCTATGCAATTATCATAAGTTCCCAGACCCTCTAGGTTCCTTTCCAGGTTACTATGTGCACTTCTTTATTGCACAGCAAATTAAAAGTGATACAAGTATGTATACAACGAGCTGTCAAATATTCATTTGTGACCTTTGTTGGAAATACATATATAAAAATATCAGAATAAAATCACATGGTAACAAATATATTTGACTTTATAAATTCTCAAATCAGTGTTTCTGATTTGTAATTATCATGAGAGATTAAGAGAAGTTTTACAGATCAGAGTATTATAAATCAGAATATACAAAATAAAATTTTAAGAACATTTCAAAAGAATACTAATTAAGGTACTCCTGCACAAGATATTGAATTAAATAGTGAATTATCAAAATAAATATTAGTTTCTTTAGAGAGAATATTTGTAATTTTAGATAAATCCTTATTTACTGTAGCAAGAACACAAAACACAAGGTTATCTGCCAGGATCAATTGAGACAAAGTACAAAAGGAGATGAGAACACCATCAGTGCAGCTGTTGACTCAGAAACCTCTCCAGAGAAGCATGAGTGGCTGGGGAGCTAACATCTGATAGGGTGACAGTCCTCTGGCTTTCAAACCAAAAGCATTAAGGACTGTCCCCAGAAGAAGGATTAAAAACCTGGCAGTTAAAAAAAAAAACTAGAAAGGCAAAGGCTGGCCAAATTGGACTGTAGGGCATTAATGAATCCATATTAAAATCAACATTCTTTGTAGGTTTAAGAAAAGTTAAGCATTCTGTACCTCCCCAAACAGTTACACTTCAATGGTTCCTTTGGAGTGTGTGTGTGTGCGTGTGCACCTATGTATGGTGCTCAGTTGTGCCTGACTCTTTGTGGCCCCATAAACTGTAGCCCATGAGGCTCCTCTGTCCATGGAATTTTCCAGGCAAAGATACTGGTGTGGGGTGTCATTTCCTACTCCAAGGGATCTTCTCAGCCCAGAGATTAAGCCCACATTTCTCACATCTCCTGCATTGGCAGGCAGATTTTTTTAACATTACATCACCTGGGAAGATCTCCTTTGGAATAAGGATCGCTAAACATTTTCTAAAAGGGTCAAACAGCAATTAGCTAGGCATTGCCAGCCATAACTCATAGTGGTATCTGTTAACACTATCACTATAAGTGCAAACAGTCACAGATAAGGCATAAAGGAATGAATGTGGCTGTTTGTCAATAAATCTTTATTTACAAGACAATAGGCTGGATATGACCTGCAAGTAGTGGCCTACCCATCTCTGCATCAGGTGTTTTGCCCCTTTGTGTCTTAATGCTCTTTTCTCCTCAGCCTGTACTTGTAAACCAAAAGAAAGAAAAAGCAAAGTTGCTTAGTCATGTTCTACTCTTTGCAACCCCATGGACTGTGGCCTGCCAGGCTCCTCTGTCCACGGGATTTTCCAGGCAAGAATACTGGAATGCGTGGCCATTTCCTTCTCTAGGGGATCTTCCCAACCCAGGGATCAAACCCAGATCTCCCACACTGCAGGCAGACTCTTTATCACCTGAGCCACCAGAGAATCTGCAACTCAAATGCTGGAATTTGGGTATACCACCTTAATATAGAGAAAAAAATATTACTGTTTCTGATAGTGTGACCAGTGTAAAGTGTAAATTTCACATATATGTTCATTATCCCTTTGAAAATTCCTTAAAACATACCTAGGTAGGTTTCTAACACACAGAAACAAAAAGGGAGGAAAATCTATGAGAAAGACAAATAGATATCTGTCTCCCAAGAAGCAAAACTGCCCTTAAGGAATATCTGAACTAATTTCAACACATAACTACAAGGAGAATTATATGATTTGTGATACCACACGAAGTGTAGAAACATACCTGTTCCTGTAAGTAAAGAAATGAACCAGCTTCTCCATGCCCTAGGTATAGTACTGAGGGTGCTGCATCTTTATATGGTAAATAATGATATCTTGTTGACCTTGTTACCATGAGGTATAACTTCATTAACAATGTTTCTAACAGCCTATGGAATTCAGTAGACATTTAATATAGGGAAGAAGCACTGAGCCTCTAAGTACTTCTGAACTTCAAAAGTAAATTTTATCATATTATATCTATAATGACTCATACGTATGCTAGATATCTACCACGGGAATCAAGTTACACGTGATTTGTAGGAGAAAGTGACATCACATTCACATTTTATATGTGCTAAGAAATCGATGATTTCCTGATATCTGATGCTCATGCTCAGTCACACTTCAGTTGTGTCTGCTCTGTGCAACCCCAATATTGGAGTGGGTATTTTCTAACATAAATATCAGCAATCCATGATGAATCTGAAAAATATATAGATGCCTATAAGCTGTATGTTTAAGACTATATCTTAAAACTGGCATAATACATGAAAACAAGACAAAGAAAAAGAAAATTATCTTAGGCTAAGCAATTTAACATATTTGATTATTCATAGCATTAAAGCAAAATATTAAAATAATTAGAGGGCTTTCTCTGGCTGAGACAATCTGCTAATTTTTAATATATTCAGTAATATAGTTTTGAAATTTTTTTAAACCAATTTATCATTTGTCCAAAGACATATGGATGTTTGTGAATGGATGTTTATCTACTAGAAAAAGAAAAAGATATGACTGATGAATACAGCAAAGGAAGAAATTTTAGGGAAGTTTATTTGTATAAATAATAATATTAATAAGTACTAATGCCTCTTGAGAAATCTGTATGCAGGTTAGAACTGGTTCTACAACAGGTAGAACTGGACATGGAACAACAGACTGGTTCCAAATAGGAAAAGGAGTATGTCAAGGTTGTATATTGTCACCCTGCTTATTTAACTTCTATGCAGAGTACATCACGAGAAACTCTGGACTGGAAGACATATAAGCTGGAATCAAGATTGCCGGGAGAAATATCAGTAACCTCAGATATGCAGATGACACTATCCTTATGGCAGAAAGTGAAGAGGAGCTAAAAAGCCTCTTGATGAAAGTGAAAGTGGAGAGTGAAAAAGTTTGCTTAAAGCTCAACATTCAGAAAACGAAGATCATGGCATCCGGTCCCATCACTTCATGGGAAATAGATGGGGAAACAGTGGAAACAGTGTCAGACTTTATTTTTGGGGGCTCCAAAATCACTGCAGATGGTGACTGCAGCCATAAAATTAAACGATGCTTACTCCTTGGAATAAAAGTTATGACCAACCTAGATAGCATATTCAAAAGCAGAGACATTACTTTGCTGACTAAGGTCTGTCTAGTCAAGGCTATAGTTTTTCCTGTGGTCAAGTATGGATGCAAGTTGAACTGTGAAGAAAGCTGAGCTTCAAAGAACTGATGCTTTTGAACAGTGGTGTTGGAGAAGACTCTTGAGAGTCCCTTGGACTGCAAGGAGATCCAACCAGTCCATTCTGAAGGAGATCAGCCCTGGGATTTCTTTGGAAGGAGTGATGCTAAAGCTGAAACTCCAGTACTTTGGCCACCTCACGTGAAGAGTTGATTCACTGGAAAAGACTCTGATGCTGGGAGGGATTGGGGGCAGGAGAAGAAGGGGATGACCGAGGATGAGATGGCTGGATGGCATCACGGACTTGATGGACGTGAGTCTGAGTGAACTCCTTGAGTTGGTGATGGACAGGGAGGCCTGGTGTACTGTGATTCATGGGGTTGCAAAGAGTCGGACATGACTGAGCGACTGAACCGAACTGAACTAATATTTATTAAGTTTAACCTTGTGTCAAGGGCTTCTCTGGGGGCACAGTTGTGAAGAATCTCCCTGCTGATGCAGGAAACACAAGGGATGCAGTTTCAATCCCTGGGTAGGGAAGATCCTCTGGAGTAGGAAATGGCAACCTGCTCCAGCATTCTTGCCTGGAAAAATTCCATGGACAGAAGAGCCTGGAGAGCTACAGTTCATGGGATTGTAAAGAGGTGGATATAACCAAGTGACTGAGCACACACACACAACCTTGTGTGAAGCACTGTACTATGCACTTTGCATGAATTAGCTCTTTTACTTCTCTTAACAACATAAGGTGGATAGCATTTTATCCATTTTACAGCCTGAGTAACTTGTTTAAGTCACAGGACTGGTAAGTGACAGAGTCAGGATTTAAAGCAGTCAGACTACTGGTAGAAGTCAGACTCCCAAGTAACAGGGTGGTCCACTCACCCATGAAATGTTCTATACACATTTTTTCAAGAGGGATAGACGGAAGCAGTGGGTGGGGTGATAGGGAAGTATACTTGTTGAATAGGAGGTGGGAAGCCACCATTCAGAGCACACTCAGATCAAGTGTTCTACTCAGAGAGAATAATGAAACCAGGAAGCATAGGAGGAAGTGAAACATTCTCTGAACTGTTACTGAGTTTTGGGTAGAGATATCCAGAAAGTTAATTCAGAATTACCAAGAATTAGCTGCAGAGCAGAAATGATAGATATCTTTAAAAAGAAAACCTCAAACTTATAAAACTGGAATTCTACAAACATTTTAAAAGAGCTCTGAGCAGAAGAAAAGTAGTAATTTCCTCCAAATGGAAAAATCACAAATTATTAAGAATTGAATAAAGTTTTGGTTGTTAAGAGAATATGTCCTTTTTCATATTTCTGAATAGACTTTATTTTTAGAGCACTTTTAGGGTTACAGAAAAATTGAGTGAAAAGTACAGAGAGTTCCTATAATCCCATCTCCCTCTCTCCAAAATACACGGCCTCCCCCACCATACACATCTCTTCCAAGTGAGATACACTTGGTACAATTTATGAACCAACAATAACACATTATTATCAGCCAAAATCCATAGTTTACATTGGACTCATACGTTGTGTGATGCATTCTATAGGTTTTGACAAATGGTCACTGGCTTTTTAATTGTCTCCGAAGTCTTACCTTTCCTAAAAATCCATATAGTTGGAATTATATAGTACATAGCCTTTTCTTTTCTTTTTTTGCTTTTTATTATTATTATTATTTACTTCACAATATTGTATTGGTTTTGCCACACATCAAACATGAATCTGCCATGGGTGTACATGTGTTCCCAATCCCAAACCCCCTCCTACCTCCCCCCACCACACTATCCCTCCAGGTCATCCCAGTGCACCAGCCCCAAGTATCCTGCACCCTGCATCGGACCTAGACTGACGATTCGTCTTTCAATTATCAATAGACCATATGTCTGTTTTACACAGTATAGGAATGTGACCTGTAGAAACTGCAAAAATATTATTTCAGTGACTACACTGGCTACTAGAAAGACAAAAATGGAAAAAAAATTCCAGATGTGAAATTTTACTAAAATACAGAGAGTTACAGCCACCTGCATAATAATTACTTCAAAGTAGTATTTTTAAATAGTAAATATAAAATTATTTTTAATAATTATAAAAGATAAGAGATGGTTTAAAGCAAAAAGAAAAACAGTGCTATATTGTGGAGTTTATAACAGTGAATTAAAATGTATGATTGTAAGAGAAAACATGTCGGGGCAGGGGAATACTGTACTATAGTAAACTTTTCCTAATATACATGATGTGGTATATTACTTATTGTTTGACACGATAGGTTAAGATATATAATATAAACCCTAAAGCAATCTCCAACTGGGCACACAAAATTAGAATATAAAGATGATAAGTATATATCTAAAAAAGCAAGCCTTACAAGAAACACATTTGAAATATAACCAAGAAAAGCTGAAAGTGTTAAGGATAGAAAAAAGATGTGCCATGCTATGATTAAATTAAGGCTGTCATGCTGTAATAACATCAGAGCAAAGAATATTAACAGGGATAAAGAGGATCACTTCATAATAATAAAGGGGTCAATTCATCAAGAGGACATAAAAACTTTAAATGTTTATGTACCTATAACAGAGAGTTAAAATACATGAGGCAAAGAACACAGAACTACAAAGAAAAATTTACAATTATATGATTATACTCAGAGTTCAACACACCTCTTTCAATAATTGATAGAACAAGTAGACAGATAATTAGTAAAGAAACAGACCTCAACAACTCTATCTACTGCCTTAACCTGACATTTATAGACCACCCACCTACAGCAGTGTAATAATACACATTGTCAAATTTACCCAGATAGACCATATCTGAATCATAGAACAATTTTAATACTTCAATAATGCTCAAATAATAAAAAATTAAGTTTTCTGAGCTTAATAAAATTAAGTTAGCAACCAATAATAGAAAAGCCCCAAATATTCAGAAACTAAATAGCATAGGTAAAGGAAGAAATCAAAAAGGTAATCACAAAGGAAATTATTTTGAACTAAGGAAAAATGAAAACACACATACCAAAATTTGTGGGATGGTAATAAATCAAGAATTAGAGAGAGAATTATAGAATATCTGTACTGGAAAATACAAAAGTCCCAAATCAATGACCTCAGGAACTAGAAAAAGGGGTGACTAGTTCACAAACTGACTGTGTGTTAGTATAGACAGCACAGGGAAAAGTTGAAGAAAGAGACAAACCACTCTAGATGGGTATGTGGCAGGTTTAACAAGCAAGAGACCTCACATATGAAACTTCTTTTGGGTAGCTGCAAGGAATAGATCTCCAGGCTTGTCTACCAAAATCTTGAAAGTTACATGGAGGTTAACTGGATTCAGTCAATATACCATTCAGATGATCTCCACAACACATTGCTCTTTCAAGGCTATGTCTTTGAAAATGGCTCCCACTGTGGGAACGATGGGCAGAATGCATGCTCCAAGGACAGAGGAGTGGGTAAAGAACCTTCCATTGCCCAGGTCTAGCTCAGGTCAACTGGTAACCATATCCTCTTGATGATCTCTCCCAATGGCAAATTAAACCAAAAGTTAAGATATAAGAAGAGGAAAAGCCCTAATAAAGACAGAGTAGAAGTCAATAAAATACACAGAAATCTATAGAGAGACAAGAAAACCAACAGCTGGATCAATAAAATTGATAAACTTCTAGCCAGACTGATTTCAAAACAGAAAAGACACAAATTGCCAATATTAGCAATGTAGTAAAATCACTACAGATCCAATAGATATTAAAAACTTATTAATGAGATGTTATTAACAAGTTTATGCCAATGAACTTGACAACTAAGATGAAATGGACAAATTCCTTAGCATAACCAGAGCACATTTAAAAAATACATACATAGTCTGATATACACCTGTGTGTTTACTTCAGATTTTAGTTTAAAACTATCCTTCAAAGAAAACTCCAGGGCCATATAGCTTTCCTGCTGAATTCAGTGAAATATCTAAGGAAGGAATGATACCAGTCTACAGAGACTCAGAAAACTGAAGAAGTGGTGATACTATCCAATTCATTTTGCAAGATCAGCAATACTCTAATCCCAAAACAATGTCAAAAACACAGGAAAAAAAAAAATCAAAGACTAACAGTCCTCATGAACATATATATATAAACTCTTAAATAATTTAGTAAATGGAATGTAGCAGTATGCAAAACAGAAAATACATTGTGAAAAAATGTTTAAATCATGCATGCAAACTTGCTTTAATATTTGGAAACCAAGAGTCATATTTCATTCTATTCACAAACTGAAAAAAGAAAACATTTAATCAAAAGCATATGGAAAGAACATTTGACAAAATAAAAAATCTACTTCTGATAAAAACTCTCAGGTGTCTGGTTACGTAAAGTTTCTTAATATGCACAACTAGTTCATAGATACAAACACAACAAAACTATGAAAAAGTATATGCAATTGTAACACCAAACCCTGGCCAGTGATATCTCTGAAAGATGAGAGAGGAACATGGGACCAAGAAGGGAATTTGGAGAAGAGTGTATTGGAAGAGATTCAACTGTATCTGCAATATGTTAATAAAAAAAATCTGAGTAAAGGTAGGAAAATATTAAAATTTATTAAATTTCTGTGGGATATACTCAGGTCTTTGTTATATTTTTCTCCACTTCTGACATCTTAAAGTAAATGCTACTACATAAGTACTAAGTACCTATTAAAATAACATTTATAGCTCTATAATGGTGTGAAAATACTTCTGATGAGTAACGTTACCTTAACTGAAGATAAAACCACATGTAGGAAGGCAGCAATTCCGTAAATGTACTTATGTACGTGTATGATATTCTACAATGTAAATTTATCACAATTTCTTTATTTACTCTCCTACTGATTATCAATGACATTTACATTGTTGCCAAATTTTCACTACAATTAACAATAATATAAGAAACATTTAAAAAATATTTCCTATGAGCATGTGTTTCTATTGCATGTACTTAGCAATATGAACACTACCATATCAAGATGTCCTTTACAAACTATAGGAAAGCACAATGGAAGATCCAAACTATAATACTGAAAAGATAGTTGAATCTAATTCTTTATCCTTCCCTGTGTAGCTAAGTGTTTAGACAGACTTTACATTGTCCTTTAGCGCTGCCCAACAATCTTACCTATACTGCCTCAGTTCACCTCTCTCCACATTTTTTCAAAACCATTGCTCTCTCTTCAAATCTTCTTCCTTCTTAGATTGGTATTCTCTTAGGTATTCTCTTAGTCATCCTATCACTCTTGTATATTCAGTCTTACAGTTAGACAGGTTGGAATAGATGCTACTTGGAAAAAAATTACTGAAACCTCTTTGATGGGCAGTTGGCAACATTTAAAATGTAATAAATATTTTGATAAAATAATTCTACCTAGGAATTTATCATACAGATGTTTTCTCATAGACCAAATATTGTACAAGGATGTTCACTGCAGAATCCTTTTAATAAGGGAAAAACTAAACATAAAACAATTTATGCCCCATCATTTTCAATTACTGAATGAAAACTGGTCATTCAGAGTAATGGGAAAAGAAAAGGCCTCCATAAATCCATGCTGATACTCTATGTCTTTATGCTAGCCTAACTTCCAAGGATACAATAGCTGTAACCCCAAATATGGCCAACCCTCATGATTTTGTTTCAACAGCATATCAAACACTGGTCTCTCCACTAGTTTTTTCATTTACTTCAGCAATGCCTAGGATAGGAGCTCTCAATTCTGGCTACACAGTAAAATCACCTGAATAGATCTATAAATCAGTGGCTCCACCTCAGTTAAATTAATTCAGAATTTTGGGGTTAGTGTTCACTGGTGTCTTCCCAGGTGATTTTCATGTCCACCAGCATTGTAGATCACTGATCTTGGGATATAATCAGAAATTTGATTTATCATTAGCAAGCTAAATCTTTGATTGACTTTCAACTGATTTCTTTGTATTCTGAAAATTTAGGAAGATAGTGAAATTTATTGTTTCTGGGAATTTCAATGCTTGCTTCCTCTATCTGCTATATAGTTTTAAGTTTTTCAGTGTCAGTCTAAGACATTTTGCTACAAAAATCTGAAACATCGTAGGTTTATACAAGTTTTACCCTGGGTGACCAGTCTCGTGACTTCACGAGTTCTGCAAGCTCACACTCACACATTTCAAAATTCTACGTAATATGCTGTCAGGTCAGCCCCGATGTGGTGATTAATTTCCTTTAGCTGGAACACTCTGATTCCATGAGGTGATCTTGAGTGCCTTTAACTTTGTGTCTGTTGGGTACTGGCACTTGTTTTATTTCCCACAATGACATATTGAAACAAACATCAATCTCTACTGTTTCATGCCTACCTTTTGGGAGAAAAGGATGTGATGAAAAAGCAGTAAGACACTTTTTTAAAACTTTTTATTTTTATAAGATATTTTAAATAAACCATCAGAACTTAAATCTGTAAATGAGTATTTATATCTTACAACTTTATGCACTAATTCCAATGTAGTGTGAGAGTAGAAAATATATTATTTTACAATACTACTTTGGGAATTGCTTTGGAATCAGTGTCATCTTTTTGGAACATCTACTATCATGGCAAAATTTCAATGTCCAAAACGAAATCTGGCTTGTGGAGATAACAGCTAAAATTTTGTTTATATCAAAATCTAGTGAAATTTTGGATTATAAATTAAAGAAGTTAGTACCATCTGGTTCAAAACAGAGGTGTGACTAAAAATAATGAAACTATTTGCTTTGTGATACTCTTGGCTATGAGAATAATTAACAAAACATTTTTTTTTTTTTTAATTCAGAGTAGTTGGTAGCTACCCAGCTGTCAAACTATCCCTAGGTTATGAAAACCGTGTATTTTGGCATGATCATCAGCCTTCTTATTGACATAGAGTTATACAGATGGGGACAGAGGTGTATGGGAAAAAGGTTAGAGCCTGGGTTAGAGTATGTGATTTAATTTTCCTAGTTCTCATAGTCCTCATTTGTAAATTGGCGATAATAAAGCCAAGCATGTGAAAGTGCTGTGGGGATTAAATGAGAAAATACTTTTAAATGCTTTATCTCAAAACTTCTCACACTCTAATATGACCGACTCTTTGCAACCCCATGAACTGTAGCCTGCCAGGCTCCTCTGTCCATGGAATCCTTCAAGCAAGAATACTGGAGTGGGTAGTCATTCCCTTCTGCAGGGGATCCTCTTGACCCAGGAACTGAACTCAGGTCTCTTGCATTACAGGGAGATTCTGTACTGTATGAGCAACCATTAAGTTAGGTCTGGGTGTGGCCTAAGACTGTAAATTTCTAACAAGCTCTCAGGGATGCTGACACTGCTAGTGCACGGACCACACTTAGATTTGGAAGGCTTCGTCTGACTTGTAGTAGGTAAGTCAGAAACTCAGTAAGAATTAGATTTCTGTCTTTCATTACATGGTTTCCCTGGTGGCTCAGACAATGAAGAGTCTGCCTGCAATGTGGGAGACCTGGGTTCAGTCCCTGGGTCCAGAAGATCCTCTGGAGAAGGAAATGACAACCCACTCCAGTACTCTTGCCTGGAAAATCCCATGGACAGAGGAGCCTGGTAGGCCACAGTCCATAGGGTCGCAAAGAGTCGGACATGACTGAGCGACTTCACACTCTCTCTTTTATTATATGCCATGCTTCCACCTTCCACTTTTGTTGCTTTAGGGGTTTGGATTTTGGTCAAAAACTATAACCACTAATAGTCCTGCATGACAGATCCTGGGTGTTATCATAAAGAAAGTGACTTGGGGTGCACATGCTGGAAAAAAAATACGAGTATCCATGTCTACAGGCTTAATATATTCTCTCAATAATGACAGTGACCTCAGTTCCTATTGTTTGAACCCCCATTCTAGGGGAGGGGCAGACAGGCATCTGGAGCTATAGAGGGAACCAAAGTCTCCTGTGTGGGAGTGGTCTCCCAAAGCAAGTGTTTCATGTGTCATTTCACTTATGGGAGTGGACAAAGAAAGCAAATGAAAGAACTAAAACCAGGCAAAACAGACTTTCAAGATCAGGAGATTTAACCTGGAACTCTCTCTTGAGTCAACAGTTAGAGGAGAGAGCCTATAATGAAGGACCTACAGGGGAGTATACAGGCAGAGAAGAAGTTGGTTTTGTTAAGAAATTTATTTTATGAGCAGTTATAATGAGAATATATCTTTATCATTTGAGTCAATAACAGTATTCAGCAGCAATCTTTGTTATTCCTTCACTAAGGATTGCTGCTGGCTATTAATCATTTCAAACACAATGAAAAGATAAAAGCAATCTAGGTATATTGAAATAAAATTAAATCCTACTCAGCTCTAAATACTATTCTGTCTGAGGTGACATGACATGTCTGGCTAACAAGCACAGTACACACACAATAGTCACTTAGGGTTTTCTTTTTTTGTATCCAAACGGATAGCGTCACCTCATTCTGCCAAGAAGCTACTCAAAAACAATAAAGAAGCAGCTGCATTCTCACTGGTGATTTAAGGAGTTCTCATGAGCAAGCTTTTAGCAATCCTTGACAAGGCACCTCCATCAAATTACATGAAGCTTGAAAAACACTCAGTCATCTTTTAAGATTTTTAGCGGTATCTCTCACATCATGTTATTTCACATCAATCACTGCATATCCTGGAAACAGCTCCTCCATGAGCTCTGAAGTAGTTTTGATCCCATAGTAGTATGTCTACTGTTATAAAGACTGATAATGCAGAGTTTCCAGAGTCTTGCTGAACACTTTAAACTGCTTTCAGATAATTCAAGCAACACAAAACAAAAGTAGACAGAGGCAGACACATAAAAGATATAAACTTTCTGCTTTGTCCTTTTCTTCCATAGGGGGAAAAAACCAAGATAAAAATTTTCCTCCTAATCCTCACATTACCTACATTGGCCTAAATCATTGGATATTCGTCAGTCTTCTATTTCAGCCTCTGTGTTCTTTGTTTTAAATTATCTTTCTGTTAAATATATAGTCTGGGTGTACTGAGTTATTCTGAAGTATAGCCAAAGATGAATTTCTGTTAAAAATATTATTTATAATATACATCAGATTCTAAATTCAACCAAAAGTCTGGGCTTTTTTTCTTAAACTTTTGGCATTTGCACAGGTGAAATGTCACAGAAATGACAAAAAAAGAGACTGGTTTTACAAACCTGTTTAGCAGCCTCATTATATTATTAACCTTTCACTGGACTTGAGCGTATGCATGTGTAAACATTCTTATAGGACTATATATAACTGAAATCCCACAGAATGCTTAATCAATATACACAGTGTTTTTGCAGTCTACTTTTGCAAAATAGAGGACTCAAAATATACAGGTTGTTATATTAATGGGAGGAACTCTTAAATTGTTACATTAAAGAGTTGGGTTCTATCTTAAAAATAAAACAGAGCATGTTTATTGTACTTAGGATAAAGGATAAATGGCCTGAGGCACTGAGAAATCCTGAAAATTCCTAAGAAAGGTAATATGATAGTTAGGTATATTATGTGACCTTTTAAGATTAAGTTTATTTTGAGTATGAAAATCCTTTTAAACTGGTAGAAATTCCTTGGCAGTCCAGTGGTAAGACTTCTGCACTTGGGTTCAATCCCTGGTTGAGGAACTGGGATCCCACAAACCACATGGTGCAGTCAAAAAAAGAAAAAAATACACTGGTAATTTATATAGAGAACCTATTCCAGCATTCTGGTAATTACTGTTCTACTCTTAAATGTAAAAGTAGAGTAGATAACAACAGAGAGCTCAGAACCTGAAATAGAAACAAAACAAGCAAGCAAAAAAATCCAGCACTAACCGCTACTACTGGTTAAGGATTTTGCCAAGAAAATATATTCTCAAACATTGAAACTATATGCTCTAGAAAATCTGTATATGTATGTATTTCCTTATATGAAGAGTATTTCCAAAAGTTAGTTTATTTCATAGTGACTACAGATATTAAACACATACTTTGAGTTGTCTTTATGAAATCTCTTTCAACAAACAACTATTGAGTTTGAAGAGTCCGTCATTATTTCAGGTAATGGAGATTCCTATCCTCCACCAGTGGGAGAGACAGACAAGCAAGCAGGCAAATCTGCAGGTTAGTATCCAAATCCCTCTGAGTTTTAATTCTCCCTAGAGATATGCAGTCTCAACAGATTCCTTAACTTGCATTTACTTCAACAATAAAACTAATAGGAATGCTTTTTCTTTTTCATATTACTTTTAATTCCCACTCTTTAATATTCACCACCTGACATATTCTGCCCTTTAGAAAATATCTACCCAAATTCATCAACTTCTTTAAATTTTGAAAATATTTATCATTAATTTGGCTCCACTCTTAGCCAAACAGGGGCCATAATATTCATTCACTGATTCAGTAACTCACATTCTCAATTAACCATATTTTTGTTTACATAGTGTTTGACTTTTGGGTGGCAAACAATAAGACAAAAAGTATTCACTGATTACATCTTCAAGGAAACAGAATGGTAAATCCAGCTGAGTCTCTGAATTTTACCCCATCTCCTGGCCTTTTTCACAAGACTCTCACAGCCTTGCGGTCTCTAATTTTTCCTTTTATTCATCTTTGCATCCCCAGCATCTAACACAGGGCATGCTCAACAAATAGTTATAAAAATAAATGAGGAAATACTAGGTAATGACTATTGCTCCTTACAAGAATAGCCTGAAAATTATAGGAAACTATTCAGCTAAGAAAGCAAATTGACGGTTTTTCAGCAACAAAGTCAAAACCAGAATGAACTAATTGGTTAACCAACAAGTTTAATTATCCAAAATTATCCTAAATTTCTAGCATTAGGATTAATACAAGTTACTTTGCATATCAGCATTGAAGTGAAGAATACAAACTTGTAGGCCAGATGCCTGACTACAAATTCTAGCTTTGTCACTTATTATCTAGGTGACCTTAGCAAGGTAATTAATTTTTTCTGTTTCAGTTACTTTACCTGCAAAATTGTTGTAACAAAATACTACCATTCTCCATGTTGTTATGAGGATTCAGTGGGATAACATGTGTAACTTGCCTAAAAAATGGTATCTGGCACCTGGTAAATATTCTTTTTGTCTTTTTATACAGTTCATGAGGTTCCCATGGCAAATAAACTGGGGTGGTTTGCCATTCTCTCCTCCAGCTGACTTATTGGAAAAGTCTCTGATGCTATGAAAGATTGAGGGTAGAAGAAGAGGGGTTAGAGACTGAGATGGCTGGATGGCATCACCTATGCAATGGACATGAACTTGGGTGAACTTCAGGAGATGGTGAGGGACTAGGAGGCCTAGTGTGTTGCAGTCCATGGGGTTGTAAAGAGTTGGACAGGCCTGGGTGACTAAACAACAATAACAAATATTCTATAATATAGTTAACTAAATACATAATATCAGCATCTCCTAATCTGAGTCTTGAATAAACCCTGCTGCACAAGATGCTCTATGCAGTTAACATCAGATAGGTTTGGGGAATGTTACTTTTCATGGAGAGTAAGAAAACTGGTAAATTCAAAGCTTTGAAAAGTTTTACAGCTAAAAGAATCTTGTTTAGATGTATTTACACAAACACTTTCAAGTCTATTTCAGAGCCCCTCTTCCTCTACAGAACAGATGCTGCTACCCTATAGCACTTGTTCTACTTAACATATTTCGTGAAATTCTAATTATGCACCTGTTGCCTCTTTGCTTTGCAACCATTTGCATATATTCATATTTGCATTTGTATATATATGTGATCACATGTATATATTTTGAGTCACTAGTATGTGGGTATGGATTTTGGTTTTACTGTCATTCCTACATATTCTCCTGCTGCTGCTGCTAAGTCACTTCAGTCGTGTCTGACTCTGTGCAAACCCATAGACAGCAGCCCACCAAGCTTCCCTGTCCCTGGGATTCTCCAGGCAAGAACACTGGAGTGGGTTGCCATTTCCTTCTCCAATGCATGAAAGTAAAAAATGAAAGTGAAGTCACTCAGTCGTGTCTGACTCTTAGCGACCCCATGGACTGCAGCCTACCAGGCTCCTCCATTCATGGATTTTCCAGGCAAGCGTACTGGGGTGAGGTGCCATTGCCTTCTCTGACATATTCTCCTACTGTTCCCTATTTTGCCACGGTTCTTTATACAGGGTTCCACATAAATGCTAAACACACTGATTTAAATGCAACATAAAATGTTATTTAAAATCATAAATTCAGGACTTATTGTTTTAAAGGTGGCTAGTTTAATAGTTCCAAACAAAACTTCTGGCACACCCATAAAAACACCCTTTCTGTTAGGAAAGACTGAAAAAAACCTTCACAGCAGTATAAAATGGAAAACCTAGTGCCAAAATAAGTTTCATATCAACATAAAGACAGTGAAGCTGAATTGGTGACCTTCAACTTGTTTCAATCCAGGGAGGAGGGGAAACCTCCTACCTGAAGGGAAGTAGGCAGAAGCTTCCATTTTCCCTCCTTTCTTCCTTATAGCTCAGAGATCTGACTTCTAAGAAAAGCAGATAACTCTCTCCTTATAGTACAGATTATACATCTGAAACAGCCTTCAGGGCAGCATTCCCATAAGGCAATGAACAGTAAGCCTTACAAACCTCCCTCCACATACAGACCCTATATATATATTGGAATTTAAGGAGAACAAATATGCCCAAATGATTTTTGATACAGTACAAATGCAATTAAATGGAACGAAGATAGCTTTCTCAACAAATGGTGCTTGAGCAACAGGATATACATTGTTTTAGTCAATAAGTTGTGCCTGACTCTTTTGTGACCCCATGGACTGTAGCCCACCCAGCTCCCCTGTCCATGGGATTTCCCAGGCACAAATACTGGAGTGGGTTGCCATTTCCTTCTCCAGGGCATTTTCCTGACCCAGGGATCGAACCCGCGTCTCTTAATTGGTAGGCAGTCTCTTTACCACAGAGCCATGAGGGAAGCCCATGATATATGTAGGCAATAAATAAATGAATAATAAATTTCAAAAATAAACCTAGACCTAAAATTCACACATTTAACAAAATTAACTCAAAATGGATTACAGACATAAGTATTTATATAACTTTTAGAAGAAAATAGGAGAACATCTTTAAGATTTAGAGCTAGCCAAAAATTCTTAGTCTTGGCACAACTCAGAGAAGGAAAACCTGATAACTGAACTTCAAAACATTAGAACTATTTGCTAATGTGAAAGACCCTATTAAGAATGTGAACAAAGTACAGACTGTGAAAATATTTGCAAACCATATATCTGTCAAATGACTAACTTCTAAAAGAATAAAGAATTCAAAGCTCAACAATAGGGGCTTCCCTGGTGGTTCAGTGGTAAACAGTCCACTTGCCAATGCAGGAGACATGGGTTCTGTCCCTGATCTGGGAAGATTCCACATGCACACAGCTAAGCCCATGTGCTACAACTATTGAGCTTGTGCTCTAGAGCCCGGGAACTGTGACTACTGAGCCCATGCGTGCAAGCACTGAAGCCTGCGAGCCCTAGAGCCTGTGCTCCACTGCAAGAGAAGCCCACCACAATGAGAAGCCCACGCACCACAAGAGAATAACTCTTACTCGTCATACCCAGAGAGAAGCCCATGCTGCAGTGAAGACTCAACACAGTCTAAAGAAATAAAACAGAAGATACATGTGTGTGTATATATATATATATAATATATATATTTCACAGTAAACAATAAATGATTCAACTATAAAATGGGCAACTGACAGAGACATTTTACCAAAAAACTTGCAGATGGAAAATAAACATATGAAAAGATGTTCAAAATCATTAGCCATTGCACAAACGCAAACTAATTCCACACTGGAATAATACGATGTACCTATCACAATGACTAAAAGCCAACATAGTGAAAACACAAAATTGTGGTGAGGGTGTTCAGAAACTGGCTCACTTACAGAATTGGTGGCAGGATGTAAAATGGTACAGCTACCCTGGAAGATAATCAGGCAGTTTCTTTAAAAACAGAATATACAACTACCATACAAGTCAGCATTATAATCCTGGGCACTTACCCCTGAGAAATAAGAAGTCGAGTTCACTCAAAAGCTGGCAAATGATTGTCTACAGCAGTTTTATTTATAACAGCCCCATGTTAAAAGCAACCCTGATGTCTGTCTTTCAACAATGGATAGTTAAACTATGGTGTATGCATACCATGAAAGTTCAATTAGCAATGAAAAGGAACAAGCTATTAATAGTAAAGCATTCAACAGACTGGATCAGTTGCAAGAGAACTATGCTGAGTGAAAAATGTCAGTCCTAAAAAGTTATATATTGAATGATTCTATTTATGTAACATTCTTGAAATGATGAAATTATAGAAATGGAGAACACATTACTGGTTGCCAAAGGTCATAAGGATCATGGCATCCGGTCCCATCACTTCATGGGAAATAGATGCGGAAACAGTGGAAATAGTGTCAGACTTTATTTGTTTGGGCTCCAAAATCACTGCAGATGGTGACTGCAGCCATGAAATTAAAAGATGCTTACTCCTTGGAAGGAAAATTATGACCAACCTAGATAGCATATTGAAAAGCAGAGACATTACTTTGCCAACAAAGGTCTATCTAGTCAAGGCTATGGTTTTTCCATTGATCATGTATGGATGTGAGAGTTGGACTGTGAAGAAAGCTGAGCGCCAAAGAATTAATGCCTTTGAACTGTGGTGTTGGAGAAGACTCTTGAGAGTCCCTTGGACTGCAAGGAGATCCAACCGGTCCATTCTTAAGGACATCAGTCCTGGGTGTTCTTTGGAAGGAATGATGCTAAAGCTGAAATTCCAGTACTTTGGCCACCTCATGTGAAGAGCTGACTCATTGGAAAAGACTCTGATGCTGCGAGGGATCGGGGGCAGGAGGAGAAGGGGACGACCGAGGATGAGCTGGTTGGATGGCATCACCGACTCGATGGACATGAGTCTGAGTGAACTTTGGGGAGTTGGTGATGGACAGGGAGGCCTGGAGTGCTGCAATTCATGGGGTTGCAAAGAGTTGGACATGACTGAGTGACTGAACTGAACTGACTGATAGCATAAGTAGTGCATTTCAGGGGCTATTCCACTGTACTTACTAAAATCTACACACATTTCTGAAAAGGGTTACAAATTTTGAACTTTCACAATACTCCATAGTCACTTTCTGTTTTACATATGCTTTACTATACCTTAATGTACTTGGCAGTAGTGATGCTGCTACTCATTGATGAGAGAAATATATATATATATATATATGATTTATATATAAAAGGAAGAGGGTGAAAAAGTTGGCTTAAAATTCAACATTCAGACAACTAGGATCATGGCATCCAGTCTCATCACTTCATGTCAAATAGATGGGGAAACAATAGAAACAGTGACAGACTTTATTTTTGGGGCTTGAAAAACATTGCAGATGGTGAATGCAGCCATGAAATTAAAAGATGCTTGCTCCTTGGAATAAAAGCTATGTCCAGCTTAGACAGCATATTCAAAAGCAGAGACATTACTTTGCTGACAAAGTTCCATTTAGTCAAAGCTATGCTTTTTTCCAGTAGTCATGTATGGATGTGAGAGTTGGACTCTAAAGAAAGCTGAGCGCCAAAGAATTGATGCTTTTGAACTATGGTGCTGGAGAAGATTCTTAGAGTCCCTTGGACTGCAAGGAGATCAAACTAGTCAATCCTAAATGAAATCAGTCCTGAATGTTCATTGGAAGGACTGATGCTCAAGTGAAACTCCAGTACTTTGGCCACCTGATGCAAAGAACTGACTCACTGGAAATGACACTGATGCTGGGAAAGTTTGAAGCCAGGAGGAGAAGGGGACGGCAGAGGATGAGAAGGTTGGATGCCATCACTGACTGGATGCACATGAGTTTGGGCAAACTTCAGGTGTTGGTGATAGACAGGGAAATGTAGCAAACTGCAGTCCATGGGGTTGCACAGTGTCAGACATGACTGAGTGACTGAACTGATGATTTATATATATACATAAATCACTTTCCTGTAGATCTGAAATGATCATATTGTAAATCAGCTATATTTCAATAAATATTTTTAAGAAAAGAACATCTTGGGTAGGCACAAACTGCTATTGTCATAGACCTTAAATAAAACTAACCTTGCTTTCCATAAATAAATAAATAAATAAAAATTTTAACTCTGCATTGTTATTGTTAGTGGCCTGATTTCTACATTTTTTAATAAATGAAAATGCTATGTTAGCATTTCCTCTAACTTATTCTAACAATTGTCAATAAATGCCTAAGAAAATAAGTGTATATAGGCAGCATCCAAAGCAAAGAAAACTGCATTGCTTTAAGTAATGCTTAAAATTTGAGGCATTTTTACTTCAATTAATTTTTATGATTTTTAAGAATATTACAGCCTCATAATGAAAAATTTTAAGAGAAATATGATCTCACCATGCTTCAGTCTTTCACATTTTTCTAGGAATATAATTTGTTATTTTGATATAAACTATATGCAAATTTCTCTGAATTATTAAACCTTTTCATAAGCATAATTTTGATCATTGTACACTACTAATATATTCAACTTCATTTAATCATTTTCCTATTAGTGTGCATTTCAATGTACATTAAAATGTTTCAGCTTTTACAGTGCTGCAATAAAAGTCAAACTTTTGTCCATATTTGTAATTATTTCCTTAAATTCCAAAGTGAAATTACTGATTATAAACAGTTTTAAGACTCTTGATAGACAGTATCATATTCATTTTCAAAAGGCTGTATTAAAGCTTGTAAAATTCAAATATAATGTAAAAGCACTGCTTGGAGTGTGTCAAAAATAGCCATTTTGCTTTATACTTATGTGAGATATTTACTCTGCAATAGCCAATGGCAACATCTAGAAACTGGAAAAAGTCATAGGCAGCAAAGCAGGAAAGTAGGTAGGTGAAGCAGAGGATGGCGAAACAATCCAAACACTATTCATATACAATACACTTTGCTTCACTGTACTTTGTACACTGATGGTCTGGTTGGGAAAGGAGCCTGAAGTAGTCCGAGCCATTTAGTTCTTTCATAACCATTATGGACATCCAAATTAGGTGGGTTTGGAGTTTTAAGGATTACTTGAAAACTATACTGTTTGGCTTTATGAGAGCATGAACTCTTGAAAACAAATGTAAAATCTGCTTTGAGAATTTAAACAGTCTTAGAACAATCATATCAACAAACTAATAGGAGAGGGAATAAAATGAATCCCAGTCTCTGGGGTTAAATATCGAGAGATTACATGGAAACAATTATATTTTATTTTACTAATTCATGTATTCATCTAGTTATCTACTACTTCAACCGAGATTAATTGAGCACCTATTAGATGTCAGGCACTGCTCTAAATAATGGGAACAGAGTTATGAACCAGAAAGATGTTTTCATATCCTCTTAAAGCTTACAGTTTCACAAGAAAGACTGGCAATTCACCAGGCAGTTACAGTAGAAGGTGATGGCAAGCTTAGGTGGATGGAGAAAACATAGCAGGGTAAACCAACCCTATTATGGTGATTTTAGGAAGTATCTGAAATTAGTTTTCAAATGAAAACTAAAAGCTAGTTGATTGAATAGAGCGTGTTGAAGAATCAAAAGAGTGAAATGCCTTGCCTAGCTAGGGTCACACATCTAATAAGAGTGTCATGCTAGGAGTGAGGTCTTCAGACTCTTCACTGATAATAGTGATATTCCACCAATATAGCCAATATACCACTAGTATCAGTTTCCTAACACCTCTGGCTGGACTGGCATTTTTATGAATTTTCAGAGTAATGAGGAACATCCCCTCACATGGGAAAAACTCTTACAGACAATGGGGATCATATTTTAACCTACAGTACATTTTAGAGACAAAGTTGGGTCTTCAAGACAAGTTTCAAAACAACAACAACCCATTGTGTTTTGAGGTTGTCTAGATGTGAGAGTTGGACTGTGAAGAAAGCTGAGCATGGAAGAATTGATGCTTTTGAACTGTGGCATTGGAGAAGACTCTTGAGAGTCCCTTGGACTGCAAGGAGATCCACTCAGTCCATTCTGAAGATCAGCCCTGGGATTTCTTTGGAGGGAATGATGCTGAAATTGAAACTCCAGTACTCTGGCCAACTCATGTGAAGAGTTGACTCACTGGAAAAGACTCTGATGCTGGGAGGGATTGGGGGAGGAGGAGAAGAGGACAACAGAAGATGAGATAGCTGGATGGCATCACTGACTCTATGGACGTGAGTCTGAGTGAACTCTGGGAGTTGATGATGGACAGGGAGGCCTGGCATGGTGTGATTCATGGGGTTGCAAAGAGTCGGACATGACTGAGCACTGAACTGAACTGAACTGAACCTTTCAGTAAAAGACTTCTCAAATAGTAGTAAGTCTGTGAACATTCCAACCTATCATTGAAGACTACAAGTGCTTGCTTAGATTATTGGGGATTCCAAATATATATTAAACTACTTCAAACATCAGAGATATTACTTTGCTTACAAAGGTCTGTCTAGTCAAAGCTATGGTTTTTCCAGTAGTCATGTATGGATGTGAGAGATGGACTGTGAAGAAGGCTGAGCGCCGAAGAATTGATGCATTTGAACTGTTGTGTTGGAGAAGACTCTTGAGAATACCTTGGACTGCAAGGAGATCCAACTAGTCAATCCTAAAGGAAATCAGTCCTGAATATTCATTGGAAGGGCTGATGCTGAGGCTGAAACTCCAATAATTTGACCACCTGATGAGAAGACTCATTTCTGACTCATTAGAAAAAACCCTTATGTTGGGCAAGATTGAAGGCAGGAGGAGAAGGGGACAGACAAGAGATGATGAGATGGTTGGATGGCATCACTAATTGATGGACATGAGTTTGAGCAAACTCCGGGAGTTGGTGATGGACAGGGAAGCCTGGTATGCTGCAGTCCATGGGATCGCAAAGAGTTGGACATGACTGAGCAACTGAAGTAAACTGATTTCAAATGGCATAGAACAGTATTGTAATGTAGAATAAAGTATTTAAAAAAAAATCAAATGGCATAGAATGGATGAAGAGAAAGCCAAGGTGAAAGGACTTTATTTTGAACTCCATGACATCACTACTTTCTAATAAATTTTAATGTTGATCAATTGATCCTGATGCCATTCAAAATACTACAGGGAAAACCTAAATTACAGAGCTTTTTTAGTGGAAGATTATCAGGTCTAATTACCAATATTATCCTAATGCATTAGATCAATTTGCTTTGTTATAATAACTTCTAAAGTTCCTTATAATATTGACCCTCAAATTTCCATTTTCAGACAAACTGCACAGCACTTTTCCTGTATATGCTTTGCTTCTTCTACAGGCTTACACAACAATATTTAATTATGCTTTTCTTTCTTTGAAAACAATCAATAACTTTGTTATATTTTTTTCCTTCCCAAGAAGTTAGTGTCTCAGGGCAACAAGGAAAAAAGTTTTCAATGTAAAGTGTGTAAAACAGCTGCAATCAACTCAAATTTTCTATGGCAGGGGAATGCAGAGATAGCACATATGACTGAAATCCATGGATGTACCCCAAATTTCATTTCAAAAAGCAATTTAAACCTCTCATTTAACCAAAACTGTGATCTGCAGCAAAACGGGCTGATTTGAGTTTTGCCTTTTTGGAACCAGTCAGTGGGTACATGACACAGAAGTATCCTTAAACTTGATGATCCATCCCCAAGGAAATGAAAGTTAACTATAATCATTTGGCACTGAAGAAAAAATTCCACCGGAAGTGTAAACAGAGCTAAAACCATTTGATGCTTGTTTTCAGATTCTAAATGCCCTGTTTAGAGCCAGTATATAGAAAGAGTCATCGTATTTTCTTCGCCAAGTCTGTGATTATTTAAAACCAAGTCATGAAGTACATATTTAGAAGTACCTCCAGGAAATGTAAAAATTAAGATATCATGCTTTACCTCTATATTTCTATGTGATGACATTAATTGGGCAGCTAAACTGAAGCTATGCATAAAAGCAGCTTCTCTACTTATGAAAAGATTCCAAAAATGATTCATAATTCTAATTGTTTTTAAGTGCAGAGTGACTAAATTCAAACTGTTTTTCAGCTAAGTTTAAGACTGCTTTCCAAAGAATTTCATGGTTAAGAATTTCTTACTAAGAAATTAAGACAATCAAGCACAGAAGTTAACAACTTTTACTCTTTTCATATCTTCAACTGATTGGAGGAGTGTCACCCATCTTAGAGAAGACAATCTGCTTTACTCAGTTTACCAATTCAAATGCTAAACTTACATACAAACACTCTCACAGACACACCCAGAATAATGTTTGACTCAATATCTGGGCACCCCATTGCTCGGTCAAGTTGCCACAAAAAATTAACCATCATGGTCATTTTAAAATTCCTACTTTGATTTCCCACCAGAATTATAAATCCTTACCACTCCTTCAAAAGCTCAGTGTTTAGCTCCTATTGGATATGAGGTGGTTAATACTATTCATAAGAGTACTCTAAATGAAGTGCAAATACAGTGCATGGCAGACCCTAGTAAATGACCTGCTGATTTAAATTAAAATAGCCAATAACCATCATGCAAAACATTGCCAATACAGGGAAGTCAATGGTCTTTGCTCTACTGTATACCTTTCATATATCAATGAAAATTCATAACTTAAAAGTTAATAAGGAGACTGGCTTTTTTGTGTAGTACAAATTCAACTGGAAATAAATGAAAAAATTCATCCAAACAATAAAGCAGTTTTATTATACATGGTTGTGCAGCAGAATGTTTAGTTAATAGATCAGTTTGGTATCAAGTAGACTAATCCTAAATTAGAAGAGAAGAGATCTTCTCTAGTTGGAAGGGATTTCAAATAATCAATAGCAAAAGCAAATATTTTAGCATGTTTATTACCTATGAGGTGCTAAGTGTTATACCCCAGATTTCCCCAAATTAATATGCAAAAATAACATGAATTTGATAGCTAAAATCATGGTAAATACGTGTATTTTATACTTTTAATACTTTGTCTTTCTAATTTTTAAAAAAATCAATATGAATCATAAATCCTCTTCCTTCACCTTTGCAACTTATGACTCTAGGATGATGAAAAGAGGTTAGAAATAATAGTAATAAGAAGGCTGAGGTGTGTTTATCTTTGCTTTTCTGTACTAATTATAATACTAGAAACACATAGTGCTTGTTATGTGTCAGGCTTTAAGTACTTTGCACATACTAACTCTTTATAATAAACTTAAAAGGGAGGCTTTGTTATTATTCTAGCACACAAATGAAGCAACTGTGGCACAGAGAGCTGAGTAAGTTGTCTGAAGTCACACACCTAGAAAGCAATAGAAGGATGACTTCTATCCTGCAGCCTGGCCCCAGGCCCATGCTATTTATTGTGGTGGTCCATGGCACAGTAGCTCAGCCTGCACAGTAACTTGGTGAACTGGGAATGAGTGTGTACTGAGGAAAACCAGACGTCACACAAAAACAAGCAAACTTAATTCCTGTAAAAAAAAAAATGAAATTAAGTTTGAGCTGGTAAAATGAATTCCTACATATATAAAAACTTATGAGCCTTGCAGTAGCAATTACCTTTTATGAATACACTTTGGAAAGCCTTTTGATATATGTATATAATCAGATCATTGCAATAACTCTGAGAAGCACTCTTCTCATTTTCTAGATGAGAAAACATGCTAGGGAAGTTAAGAAACTGGATAAAATGGAAGTTCAGATCTTTCTGTACTTGAAACAGCTAGGATTCCTTCTATCTACCACCTCATCAATGACAATTTACCATTGGGTTAGATTGTACTCAGAATTTTATATTCAACATCCTGAAAACATAAACACATTTCCTTAACTAAGTTATTAAAATATACAAATAGAACTAGAAATCTACAAAATCATGAAAGAGATTATGCTGAACCATTTGATGCTAAAAGCCAAGAGAACATATTTTTTTTAAAAAAAGATCATAAACAGTTATTAGAGTTTGTCTAGTATAGTCATCAGCAACAGTTAAAACTGCTTCAAAATTGGGAAAGGAGTATGACAAGGCTGTATAATATCACCCTGTTTAATTAGCCTATATGCAGAGTACATCATGCAAAATGCTGGACTGGAAAAATCACAAGCTAAAGTCAAGATTGCTGGAAGAAATATCAAAAGCCTCAGATATGCAGATGATAAAAACCTAATGGCAGAAAGTGAACTAAAGAGCCTCTTGATGAGGGTGAAAGAGGAGAGTGAAAAGCTGCTTTAAAACTCAACATTCAAAAAGCTAATATAATGGCATCCAGTACCAACACTTCATGGCAAATAGAAGGGGAAAACATGGAAGCAGTGACAGATTTTATTTCCTTGGGCTCCAAAATCACTGTGGATGGTGACTACAGCCATGAAATTACAGGTGCTTGCTCCTTGGGAGGAAAGCTACGACCACCTAAACAGCATATTTAAAAAGCAGAGACATCACTTTGCCGACAAAGGTCTGTATAGTCAAAGCTGTATTTTTTCCAGTAGTCATGTATGGATGTGACAGTTGGACCATAAAGAAGGCTGAGTGTCAAATAATTGATGCTTCTGAATTGTGGTACTGGAGCAGACTCTCTAGAGTCCCTTGAACTGCAAGGATATCAAGCCAGTCAATTCTAAAGGAAATCAACCCTGAATATTTATTGCAAGGACTCATGCTGAAGCCACATCTCCAATACTTTGGCTATCTAATACAAAGATCGGAAAAGAACCTTTTTACTGGAAAATATCCTGAAGCTGGGATGAGGGCAAAAGGAGAAGCTGGTGACAGAGGATGAGATGGCTGGATGGCTCATGTTCATGGATGACTCAAAGGACATGAATTTGAGCAAATTCTGGGAGACAGTGAAGGACGGGGAAGCCTCGCATGCTGAAGTCCATAGGGTCACAAGGAGTTGGACATGACTTAGTGACTGAACAACAGTATAATCATTATAAATTTAAGACTGAAGGAACTGAAATGGCCTATTCTGAATTATATTTCAAATATATATATATATATATATATATATATATATGAAAAGACTTGGAAGGAAAAAGTAAATAATTTAGCATGTCCCTGAAATACAAATAGCTCCTAAGAAAAGAAAGCAATCGTGTTAAAAATTTGAATGATGGGAAAAATAAATGGACAATGCTTGCTCTTTTACATTAGATTACATTGACAGATCCTTATCTTTATCTCTTGTGTTTATTTTCAGCAGTACAAAATCTGGGTCAAAATGTACCAAAGATTAGATGGCTGTTTGTAAATACAAACATCTTAGTAGTTAAATCCTGTCTTGCTAGAGATTACTTGAATGAAGCAAAGACACATCCATTATTTTTGTAGTCAGTTTCCTCAAGCAAAATTTACCAAATTGATTCAATTTCCAGACCATGTAAAGAGCTAGTGGTATTTTCATGCCCATGCACAAGTTAGAGCTTTGGGGGTTTTCGTGACAAAATGTAATTTTCTATTCAGTTAAAAAGGAATAAGAAAGTAAGAAAGTAAATGACTGATAGACAGAAAGTTCAAGTTACTACCGGCAGGCAGAAGGGAGGAAAAATAAATTAAGGAGAAAGAGAAAAGAAGTTATGAGCCTAAGCTGTAATAGATGCTTATTCCATCCATCAAGATGTAGAATTTAAAAGCATCAATAAGAAAGAGTAAGCTTTGCTTCAATGTTACATACACAAACACACACATACACACGTATCCATGTATATGTGTATAGGCCTATGTGTATATACATGACATTAATATGTTCAATGGACATGAACTTGGGCAAACTCTGGGAGATGGTGAGGGCCAGGGAGGCCTGGCATGCTTCAGTTCATGGGGTTGTGGAGAGTTAAACACAACTTGGAAAGTGAACAATAACAACAAAAATACATGAAATTGAATCTGAATCTTACCTAAGGATTCCTACATTGCCTCGTCCGAGATGAGGTAATATATGTGAAATCCATTTATAAATTGTAAGGCATTAGACATACACGATGTGCAGTAAATCATGACCTCAATATGTTATAAACAACTCTGTGTTTACAACCATCTTCATTCTTGTTTTCCAAAAGGAAATGAAGTTTAATTAGAGATGCAGAATATGTCAATGGTGTACCTGAGGACAGAATTATAGGATAATCCAAAAAATCAACTAGTATTATATACAAATTAGCCTAGTTCCTTCTTAAAACTATAAACAATATTAAAAATCACATTTGTTCCTTATGAATCAAGAATATGGTGTATTTCAGAACACCAGTTAGATGTTCTAAGGATATTGTTTTCACTAATTCTAAGTCACTAGTGACCTGCAAGCTATGGACAAGGTCAATGTCAATATCAATGCCACATATTCAGTAATAAGTATATGCGATTGAAAAAAAAATTAGAAAAGAAAAGTAATATTATCACAAAATCCCATTATAAAAAATGAAGTAATTTCTCTTTGAAATGATTGTATGGTCTAAAAGTTATAATGCCATTATGGAAACACATTTAAACAAACATAAAGCTAAATGAATTCATAATATGCTGGTTCTGCTATGGCAGAATGACACAAAAGGAGAATAAGAGAGGGGAAAAAGTCCTAATGCCCAAGGCTTGAACAAATAAGAATGTCTAGATTTTCACACTACTTTTTATTGGTGATTGAGGCCTTTCATAAGCCTGGCATGCTGCAGTCATGGGGTTGCAAAGACAAACATGGCTTAGCAACTGAACAATAATAACACCTCATATTTTTGAGTGCTTGTTATTCTGTATTACTTCAGGAATTATTCTTTTATTTTGAAAACTATTGTATTTGAAAAGCCAACTTACAAAATTAATTATTCTCTAAGACCATCTTTTATTTTATAAAGTATGTATCTGTGTATTCATTATTTCTAAATGCTTAAAAGCAAGATTTAAAAGGAAAACCACAGAGATTGTTTCATCCCAATCTAGTGTCGCAATTTAGCACATAGAAAGTATTTACTGATACATTTTTAAAAAACAGGTGTTTTTGTTTTTTCGCAAAGCAGATAAATATTATCCTTAATCATTCCTAGTATCCTTAGAAAAATATGATTTTGTGAAAACCATGGGTATTACATGAATACTAGAGTCAATGTGTTTTAATGCTGTGTTGGTCTTTTTAGGATAATAACCATCCTAATAATTAATACGTATTTCATAGTTGGCAAACATATTTAGGCATTTCTTACTAAAGAAAATAGTTTCTTGCTTCAAAATTCTATACTCCATGTAGTACTCAAAGTAGAGACCAAAAGGAGTAATGGACTTTTATTTTAGATGCTTTAATATAATTTCCTCAGATTAGAGGTTACAAAATTCAGTTTAGAGAAATTTTCTCAACGTTTTCTTTAGCTTCCCATTCCTCTTTCACTTCTTCATTCTTCTCTCACATTTTTATCCTTTCTTTAAAAGTAGCATATCAATAGAAAAATACACGGTTAGCTCCAGGGAGACATTTTTCTCCTTCCCTGTCCCTCCCCATGATTAAAAGCCTATTTTGATGATCAATTCAATCACTCAGTGGTGTCTGACTCTTTGTGACCCCATGAACTGCAGCACGCCAGGCTTCCCTGTCTATCACCAACTCCTCGAGCTTGCTCAAATTAATGTCCATCCAGTCAGTGATGCCATGCAACCATCTCATCCTCTGTCATCCCCTTCTCCTCCTGCCCTCAATCTTTCCCAGCATCAGGGTCTTTCCCAATGAGTCAGTTCTTCACATCAAGGTGGCCAGAGTATTGGAGTTTCAGCTTTAGCATCAGTGCTTCCAGTGTACATTCAGGACTGATTTCTTTGGGGATTGACTAGTTTGATCTCCTTGCATTCCAAGGGACTCTCAAGAGTCTTCAACACCACAGTTCAAAACCATCAGTTATTCAGCACTCAAAGCCATAAATAAACCATAAGTGTGGTATAGTTAAGTTGTATCATTTTGTTATCTCTGTGTGCTATCATTTATCAGCTGATTTGGCTCTATTATATCTCTTCACACATGAGTGTATGCCATACTTCATCTTTAAGTTAATTTTCATTTTATATTGGAGTATAATGTTCTGTTGATTTCAGGTGTATAGCAAAACAAATCGGTTATAAACATGTATCCATTATTTTTCAGATTCCTCCCCCATATAGGTTACTATAGAATATTGAGTAGAGTTACTTGTGCTAGACAGCATAGGCTTGTTGATTATCTGTTTTGTATATAGTAATGTGCATGTTAATCCCAAAGTCCTAATTTATCCATCCCCTGTACCTTTTCCCTTTGGAAACCATGAGTTTATTGTTGAAGTCTGTGAGTCTGTTTCTATTTTATAGATAAGTTTACTGTTTGTTTATTTTTTTAGATTCTACACATAAGTGATATGATTATTTGTATTTCTCTGCCTGGCTTACTCTTCTTAGTATTATAATCTCTGGATCCATCTATGTTGTTGCAAATGGCATCATACCATTCTTTTTATGGCTGAGTAATATTTCATTGTATATATATATCACCTCTTCTTTAGCTATTCCTCTGATGATGGAAATTTAGGTTTTTTCCATGTCTTAGCTGTTGTAAATAATGCTGCAATGAACATTACGGTGCCTGTATTTTTCTGACTATGTTTTTCTCTGGATATATGCCCAGGAGCAGGATGATATTGTAGCTTTTATTTTTATTTTGTTAAGAAATCTCAATACTGTTCTCTACAGCGGCTGTTCCAGTGTACAATCACTCCAACTGTGGAGGAGGGTTTCTTTTTCTCCACATCCTCTTCAGCATTTATTGTTTATAGATTTTTTTTAATTATGGCCATACTGAGGAGTATGAAGTGGTACCTCACTGCAGTTTTGATTTGAATTTCTCTATTGATTAGTGATGTTGAATATCATTTAATGTGCTTATTGGCCATCTGCAAATCTTCTTTGGAGAAATGTCTGTTAAGATCTTCTGCCAATTTTTGATTGGCTTGTTTGTGTTTTGACATAGAAGTGCTTTAACTGTTTGTATATTTTGGATTAATCCCTTGTGGGTCACTTCATTTGCAAGTATTTTCTCCCATTCTGTGGGTTGTCTTTTCATTTTGTTTATGGATTCCTTTGCTGTGTAAAAATGTTTTTATAACTAGTTCCCACTTAGTTATTTTCATTTTTATTTTCATTCTAATAAATGGGTCAAAAAAGTCTTGTGCAATTTAAGTCAGAGAGTGTTTTGCCTATTTTCCTCTAAGAATTTTAGTGTTCAGTCTTACATTTAGCTCTTTGATACATTTTGAGTTTGTTTTTGTGTGTGGTGTTAGAGAATGTTCTAATTTCATTGTTTTACATGTAGTTGTCCAGTTTTTCAACGCTGGGCTGGATGAAGCACCAGCTGGAATCAAGATTGCTAGGAGAAGTATCAATCACCTCAGATATGCAGATGAAACCAACCTTTTGGCAGAAAGTAAAGAAATACTAAAGAGCATCTTGATAAAAGTAAAAGAGGAGAGTGAAAAAGTTGGCTTAAAGCTCAACATTCAGAAAACTAAGATCATAGCATCTGGTTCCATCACTTCATAGCAAATAGACGGAGAAACAGTGGAAGCTGTGACAGACTATTTTTAGAGGTTCCAAAATCACTGCAGATGGTGACTGCAGCCATGAAGCAAAGTTATGACCAACCTAGACAGCATATTGAAAAGCAGAGACATTACTTTGCCAACAAAGGTCCATCTAGTCAAGGCTATGGTTTTTCCAGTAGTCATGTATGGATGTGAGAGTTGGACTGGGAAGAAAGTTGAGTGCTGAAGAATTGACGCATTTGAACTGTGGTGTTGGAGAAGACTCTTGAGAGTCCCTTGGACTGCAAGGAGATCCAACCAGTCCATCGCAAAGGAGATCAATACTGAAGTTTCATTGGAAGGACTGATGCTGAAGCTGAAGCTCCAATACTTTGGCCACCTGATGTGAAGAGCTGACTCATTTGAAAAGACCCTGATGCTGGGAAAGATTGAAGGCAGGAGGAGAAGGGGGATGTCAGAGGATGAGATGGCTGGATGGCATCACTGACTTAATGGACATGAGTTTGGGTAAACTCTGGGAGTTGGTGATGGACAGGTAGGCCTGGCATACTGCAGTTCATGGGGTCGCAAATAGTTGGACACGACTGAATGACTGAACTGAACTGTCCAGTTTTCCCAATAGCACTCACTGAATGCATTTTCTTCATTGTATATCTTTCCCTACTTTTTCCTAGATTAATAGACCATAGGTGCATAAGTTTATTTCTGGCCTTTTTATACTGTTTTATCGTATTTCTGCATTTCTATTTTTGTGCCAGTACCATAGAGTTTTTATAACTATAACTTTATAGTGTAGTCTGAAGTCAGGGAGCATGATTCTCCCAGCTCCATTTTTCTTTCTCAGGATTGATTTTGCTATTTTATTTTTTTGTATTTTCATACCTATTAAAAGGAAAAATATGTTCTAGTTCTATGAATGATGCCACGGGTAATTTCACAGGGATTGCACTGAATCTGTAGATTTCCTTGGACAGTACAGTCATTTTGATGATATTGGTTCTTCCAACCCAAGAACATGTTATATCATTCCATCTGTGTCTGTCATCTTTGATTTCTTTCATCAGCATTTCATAGTTTTCAGAGTAGGTCATTTGCCTCCTTATGTATGTTTATTCCTAGTATGTTGCTCTTTTTGATTATGCCATATTTTCATACAAAAGCTTATATACGCTATGCATATATATGCATAGCATAAATGTATGAATGGTTATCTATTTGTCTCTATTTTATACCATAAGTTACATTTATAGAATTTTAACATGGCATATAGCAAAGTGGCTTTTAAAATACTTTCTTAATTTTAAATTAAAGAATGATTTAAAAAATGAAAGCATTGTTTAATAAGTACAGTGTTTGATAAAATTAATTTAAAACAGCTGGGTATATAGTTATGTGGAGTTTGGCTTGTTTCATCGACAATTTACTATGTCTAAGACACTGCATGAAATAATTTGCATTTGATACCACTTGCAACTACATCTTTTTTTGTTTTGAGATAGGAAATATGTTCATTGGAGTTATGGATTTACTGGGGATCTTTCTTTTAGAAAATGAGCACATTTTGGCATTTATGACATCATCTTCTTCAATCCTATGATTTTACAAATGAGAAGTATGGTATCTAGAGATGTTATGAGTTGCTTAATTAATGCTGTCTATTGTCCCTCACAGTCAAACAGATGAACTAGGACTCTGTTTGATACAGATTTTGGGAGGGGTATGTTAGGAGGAAGGGCTGATCTACTACAGCATGTCACAAACATCAAAGACAGAGCCAATGTCTTGCCCACTAGCACACCTGGGAAAGATGTGGATCTTCCAAAAAAGGGACAGAATGAGGCATCATATTCAAGTACAGGTACTGGAAAACTGGAACCCAACTAATAGAGGAGACAGCACAGACCATCTTTTTGCTTATGATACTGCTCATGCATGAAAAGGCTTCCTTACTGCTTAATCAGCATTTTTCCCAGTCTGTACTCAAAGTGATCTCTCCCTTTTTCCCCCAGAGTTTTACTTATTTGTGTCATACATTTATAGGGAGATTATACTCATTTTTAAAATGATGAGGTATGCCCAAGATGGCCTTGGTTAATAGCTTCTGTCCTCGTGTATAATTATTAATACAGGCTCCTCCTTTTCTAAAATACCATGGTTTTGGATAGTAAATTACATGGTTGCCCAATTCACATAGAATCTATTTTTTATTGCCTTTCCCTTCTGGCAATTTCTTCAGATGTCTATACCTAATAATGATCATGTAGTTTATAAATTCCATGAAGAGGGGGATATGAGCATCAGGATTAGGTTAGGTTAGTTAGGGCTATGCTCATTTAAGATGTTATTTCATATATGTGTGTGTATATATATATATACACACACACACATTAGTATATGCATACATAATACGTACCTAAGGTAATCAGTATCTTTCTCACTACCTAGACCATGATTGCATGTGCACGTGTAGTAAGTCGCTTCAGTCATGTCCACCTCTTTGTGACTCCAAGTACTGTAGCCTGCCAGTCTCCTCTGACCATGATATTCTTTAGGCAAGAATACTGGAGTAGGTTGCCATGCCCTCCTCTTGGAGATCTTCCCAATCCAGGGATTGAACCTGTATCTCTTAAGTCTCCTGCATTGGGAGGCAGATTCTTTACCACTAACACCACCTGGAGTGGAAACTTAAGTTTTTTTCTATTGATGCGAGTGATATGATGCCAAAGTGCTCATCAAGATAAAGTCCTACTCAATTATAGGTCATTTAAATAATCATAATTTTTATATAACTGCATGGATTTTAATGTTACCAAAATGACTATAGTAATAAAAACTGAAATGGCTGTAACATTTGAGCTATCACCTTACAATATTTATGGACTCTGTCATCCCCAAATATAGAGATTATTGTAAGAAATAAAAGGAAGAGGTTTTATTCTGCTTTTAAAATGATCTCTGTCCTTCCCATCAAAATAAATACTCTAAGAGAGCAACCTCTATAAATTAATGACATAACTGCTAGGGTTTCAAGATAAAGCAATTTACATTAAAAAAATTCCATTTCATGCATATATTTTGGCTTAACTACTAAAAAAGGCATGGTTAGACTAATAATTTGAATAAAATGTATCTACATTACCCTTACCTTACCCTCACTCATAGAATTCTATGAAATTTTACTCTTCAAATTTAAGTTCAGATATCACTTCCATTGACCTTCCTTCCCTCTTGACATTTTACTTCTCTCCCCACATCCCTCCCTTCCAAGAGTCATATACTCTACTTCTGTATTCTTACAGACCGTTCTACATATTGATATTATAACACTCACCACATTTTACTGTAACTGTTTATATACCAATCTGCCCCATTAAACTGATTTCCGAGGAGTCAGAAACCAAATACTTTTCATCTGTCCCAGTATCTAGCTCAAAGCCTGTTACACACTCTGATTTTAGTAAATATTTGTTAGACAAATGAATTAATGATTCAGTCATTTAAAAAAAGGTTACAACTGCATATTAAGTAAATACTCTATATAAAAAAGCAACAATCTTAAATGAGTACAGCACTAGCTCAAAAGTGATATAAACACTATTGTCAAGATTTGTATTAAAGAGAGATCCTTTCAAAGACACAACCTGTCCATAAGCAGAGTCACTACACTGAAGTAAAGCACAAATGATTTCTAAACAGAAAATCTTATCCTTCGATTTAAACTTGCAAAAGACAGATGGGAGCACATGCAGCAGTTTGAAGCAATGCAACAGAATCATTAAAACCTTAGGAAGCAAGGAAGCAAGACCAATGAAGGGAAACTGTTCAGAGATAAAGTGCTTTCATTTTAATGAATCCATAAGAAAACCAGACCCTAGTCAGTTCTCTCTCTATATGTTGCTGATTCTAGAAGCAATCAACCAAGCAAGCAACTCTACAAAGCCAGTATGGGCAGTTTAGTTAAACCCAGTGGAAAAAATCAGTCAAATTGGTAACTGGACATTAAGAAAATCAGATAAAAAGCAAATAGTGGGACTGAGATTTTCCCTTCATCTAACTTTCTATTCTACACAAATAAAGACATAAAACAAAAATAACTGGAGATGTGTATTTGATTGTTTTTTCCGAGTCATAAGTTATTACAGACCTCTCCGGATGACTGCTCCATACAACCTGAAAAAATAATGAAGTGCTTACAGTTCCCCAGAGTCTGCAGATGGACAGAAATAGCCTATGAGCCATTAACGTGGATTTATGTTTATGTACCTAACCTTTAATATATACACAATCTTCTACAATATTATCTGTGTACATACAGCATGTACTGCAATGGAGTATAATGAGTTATATCATTATATTCTTTTCCCACTAAATGAACACTAAGATTCTTTGGGGGATGAACAAAATAAATGTGGTCCCTCGAGAGAAACATGGGCTCTCTTAGGTCAGGGGCTTGTAAAAGTGGGAGGTGGGTGTGATTAAAGGACAATAGCAAGTGAGAGAAGATATATTTTCCAAAATGCTAACTAGCCTCTTAGTGTTCATATATCAGTACCAGAAGGGGCCATTTGAGACCACTTTCTACTTCTAGACAGGATTATATCCACAACATTTCTAATAAGAGGGGTAATCCTGTTCTTAATATCCTCCAAAGAAGATTTAAACACTTTCATTTGTAACCTATGTCTGAGTTTTGACAACACTTATAATCAAGTTATTCTTTGTAGAGCTGACCTAAATCCCTCTTAACCCAGTAGGAATTTATTTCCTCTGTGTGCCCCTTAGAGGAACAAGCTTATCACCTTCTCCCATATAGTCTTTTAGATACTTAGCTAATACATCTTGGGTCTAGAGAAGGCCTGAAAGGGCTGGGATAAGTACTAAGCTCAGTGGATCTTGATACAGGCCTATGCTCGGAGGGTGGTCATAAAAGTGATTCTTAATTCTCAGGGCCCTCACACTGACAAGCCACGGCTGAGCTGAGGAAGAAGGACTGCATGGAATTATCTCATTGTGTGTGTGTGTAGGGGGATTCTACTGGCAAATTCATTGTCGGTGGGGTTATCTTGCTTATTGCGGGACATTTAAAACGCCAGCCCCCCATAACACGAAACCCATTAAATGCTAGTAGCATGCATTCTCCCATCACAGTGGGGTAACACTGGCCCTGTTTCCTTGAGGCCTACTAGACAACAGCCCCTAGATTTACACTCATTAACTGGCTAGAATCAAATGGTTTGCAGATGCCTATACATACACACAAAGTCAATATTTTTCTTTGGTACATTTTAGAGAAACTTAAATGTTTCTCTCTCCATACTCTAGGTCCGTTACAAGTCATAAAGGATAAAGTTACTAATGGCAATTACTGTTGCTTGCTAATTATCTGTTATCCATCAGATTCTGTTTGCTGTTTTGCAAAGTACATTATTTAATACTTAAGAAAACCATCTTTAGGAAGATCAGCATCCTCATTTTAAATACAAAGGAAATGAGGATCAAAGAGAGTCACAAACTTGTTCAGTCATTCAGGTGAGAATTAAAAAGACTGAACTGACATCTTCCTAACTTCAAAGTCATTACTATTGGCAGAATCAATCTGCCATATATATGTTGCTATATATTTATATATGTGGGTCCTATGCACAAAAATTGTGCAGTAGTTTGAACATTCTTTGGCATTGCCTTTCTTTGGGATTGGATTGAAAACTGACCTTTTCTAGTCGTATGGCCACTGTTGAGTTTTCCAAATTTGCTGGTATATTGAGTGAAACACTTTCACAGCATCATCTTTTAGTATTTGAAATAGATCAACTGGAATTCCATCATCTCTATTAGCTTTGTTTGTAGTGATGCTTCCTAAGGCCTACTTGACTTCACATTCCAGGATGTCTAGCTGTAGGTGAGTGATCACACCATCATGGTTATCTGGGTCACAAAGATCTTTTTGTACAGTTCTTCTGTGTATTCCTGCCACCTCTTCATAATATCTTCTGCTTCTATTAGGTCCATACCATTTCTGTCCTTTATTGTGGCCATCTTTGCATGAAATGTTCCCTTGGCATCTCTAATTTTCTTGAAGAGTCTGTTTCTTGGCACTGATCACTGAGGAAGGTTTTCTTATCACTCCTTGCTATTCTTTGGGACCCTGCATTCAAATGGGTGTATCTTTCCTTTTCTCCTTTGCCTTTAGCTTCTCTTCTTTTCACAGCTATTTGTAAGGCCTCCTCAGGCAAACATTTTGCATTTTTGCATTTCTTTTTCCTGGGAAAGCTGAGTGTTGAAGAATTGATGCCTTTGAACTGTGGTGTTGGAAAAGACTCTTGAGAGTGAGTCCCTTGGACAGTAAGGAGATCAAACCAGTCAATCCTAAAGGAAATCAACCCTGAATTGTCACTGGAAGGACTGATGCTGTAACTCCAATACTTTGACCACTCGATGCAAAGATCTGACTCACTGGAAAAGATCCTGATGCTGGGAAAGTTTGAAGGTAGGGAAGGGAACAACAAAGGATGAGATGGTTGGATGACATCACCAACTCAATGGACATGAGTTTGAGTAAACTCTGGGAGTTGGTGGACAGGGAAGCCTGGCGTGCTGCGGTCCATGGGGTCGCAAGGAGTCGACATGACGGAGTGACTCAACTGAACACATCCACCAAAAAAAAAAAAAAAAGAAAGAAAGAAAAAGTAAGGTCTGACTGGAAGATAATAGTGCATGTGTGCCAGGGGTGTCACAAGCATGAATAAATTACTTAGACTTGAGATAGTGAGGAGAGAAGATAACCAGGGACAGTAACCTAGGAAAAATAGCAAAAAGAGTAGAGTCGGGGAAAGAAGGAAAGGAGACCTTTTCATAAATTTGCTCCTTGTACAAGCTTGAGTATTAATTAGGAAACTTCAGGATCACAACCCTCATAAGACAGAATAAGTACGCTAGCATCTTACCACAGAGGCAAAGATGCACAAAGGAATGGCCTACAGAGCACAGGCCAAGCAATGGCCAAGTAAAAGGTTTTAAAGCTTGTAATCATAAAAATTTCTCCTACTTTGACACAAGAGAGAGCATTTGATTCCTGACCAGCATTAACTCTAAAATGCAGGTAGAAAGTGTGCACATTGCAAATGCCAGTTAGTTTCTATCTCCTAGTGAATAAATATCATGACTTATGGAATCAAATTTTGGAGTCAAGATATATAAAACTATGTTTTATAGTTTTAGATATATTCATCTGAAATGCTTAACGTTTCTCAGGAAAGACTTAGGGTTTTTAAAATTTCTTGATGAACACTTAAAAGGGTTTTAAAAGAAGGAGGAAGATTTAAAAAACATATTTTTAATTTTAAAACTCTTGCTTCATTGTGTGGAAACCATCACTTTAAATCTTTTGTGGCTGAAAATTATGAGAAAATAGTAAAGTATTTAAGAAACAAAAATAATAAATTACTGAGAGGATATTGGTAAAATCTGAAAGAATTAACTTGTAATAAATTTTGGAGTGAGTATGTGGAAGGAAATATGGACAGGAAGTACTGATCAGTTTGGCTAAGAAAAATTCATGAAAAAAAGCACTAGTGATAAAGTTGGTTTTGGAGGACTTAAAAATCTGAGTCCTGACCCTTATAGGAGGCCACTGAAGTGACTCTTGATGGTCTGGTTTATAGTAAAGTAAAGTATATATAGTAAAGGCTATATAATCAAGAGGACTTATTGGGAGGCTATCACAATAGTGCTACAAGAGGATGCCCAGTGGAAAGAGCTAATAGAACAGAGGAAGAGCAGAGTTTGCATAAAAATGAGATGTCCATTCTATGAATTGAGTGCATGGAGGATGAGGGAAGATGCCCTCTGAGGACAGATACCAAGGGTTGAGAATCAACAATTAAGAAGTGGCAGAAGAAAAGTCATTAGATTATTGATTATTGATTAGGGAGTCAGTGGCGAGCTTTGAGAAATTTCATAAGGACTTTTGGGAGAATAGAATTAGAAGAGACACAACTTTAGATCATTGTCCAGCCACCTTGGTTTCCTAATGGTGTTTTAATGAACTTAGCATTGATTCTATGTGCGAAAATCTGCAAGGTAGGACTATTCTACAAAATAATAAAGTGTTTCTCTTGTCTTCATGTTTACTTTGCCCTACATTCCAAGTACTACAGCTATTCTCAGTCTTCTGACTATTAGAAATCCATATCCCAACCCTATCCACCAGATCCCTCATTTTATTTTATTTATTTTTTTTTAGAATCATCTAGAGGATTTTATTTTTTTTTTCTTAAATTAAATTTATTTATTTTTTTAATTACAATACTGTATTTGTTTTGCCATACTTTGACACGAATCAGCCATAGGTGAACACAATCGCCCAATGCCGAAGCCCCCTCCCACCTCCCACCCCACATCCTCTACCTGAATCATCCTGTGCATCAGCCCCATGCATCCTGCATCCTACACCAAACATAGATTAGCAGATCCCTCATTTTAAACACGAGCCTATTGCTCTGCAGTGTCCTTGTTGAGACTAATAGTTCATTCTCTGTGGTTGAAAACAGAACACTGTAGCTTTATAACTAACACAACAACCAACAAAGACTGTTATTGCCTGGCTCTTGTTTTGGGAAAAACATATATAAGATCTTTAAGAGTTAAACTTACTAATAATTTAAATAAAATAATTCTTATTCTTAATAATAGGGCTTCTCCTAATGATATAAAAGAAGGTGCAGAGTTCACAGACAGCTCTGAGTCCCCTAATTGTGTAAGAATTTGTTTTTCATAGTCTTCATGTCAGATCCTCTTTCTGGGCTGGCTAAGCCCATCACAGTGGTAGAATAATATGTATCTATTATGTCATCCTCAAAGTATTAAATAACAACAACAACAAAAAAAGATAGAAAAACAAAGATAAAGGGAACTTGTATTTCAGTCATTATTAACTGATTTCCTGCAAATACATTTCATCCCATGAACTGGACCTTGCATTTTGTTTTATAAAACACCTGAACTCTTACCATCTTTTTAAGGAAAGTATTAGGAGGATGATTAATGACTTCCAGTCTTGCTGTGTGAAGTTAGGTATCACAGCCCATGATCCCTCAATTAACACTCACTTGCACTCACCTCTAAAATATAAAACAGGGAATGCTTTGGGTTATAAGGAATTGCCTTTGGAAGATTAGATGGGAAGCAGATGCTTTGATCTCTACAGAGAGCCAATTATATACCCTAAATAAAGCCTTTTTGGAGTCACTGGTTTAAGTTTCACTTAAGTTGTCTAGCTCTATTAAAAAAAAAACACTTATGAATACAATACCTTTATTAGCAAAAAGGTAAAATTCAAATTACTTTGGAAACAATAAAATTCAAATTACTTTAAGATTTCTGATTTGTATTCACTTTTGTATTATGAAACAGAGGTGAATGGATAGTGAAGAGATTGAATGAAAATAAAATGGAGATATATGAAAAAGACTCAATTTTTCAGTTGCTTTCAAGGAAAAATTGTCTTTTTTTGCAGAAACTTTGAAGATATAGTTGTGATATGTTCTGCATAACTAATATTCAGTATCTTTGTTACACAAAGATGAAGGATTATTGAGAAATTCTACCTGGCTGGACAAAGAAATTTCAAACCCATGACAAGTTATGCATTGAATGCAAGTAATCAATGAACAAAAGACATTACTACAGTATTATATTTTAAACATACAGAAGAGCCTGTGGTACCAATACATTTATAATTTATATTCACATGCTTTTTCATACTATATTTATGAGACTACATATAGCAGAACTGATTCCATATATAAAGTGTTATACCTGCTGCATAGATATTCCATCTCAGCTTTAAATGTTTTTCTCAAAGAAATTTTCACAATGGTGTCTCCTGACAATCTGATTTTAGTACCTCTTCCTACCTTCTTTTCTCATGTATAATGTTTTAAGACTTAAAAAAAAAAAAAAGAAAGCTTTTTCTAATGTTGAGCCTTACATCAGTTGTCCCTGGCCGAGTTCAAACCTGTTACTCCAAGACCTGTCCTTTTTGTTAATGAGAATAGTTGATTTCTGTCCCAGGGTGTATGTCACTTTGTATTTTGGATCATTCTCAGCTGTCCGTTAGTTTTCTTTCTTTTCCTTCAGACTGAACATCCCTAGTTAGGCTCACCTTTTCTGACAAGCCTCGTTTTCTAAACATTTTATCACTCTGGCTTCTCTGCACTCCTTCAATTTGTCATTGTCCTTTTTTAATAGCCCCCAACATGAGTGAAATCTTCTAGAGGGCATTTTGGCAGTAACCAGAGAAGTACAAGATATTTCTTTTTAATTCACTCCCAGTTTTTCAGTTTAACAACAACAAAAAAAAGCACACATGGTTTATTTTGAATAAAGCCATGGTATACATATAGCATGTATTTTAAAAGTTTTTTTTTAATGATATAATTTTAACTAGTAGAGACAAAGGAGACTTAGTGAAGCAGGATGAGAGAGAAGCCCTGGGTAGGGGAGGCTCTGTGGGCAAGCATGCCACCATCATCGCCCCTCTCCTGACTCCTCTGGCTCTTCTGGAGCACAGACGATGCTCTGCCACCCAAAGATCAGCACTCACGATGAAGATTCCTCAAGGAAGAAGAAGCTGATGGGTTTCTACTGTTTTTGTCAATGGCATACTTTTACCTAACATGCCACTCTGTGATTCTTTTCCCTTTTCATATTAGAAGGTACAAACATTTTTGCTTATTTTCTTTAGAATTCTTTCCAAGTATGTCACGGTACATTAAAGATCAAGTGTGATTTTCAAATAGACATGAATGGATTAAAAAAGCAATAGGATGGAGTTAGACTCTCCCCAGTGTGCTCTCTCCCTTCATTCTGTCTCTTTCCTGAGATTTAACTGAACAGCTTTACAAGTCATTCTTCTTGCTTTGGTGCATAGCTGACTGAAAGGTATCACACCAATGACTTATCTAAGAATTCCAAATGCATCTGACACTTTCTCATCCACTGAAGTGAGAACCTCTTCTTTCCTTACACACTTTTCACTGTGCCTCCCTCCCAATCAGTCCTTCCTCACTAATATTTAGCATAAGAAGCCACACATGTAATAGTCAGATAGAGGTAAGTTGTATATTTATGTATTTCTTCATCACAGGCTTCTCCTTATCCCAAGCTATAGCTGTTAGCTTCTCAAATGAGGAAGAAAAGAGAAAAAAAAAAAAACAACCCAGGGATGAATCAAGAATCTTACAGATGGAAGGCCAGTAGGATTTATGTCTCTCTATCCGTCATAATGTGAACTAAGGCTACTGAATATTCAAAATATTGTGTTTCTGAAGAAGAAAAGATTTACTCATCTACAAATTATAGTTTATGGAGTGCTATAATAAAAAAAGAGAGGTTAGCTTTATTCTGTGTAACTCCAGGAGACAGAAGACACAAGACTACAAGCACATATCAACCCAGTTAAAAAAAACCCTTTGTAATAATAAGAGGTGGTTAAAGGAAAATGTTCCCTTTTCAGAGGTACTAAGTTCTCTGCCAGTAGTAGCATTTAAACAGGGCCTGAAGGAGACTGCTCAGTGTGAGTTCAGATGTAATTTATATATTATCCCGGAGACTGGGCAGAATCAGTGGTTTTCAAATGCTGGTGGTACTCAGTCTAGCCATATCATCCAGGTGCTTAGTTAAAAAAATAAATACTGAACCTCCACCACCAACTGTGACTCAGAATCCTTGTAAGTGAGACTGGGGAAATAGTGATTTAATATGTATGCCTAACCCTAGCCAGGTTTACATCTCACTTCTAAACAGAGATGACTTCTGAGGTTCCATCATTTACTGTTGTTCTGATTACACTGTTAGGACTTGAATCTACCACGTGACTAACCACTGCTTTGATTTTTTGTTATGCCAGCTATTTGGGTCCCTAAACTCCCGTGTTAAGGAGCTAAATATAGTCATATGGAGATAAATTATGACTTAAACTATGAATGCAATATCGTTAGAATATTGGTAACTTTCTAATGAAAATGTTAATTCCTGAAAATTAGAAATGTTAGGCATAATTTTTAAACATGTGGCAAATGGAACCAACAGGAGAAACAGACTCTCAGCTCAGTGGAGACTGAGCTCACACATATTTTATTTCCCAGTACCTTATCCAATGTGTAGCACAGAGATGCTATCTAATAAATCTATGTGAACACAATTATAAGCAATTTAATTTAAAGGTTCCTATTATTAATATACCTGGGGGCAACTGAAGGAAAAACTGTGAACACCTCAAGTGCAGAAAAGATTTATATTCACATATTAAATGTGGGATTCACAAATAAAGCAAAGTGTGCATTGCAAGTTAGCACACTGAAGAGTGTGTAGCTTGGAAAGTCTCATATTTATTCAGCCTCTTATGGATTGATTCATATTCTGTCTCATTTTGTAAAAGCTTTGAGGTAGTTATAAAAATTATCCAGTGTAATGGTATGAGATATCACCTATTTTTTAGCCTTTGGCCAGAAAGTCAAGGTATCATTTAAAACTACATTACTGATCTCATTTAGCCTTTGAGTGAATGTGTCTGTCTGGTTTCATTATAAAGAAAATCAACAAATAATTTTCTTTCTATAAAAAGTAGACTCAAGTTCTTATTAAATATTCTATTTTAGCTTATTCAACTATGACAGATTTAACAATATGTTTTCATTTATAGAGAGACCAACAATAATGGTCCTACATAATATTTCTAAAATATAGTGCAAGGTTTTTAAAAGAAAAAATGTGTTGGAAGGAGTCCATAAATTCTTGACCTTTTGTCTCTACTGAAAGGATAATTTCAATTCATTTAATCTTTGTGGTTCACAGAACAGAAGTGTAAGAAAATACAATGGAAAGCATGGATAGATACTTTTATCAGTGATAAGTGCAAAAGAACATGAAGAAGAAGCATAGGTTCCTTTGAAGTGAGAAGTGAAACAACATTTCATATCCCCAACATGTCTATTTCTAACGAAAAGGGTCAATAGAAATAAACTGTAGCACAAGTTTACAAGACATTCTGCTTCTTAATTTTTAGAACTGTAAAGTGCAACAGGAAAGTGTGTCTCAAAGACAGATGAAAAATAAAGGAAGAAATAATGATGTTAAGGAGCTAGTTGTGATGACTTCCTACCCTTATAATATGCTTAGGGTTTGCCAATAAAAGCTTATGGAAAGAGTCTAGGAAATTAGAATTCTTTTCTGGTATTCTCTTTAAAAAGAAGTTAAGAGGTCAAAGTTACTTTGACACTATCAGTCAGAATTTTTATCTAGAAATGTCTGGAATTAAGCCAATATTCTTTGACTTCAGTCTTTCGTAGTATAGAACAATGACAACCATTCTTCATGGAAGTAGGGACTGAAGTTGAATCAGAGCATTAAACTGAGAGAAATTTTAAAGAAACTTACATATTACAATTTAGTATATCTTCAAAAATTACCTATTTCAGAATCTGACAACTCTAGCTAATAAATTATAGCCAGGGTATAATCTAAGAATCCCCCAAAATCCTATAATATTATAAAAACTGAGTATTACTTTTAGAAAAAAAATTTTTTTCTGAAAGGCCATCATAATAATTATTCCAAATGCTATAAGCTGTTACCAGAAAAACACTAATAACATATTAAAAAATTTTAAACAAAGGTGTAATTTAAATAAAATAAAATGTTCAAAGTTTGATGAGATTTTTCAAATGTATACATCTACATAACCACCATTCTAATCGATTTAGAACATTTCTATCAAACTACACATTCCATGCTCCTTTGCTCACAAACCTCTTCATCTCTCCATTTCCTATACATAACCCTCAGGCAACTACTAATTGGCTTTGTCACTACAGATTAGTTTTGTCTGTTCTAAGATCTTTACAAATGGGAGTTATAAAACATGTACTTTTTGGATCTGACTTTTTGCTGAGCATTAGTTTTAAAAATTTATCCATGTTGTTAACATGTATCAGTGAATTTTCCTTTTCATTTCTAAAAAGCATTCCATCATAATAAGATAGGGTTCCCTGGTGGCTCTGTGCTAAAGAATCTTCCTGTCAATGCAGGAGATGTGGGTTCAATCCCTGGGTCAGGAAGATCCTTGGGAGAAGGAAATGGCAACCCACTCCAGTATTCTTGCCTGGGAAATCCCATGGATGGAGAAGCCTGGTGGGCTACAGTCCACCAGGGATCACAAAAGAGTTGAACACAACTTAGTGACTAAACAATGACAACATAATAAGATAACCATGATTTTTATGTTCATTTACTTATTGTATTTGTTACCAGTGTTCAGCTCTTACGATTATATCTGTTATGAACATCATGTATAAGTCTTACTGAATTTTTCTTGGTTATACACATTATCTAATATTTTAAGAGACATGCATTTGGAATACAGATTTCATATACAAGCAATGTATTGAGATATGAAATAACTTTCTGAAAGGGTTATTAAATAAGAACTTTTCTACTTTCATGATCTTTCATTTGATTTAGATTTTTAAAATTTTCTTAGAAAAATATTGCAAAATTAAAACAACTTGACTGTACTAATTCTTCTAATATTAAATTTCTTATCCTTTTGTTGTTAACCTTCCATACAATGTTAATAATACACATTAAAGAGTGCAATTAATTCCTAGTCACATTTAATAAATATGTTAACCATACAGCCCATAACTTACAAATGTGAAAGATGCATGATGCTGGCATATAAATCACAAGGTCAACATATATGGTTTCTATGATATCAAGTATGTTTTATAACAGAGGAGCCTGATATTCTCAGATAATTTCCATTTCTTTCTGCTCACTGTCCCTCTACAACTCCCAGTATAAGAAAGAATGTTTATAATACTTAGAGGTTAGTAGAACCAGATTGGGAATGTACTATTAACCACCAAGTATATTTCTATCTCTTTAAACATTTCTAATTATGTCTTAGTGATAGAGAGTCTTTCTATTATAATATTGGGTCAACTGTATTTTATCCCAATATATAAGAGAGAATACAGAAATTAAACCAAATTTAGGAATTAGTTATGCTTTGTTCTTCATCAATGCCTTAAGTTTAAACTCTGTTTATCAAAGTCCTGTTATTTCATTGACTTCAGAAAATATCCGTACTGGTGCCTCAGGAAAGTGGAGGAGAGGATAAAACCTATAATGACTGGTTAAATGCAATTTAGTAGGAAACAGTCCTTGAATAAACACTTTCAGGGCTTTCCTGGTGGCTCAGATGATAAAGAATCTGCCTGTAATGTGGGAGACCCAGGTTTGATCCTGAATCAGAAGATTTCCTTTGAGAAGAGAAAGCTGTCCACTCCAGTAGTTGTGGATGAGTGAGTTGTGAAGGATTTCAGTTCAGTTCAGTGGCTCATTCATATCCGACTCTTTGCAACACCAAGAATCGTAGCACACCATGCCTCCCCATCTATTACCAACTCCCGGAGTCTACCCAAACTCATGTCCATTGAGTCAGTGATGCCATCCAACCATCTCATCCTAGGTCATCCCCTTCTCCTACCTGCGATCTTTCTCAGCATCAGGGTTTTTTCCAGTGTGTCAGCTCTTCGTATCAGGTGGCCAAAGTATTGGAGTTTCAGCATCAGTCCTTCTGATAAATACCCAGGACTGATCGCCTTTAGAATGGACTGGTTGGATCTCCTTCCAGTCCAAGGGACTCTCAAGAATCTTCTCCAACACCACAGTTCAAAAGCATCAATTCTTTGGCACTCAGCTTTCTTTACAGTCCAACTCTCACATGCATACATGACCACTGGAAAAACCATAGCCTTGACTAGACGGACCTTTGTTAGCAAAGAATGTCTCTGCATTTTAACGCTGTCGATGTTGGTCATAACTTTCCTTTCAAGGAGTAAGTGTCTTTTAATTTGATGGCTGCAGTTACCATCTGCAGTGATTTTTGAGCCCCCAAAATAAAGTCAGCCACTGTTTCCCCAACTATTTGCCATGAAGCAATGGGACCAGATGCCATGATCTTAGTTGTCTGAATGATGAGCCTTAAGCCAACTTTTTCACTCTCCTCTTTCACTTTCATCAAGAGGCTCTTTAGTTCTTCTTCACTTTCTGCCATAAGGGTGGTGTCATCTGCATATATGAGGTTACTGATATTTCTCACAGCAATCTTCATTCTAGATTGTGCTTCATCCAGCTCAGCATTGTTCATGATGTACTCTGCATATAAGTTAAATAAGCAGGGTGACAACATACAGCCTTGACGTACTCCTTTTCCTGTTGGGAACCAGTCTGTTATTTCATGTCCAGTTCTATCTGTTGCTTCCTGATCTGCATGCAGATTTCTCAAGAGGCAGGTCAGGTGGCCTGGTATTCCCTTCTCTTTCAGAATTTTCCACAGTTTATTGTGATCCACACAGTCAAAAGCTTTGGCATATTCAAGAAAGCAAAAATAGATGTTTTTCTGGAACTCTCTTGCTTTTTCAATGATCCAACAGATGTAGACAATTTGATCTCTGGTTCCTCTGCCTTTTCTAAAACCAGCTTGAACATTTGAAAATTCATGGTTCAAGTATTGCTGAAGCCTGGCTTGGAGAATTTTGATCATTACTTTGCTAGAGTGTAAGATGAGTGCAGTTGTGCGGTAGTTTGAGCATTCTTTGGCATTGTCTTTCTTGGGGATTGGAACGAAAAGTGGTATTTTCCAGTTCCATGGCCACTGTAGAGTTTTCCAAATTTGCTGGCATATTGAGTGCAGCACTTTCACAGCATCATCTTTTAGGATTTGAAATAGCTCAACTGGAATTCCATTACCTCACTAGCTTTGTTTGTAGTGATGCTTCCTAAGGCCCAGTTGACTTCACATTCCAGGATGTCTGGCTCTGGGTGAGTGATCACACCTACGTGATTATCTGAGTCGTGAGGATCTTTTTGTACAGTTCTTTTGTGTATTCTTGCCATCTCTTCTTAATATCTTCTGCTTCTGTTAGGTCCATACAATTTCTGTCCTTGTTGAGCACATCTTTGCATGAAATGTTTCCTTGGTATCTCTAATTTTCTTGACGAGATCTCTAGTCTTTCCCTTTCTATTATTTTCTTCTATTTCTTTGCACTGATCACTGAGGAAGGCTTTCTTATCTCTCCTTGCTATTCTTTGGAACTCTGCATTTAGATGCTTATATCTTTCCTTTTCTTCTTTGCTTTTCACTTCTCTTCTATTCACAGCTATTTGTAAGGCCTCCTCAGACAGCCACTTTGCTTTTTTGCATTTCTATTTCCTGGGGATGGTCTTGATCCCTGTCTCCTGTACAATGTCATGAACCTCTGTCCATAGTTCATCAGACACTCTGCCTATCAGATCTAGTCCCTTAAATCTATTTTTCATTTCCACTGTATATTCATAAGGGATTTGATTTAGGTCATACCTGAATGGTCTAGTGGTTTTCCCCATTTCTTCAATTTAAGTCTGAATTTGGCAATAAGGAATTCATAATCTGAGCCACAGTCAACTCCTGGTCTTGTTTTTGCTGACTGTATAGAGCTTCTTCATCTTTGGCTGTAAAGAATATAATCAAGCTGATTTTGGTGTTGGCCATCTGGTGATTTCCATGTGTAGAGTCTTCTCTTGTGTTGTTGGAAGAGGGTGTTTGCCAGTGTGTTCTCTTGGCAAAACTCTATGAGCCTTTGCCCTGCTTCATTTTGTACTCCAAGGCCAAATTTGCCTGTTACTCCAGGTGTTTCTTAACTTCCTACTTTTGCATTCCAGTCCCCTGAAATAATAAGGACATCTTTTTTTGTGTGTTAGTTCTAAAAGGTCTTATAGATTTTCATAGAACCATTCAATTTCAGCTTCTTCAGCATTACTTTTTAGGGAATAGACTTGGATTACCATGATATTGAATGGTTTGCCTTGGAAATGAACAGAGATCATTCTATTATTTTTGAGATTGCATCCAAGTACTGCATTTCAGACTCTTTTGTTGACTATGATGGCTACTCCATTTCTTTTAAGGGTTTCCTGCCCATAGTAGTAGATATGATGGTCATCTGAATTAAATTTACCCATTCCAGTCCATTTTAGTTCACTGATTCCTAGAATGTCGATGTTCACTCTTACCATCTCCTGTTTGACAATTTCCAATTTGCCTTGATTCATGGACCTAACATTCTAGGTTCCTATGCAATATTGCTCTTTACAGCATACAACTTTACTTCCATCACCAGTTACATCCACAACTGGGTGTTTTTGCTTTGGTTCCATCCCTCTTTTTCTGGAGTTATTTCTCCACTGATCTCCAGTAGCAAATTGGGCACCTATCGACCTGGAAAGTTCATCTTTTTGTGTCCTATCTTTTGCCTTTTCATACAGTTCATGGGGTTTTCAAGGCAAACTGCATTCCAGGCAGATGCTTTAACCTCTGAGCCACCAGGGAAGCCCTAACCAGAAGAAAAGGAAATCTTTAACTCTGGGATTATTTTATTGATGACAGAAGGACTTGAGAAAGTTACTATGGAATGATTCTACCAGGTTTAGCATAAAAAGTTCAAAGCATGTGGGTGATTTTCCTTTCTACAATTGCATGTGTGTGTACTTTCATTAGTAGTTTCATTTGTAGTACTTTTCGTTAGTAGTTTCATTAGTACTATGGACATGAGTTTGAACAAGCTCCGTGAGTTGGTGATAGACGGGGAAGCATGGTGTGCTGCAGTCCATGGGGTCACAAAGAGTCGGACATGACTGAACAACTGAACTGAACAAAACCCAATCCAGTATTCTTGCCTGGAAAATCCCATGGACAGTGGAGCCTGGTGCGCTACAGTCCACAGAGTCACAAAGAGTCTAACATGACTGAATGACTACCACTTTCATTTTTAATCATTTTCAGTGGAAGATTCACCATATAAACACTTAGAATAGAACACAGTCTCCAAATTTCTCCTTGACATTAAATTCTGTGGATTCACTTAACTGTAAAATGATAATGAGCAGAAAGCTACACTGTGCTGTGCTCGCTCAGTCGTGGCTGATTCTTTGTGACGCCATGGGATTGCAGCCTACTCGGCTCCTCTGTCCACAGAATTTTCCAGGCAAGAATACTGGAGTGGGTTGCCATTTCCGTCTCCACAAAGCTATACTAACTTTGTCCAAATTAAAAGAACACAACAGGTCACATGGCTTGCACAGCTCGTTATGAAGTCCTTCCCTTGTCTTTCTAAAATCCTTTGTAATTCATTAATTCATATCCTGCCTTCAAATCATTTTAAGTGATTCTTAAATCCTTACCTCTGGACTTCCCTGGTAGTCCAGTGGTTAAGAATCTATCTCCAGTGCAGGGGACATGGTTCAATTTCTGGTCAGGTAAGATCCCACAAGCTGCATGGCAGCTAAGCCCATGCACCACAACTACTCAGCCTGCACTCCAGAGCCTGTGCAACAAAACTGTGGAGGCCTGTGTGCCTAGAGCCCGCAGACTGCAACAAGAGAAGCCACTGCAGTGAGGATACCGGGCACCCATAACCATAGAAAGCCTATTGGCAGCAACAAAGACCCAGTGCAATCAAAACAAAACAAAACAAAACAAAACAAAACAAAACAAAACCTTACTTCTATGACTTTGCTTATATCCGTCTATTAACCCCCTCTAGCTGCTATTTATTTCACTTTATTACTGTCTCTTGACTTCTTAATAACCCCTGACTAGTTGCAGGCTCTGTGAATTCTCTGTTGTATTCTGAGTGTTTATTAAAGGGCTTGGCACATGGTGGATACCTCATAAATGTTTGTGAGAGAACTAATGCATGAATGAGCTTGAACACATTACAGAAGAAACATAAAATAACAAAGTGACTGCATAGTTTACATGGATTAAGGCAGGCTTCCTGAAATAGGTGAGCTTTGGTAGAGATTTTTGAAGAGAATTAAAGCTAATAGTCAGCAGGGAACAGATTGGTGTGCCAGATTGTATGAAAAGCTTGTACAGAAGTCATGTTCTAGGAATTAAAAAAGTTTAGCTTCCTTTCCTTGAAAAAAAAAAGGCTCTAAGTGGAAAACTAAAGAGAAATGGAGTTGAATTAAAAACAAATTCAGTGATATTTGATAAAGCATTTTATGTGCTATAGCTAAATACTTATATTAAAAATAATCAGTAAGCACATCTTTAAATAGATGGATATCATCCTGAAAAAAATTTTGAAGAAAAATATCCATATTTAATCATTTTGCAAATGAAAATCCTACTGCTAGGTAAACAGGTATATTTGTATAGACTGCAGGTCATAAAAATGAGTACACATCATTTATTCTGCAAAAAGGAGAAAAGTTTTCAGCTCTGCTCTCTGTAGCTTACCTCTAGCTAGAGGTATGCGAAGCTTTGAGGAGCAGCCTCAGGGTACCACTGAGATACTTCATAGTAACACAGTGTTTATGAAAACGGACACCAGTAAGGCAGAGGATAGTGGTCTGGAAAGAAACATTCTGTTCATTCAATTTACCTGTTCTCATCTCATTTTATTAAGGTTTTAGGATTTGGTTAAGTATTAAGGGCTGCACAAGGAAAAATCTGGGTAGATGGCAACCAGGTCAATTTTTTTATATATTTACATATAATGTTTCTTAAAACTACAAAACTATTTTTCAAAAGCCCTGGAAACATAATGTGTTCAACTGTTACATTGTGTCTCACCAATTTAACCTGTGACCAAATAAACCTGGGACAAAGAATTGCATGTCCAAATCACTGAATTAGCACATGTATGAAGTGTATGGATATACCGTGTAAATAATCAACCACTATTCCATGGTTATGCTAACTAGTCATACTGGAGAGGATAAGATTAATGAAGACTGCTTACAATTTAGAAGCTTTCTTTTAAATTCTTTCATTGTATTAGAACATCAACAGTTTATTTCATTGTATTAGAACAAAGGATCTTTGCAATTTTTACATTAATAGTCTCAAACTGGACAAAGCAGGTGCTCAATAAATACTCAGTGGCAGTTTGTTCCTTATAAAGTGTATTTTTTTCACTAGTCTCTTTAAACAAAAAAAGTTCCTTGGAACTAGCATTATATTGGCATAGAGTATTCCTGTGTTAAATTATGCATTTATTACCATGTCTCTGCACCATGGGTCACTCAAAATTGCAAAATTCCAGAGCTGGAGGAAAGTGACTAGAACACTGGTTTTCTTTCTATTGACATCACAGAGAAGTTTTTTTTTTTTTTTTTCCAGTCTAGAAGTGTTTTCAACGCCTCACTAGTTGCTTCTCCACAAATACAGATTTTCCGAGGCTTAGGCAAAAAGTAGCAGAGTATTACTTCCCTTTGGGTATATTAGATCTACACATTCTATTTTGGGTAACCTTTGAGCTTGTTTTCCCAAATAATCACCTGCCTGGGAGGCTACAACACTGCTTACTGAATCACTAAATGAGATGATGTCACTCATCCTTAAAGTGATTCTCCAATTTATAGCCCAAACTGATTCCCCTCATTATCACATGCTCATCCATCCAGCTTTTCAGGGACTTGGGTACTGCCCCATGCACTGCTGGCTCCATGATGAAATTGGTTATGTAATACCTCTTGAACCTTACATATCTTTAGAAAAGTGTCCTGCTGGCATGATTCACTGGCTGGGACCGAAGTTGTCATATTTCCATGGACAAGTGTTTATTGAAAGGAAAGGGTCAGGTGCATTGTATAAAGCTTTGGGTCCAGACAAATCTAGGGTCAGATTTGTTCTACAAAATATTGGCTGTGTGACCAATGACAGCACCGTAGAGTCTTAGTTTCCCATACACCAAAATAGCTATGCAGCAATGTCACAACGAGTAACTAAAATAACAAACCCAAAATACCTACCATAAAACTGTTTTTCTCCCTGTTTTCACACATCAAGTTTCCCCCAAAATTATTCTTGGTTTTGGTTAGCAAATATATAAAGTCCCTTTAAGCCAAGCTATACACACACACACACACACACACACACACACACACACACACACACACACACACCTACCCACTCACCCAAAAAACACACTCACATATAATTCTGGAAAGGAAAATCGTCCACATGCTTTAAACTTTTATGCTAAACCTGGTTGAATCCTTCAGTAATAACTTTCTCAAGTCCTTCTATCTCTCAACAAAATAATTCCAGAGTTAAGGATTTCCTTTACTTCTCATTAAGGAACATAGTATAAAACCTTTCTCAAATGATCAATCAGAGAAACTGAGTCAGCAGCACACATATACACACTGATACATACACAGGATATGAGTTCTCCAAGTTCCTAAACTCAACTAGGAGTGCCTACAATTTACTTAAAATAGCTTTATCTCTTAAGTACACATTTTAACAGAAAACTACTTCTCTAAAATGAATGTAACATACCAGTGTAAAAAATGAGTCAGTCACACCTGAATTTAAATCTGGATTTTCCATTTACTAACTCTGTGGCTTTGTGGTATAGCTTGTAAATGTCAAACCACTTTACATGCATAAAGGAGATATCTCTCTGTTGTTAAAATTAAATCAGGCAATGGCACCCCACTCCAGAACTCTTGGCTGGAGAATCCCATGGACGGAGAAGCCTGGTGGGCTGCAGTCCATGGGGTCACGAAGAGTTGGACATGACTGAGCGACTTTCCTTTCATTTTTCACTTTCATGCACTGGAGAAGGAAATGGCAACCCACTCCAGTGTTCTTGCCTAGGGAATCCCAGGGATGGGGGAGCCTGGTGGGCTGCCATCTATGGGGTCACACAGAGTCGGACATGACTGGAAGTGACTTAGCAGCAGTACAAATCATCTAGTATAGTACCTAGAACACAGTAGGTGCTCAATAAATGGTATTTGAAGGGTGGTAATTATCACTAGGAAGCATAGATTGCATAATACTCTCCAAGTTCATAAATATATACAAAGAACATATGCAAGTAATCCTAGACTTCTCTTCCTATGCCCTTTCCTACTGTTGAGCAGGCACAGGCACATACACAGTGCTTCCAGGACACAATCACAGTAAACTGAGATCTTCTTCCTTGTTCTGTGCCTGATGTCCAACAGAGCATATTTATTCCTTCTTTCAAACATTCAAAGGTAGCCTCCATGAACCCCCTAAGTCTTTTCTCCAGCTAACTATTCTAGTTCTTTCATTAGTACTCATATTTCAGAGTTTCTAGATGTTTCACCACTGGTCATATTTTTATGGAAGGGTTACCAGATCTAAGTAGAGTTACATTTTAAGTGAAATATTAAAATAGTTAGTGAAATATTAACATAGGGCAAAAGTTATCTTAAGAAGTAGATAATTTAATAGGGGAAAATCCCTCTATCATGTTAAAAATACACCGTCTTTTATTGGGAAAAAGTTTTTGAAATCAAGAAGTAGGGAATGAGTGATGCTGAAGCTAAAGCTCCAATACTTTGGCCGCCTAATAATGAGTCAGGAATTCATTTCCCAATATGAATTCACTGGGAAAGACGATGATGCTGGGAAAGAATGAAGGCAGCAGAAGGGGATGGCAGAGGATGAGTCGGTTAGATAGCACTGACAACTCAATGAACATGAATTTGAGCAAACTCTGGGAGATAGTGAAAGACAGGGAAGCCTGGTGTGCTTCAGTCACTGGGGTGGCAAAAAGTCAGATATGACTCAGCAGTTAAACAATAACAGCAACATAAAAACAACAACAAGGTATTTTAAAGGCCCTGTTGGCGTGAGACTGCTGCCTTCCTACTGTACCATTAAGATGTTGCCAGGAGCAAAATCTCTAACTTCCTCCTGTCCTAGCTTTTAAAATACATTTCAGTCTTCTCAGTGTTCTCTGCATGGTATTTCTTTTCTTTCTGGTGCTATATAATCATTTAATTTTTGCAAGTTAATTCACTAAGCAAGATAACTTCTTAAAAGCAAATTTAAACTCAATAGAACTAATGTTGCCCATCTTACCTAGTTGGGAAATGATTAAATGTAGCCTAACCCTGAGAGAAAATTTAATATCATTGGCTACACTATAAATAAGGAGCACCTTAATCCTAAATCACTATTGTTTTATAGATATAGAGTTCTATATTAGCATTAATCAGTAAGTATATGCATAATTGCTTTTTTCTTCATCTTCAGGCAAAGGAGAGATAAGTTAGTTTATACAGGTTAAAGGACGTGAATCTTGCATCACATTTGCTAAGGTTTAATCATTATTATACATATTTTAGCAAACTGAAAAAAAAGTTTCTCTTATTCCAACTATGTTCTTGTTACAATGTACATTGTTGAAAAAATAAAAGGCTTTGAGCTTTGAGTTAGACTGATCAATAGAATTTTTTTGTTAAGAGTTAATACTTGTACTGCTCTCTTTAAAAGCCAAAAAGTTTTTTATTTGTTAAGTGATTTGATATTCCAACTATTTTATTCTTTTTTAGATTCATTTTCATATCGTTGAGATTGTGATGAAGCAAGCAGACTAACAAAAATTACACCCAGGAGAACAATTCATCTCTAGAAACAAAAGCCACAACTAGCCTTTATCTTAGCAGCATTGCAATCAGCCTAATCCTTTTCTGCTTTCATCATTTGATGTTTTTCAAACAATTTCCACAACTACAATGTATACCATGTAGATCATATATATTTGTAATACTGTATTTCAGGGTTAAACTTTCATTTATCAATTTGATCTATCTTTCATTTCTACTATCATCTCCCTTGTCATTTTGATTTTTTTTTAACATTTTTGACATTTAATGTTTAATCTCATTGAACATTTCTTTCTTACATTCAAGGAGAGCTTCAGATGTTTGCCCTTTACATTTCTGAACAGATAAGTCTGTCCTTTACTATATCCAAGGAAATATAAGCATATTATTTATTTGTGTTAAAGTCTCTGCTTTTCGAGGGTTAGTATATTTTCACTAACTGACCTGTGAACTTTCAGACATTCAAGCTGGGGTGAGAAAAGGCAGAGGAACCAGAGATCAAACTGCCAACATTCACTGAATCATTGAAAAAGCAAGAGAATTTCAGTAAAATACTTACATCTGCTTTACTGACTATGACAAAACCTTTGACTGTGTGGATCACAACAAACTGTGGAAAATTCTTCAAGGGATGGGGAATTCCAGACCACCTTACCTTCCTCCTAAGAAATCTGTATGCAGGTCAAGAAGCAACAGATAAAACTGGATACGAAACAACAGACTGGTTCTAAAGCAGGAAAGGAGCACATCAAGGCTGTTTATTGTCACCCTGCTTATTTAACTTACATGCAGAGTACATCATGTGAAAAGCCAGGCTGGATGAAGCACAAGCTGGAATCAAGATTGCCAGGAGAAACATCAATAACCTCAGACACACAGATGCCGTCACCCTTATGGTAGAAAATGAGGAAGAACTAAAGAGCCTCTTAAGGAAAGTGAAAGAAGAGAGTGAAAAAGTTGACTTAAAATTCAACATTCCGAAAACTAAGATAATGGCATCCAGTCCCATCACTTCAAGGCAAATATATGGGGAAATGATGGAAACAGTGACAGCTTTTATTTTCTTGGGCTCCAAAATCAATGCAGATAGTGACTGCAGCCATGAAATTAAAAGACTTTTGCTCATTGGAAAAAAGCTGTAACCAACCTAGACAACATATTAAAAAGCAGAGACACTACTTTGCCAACAAAAGTACATCTAGTCACAGCTTTGGTTTTTCCAGTAGTCATGTATGGATATGAGAGCTGGACTATGAAGAAAGCTGAATGCCAAAGAATTGATGCTTTTGAGTTGTGGTGTTGGAGAAGACTCTTGAGAATCGTTTAGACTGCAAGGAGATCCAACCAGTCCATCCTAAAGGAAATCAGTCCTGAATATTCACTGGAAGGACTGATGATGAAGCTGAAATTCCAATACTTTGGCCACTGACTCATTGGAAAAGACCCTGATGCTGGGAAAGATTGAAAGTGGAAGGAGAAGGGGGAAGACAGAGGATGGGATGGTTGGATGGCATCACCACATGGTGGACATTAGTTTGAGTAGGCCCCAGGAGTTGGTGATGAACAGGGAAGCCTGACATTCTGCAGTCCATGGGGTTGCAAAGACTTGGACACAACTGAGTGACTGAATTGACTGACTGAGTGCATTTTCACTTGTTTGTCCTTCTGTCTGTGTTCTCATTTTGGTAGGAAGTGGTACAGAATAGATTTCTATTATTTTAGACTTTTGAGACTGAGTACCAGAATTTGATTCTGGCAATGCTTATTCTTGCCTGGAGAATCCCATGGACAGAGGAGCCTGATGGGCTACAGTCCATCTGGTCGCAAAGAGCTGACATGACTGAAGTGACTTAGCACACATGCATGCTATTTACAACTTGTTTTCCTCTTGGCCAAATGATTAAATTCTAGAAGCCTCAGTTCTCTCATCTTTAAAGTTGGGATTCTACTGTTATTTATCCAAAACTCAAATGCTGCTGCTCCTGCTACTCCTGCTAAGTAGCTTCAGTTGTGTCCGACTCTGTGCGACCCCATAGATGGCAGCCCACCAGGCTCCTCCATCCCTGGGATTCTCCAGGCAAGAATACTGCAGTGGGTTGATATTTCCTTTGCCAATGCATGAAAGTAAAAGTGAAAGTGAAGTCTCTTAGTCGTGTCTGACTCCTCACGACCCCATGGACTGTAGCCTACCAGGCCCCTTGATCTATGGGATTTTCCAGGCAAGAGTACTGGAGTGGGTTGCCATGTCCTTCTCCAAAATTCAAATGACACTGCATCTATTACACTTATCACAATGGCTAACATATAATAAAAATGTCAAAAAAAAAAAAGAAAACACTGCCATAATTATAAATAAATCCCACCCTTATCTCATAGAGGAAATGTATTTTTAACCTTGCTATCAAATAAGAGAGAAATTTCCTGAAATATTCTGCCCTTTCTTATAATGAAAAATTTTGTATGATTCGCAGTTGTATGCTTTTAATGCACTACTTCTCTCTTCTTTACTGTGTCAACATTGCCTTTCTCTTGTCCTCTCATCCTTAAATGATGATAAACTTTTGAGACTATGAAATATCCTATAATTATTTTTATCCAGCTGTAGAAAAAGATCTCTACCTGTCTACTCCTCACAAGACTGATAAAGGATTTTACTTCATTTCTATGTACAGTTCATTTCTTTAGGAAGTTAAGAGAGGAACTATTATGGACTCCCAATTAGCCTGCCTTATTCAGTTTAATGATTAAGGCAGAGGAACCAGAGATCAAATTGCCAACATCCGCTGGATCATCCAAAAGCAAGAGAGTTTCAGAAAAACATCTATTTCTGCTTTATTGACTATGCCAAAGCCTTTGACTGTGTGGATCACAATAAACTGTGGAAAATTCTGAAAGAGATGGGAATACCAGACCACCTGACCTGCCTCTTGAGAAACCTATATGCAGGTCAGGAAGCAACAGTTAGAACTGGACATGGAACAACAGGCTGGTTCCAAATAGGAAAAGGAGTACATCAAGGCTGTATATTGTCACCCTGCTTATTTAACTTCTATGCAGAGTACATCATGAGAAACGCTGGGCTGGAAGAAGTACAAGCTGGAATTAAGATTGCTGGGAGAAGTATCAGTAACCTCAGATCTGCAGATGATACCACCCTTATGGCAGAAAGTGAAGAAGAACTAAAAAGCCTCTTGATGAAAGTAAAAGAGGAGAGTGAAGAAGTTGGCTTAAAACTCAACATTCAGAAAATGAAGATCATGGCATCTGGTCCCATCACTTCATGAAAATAGATGGGGAAACAGTGGAAACAGTGTCAGACTTTATTTCTGGGGGCTCCAGAATCACTGCAGATGGTGACTGCAGCCATGAAATTAAAAGACGCTTACTCCTTGGAAGAAAAGTTATGACCAACCTAGATAGTATATTCAAAAGCAGACACATTACTTTGCTAACAAACGTCCATCTAGTCAAGGCTATGGTTTTTCCTGTGGTCATGTATGGATGTGAGAGTTGGACTGTGAAGAAGGCTGAGCACCGAAGAACTGATGCTTTTGAACTGCAGTTGTTGGAGAAGACTCCTGAGAGTGGAGACTCCTGGAGATCCAACCAGTCCATTCTGAAGGAGATCAGCCCTGGGATTTCTTTGGAAGGAATGATGCTAAAGCTGAAACTCCAGTACTTTGGCCAACCTCATGTGAAGAGTTGACTCACTGGAAAAGACTCTGATGCTGGGAGTGATTGGGGGCAGGAGGAGGAGAGGACGACAGAGGAGGAGATGGCTGGATGGCATCACGGACTTGATGGACGTGAGTCTGAGTGAACTCTGGGAGTTGGTGATGGACAGGGAGGCCTGGTGGGCTGTGATTCATGGGGTCACAGAGAGTCAGACACGACTGAGCAACTGAACTGAATCAGTTTAATATAAAAACATTTTCAATGATTATCAAATGTCTTTAAACGTTCAGAGAATTTACTATCCATTTTTATGTTATACAAAATATATAATGCATATATTACAAAAGTTTTTGCATTATAGTGAAGTCATAGGAGATTATTTTCATGTTTCTACTAAACTGCATCAGTGAAAGCAAATAAATGTGTCCAAAATATATAGACATAATAAAATCTTTGATATTTTATATTTCATTCATCCATGTATTTGTAGTCTTACTTCATACTTTGGTACTTCATTCCACCAATATGTATCTAGGTTCTTCATAGAACATGAAGTCAATATCTTATAATATTTCTATAAAAATATATAACTTTGAGCATCTATTTGTTAAATTACTTGTCTTCTGTTTGAATGTAAAATAATCTTCCACAATGATACAAGAAAACAATTAGAGTTCCAAGAAATATGAAAACTTCTTAAAATAGCCATATAATTGTTATATTGTAATAGTTAAACTTCAGAAAATTGGGCCACATGGAAATGAAAGGATACAAGCGTCTGTTTGGGAAGAGACATTATAAAACAAAATTATTGATTTATCTTTAAACAAGGAGTTAATTTAGTTAAATATAAATTATGAAGAAAATCACTTGGACCTAAAATTATTTCTTTTATTTACTGTGCTATGCATTGTCTTCTCTTACTCAGAATATAAGACAAGCAATAAAGAATATGTATGACTCAGGGAGCTAGACAAAGGACCTATTTGTTTTGTTAACTGATAAGGCTAACAGATGAGTTTCAAGTCAGATTAAATCTGACTATGCTCTTTCTATCATATTTCTATCACATTTGCCACTTAACATAAAGACCTAAGAATTCTCTCTTTGTGACACCATGAACCACAGCACGTCAGGCCTCTCTGTCCATCACCTACTCCTGGAGTCCACCCAAACCCCTGTCCATTGAGTTGATGATTCCATCCAATCATCTCATCCTCTGTCATCCCCTTCTCCTCCTGCCCTCAATCCTTCCCAGCATCAAGGTCTTTTCCAATGAGTCAGCTCTATGCATCAGGTGGCCAAAGTACTGGAGTTTCAGCCTCAACATCAGTCCTTCCAATGAACACCCAGGACTGATCTCCTTTAGAATGGACTGGTTGGATCTCCTTACAGTCCAAGGGACTCTCAAGAGTCTTCTTCAATACCACAGTTCAATTGCATCAATTCTTCAACACTCAGCTTTCTTTATAGAATTCTCTAGCTGATAAATTATTTCATTCTCAAGTCTGTGTTTGACCATCTGAATTGTTATAAAACATGCCTTGGATGTTTATAGAAAGTATAGAACATGGTCAGTGTAGGAAATAGTTCATAAATGATACCTGTTAACCAATTCAGATATGAGTGAATTAAAATGAATTTAGGGAATCCTGTTTATCTTCTTTGTCGGAAACTGTGTTCTTTATCATTCAACTCTGTGAAAATCTTGGGAAATCCCTTGTATCTGAGAGGGTCAGTCTACTAAGTCTGTTTTATTAACATTTTAATAAATGTCCATTTTTGGACAGCCTTTTTTTAGCTTTTCATTTTGTTTTGATTAGTGCCCAAATAATAATAAGTATTAAGTATTCCTTTGTGCTAAAAATCTTCATAGGATATATACACATTTGTTGTTAGTGTTCTGATGATTTGAACCTTCAAGGGTATTTAAGTTTCAGAAGCAGTTCATGAGACAGTGTCTTAACCTAAAACATGACTCAAAACTTTGTTTCTTCCTGTCAATTCTACTCTTATAATATGAAAAATATAATCCATACACTAGTATTTATTGGTCATATTCTGTTTAATTGAACAACAAAGATTTCTAATCATTAGGATAAAAATGTATAATGATAGAATAAATTAAATAGTAGAAGCTGATTATGAATACAGTTGCATTCACTCGAAAGTCATATCATATTTGAAGTTTCATCCTCTTTGCCTGACTTGTTTCTGTATATTCCTATGACACTTTTGTGTAGACTGCATCTTCTCTCACAACCACTCTCAAATGGGTATGAATGTTCACTGAAATGAATGGAAAGAATTTTTAAAATTTCAGAAACTATCCTCCATAAAGTATACATTTTGCTTATATTATGTCAAAATATAGACTGATAAAAATCCAAGTATTTTTATTTCTTCAGTTTTTCCATTATAAAGAGTTTATGATAAGAAAGAGTGAACATTAATTATAAATTAGAATATAGTACTAGAGGCTAAGCCTATTTTTCACAACACTATTTCTGGGGCCATAATTTACAATCCATTGTATAATATTTGGTTGATTTGGTCAGTACTCTGCATTTTAATTGAATAGAAGATTTTAAGAGATGAATTACTGCACTAAATGCATTTGGTCTAGAGTGTCCTCTTTGGGAAATAGCAGAGGGATTTTTTTAATTCTATAGATTCAGAAAAAGGCTTTGACAGAATTTAGCATTCACTTATGATGAAAACTCTTCAAAAAATGGGCATAGAAGGAACATACCTCAACATAGTAAAGGCCATATATGATAGCCTACAGCAAACATTATTCTCAATGATGAAAAACTGAAAGCATTCCCCCTAGGATCAGGAACAAGACAAGGGTGTCCATTTTCACCACTATTATTCAACATAGTTCTGGAAGTCCTAGCTACAGCAATCAGAGAAAAAGAAATAAAAGGAACCCAGATTGGAAAAGAAGTAAAGCTCTCACTGTTTGCAGATGACATGATACTGTACATAGAAAACCCCAAAGATAGTATCAGAAAATTACTAGAGCTAATCAGTGAATCTGGCAAAGTTGCAGGATGCAATATCAATACACAGAAATCACTTGCATTTCTATGTACTAACAACAAAAAGCAGAAACAGCAATTAAGGAATCAATCCCATTCACCATTGCATCAAAAAGAATTGAATATCTAGAAATAAGCTTACCTAAGAAAATGAAAGAACTGTAAACAGAAAAGTATAAGACACTAATGAAAGAAATCAAGGATGACACAGATGGAAAGATATTCCATGTTTCTGGGTAGGAAGAATCAATATTGTGAAAATGACTATATTACCAAATTCAATCTACAGATTTAATGCAACCCCTATCAAATTACCAATGGCATTTTTCACAGAACTAGTAAAAACAATTTCACAATTCATATGGAAACACAAAAGACCCCAAAGAATGGAGCTGGAGGAATCAAGCTTCCTGACTTCAGCTATACTACAAAGCTACAGTCATCAAGGCAGTACGGCACTAGCACAAAAACAGAAATATAGACCAATGGAACAATATAGAAAACCCAGAAATAAACCCATGCACCTATGGGAACTTTAGTTTTTACAAAGGAGGCAAGAATATACAATGGGGCAAAGACAGCCTCTTCAATAAATGGTGCTGGAAAAACTGGACAGCTACATGTAAAAGAATGAAATTAGAACACTTCCTAACATTATACACAAAGATAATCTCAAAATGGATTAAAAACCTAACTGTAAGACCAGAAACTATAAAACTCTTAGAGGAAAACATAGGCAGAACTCTTGATGATATAAATCAAAGCAAGATCCTCTATGACCTACCTCCTAGAGTAATGGAAATTAAAACTAAAGTAAACAAGTGGGACTTGCTTAAACTTAAAAGCTTTTGCACAGCAAAGGAAACTATGAGTGAGGTGAAAAGACAAGGCTCAGAATGGGAGAAAATAATAGCAAAGGAAACAACTGACAAAGGATTAATTTCCAAAATATACAAGCAGCTCATACAACTCAATAACAGAAAAACAGACAAGCCAATCAAAAAGTGAGAAAATGACCTAAATATACATTTCTCCAAAGAAGACATACAAATGGCTAATAAACTCATGAAAAGATGCTCAAAATTGCTCACAATGAGATATCACCTCACACCAGTCAGAATGGACATTATCAAAAAGTCTACAAACAAATGCTAGAGAGGGTGTGGTGAAAAGGGAATGCTCTTGCACTATTGGTGGGAATGTAAATAGATACAGCCACTATGGAAGACAGTATGGAGATTCCTTAAAAACTAGGAATAAAGCCACCATATGACTCAGCAATCCCACTCCAGGCATATACCCTGAGGAAACCAGGGTTGAAAAAGACATATGTATCCCATTGTCCATTGCAGCACTATTTAAAATAGCTAGAACACGGAAGCAACCTAGATGTCCATTGACAGATGAATGGATAAAGACGTTGTGGTACATATACACAATGCATACACATACACAACATATACACATACACACAATTACTCAGCCATAAAAAAGAATGCATTTGAGTCAGTTCTGATGAGGGGGATAAACCTAGAACCTATTGTACAGTGTGAAGTGAGTCAGAAAGAGAATGATAAATATCATATTCTAACATATTTACAGAATCTAGAAGAATGGTACTGAAGAACTTATTTACAGGGCTGCAGTAGAGAAACAGACATAGAGAATAGACTTACAGACATGGGGAGAGGGAAGGAGAGGGTGAGACGTATGGAAAGAGTAACATGGAACCTTACATTACCATATATAAAACAGAAAGCCAATGGGAATTTGCTGTATGGCTCAGGAAACTCAAATAGGGGCTCTGTGTCAACCAAGAAGGGTGGGATGGGAAGAAAGACAGCAGGGGGTTTCAAAAGGGAGGGAATATATGTACACCTAAGGCTGATTTATATTGAGATTTGACAGAAAAACAACGAAATTCTATAAAGCAATTATCCTTCAATAAAAATAAATTAAAATAAAATAGGTAAGTTGGAGTAATTGAAAGACAACAGGTCTTCCTATATTTGATGATTCTTTTTCCTTTGCCCTAAGCCAAGGGATGTTTATTTCATGTTTGTGATCTTAAAGGATGTGGGCACTTTGTCTGAGATCAAAGATAAAGTGATACTTATGCTTTAGTCATAGTGACAGTTGGTGAAGATCAAAATGGGTTCTCCTGTCTCCCTCTCCCTTCCTTCCCTCCTTCCTTTTTCCCTTCTTTGCAGCCCTCTTTCCTTCCTTCCTTCATAAACCTTACTTTTATGGATTAACCTGAGCCTCATATAATCTGCTAAAAATACAAATTTTAAAATAGCTATATATTTTTACACCTCCAAACATTTCCAAATAAATATTTCCTCATAATCATCTATAAGCTTATCCTTGACCTATATCAAATTTTGTCATTTAAAATGGCTGATAAGATGCTAGCTTTTTGAATTTCCCTAAAGTTTGCATGAGCAACTAATACCATCAAGAGAACATTGTGTATCATGTCTGTTTTAAACTTCCCACGACTGTTCTGCTGATGAATGTTCATAATTCAAAGCAAAGTTAATGGAAGGAGGGAATTCCCCTTGAGAAGAGAATAAATGTAGGGGAGTCATCTGAACACAAAGTATAGTGCTTGAGTGCAATTAAGTCTGAAGTACCCTATTGGATATCAGAATTACATCTGTCATTTCGTATTCCAAAACATTGATAGTATTCATGAGTGTTCTGAGGAGAAATAAATTATTCATTTGCCAAAATTTGATTAACACTTGAAATAATATTCCAAAAATCACCCAAATATATTGAAAAGAAAAGCAAGAGGAAAACAAGGTAAAAATGCAAGATTAATTTTCTTTTAAAAATAATTTATGCTGTTTCTGACTTTTGACCTATCAAAAGCAATATGTATTAACATATAGTAAACCTTCATAGCAAGAATAAAAATTCTTAATATTTCATAGTTTACTTATTCAAAAGTTATTTTTAACTTATTTACTCTTACTAAAAAGAGTAACATCTCAGATTCCTTGACCATGAAATAAGGATAATAATAGCACCTTTCTAACTAGATTGTTATGGAGATTAAGGTGTGTAATAAATGGAAAATTATTAGAACAATCTTGAACACATAAGCCACTTGGTAAATAAAAACAATAAAAATATTAACATCTGCTGTGATCATTAAGGCTGATAATAAAGACAATTCTCTCTTCTTTCCAGATAAGATAGGACTGTACTTTCCCAACCCTTTGACATTGGATGACTGGATTTGGAGGTGGAAAGGAAGCAACTGTGATAAACTGTAGAATTATTTCTTGGATGACAAGTTGGATTATAAAACTGCTGAAGGAGCTGGTGAAACGGCCAAGTTTAGTTTTGGACACAGTGTGTTTGAGCTGACCGTGGACAACCAGGTGACAATGTCTACCACGCAGCTGGACAATAAACCTGGGGCTGGAGGCAGCTTTGAAGTCACCAGTTTATAAGGGACCTTTGGAATCATGGGGCTTAAAGGAATTATGTAGAAAGTGGATATAGAGAAATCTTAAAGAGTAATGTGTGAGGATCAAAGTCTGGAGAATCTCAGAACTTGAAAAGTAAATAAAGAGGGATGAGAAAGAAGATTGAGAGGCTTGAACAGAAAGACTTTTTTTTTTTTTTTGTACAAAGCTAAAGGTAGGGAGAAAACCAGAAGAGAGGGACAGCACAGAAGTCAGTATAAACAAAGTTTTAAAAAAATTCCACAGCCATAGAAAACACTCAGTTACTGCCTGGAAAATACTTCTTTCAATGAATATGCATACTGTTCAGTTTATTGCTGCAAACGATTCTATAGCTTAAATTTATCCAGAAGACACTGTTCTGTTTTCACTATGTTGCTATTTAGTACATCTCCTGGCTGGATTAAATTCCACCTTGTTTCTGGTGTAGAAACAGACTGTAACACAGAGAAAAGGGTTAAAGAAAGAGATTAATGGTGCAGGTTTTGCTGCAAACATTTTGGAATTAGATGTGTAAAGCTCTCAGCTTTCTCATCTGCCACCTAAAGAGGCTAAATCATTTGTGTGGAAGAGGTACAAATGTGGTTTCTCATCTCTGTAATTCTGACTGTGAAGATGATATGACTGTTCTAGATGTAGCAGTGGGTTGTTCATGAACCAATGTTCAAAAACATTGGTACTAATTTAGGCACCAATCAGAAATCAAACACCTCAAAAGTGAGGAACACAGTAAAACAAATGCATAAAGCTGTGCATTTAAGATGACATTTTTGGGGGTAATATATAACATGTGTTTTGTGGTCTGAAAGCTATTTTATTTGCCATGAGTTTATATGATCTTTTACTCAAAAGAAATGTGTGCTTTACAAGACATTAAGGAACTGGCAACACACTCCAGTACTCTTATCTGGGGAATCTCATGCACAGAGGAGCCTGGCAGGTACAGTCCATGGGGTTGCGAAAGCATCGGACATGACCTAGAGAATAAAAACAACAACCATACATACTGTGCATCTATATTTTTCTTCAATGAACAGCTGGAAACTAGAGAAGCAAAATCAGTTAATTAATAAATCATATTGTTTATAAACTTACCAAATTGCTTGTCTCATTGGTTAATGTACAACCAATCATAATTGTAAAACACTCCCGTTCACTGATATGCAAAGCTGTTACAATTCCACATGCATTCATACATGAAAAAACGTATGTGTTGCAGTTGAAAAGCACAAAATTTATCAGACGGACCCCAATTACTAAGGCTGAGACTATTTTAGGTTTACTGACTTCCAGTTTTATTGATGAAAAAAATGAGATGAGTTAGGCAACTCATCCAAATTCATCTAAATAGAAGATATTGGAATAAAGATGGGAAACTATGGAATCATTTAAAAATAGGTGTTTTTAAATTCTATGTCCATAGTTTCAGTAATAATTTCATAGAATTATAATAAAGTTTTTTTTAATGTCACAAATGGGTCACAAAATTATTCACTTAACAAACATTTTTTGAGATCATGCATGTGCTAAGCATTGGGCTACAAAGATGAAAAGATATTATTCTCAAGGAGGAGATAAAGACAATTAGATTAAGAAAGGATTGGATGAGACCAGTGGTAAGAGAGTTGTACACAACAAAAACTGATTTTTACTTTCTGCATGTTCAACACTCTTTTGGTCCAAGTTATTTTAATATAACTTAATATTAAAGGATAGAGGAAAGAATAAAATATTCCTGCTTTGTAAGAAAGATCTCAGTAAAGTTTTTAAACCAATTCATTAATTATAAGTCTAGTAGTATACTAAAGGGGCTTGAATTTTTCTTCTCTTTTTTTTTTTTTTCTGAGCCAGTTGTTGAATATCCAGAATTCTTGTGAACTAGCTATTGTTGGGACCACCCCCAAATGCACCTTAATCACATATTGATTATTTTGAATTAAATTTACTTACGATATGGCCAAAGTGAAAGTGAAAGTTGCTTAGCTGTGTCCAACTCTTTGTGACCCCATGGATTATACAGTCCACGGAATTCTCCAGGCCAGAATACTGGAGTGGGTAGGGATCTTTCCAACCCAGGGATCGAACCTGGGTCTCCCACATTGTGGGCAGATTCTTTACCAGCTGAGCCACAGGGGAAGCCCAAGAATACTGGAGTGGGTAGCCTATCCCTTCTCCAGTGGATCTTTCCAACCCACGGATTCAACCTGGGTCTCCTGAATTGCAGGGAGATTCTTTACCAGCTGAGCTATCAGGGAAGCCCAATATATGGGCAAAGCAAAAGGATACTCTGACCCTCCTTTTTGTCTCCCTGAAAGCAGGAAATTAATAAATCTCTCATGTAAAAGTGCACTTCCAGCATCTGGAGCTAGAAAGACAACCCTATCGCCAGAGACAGGGAATTCAGGTCAAGAAGCCTGTATAAACAAACACTGGTATTTCTTTATTTTACTACCTAAGTCCAAAATTGGTTTAGACTCTTTACTCATCGAGCCAACCCAAATCTAAATTTCTTTGTTCTGTCAATTCCTCACAAATATACTGTTTCTTTGTCTAAAAAGTATAAAAGCTCCCTGCTTTGTCTACTTCTTAGATCCTATTTCTATAAGCCCTCCATGAACATGAACTACGTTTTTTCTCCTGTTAATTTGTGTCCATTTTATCACTAGTCCAGAGGAACAGAGTGGGAAAATTTTCCTTCTCCAACAGTATTAAAATCACTGGTGGTTTGAAATCAGCCACCCTGGTCAGAATTTACACCACAGGACTTGGCAGACTTCAAACTGGACCTTTGTCTTTTTTGAAGGGGAAACAGTGCTGGTTTACCAGTGCACCACAGCTTCTAACACATAGATAAACCTAAATCTGACAACCCCTGGTTTTCTCCCTGTGAGCTGTTTGTAAGGACTTCTCAATTGATTATGATAAACTCCTCTATAGAGACTGTGAAGAAGTTGACTCTCATTTGTTTGCAAAACTGGTGTATGAGTGAATGATGTTTGGCCAATATTTTCTGGGAGAATAAGGAAGAAAATCAAAACAAGATTATGTGTTTCCCTACGAAAACATAGCTGCTTGAATTAACATTTTAACAAAATATTTCCAGGCAGTGTAAAGTGCCTGAAAATTCAGTTTTCTCAAGTAAATGCTCATAATCATGCCTTAAGCAGTGCTTCTGGTTTTTAATGAAGGACAGTCTCCTGCTATTCTCTCTGGTAAATATCAACAAGTATAGTGGATCAGAGGTTAAAGAGTCTGCCTCTAATATGGGAGACCTGGTTTCAATCCCTGGGTTGGGAAGATGCCCTGGAGAAGGAAATGGCAACCCACTCCAGTATTCTTGCCTGGAGAATCCCATGGATGGAGGAGCCTGGAAGGCTACAGTCCATGGGGTCACAAAGAGTCGGACACTACTGAGCAACTTAACTTTAACTTTCTTTTCAACAAGTATAGTAATACCCATTAATCTCAAATGGATAACAATCATAAATGACTGAGTTTTGGTTTAAGCCTATCATTGTATGACTATGTGATGTTGAGAAATAGATATAAAGTCCCTACTTTAAATTTTAAGCTCAGCAATTCAAATTATTTTAAGAAACTAAGAATTATATTGCCATTTGCAACAATATAATGGACTTTGAGGGCATTACACTAATTGAAATAAGTCAAACAGAAAAAGACAAATAACATATGATCTCACATAAAAATAAAACATAAAGCAAAGCAAAACAAAACAAACAAACTCATAGATACAAAGAACAGGTTAGTGGTTGTCAGAGGTAGGAGGGTGGGGGAAATGGCAAAATCAGTGAAAGGAGTTAAAAGGTAAAAACGTCTAGTTATAAAATAAATAAGTCATGGGATGTAGTGTACAGCAAGACGATTATAGCTAAAAATAGTATATTACATTTTTGAAAGTTCCTGAGTAAATTTAAAAAATCCTCATCACAAGAAAAAAAAACATTAAAAAAAACTGTATATGGTGATGGACTTTAATATAGACTTGTTTTAGTGATCATTTTATTAAAATATACAAATATTAATCACTTTGCTGTACATCTGCCACTAATAATAATGTTTTGTCAATTATATCTCAATATTTTAAAGAGATTAAAAATCATCTCTATCTATGGTGCTAAGTCACTCCAGTCGTGTCTGATTCTTTGCAACCCTATGGACTGCAGCCTGCCAGGCTCCTCTGTCCATGTTATTCTCCAGGCAAGAATACTGGAGTGGGTTACCGTTTCCCTCCGCTAGGGGATCTTCCCAGCCCAGTGACTGAACTTGGATCTCCTGCATTGAAGGCAGATTCTTTACCGATTGAATCATGGAGGTCCCCAGTGGCTCAGATGGTGAAGAATTTGCCTGCAATGCAGGAAACCTGTGCTCAATCCCTGAGTCAGGAAGATCCCCTGGGGGTGAGAAGGGCGTACCTACTCCAGTATTCTTGCCTGGAAAAGACCATGGACAGAGGATGCTGGTGGGTTACAATCCATGGAGTCACAAAGAGTCAGAAACAACTGAGCAATTTATATCTATATTACAAATACATTTATTTGTATTAATATTCGTACTGCATAATTCCTGTCCTTAAAGAATTTATATTAACTTGAGGAAGCAAAAATGGGCACATAACATTTAGATAACACTGTTCATCATGAAGGGTTCCTTTGTGGCTCAGCTGGTAAAGAATCCACCTGCAATGTGGGAGACCTGGGTTTGATCCCCAGATTTGTAAGATCCCCAGGAGAAAGGCTGTCCACTCCTGTATTCCAGCCTAAAGAATTCCATGGACTGAATTCTTCTATTAAGTATGAGATCAATGTAAGAGGCACATGTGGATGCTAGGAGACAACCTGGAGAAGAAGTGGAGCTAGAGTCAGCCCTAAAACAAAACATAGTGTTGTTTTCTTATTTTGGTTTGTTTTGTTTTTCCTTAAAGGTGGAAGGGCATTTTAAAAGGAGGAAATAGCAACAACAGTAAAGAGGGACACTTATGTGAGCAACAGACTCATGGTTAACAGGGCCATGAGCAGGGCTTGACTAGACCGTGATATGGTGGTACCCTAGAGGACAGTGGACCCTGGAGGACAATAGGAATGATTTTAGCTTCCTTTGCGTTGAATTCTCACTTCTCATTCTGGAATATATCTCATGAAATGGTCAAAGAAACTGCAGCTGGGTTTATCTCCTCAAAGATCCATTCGCCCTGCAAAGGAAATTTGAAGAATAGGAAGGCAAATGTTTAAGGACTGGTGGCAAATAAGATATGAAAATCAAAGGATAAAAGTAAACTAGCAAAGTAAAAAGGACCACATAGCATAAGGGAAGGACAAAAATGAAAGGAGGATGACTGCATATTGAAGTATTACCCAAAATAAGCCAGAAAGGTGTATGTGAAATTATACTTATTGAATCTGCCTGTATATGACTTTTTAGTGTAACTATATCCTGAGACTCTAAAATATGCTGTCACACCAGACAGTACTTGAAACTCTACACTTAAAACTCATTTTAAATGAAGCAATAATACCTGTAGGCATTGATTCTCAAATAAACATTGTTGTTCCTCTATTTAGAAATTCTTATGATTCAAACATAAATAGTTTAACAGATTGTATTTTATGTGTATGTCTTTTTATGACACAAGCAACTACATTTAAATGTGCAAAAACTCTTCTCTGGGTGATTTGCATTCTTATATCCCATTATAGAGTCTCCTATTTGAATTTCCATCTGCCCCTAATATCTTTTTGTGTTTATTATTGCTTTGATGAGATAATCTTGGTTTTACATACCTAGATTTCATGACTACCTCCTGAAAGCAATCTCTACTCTGATTTTACTTCCGTAAGCACCTTAGTATTAACCTCGGATCTTAAGGCACTCTGATATGAGATACTTTTAAAATAACAATATGGTAAGAAAAACTATATAAGAGTAAAATTTAAGTAAAAGTACCCTTTATCTTTATAAAGCATAACATTTAGAATATTTCCTCTTTTAAGATTAATACAGATTTACTCTTTGAAGATTTATCAAGATAAAATACTATACTGACATGTGTGGATTGAAGCATAGTTTGAAAGAATTAAATAGGTTCTATGCAGATTTTCCAATAATGGGGACTGACAGGGCTGAGAGTTGATAATTTTATTTAATTCATAAATGCTATCTTCAATCTGTGCCATCAACTGAAAATTTGATCATTCAAATATATAGATATTTATGGCTGTCTTTGAATAGACTGGAAACCTTCTAAAACTCAGAAAGAGCTCAATGAAAAGAAATTATGATCCATATATACTTTAAGGTTCATTTCCTGTTAAACAAACTGTACAATAGGTTTTAGCTGCCAATAAAATTCTAATTTGGAATCAGTATCTTTCCAGAAAAATTCAGAGCTTTTTCTGACTTTCCAACATGTCATAGTAAACTGACTACACAGTAAGATACTAGATACTTACTTAGTTATTTAAATTAAAAAGCACACAATGTTTATTGTATGGCAGGCATTCTTTCAAGTGTTTTACACATGTTCATTCATTTTATCCTAGATGTCATATAACTCACTAGGGACATGAGAAAATATGTTTAGAAAAAACAAAGTTTCATGAAGTGTCTCTAAATAGGAACCCTCTATATATTAAGTGCATATTTAATAATACTAAAAATAACTACTGTTTATTCAATGCCTGCTAAGTGGTGATTCATTTTCATATATCTTAGCTCACCTTCACATCATACCTAGGATAGGTATTAATTTCATTTCATTTCATGAATAAACCTTAAGCCTCATAAACAGCAATTACCAGAGCAGAATAAAAATCCAGGTGTCAATGTCTCCAAACAGGTACATACACTCTGACTCGCTAATATCTGTTAAAGTATTTCTATTACAATGTAGTCCTTTTACTTTTTCAGTTCCATAGTCTACTTTTCATAAAGCTATTGGGTCATACTCTTCCCTGTTATAAATCTCTCTCCTGTCTCATTCTCCCTATCTCTGCTGTTGGCACACAAAGTAAGTTCTCACCACATCTCATTTGTACTTTTGCAAAAGACTCTTAACTTTCCCTCTTCTGGTCCATTTTCCAGACTGCCAAAACGCAGATCTTTAGAAAACATAAATCTGATTGTGTCTCTTCCCTGCTTAAAACTTTCCCAAAGTGCCCCATTGCTTTCAGACTAAAATCTCACATTTTAGCCATGAATGCACAAAGCCTCTGATGAGAGGGGGCTCTACTGGCCAATTCAACCTCATTTATCCCCAGGCCTCCTTTGCCACACTTGGAAAACACGCACACTTGCACCCACACACAGCCCATGCTTCAGGTAGGTGAATCATTTTGCCATTTTTCTGTCTTTGTGCCTCTGCAAGGTATCATTCCTCTGCTAAAATGGCCTTTAGTCCTTCTTTTATAAGCTCCTACATGACCTTCAATACTTAGTAAGATGTCAAATCCCTGGGATGTCTTCTCAGATGTCACTGGGCCTACATCCGTTGTTTCCACATTAGAGCCTCTATCAAACTTTCCTCTTATCTATGACCAATACTTCAGTTCACATTTTTTCCAGCTACACTGAGCACCCTAACAAGCTCAAACACATAGGATAAATTACATTTATTATTCCACTTCTCAATGGGTTTTATGTTTTCTTAGGTGCTGAGCTAAAAATAGGCCCAGAAAAAAAGATGGTTATCAAGCAGAATTTGTATGCGTTTATACCTTAATTATTTTTCCTAATTCCTCATCTTTAACAGTTGTTTCCAACTATATTTCCTGGCATCTTCTGTGCTTGGATCCTGGCATTTACACATGACCTTTTGGTATTGACTTTTTGCCTCTAGTCTTAGTATCTTGGATTACAGATTAAATGCCGTGCTCACTCATTACTTCCTAATATTGACCCTGCACGACGGGTTTTCCCTAATGTCAATCCTATATCCAGCCAGACGAACATAGCATTCTTGTGATTCTCCTTTTGGGTCACAAAGCTATAAGTTATCAACCCTTCAGACAAAAATTTCTAAATTATTAACCTATTCAGGAAAGTGAATTCATCCCTAGACAAAGGAGAGTGGCTGCATATTAAATAACCAATGCTATTGGAATGGTTCCTTTTGCTGATAAGTAGATACTTCCACGTACTAAGCATATATTTTATTATTTAATCTTCATAGGATATAAGTCATCCACATTTTACAAAGGTGAGAACTGAAACAGAGAAGTTAGTAACTAGCCTAAATTCACATAGCTAGATAATTGTCAAAATCAGGATTCTAGCTGATTTTAACTTTCAGGACTGTCCCACATAATTCTCTTTGAGTACAAGTACCCTGGGGGTCTCCAGTTTCCAGTACAGGTGTGCAGAGAATCCTGTGTTTGGGAATGGGGAGTCGATAATGATGACAAATCAAGCTATATTAACATATTAATATATCATAGTATTTGACTCTTGGCCCATTCTTAGAAAAATGAATTAAAATGTAACAAGGAGGAAGCAAATGAGTGAACTTGAAATTTTATCTGTCTGTGATTAGCTATAGCAAAGAGTCGGACATGAGTGAGCGACTGAACTGAACTGAATGTCAGCCAAACTCCCGAGGAGGGTATTGCAAGAGGGATTATAACATCATATTGATGAAATCATAGTAATCAAAGGAAGATGGGAGTTGGAAGCAAGAATAAAAAAAAAAACAAAGATGCAACAGAGGGAAATGATCTTAAATTATAGAATATTGCTGGAATAAATGCTTGATAGGTAAATTCTGATCTGAGAATATAATTAATTCAGCAACTAAAATTCTAGATAATTCTTTATGAATTCTCTGTGTAATCTAATGTGGATGATAATAATATCAAACACAGAACTTTACAGTATACAAAGGACCAGAGGCATGATCACATCATATTAAGTTCACAGGACATATAAACACTGAACTTTCATTTAAAATTATGTATGCAACTCAATTAGTTTCAACTAGGAAATATCTGTTGTCTATTTTGTGACAAAACTTTGCTAATGCTAACAGTAATCAGGGTGAGCCCCTACCTCTGGTCTCAGTCTAAAAGAGGTATCATAGGCAAACAGATAGTTACAGAAGACTGTGAGAACTAACATTCTGCTTGCCATATCATTAAACAAAGGATGTTGCAGCCATCAAGCCATTTCATCACAGCTGCCCTGATGGTAGCTGTGAGAAAATACAGAATGGAGACAACAGGACTGCCCATTGCCAAGCCATCCAGCAAGCAGCCCCTACAGGCATCCCCAGAGGTGCAACCTGACGAAACCCAGGATGAGAAAACACAGAATGCTGGCCTCAGAGAGCAGAGTTGTATATCAATGAAATGATTTCAGTGAGCCCAGGTTCTTGCATCTTCCCATACATAGAAAAGTGCTAAGTTCCTTAACTTGAGACAACTCGTTTTCTTTTGCAAACAATAATCTTCTGATGTTTAAATTGCCTGATCTTTCTTGCAAAAACTCATATAATCCTGGCTCCCCACCTCACCTCTTTGGAGCAGTCTCTCAGAGTTATTTGAGAGGCTATCTTCTGGGCTTGAAGACCTAAAGAATGTCCATAGAATAAAACGTAACTCTCAAATTTTAGGTTGTGTATTCTTTTCCAGTCTACAACTGCAGATAACAGAAGTACTAAAGCAACATTAGAAATACGAACAAGGTATAGAAGTCATAAAGAGGAGAGACGTTGTTATTATCTGGGAAGGATCATTTTAGTTTCTTCATTTGTAAAAATAGAGGGTGGAATCTCTATAGTCTGTTTCTGCCCTATAATTTTGTCACTTCTATATATTTACCAGATTGTTTTCATTGTGTTCATTTTTAACCTAAGGCCATATTTTCTGATAGGACCCTTGGAAATTATGAGTTAAAATTTTTCCACTATCAAGGACTGATAGGGAGTCTTCACTACCCAGGTCCCTAGCTTATCTTCTTTTCCTCCTCCTAAGTGCTTTGTAGGATGTTGTTGCTTTTGAATATCTCCTCCAGAGACTGAGTAAAGAAGGAAGGTGGAATTTAAATCAGTCAGTTTCACATATTAAAGTTCTTATGAAAGTTCTTGTTTGATAGATGAGAGGGTCAGCATTTAAGGGAACATTTTGTCATATCAGAAAGCTCTTAATTCCCTGCAGTAATGGAGAGCAGTGGTGTGTATAATCCAAAATGGTGGATAATCCAAACACCATTTAGATTCAACTTTGAAATGCATTTTTAAACTTTCATTTGAATAGAAATACGGGACTAAGGACTTGAAGAGTCCTAAGCTTTCTATCTTTCTTATACACACCAGTCTTTAGAGAGAAGGGGCAATTGAATGTTTGAGTCTTAAAACCTTCTTCCCCTGGACTGCAAGTCAAATTAGAATCAAAAGAAACAGAAATGGTGGCAGTGTTAACTGAAGAAGCTAAGCAAGATCTCCCCAAGAGAAACCAAAACAAGATTTATCTTAGATAGCATGGAAAAACGGCTAAATATTGCTGAGTTATATAGGGTTATCTGTGAACCACGTCTCCACTTAGACTGGATCATTTAAATTGAATGTGATGCACATCATTCAAGCTGACAGGAAGATGAATAGCTAAAGTTGCTCCAAGTGTCTGTCTCCCTCACTGAATGCAAGCCTGACAATTGGAGGAAGCCCCAGCAGGGTGTCTTCAGAAGCTATTTCCAAACAAATTTAGACTTGTCTTATACATGATGAGAGCTATTTATAAAGATTGTATAGCAAATAGCTCATAACAGACACCTCTGTCAATTGCATTTATAATGAAAAGATCTAACACAAGAAGGTGTTGATTCCCAGTGCAGGCTAAGGCTGCAATATCTTTCTCTTTTCATCAGCTATGCTAACTGGGGAGGAGAATCACTGTCCTTCAGTTTATTAAAATTTGAATCAAGAGCTTAACAGGAATTAGAATTTTCATCAAGACATGCAACAAAAGAGTAAAAGGCAATAGATTTTTTGTTGTTGGTAAAGCCAAATTCAGAAATTGTGTTGACTGTCAAGATCTACATTCAGAAATGATGGAGATTATTACACAGGGATCTTTAATAGTTTATACTTTGATCTGACGAATTGATTGTCAAAGGTAAGAAGACAGATTTAAAGAATTGAAAGAAAGTTGAAAAAAATGTGGAAACCACAAAGATTGAAATTAAACTATTGCACCTTCTGTAAGATAAATAGAAAACAAAATAAATAAATGGCAAAGCAACATAAAATCTAAATATTTTTTGTATGAGTGCTTTAAAGCCTCTCAGCAATTTTCTACGTGTGCTGACCTAAAGAGGATGGATCATTAAACTAGAATGCAAATTGGGCCATATACTCAGGGCAGGTGAAATTAGCATGTAGTAATTATGAAGGCATAGGGAGATTTTTAGCATAAAGACTGAAGTATGCAGAGGAAAAGAAAAACATGAGACTAACATTGGAAAAAACTAAAATAAATAAATAAATTTTGTATTTGGATTCTTTTTCCCAAAAAATTTTTGCAATTTGGGAAACATAAGCTTATATTTGAAAACCTGTGATTTTATTTAATATATTTTTTCCAATATTGGCATTTTTCTTAGAATATCTAAAAATGTGAAATATGTTCAGCAATTACTGTGGCATGGTGATTTGAAACCTTGAATTTCATCTCCCAATTTACTCCCAATTTATAATGTTATCTTGTGCATATTAGTAATTCCCATGAGGTAACATTCTGTGTCATTCACTGATTCATTTTTTCGGTAAACGTTTCTTCTGTATTTGTTACATATGGGCTTTATGCTTGGTGTGAGATTTGTGAATATAGATGGGACACAGATATAATCTTGGTGTATTTGATGGAACTAGTGGAGCAGAAACTAAAGAAAAACATGTGACATAAATGGCATAAACACTGTGATTAAAACTGTAAAGCAGAGGCAGCACACATAGAGGCTGCCTCTGCATGAGGTGAGATATATCCAGGAATTCATGAATGAACACCGTTTTATGAAGTCTCTACATGCCAAATAGATCTACCAATTATCTCTATTCCAAAAGGATATGAAGGAAAAAAAATCATTATCAAAATCTTTAAATAAATTAAAATAAAAACAATAAAAATAAAAGAAACAAAACAAAATAAGACAAAATAATGAAAGTCTCCCAGCATGTGAAACAGCTCTTTTCAGAGTGGTCATAAATAAATAATGAATAAATCAATAAATTTTGTTACTACTACCACTACTACTCGTTTTTCCTACATAGAATCAGAAGTAGAAGCAGCACGTACTTATGTGGGAAAATGTAAGGGAAACTGTGTGTTTACAATATTTTACATCATTTATTCCTAAATGATTTTCTCATCTTTATGCTTAAAAACATCCTTCATTAAAAAGATCCAAGTGTTAAATCAATAAACATAGAATTCATGATGTGTACTCTCATATTTCCTCAGTTTATGTCATTTCTTTCAGCTTTGATGAGCAAACTATGTTACTGCCATATTCCTTTTATCCCCTGAGAAAAGTTTCCCATGTGTTAAACAGAGCTCAGCTGCATGCTATGGGGTGTATGTGGTGAAGGTGGGAAGAGAGGGGAAAAGATAAATAATACTCTTGTATAAATATGCATATGCATAATGTATGTAAACATCTATAAAAACATGGTTTTTAAACACAGGCAGAAAAAGAAATATAAATCAACATGAAGCACAAAAACACATGTATAGTCAGATGAATCAGTTATCTGAGGAGACAAGGTGTTTCAAAGGCCAGTCTTCAAAACCATCTAATTAAAAGAACATTTTAATGCTGGATTCTGCTTTTCTTTGTAAGCATTTCCCCCCTTCTGTTTGTTTTCTTTACTAAAGTCACAGAAAGGGTTGTGCTGAGCCTCCAGTTGATCTAAGCTACTTGGTACATGCCCAGACAGCAAGAAAATGGTTTCTCTGGCAACAGGAATTATGTGAAATCTCTGCGTGTCCTCCCCCAACCTCCATCTGATTCCTTTTCACTTAAGCTGTTCACATATAGGCAACAATGAGGCACTGGAACGCTAATGAGCAATTCAAATTTATTGAGCTAACTCATGGAGGCAGGCACTGTGAGCATCCTCATTTCCTGTGTACCAAGGAGCAGGGCACATTTCTTGTATGTTATTCATGTTATTTAAGAACCATGCACAGTCAGCAAATAGCCCAAACCAGGTAAAATCAGCTAAATATCTAAAATATGAAGCTTATATGGAATTTATTTCCATCATCCTAGAAGGGAAATACAAAGGCTTTCAGGTGCTAAACATGTAGCTTCGAATTTTCCAAAGATGCTGAGGCATGGAGGTCATAAACAGCCTCACATTCTGAACCCAAGAGGGAATAGCAAGAGCTTTGATTAAATTGCTTCAAATGTCAGCTTTTCTATTTCTAGGGAATCATATTGTCCCTGCAAGACTAAAGCTCTAGAGTTTTAAATTTACGTTTTGTTAATATTCTCTGTTAGGTTCATGATTAGACCTCCTCTGTGTGTTTAGTTTTTTTCTGATGCCTTGTTTAGAAGAGAGTCCTGTATTTAGCAATGGTACTACGGTAGCTATTCACTAACAGAGTTTAATCAAAAGAAAATTGATTTGCTTGAAGGAAGAGGGATGAGAAGCAAATTAGCCTTTTTCTTTAGTCATTGGGAGAATGGGGGAGGGGGTGAGGAAACATTTATTGTAAGCTTCAATAAGGATGAAATAATAAAAAGAAAAATACTCAGTAGTATAAATCAGAAAATACAGTGAATGGACTCCTGAACAGATTTCAGAATCACTGTCTTGGAGATCTGTTAGGGAAAAAAAAAAATTGCCTCTTCACTGTTGAGAATATCTTCATACAATTTACCCGGAAGTAGGTGAATTCTTGAGACTTTATTGGTTTTATGATCACATATTTAACCTGTTCAAAATTAAAGACTTTCTGCCACCAAAAGCAATAGGAAATGCCTCTTTAAAGAGATTCTTAACCTCAATCAACATGATAGTATTTAAGTAATAGCTCACTGAAGATTTGTTTTAATATTTAAAATATAACTTCCAGTTTAAGCTTGAAGAAACACTGAGCAGAATGATAAGATTAATAATGCAAATACAGTGATTATTTAACACAGAGCACTACAGTGATGCGGCGAAAGACTAAAGTAAAATGAAATAATAGTACTAATAGGAAAAATTACTTCATTTTCATAGTCAGTGCTTAGATAATAAGAACATACTGCCTTAAATAGTTAAAAATCTGAAATAATTGCCATTTTTTCCAGGGCATAAGTATGGCCAACAACTGTAGCCAAAATTTGGAAATAAACACAAAATGTAAGTCCTACACAGAAGAAAGATCTATTGAAGCCATAATATTTAGAATTTTTAAACCTGTCACAGAGCTTTCAGAAGTAGAACATCTTGAAATAAAAATTTTATTCAAATTAGAACATAAAGACTCACCACTTCTACACAAAATCAAATTGCCCTTTACCTGATAAATCAATTAATCTGAGACAAGGGTTTTGCATATTCAGCTACCTCTTGCTTCTTTTTTTTTTTTTTAATACTTTATTCTACATTACAATACTGTATTAATTGTTCCTGTGATTCTAATAGCTGTGCCCCTGTGCATGCTGGGGAACAGAAGAGGAGTTAAAAATGTTCTCAAAGAATTTCTGAGCTCTGATTTGTGGCCCATTTTCCTCAGAAGCATCTTTCAAATGTGAATTTGGCTTCTTTCACTTTCTTAATTTATTTAATTCTATCCCTCCTAGTTCCAAGAAGAGTTGAGATGTTTTGCCATTATAGTGTGTATATGTTAATGTGTTAATCCCTGATAAGGGTGTTATCTAAGATTAGGAAGATATCTTGACAATGTGCTTGCAGCAAAATATGAGAGTCTGAGAACATGTGTTATTAGAATAGAAAGTAATAGAAGGCAGCAGAACTGTTCCTAAATTGAAAATTAATGAGAATTTAGTGGATGGTGGGAAACAAAAAAAAAAAAGAAAAGAAAAGAGACCAAGATAGAATGGCTTTTAAGAGAGATGAAATAAAAAATTAGGGATGCACAGGATCCAATTTTAAGTTGTTATTTTCTGCATCTTAAAGTGAGCAACATTCACATTGCTAAATACATTTATTTTTATTGAACTCTGCACATGGTACATACTTTAAAAAGAGGCTGATTTCCTTATTTTAATAAATAACATAGCCAGGACATAGGCAGAAAAGAAAACAGTTATAGAAAGAGGTAATTAAAGGCAGGTGACCATGAAAAATGAACAATCCACTGGGAGTTTAGAGAAAGCCTGAGAAGAGTTTTGGGTTTTCCATGGGACAAGGAATAGGAGTGTAAACCAATCTTATTTAGAACTTACAGGCCAAAAATGCCTCTGATGACATATCACAACAGACACACACACACACTGAAATTGTAAAATGTTACAAAATTTAAAATCAGAAATGGGAAAAATACACAACTGAGTAGGAGTTCAAGATCTGGGAGAAGAAAATTATCATACATATCAACAGACTAAGTACATTTGAGTCAGGTAAGATTAGCAAACCAACTTCAGGATCTTATTATGGTGAACTTATTACAAATTTCCATAACCTTTTCAAAATCACTTTGATACAAATCACGTGCTTACTGAAGCTTGTGAAGCTTTCCACATTTTAGCTGTGCATGACCTTAGTCTAGTGGGTTAACTTATCTGAGTGCTAATATACTCTTCCTTTTCTATAAAATACGAATTATTGTTCAGTCACTAAGTTGTGTCTGACTCTTTGAGACCCCATGGACTGCACCCTGCCAGGTCTCCCTGGACAGCGAGGAGATCAAAATACAAATACTAGTGCCTATTTCAAACATAAATAATAAAGATTAATTTTCATTTAGTGCATAGTATTATGTCTTGGGCTTCCAACAGTGCACAAGTGGTAAAGAACGCACCTGCCAATGCAGAAGACATGAGAGACATGGGTTTGATCCCTGGGTCAGGAAGATTCACCTGGAGGAGGGCATGACAACCCACTCTAGTATTCTTGCCTGGAGAATCATACGGACAGAGGAGCCTGGTTGGCTACAGTCCACGAGATGGCAAAGAGTCAGACACAAGTGAAGTGACTTAGCATGCATGCATGCATGCATGCATATATGTCAAACCCAATTTTACAGCCATTATTTAGTTCAGTTCTTACAATATTCCTTTAAAGTATTAGTACTCTCATGGTATAAATCAGGAAACAAAGAATATAAGAAGTTACATAACTATTCTCAGCACGAAGTTGGGCTGTTAGAATGTCCTAGTGCTATCGATAGTCATAATGTTCGTAAATAGAGTGAAACTCAGTTTTAATTATGGATTTTTATTATTGTCTGGTTACTTCTCCATGGGTGAGCCCAGGATAACACTGTAATAATAAATCCTGCATAAATGTTCATTTGAGTTATTTTACACAGTTTCCACCCCCTCCCCAACAGTTTATCTCATTTGAAAAGAGGAGAATGCCTTGCTCATTTATCATCAGTTTAATCCCTATTAGAGAATTAGTTAATGGAAAGAAGAACAAGGGGAACCTGATTCCTCTTCAGGAATCAAGCCTAGTCCTAAAATGACAAAAACTATTAACACTGTTTCAGCTTGATTATGGACTGGCTGAAAGAAATTCTATCATGTATGCCCATTATTTAGCCACACCAAATGGGAGCATATGCAGCCTCTCAGTACTTTGGCCCCTAGAGTGCTCAGTGGAGGCACAGAGCTACTAGTCACACTGTCCAAGAATGGTGGGGTCTCACCAGGTCTGAAAATTCATATTTTGATATGGGATTGTCCTTTTATATTCTAAGTTTGCACCACAATTTGGAAAAGTGCAGACTGACAACTTAATGAACATACTGGGAAGCCAAAGCATCAGACAAACCAGATAATCTTATTTCTGTGGTGAATTCACAAAATGAATGTCTACATTTACCTAAAATTATCTCTGTTTCCATTTTTCCAACATTCTCAGAGCCAATTTCCCTGCACCTATTATGTGAATTAATTAATTAAAAAAATGTTAAAACTAAAAGTGAAACTGTGTATAAGAGTCTGACACAGTGGTTCAATGAGTTCTAATATATTCTAATATGTTAAATACTTGAAATCTTGCAATGAATGCATGTCTAAATAGAATAATACATAAATATTTTTCTTGTATAATAAACTCACCCCTCTCAAATTACTTTCATAAAGTTTGGAAGAAAAAGTAGGGAAAAAGAAAATAATTGTAACTGACCGTCAAATAAACATTTTGTTGGTAGGCTTCATATGACTATGCTCTCCAAAGGTTTATAAAAGCCAAATTGTCATCAGCCTATATTCATTATAGAAAAGAAGGAGTGAGGAATAGAAAACAGTAAGTTAAACAAAATCATTTAAATAGAATTACTACAGTTTATTAAGGTTCCTATAGGCTTTCCCAGGGAGAAAATAATCAAGGTGCTACATTTCTTGCTTTACTTTCAAAGACAAAGGTTGTGACAAGGGCTTAGAACATTCCTGCTCACAATAGTAGCTCTTTCTTTCTATGCATTAAACTTGTCTCACCAAAGCAGCTGTTTGACAAATGAGGGGCCTGCCTGAAATACTATCAATAGTTCCATTATAGGGAACTTAATCTCCAAAGACACCTCTCTTGTGAACATAATCTAATTTGGACTATCTTTCTAGGTGGTAGATGTTAGTGACTTTTTGTCTTCAAATAAACAATAAAAGTGGTAACTCCAAATTAATGTTTGTACTATACTTTCGCTTTATATAACTTATCAGTTATAATCTTCATTATAAACATTTAGTTAAACCTACTCAGTTATCTGTTACTAAACAAAAACTCATAACCTTTACAAAATACTTCAAGTGGTTTCATTTCCATGTTTCCACAAATCATACATCATTTTAGTAGTATGGTTAGATGAAATTAACTAAAATGGAGGTAAGTTTTTTCTTATGTAAATATGTCAAAATATATCTAACTGCACATAAAGTGAAGTGAAATTGCTCAGTCGTGTCCGACTCTTTGCAACCCCTGGACTGTAGCCTACCAGGCTACTCCGTCCCTGGGATTCTCCAGGCAAGAATACTGGAGTGGGTTGCCATTTCCTTCTCCATAACTGCACATAAGTCATAAATAAATCATGCCTTTCTTAATGGGATAAAGTTATTGTCCATTATGACCAACCTAGATAGCATATTGAAAAGCAGAGACATTATTTTGCCAACAAAGGTCCGTCTAGTCAAGGCTATGGTTTTTCCATTGGTCATGTATGGATGCGAGAGCTGGACTGTGAAGAAAACTGAGCACCAAAGAATTGATGCTTTTCAACTGTGGTGTTGGAGAAGACTCTTGAGAGTCCCTTGGACTACAAGGAGTTCCAACCAATCCATTCTGAAAGAGATAAACCCTGGGATTTCTTTGGAAGGAATGATGCTGAAGCTGAAGCTCCAGTACTTTGGCCACCTCATGCGAAGAGTTGACTCACTGGAAAAGACTCTGATGCTGGGAGGGATTGGGGGCAGGAGGAGAAGGGGCCGACAGAGGATGAGCTGGCTGGATGGCATCACTGACTCAATGGACATGAGTTTGAGTAAACTCTGGGAGTTGGTGATGGACAGGGAGGCCTGGCGTGCTGCAGTCCATGGGGTCACAAAGAGTTGGACACGACTAAACAACTGAACTGAACTGAACTGCTGGAAACTGATTTAAATCTGAAGTCAATTCCAGAATCAATGCTTTAAATGAGTAATTGCATTGTATAAGTTTTTATTGTTTATATTTTATATAAATTATTTAGATACATAATTTATAATTCACACAATATTAGTTATATATCAGAATAAGATTGTCCCTTTAAATAATGGAGATCTTTCAAAATGGTCCAGTTTAATAGGACTTGAGATACAATGCAGCTCACTAATGCACAACTGTCATGGGAAAAGATGTTTCTGAATCCCCTATACCCTGGAGAAATTGTTTAATTCAAAGCCCAAGGAGCTTAATTTCTAAAGCATAAGCTTTAAAAGAGCATCTCATCAGAAAACCAAATAATCAACTGTTGTTTTCTCAGAGGTAAGGAAGATCAAAAGGACATCCCCTGGATCTAACCTGTGGTTACAAAAAGGACAGAAAATAGCAACTGTGATGACTCGATCATTAAACTGCTCCTTCTGGGAAAATTTTATGATTAAATGTAAGACAGCATGTAAAGAGAATCATTATACTACTAGCTGAAAATCTGAAATGGAGATGCAGGACATAGCCACTTCTCCAGAGGAACTAAAATGCATTGGAAGAAAGATCTGGATCTAATGTTTAAAAACTAACATTTGACATTACCTCTTACTCAGCAATTATATTATTGCCTAAACCAGTGTTATATTAAAAAGAAAGAGAACATAGAATCTGTATGTTCTGTTTACATTTTTACTCTTATCCACACTGCACCAGATCTTCTCCACTGATGACTCCTCTCTGATAATACATTTGAGTTTTTATATAATCTCTTTCAGGTCATCTAAGGAGTGATGCACAAAACTGTATATCCATGGTTAAAAAAAATAATTATGTCCCTCAATATCTAGCTATTGGAGAGTGACTGAAGTACCATAAGAATTAATCTCCAATAATCCTACTGATATTTGCATGTGTGTGTGCGCTCAGTCCTGTCTGACTCTTTTGCGACCTCGTGGACTATAGCCTGCCAGGCTTTTCTTTCCATGGAATTTTCAGGCAAGAATTCTGGAATGGGTTGCCATTTCCTTCTTTAGGTGATTGATACTTGTCTATCTTTTTAAAAGAATTACTAGTATGCCTGTACCTTAAAGCTACCTTGTTAAGAGCATACTTCCCAGTGTCTGGGTCATGTGGTACTTTAATTTTTAGAAAGGAAAAGATAGATATCCCCTTATTACAGAGGTAGGTTCCAGCTTGATGTAGGATTTGAAATGAATATCTTGAAATCTTCCAGTTTTTATCTATTTTGTAATGAAATATATTCCCATTCATTCCACATTTCTCCAGCTTGTTGAATTATAAGAAATCTGTAAATAATTTACAGAGAAGGTGCTGTAAGGAAGTCAGTAACATAATAGCTTTCTATTAAGAAACTGATTATATTGAAACTAAACAGACTAAACACTTTAAAGTCTTTAAAACTAAAGACTTGTCTTAGATAAGCTTCCTTAGCTAGCACTCTGCATATCAGAATGTCTAATTCATAAACACATATAAAGAAGATGAAAATAATGATTTTTATTGTATTCAAAACAAGGGGAAAATGTGAGCTAGACTGAAATAATGCTATTCTGAAATCAGATCGAGAAATTTAGGTCAAACAGCTGTCATTAAAAAAACAGTTGGATTATTTATATTTAATAAAATATACTATATAACCCATCATTACCTTTAGGTAATAAATTCTTTACATAACCTTATTTTCTAAAATAAATCTTGGCCTAAAGAAATATTTATGTGTAATAAGGTACAAACAACTCTTTAATGTTCCCAATGAAGACTGAGCAGAATTTTCATCAACAAATATGGATCATTCTGTTCTTAAAACCCATAATGCATTAACTCATTTGAATATACCTTTAATCTAGCAAATGTGTGATGAAGAGTAGTAATGATACAGAAATAAAACAATGTAATTTTACTCTCATATCTAATTATCCATCAGTAAAACTAAAACTTGAATTGTGGAAAAATGATATAACTAGAATGAAAATATCAGAAGGGGATAGTCCAATGTTGTTTGTCATATTTCTGCATAGAAATATTTTTAAAGTAAAGTGGACCTAGTATATAAAAATGAGAACAATTTTTAAAATAATTTTTAAGAGCGTATCGATAGTTGCCTTTCTGTGTTTAAAAGGTCCAAAATAAAGAACTTCTGTGAAAGACACTATTTTCATGTTCACTGAGGTTAAACTGAAATCATAGAAATATATGTAGCTCAGATCCCAGCATCAGAAGAGCCCAGAATTTTAGCTTAATTTGCAGACAGAGAACAATATTACAATGGCAAAGTATCAGTTTCAATGTCAATTTAATGGATTGGTTAATGACATAGGCAATAAGACACGGGGCTAAATTTAACACATACTTAAAACAGCCTTTGCTAAGTAATTTGAGTTAAAACAAATGGTATTACGGACATTTAACTACATTTGTTTCTCAATTTGTCAGAGAGTTTTAAACTCTGTTTTGTGAAACTCTCTGGGGAAAGTTAAATGCAAGTTCTTTTATTTAATAAGACTAATCAGAAGTAGCCTAAAATCAGAACTTGTAGTCCTACTTAAACTTGTAGCCCTACTTAAATCACAGAATTATGCAATCACAGAATTACTAGTTGAACCTCCTTATAGTAAAGGGAAGGAAAGAAAGACTTAGGAATGTCAAAAGAATTACGGAAGAGCATTCAGTAAAGTGTCAAAAAGAAACTGTAAGCAAAGCCCAGGCCTCCTGACTCCCTGGTCTTTCATTAACCATTGCAGTGGTTGATGAATAAGACACAGTTAGAAATGCATAGTTAGTCTTTCAAGTGATTCCTAATATTATTTCAATCCACCTCACATTTTTGTATTATTTTGAGGAATTCGGTACTAGTGAATGAAATGTTTTCACTCATCTTCTTTTAATCAACCAATATTTATCAAAGATGTAATAAATTCAAGGAGCATTTTTGATGCAGCAGCATTTATTTTGATGTTAAAGTTATATACCAAACAAATACAATACAGTATTGTAATTAAAAAAATAAATAAAAATTAAAAAAAAGTTATATACCTACTCTCAGAATGCACTCACAAATAAAGTACACAGGCAAATAATAATGATGAAAGGGAACAATTGAATGTACCTAAATAAAAGAATACTTAAGAGCAACTTGAGAATTTAGAACATACAGTTGTAGTTCTATAAACTTGATGTGTGTAAAATTAATATGGAAAGCTTGGTAAAAACATAGATTTCTGGTCCTCATCTTTAGATAATTAAATATAGTAGGCTGGCTTGAGGCCTGGGGATGTGTATATTTAAGAATCAAAAGCAATTCTGACAGGTAGGTTTCTAACCACACATCCTGAAACCTTGACAAGGGGGCTGGTTCATAGTGGGAGAAGCAATGATAATATCATGAAGGTAAGATGTTTCTAGAAAAATGGATAAATTGGGTATGTGGAGATGGGGTACAGGGCAGTTAAGAAGGGCATAAAGAACCAGTAGGCAAGAAGATGAAGAGTGAGTTAGGAAATAGACAAAGACAAAACCTGGCCAGAAGGTAGGAGGATAATATGAGAGATGGCTGTAGGCCATGGAGGTATTGATTAGAGTCAGGAGTGTCAAACCAGGAAGTGTTGACTCCTTCTAGTAAGTGACAGAAAGTTCCTAAGGTTTTCTGAGTAGGTAAAAGCTTAATTCAAAATACGGGGTATAGATCAGGTAAAATGGGACTGAAGTCATGGGAGCAAGGAGCAACAGAGGGTGATAAGGTAGCCACTTGAAGCAAATCAGAACAAAGTGCAGAAGGGCAAGGAGATAACTTTAAGGAGTCTATATTTTATTGTGTGGTGAAAGAGAAGACAAAGAAGGAAAACACAGGTGTGATGAGATAAACAGAAAGAAAAGTAAGCAGAAGTATATCAAAGAATAAAAGGGTGGTGGTGTCGGGGCATAGCACAGTGGCATGGGAAGAAGGGTATGAGTATGCTCAAGGGCATCACCCTTCCTCTCCAGGCCACTAAGTGCAGGTTCAAAAAAAGAGGCATAATTGCCATCTTCATATACTGCACAGACTGAAGACTGAAAAAAAGCAAGAGCTTTACTAAATGATGGATTTTATATGAGAAGCAGATCAAAGACCATGAGGATAGTGATCACCTATGACTGGTATAATTTTAGATGACAGGAAATTGAAGAATGGAAGATTACAAATGCAGGGCCCAGTTACATTAGAAACAAGTAGAGTCAGGAAACTGATGGGGCGTTTTAAAGAACCCAACAATATGAAAACCTGTATAAAAGTATGGGAGCCCTCATTTAGTTTTGGATTCCTTCTGGTCTTTTGTTCTGTTGCTCCTGTTGAGGAGGAGGAAGAAAGGTAGCCTAATCAGGTAAGCCTCTTTGAGGTGCTGGGTAATAGTTCTGAAACACTTTCCTAGAACATAATGTGTCTGGCACGGCAATTCCAGCACTCCGGCGTTTACACTGAGATATGCCAACACACTCCTGGCCGGAACAGGACAGGTCACTTAACTTTGAATTTCAACTTCGGCATCTGTGTAAAATGTGGATAACAGACCTTGCCATTTATGTCATCTTATTTCAAAAGGATGTCAGAAGCTTCAGTGAGTGATACTACAGAATCTTGAACCAACTGGGGAGGAGTGTTGTTGCTGTTTAGTTGCTACGTCATGTCTGACTCTTTTGCGACCCCATCAACTGTAGCCTGCCAGGTTCCTTTGTACATGGGATTTTCCAGGCAAGAATATTGGAGTGGTTTTCCATTTCCTTCTTCAGAGGATCTTCCTAACCCAGGGATTAAACCAGTGTCTCTTAAAGACATCTCCTGCGTTACAGGTGATTCTTTACTGATGAGCCACCAGGGAAGCCCAGGGAGGAATGTTATAATCACCAAATAATATCATACTCAACCACGTTTCTTGAAATATAAAAAGAAAAAAATGCAGAATTTATGAATAAAAAGTGGCTGATAGGACATCTTTATTGGACCAAAGGGGGATTACAAAACTTCCTGAAAAGTATGGGAGGTGGTTAACAACTTACCAATTTTTCCAATTACTATAGTAATTGATATGTGAATCCAAAGATGAACTAAAAGGCCTAAAAATGGCTCATGCTTGAGTTTGGGTTTCTGAGTACTAAAAAGTCACCACTATTTTGACCTCAGCTTTTGAACAACTCAGGTTAATACACTGCTCCTTTTCTAGAACTCCCACTGCTGTGTTTTTTTTTTTTTTTTAATTGTGGCTGTCATAGCACATAACCTTTACTCTACAACCGTCTATTGGACTCTAAATATGTGCCATATACTAGGCTGAATGCTGGAGAGAAATGTTAAATGTGACACTCCCTAATCTTGGAAGCTCAGCCCTACAGGCAATCACCTGTAGATCTTATTGGATAGCCTGTTAGACTCCAATTCCCTTGATGGAGGATTCTGTCAATGTCTTCATATATCTTCAAATATAGCTATTTTTAAAAACTTAAATGGAAGTTAATATTACTGTTAAAAGATAATTTGGATAAGAACCTAACTTAATAATAATCATCTTTATTTAAAGGTGAAAAATATTCTCTTAGATAAATTGATTTTGGTTCATATTAGTTGACTGTCGGAATCAACATGATATTTAACTATTGACACTAGCTAATCAGTTAATCAGAACATAGGCATAATATGGTCATCTAACCAAGATATAACCCATGAACTGGGTGGATTCTGATTGTGCAGCATATCTTGGACCTTAGGAACGATTTCACAATAATCTATATTTCACAGAAATAAAAACAGGACTAGATAGTTTATAGTACCATTTCATATTTTCAGTTCTCATTTCAGTGTTTGAAAAACTAAATGTTATCAATACGTTTGAAATAGGTTTAAGATTTCTGAGTATATCAAGTTATTTTATCCACAAATGCTATGTTGAAATGTATCTGTCTCCATCTGGATTGACCTAAAAAGTTGGAAGTAGTTAGATTCATAAATCTTTCCTATAGCACCTATATTTTATAAAGAAAATGAGGTGCAATAAAAACATAAGCCAAATTAGTAAACAACTCAGTACCATTTTCTTAAGCTGAAGTCAGAGAAAAAAAAAGAGAAGGGTGGGGTATGGACAAAATAACTATTGACACTGGCATCATTAAAGATACATCTTAACATGTAAAATGAATTCTACATTTAGAAATATAAGGAAAACATTTCTCCCTAAGCAATGAAGCAATCTAGAATGCAGTTCTTAAAACTAACACAGTATAATATGCTGCTGCTTGTGCTAAGTCACTTCAGTCGTGTCTGACTCTGTGTGACCCCACAGACGGCAGCCCACCAGGCTCTCCTGTCCCTGGGATTCTCCAGGCAAGAACACTGGAGTGGGTTGCCATTTCCTTCTCCAGTGCATGGAAGTGAAAAGTGAAAGTGAAGTAGCTCAGTTGTGTCCGACTCTTAGCGACCCCATGGACTGCAGCCTACCAAGCTCCTCCATCCATGGGATTTTCCAGGCGAGAGTCAGCTTAAATGTAAATTTCAACCAACTTATAGTTGTATAAGTGAAGTGAAGTCGCTTAGTCATGTCCAGCTCTTTGCGACTCCATGGACTGCAGCATGCCAGGGCTCCCTGTCCATCACCCACTCCCAGAGTTTACTCAAACTCATGCCCATTGAGTCAGTGATGCCATCTAACCATCTTGTTCTCTGGCATGCGCTTTTCCTCCTACCCTCAATCTTTTCCAGGATCAGGATCTTTTATAGTCAGTCGGCTCTCTTTACATCTAGTGGCCAAAGTACTGGAGTTTCAGCTTCAGCATCAGTCCTTTCAATGAATATTCAGGACTGAATACTGTCCTTCCAAGACTAAAGCTCTAGAGTTTTAAATTTAGGTTTTGTTAATATTCTCTGTTAGGTTCATAATTAGACCTCCTCTGTGTATCTAGTTTTTTCTCTGATGCCTTGTTTAAAAGAGAGTCCTATATTTAGCAATGGTGCTAAGGTGGATATTCGCCAATAGTTTAATCAAAAGAAAATTGATTTGCTTGAAGGAAGAGGGCTGAGAAGCAAATGAGCCTTTTTAGTTATTGGGAGAATGGGGGTTGTGGGTGGGTGGGTGAGGAAATGCATTTATCTTAAGCTTCAATAAGGATGAAATAGAAAGAAATATACTCAATAGAAAGAAATATACTCAGTAACATAAATCAGAAAATACAGTGAATGGACTCCTGAACAGATTTCAGAATCACTGTCTTGGAGATTTGTTAGAAAAAAAAATGCCTCTTCACTTAGAATATCTTAGTACAATTTACCTGGAAGTAAGTGAATTCTTGAGACTTTATTGCTTTTATGTTGATATATTTAACCTGCTCAAAATTAAAGACTTTCTGCCACCAAAAGTAATAGGAAATGCCTCTTTAAAGAGATTCTTAACCTCAATCGACATGATAGTATTTAAGTAATAGCTCACTGAAGGTTTGCTTTAATATTTAAAATATGACTTCCACTTCAGGCTTTGAAGAAACACTGAGCAGAATGATAAGATTAATGATGCAAATACAGTGATTTTTAACACAAAGCACTATGGTGATTTCTCTCAGGATGGGCTGGTTGGATCTCCTTGCAGTCCAAGGGACTCTCAAGAGTCTCCCCCAACACCACAGTTCAAAAGCATCAGTTCTTCAGTGCTCAATCTTCCTATGGTCCAACTCTAACAGCTATACATGACGACTTGAAAAACTATAGCTTTGACTATACAGACCTCTGCTGGCAAAGAAATGTCATTGCTTTTTAATACAGTGGCTAGGTTTCTTCCTAGGTTTCTTCCAAGGAGCAATCATCTTTTAATTTCATGACTGCAATCACCATCTGCAGTGATTTACTAGCAAAAGAAAGTAAAGCTTGTCGCTGCTTCCACTGTTTCCCTATTTGCCATGAATTGATGGGACCAGAAGCCATGATCTTAGTTTTTTAATGTTGAATTTACAGCCAACTTCTTCACTCTCCTCTTTCACTTTCATCAAAAGGCTCTTTAGTTCTTTGCTTTCTGCCATAAGGATGGTAGCATGTGCATATTAGAAGTTACTGATATTTCTCCCAGCACTCTTGATTCCAGCTTGTGCTTCATCCAGCCCAGCATTTCACATGATCTATTCTGCATAAGTTAAATAGCAGGGTGACAATATACTGCCTGGACAAACTACTTTCCCTATTTGGAACCGGTCTGTTTTCGTTATCCAGTTCAAACTGTTGCTTATTGACATGCACACAGGTTCCTCAAGAGGGTACTAAGGTACTCTGGTATTCTAATCTCTTTAAAAATTTTCCAGTTTGTTGTGATACGCATAGTCAAAGGCTTTGGAAGAGTGAATGAAGCAAAACTAGATGTTTTCCTGGAAGTCTGTTGCTTTTTATATGATCCAACAAATATTGGCAATTTGATCTCTAGTTCCTTTGCTTTTCAAAATCCAGCTTCAACATCTGGAAGTTCTAGGTACAAGTACTGTTGAAGACTAGTTTAGAGAATTTTGAGCATTGTCACTAGCATTGAAATGAGTGCAATTGTGCAGTAGTTTGAACATTCTTTGGCATTGCCTTTCTTTGGGATTGGAATGAAAACTGACCTTTTCCAGTCCTGTGGCCACTGCTAAGTTTTCCAAATTTGCTGGCACATTGAGTGCAGCACTTTCACAGCATCATCTTTCAGGATTTGAAATAGCTCAATCGGAATTCCATCATCTCCATCATCTCTTAGGTTTTGAAATAATTAATTTGGAATTCCATCACGTGCACTAGCTTTGTTCAATAGTGAAGCTTCCTGAGGCCCACTTCACTTTTTAGTCCAGCATGTCTGGCTCTAGGTGAATGATCACAGCATTCTGGTAATCTGGGTCATTAAGATCTTTTTTCTATAGTTCTTCTGTGTATTCTTGCCATCTCTTCTTAATGCCTTCTGCTTCTATTAGGTCCATACTATTTCTGTCCTTTATTGTGCATATCTTAGGCCATTGTGATATGACCTAAATCAAACCCCTTATGATTATACAGTGGAAGTGACAAATTCAAGGGATTAGATCTGATGGACAGAGTGCATGAAGGACTATAGACAGAGATTCATAACACTGTACAGGAGGCAGTGATCAAAACTATCCTGAAGGTAAAGGAATGCAAAAGCCTAAATGGTTGTCTGGGGATGCCTAACAAATATCTGACAAAAGAAAAGAAGTGAAAGGCAAAGGAGAAAATGAATGATACACCCATCTGAATGCAGAGTTCCAAAGAATAGCAAGGAGAAATAAGAAACCCTTCCTAAGTGATCAATGCAAAGAAATAGAGGAAACCAGTAGAATGGGAAAGACTAGAGATATCTTCAAGAAAATTAGAGCTCAAACTATGCTTGCTGTGAAATAGTGATACTCAGTGGCTTTGTCTTCAGTACATTTGTTAGCTCTGAGTCCATTCATTGCTTTATTCTGCATATATTTATTGAGGGCCTAACATGGGCCAGAGACTATTCTATGTTCCAGGTATATAGCTGAGAACAAAGCAAAGCCCCTTCCCCATGCAGCTTATCATCCAGTGACTAAGAGTAAAAAATAAGTATGTTATAATGCTAGGTTGTGATAAAAGGTAAGAAAAATAGAGTGACATAAAGATAGGTATAGGTCTGTGACAGTGATGAAATGGAGCTAATTTTAGACAGGGTGGTTGGGAAAATCTAAGAAGGTGACAGTTGAGTGAAACTGCAATCAGATGCAGCCTCACATGGTTGCTATGCTCACTCCTCAAACTTAAGTGTGTAAGTGTAGATCGTTTTAGAATAATCTACATTGAGAATGCAAGGTTCTGGCACAGCAGTTGATGAATTAAACAATTTAAATATTAAATACAAAGTAAATGTTAGGAAGACAAAAAAGATCTTTAAGACTGCAGAATTAACATTATATAAACGGCCTCATTTCAAAATTTTGCCCATGGGTATTCATTTTTTAATTAAAAAGCTTTTTTGAGTTTCCACTATATGTGACCCCACAAACTAGCCGTATACAAGAAATACAATGGTTCCTAACCTATGGAATTCAAATTCTATTCACATAGCTGAGACAGAACCATGAAACACTTCATTTTGGTGCCACTGTAGTTTAAATTAAAAACATCCAAATTGGTTGTTCAATTTCCCCTGATCCTTTTTTATAGCTGAAAAACTTTACCTTACTCTTTCTCTCTGGAGGCATTGCTTCTAGTACTTTTCCCCAGGATGCAACTAGTTTCTAGGTTTCCGCTTACTTTTGTAGTTCTTTTGGACTACAAAGTGAAAGCATATTATAAATGCAGAGCTTGTAGTCATATCAGTATTGGCCATTTGCAAGGATACTAGACAATATCTATAATAATACTGACGTATAATTTATTGAGTTTTTACAGTGTGTTAGATACTCTGTCACTCAGTACATGCCATACTATTTAACTTGTACCAGAACTATGTTAATCATATTTTATAAAGGAATACATCAAGGCTGTATGTTGTCACCCTGCTTATTAAACTTATATGCAGTGTACATCATGCAAAATGCCAGGCTGGATGAAGTACAAGCTGGAATCAAGATTGCCGGAGAAATATCAATAACCTCAGATATGCAGAGGACACCACTCTCATGGCAGAAAGCAAAGAAGAACTAAAGAGCCTCTTGATGAAAGTGAAAGAGGAGAGTGAAAAAGTTGGCTTCAAACTCAACATTCAGAAAACTAAGATTATGGCATCCAGTCCTATCACTTCACGGCAAAGAGATGGGGAAACAGTGGAAACAGTGACAGACTTTATTCTTTGGGCTCCAAAATCACTGCAGATGGTGACTGCAGCCATAAAATTAAAAGATGCTTGCTCCTTGGAAGAAAACCTATGACCAACCTAGACAGCATATTAAAAGCAGAGACATTACTTTGCCAACAAAAGTCCATCTAGTCAAAGCTTTGGTTTTCCAGTAGTCATGTATGGATGTGAGAGTTAGACTATAAAGAAAGCTGAATGCTGAAGAATTTACGCTTTTGAACTATGCTGTAGGAGAAGACTCTTGAGAGTCCCTTGGACTGCAAGGAGATCAAACCAATCAGTCCTAAAGGAAATCAGTCCTGAATATTCATTGGAAGGACTGATGCTGAAGCTGAAACTCCAGTACTTTGGCCACCTGATGCAAAGAATGACTCATTGGAAAAGACCCTGATATTGGGAAAGATTGAAAGCGGGAGGAGAAGGGCATGACAGAGGATGAGGTGGTTAGATGGCATCACCAACTTGATGGACATGAATTTGAGTAAGCTCTGTGGGTTGGTGATGGACAGGGAAGCGTGACGTGCTGCAGTCCATGGGGTCGCAAAGAGTCTTACACGACTGAGTGACTGACCTAAACTGAAAATGAAGCTCAAAGAGATGAAGTAGCTTGTTCAAAATTATATGATTCATAACAGGGAAGTCTGAATTCAAAATCAAACTCATGTAATGCCACTATCCAAGCCACTGGACTACAAATTAAGAAAGAAAAAAAAGAGACAGAGCGAGAGTGAGAGCGAATTACTCCCAAGAATTTGAGAAGTTAAGGTAAATGACAAACTAACATATAACACAATGTATTAGGGATTTAACAATTTTCTTTAAAGGGTTAGATTCATTCTCAGGCAATAGGAAAATCAAACAAAAGATATTCATCTATCTATGAAACAAAAGGTAAACAATGGAACTAGATTAGTATTAAAAGAATAACAAAAAGTACTTGGCATAGCCCACTGAAACATTAAGACAGGGTGTCTTGGCTAACACACTGTATTATCATCCCATTCATTTATTCAGTGACATTTTTTGATTACATGCTATATTCTAGATGCCATACTATGTGCTGAAGAGGTAGCAGTGAACAAGATCTACACTGGCCCCCACCCTCAAGGAGTTTGCATATGGCAAAGATCTCTACCTAACGATAATTCTAGATGGAAATTTCAAACTACCTTTGTCTGATACTAGTAAGCATCTCTGTTACAGGACTCCTGCTATTCCCGAATGCATGCTGACCTGGTAATCTTCTGACTATGAATGATACTTCATAGGAAAATATCTGTGCAGATACTTAATAGGAAAAGGTGCTGCTCTTACCAACGTAGGAATTCTGATCTATATCATAATGTCCTACCTGGGGGAAATTAGTAAACAGCTTGATTTATATGTCAAGAAACTAACCTGCTATGAGCGGTTTCTGACAAAAGTAAACTTTAGAATTGACAAAAGTAAACTTTAGAACTTTTAAGGCTGAGGAACAGATATGGGCCCATAGCAAATTCGCTAAGGTAATGGCACACCATGAAGCCTCTTGGGAGATATCCAGACAAGTAGGCATCACAATGTTTTACTTGATCATTGCATTAATATCATTTAAATAAACTAAAACCAAGTCAAATTTAAAAATAAGCACAGAAGTTTACGGTTAAAATCTGTTATTATTTAAAATAATTTAAAGTTATCTAATTAATCTATAGTCTGCTATTTGAGAAAAGTATCTGTGCAATCAATTTAATTTTTAAATATAGATCTTGGATTTTTAACCCCATACATAATATATGAGCCATGATAAACAAGATTTTCCCCCAATCTGCAATGACTCAAAGCAAGTTAATAATAACCTTCTAGCCATCAATGTTCAACAAGAGCTAATTCCATAAATCTGAGGTGTTAATAGGGCCCATAATACCTTTCTTTCAAGCCACTATAATACTAAAGCAAAACAAAACAAAGGCATAACTGGAATAATAATGAACCAGGAGGCTTTACAGAGGACTTATTGATTATTCATTAATGGTATATCTATAATTTATTCTACTCTTAAAAGCTACACAATTTAAGAGGACACTTTTAATATAGAGAACTTTATAAATCATTGAGATAGTCAAGATGTTTACCACAGGGCATGCTAAATTTAGTAACAAATGATGGCATGAATGTGATCAGAAGACTTCCACAGTAGAGATGATTTTTAAACCCTTATATTAAAATAAACATAATCACATAGTGTCATATATTCTTTATGTAGTGGTATCCATACAAAACATAGAAAAATCAAAAGACACATTAACTACTGCTGAGATGCAGAAGTTATATATAAATGTTGAATGGCAGAACTTACATATAAAATAATAAGTCCTTAAGTTTGTTAACTTCCTCTTTGGTTTCCTCCCTGTTTAAGAGACATTGGCTCCATCCCTGGGTCAGGAAGATCCCCTGGAGAAGAAAATGGCAACCCACTGTGGTATTCTTGCCTGGAGAATTCCATGGACAGAGAAGTCTTGCGGGCTATGACCCATGGGGTCTCAAAGAGTTGGACACGACTGAGCAACTAACACATACACTGTCTAGGTAGAAAGATGTATTCCACCAAAAGTTCTGAATAGCCAAAATTTTACAAATGCCCTCTAAAGAAAAAAAAAAAAAAGCTCAAAATCTCTATTTACACCTCAGCTCCTTCAGTAACATAGCTTTTCTTTAATATCTCCTTAAGTTTTCATAAGGCAGCCAATTTCTCTCTATAAGAAAAAGTCTTCCTTAAAAAGGTTTTTACAATCCATTTTCTCTTTAAACTCAACCTCCCAATTCATAACAAATTACTTCCTTTTAGTGAATCAGAAGTGCTCTTGTAATCTTTTTATATGGCATATTTTTGGAGCACTTACAAATAAAATAGGAGTGTATTTATAGAGAATGAATAATAAGAGGGAGAGTTAGTTCAGGTAAACATGACATTAGAAACAGTGAAAGAATTAGAATTGTGTAAATTGCTTCTGAAAACTACTGCTTTATCCTACACCATCTGTGTCTACTTTGTTGATCATCAAAAGCTTATCTCTATTTGGTTTCTCCACTCTGGAATGTAGCCTGAGAATAATTTTGAATGGGAAAGTAAGCAGTAAAAACAAATAAAGGGTTACATTCATTATCAGACATTGAAGGGAGGAATGAAATGGTGGCACAAAACTGAGCTGTGACAGAACAACATTATAATACCCAAATCCCTAATATATACTAGCTAGCTAAAGGAATAAGTGGATCCAATTGAAATAATATTTTCAGTGAAAGTACTTCCTCTCAAACTGGCATTAACAGAGGCTCTGGAGGTCATACATTTTCTAGCTTTCATATCAAAGGATGTACTCCAGAAATAATCAAATGCAGGTATCTCGTGTCCTTATTATAATTCTTAACTATTACCAACATCCAATTTTTGCTCCTTAAAAATGTCTAGGAAAATACAGCATATCTCTAAACAGAGGTTCTATCTTATTTGATCCTCTGCATACCTAATTGTGCCTTTTACATGGTTACAGGATTTAAGCAAGTTGTTCTCCCAGTCTTATGGATTAGATACCTTTGGAATCTGATAAAAACCGTGGACTTTCCTGCATATGTATATATTCATACAGACAATTTTCAGGGGACCCACAGATCCATACACACCAGGTCAAGAATACATCCTTGAAGTGAAAAGGTGAAGGCAGAAGAAATATTTTTCATTGCTAAATTGAAAATAATAAGTTTAGAAGCAAGTAATAAAGCAAACAGGTCAAAAAATTTTTTTTCAAAGTAAGTAAAATCTTAAAAGTGTTCCATGTTTATATCTGGTAGGAAGAAAACATCATTCATTTTATTCTTGTTGCCACTTAAATTGTCACCAATTAAGGGTAGATGGGTCAGTGAGAAAGAGACCTCTTTTGTTTACTTCACTAGGATTTAGCTTGGTTCAGGTAGAAGGGCCTGCATTCCATCACCTAGCTTTTGAAAACTCTGATGTGTCCATATGCCCCAGATATGTCCTACGGGGACTGATTTCCAAACTAAAAATGAAGACATGTAGTCTGACACCTTAAGTGTATTTATGGAAACATTATTACTATTTAGGAAAGCCTACAGTGTCAGATAGATGTGTCCATTTTCTGATGGGTCTTCTCATCTCACTTAAAACTTCTAACTAACCCATAACTGCTCTGCAATTATGTGTACTAATGTCCGCAAATCACTTTGAAATGCATCAAATAGAAGATGATTGATGGATGCATACATGAGTCGTAAGTTTTAGATACATGAAAAAGTACATATGGTAAAACATTAATGGTGGACTGTAGGTAAACAGATGTTCACTGTAAAATTCCTACAGCTTTTCAAGAGGTATGCAGCTTTTATAATAAAATTTTAGGGAAAAATACAATGAAAAATTAAAGAATGAAAATATGACCAAAAAAACACCCCACTCCAAATTGTTGGAATTATAGGTGATATTTATTATTTCCAGTTTTATGATTAATCTGTATTCTTTAATCTTATACAAATAATTTTAGGTAATAAATAATAACACTTTTATTAAAATCAGCCTGCCATAAATTAATGCTAAAGTAGAGATATTTTTGTTAGGGACTCACATGGAATCAGCCTTGCAAAGTATGTGTGGAGCTGCTTCATTCTAGGGAGTGGACTTTATCTTTGAATGTAACTGGTAGAGAAGGAGCTGAGCTAAAAGGGCTATGCAGGGAATGGCATAATGAATTTTAATTTGTTTGCTTGTTTCTTTAAAGACATTCTGGGGAAAAATGGGGATGGAGGAAATGGTACAGATTGTTTATAAGGATGATGAAACCCACTAAGCCATGTATGAAAGCGTTCAGTAATTTTGATCAATTATATAACATGTGCAGAAGCCACTCTCACAATGACAACAAATAACCACACACAAAAAATAACTAAGAACACACCAGAACCTGGGGCAGTACTCACCAAATGTACTAACCAAATGACTCCACAAGGGTATCTTGTCCTATGCCTTGGGGAAAGCAAGGAAGGAGAGGGAGACTTCTGGGGCAGTTTGATTTTCCAGTATATGTCAATAAGAGATGTATATAATTGAAAAGATTTACAACTGTGTGCAAACAAAACCACATATGCTCTACTTGAGCCTCTAAACACATTTATTAGTGAAAATACAGTAATAGAATCATTCTAGTAAAATTATTTGTCTTTCTGATTTCCATGTAACTTTCTGGTTGAACAAGTTCCATGAAATTAATCATTTTTTCAAGGAAAAAAAAAGAAGTAGCATTAGAAAAAAACACATAGAATATTTGCATTATAGTAAGGATTTTGCCTAACTAGTATTATGATATACTTGCTGCTACTGGGGTCGCACAGAGTCGGACACGACTGACGCGACTTAGCAGCAGCAGCAGCAGCAGGAGACAGAAGCACAAAATATTTATGTTATAATATCAAACCACCATCAAGACAACTGATCATTTGTCATGCTTTTAGCAGTACAGTCTATGTATCAATAAGACCTATTTCTTACCACTAATATAAGTTGTCTCTTCACTCTACCAAAGTGCAAATTCGGAACACACTTAAAATGTGAGGAAATGATATATTTTATTTAATACCATGTTCCAAATGTAGTAATTATGTATCCTCGGTAATTGACTAAGGAACAACAAAACAGCAATGAACAATAGTCTTTGTGTTCTAAATTCATACACTGCCCCAGTAAATGTTAAATGCACAATAAATTGTAAGCATAACAATGTAAGTAGACTGGGCCTATTTTCTTCATATCATCTAAGAATAACAATAGATGATACCATCTATTGCTCATGAATGAGAATTTGGGCAGAGCAATCAGAGGCAGTAATATAAAGATGACAAAATATACTTGACAGATTATCATTTTTCTCTGATTCTCTCAGTACAGCATCAAGTACAGCAGCATGTGATCACCCAGCTGCAGGGAGGCAAATGGAAGTTGATACCATCGTCTGAATCTATTTTGCTTTATTCTTATAACAGGGAGAAACTAAAATGTAAATGCAGACATTCAAATACCATCAGAAAAGCCTCTGACTGGAGCAAGTCAGGAGGAAACACTAAAACCTGTCTCAGGAATCACGAAGAAAGCAGATGCCCAAAGAAGGTTATGCTCCTGACCTACCTCAGCTAGTCACTATTTGCAGGACCTAAGGCAAAATGACGTGACATATTAAATGCATTTATGGTCCTGACTATTCATTCTCTCTTTATTCACTTTGCTGTCAAGCAAATTTTTGAATTCTTCCTATAAGGATGAAGTACTTTGATCACCCTATGAAACTTGCTTTTTCCAATAGAATGAATCAGAAGTCATTCTGATTTGCAAGAGATTAGTTGCCAACCTAATCTTAAGGGACCCTATATGTTTCTGTTGTCCTTTAAGCACCTTTGCCATTGACATGAGAAGGATATGCCTAGATTAGGCTGTTGGTTCCACGGAAAAGCTGAGAAGCATGTATAAACAGAGCTGTCACAATTAAGATACACCAACCAAGCCCAGCCTAGGTCAGAGGTTCTTTGTTGTATGCAAGTGAGCTTTTTGTTGATGGCTATATAGCAAAATTTAACTGATACATGACTTAACCTCTCTGTGCATAATTTACTTTTTGCATAAGTAGGAGGTAAATTTCTTCAAAGGGCTCTTTGTAAAAGCTATACAAATCTTTAATACATTTTATGCCTCAAACTTCTGTCTATTTTGATTGGCCAAGAAATTCATATCCTTTGATCTGGGTGCAAATTGCCCAGCAGTTCTATGATTTTTTTTTTTACAATATTTTAAATGTGCTAGAAAAATTGTAAGGTATATAAAAATAACTTATATTTCTTTGTTTTACCTTTGTCAGAGAAAATCAAACCATTACATGATTTCACAGCATCATATATGCGCAATCTTGATAAGGGACTTTAATAAAAGTGAAAGTCATAGAAGGTTCCCTGAAGTTTTTATGTCTGTTTCAAGGAAACGTCCTACGCAAAGAGTAGACTGTTTTAGAAAAGATTCTGATGGTGGAAAAGACTGAAGGTGAAAAGAGAGGGGCCAGCAGAGGATAAGATGGTTAGATAGCATCACTGACTCAGTGGACATGAATTTGAGCAAATTATAGGAGACAGGAGGACAGGGAAGCCTGAAGTGGTGCAGTCCATGGGGTCACAAAGAGTCAGACATGAATTAGTGACCGAACAATACAAGGAAACAACAATAGCAACAACTAACTGAACCCTCAGGAGAAATAAATTTATAAATACATTGCAATTTTAATTTCTTTATGCAAAATATTCAACAGGCTCTAAATAACCTGTGCATTTTATATTGTGTTGGTTCAACTACCCTTTTTCAAATATTCCATGCAATATGTTTCTTGATGCACTTTTTAAAAACGATTCAATCATTACACGACTTATTAGAATGCATTGGCTTTCTTAGTAACATCTTACAAATAATGCTTCATAATTACTTAACAGAGAGGGCTGCAATTTTGGATGACTCGCTCTCAGAGAACAAATCAGAGTAAAACATGTGGGTCACTGATGATTTCCCTTTGTGTTGGTTGAACTAAGCAAATTCAGATATTTAAATGAGCTCTGATTTTTTCCTTTTTACTTAATTATCTGAAATGAATGAAAGAGGTAGCCTTTTTAAAAACATTGTTTCACTTAGATTCATATTTGAAATTTGAGTTTATAGTATATACAGATAACAATTTGTAGGAGAATGTGGACCAAATGTGTGTGTAAAATGGCAGGGAGAAGATAAGCTCTTTATAAACATAACAATGATTATTGATCATGTCTTATCTTTTAAAAACACAATTTTGGGTCAAAACACTCAAGATTTAATGGTACAAATCAGTACAAGGACAAAATCATCTTATATACCTAAGGAATATCAAATGATTTTTGGTTACTAAGTAATGTCTGACTCTTTCATGACCCCATGGACTGTAGCCCTCCAGGCTCCTCTGTCTGTGGAATTTCCCAGGCAAGAATACTGGAGTGGGCTACCATTTCCTTTTCAGGGGATCTTCTAGACCCAAGAATAGAATCTGAATCTCCTGTATTCGTAGGTGGATTCTTTACCACTGAGCCACCAGGGAAGCCCCAATGTCAAATGTACCAAGAGCTAAATAGCTAGAAAGTATCATTCCAATACCAAAGAAAGGCAATGCCAAAGAATGTTCAAACTATCACACAATTGCACTCATCTCACAAGCTAGCAAAAAATGCTCAAAATTCCCCAAGCCGGGCTTCAATAATACGTTAACGGTGAACTTCCAGATGTTCAAGTTGGATTCAGAAAAAGAGAGGAACCAGAGAAAAATTGCCAACATCCGCTGGATCATTGAAAAAGCAAGAAGAGTTCCTGAAAAACATTAGTTTTGCTTTACTGACTATGCCAAAGCTTTGACTGTGTGGATCACAACAAACTGTGGAAAATTCTGCAAGAGATAAGAATACCAACCACCTGGCCTGCACCCTAAGAAACAATAATATGATGCAGGTCAAGAAGCAACAGTTAGAATTGGACATGGAACAACAGACTGGTTCCAAATTGGGAAAGGAGTACGTCAAGGCTGTATACTGTTACCCTGCTTATTTAACTTATATGCAGGGTACATCATGCGAAATGCTGGGCTAGATGAAGCACAAGCTGGAATCAAGGTTGTTGGGAGAAATATCAATAACCTCAGATATGCAGATGACACCACACTCATGGCAGAAAGTGAAGAAGAACTAAAGAGCCTCTGATGAAAGTGAAAGAGGAGAGTGAAAAAGTTGGCTTAAAGCTCAACATTCAGAAAACTAAGATCATGGCATCCAGTCCCTTCACTTCATGACAAATAGATGGGGAAATAATGGAAACAGCGAGAGACTATTTTTTTTGGGGGGCTCCAAAATCACTGCAGATGGTGACTGCAGCCATGAAATTAAATGATGCTTGCTCCTTGGAAGAAAATCTATGACCAGCCTAGACATCATATTAAAAAGCAGACACATTACCAACAGAGATCCATTTAGTCAAAGATATAGTTTTTCCAGTAGTCACGTATGGATGTGAGAGTTGGACTATAAAGAAAGCTGAACGACAAAGAATTGATGCTTTTGAACTGTGGTGTTGAGAAGACTTGAGAGTCCCTTGGACTGCAAAGAGATCCAACCAGTTAATCCTAAAGAAAATCAGTTCTGAATATTCAATGGAAGGACTGATGCTGAAGTTGAAACTCCAATACTTTTTCACCTGATGCAAAGAATGACTCATTGGAAAAGACTCTGATGCTGGGAAAGTTTGAAGGTGGAAGGAGAAGGGGACGATAGAAGATAAGATGGTTGGATGGTATCACGGACGTGATGGACATGAGTTTGAGTAGGCTCCGGAAGTTGTTGAAGGACAGGGAAGCCTGGTGTGCTGCAGTCCATGGGGTTGCAAAGAGTTGAACACGACTGAGCAACTGAACTGAACTGATCACATTAAAGTTAAATTGATACTCTAAATGCATTCCCTGAAAGTCTCTGGAAAGTGAGAAAATATACCAGTTTGTTTTCTAATGAGTATCTAAGAATTTTTGTATATATAAAAGAAATTTGGAGGTACATTTTTCAATAGGCTATTTATTCCAAAAGTGAAAGTAATTAACAATACTTTAGGGAGGTTATACTTGAAGAGAGATTGATATTAAGGCAAAAAGTGAACAGAGACCTACGTTTTTGAGAACCTTACATCACTGGATTTAAATATCAGAACAATCTGCAATGGATACATTATCATTATCATTTTTACTAGTGAGGAAATCATCTCAGGGAGATTAAAAACTCTGACATATCAGTTCTCAATTTATAGTTCACGGACCCCTGGAGATCCCCAAGAATCTTTCAAGTGGCCTATGAAGTCAAAATCATTTTCATAAAGGTACTAATACATTATCACTCTTTTGCTCTATGTTGACATTTGCGTTCTGGTACAAAAGCAGTGGTGGGTATCACTGCTTCTCTGTTGTCACAAATCAAGGCAGTGCACAAGTCTGTACTAATGCATTATATTCTAATTTTTATGACTAAAACAGAAGAAATTTATTCTCTTATACTTCTGTTTGCTAGAAGTTAGCCATTATATTCTTTACCACCTGGCACCTTCCCTGGTTATTCAGACGGTAAAGCATCTGCATGCAGTGCAGGAGACTCGGGTTCGATCCCTGGGTTGAGAAGATTACCTGGAGAGGGAAATGGCAACCCACTCCAGTACTGTTGCCTGGAAAATTCCATGGACTGAGGAGCCTGGGCTACAGTCCAGGGGGTTGCAAAGAGTCAGACATGACTGAGCGACTTCACTCACTCACTCACCAGGCACTGGGGGAAAAATGCTGCCTTTTAAGAATGTCCTTGACTTAACATTAAAATTTTTTTAATCACAATTCTTGAGCATGTCTTTTAATATTTTGTGTGAAAAAATGGGAAATACACATATCTCCCTTCTGTCTCTTACCAAAGTATTATGGTTATCTTAAAAAAAAAAATGCCCATGCAATTGTGTGAGTGCAAGCTGAACTAGCTACTTTTTATGGAGTATTATTTTTACCTGAAAGAATGACTGACAAACTATTGTTACTCAGACTTGGGATCTGGCAGACATTTCCTTGAATATAAACAAAATAAGCCAGTTACTTCAAAGAAAACAACTGACAGTGATTGTTGTCAGTGATAACATTTGAGCATTTGAGCTAAAATTAGTATTTGGGGAAACTTCAGTCAACCACTGTCAATTCGACAGTTTGCCAATACAAAAAATATTTTCTAATGAGATTGATGGTGAAATTAATGAGGTGTCCTTTCACAATGAAAAGTGTCAACATTTGAAATATCTGCATAACTCAATGAAACAATGAGCAATGTATGCATAAAACAGTCAAAGTACAAGTTATACCAATGGAATTAAATTTAAGTATGAAAAACTCATTGATATGGTTTCCAATTCTACATTGCAACTAAACTTTAAAGAACTACTACTTAACACATTTTGGTACAGCATCATTAAAGAATATTCACAATTATCTAAAAAGATACTAAAATACTTCTTCTTTTCCAACTACATATCTGTGTCAGGACAGATTTTCTTCATATTCTTCAACTAACACACTGTATCACAACAGATTGAATGCAGAAACAGATATGAGAATCCAGCTGTCTCCTATTCAGCCAGAAATAAAAGAGCTTTGCAAAAATGTTAAAGAATACAATTTTTACATGATTTTTGTTTTGGAAAATATAGTTATCTTTCATTAAAATATTTTGTTATAAAAGAACAGATTTATTATATTTTTAAAATAACAAATATTTGTAAAATAATTTAATTTTAGTTTCAAATAAAATAAATACTGATAAGATATAACTCATATCTAGAAAAGTTTATTTGGGGTCCTCAATAATTTTTAATAGTGTAAATGGTTTCTGAGACCAAAGTACTTGGAACTAAGTGATAATGGAAAAATAATGATAATGGAAAATTTGTTCAAGTCCTGCCTAGTTTGACCCAATACCCATGTTTTTCCAATATGACTACAATGCTTTTCTTACAGATATACTACAGAGATTGACATTTCCAAAAAATAGAGGCATTATTTTCTCAGTTGTTCACTTGCTAAGTTGTGTGTGATTCTTTGTGACCCCATGAACTGTAGCATACCAGGCTTCCCTGTCTGTCCTTCACTATCTCTCAGAGTTTGCTAATGGAAAAAAAAAAAAAAAAAGGTACCATAGTAATTCAGTGTTATTTGAAATACAATTCAGGTTATTAGGAACAATATACTGTGTGCCTAACTCATCTATAAAATAATTTAAACAACATTATTACTATTATTTCAGTCATAGAGATATGAACAATTTCCCTATTAACCTGCAATGTGCTACCTGGGAAAGGTCATGTTGCTGTTATAATAGTAAAGCAAAAGTGAACCATGCTTTTAAGAATTTGCTCATTTAAATTAAAAATTACATCCTTAAAATTGGCTTTTATACTATTTGATACAATATTTTATTGTTTTCTGGTGAGACATACGCAATTAGTTTTAATTCCATAGGTATTTTTCCAATTAGGGCAATTTCTATCTTTTTAGATAAAAATCTGATTTGTTCAACAAGTCATGTTATAGTATATATGCACATTTTCCCGTTATCAAAAAAATCTGATTTGTTCAACAAGTCATGTTATAGTATATATGCACATTTTCTCGTTATCAAGAATATTTGTGTGCTTAATTTGTTAACAAATCATTAGTCCTTCTACCTCAAAACTGCAGGATAATATAAAATTTCAAAAGATACATTTTATGGTATTGGTATGATTAAGGATGGTATGATAACTTAAAAAAAATAGTGCAATTTCATCCCAGTGAAACCTAAAAAGAAATGCTCATGGTAGTTCAAGTAGACAGTTGTCTTTAACTTCATTAGTAATACAAAAGAACTTTAATACCAGTTGGAGCAGTGATTTACATATTGAGGACAAAATACATAAGTAAATGTGATACTGAAGAACGATTCACATGGTATAAAAATCATTGGCTCTTAGATGAAAGATCATGTACTTCTAGAAAAAAAAGGGGGAAAAAAGAGAGAAATCTATGCTACTACAGCCAAAGTGAATAAATAAGAAATGAGGAATTTATAAAAATACAAATGAAAAGAATCCTGTTAAAGATCTACTGCATGTGCACAGGACTATTTACAGATTTTTAAAAACATGCACGTTAAATGTTACAAATATAGATAATGTAGGCAACAGAAAACATACTGGACAACATACAAAAAGAGACATTCAGCTTAGCTCATCTAATTAAACAACATCTAGACCTCAAAGAGACTTCAGAGAGGATTGATCTTTTCAAGTATTATTATTTTTTTAATCAGGTAAATTTTTTTTCCTACTGAAATTATAGATGGGACCATAATAGATATATCAGAAAAAAGTGGAGCTTCAGTTGGGGGTTGGGAGGCTTTCTTTTAGCCACCTCTCCAGTCTCTGAATGGACTTCCCAGGTAGCTCAGTGGTAAAGAAGCCACCTGCCAACGCAGGAGACGCGGGTTTGTTCCCAGGGTCAGGAAGATCCCCTGGAGAAGGAAATGACAATCTACTCCAGTATTGTTGCCTGGGAAATCCCATGATTCAAGGAGCCTGTAGGCTACAGTCCAGGGGTCTCAAAGAGTTGGACATGACTTAGTGACTAAACAGTGGCATCATCCAGTCCCTAAATCCTTGACAGTCTCTCCATAGGCTAAAAATCACTGAACTTAAATACAGAGGTGCATGGTGTTTGGGATTGGAGGTAGGTAGACAGTGACATGAAATGAATTTATAAAGAATAATAAGGCAAGCTGGGGGATGTTTTAAATGACATTGTGAGAGCAATAACAAAGCCAGGTGTACATGATCTCACCAATGAAATGAGAAATTTGGGGGATTCCCAGAGAAGGACAGAGCTGTGAAATCAGGCAAATCAACAGTGAGGTCACAAATCGCTTATGCAGGAGACATTGACACAGCAGACACCAAAGCAAAATCAGTAATCTGAACTCTATTCTTCAAATTTTTCAGGTTTAAAGCAGCTTGTGTTGGTTTATAATTATTTCCTAAGACTCATTCCTGGGGGCTTAAACAGTGTTCTCTTTTGGAAGATCCAGGAAGACGATTTCTTAGTGTTTTAAGTATGTGCCCACCTCCTCAGTAACTGCTTTGTTTTTATTTACTAGGCACCTACCACTCAGCAAAAGTAACTATAAATGTGAACATGTTTCCCTCTTCACGCTAGTAATTAAAGTAATTAATTGCAGCCCACTCTTGGTAAGAAGATATGACAATATAACGTACATAAATTACTGGCTTTATTCTGGAATGTATATATATAGAGAGATATATTCTGGAATGTATGTGTATATATATATTCTGGAATGTGTGTGTGTGTGTGTGTGTGTGTGTGTGTGTGTGTATAAATATATTAAACCTTATCATTGTTATTGCCTCACTTCAGCTTTACCATTTAATGGTAATTTGTGTTTTTCTTTTACTATATGTATCTTTTTTTAGATAAAATTTTAGACAAAGTAGGATATCAATAAATGTATATTATTATTTATTTTTTGCTGAAATATGGTTGATTTACAATATTGTGTTAGTTTCAGGTGTACAGCAAAGTGATTCAGATATATCTGAATATATGCATACACTTTTTCAGATTATGGTCCATTATATTATTATTATTGGGCTTCCCTGGTGGTGCAGAGGTTAAAGCGTCTACCTGCAATGTGGGAGACCTGGGTTTGATCCCTGAGTCGGGAAAATCCCCTGGAGAAGGAAATGGCAACCTGCTCCAGTATTCTTGCCTGGAGAATCCCATGGACAGAGGAGCTTGGTGGGCTACAGTCCATGGGTCACAAAGAGTTGGACATGACTGAGCGACTTCACTTTCACTTTCATAGGTTATTATAAGATATTGAATATCATTTCCTGTGTTACACAGTAAATTCTTGCTGCTAATCTATTTTATATATAGTGTTGTATATCTGTTAATCTCATACTCTTGACTTATCCCTCTCCTCCTCCCATTCCCCTTTGGTAATCATGTTTGTTTTCTATGTCTATGAGCATATCTTGGTTTTGTATATAGATTCATTTGTATTATTTTTTAAATTCCAGTTATAAGTGATATCACATAATATTTGTCTTTCTCTGTCTGACTTACTTCACTTAGTATAATATTCTCTAGTTTCATCTATGTTGCTGCAAATGGCAATATTTCCTTCTTCATAAATAAATAATATTCTAAATGGATGATATCTTAGTCTTGTTCCCTAAGCAGTACTAATGAATGTATGTATATATATATATTTTTTTTCCATCATATACAAAAATGATGGTACTTATAAATCAGCACAGACCCTTTATTCTGCTTGGTTGCCTCATGTAAACAATAGCATATGCATGTGAGATGACTGACCAGCTCTAGAAAAGAGTAAAACCAGCTGGCTTCTAAGAAATTATGCTCAGAAATTTGGCCCAGAATTTCAGCATCACTGACATCCATCAATTAAGTAAATCAGGCTAGATTCTTTCTGCTTAATTTGTAAAACAAAGTATACTTAACTATGATTTTATTTAATAAAACAAAAGCTATTAAAAAGTACAGCAAAGAAAAATATGGTCAAACTTCCAATTAAAATAAATAAATTTATATTTAAAAAAAAGAAAAATATGGTCAAAGCAAGTAGAAAAAGAACCTTCAAAATATGTTAGCTACCTCTTAACTATCACAATGTTTGAAACCTGAGGAGAATATTGTTCTCAAACTCAGGGCTTGAAAATAGAAATAAAGGCAATGTTGCTGCTCAATTCAGACAGGGCATCAACTACTCAATTCAGCTGTTGGGTTACTTAACCAAGCCTGAAAAAAAAAAAAAACAGTCTGTGGCATACTGGGCCAGGATTTGAAGATAGAAAAAGCAAGGAATGTAGCCATTTCCAGGCAGGAATTTCTAACTTGACTGTGTGTGAATCTACAAATATAAATAGTAATTATAACAAGACTTTTTTTTATAAGTCATTTTTCACAAGTTGTAATACTTTCATTGAGAAAGTAAGAGTTCATAAGAGTTCTAAGAATTCAAGTGATCTAAGAGGTTTTATGGAAGAGGAAGCTTCTGAATTGATTAGAAAAACAGGAAGATTCTGATGCAAGTAGGGTGATAATTTGAAGTAAAAGTAGCAGTATTCACAAGGCTATAGGAGCTCCCCATTTTGGCTAGAGCAGAGACCTCTTATATAAAAGAATATGTTAAGAAAAGAGAGTGGTCCAGATCATAAATGATTTTATAGACCAGATAAAAGAGCACTTGGCCTAAAAGTTAATGATACTGAGGAACCTTGATTTAAAATTCCAGACTTATCTAATTTGTTTTTTCTGCGCATGTGTGGGCGCATGTGTGTGTGTGTGTGTGCATTTGTTAGTCACTCAGTCGTGTCTGATTCTCCATGATTCCACAGACTATAGTCTGCCAGGCTCCTCTGTCCATGGAATTCTCCAGGCAAAAATACTGGACTGAGTTGCCATTCCTTTTTCAGGTGCTTTTCCCAACCCAGGGATCAAACCCTGGTCTCCTGCATTGCAGGTAGGTTCTTAACCGCCTAAGTCACCAGGGAAGATTGATCTAATTTGTAAATACTATCTAAATTTAGAAAAGTGGCATTTCATTGCCATTCAGTAATTAAACACACACACACACGCGCACACACACACACACACACACACACACACACACACAGTACCTAATTAGTAAGGCTTCAGCGGATTCTGGCCTGGAGAATTCCATGGGGTGGCAAAGAGTTGGACACAACTTTCACTTTCAGTGTTAGCAGAACTGGGTTTGAATCTTAGCTTTGTTTCTTGACCTCAGAAAAGTTACTTAATATCTGTGTACCTTATCCTCATTATCTCTAAAATAGGGATACTAATTATACATTACAGTCATTTAGAATCAGAATTAAGTCAAACAAAGCACAATACTTGGCACCACTCAACCTTTCTATGTGATATATTCATATTGACACCAACTCTCATTCACACAAAAATATTACCTATAATTTGTTAGCTATCTTGCCAGCCATGCCAAGCAAGAAATTTAAAATTTACCTTATCACAAGGTATTTCTAATTACTGATCAAAGGATGATGATTAGGACTAGAAAACAATCTGCAGTAACTGCATTAATGAGAAATATAAACACAAGAAACTGAAATGCTTTTTGTGGGACAGAGAGCTTAAAATAAATGAATAAGTTATTAATAAATAAATTAAACAATCCTTCCATTGACCAAAATCCTTTCTAAGGTTGCCCAGATAGTCTCTCTCTTATTTGTCAATAAATATGTAGGAATTACGGCACTGAAAGAGGTCTAAAAATGTTACTGAACCCATTTCTTTCCTCCAGCTGGGACCATGCCAACAGAAGCAGCCTCAAGGAATTCCTTTACCATTGATTTTTAAAACCCTCAAAGAAATTGATTCTCGTTTTCCATCATAACCTTTTCCAAGGTTCAATGGCTTGCTTCGTCAGAAAGTCCTTTCTCACTACCAAATTAAATCCCTCTTATCTATCCTATCATGTTTTGATTTCAGTTTCATTAGAGTGTGTAAGATACTGAAATTTAAAAAAAATCAATTTCATAAACATTCAGTAAAATTCAGTAATATCCCTTGCTCTGAATTGTTTTCTGATAAGATCCCATGTCATCTTTCTTAAAGAAGAATGATTTGTTTACTCAAAGCTTGAATAAAAATGTAAAGACTGCATTTCTCAAAGATGTCCAAAAGAAAATCTTCCATTTCAGATGTAGCTCTAGAATCTTGCCTCTCATTCATCAAGAGGTTACATTTAATACCCTTTCCTTTAAGTGTAGCTTGTTTGTAACCAACAGATTGCAACAAGTGATGCAATGTTACTTCAAGGAAAGGTTGGAAAAAGCAATTCAACTTCAACTTCATGGGTATGGGACCCTGAGCCAGCATGTAAATAACTTAATTATCCTCAGGTGGCCATGCTGTGAGGAAGCCCAAACTAGCCTGTATGGCTTAACCACATGGAGAAGCCCTAACACTATACAGAGACACTGAGATGCCCAATCAGCTTCCTGCTGCTCCAACCTTCTGCTATTCTAGCTCTAGTTACTACCTGGCTGCAACTGCGGGTCAAAGTCCTAATCCACAGAAATCATGGGAAATGGCAACCCACTCAAATATTCTTGCCTGGAAAATTCCATGGACTGAGGAGTCTGGTGGGCTACAGTCCATAGGGTTGCAAAGAGTTGGACACGACTGAGCAACTTCATTTCACTGTTATTTTAAATCACTGTGATTTGGGATGACTTGTTATACAGTAATAGTGCCCAGAACATCCCCTTTACTAGAATACTATAGAGATGTATGTCTAAAATATTAGATCTAGTAACTGTAAAGAAAGATAAAATCAATGAGCTAAAACCAACCAAAGAAATACAAAATCAATTTCTATTTTGAAACCAAAATATAAAAAGGGGGATTACCACATTTTAAAATGTACTTTATTGTGATAAAGCATCTGAAGGTGCTGAGCAATCTGTGATGCACTCTACAAGAAAAATGCAAAACCTTGGAATAAGAATTTTTGTCATCCTTCAAGATTTGAAGCAAATAGCACCTTCTCTGGATGTCATTTCTCGTACTCTCAGAAAAGGGTGATTATTCTTTTTCTGTGGCTACAGGGTATCTTGCACTTCTGCCACTCCAGTTAGAAAATATAATCTTTTTGTTAATTTTTGCATATCTATCTCTCTGCCTAGTTTGTAACTTTCTTGAAGATTGGTCTGTGTATTATTTATCTTTGTGTTTCTAACACAGTGATAAATCCTAACACAATGCCTTGTCACATAGTTAGCACTAATACATGTGTGGTGAATAAACAAATGAATGAATACTAGAATGAATATTCTGGCACATATAGTATGGGTATGGCCTTCCACCAAAGATGTTTAAAACATAGGTGAATAATTGATTTCAACTTTCAAAAGACACATCAGCCTCTAAAACACAATGGGAGAGATATCTGCCTTCCCATTTTTAATCTCCACACTGAACAGTTCCATTTCTATGAACTATTTCAGGGAAGAATTTTCAGGTCATCCAGTTGTTTTTATGTCCTTCCATCTGAAAAGTTTCTGGAACTCTGAAGCCCTCACGTTCCTTAGTGATTATACTAAGCTTTCATACCTATCTACTTTTTGTACTAGTGTTTGTTTTTTTTTTTTTCCCAGTTTCAAGATAATGGTCATTCCTTAACTTGGAATATTAGAAAATTATTGTACATAAAAAGAAAGGAGGAAATATCAAAGCTTAATGTTCTTATGTTTTGTCCTTATGTGGATATTTTAACATGATTGGGAACAAACAATAATCAAGCTGTGTTTTCAACATTATAAAATGTACTGATATCCCATATCTGCTATGGAATTTCTTTATAAATGAGTCAAATTATCTTCCATGACCGTTTTTTAAAGGGAGAATATTGTTGGTCACTACCAATTTTTCTCTTATTTGAATAGCAATCACATTCAATATTTTTATTTTAGTTTTACTTGGATAATATTGTATTATCTCCTCTTTTATTTGTACTTCACAGTAATTCACTTAAAGTATTTTGTTTCTATTGGTACTTGCCAGGTATCCTGAAGTTAGTGTCATTTACAAATTCTCTTGTTAATCTGGTGGATTCATCTTCCAGAATATGAATTAAGATGTCTAAATATTAAAGCATGGTATTAGTTTCTTTATTACCTGATGGTTCCACCTAACATAGATAATCTTGTATTTTTCTTAATTTTTATTTGTATGAAATTATGACTACTGGGAATTTTGCATGAATCTAATTTAACGAAGCAAAAGAAAACCCTTCATTATGCATTTATGCTTAATGGATAGAATGCCTGTGCCTGTACTTTTTAAAATTTAGATGTGAAAGTGTTTTAAAACATTAAATAATTTAGTGATACAGGCCTAGTCCTTCTTGATAGAGACCAACAGTTAAAACAACTGTAATAACAGCACCTTCTGGGCTTCCCTGGTGGCTCAGTGGTAAAGAATCCACCAGCCAATGCATGAGATGGGTTCAGTCCTGTTCTGGGAAGATCCCATATGCTGCAGAGCAACAAAGTCTGTGAGGCACAACTACTGAGCCTGTGCTCTAAAGCCTATAAGCCACAACCTTTGAGCCCTCATGCCATATCTACTGAAGTCTGCATTCTAGAGCTGGTGCTCTGAAACAAGAGAAGCTAACACAATGAGTCCATACAGTACAACGAGAGAGCAACCTCTACTTGTTGCAGCTAGAAAAAAGCCCATGCAGCAACAAACACCCAGCACAGCCAAAAATAAAGAAGTAAAATCACGAAAAAATCTCCCACTATTAAAAAGAATCGTAGCTTCTGCTTACTGCAAAATTAGAAGCTGTTAAGCATTTTACCCAGATACTTTTCATACTGAATATTGGAACTAAAATAGCTTAGCATGTACCAGGCCACTCTAGTATTTAACATATATGCTCAAACTACCGCACAATTGCGCTCATCTCACACACTAGTAAAGTAATGCTCAAAATTCTCCAAGCCAGGCTTCAGCAATCTGTGAACCATGAACTTCCAGATGTTCAAGATGGTTTTAGAAAAGGCAGAGGAACCAGAGATCAAATTGCAAACATCCGCTGGATCATCGAAAAGAGAGTTCCTGAAAAACATCTATTTCTGCTTTATTGACTAAGCCAAAGCCTTTGAGTGTGTGGATCACAATAAACTGTGGAAAATTCTGAAAGAGATGTGAATAACAGACCATCTGACCTGTCTCTTGAGAAACCAGTATGCAGGTCAGGAAGCAACAGTTAGTACTGGACATGGAACAACAGACTGGTTTCAAATAGGAAAAGGAGGATGTCAAGGCTGGATATTGTCACCCTGCTTATTTAAGTTATATGCAGAGTACATCATGAGAAACGCTGGGCTGGAAGAAGCACAAGCTGGAATCAAGATTGCCGGAAGAAATATCAATAACCTCATATATGCAGATGACACCACCCTTATGGCACAAAGTGAAGAGGAGCTAAAAAGCCTCTTGAGGAAAGTGAAAGAGGAGAGTGAAAAAGTTGGCTTAAAGCTCAACATTCAGAAAATGAAGATCATGGCATCTGGTCCCATCACTTCATGGGAAATAGATGGGGAAACAGGGGAAACAGTGTCAGACTTCATTTTTTTGAGCTCCAAAGTCACGGCAGATGGTGGCTGCAGCCATGAAATTAAAAGACACTTACTCCTTGGAAGAAAAGTTATGACCAACCTAGATATCATATTCAAAAGCAGAGACATTACTTTTTCCATCTAGTCAAGGCTATGGTTTTTCCAGTAGTCATGTATGGATATGAGAGTTGGACTGTGAAGAAAGCTGAGTGCCGAAGAATTGATGCTTTTCAACAGTGGTGTTGGAGAAGACTCTTGAGAGTCCCTTGGACTGCAAGGAGATCCAACCAGTCCATTCTAAAGTAGATCAGCCCTGGGTGTTCTTTGGAAGGAATGATGCTAAAGCTGAAACTCCAATACTTTGGCCACCTCATGTGAAGAGCTGTCTCATTGGAAAAGACTCTGATGCTGGGAGGGATTGGGGGAAGGAGGAGAAGGGGACAACAAAGGATGAGATGGCTGGATGGCATCACCGACTCAATGGACGTGAGTCTGAGTGAACTCCGTGTGTTGGTGATGGACAGGGAGGCCTGGTATGCTGCAATTCATGGGGTCGCAAAGAGTCGGACATGACTGAGCGACTGAACTGAACTAAACATATTTAATGTTTCACAGTTTATTGTGATCCACACAGTCAAAGGCTTTGGCATAGTCAATAAAGCAGAAGTAGATGTTTTTCTGGAACTCTCTTACTTTTTGATGATCCAGTGGATGTTGGCAATTTGATCTCTGGTTCCTCTGCCTTTTCTAAAACCAGCTTGAACGTCTGGAAGTTCAGGTATTGTTGAAGCCTGCTTGGATAATTTTGAGCATTACTTTGCTAGTATGTGATATGAGTGCAACTGTGCGGTAGTTTGAGCATTCTTTGGCATTGCCTTTCTTGGTGATTTGAATGAAAACTGACCTTTTCCAGTCCTGTGGCCACTGCTGAGTTTTCCGAATTTCCTGGCATACTGAGTGCAGCACTTTGCCAGCATCATCTTTTAGGATTTGAAATAGCTCAACTGGAATTCCATTACCTCACTAGCTTTGTTCATAGTAATGCTTCCTTAGGCCCAGTTGACTTTACATTCCAGGATTTCTGGCCCTAGGTGAGTGATCACACCATCATGATTATCTGGGTCGTGAAGATCTCTTGGACTGGAAGGAGATCCAACCAATCAATCCTAAAGGAGATCAGTCCTGGGTGTTCATGGAAGGACTGATGAAGCTGAAACTGCAATACTTTGGCTACCTGATGTGAAAAGCTGACTCACTTGAAAAGACCCTGTTGCTGTGAAAGATTGAAGGTAGGAAGAGAAGGGGATGATAGAGGATGAGATGGATGGATGGCATCACTGTCTCAATGGACATGGGTTTGGGTGGACTCCTGGAGTTGGTGATGGACAGGGAAGCCTGGCGTGCTGCAGACCATGGGATAGCAAAGAGTCTGACATGACTGAGTGACTGAACTGAACTGAACATATTTAATCATCACTTCTGCTCAGGATTAAGATAATTATATTGTCCACACTTTACCCAGGGGAGAAAGAGGCACAAAGTCAGTTGAGCCAAGATTGAAACCCAGACTCTCAGATTCCAGAGCTTTATCTTTATGGTTTTTCCCCTCCCTCAGGCATGCTGCATAACAGCCTGATTAGTTTGTTATTTCAGTCTCCTTTTGCATATAAATACAAAGAGGTTCAAGTAGAGTATAGGCCACTCCAAAATCCCCCTGACTGCTCAGTTCTGGAGCTCAGATTTGAACCTCTCCCTGTTTGATAGAAAAGCCTGTGCAATACTCAGAATGCTAGTGAAAAGATCCAGTGATGCAATGTGAGAGGAGAGGACTAATTTTGCGTTTCCAGATGAGGCCAGTCTTCTGTTCCCAATTCTCCACTCTCCCTGTTCTGTCCCACAACTGGTGGAAATTTGACACATCCTCTACATATCACAGTTGTGAAGATGTAGGTTTCTCATTAATTAAAATATAGCAGAACTTGATATAAAGAAACTATCTTTCCAAAAGATTTGGTAATGTGTCTCATTCACTATTTTGTATACTTGGATTAATGAATCAACGCTCAGAATTGGTAGTTAATCATAATCAGAACAAAGGTGATAAGAACAAGATGTCCACTTAATTGATAGTATCTCATACTATCTATCTTAGTTTCATTATTAATGACCACTTTCTAACTTCCTCAGTTCAAGAAGTTACTAACAACATTACCCTGATACCCTTAAAGTTGATGTTCTAGGCTTCTTTTTTTCAATATTGTTTTACTCTCCTATCCTACTTTATTAGTCCGTAGTGCTATAGTTTAACATGGTTTTCAATACACATCTTCTGCAGTGACCTGTTGAACAGAAAGAAAATACTGGATGCTTTCTTTTCAAAAGTAATTCCCTATAGCTCCTAAGTTCACATCTATTAAATCGGCAATTCCTCCACATACCATCTGGGCTCAGCTAGCCTGTAGAAACCAACTGTCACATAGCAATCAGATCTGTTGAAACAACTTTAAAGACTATGAGTTTCTCTCTGTCATAGTTAAATGATCCCTTTTACCCACTGCTAAAAATATTATATGCCTCCTGACTTTATTTAATTGTTCTCAAAGAGCAATTTTGTAGACTGTCATTGTCACTTAAAAGTTTTTGAAGAGCCATCTCTCAAGCAGAAACTGAAATGATGAAGCCCAAAAGATTAGCATACAACCTCAAAGAGGAGTGTTTCTAATGAGGTCAAGTCACATAGTGCTATTGGCTTCATATCCAGCTGTGAGAATCAAACTCAGAAGCTCCCTCCCCAAGCTCCACCCTTTCTGAGAATCTTCTTCCAGGACAGAATATCAATTTCTCAGCGGCTCAGTTACAGGAGCGTATAGACCCTGAGGTTAATTTTTGCCTGGATCACGCTCTATGGCTTTACTCAGTCTAAAATTTGGTGCCAAAGAATGTTTAATGAGTTCCAAAGAGGCAATCACTAGCACAGAAGTGAATTTAAATTTCACACTAATGCCAGCTAGTGCTTCATGGGCAGAACTGCAGCCAACCAACCTACATTTTATGGCTGTCTTTTCCTCATTTGCATTTGGATTTTCTTTTATGCCACTAGCACCTCAATTTGTTTTTAAAGCATGTTGTTCCAAAGTACAGGTTTTAATATTCTATATAGATATTTGATTTTTATTTAGTAGAAGGATTTCCAGATTTTATATAATGCGCATTAATTCTCTGCCCCTCCCTGACCCACCTCCAATTCTCTTCACTTCCACTAAGAAATGAAAGAGAAAATGCAATTGGATAAACTGTAATCTGGCACTAGACAATGAATTTTTCCTGATTCCAATAAAAACAAAATAAGACCCATATATTCTTGTGCTTTATTTTGCCATTGTTGGCCATTATGGTTTAAAGACCACTAATCAATTTCTTAGGCATTCCAAATGTCAAAAAGGGAGTCCAAATGATAGATTAGAGGAAATATACCAAGTGCACATAAGCCTCACAGCCAGGCATGCCAGCACCAGGCTGATGATAATGTTCACTGTGCTCAAATTGAACAGTTTTCTTAAAATGTTTTCCTAAAACAGCTTGTACATGGCTTGTACCTCCTGCAAAATGATAAGAAAGCAAAAAAAAAAAAAAAAAAAGCTACCTTTCTAATCCTGACCTGGTACTACTGACTTCTCTTTAAAAGGATTCAGTAATAAGAATTCATATAGTGATTCCCTAAGGCATGGGCAAAGTCTGAAAATGTCATCATTTTACTATGAGATATTGAGTTCAGATGTAAAATGGTAGAATAAGGAGTCATATAGAAAATTAATGCATTTTGAATTATTTATTCATGTTTATTCTTATACCTTTTAAATACATACTGAATATCATTCTATGCCCAACATTATAGCAATCAGTTGAGGTGACAAAAATCCTTAGACACTGAGTACATTAACAAGGCAATAGTAGGGATAGAGAACTAAGCCAGAGGGGGAAAAAAAATCTCAAATAAAGAACAGTTAGGGATATCTAGTTTTGCACCCTAATACTGGCAAGGAGTCTGCAATCCTAGCTACTGCTCTACCTGACGAAGTATCCCCCATCATACCAACTCTGATCCCACCAGTACGTCTGGTCTGCTCTAAGCATAGCTACATCTGTGCTGGCTGAATTAGGCTGAGCACAGAGCTGAAGGAAGCAAGTATGAATATGTGTCACTGGAAGTTAGCACAGGGCCTGATTCCCTGCCAAAGGCTTTCAACAACATGGGAACAGGTGGGAAGGGAATAGTCTCCTGTTGTAAGCCAAGACTATAAGTTTTTACATAAAAGTTTGGGAAGTACATTTTACTGCATACCACCATATGGCTACTCAACTGGCACACTTGAGAATTCATGGTGCTATATGTGCTCAATGTCAATCATTTCTCTGAGACACATTCATTTAAGACTTTGAGCATAATTCCATCAGAGTTATAATTCCTTTAAACATCAGCATTTAAGTAGCTTAATGAAATAGGATTTACTAGTTGTTTTCCATGAGTGAGCCCCGGTTTCATTACTTTGAGAATACTTTTGCCTCAAGGGTTTAGGAAGATTTTCCTCCTCCTCTGCTGACTCCTCTGTCTTCTCCTTTTCCTCCACCTCCTACTTTGGAAGAAGAAGGAGAATAAGACAAAGGAGGAGGAGGAGGAGGGGCTGGGATGGGGGAAAGAGAGGCGGGGAATGAAGGGAAGAGGGAATATTCCCCTAAAAAGAAGTATGAAAATCATCCCTCCTCAAGGCCATAGTGAGGGGTGAGGGATGCTGACTTTTAAAATAGGGAATTTTATACAAAATAAAAGGGAGAAAAAAATTTTTAATTAGCTGACAGCAGATGTAAGGCAAATGACTAAGAGACAGCTTTGAAATCAATATAATCCAGTGATAGAGGCTTTTGTCTAGATTTTCAGAAGTAAAAAAAAAGAAAGTAAGAAAATACCCTCCTCAAGCATGCTCTCAGTACCATAATCTTTACAGCCCTGTCTTAGCATTCCCTCCCAATTGTATTTAACACAAAGTAACCGATTAATGCCAAGACACTGTATGGAAGAGAAAAGCAGTCAAATGATAGTAAATCCAAAAATATGTTGCTTGATATTGACCCCATGTTCTTTGTGTCTTTAATTATATTTTTCTTAATTCTATTATGAACTATTCCAGGTTACTTGACAGGGAATTCGTTCGTGAGTAAACAAATTTGGCAAAACACAAATGCTTTGAAAGAAGGAAATTACTGTGAAGTGAAAATGCCAATGATAGAACTTATTCTAGGCTCTGAATATGAAATCAAATATATCAAATACATTTTTTTCTTTTCTTATTGGATATTTCCAGTCCATTGAGTTTAAGACATAATTCTATTTCCCCACAAATAATCAAACTCAAAATCAAAATTCCTTTTCACTAGGGTTTTGCATAATTCAAAATATATTGTTTTTATACTTGGGTAGAAAGTGATGTAGTAAGGAAATGCAAGTGGCTATTTACTCAACCCATATCTGTCATGCATTTACGATTTACACAGAAGTAGGTACTATTGAGTTTGTACAGATGAATTAGTGATGAAACCTGTTTATAAGGAACAGTTGTAGAAGAGATAAGAGCCATACATAAAAAATACAAGCAATAAAACATTTTTAATGATATAAAAATGGTTTCTGATTAAATGCTACGAATGATCAGAGGACAAGTGGTTATCTCCACCTGAGCTCAGGAGAACTGGAGATTTTCAGAAGAATTGGCATTTAAGGAAGGCCTTGGTAGACTAAAATTAGAAACATGGATTTCAGGGAAGGTAAATCTAAGTGAAGGAAAAAGATAACCTAGCTGTGGAGACTGGGGACTATTCTAAAAACTGATGTTATTACAGAGGACACAACAGGCGCAAATCGTTATTCTCAAGGAGTTTATATTCTAGGATGGAAACAGAAAACAAATATGATGAATAGGTAAATTATATAGTGCATTGGAAGGTGATAAGTGCAATGCAGAAAAATAAGGCTGAGTAAGGAGGCTGGGGAATGTGGTTCCTGTTTTAAATGAGATAATCAGGGTAAGCCACAGCACAGACATTTAAACAAGGTGATGAGAAAGCAAGCCCAAAGATCACATTAGAAGAGCTGAAGCAGAAGGGGAGCGTTGGTTGATGAAGTTGGCAGAAGTAGGATAGACTACAGAGGACCTCAAATGCCAGCTAGGGAATTTGGATTTCATTTTATAGACACTGGGGAGATGTTAACAATTTTGAAGATTAAAAAAGATCTGGGCTGTGCTTTATGTTGATGACTATAGCAGATATTTTAAATGGAAAAGAGAGAGGAAGAGGAATGGGACACTTCCTACTACCTCTTCCAAATAAAGATGTAAAGGAGTTTTATTAATAACCCAGGAAACTGTGGTTTATATAAACTATTTCCTTTCAGTTATATATATATATATATATATATATATATATATATATACAAACTTTCACATGCCAAATACTGTCCTAGTCTCAGAAGATAACTAATGAACATGACAAGCAGATACCCCTGCCCTTGTGAACCCTACGTTCTGGAAGAAAGAATCAGACAATACACATAAACATAACAGAGTATATGTGTGTTTGTGTATATAGTAAATACTTCTAAATATGTAATATAGTAGAATGGAATGTGTCCTTTGAAAAAAATATACAGCAGGCTAAGAGGACTGTGAGAGTACAGGGGATGAGGGTTTGACCCTGCAGGGTAGGGATAGCACTAAATTTTGGCCCTTACCAAAGGCAATATTCAGCTTCCCTGGTGGCTCAGAGGTTAAAGCGTCTGCCTGCAATGTGGGAGACCCGGGTTCTATCCCTGAGTCGGGAAGATCCCCTGGAGAAGGAAATGGCAACCCACTCCAGTATTCTTGCCTGGAGAATCCCATGGACAGAGGAGCCTGGTGGGCTACAGTCCACAGGTCGCAAAAAGTCGGACACGACTGAGCGACTTCACTCACTCACACAAAGGCATTAATTCAGGTTTCCCAGGTGGCACAGAGGTAAAGAAACTGCCTGCCAATTCAGGAGATGCAAGAGACAGGGGTTCAATCCCTGGATCGGGAAGATCCCCTGGAGTAGGAAACTGCAACCCTCTCCAGTAATCTTGCCAGGAAAATTCCATGGACAGAGAAGCCTAGTAGGCTATACAGTTCAAGGGGTCTCTAAAGAATCAGCCATGAACAACTGAGCACACATGGCGCACACACAAAGGTAAAATTCACACTTTCAAAGAGAAGTTATAAAAGTCTTAGCACTGACATATGACACACATTATAAAAATAGTAAATCCTTTGACTTTAACCACGCATCAGTATAATCCAATGGCCAGGGACACAGAAGTATTTCTAAATCTCATGCCTTGTCTATATGAATAACGATGCATATTGCTCACAAATTATACTAGGAAAGATTCTAAAAGTAAATAATGTTAAAAGATTTGTCTCTCTAGACAGAACTCCGATCAAATCTATCCCAATGGAGAAACCCATTGGACTTTAAATGATAGAGTTAAAGAATGTACTTGATACATAACAGTTAAGAATAAGGCTTCTCAACTGACAAAGAATTAATCTCAAAATAGACAAGCAATTCCAGCAGCTCAATTCCGAGGAAAAAAACAACCCAATCAAAAAATGGGCCAAAGAACTCAACAGACATTTCTCCAAAGAAGACATACAGATGGCTAACAAACACATGAAAAGATGCTCAACATCACTCATTATCAGAGAAATGCAAATCAAAAACCACAATGAGGTACCATCTCACGCCAGTCAGAATGGCTGTGATCCAAAAGTCTATAAGCAATAAATGCTGGAGAGGGTGTGGAGAAAAGGGAACCTTCTTACACTGTTGGTGGGAATGCAAACTAGTACAGCCACTATGCAAAACAGTGTGGAGAGCCCTTAAAAACTGGAAATAGAATGGCCATATGACCCAGCAATCCCACTGCTGGGCATATACAATGAAGAAACCTTTCAATTCTGAAATTGAAAGAGACACGTGTACCCCAATGTTCATCACAGCACTGTTTATAATAGCCATGACATGGAAGCAACCTAGATGTCCATCAGCAGATGAATGGATAAGAAAGCTGTGGTACATATACACAATGGAGTATTACTCAGCCATTAAAAAGAATACATTTGAATCAATTCTAATGAGGTGGATGAAGCTGGAGCCTATTATACAGAGTGAAGTAAGTCAGAAAGAAAAACACCAATACAAAAGACACAGATGTATAGAACAGTGTTTTGAACTCTGTGGGAGAAGATGAGGGTGGGATGATTTGAGAGAATATCACTGAAACATGTATATTATCATATGTGAAACAGATAGCCAGTCCAGGTTCAATGCATGAGACAGGATGCTCAGGGCTGGTGCACTGGGATGACCCTGAGGGATGGGATGGGGAGGGAGGTAGGAGGAGGGTTCAGGATGGGGAACACGTGTACACCCATGGCTGATTCATGTCAATGTATGGCAAAAACCACTATAATATTGTAATTAGCCTCCAATTTTTAAAAAAGATAATTAAAAAAAGGATAAGGCTTTGGAAAAATTTTAAGAAAATTAATGTCACATCAAGTTTATTTCAAGGTATTGTTGTTTCATTGACAAATTATCTTCTCAAAAGCACAGACTACAAATCTTGTCCATGCTACTTTCTAGTAATGTATTTGCGCATCCATCAATACATTTATTATAATGATCTCGATGCATGATACTTTTATATTATTTCTAAAATTAGATCTTGAAATGGACAAACTCTTGGACTTGTATGGTTGGACAAGTCTTTTGATTACTATCCAACATAAGAATGTGAAAGTTCAGCAAATCTCTTACGAAATAATCTATATGGCCCTCCCAAATTTCAGGATTTAGATTAGTTTATTAGCTTAGTAACTCAGTGCCTACTCACTTCAGTGCAGTATGATGGGCACTACTAAGTTGTAATATCACAAGAGTGTTCAATGTAGTAACAGGTTACTGACACAAAGTGATATTTTCCAACAAAAACACATTTCTACTTTCAATAAAGGAGAAGTAATTCATATCAGGACAGCTTGATGGCGATTACAACTATAAACTCTGGACAAACTATAACAAACGACTTTGTGAAGGCACTGGGAAGAAACTAAAAGTAGTCAGAAAATCAAAAAAGAGAATAATACTAGATGATTTTCTGAAGATTTTTACTGTGTTTTGCCTCAGGGCAGACACACACAATATCGGCCAGAAGTTGGCCATTTCTCTTGTGTTATGGCTATAAAAATCAGAGGTCAGATTTAGGGGTTACTACAGACACTGGGAAGTAAAGGGGAAAATTCTGAGTCATTTCCTTCAACCAAGGATAACCAGGTGAACAAAGCTGGGGCTCAGAAATAAGAACACACCTCAAGGGAAACCATGGGGAATCTTATATAGTCTAGAATTTGGGCTTATTTTATGTTCTCTTGCGAACAGTTGAAGAAAGCAGATTTTTGCTCACGATTCTTAGAAAGTGTTAGAAAGTGGAGGTAATTCTTAGTATTTCTTATCTAGAGCCTGTTAAAAAAGTGGCAATCAATTATATTTGCCACAGAGGGCAAGTTTAGTCTTTTTTGTGGATTGGATAATTTTCCTGTTTTGTCTATTTTTAGACATGACTATAGTGTGATCTTATTTTTGTCTTGACGCATCATAGTAACAGAATTCCCTGCTTGATGTTTGTATTCTGAGTTTTGTTTTATTGCATGTTCTATGGTAGAATACTTCAGCCTATTGTTAGTACTTGGCTAATTCCTAGCAACACAAAGTCCTACCTATTAGTTTCAAGCTAGATCCCACCTGTCAAGGTCTCTTTTATCTTTCTCATCTGGAAAGAGTCACAGAAGGACAGAGTCACAGAAGGAAGCTTCAAATTTTGCCCAAATATCTGGCTAATCTTTATCTATGTCTGGGTGGAGTCCAAGAAGCCCGATCAAAGCTGAAAAGACTAAACAGAAATTTCAGCTGTCATCCACTGTAGATAAGAGTTTGAACATATCTGTTTTTGAACATGTATCACATTTTGGAATTTCAGCAGGATTAATCCCCTGTTAAAACAAAAATAAACACTTTTCAGAAAAGCATAACAATGCACTTTTCAGAAAGTAGAGCAATATCCAGGATAGAACAGATAAATGAAGGGGAAAAAAAAGTCACCCATGCTCAATAATAAAGGGAATCAATGAGAGTCACCACAAGATAGCACATGTGATGGAACTGACAGTTATTTTAAAGTGTATGTTCAAAGGCAGAAGTAAAAACAATAATAATAAATAAACAAATGATAAATCTCAGCAGAGTGGAAACAAAAAAATAAATTCTAGAAGTGAAAAATTCCATATCTGAAAAAATTCACTGGCTGCATTTTATAGCAGATATAGAGATAACAGACAAAAAAATAGTAAACTTAAAGTGAGATTGGCAGAAAGTATTCAATTTGAAGTCACAAGACAAAAATATTAAATAAACTGAGCTTCTATGATCTATGGGATAATATTAAAAGATATGACATATGTATCATTAGATTCATAGGAGGAGAAGAAAGAATGGGACAGAAAAAAATATTTTAAAATAATAAAATAATGGCCTAAAGTTTCTCAGATTTGATGAGATACTAATTTATAGATTCAAGTAGCTCAGAAAACTGCAAAAACACTTTTTAAAAATTCAAATCTATCAGGGCTCCCTGGTGGCTCAGTGGTAAAGAATCCTGCCAATGTAGGAGACACAGGTTGGATCCCTGGTCTGGGAAGGTCCCACATGCCAAGAAACAACTGAGCCTGTGCGCCACGACTACCGAGCCTGTGCTCCACAGCCTGGCTCCACAAGAGAAGCCATGGCAGTGAGAAGCCCACAGAAGCAACTAGAGTTGCCCCCACTCTCTGCAACCAGAGAAAAACCCACACAGCAATAAAGATGCGGAACAGCTAAAAATAAATAAAATCATTTCTTTAAAAATTCAAATTACTCTAACTTCTGAAATCCTTATGAGAAAATCTTGAAAGAAGCCAAAGAAAAATGACACATTATATATAAGAGAATGATGTTAAAAATGATAGTTAACTTCTCATCAGAAAAAAAAGGAGGCTAAAAATGAAAGGTTGTAGAAAGAAAAACAAGTATCTGTCCAATGAGAATTTTCTACCTAGGAAAAATATTCCTCAAGATTCAAGGTGAATACAAACATTCTTAAACATACAAAAATGAAAGGAAGCCATCACCCACAGTGTCTAAACCGATGCCACAAGAAGCAGTAAAGGAAGCTCATCAGTCAAAGAGAGTTGATATTTGGCAGAAACTTAGATATTTAGGAAGAAATGAAGAGCACACAGAATGGCAAATAGGCAAGTAAATATGAAAAGAAAACTGAAAATTAATAATCAAGTAGTTATTGATAGTAAACCCAAAGAAAACAAATTATATTTCAAATGTCCACTGTGAACTACATGGACCTGCTGATCATTTCTATGGTAAATTAAATGATTTCGAGTAGTACACTCTTCAGGATTTGTCAAAGCTCTGAAATGGTGTGACATTTAGCAGCGAGCATTAGTTTTAAGGGCATCACTTGTTGGTATTACCATATTAGATATTCCAGAAACAAAAGAGAGAGCACACTTGGGCAATCATTATAAAAAGCATCTCTTTGTGAAATTAATTGGAAAATTAGATCTAATGTTTAAATATAAATTCTAAGTCGGTCAATAAATGGATTAAAAAGCTTTAAAACTAACCACTTCTGTTGCCTGTGTCAGCTTCCATCACTACATTCATCTTCCTTTTTGAAAAACAAATTTAAACAAACCACAAAATGAAGGGAAATACCCTGATATTTCACATAAGCTCATCTGAAGTGACAGTATCCATCCAGTTATACTGGAGTTACCAAGTTACTTTCTGTAATGCCCCTCATTGCTCTAACATGCTTTTTTTTGCACCTTGATTGATGGTCTCTTGTATGAAAAATGTATCATAGGACACCTAATATGCTTTTGGAGAAGGCAATGGCAACCCACTCCAGTACTCTTGTCTGGAAAATCCCATGGACAGAGGAGCCTGGTGGGCTGAAGTCCATGGGGTCACGAAGAGTCGGACACTTACTGAGAGACTTCACTTTCACTTTTCACTTTTATGCATTGGAGAAGGAAATGGCAACCCACTCCAGTGTTCTTACCTGAAGAATCCCACATGTGCTGAAATTCAACCTTTGGAGACCAAGGTAATATCATTTATATTAAAAATCCTCTTATTTAAGTTAGCAGAGCATTTGAAGACTGAAGGTTAAATATACACTTTTCTGAGAGGATATGATTCTATCAGAGAGAGGAGACACAAAATGATGTTGAGCTCAAGAATAACTTTCTATAATTGTTTTGGGAGAAGCATACTAAACAAGAAGTAAGAATCATAGATTCTAGTTCTGGCCTTGGTACTGATTAAACGCATATGGTACTGATTATGTACAAAACCTTAATCTATTCCAATGCTAAAATATATTATTCCCAGGTAACTACCATAGCAGCTTTGGAAAATTATTTGGTGTCATGTGGTTTTTGTAAAAACATATATTAGGGCATTTCAACTGTTCCTTTATATAAAAGAATAGGTTCACATATACTATATTTCTAATGGAAAAGTTTAATCTATGAAAATGTTTGTTTGATCTCAATTTTAAGCATGTTTCAGTCTACAGGCTATGGTTATATACATTTCATCGAAGACACAAAAAGTACCCAGGAAATGTGAAAACAAAAATCACAATTTTAGGGCATCTGCATATCTTCATAAGAAAAAAACTTGTGTTTCTACACGTCTTTGAAGGTCTGATCCACAAAGAGTATAAAGAAATTAATCTGCTGATTTCATAAAATAATTTCAGGTATCAGTTGATGATACATTCTGTGGAGCTTTTAATACCTGGTTCTGCAATGAAGATAAGTACCACATACAAAGTTCTATGCTGTTGCTGTTGCTGCTAAGTCGCTTGAGTCGTGTCAGACTCTGTGCAACCCCATAGACAGCAGCCCACCGGGCTCCCCGTCCCTGGGATTCTCCAGGCAAGAACACAAGGTCTATAGTTTGATGTAAAATTTGAAGTGTTTTTTATTCAATGGCCAATCTTTCTTTGGTCATTCAAATGTATGTATGTATTCCCTTCTAGGACTACGTTTCAGCTTAGCAAACAAGTTTGACATTAGCAAAAATCCAGGAATTTCATATTGTTAAAATAGTGTTGCTTCCAGGTTGTAACCAAAATCTTGCACTGTGAATATCACAAGATCCTGGCTGGTTCCACTATACAGTCACAAATTCTACATGGATGGCAAATCAAGATATCTGGCTAAGCAGCCTATATTAAAATTTTAACTCAATTCCAACTGGTCTGCTTGCAGAGAGACAGGTCACTGTTACAAAGAAAAAGGGATACATTTCTCATAATATTATTTTTGTTTATTATGATAAGCACCATGATGTTCCATGTCACAATCTTAAAAGTCTTAGAAATAACTGTGATCTAACTGAAGATGCCCCAGGGTTCTATTGGAAGAATATGGACCCATGAGCCTGTGGTTACTTACACTTAGCTTCAAGCATGAGAACAATACTTCTCCAAAAACATCTGTCAGTTGGATGTGCTTCCTAGCCAAAGGAGAATATGACAAACAGAGCCCAAGTATCCCTGCAGGAAAAGACTGGCAGAAGGATCAAAGCTCCACCAACCAAGTGGGAATACAAGCATGGGGTCCTTTTACATATGCATAAATTATTTCCCACAATAATTACTGTAAAGACTGCAGGGCTTCTATCAATACAAAAGTAAACTCAAGCATCAGTCTGGTAGTATCAATGATATGGATTCATAATTATACACTGTAAACAAGTGTTTATTCCATCATTATCTCATATCGTATTTTTGGTTGTTTTTTCTCTCCTGAGGCAATTTGAAACATAGCAGCAGCTGCAACATCAGTACTTGCTTTTTGCCAGTTGTTTAGAGAATTGACCAATTAGTGAAAATGGGTAGTAATATATGCATTTGGCAGCCATGATTGCACAAAATAAGGGTAATATTTTATAAAAAGACACCTTTAATGGAACATCATTGCCCCTGAGAGTATTATGGAAGAATGTGACATCAGATACTTCTAAACAGACAACAGTGGGATTCCTCACATCTCCAATACCAATTCAAAACCCTCCAAGCCTAATGAAATCTTCCATCTTCTGATCCCACTCAGATTTCATAGTCCTCATCCCACTTCATTCTCTACCCAGCTTAAATTCTCTCATTTATCAGTATAGTCCTTTTAATGCAACCCACCTTGACTCCCTTGCTCCTTCTGCTTCATCATACACACAACCCTAATTAAACCCAGCTTTCCGTCTTCTCCACATCTTAACTGTATTGCACAATGTGTCAGTGGAAAACTGACCATTAATTTCAAGTGGACCTTAATGCTAACCATCTACTACTTTATGTTTCTCTAGACCACTCCTTTCCTACTCTAGACTTTCAGACTTCTCATTTTTTCCTCAAAATCTCTGATACCTCCTCCACCATAATCTTGTTTTTTTCTTCACTGAAAAGTTGCTAAAATCAGAAGAGAACATTCAGAAATTCTCACCAGCAGATCTTCCCACCAACATTCAGAAGCTCTCACCAGCAGATTCCCACCTAAATAGTTCTTTGTCCTTAAGTGCTATTTGTTCCTACTAATATGAATGAATAGTCTGCACTCTTGAAAAGACTAACCTCTCCTCTTATGCTGTGGATCTCATCCCTTACCTAACATTTACTTAAAGACACTGAAATTCTCTCTGTACATGTATATATGTGTCAGTTTCCTCCCCTCTATTGAATCATTCTTTTTAATTAGAACAAGCTAAAATTTTTTGTTTAGCTTAAAAATCCAACCTATAGCCCTCTTTTTCCTCTAGCAACTGTCCTGTCTCTTACCTTCTATTCACAGTGAAGAACAAAACAAACTTAATCACCTGCATTTTCTATCTCCATTTATCTTCTCTTGAACCCTTCATATTACCAAAACCAGAGGACAACAGGAAGTCTTCATTTCCCATAACAAATCAGCAGCATCTGACACAGCTGATCATGCTCTGACATGCTTCTCTTAGCTTAAAGGACACAATTCTGTCTTTTTTCTCCTTTCTGTGACTTCTTGGTTTCATTTGCTGATTCCCCTTTTCTTCCCCAACTATTAAATGTAAAGAGGTGAAGTGAAGTGGCTCAGTCGTGTCCGACTCTTTGCGACCCCATGGACTGTAGCCTATTAGGCTCCTCCGTCCATGGGAGTTTTCAGGCAAGAGTGCTGGAGTGGATTGCCATTTCCTTCTCCAGGGGATCTTCCCGACCCAGGAGTCGAACCCAGGTCTCTTGCATTGCAGGCAGATGCTTTACTGTCTGAGCCACCAGGGAAGAGTATTAAATGTAAACCAGTGCTCAATAAGGAACATGTTCCTTCATTTCATACTCAGTCCTTGAATGATTCCATTAGACACATGGCCTTAACCTCCACAAATGGGCAGTTAAACCCAATGTACACTTTCTCAGGGACCTCATTCCTGAATTCCAGGACTCTACATCCAACTGCCTACTTCACTGATCCTCTTGCGTAAGTAATAAGCTCAAACCTATGTTGCAACCTATATCTTTCTAGGTTGCCTAGTGGTAAAGAACTTGCCTGCCAATGCAGGAGATGCGGGTTTGATCCCTGGAGAAGGAAACGGCAACCTACTCCAGTATTCTTGCCTGGGAATTCCTATGAACAGAGCAGCCTGGCAGTCTATAGTCCATCGGGTCACAAAAGAATCACACACAACTTAGGGACTAAACAACTTTCTCATGGGTAGCTCTCTCACTTCTGTCAAGACTTGATTCAGTCATTTTCTTGGTTATATCTTTTATCTTTAGTTTAAATTTGATCTTCTAAAATTTATCTATATAAATTATCTTTGTATTTATAGAAATATAAAGTTAAATGGCTTGATTTAGTTTTTAATCACGCATTCATTTCTAGGTAAAGACCTATAGCACTAAAATGACTGTATAAAGTTTATTTAAAACCAAGAAAACTAGCTGAAGTTAATGAAGTCACAACAAGATAAACTTCTTCAGGGCATGGTTGGTACATGCATTGTGTCAGATCTTTAAAGTTTGTGTAAACAAAAGAAGTTAGTAAAGTTAACCAGGGTCCCTTGTTTTTCTCTCCAGTTGTGACTGATAAAATTTAATGTGACAATGTTCACTTTAATGTGAAAACTTGGATTCCACATTGCGATAATCTCACTAGTTGTAAGAAAGAATGATGCTAACATAAAGTTGTGAACAAAATTGCTAATTTAACAACAAAAAAAAACCCTGCTATTTTCTTTCATGTTGCTATGATAAAATAATGTGCAGATTGACAATGGCTAAGTATCTTAATCTATACATTTAAGTGTGGAATTTTTATCACACATTTTTTCAGATAAGTTTTTAATTTTTTTCAAGTCCTTCAGAAAATAAAAATTTCTTTGTGCAACTTCTCTGTAAAAATTTGCTTTTTATAACCTGTACTTTTTTCATTATATAATATTCTTAAGACAACATTGTTAACTTGTAATGGAGTGTAATAATGGTATAGAAGCTCCAATATTAACATTTCCACCCAGATTAAAAACAGAATTGTCATGTAGTGGCAGTTCTCAGAATTAGAGGCCTGCGAATAGATTTTAATTCTTCTGCTCTCATGCTAAATTCCTTCTTTTTCTTAGCTAATGAAATGCCTACTTTCCCTAGTAAATTCTGACACTAACCTTCCTTGACAATATTATTGGGATGTAACCAACATTCCCTTTATTAGAAGAAGGAATTGATATTGAGAATATGAGTTTCTTTTTCGCTTTGTATCTCCAGGGGCATTTTATTCCAATGTGTAAGTGTATATGTGAGAGAAACACATGAAGTTCTTTAGCTTGTTTGTTTGAAATCAAGTAGCAGGAAGGCAAACCAGGTAGAATTCTCAAAAGACACCTGAGGCAAAAACACCTAGATGGCATTAGAAGAAATTACATTTCTGCTGTCAACAAGGAAATGAGGAAAAGCAAGGCAAGACAACATCAACCATAGTTTCTATTTATTTATTGCTTAACATGAGCCAAGTGTACTATAGGAAATAATTCCTCATGTTCATCTCTAACGTCAAAACAACCTTACCAATAAGTATTATAATTTCCACTTTACAGAAGAGGGAGATTAGGTTAAAAAGTTTAAGGAAGTTGTCCAACTTCATGCAGCAAACATGTGCCAGATTCAATTCTAGTGTCTCCTGCTATACTTCATCGCTTTCCCAATGCACATAATAGAAGTTGCTTTGGGAAAAAGAAGAAGAAAGATATTAGCTTCTCATAAGGTTCATTTCCTCAGGTTTCTAGGACACATACAGATGGGTGACTTGGAGGGAGAGTTGCTTCCATTACAAAGCTTGAGAAAAGAAATGATTTTCCATATTCACAACCTGTCCCCAAGTTATTAGACCAGCTGTAGCCTGATTGTCAAGCATTAATGCAGAATTAAAGCAGTATGGTCTTGTTCAAAAGTGTGCATTCTAATTCTATAGGCTGGGGTGAATGAAGTCCAAGATTCTTCCTTCTAACAAACCCCCAGGTGATGCTGAGGTAGCTGCTCTATGGACCACATTCAGAACAGCAAAGCTCTATGCAAAGGTATGACATCTCTTCTTTGCCTCCTCATTGCAATGGTGGTGCTTTAGTTGCTAAGTTGTATCAGTCTCTTGCAACCCCATGGACTGTAGCCCGCCAGGCTCCTCTGTCCATAGATTTCACAGGTAAGAATACTAGAATGGGCTGCCATTTACTTGTCCTCATTGCAATAGTAAATGGGTATAAGGGAGCACTGAGGGAGAGTTCTCTACATTATTTTGGACAAACAAGACTAACATGAATCATAGATGTTGTCCAGAGTTAATTTTTCACAAATCAAACTGTTTAGAACAATTTCCTTTAATTTTACCTCTCATTGTTCACCTTTGACTATTAATTTTCATAATTTCTTAGAAAAACAATGTAGTGATTTTTAGTATGATTAGCATTTATCTTCAGCTTTAGTAAAACTGACTAAAAAGATATGTGATTAAAACAAATGAAGACTTTAAACCAATTAATCTCATAAACACACATTATGCTCCTGTGATGTGGACAAGAGAATCAGTTTCTTTAAATCATAACTAAAACATACATTAATCACATGTTACATCCTCTACTATGCAATGGACATAGAAAGATAATCAAATATCCAACTGTTTTCAGAGAGTATATTCTGATGAGAGAAACAGAATCTTTAACAGAAAAGTAGAGTGTATGTGTGTGCATGTGTGTGTGATCATGAGGACTGACAAAGTTTTCCCATGAACAGGGGAGAAGACATCAGGGAACGTATTATAAATCTGTGTCCATAATCAGTGTTTCTTTGTAAAAGAACACTCCTAACAGTGGAGGGAAAAAAAAGATCTCATGGACATAAAGTAATGTGATGTGGTTTGATAAGTTTGGCGCTAACATTTGTTAAGACCAGTTTGAGAAACAGTCAGGATTCTACGGCAGACCTTAATTCAAGCAAATGCATATATAAAGAATTCTGTAAACTGGAAAGAAAGAAATGTGGAAAATGAACAACTGATAATAACTTCAAAGGCCTGCCATTCATCAGTCATAGTTAAACGTGTTCTTTCAGGTTTGGGGGATATGAAATATTAATAGATATAGTAATAGCTTAATACCATCTATTTATCACCTAAATTAGATAATAGAGCTAGTTATCACTGTTCTTAAATTCTAATACACCAATAATAAAGGAAAGACATGATTCCCAGAGTAGCAACTATATATTAGGAAATAGAAGTTACCATATGCAGCACCATATGAAGACTTGTATATACAATAGGAATGAAATATCATAACCTGGGGATCCACACAAAATAGAACTTCATATACCTACTAGCCAATCCCAGCTTCTTTTCTATGTTTTCTGCTTTGAAATAAAAGAGAAGGGAAAGATTTCATTTTCTTGAACTGTTACTTTAACTTAGGACTACTGAAAGAGTAACACACATGGATATGTGGAAGGGGCAATCCATGATATCTCAAAAGAAGGATTTACATTCTCTCTTTCTTTTACATCACTGAGGGTACCTGAAGGACCACTATACTATACTCTTGATGAAGTCTTACTCATGAAGCATGTTATAACGCTGGCTGAGAAGGGGTCACTGAAAGCACCCCTTTCTTTAAACAGATGTATATCCTGAATCACACTAAAAAAATCAACGTCTCTATCTAAACAAGGAAAGCCCCAAAAGTAAACCGAGTGCTTTCTCACAGGATTTAGCCATTCCTGGACCCACCTAAATCCAACCAGTAAAGTGGAAACTGTTTATATCAAAAATTCATGAGAAAACTAGTTTTAGGTTATTTCAAAATTGTCCTATTTCAAAAATCACATAATTTTAACTCTCTAATTTTTTTGGTGTATGCACCTTGATGTTTTCTGGATTCTTAGCACGTTCATTCTTTTTCAGGATTTTTCACAGAGACCCTTCAAATGAAACAGACTTACACTACTAAAAACACACTTGAAAATGATTCTTACTCAGTTCTGTGGAAAACCAGAGGAAAAGAACGCTTCCTCTTTACAGTTTGGTGTAAATGTAAGGTTTCTACAAGGTATTAGGCTGATGGCAATGAAACGAAAACTCTACTATATATCAATAAGATGATGATGTATTTATAGAACATGAACCACAAGGGAGCTATACTGAGCACTTTCAATAAACCTCAATTAAAGTAATCAATATTGCTAAAAGAATCTTTAAAAGCACCTCTGACAAAAACTTCTTTGAGATTACTTTTAAATGCTGAGATAGAAAGAGTACTTCAAGGCGTAATGGGAAGTAAATTCAGTATGTAAGTCCCAATGCTCAGGATCTCAAGATTCTGGCTTCAGTGCATGCATGAAAGCTTGATGAATTCTTGAATAGAAGGTATTTTTGCCTTTGATCAGGAAACAAACACAAGCAGTATCCTCTATAAGGATGTTAACACACCTTGTGCTAAATGCCTTTAAACATTTTTATTCAAGTTTTTCCTAAAATGTTACAATTTTCTTATCCTACCTCTCTGATAATTTGGGTATTACCTATCATTAGAAGTCCTCTTGAAGTTCCACTTCTACAGATCCTTTTCTATATGCTTCAGTTTTACTAACATCTGCACAACAAAATACAGTTACTGATTACAGACTCTTAAAGGAGTCACCAATTGTTTCTTGTCTTCCTAGTTCCAAAGCTGAAAAGAAGCTCCCCAACGGCAAGCTTCATACTATACTCTGTTTTACAATCCCTCATATTAATAAGTAGAGCACTAACCAGTTCATGACAACTTTGTTTAAGATGCAAACACTGCTAGAAGAGTTCATAGCACAGGAAAATTTTCATAGCTCACAAGCTAATTAGCAGCTTAGTTAGCAAGGTATGCTGCTGCTACTGCTGCTAAGTCACTTCACTTGTGTCCGACTGTGTGCAACCCCAGAGACAGCAACCCACCAGGCTCCCCCATCCCTGGGATTCTCCGAGCAAGAACACTGGAGTGGGTTGCCATTTCCTTCTCCAATGCATGAAAGTGAAAAGTGAAAGTGAAGTCGCTCAGTTGTATCTGACCCTCAGAGACCCCATGGACTGCAGCCTTCCAGGCTCCTCTGTCCATGGGATTTTCCAGGCAAGAGTACTGGAGTGGGGTGCCATTGCCTTCTCCGAGTTAGCAAGGTATAGCCACTGTCAAATGAAACCCGGAAGGTCAAGGAAGCAAAGGATCCTATCAGTAAATTTGGGGAAAAAGATACTTTAGAAAGAGTAACACAGAAGACAGCAAACCACAATTTTGACTAAGACTGGCCCTACAAACACCCTGTGGTTGGTGAAGTTCATTTTGAAATTTCGTAATAGCACTCAAATATTCTTTCTCAGATAGAAAAGCCTGACAGAGGGAGACTGGAATACTATGGTTCTGTTCACCCGTCAGGCATCCAAACTAGCTAACACAATTAAGGGACTTACTCTTTGTCAAACCAAAGCCACACTGTGTCTATACACTAGTACTGGTGTCTTTAATATTCATTTATTCATTCATTTAACATATGTTTAGTGCACACATACATGTGGGTTAACAATACCTGAGGAATTTTACTGTGAGCAAAATGAATTTAGACTCGACTTTAGAAGGCCCTAACTCCTGGTAGAAAGAGGGATTAATCAAATAATGATTTAATATACAACTAATAGTTTAAAAATCTTCTTTGTATAATAGAGAAAAATAATGAGCCCTGAGCACATTTAATAAAGAGAGTCAATTAAATGTCAGAGGGAGAAAATAGCTCAGAAGTGTATTCTGGCAAAAGAAACACCATGTGCTAAGGCCCTAAGGTAGGAGGAAATGTGAAGTTTTCCAAGAACCAAAGGAAAACTCTTTTTAAAAAGTTGTATGCATTCAAGACAGAATCCTTAAACATTTGGCCAGCAATTCCTTAGCTTGGCATTTGAGCTTTCTCTGTCTTTGAATGAAAGGACTTAGAAGGCTCAGTACTCTGTGGGCTGGAGAAGGCTCTCATCCCTCTGTCTTTCCTATGGGGCTGGATTTGTGTGTCTGTGGGCAGTAACTGACAAGACTTCTCACTCCAACAAAACTTTGAGTTACTTCCAAAGTCATCTGGAATCTGTTATCAGCTAGAAAACATCACAGAAATTTCAGGCTAAGAGAATATTAAGCATACTTGAAATGCTTGCAAACACTGGTCTGTATTAGAGATCATCTTATAGCCAAGGTGATCTGTTTTCATGTATTATTCTCCCAGTGCCAGCCCTAGGGAGAAGAGAAAGATGAACAAGTTGAGTGGCTGACTCTGGAATCTCAGTTGGGATCCTATTAATATGGGAACTTCCTGATCCTCAGTGCTTCAATTAAAGTCATCAATTAAGCTTGCATCTCCATTGGCTGACTGCCTGGCAAATGAGGTTCCTATTTCATAATACATGCCATTATTACTTTCCTTAAAGATTCCAAAGTTTGATTTGCTTCACTGATGAGGAAAAGAAAAGGCTATTTTGACTGTGTTCTCTCATAAAGTAAACAGT